>OX420944.1:20326337-21650422 GCA_949091785.1 Polymixis lichenea
CGTTTTTGCGTGAAAGAGTAACAAACGTCCATCCATCCATCCATACTTACAAACTTTCGCGTTTATAATATTAGTAGGACAATAGTCACATTAGGCCAAAAGCCTGTGTTTTAGGAACCAAGGTCCCTCCATAAATAGTGGCATACAAATGGTATTAAATATCGTGCAAGTACTTATAGTTACAAAAACATAAATTAAACAAATAATGCCTTAATTTAAATACAGTAATAGAACTATTAAGAGACAATTGTAATAAGATTCTCAATTTCGTCGTACGATAACTTCTGGAACCAATCTATAAGTTAGTACCTAACAAAACACATAACATAACATCACGCCTCTATCCCCGAAGGGTTAGGCAGAGGTGCACATATTATGCTACACTCACATTTCGCCAGTTATGTTTAAGTCCCAAGTAATAGGGGGCGAGCATCAACCGGATACAAATCCAGATTCCGGGCTGATACTGAGAACCCAATAATACTTTACCCGACCCAGGAATCGAACCCACGACCTCATGGTCAGCAGTAGCGTTTGAGACTACTAGACCAACGAGACAATCAAATTATATAGCTCTCTGAAAAAAAAAAGCTAGTGACAAATTAAATAAAATTAAAATTGTAGTAGGTAAGTACATAGATAGTTGGTTTTTTATGAGAGTCCTCCATCTACAGCCAGCACATCAAGCTACTAGCGATGTGCCGAGTACGGCTTGACTCGAGTCTAACTCGATTCCTGCTTTGGATTGGCCTACTCGAATACCAATTTATTTTGATTCGAGTACGCCGGACTCGATCCCGGTACTCGAGTCAGGAAGAATCGATTTTAAACTCGCTGACTCGATACTACTATGCGAGTCCAACTGACTAGTAGGTATTCGAGTTAGGTTGACTCGCCCGTACTCGATCTCTGTTTACTGAAGCAATGAAGGATGCCTAATAAAATAATACAAGTTTGAACCTGCAACTTTTTTTTACTATAGTAGTGAAGTGATTTTATTGTACTTAATTAACTTTATTACAACATTGCGCCGAAAACAGCCTCAGGTGTATGGACTGGAATTGAATTTCTGGACTCGTCTTTCTAGATTCGAGTCCTGGAATCGAGTCAACATTTGAATACCAAACGTAGAACTCGAGTACTGGGCTCGAATCGCGGAGTCAACTCATGATTCGAATACCGTATAAACCGTCTCGAGTCGACTCGATCCACCAAAACAGCGACTTGGCACATCACTACAAGCTACCCGAAACTGTAGAATTTTCCCAATTGAACATGAACCTTAAGCTTCACTATCACTACCACTACAGACTATAAAATAAAGTCGCTTCACGCTGTCTGTCCCTATATATGCTTAGATCTTTAAAACTATGCAACGGATTTTGATGCGGGTTTTTTTAATAGATAGAGTGGTTCAAGAGGATGGCTTTATATGTATTTATCATACATAATATAGTAGAGAAACACTGATTGTTTTAGAGGTTTCTAATCTGATGTTGTAAATATTTTTTTTTGCGCTTACATTGCAAACGCTGGCTGAACCCTACGAGTTAGATCAAAATAATGTACTACAGTATTGTGCAACTTAAAAAGGTCTACAAAAAGTCTGCGATGGTATATGTCTATCTCTTAGGGATAATCCACAATAACCATTTTTATCCTTTACTTTTTACGAGAAATAATGGCTTATTTACGAAGCGATTTTAAGCAATACAGCAATAATCCTTATTCAATTAACCCTATGTATGCTTAAATCTTTAAAACTACGCAACGGATTTTGATGCGGGTTTTTTAATAGATAGAGTGATTCAAGAAGAAGGTTTATATGTATAATACACCGACCTCCACGTGGGCGAAGCCGCTGGCAAAAGCTAGTATGTTATAAAGAAGAAAATCTATCAAAGAAATTTGACAGATTGGGGTAGCTTGATGTGCTGGCGTCTGTACCTACTACCGTCACATAGACATGCAAATAATAATATTATCATTTAATTAAAACAAAAAAGATATTCAAAATTTTATTAACGATTAAGAAAATAAAATAATACAAAATTAATGTCAAATGGCTTGAACAGCAGTAAAAATGTCACAATAATATAAAAATGTAAAATATCAACAAGGTTACAGTAATAAAAATGATTTTAGAAATGTCAAATGGATTAATAGCATGTCAATCATTGATTCATCACTAAGGAAGTCGTTATGATTTACTAATACCTAATTAGAGATAAAGAATGGTGTCCCTCAAGGTTCATTATGGGGGCCGTACCGTACTGAGGTGTTCTAAATAATGTTGCAGGTAATTTAATTTCGGTGCAATTTCAACTTCATAATACCTAAAGTCCGTAGTGCGGTTACAGACCAAATGTTGCTGCAAACATGTTACTGTAACAATGTTGTGTAAACGATTCCCATGAATAAAAAGTACGGGACTTACCGCTACCGCTTTATAACAGATGCATACCTACGATTTTATATCAGCTATGAGAACTATGAGAACAGTGTTACTACAGCTACTGTTTGGGAACATTCTCGAAACGGTGCCTACAGTTTTTTTTTTAAATAGGCGCCTTTCTACTTTTAATAAGTCTATCCTGTTAAAGGACACCATGGGAAGAGTTTGCCCTTAGGGCAAGTCTCTATAAAATAAAAAAGAAAGAAGAAAAAAAGTTCCTTTATGTTATGAAATGAAGATTGCTTACAGACAAGTAGTGCATTATTTGTAACTTTAGATACCGTCTGTCCGATGGAACCCTCTGTGAATTGCACGCGCAGTTGACCGGTTTCTATATCAATACCCACGGGCGTGTTGCCTAGTGCTATAGGATCTTATTCTTTTTTAAGATTTATTTACTCTTACCTACCTACTAAGTTAGTGTTCACATTTTTTTTTATGTTAGTCATTCTTTCGCGTTTTCTAAATTCATACAATCATGGTCTCCAGACTATAGGATTTTCAAATATTTTTCTAGCAAAAAAATATACAAATCAAAGCGTCTTTACCTATTAAAGGCACCTTCATAAATACACTAACGATGCTAGTTACTGAAAATCTACATACATGAAGGAACGTAGGTAGGTACGGCCTACTTCGCTATGTAAGAAAAATCCTAAGCCTTTGATTTACCGAGTTCATATTTCTATGAATGCAGCCTGTCGGCCATATGCACCTGGAATACTTATGTAAGTACGTAAAGGTGAAAGCTGCACAGTCTAGCGTCTAGCTGAGCCCGGAGCAGCCCTTGAAGCTTTAATTATAACTTGCCTCATTAAATGACTTTGTGTAGGCAACTATTTAAGAAGCCCTGACTTCATATTTCAGTGTTTTATTACCTTAAAAGTAATATAACCAGTTAAAGCTGTAGGTATTTACTACATGTTAGAAGTAGGTATGAAGTAGATGCGACTTCGCACTTGTTTAACCAGTTTTTTAGTTTAAAATATTGAGGTAGGTAGGGAAAATAGCCTTTGAACACTTTTAAATGGTTTGTTACGAAGGTATACCCAGCAACCGGGTTTATATGATTAAATAGATAAAGATCTTGATTGAAAAGATAACGACGAAACATGGTCGTGCACAATCAAGGCTATCGTTGATTATCAAATCATCAACATCGTTTTAGTTTTCGCAATGCCTACGTAAAATGAACCGTTTTATTGTGTTGCTAAGTAAAAAATATTGTTTTCATTTTGAAGATTTCTAACTGACAACATTAGAGTGACAATACATGTTTAGAGAAATGCTATAAAATATAATGCAAAATTAAAAACTGTACAACAATTAACTGTTTACCATTGTTGAAATCACTGTTGGACTTTTTAGAAAAATCTCAGATGGCAATATGATGTTTATCGTCGTAAAAATGTAAACTAGTAACACTGAGTTTTTCAGTCACTCAGAAATGGGGCTGCTGTCAATTTATTTTAAACCCAATTTTTTGGGTTTATTGAAATGTTTAAACAAATTAAATTGGTTTATTGTGTTCTTTAGTTTAATCAACTTATCAGTATGCATTTACGAGGATCAGATAGGAAAATTCGACTGGTAAGTGTACATTTTAGGTTATAGTGTTTCTATGTCATTGTAGGCTAGTTGACTGAATTTTTAATGAAATTATGATTTCAGGCGTCAAACATACGTGGGAAGGATCAAATTCTCTCAATTTGATACTGTATCTACTGCCAAGAAGATAATTGTCGCTACCGAGGAGAATGTTTTAGCTGCACTGAATTTGAAGACTGGTAAATTGATTTTATTGAGTATATCCGTTTGAAATGTAGGAAGCCGGTGTTGGTATGATAATCTGCTTACACTCTTCGCATTAACATACAGATGGGAATTAATTAAATTATCTAATTAATTATCTTTACAAAAGTTTGGGTGCTAGAAATGACTTGTCTTTAATTGATTGAAAACAGTATCTATAAAGGTTGCACAGTCATTTTTGTTTTATTAGCAAATCGTTTTTTAGTAATTCAATTTATAACCTCACTATAATTATGCATACCCAAATGTCTCATATATAAATAAGTATGCTGTAGCTCATAAAAAGATTGCACATCCATAAAATATTCCTACACTTCTGTTTGTTGTTCTCCAGACTTTATAAACAAGGACAAACAATAGCACTATTACAGTTGCTTGTCATTGTGTTTTATTTACTAAGAACACTTACGTACATCAGGTGATGCTAAGAAGATAGGTACTCTATAGACATGGGTAGTTCGCGAACAATTGAAGGAAGTGAACTACTTCATATCACAAAATAAACTTATAATTCAACCAGTAGTCATTCAAATGTGTCTCTACTTCACTTAGTTCAGTGTTTCTTTTCGGTATTTTGATTTTAAATACGCCAGTCTAGACAAAAATTTCTAACTATCAGTAAAAAATAAAACAAAACATACTACTTACTTAATAAAAAGAGTTATGCTTAAATTCATATTTCTAAGTTGACAGTCCTAAGCTTGTAAGTATGAAGAAAAATCGACATACGTATAAAACTGAACTAGTGAACTGCATCATTTGTCGTAACTTGTCAATCACTATCGTTAGCATAGGGATTTGCTGAACTAAATGAAGTACTGAAGTAAATGAGTGGACTAGTTCAGTTAGCGAAAAGATATACTTCATTCATTTCTTTTTATTGACACATTTTGCGCATCTCTAGTACTCTATATAAAAATTATGATCTATTTCTGCTTTAATCATGAACCTCTTTAATACTTTAACAAAATTCCAAAGTTATACTTTGTTTTATGTATGTTAATTAATTCTACATATTAAAACATTTTCCTCGAATGTTATTTATTATGGGTAAATGCTCAGGAGAGACAATGTTGATTGCATACTCAATAATAATTCATTTCCACAATATATCTTATAATTTTCCTTGTAGCTATTATTTATAGCCATTCACTGAACAGATAATTCTCTTCAGCTTGGATTAATTACATGAGATTTGAACATAGATTACATGAGATTTGAGCCATATTCGACCATTTTAATTGTTGTTTCCTGCAAGAGTCAGTTGCAGTGTGAAAAGTTCTCCTATTATGTGCCATTTCAATTTCAAAGGAAGTAATCCATTATAGCCCCTCATTTTGCTTATGTTTGTCACATAAAGCATGATTCAATGTTACTCAGGTCAAGTGGTATGGCGTCACGTGTTCGAGAGTGCCTCTACAGGCAATATCCAGCTTCTGGCTATAACGGACAAGGTGGTGACAGTGTCTGGATCCAACCCTTACTTGGTACGAGGATGGGACTCCGCTACAGGTATGTACTGTGATTGACACAAATGGGTTATCATGTTGATGGATCCTTTGTGTGCAAGTATACAAAATTACTCTAAAAGACTGTTTTAAAGATTCACAAGGAAAATTGCATTTTATTATGAGTTATTAGTTTTTTTTATTACTTTACTGTTTTTTTTTTCTGCCTTCTTTTTTTTTCTCTGGTTATTAACAAAAATAACAAATATATCTACTCAAAATAAATATAACTGAATGCTCACTTTTTAAAGGTGTACTCCAATGGGAATGGTCATTAACACTTGAGAACGATGAGCAAGCAGACTTCTCAGAATGGTGGGTGCAGAACGACTTGCTAATTCACATGCTGCCAGTGTTCGGCTCACACATCGAGGTCAGCATGTACAACCTCGCTACTGGACAGAACAGGGGATCTACTGCCAAGTTACCTGCGCTTTGGGCTAAAGATGGGTAAGTAGAGTTCAAATAATCTTATAGAAGCTGAATAGGAATTATGTTGAGTTGGTGTCTAGTAAAACTATGATTGTACCAACTTTAAACTACAGTTTTTTATTCGTAAGGTAAGCGGGGGACTAGATTCTTACACATATAACAATAGAGCTATGTGGAACAAAATATGATATGCAACTCCCACGCACCACGGACCAAATGGGAGTCTATGTGTGGAAAAGGGAGTCCCATCATCATCATCATGATATGAGACTGTAACAAACATGTAATTACCGAATTATAGTCATTAGAACCATCAGTTCACCTCTCTAAGTTAGAATTGGCCTTAAATGTCAGTTTGGTCAATTTGCACTTGTTTTGATGAGTTTATTGATTATAATTGTGTATGGAGAAAATTTAAATTTCAATTACTGTTATCAAGAGGCTAACTCATTATTATCAAAGTAATATTCAGACTTCTAGTATCATACGTAACATGCTTACGTAGAGATAATAATGATAATGAGATGAAATGCAGATGTTAATTGTCTTTAGATGAAATAACATTGACCTCATTCTCCTTCTTGTGTTAATATGTTAACGCAGAATCTTGCAAGATAATTTTCGACATCTTCCTCTTGGTCTGTTAAGTTAAAACTGTGTATTCAATTATTGAAATAGATAAAACAATTGCCACCTATGAAGTCAGTCATCATCTTCTGCCCACCGTTTTCCCAACTAAGTTGCGGTAGACTTCCAGTTTAACAGGATGTTGCTGAATACCAGTTTACCTATTTGACCACCACAATCCAGTTATTGGGTAATACAATACCACTTGGTAAGATTGGTTGTCGAGACTGTTGGGCATCCGACGGCCCTTAACGACTGTCAAAGATCCAAGAATTATAACCTCGACCAACGGCTGAAACGTCCTTTCCAATCCACGGAGTGCTCTTGGCATGTAAAGATGGTCACCAATCCACGGACCTTCTGCGGCAAGTGTACCTTAACCTGATCGATCGAACCATGCGGCTATTACAAGAAGCTTATAGGATAAAAGTGGAGGCAAAACTATAAATACCTAAGTGAAGACGACTGTGGGCTAACGCTCTCTTTCTAAATACATACATAAGAACGAGACAGTGATACGTGTTTTCTCTCTCTTATGTATGTATTCAGAGAGAGAGCGCCAGCCCACAGGTCGTCTTCACTTTTTTATCTTTATGCTTCTTTGGCCTATTACTAAATATCTCTCAATTAAAACTTTTTCACAACATTTCAGATGCATAATAACACCACCGTACTACACTTGCATATCCGGTGCGAGAGGCAGTCAACAGCTGATTACCCTTGACGTGACCTCCCACGCTGTCCAGCTTATAACCCGACCGCTTTCCGAATACGTCAGCCTGGACTCTTATGACGGAGGCCTGCGACCTGTTGAC
The DNA here is from genome assembly GCA_949091785.1 of Polymixis lichenea. Lineage (NCBI taxonomy): Eukaryota > Metazoa > Arthropoda > Insecta > Lepidoptera > Noctuidae > Polymixis > Polymixis lichenea. The sequence goes on from OX420944.1 coordinate 20,333,987, forward strand.
GGTAGCAGTGTTATACCAGCGTTCACCGTGGATGACAAGAAGATTATTATGATAAAGAATAATAAGTTTGAGCTGTTGAAGACGAATGTTGCTGATGCGCTGGGAAGCGTAGCGTTGATAGATATCGCGAATGGTCCGGTTGTGTTGCAGGCTTGGATGGATGATGTTAAGGTAATTGTCTTTACAACATAATGCAACACAATATACTACATTCAATTTACAATCACATATTTCAAATGAAATAAACACTTAAGATTTGAAAAAACTTACCAGCGAACTCCTGCCCACTGCTTAGCGCATCTATGGGCTCGGCGTCGTGTCCAGTCGTCCTAAATCCAGCTAAACTTCACTGCACATTTATTTCCACAGGTGTTGGTTAATGTTATTGTTCGTGTCTTGATGGGGTTGTAGCACAAAATCACAGAAGGACCATTTCGTATTAGAAAAAAGGTTTTAGCGCGCGGAGCACGTGTGATGTTGTCTTTACTTGTATTTTAAAATAAGGTGTGCTAGGGCCTCTTAAGACTTCTCTACGGGTTTTCAAGAGACATCCAGAGAGTTTGATTGAACAAATAGTAATCAAATCTTTGGTTGGTGAAAACATTCAAACAATAGCTGCCAAAACGTATATCTTTTACCATTCTTAGTAAACAACACTCCTAAGCTGGAAAATTTGAAAAATAAACTTGCTGCCAGAATTGAGAGAGTAGTGGTGGCCAGTTGAAACAGTCGCGACTTACGAGGTGTAGGTCATCAAAATGGTGAAGAAAAACAGCGCCATGTCCAAGAACCAAAAACCCGAAGACATGTAACATCCACCAACCCACACTAGGCCCGCTTGGTGGGTTTTACCCGTGATGGCGATTACCCGTGACCATACACCATTACACCTCCTCACAAACACTTCTATACACCCACCCACACTGCACATTTAGATATGCTTAGAGGGTGCTAGCACGACATCCTTTTTGTTGTTGTTGTTTGTGATACATATAACAAGTGTAGTTATTAAATTGTAAATCCGTAATTGGTTGTGAGACTAATTTATTTATCCTAAGTGAAATTGTTAAACAGCTGTGGGCTTTGTGAATAAATAAATAAAAAAATACAGTCCACACCCTCTCACAGGGAAGAGGCCTGTGTCCCAGCAGTGGGAATGTTATAGGCTGATTATGCAGAAATGGGCTCAATTCACTTGATAATTAACACTTATGCAGATATACCTTTGCTCACTGATTTAATCAGCAACATATCCATCTAAACTACAGAAAACAAAAACTTAACTGTCTTCCATCTTCCCCAGGGCTTCACAATGACAGCACACAGTGTATCAACAGGCGCCGAACTGCTAGAACTTCGGGTATCAGACCGAAATCTGAAGCTACCAGACCCTGAGGTGTCTTCAGCCGTCTGCACCAAGTCTAATAGGGAACAGCTCGTCTGCAGGATACTGTTGGGCGGTGGTGATGACTCTGTGCATCTTATGCAGCAAGGAGGTAGGTTCATTTTATAGTACAATACGCCTCGAAGGTAATAGCGCGATTTTTAATGCGTTCGGAACGGGCGCTTTTATATGAGGTACCAATAGTTTTTCAATGGCGAAAAATAACAATGGTTTATTTGTTGAATATTGTAAACCTCTACCTCTTCCAAATTATATCCTATACTAGCAACAGAATTATAGTCTATGTAATTCCAGGTATTTTTTTTTTGTTTTTTCTTATTGGTAATTCTTTTAATGTTATGCAAATATTTGTACGCCGATACTTACGGCTAAATATGAATGGACTCAAACGATGTATCTAAAATCTTGCATGCTCTCTTGTATGTAAAAAATCTTTAGACAAATAAATCAATCGTATCGAGCTTTTGACAGCGGATTCGCCCGCGTGAAGTTTGAAAATTATCAAAAAATAAAAATATTGAGTACCTAACAAATATCCAAACTGTGTTCTACATTTAACCTGTGTGCCTTCAAATTAAGAATGCACAGTCATCTTCTGGGCACGCTCGTTCTTTCATAGGCCTTATCAATCGCTTTCCATTAGGCGGGATCGAGGTCAAGAGCAGGCCCATTCAGCAATATAAAAAAAACAGAACATACAAACTTTCACAATTATAATATTAATAGGATATCCTAGGCTGGATAATCGGTAAAGTCTTTACGAGACAATTTTCTTACATGGCGCACTTGTTGCTATATCTACCGGCTTAGATCCCAATGACGACTAACTTGAAATGTTACCTCGCCATAATTCCATCTAATTTCGGTATTAATTAATTAACTTTTAACTCTACTAGACTTCATGTTTATTTATCAGGTCGTGTCCTATGGTCTCGTGAAGAAGCGTTAGCGAACGTCGTCGCTGTGGAGTTTGTAGAGCTGCCTGTGTCAGACTTGGACGCCGCCATTGAGTCAGAATTCGACCAGAAAGAAGGTAACATACTGATTTTTATACAAAGGCTATTTAATATGTCATTTCGTCTGAGCTGATCTCCTTTGACTACTTTAATTTTTAATTTAATATTTTATTTTTAATTTAGTTTTTAGTCTTTTAGTTTTGCTTCTTCTCAATTTTGTGGAGGCGTTAATGACTGCGGCACAGTATTATACTAATGTAGTTGTTATCGAACACAGAGTTTCTGTAAACTGAGTTTTTGTTTTCAATAAATTTATTATTATTTATTTAAAAAAAAATGAAAGTTGGGTTTTGGAGGTTAGACAGGCATCTGCTCTATGTAAAATACTGGTATTCAGCTGTATCCAGTAAGACCCGAAGCCTACCCCGAAATAATTAGAAAAGGCTAGGCAAAAATGATGAAACGAAAAGCTTATCAATTTGAAAATAACTGAACATAAGGTCTTATTACAAAACAAGGTTCTTCTTTAGATATGGTTTAAACCAGCCAGTTGTTTAATTAAGTTTCCAATATAGAAATACAGTTCTTTTTACAAAATCGCCAAACTGTAACTTTTGTGTTAAGAACTTTACCTATATCGAAATAAAGTTAGAAATGCAAAAACTGACTCATAGCTTACGGCTAGAACAAAGTTCGATCGAGATTTGTAATAAGGCGGTATAAGTTGTGTTATCTCAATCTATGTACTAATAATAAATTACTTTTATTTCTCAACTTCTAACCACTTGTGTATTGTATAATGTTATGTATTTATTTATATGTATATTCTTGTTTTATAGCTGCCAAGATGTATAGTAAGTACCGTAGGCATATGGCTGTGTGATGTTTAGAAACCTTGAGTTCTTTTGCTATCTGTAAAGTGACGAAATTATTTTATGGAGGATGCGCTTAGAGAGCCCGCGAAATTATAATTTTCTTATGATTTTTTTACAATTTGAAGGTCATTGTCAGGTTGTACTTCTGCCATATTTGTTATATGGTCGCTAATCATATTTTTTCAATACAGGATAAAATTTTAACCAGTTCGCAAACTGTAACAATGAATTCAGCATATCATTCTAGACCCCCTAGCGTAGAGATTTTTCGTTGGTTATACAAAAAAAAATCAGCTGTTCCATACATTTTGACCGCGTAGGTATTGCACTTTGCTATGAAACAGCTGATTTTTTTTGTATCACTCACTCTTCAGCCGAAAGACGTCGACTATTGGACATAGGCCTCCCCCAAAAGGGGGGGTTTTGCCATAATCGCCACGCTTGGCAGGCGGGTTGCCGGTCGCAGTATGGTGGTAAAATGCATAGAGAACGCCGCTGCCCATTCTCTAGTAAGTCCCTTAGTCTCCTTCTACGACACCCACAGGAAGAAATGGGATGGTGCTATTCTTTTACGTCCGGCAACACAAGGAACACTTTTTTTTGTATAACAAACGAAAAATTACTACGCTAAGGGGTCTAGAATGAAGTGCCAAATTTATGGTTACAGTTTGCAAACTGGTTAAAATTTTACCCTGTATTGATTAAAATATGATTAGCGACCATAACAAATATGGCAGAATTATAATAATTAAAATCAAATTGCGTAGGAAAATTGAAATTTTGCAGGCTTCCCTGGCACTTCCCCGTCAAGACTGGTTTTAAAATATCCTATGAAGTTTGAAGGCTGGTTGCATATTGGCAACTATCGCATCGTGTCTAGTCGCTCGTGTTTTTTTTTTGTTTATGAAGCGACAGACGCTGACTGCGACACTAGAATTTCTGTCGCATGAAACCGACCAGATATTCGAGCTTACTGTGCGTCACTTGAGCGATCGCATGCTCGTCTCTTCCACTCACGGCTTTGGTTAACCTGAAGCTGAAGTGATAAGGCAGTAGTAGCCGATATGCGACCAGCCTAATTGTGTGCTAGTGTGAAAAAGGTGTGCCTTCAGTTTGAGAGTTCACGGTATAGTCGCCATCGTAATACCGCCTTAAGGTGACGCTAGTCAGTCATTCTTCCATACTAACGCGGTATGGAGTTCATTCTACTGCTTGGCATTGTATATTAAAAATGATATCTACTTGTCTCGTCAAAAAAAAATCGTTTAGATAGTTATGAGCGTCCAAACTTCCATATTTCAACAGTCATTTTAGCACATCTTTGGGCGTAAATGAATAACTCCCGGATTATGAAAATGACAATTTGTTTGCTGTACAGGTAAAGATAATTTATTCCAGAATTCTAATAATTTATTTTGAATAAATACATTCTGTATTTTTTTCATAATGTCTATACGCCCAAAGGTCTATTCCTGAGTTTTTGGTTATAAATCATCGTCTAGTTCACTAAATAAATAAATAAAAATAAACAGTATGCATGCCACACGATCAACGTGATCAAGCCATCGATTAGTGCTACCTTAAGGTTGAATATCGTTTGCATGTCATAAAACGACAAGGTCTATTAGTTTATGTAACAAATGGATATTTTCAACCTAATTGAAATTTCTATTTATTGGGAATAACAAGTTCGACTATACAATTAGGATAAAAGTATTGAGAGATTTGTTTATTTTTTTCATCTGTTCTATTCGAAAAGTGTCGTTATATTCCTCTTTAAGCGGGAGCAAAGTAGCTCTTTTCTCCACTAGACTTTTTAGCGGGCAGTAATGAGATTTGAAGTTGGAACATGAATCGTTCATTGAAATCGAACGCAAATTGTATAAATTTCTGGCTGTAAGTGTTGGCCTTACGGTGCGGGGAGGCGAAGTAACTAAAAAAAAGCGCGCTATTTAATTCCCTGTCGACGTCATACAAAACTTAATACCTACAAAATCCCGGGAGAAATATTAAAGGCCTATGACAATTTCATACTATGGAAAAATAGAAAAGGAGCGAAGACTAAACAACATTCTACTCTTTGGAGTGTATACTCAATGCTTAAATCTACAGTTAATATCAATAAAGATATTAAAATTGACAGCTATTCAAAATTAGAAGCTTGTCTGAAGAGACTGTCTGAAGGACACAAACCAAAGAATTAAAAGTCGAAAGTATTTTCCGGACAAAATGTTGAAACTTTCTTGAATGACGCACCTGATAAGGAGTTTCTCGCCATAAAAGTGAGTATCTTTTAGTTATTCCATTATAAACTATAAACAGCGTTTTATAACGTGTAAATATACGTACTGTACCTAGTCGTCAGATTCCCTTTCTGTTTTGTTACAGGTGGCTTTAATATTCGGGGTACATGGAGCTTGTCGTGGTAACGAACTTATAAAAAAATAAACAACCGACTTCCATAAAAACACTAAAAAGTGAAAAATAACTTTAATTTCGGAAGTCGGTGACTTTGGATATGTATTTTAATTTTTTGTCACTGCCTTCCGAAATTAAAGTTATTTTTCACTTTTTAGTCTTTTTTTGGAAGCCGGTTGTTTATTTTTTTGAAAAAAGTTTTTTTATTTTTCACTTTTTAGTGGTTCACATGTGCTTACCCCTTCACAGCGTACCGGCGTGATGTTATGTTATTAACTGGTGTAAACAATTGACGGACATGAGATTTCAGCAATCCCTGTCCATTTGCTATCATTTATTGAGGAGTTCCGTTGCCTATCTCCGAAGTTCTTCATCAGATCTTCACCAAATTGAAATGGAAACACTCCGAGAAAGTACTCTTCCAAAAACTACACAAATTGCTTCAAGTGTGCCTATAAAATTTGAAGAGTTCTCTCTATTTCTCCAGGATCCCATTATCAGATCCTGACTTGATGATCATGGGACCACCTGGAAAGTATACCCTTTCAAACAAAAAAAAAAATACCCAAATCGGTCCAGCCATCTTCGAGTAATCGGGGAACATACATAAAAAAAAAAAAATAAGGTTCCGACGAATTGAGAACCTCCTCCTTTTGGAAGTCGGTTAAAAATGGAAAGTGCTTTAAACAGGTTATAGGAAAAAAAAATATCTTCAATACCCTAGAAATCGCTGCATACTTGAAGTTGCCTGATAGCAAGCTGTACACAGGACATTGTTATCGCCGTACGTTCGCTACACTTTTGGCAGATTCTGGAGCAGACTTTACTGTTTTGAAGCGGCACGGAGGGTGGAAATCCAGATCTGTAGCAGAGGGTTACATCGAAGATTCCATCGAAAATAAGGAAAAAATCCGCACCCGCATTGTAGAAAATAATAAATGAAGAGCTGCAGATAATTCGCCCATACCATTGTCGCCACGCCCTTCTACATCAAAGGAATCAGTGCCTTTTCCTGAGCACCAGCCACATACTGAGATTACAAACACTCAAAATAGAAATAAATCCACAACTATATCAATCCCAAATAAAACAGTGATAATAAATTTTCAAAATTGCGCCAGTGTATCAAATATAAATATAAATTTGTAGTTGACTTTAACATTCATGTCATTTTTTTAAATTAAACTTATTCATTAATAACTTGATAGTGTTTCTTATTTATTTTCTCATAGAAGGAGATGAAAAGTAGAGTAAATGACTCAAGAGCAAAAATATTTTTCCCTCGGGCGATGTACTTTGAATCCCTCACTACGCTCAGGATTCAAAATAGCGCCCTCGCCGTAAAAATATTATTTTGCTCCCTTGTCATACAATCTACAATTTTTTTAAACGTACCTTTATTTTCTGATTATAGGCTTAAGGATATTTAGAATGATGTTGTTTTGTATTAGCTGTAAATTACACCAGATACAAAACCTGGCAAAATTCCTGCATGAACTACCAAAATATTTTTTGAACAAAATTAAGATAAACAGTTTTTTCGATGTTTCGTGTTGCTACTTAGATATAATACAAGAAGTTTACTATTATATGGTACAGACTGGCCAGCACATCAAGCTATCTCAAACTGTTAAATTTTCCCAATTGAACATGAACCCTTTCCTTTTGTAATAAAGTTGAAAAACTATCAAAGAAATTGACAGATTACGTGGGGTACCTTGATGCTGGCCTCGGTACAAGTTAATTACAGTGCAGTAATATTTTTTTTTAACATTACATTTTCGTGTCGACAATGTCGAATAGAAATCTATAAAAGCTGATACAGAAATATCAATCTATAATGATATTATTTTACTAGTGGCTTATCGCTATTGCTGTGTATTTCTATTTGAATGGAATGTTAGGCACTGATTTTCAACTGCGAATTCAAAAATAATAACACCATTGTTTTGTTCCTCTGTAATAGGCTATTACACCCATTTTTTATAAGTGTTATAATTCGATTCTAAAGTGCTAATAAACCACAAAATAAACACAACATTTTTATTTAACAATGCATTTAAATTTTACATTTTCAAATTTCGCGCGTAATTTGACGAAAATGCTGGACGCAGTGGAGGCCATATTGCTCTGTGGGTATGACGCATTGATTTAATTAATTGAGATACGGTCGTCCGACCATTTGACAGACGCGGTCGCCCTACAAAAAAAAACACTAACGCCATCTATTAGAACTGGTTTGAACTACGATGTCAATCGACGTTGTCTGCTCCTAGACGTAACCTCGTAAGAGCGGGGTGTGGTATTTTTCGAGGTACAAAGAAATAAAATCGCTTAAAAATCGTCCGCATTGAAGTGTACGGAACAAACACGTAAATATCCGTTTGATTCGAAAAAAAAAGGTTCACCACGTTCCTGTCTTATGAAACGACTCCTAGCTTCATTTCGCACGGAATCAGTAGGATATCTGCAAATTAAATACGTATTTTCACTGTACTTATAGATTTTTTTACCAGTACATAACAATACATTTTAATTTGCTTTTAATAAACAATAAAAATTAATTTTGAACAAAATGTAATATTACTAAATCTTTTCATTTCATCGGCTACAACGAGCGCCGCTGCAAAGTTATGTCGCACTGTTACAACATTTACGACAGCTCCGAAGACAGCGGATCGCGTTCTAGTTCACTTCGGGAAGACCATTTTGGGACCAAGTTCGAGGCGTCATTGTAACATGCGGTCCGCCCAGTCCTTACGCAGTAATATATATGTCAATGGTATGACGTCAATTTGCTGCGTAAACAAATGCACTGATATTTTATATGATAATTATTTATAATTAAAAAACAATAGTTATTATTCTACTTATCGTTGGTTTGCTGTTCTTGAATGCATTTTTTTTAGTAAAAAATATTTTGTTTACGAAAATAATAAAAGTACAAAGTTGTTCAGCTGATCCACCGTATAACGTAATAACATGGCGGCTACTATTTCATGGTGTTTAAAAAACAGATAAAATAAAAAAAATCTTTTAATACAATTTTAAAACTTATTTTGTTTTTAATAAATAATATTTTGGTTACGAAAATAATAAACGTACAAAGTTGTTCAGCTGACACGCCGTATGACGGCTACTATTGCATGGTGTTTAAAAATAGATTTAAAAAAAAATAATCTAAAAAAAAAAATTAAACTTATTTTGTTATTTCATAACCTAAAACTAACATTTTTCGACTGCATTGTGCTTAAGCTATCTCAATAATATATTTTTTGACTATTTTTTCATATTGAGTAAAATACCATATTATCAGTTTCATGCACGTTATGACACTTTTATTACGTTTTATATTAAAAACTAGGTGCCCGCGGCTTGGCCCGCGTGGATATAGGGGATCCAATGGGTCCTACCGGGACTCAACCTACAACATAGGTTCTCCTTAAAACATCAGTTATCTGCCAGGGAAAGTTCCGTCAAAATCGGTCCAGCCGTTTCGGAGATTAGCCGGAACACACATGACATACAAAAATAAAAATAACGTTTTTTCGTTATAAGTAGTAAAAAGCTATTATTTTGACATAACAATCAGACTTTATAATTTTATTTATTTGCATATTTGCATAGATAAAGCGCTGAAGAATACAAATGTTTTATACTTCATTAAAATTTACATGTACAAGCTATCCGTTTGAGTACGACAAGCGTAGTGTTAGGTTTTTCACAGTCCCAGCTTCTCAACACAATTGGGGCCGTCGGGGAGGAGGAGTGTAGGTATAGTGTTGGCCGCTCTCCCTATCCCCTGCGGCCGAAAAGTGGTAGGCGGCGAGGCCACTGTGCTGACCCGTCGCAGGGGGACCAAGGGTGCCAGACACGGGGTCGTCTGGGGCCCTTATGCTATGCTGGTCACGGCGTGCCATGTGTCCTGGTGCGCCGGTGATAGGGGTTATTCCCGTCCGAGGAGGGTCTAGTGACGGACAGCCGCGGCGGGTTCGCGGATGGCTTTCGCGTTTCCGTGTTCCCGCCTCAAGCGGCACTGGAGGACATCGTGGAGTTTTAATGGGTTACAGTCCCACAGAAGTGCGCTATCTCCCCGTGGTAGCGCAGTAGGCATTTCTCCACCTTAAACAAAAAAAAAAAAATACCCGGTTCGACGGCGCGTTGTGTTCCACGCACGCCGTCAGAGATGTCAGCAACAACTAGCGGGGTCCGCAAGGGCCGATGCCTGCCAGGGGAGCGAGTTGTTCGAAAGAGATACTGTGGCCCCTGGCACACAGGCAGCTGAGGGAACACGGGTGGGTCTTGGTCGGTAAAAGTCTGACATGCCCTCCTGCTCCACCCAGAGCGGGAGAAGTTATTTGATGATTTCCCACCCTCAAAAAAAAAAAATGCTTCTCAACACGATACCTAGCAGTGTTCAACATTCGTATCATAACTCCAATTCTCTCCGTACAGGTTCGATCTGGGCCGCGTTCACCCGGCGCCTTCAAACGCAGTTCCAACAGCTGCAGACGCTGATACAGGGCATCCAGAGGGGCGAAGGCCTGGAGGAAGACGCGCCCAGCGCTCTCGTGCGTGACTATTTCGGACTACACAAGATTATTGTGCTTGTTACTGATGTCGGCAAGGTAATAACTCCCCGAGCAGTTTAGCTAAAACTTAACTAGTTTTTAATTTATTAGACCAGAATTACAGGTGTCACTATCGCTTATCTGTCATTTTGACAGAAAAGTTCGATCGCAGTTGTTATTTTACAGTTTACAAAATTGTTAGCAGAGATACAGGGTTTTAATGTCCAAAGTAATGTTCTTGTTTTCCTCTGTATGACACTAATCAAATAAAAAATAAAAAAAAGTTGAGGAATTGATCAATGATGAATGTAAACAGACATCTCCTGGGCACGCTCGCTCGTTCCATTGTAAACCTCATGCATTCCACAAGGCGATATCGTGCTTAAGAGCAGGCCCATTCTTGTAATAAATATAAAACAAGATTTGGGACCTTAGTTGCCTTGTTGCCTGAATTATCAACGCGATTACTTCTTCTAGATATTCGGCATGGACAACCTATCCGGCGCCATACTGTGGCAGTACTACGAAGCTGACCTGGACACGGAGGGCGTGGTCCTGTTCACGAGGAGGACCGCTAGGCATCCGCCTCACGACGCTTACCTTACTGTGGTCGCGAAACATGAGGTGAGAATATGTTGCTAGATTATTTTGGTTGATAATTTCTCTTTTACTAGAAGAAAATCAGTGTCTCCGAGCTCTGCTAATCGTTAAAATAGATATTGGGTCTGAATGAAAAAGCAAGACCTGACTTTCTGAAAACGATACCACTTAACAATAAATACATCCTGACAAAATTTTATAATCTGTACGGGATGAGTGTTGCAGAATATTTGGTACCTACCTTTTTTCTTAATAAGCTTCTAGAAGACTTACAATATACAGAAGGAGTTCGTTCATTTCTCCTAATGTGCATGTAAGGGCTCCGAACGCACAGATAAATCCTCGGAGGGTTTCGTTGTGGGGCTAGAGTCTAAATGTAAAATAGGCCAAGTGTTTTAGCAATAAATATAACTCCCTCGAAATATGACTTCTATGATTTGACTTTATGTAAATGTATTATTTTTCATCTGTACCGAACATATCAGAAAACTATTCAAGATTAGAACTTTCTTGGAAAAAGCCTCACTGAACTATCCATATTTATACAGGGTTATGATATAGACCATGCATCCATACAGGGAAAATTCTAAACATAATTCTGAACAAGTTTCGCTATGAGAGACATATCCAATTTGTAAAATAAAATCATCATCTACACTAATATTATAAAGAGGAAAACTTTGTTTGTTTGGTTGTAATGAATAGGCTCAAAAACTACGGGACCGATTTTAAAAATTTATTCACCATCCGAAAGCTACATTATCCACGAGTAACATAGGCTATATTTTATTTTGGAAAAAAATAGGGTTCCGTAAGATATTTGGGTTTTTCGGACACAAGGTGTAAAAAATCACCCAGAAAAGTTACTTATTTTGCGTACGCTGCCTAAACTATAAAAGAAGAACCATAAAATGTTCTAATTAATTGTAGATCTTATAAATATCTACAAAAAAGTCCGCGACACACTATACCTATCTATGTCGAGTGAGGCACAACAACCGTTTTTTTATTTAATAATCTTGATTTTTTTTTGGACTACATTTAAACGCGTTTATTTTACTCATGCTATTAATCCTTATCAAAATAAATTATTTCATCACTAAGTACAGTTTATGTAGATAATATTTGGTCTTTGAATGATTAAAATTGGACGTTTGTTTTTGAAGTTATGGCGAAATTAAAATATTACGATTTCTGCTGCACGGCCCGTTTCGAAATCCCAGGGCCAAACATTCAAATTAGTAGGAATTGATTTACGAAAAGAATGTTTTACGCATGGGCAACTATACGTTGCCCTATCACGGGTCGGGGCTCCCGACCGTCAGTATATTTTGTTAGGTACCTGAAAATAATTTAACGTCAAATGTTGTTTATAGAGAAGCTCTACAATAATCGCTTTAGTTATCTATCCTAAAGCAACGGGTTGCGCTCCGGGACTGCCGGCAGAAGTGAAAACTTAGTATTAATTACATTTAAATATTTTCATAATTAACAACTTTAACATACACAGAAAGACAATCTGTGCAGCCTGCGGATAATGACTGCGTCGTCGATGTTACTGTCGGTGTCTGTGAATTGACCTGGGAATCATTTTGCTGACCGTGTCTTTCCTGGGTAGGCTTTTTGCAGCGGTAACCGACATCCACGCGGGCGGAGCCGCGGGCGACCGCTAGTCAATGATAAAAATGCACTGAAACTATATAAAGTCCACTTTCGCAGGGACAGAAACGGAAAAATATCGCGGTGGGATTTTTTGCGCATTGGATCTTTAACACACCGCTTAGCGCCGAGAGTTGATAATCAAACAGTGTGTTTTTACGACGCCCTGGGATGCACTCTGTTCGATACTCAACGCTCGGTCCAACACCGACAGTTAGAAATCCAGTACATATTTTTACGTCCGTCCGAATGTGGTCTAATTGATTTATCGCCTTTTTCTGACCACCCTTTTTCCGTCACCCAGGGAACAGGCAACGGCCTAATCATCAGCCTGAACCCAATAACCGGCACATTGATCGGCGAGCGCCTCCTGAAGCTAGACGTGCAACTACTACAGTGCACGTTGTTGTATCGCCCGGACAACGAGAAACTACATGCTCTTATATTACTCGACAAGGAGGAAAATGTTCAGGTAATACTTTTCGCCATATACATCCGGATATGTAGATATTTTTTTTTCATTGTAAATGTTATTTACAGGGTGACTGCCTCGTTGGTCTAGTGGTCGCATGCGCTACTGCGGGTATAAGGTCCTGGGTTTGATTCTCAGGACGGGCAAGGTGTTATTGTTTTTTTTTAAATCCAGAACAACAAAGTCCCCCGCTGCGTCTGTCTGTCTGTTCGCGATAAACTCAAAAAGTGCTGAAAGGATTTTAGTGCGGAAGGTTAAAGTGTATAATTTTGTTAATGTTTTTTTTAATTGGTTATCGCGGGCGAAGCCGCTGTCAAAACCTAGTAAATGATAAATTATTTTATTTCTGTAAGTACCTACAAACCTTTGTACAAATACGTCAATCATGTCTCTAAAACTAGATGAGGTCGTCGTTTCCTCTCTGACTACGCTGAGAAGAAAGGCCGAAACAAACTCGGAGGTCACAGTCTCTTTTAAAGACCATAATCTTGGTCAAATCACATACATGGGGCTTTCGTACATCTTTGCCTTACTCTTAGAAAACAGGCGTGATGTTATACGTGTGAAATTTTTCCCATAGCATTGTAACAGTTACAGGTAATCTTTAAAAATATCTCGTTCATTGGAATAATAATTGATTGTCACACATTGCAGGTACTACCTGGCTCTGCGGCGTCGCTCGTAGAGAACATGTTTATGTACGTAGCCGAGAAGAACACGGCGCGCGTGCAGGGCTACGCGCTTGTGTTCAATGGACAGGTGAGTGTGCATACGTCACGAGCGAGCGACACGCGGCAACGGCAGAAGTAACTGCAGCCGTCGACAAATTAACAAGAAATTATTAGAGATTGACTTCTCGCAGGTCTACCTAGGAGTTTTGGCAAATCCTGATGGAACTACAGCTTAGCTGAATTTCGTTGTAGACACGTTTCGTCTTTGTCAAAAAAAGTAGGCAACTTAAGGCTAGCCTCTTGCCAGGCGAATCAAATTTAAACATGCTTCAAAGTCCAAAGCATTTATTTTGTGGGATACGGACCTTCATCGTCCGATCCAATTCCCAAAATTTCAATTAAACCAGCACTTTTTAACTGTCTAGGATTCAGTCAGTCAGAAAGATGAAGTTAACAGCCCGTTCCAAAGCATAGTACGTTCCTGTGTAAAAGAACGGGCAAGAAAATCCGTGAACATTGTTTGAGACTGACAGCACTTGTGACTATTCTGCCCACAGACAGTAGAAGCAGTCCGCACGTGGCTGGTGCAGTTGGGCGGGGCCGCCGACGCGGGGCACCGCATCGTGCGCGCGCTGGGCAAGCCCATGGGCGAGCGCGTGCACTCGCCCGGCCGGGTGCTGCCCGACCGCTCCGTGCTGTACAAGTACGTCAACCCCAACCTCGTGCTGTTCGTCACGGAGGGACCCGACCCGCTGCATAAAGGTATGTGTTTATAGTGATGAAGATGGCGGAATACTTGCAAACTTTCTTTTTGTTTACTGCAATTTATCGAAATTACTGTTACAAAGTGTTTACTTTATAACCTCCCTAATAAATTGGGGTCGGCTTCCAGTATAACCGGATGCAGCTGAATACTAGTTTTTTAGATGGAGCGACTGCCTATCTGACCTCCACAACCCAGTCATTGGGTAATTTTGTAAGACTAGTTTGTCAGACTTTCGGGCTTCTGACGACCCATAACTAATTTATTAGTCGAAACATTTACCCTGTAATCTATCTAATCATCCATTCAGTACAGTAAGTTCCATTTTCTTTTCTCCTCAACAACTCTCTTTGCTCCAATCTTTCATATCAAATCACATATATATTTCACGTTTCTTACAGACGTGGTAGTAGCGACGTGCGTAGACGCAGCGTCGGGCGCCATAGTGGCTGCGCAGGCGCACCGACGGGCGCGCGCGTTGCCTCTCGCGGTACACACGGAGCACTACCTAGCGTACCTGTACTACAACGATAAGCATCGCAGGACTGAGATTGGTAGGTTTTTTTTATCAAAATACCAAATATAATAAACTCAATCGTTATATCATATGGTTTCCATATATTACAATTGATTTTTTTTTTACAAAAATTTCATGCCTTTATTATGTTCACCATATAAATTACAGATATAAATAAAAAATAATGTGAGTGTGTTGTATACGTTGTTATTTTTCGACCTCGACAATTGTGTTTTACTCTAGATGAGAAAAAAAAAACTAAAAATATATTATTGAGATAGCTTAGGCAAAATGCAGTCGAAAACTGTTCGTTTTAGTTCGTGAAACAACAAAATACAATTTAAAGATTTTTTTTTTTTTTTTGATCTGTTTTTGAACACCATGAAATAGTAGCCGCCATGTTATTACGTCATACGGCGTGTCAATTGAACAACTTTGTATTTTTATTATTTTCGTAATCAAAGTAATTTTACATTCAGGAACAGCAAACCAACGATAAGTAGAATAATAACTCATTTTATAAATTATAAACAATATTATCATATAAAATATCGGCGGCGGCGATCTCTCGCGTCCGACCCTGCCCTGGTCCAGGCCATGGTACGGAACGAGAGTGCATGGCTAGCAGTCGCCTCCTTCAGCGAAGCAGTTATGCTCGCAAAGAGGGAGGCGTTACGTGAGGGAGATGCAGTACATGCGCCCTCACAGCCGTGGCCTTCGCAGGAGACGCCCTGGGCGTCGGGAATCCCAGGCTGATTCCCGGCCACCATAGGCACGGGCTTGCGGACGGCGAGTAATGGGTAGCTCGCTGTCCGGTAAGGACCAAGCCCGGGTCGACGGCGCGTTGTGTTCCACGCGCGCCTCAAAAAGATGTCAGCAGCAACAGATGGGGCCCGCAAGGGCCGATGCCTGCCAGGGGTGCGGGTTGTTCGAAAGAGATACCGCGGCCCCTGGCATATAGGCAACTGAGGGAACACGGGTGGGTTTTAGTCAGTAAAAGTCTGACACGCCCTCCCGCTCCACCCAAAGCGGGAGAAGTTATTTGATGATTTCCCACTCAAAAAAAATAAAAAATAATATATCAGCGTAATTGTCTACACAGCAAACTGACGTCATACCCACACAGCAATATGGCGTCCACTGCGTCGCAGCATTTTCGTCAAATGACACTCGAAATGTGAAAATTTAAAATTTAAATGCATTTTTACGGCATTAATCGTTTATATAAAAACTTTGTTTTTTTTAGTGGTTTATTAGCACTTTAGAATTTATTTAGGATAGGACACTTTTCAAAAATGGGTGTAATACCCTATTGTTCATATTATTCTTGCCTGAGCAACCAGCAGCAAGTTCGTCATGCTCCCTTAGATGTCACTGCTTGCGGTAGCGTCGAGGGTTGCCTCATTCCCTCAAATATGGCGGGGGTAATGGCTGATCTTTGCGTTATGCTCGTGAACGGGTGCTGCTTGTGGTTGATTTTGATGGATATGTATTATTAACAGTTTTGTTTCCTCTACAGCTACTTTAGAGCTATACGAAGGCAAGACCCGCTGGCTGGCAGCTGGAGCTGCCTTCAGTTCGCTGTCGTCAGAGCGCGCGCCCAGCGTGGAGCGCCAGGCCTTCATCCTCAACGCCGCGCCCACGGCCGCCGCCACCACCGTCACTGAGCGCTCGCTCACCGACAAGCACGTGCTGCGTGAGTACATGCCACACTAGTACACTAACGTGGAGCGCCAGGCCTTCATCCTCAACGCCGCGCCCACGGCCGCCGCCACCACCGTCACTGAGCGCTCGCTCACCGACAAGCACGTGCTGCGTGAGTACATGCCACACTAGTACACTAACGTGGAGCGCCAGGCCTTCATCCTCAACGCCGCGCCCACGGCCGCCGCCACCACCGTCACTGAGCGCTCGCTCACCGACAAGCACGTGCTGCGTGAGTACATGCCACACTAGTACACTAACGTGGAGCGCCAGGCCTTCATCCTCAACGCCGCGCCCACGGCCGCCGCCACCACCGTCACTGAGCGCTCGCTCACCGACAAGCACGTGCTGCGTGAGTACATGCCACACTAGTACACTAACGTGGAGCGCCAGGCCTTCATCCTCAACGCCGCGCCCACGGCCGCCGCCACCACCGTCACTGAGCGCTCGCTCACCGACAAGCACGTGCTGCGTGAGTACATGC
The DNA here is from genome assembly GCA_949091785.1 of Polymixis lichenea. Classification (NCBI taxonomy): domain Eukaryota; kingdom Metazoa; phylum Arthropoda; class Insecta; order Lepidoptera; family Noctuidae; genus Polymixis; species Polymixis lichenea. Next base: position 20,351,082 of record OX420944.1, read on the forward strand.
CACACTAGTACACTAACGTGGAGCGCCAGGCCTTCATCCTCAACGCCGCGCCCACGGCCGCCGCCACCACCGTCACTGAGCGCTCGCTCACCGACAAGCACGTGCTGCGTGAGTACATGCCACACTAGTACACTAACGTGGAGCGCCAGGCCTTCATCCTCAACGCCGCGCCCACGGCCGCCGCCACCACCGTCACTGAGCGCTCGCTCACCGACAAGCACGTGCTGCGTGAGTACATGCCACACTAGTACACTAACGTGGAGCGCCAGGCCTTCATCCTCAACGCCGCGCCCACGGCCGCCGCCACCACCGTCACTGAGCGCTCGCTCACCGACAAGCACGTGCTGCGTGAGTACATGCCACACTAGTACACTAACGTGGAGCGCCAGGCCTTCATCCTCAACGCCGCGCCCACGGCCGCCGCCACCACCGTCACTGAGCGCTCGCTCACCGACAAGCACGTGCTGCGTGAGTACATGCCACACTAGTACACTAACGTGGAGCGCCAGGCCTTCATCCTCAACGCCGCGCCCACGGCCGCCGCCACCACCGTCACTGAGCGCTCGCTCACCGACAAGCACGTGCTGCGTGAGTACATGCCACACTAGTACACTAACGTGGAGCGCCAGGCCTTCATCCTCAACGCCGCGCCCACGGCCGCCGCCACCACCGTCACTGAGCGCTCGCTCACCGACAAGCACGTGCTGCGTGAGTACATGCCACACTAGTACACTAACGTGGAGCGCCAGGCCTTCATCCTCAACGCCGCGCCCACGGCCGCCGCCACCACCGTCACTGAGCGCTCGCTCACCGACAAGCACGTGCTGCGTGAGTACATGCCACACTAGTACACTAACGTGGAGCGCCAGGCCTTCATCCTCAACGCCGCGCCCACGGCCGCCGCCACCACCGTCACTGAGCGCTCGCTCACCGACAAGCACGTGCTGCGTGAGTACATGCCACACTAGTACACTAACGTGGAGCGCCAGGCCTTCATCCTCAACGCCGCGCCCACGGCCGCCGCCACCACCGTCACTGAGCGCTCGCTCACCGACAAGCACGTGCTGCGTGAGTACATGCCACACTAGTACACTAACGTGGAGCGCCAGGCCTTCATCCTCAACGCCGCGCCCACGGCCGCCGCCACCACCGTCACTGAGCGCTCGCTCACCGACAAGCACGTGCTGCGTGAGTACATGCCACACTAGTACACTAACGTGGAGCGCCAGGCCTTCATCCTCAACGCCGCGCCCACGGCCGCCGCCACCACCGTCACTGAGCGCTCGCTCACCGACAAGCACGTGCTGCGTGAGTACATGCCACACTAGTACACTAACGTGGAGCGCCAGGCCTTCATCCTCAACGCCGCGCCCACGGCCGCCGCCACCACCGTCACTGAGCGCTCGCTCACCGACAAGCACGTGCTGCGTGAGTACATGCCACACTAGTACACTAACGTGGAGCGCCAGGCCTTCATCCTCAACGCCGCGCCCACGGCCGCCGCCACCACCGTCACTGAGCGCTCGCTCACCGACAAGCACGTGCTGCGTGAGTACATGCCACACTAGTACACTAACGTGGAGCGCCAGGCCTTCATCCTCAACGCCGCGCCCACGGCCGCCGCCACCACCGTCACTGAGCGCTCGCTCACCGACAAGCACGTGCTGCGTGAGTACATGCCACACTAGTACACTAACGTGGAGCGCCAGGCCTTCATCCTCAACGCCGCGCCCACGGCCGCCGCCACCACCGTCACTGAGCGCTCGCTCACCGACAAGCACGTGCTGCGTGAGTACATGCCACACTAGTACACTAACGTGGAGCGCCAGGCCTTCATCCTCAACGCCGCGCCCACGGCCGCCGCCACCACCGTCACTGAGCGCTCGCTCACCGACAAGCACGTGCTGCGTGAGTACATGCCACACTAGTACACTAACGTGGAGCGCCAGGCCTTCATCCTCAACGCCGCGCCCACGGCCGCCGCCACCACCGTCACTGAGCGCTCGCTCACCGACAAGCACGTGCTGCGTGAGTACATGCCACACTAGTACACTAACGTGGAGCGCCAGGCCTTCATCCTCAACGCCGCGCCCACGGCCGCCGCCACCACCGTCACTGAGCGCTCGCTCACCGACAAGCACGTGCTGCGTGAGTACATGCCACACTAGTACACTAACGTGGAGCGCCAGGCCTTCATCCTCAACGCCGCGCCCACGGCCGCCGCCACCACCGTCACTGAGCGCTCGCTCACCGACAAGCACGTGCTGCGTGAGTACATGCCACACTAGTACACTAACGTGGAGCGCCAGGCCTTCATCCTCAACGCCGCGCCCACGGCCGCCGCCACCACCGTCACTGAGCGCTCGCTCACCGACAAGCACGTGCTGCGTGAGTACATGCCACACTAGTACACTAACGTGGAGCGCCAGGCCTTCATCCTCAACGCCGCGCCCACGGCCGCCGCCACCACCGTCACTGAGCGCTCGCTCACCGACAAGCACGTGCTGCGTGAGTACATGCCACACTAGTACACTAACGTGGAGCGCCAGGCCTTCATCCTCAACGCCGCGCCCACGGCCGCCGCCACCACCGTCACTGAGCGCTCGCTCACCGACAAGCACGTGCTGCGTGAGTACATGCCACACTAGTACACTAACGTGGAGCGCCAGGCCTTCATCCTCAACGCCGCGCCCACGGCCGCCGCCACCACCGTCACTGAGCGCTCGCTCACCGACAAGCACGTGCTGCGTGAGTACATGCCACACTAGTACACTAACGTGGAGCGCCAGGCCTTCATCCTCAACGCCGCGCCCACGGCCGCCGCCACCACCGTCACTGAGCGCTCGCTCACCGACAAGCACGTGCTGCGTGAGTACATGCCACACTAGTACACTAACGTGGAGCGCCAGGCCTTCATCCTCAACGCCGCGCCCACGGCCGCCGCCACCACCGTCACTGAGCGCTCGCTCACCGACAAGCACGTGCTGCGTGAGTACATGCCACACTAGTACACTAACGTGGAGCGCCAGGCCTTCATCCTCAACGCCGCGCCCACGGCCGCCGCCACCACCGTCACTGAGCGCTCGCTCACCGACAAGCACGTGCTGCGTGAGTACATGCCACACTAGTACACTAACGTGGAGCGCCAGGCCTTCATCCTCAACGCCGCGCCCACGGCCGCCGCCACCACCGTCACTGAGCGCTCGCTCACCGACAAGCACGTGCTGCGTGAGTACATGCCACACTAGTACACTAACGTGGAGCGCCAGGCCTTCATCCTCAACGCCGCGCCCACGGCCGCCGCCACCACCGTCACTGAGCGCTCGCTCACCGACAAGCACGTGCTGCGTGAGTACATGCCACACTAGTACACTAACGTGGAGCGCCAGGCCTTCATCCTCAACGCCGCGCCCACGGCCGCCGCCACCACCGTCACTGAGCGCTCGCTCACCGACAAGCACGTGCTGCGTGAGTACATGCCACACTAGTACACTAACGTGGAGCGCCAGGCCTTCATCCTCAACGCCGCGCCCACGGCCGCCGCCACCACCGTCACTGAGCGCTCGCTCACCGACAAGCACGTGCTGCGTGAGTACATGCCACACTAGTACACTAACGTGGAGCGCCAGGCCTTCATCCTCAACGCCGCGCCCACGGCCGCCGCCACCACCGTCACTGAGCGCTCGCTCACCGACAAGCACGTGCTGCGTGAGTACATGCCACACTAGTACACTAACGTGGAGCGCCAGGCCTTCATCCTCAACGCCGCGCCCACGGCCGCCGCCACCACCGTCACTGAGCGCTCGCTCACCGACAAGCACGTGCTGCGTGAGTACATGCCACACTAGTACACTAACGTGGAGCGCCAGGCCTTCATCCTCAACGCCGCGCCCACGGCCGCCGCCACCACCGTCACTGAGCGCTCGCTCACCGACAAGCACGTGCTGCGTGAGTACATGCCACACTAGTACACTAACGTGGAGCGCCAGGCCTTCATCCTCAACGCCGCGCCCACGGCCGCCGCCACCACCGTCACTGAGCGCTCGCTCACCGACAAGCACGTGCTGCGTGAGTACATGCCACACTAGTACACTAACGTGGAGCGCCAGGCCTTCATCCTCAACGCCGCGCCCACGGCCGCCGCCACCACCGTCACTGAGCGCTCGCTCACCGACAAGCACGTGCTGCGTGAGTACATGCCACACTAGTACACTAACGTGGAGCGCCAGGCCTTCATCCTCAACGCCGCGCCCACGGCCGCCGCCACCACCGTCACTGAGCGCTCGCTCACCGACAAGCACGTGCTGCGTGAGTACATGCCACACTAGTACACTAACGTGGAGCGCCAGGCCTTCATCCTCAACGCCGCGCCCACGGCCGCCGCCACCACCGTCACTGAGCGCTCGCTCACCGACAAGCACGTGCTGCGTGAGTACATGCCACACTAGTACACTAACGTGGAGCGCCAGGCCTTCATCCTCAACGCCGCGCCCACGGCCGCCGCCACCACCGTCACTGAGCGCTCGCTCACCGACAAGCACGTGCTGCGTGAGTACATGCCACACTAGTACACTAACGTGGAGCGCCAGGCCTTCATCCTCAACGCCGCGCCCACGGCCGCCGCCACCACCGTCACTGAGCGCTCGCTCACCGACAAGCACGTGCTGCGTGAGTACATGCCACACTAGTACACTAACGTGGAGCGCCAGGCCTTCATCCTCAACGCCGCGCCCACGGCCGCCGCCACCACCGTCACTGAGCGCTCGCTCACCGACAAGCACGTGCTGCGTGAGTACATGCCACACTAGTACACTAACGTGGAGCGCCAGGCCTTCATCCTCAACGCCGCGCCCACGGCCGCCGCCACCACCGTCACTGAGCGCTCGCTCACCGACAAGCACGTGCTGCGTGAGTACATGCCACACTAGTACACTAACGTGGAGCGCCAGGCCTTCATCCTCAACGCCGCGCCCACGGCCGCCGCCACCACCGTCACTGAGCGCTCGCTCACCGACAAGCACGTGCTGCGTGAGTACATGCCACACTAGTACACTAACGTGGAGCGCCAGGCCTTCATCCTCAACGCCGCGCCCACGGCCGCCGCCACCACCGTCACTGAGCGCTCGCTCACCGACAAGCACGTGCTGCGTGAGTACATGCCACACTAGTACACTAACGTGGAGCGCCAGGCCTTCATCCTCAACGCCGCGCCCACGGCCGCCGCCACCACCGTCACTGAGCGCTCGCTCACCGACAAGCACGTGCTGCGTGAGTACATGCCGCACTAGTACACTAACGTGGAGCGCCAGGCCTTCATCCTCAACGCCGCGCCCACGGCCGCCGCCACCACCGTCACTGAGCGCTCGCTCACCGACAAGCACGTGCTGCGTGAGTACATGCCACACTAGTACACTAACGTGGAGCGCCAGGCCTTCATCCTCAACGCCGCGCCCACGGCCGCCGCCACCACCGTCACTGAGCGCTCGCTCACCGACAAGCACGTGCTGCGTGAGTACATGCCACACTAGTACACTAACGTGGAGCGCCAGGCCTTCATCCTCAACGCCGCGCCCACGGCCGCCGCCACCACCGTCACTGAGCGCTCGCTCACCGACAAGCACGTGCTGCGTGAGTACATGCCACACTAGTACACTAACGTGGAGCGCCAGGCCTTCATCCTCAACGCCGCGCCCACGGCCGCCGCCACCACCGTCACTGAGCGCTCGCTCACCGACAAGCACGTGCTGCGTGAGTACATGCCACACTAGTACACTAACGTGGGCATTACGTCAGAGATACCCTGAATCCACAGAGCAATCATATTCACGCTCGCACAATTAGTGCTGAGCGCAAATTCACGTGTCACAGGCATTGTGAGAATTATCACGGGCCGTCAACAATTTCTATGAATAAACGATGACGTCCGCTTGGTTTGTGCGGAAAATGTTAGCAGTGGTCGTCATGGTGTTTTTGTTTCTTTTTTCTGTGTCGGTCTGGATGATGTTTACTATTAATAATTCCACCTATCCTAATCGACCTGTTTGCTTTTCCCCAGTGGCGTTATCATCAGGCGCAGTCGTAGAAATACCGTGGGTTTACCTCGAAGCACGTCGCGGCGGCATCACAGAGGAAGGCGTGGTCCTGCCGGCGTACGCGCCTGAGTTACCGCTGGGAGGAGACGCGAGACTTAACTACAACCGCACGCTCGCCAGACCCACGCAGATACACGCCGCGCCCGCGGGGCTGGAGTCTACCAGTTTGGTGCTTACCACTGGATTAGGTGAGGACATCGGCTACCAAAATAAAACGTGTGCGAGGGGTCCTCCTCGTCAGAAAAGAAGTTCCATATGCGATAGTCGCGCGCACACACACACTCGTAGATAAGAGAAAGAGAGAGAATGTCGCATGGAGGGGGGCATAACGCTTTTTCAGCGTGACGATCTCTACCCGTAACGTAAGCTGCGTTCCGAAAAACCGCATTGCAATCGGCCCATACGAATGGGAGCTACGATTCCACCATCAGACACATACATCTACCCATACAAAACGACAGAGGAACCTATAACACAGTGGCGTGCAGTCCATTAAAACTAATATTATTTTATCAATAGACAAAAAATCTTTATTCATAAATCAGCGCTACCTGTCGACCGTCGGTCGTATCATTAGTATTATCGATACAAAATCCCGTTCGTTCATGCAATTTGACGCAACTTCGCATTGCACTAGCGCCGCTTAGTGCCTCGGGAGAGACACGAACTATTCGTGTCTCAATGTTTGCATGTGTGCTCTCGTGGTCATGCAGATTTATTCAGTGTGCGTTCCTATACATACGTGGCACACAATGTAACAAACAACGCATACAACCGTACAGGGCAGTCACTGGCTTTTTACGATATTTAACAACGAGACGAATTACGAAAGTTACCGAAGTTTTCCGAACAAAGCTGGCTATGCGACTATTTTTAAAAGTAGCATTGTTTCATTGAAGTGTGACTACATAAACAACCATAATTTTTTTGTTGTATTATTTTCATATTCCGAATAATTCGGACGCCATTGTTTGTTTTGATTTATTTGTTTTGGTTGTGAGCTATGATGGCATGTATTTAAGATCTTAACATTGATAAATAGTGTGAAAAATAGATAATATTCACTGTGAAAGTTGTTCAGGTGGTGTGTGTAAAGAGAAAAGAAAAAATGATGATTTCTTTTATACTATCTAGCGGTGAAAAAAAAATCAAGTATTGTGAAAAGTAGTTGTACCTACAACTGATTTGCAATTAATAGGTACAAACTTTAGGTAAAGTCAATCGTAAATTCAATACAAAACAAAACAATATGATTCATTTAATTGCCTCACAGGTTGCATGCTGTGTAGGTAGGTACAGCAATCGGTTGTTCTGTTTTTTTTTTACCCTGTCTAAAAACTCTGTGCACGCCACTGCTATAACACCCCTATAAATAAATGTCGGGTGCTATGTTATATGTCGAAGACCTGTCTAACGTTAATACTTTACGACACCACTAAATGAAAAATTGTGACTGCTATTTCCAAAATGACATGACACGGGTGTTACTATAGGTTCATCTCTGCCTAACCCTTCGGGCAAAACAGGCCTGATGTTATGTTGTTGACATGACAAAAACGCTCATGTCAAATAAAATAATACATATTCAAAACTATCATCATCTTTTCACAGATCTATTCTACACTCGGGTGGCACCATCAAAAACCTTCGATCTGCTGAAGGAGGATTTCGACTACTACCTGATCACCATAGTACTGGCCGGCCTCATCCTCGCCACATACAGCACCAAATACTTCGCCTCGCGGAAGATGCTCAAACAAGCGTGGAAGTGATGCAAGTACGTCGCCTAGGGTACTTTAAAAGGGAATTTGGACTGTGTTTTCTCGGAAAGAAAGTTCATACTAATTTAGCGCGCTCGCTATTGGAAGTTTTTGCCTGCCGCCTAAATAGGGCAACAATTTAGAATAATAAATGAATACTGATTTCGCAAGTAATAGTCGTAATGTAGCAGATAATTAAAAGTGTTCTAGAACGAATTGAAGCTAAATATCAAAGATTGATACATGTAATATTAATGTAAGTAATAAGCTGTTAAAATTATTCATAAATATTTATTGTCAAATTCTACATAATGTTACTAGCCTAAATATGATCTATATTGCTGTAACCTCAATATTTCATATCAAACTTAAATACTTCTTTCTGTTCGCGTTAAAGGTGCCATCAGTGGACCTAGTGTGAGTTTTATTTAACCATCTCGATCTAACGCATCGACCGCGTTCAGCGCTCCGATTGGTCCTTCACCAATCCCGGGCCAATCGGAGCTCCGAACGCGCTCGATGCGTTCTATCGAGATGGTTAAAAGAAACACACTAGGGCCACAGTACTCTGTTTCCATCGAAGACAATGTTTTAGATCTTTATCTTGTTCTACCCAATAAAACTCTTCAGCTTATTTTCTAGTTTTAGACTATTATTTGAACTTTAACAAAATAACGTTAAGGTGGAAGTTTAAATGTAGCCTGCGAAATGCAAATTATCTTACGTTTTTTAGCATCCACTGAGGGGTAGTTTAGTATATGCATCATCCATAGTTTATTCGAGAAAACCTTACTGCTAAAATAATTATTACATTTTAAATCTAAATTATTTCAATTGGAAATAATATTCCATCGCCATATTTTTCGACACAGTCCAAATTCCTTTATTTTAATGGACTTTTTAAATAAATAAATAAAATATATTAGTTTCGTGATCGTGCATAGTGAGTGAGTGTTCACATTAAGTTAATGAATACATACACATTAATATATATTTCAAGCATTCGCTCCGTTTTATAAGTTTGCAAGTTTAGCAGAGAAGTTGCAATGATCGTCCTTACAATCATTATTGGTTAGATGTTGAAGGAGAACGAAATTAGTTCATTACATTACGACTAGTATTGGATCAACTGTGAAGGGGTGGGTACCATAACTTGTACAACGGAGCGTAAGCACGACATATCCAGTAAATCAGGTGTTTCTGAATCAATTCAGTGATCAAATTCGTTCAAATAGATACTGGTCTATACAGTGTAACTTGACCCTTACGGTAAAAATGTGTTTTTTTACAAATACTTGTAATTATACAATATATTTTGTTTAAGGACCATGTTACACTGCATAGACATTTTATTGTAAAATTTAGCTAGTGCAATTTAGATGTATTATTTATTTAAGGGTGGTTTGTATTATACAATTCGTTTATTAATATATTTAAGCCATTCCACAATTTGTCACCTTACATTTCATCAATTTTAACATTTACTCTATTGTAAATTAAAGAAATATCTACTACTTCTTTCTGCAATTGAAATCTATTCTAAAGTCTATGTAAGGTGACTGAATAAAGTCTTATCTTATTTAACATAGCATTTAAAATAGTTATGTATTTAACTCAATATGTATAAATAACCCAAAAAGTCCATGCACTTGTTCCTAAATTTTTCTGTTTTCTTGTTATTTGTTACAAAGCAAATCTGCAGAACACCTTATTTAGACCTTTATTAAGTTTAATGCAATTCCCTCGAAAGATGTACACACTGAATAATCTCAGTTAATTTTAAGTTGCATTCATGTTATGGACTATAGAAAATATTATGTCAACTCATTTCACAAATGACTTTCTTTCAATAACTCTTTAAGGAGTGAGACAACTTAATTATGTAGTTCAAGCAACACCAAATACTTCGCCTCCCACAAAAAAAAAACCAAGATGCACAGTCTCGAACAAAAGTAACACAACTGTCCCCAATTTTCCGTCAGTGATTACAGTTATGATAACACATTGTTTTTTGCAAATTCAACCTGACACGCATGACTTAAAGTGGTTTTTACAAAGCAATGTCCAAAAAGACTGACTGAAAGATGACTGATACTATTTGACATTTGCACACTTATACGGACGTTTTTGAGACGCTGATTGTGTATCTTGTTTTTTTTTTGTATACACCGTGACATTTTAGACGTCTTACAACAGCAGCCCACTTCATGTATCCAATGACTACTAATCATTTATAAGATTTTTTTTTAAACATATGCATAATTAAAAAAATGGAAAAATCATTCACTAAAACGCATGACGTAGTTTGAAACACTCTGTAATGGTGATGGAATTAATGATGGAATGTAATGGTAGGTAGGTAGATATCTTCTACCGTTAGATACGTAAATATTATTAACAGGACTCCCTGTTAATAATATTTACGTATCGTGTTTCATAATTCTAAAACGTTATTTATTTTTCTTTGTACCTTTTATATTAATTAATTGTAACAATGTTTTAATCGCGCCTAGAGGTATTTTACGACTGATACATTGAGTGGACTACCTTTGTAAGACGACTAAAATGTCACAGTGTATTTAATGGGTCCAAGGCATAATTTTCAAAGAGCAATCTATTGTTCTAAACACAAAAAATATCTGATAGCCAATTTAATCGAGACTACAACTGTGTATCTCAACTGAGTCAGAATATACAATATTAAATAAAAGAAGAATATACGTTAATATAAGCGAGGATTTTTGTTTAAAAGTATTTGCTCACACGAGTTGTTAATTAGCAGTTAAGGTTAAAGTTTTACCCTGTCTTTGTTTATTATGATGTTTCTTTGTTATTTTATTGTGTTGCAATGGTGGCGTAATAATACAGTGACAGATTAACATTGCAACCACACTCATAGGCAAAATACTTCTCGCTTGAGAGTAGTGTGATTCTGTGATTTATTCTCAAAAATATTATGTAAATATTAACTGTGCGAAGAAACACAAATATTTGTTAAAATCGGTAAAATTATACCTAGAAACTTACCTTCTTGCTCTATGTAAAGTGTATGACCCCACTACAAAATATTTAACCTAAGCATCGATTAGCCTAAGACCAATTTTCAACATTGACATCTTGCATAATATATTCACAATCATTCGATACGCTTCCGCAGCGAAACGTACATCAATAAATGTTATCGAAGGAGTCTTCTAAACGCTGTTCACAAACCCGAAACAAAATGTTCACAGTTTAAAGCAAATAGACGAACGACCGCTATTTTTCCGACAGCTATTTGCTGTTGGGAACTAGGCAGATCTATATAGCTATTTACAATCGTTCGTTATGCTTCCGTACCGAATCGAAACTGAAACAATGTTCTCGTAGGTGCTCTTCACAAATCTACCCGAAAATGTTGTCATAAATCAAATAGACGACCGCGTTTCTTCCGACAGCTGTATGCTGTCGGGGACATGGCAAGTCAGGTGACCGTAAATGTTTAAGTTTCAACTCTGAAGCCTTTCAAATGATTGTGAATAGCGATGCTGATTCGATTGAAAAGCCTGAATATCGAAATAACGTTTGTTTTTTTTTTTTCTAAATTATTTATAAAATAAATTTCGTTTTTTATTGTTTATTTGGTTAGTTTAATTACTCACTTCAAATAAAATACACCTTTTTTCTTTAGTGTATCGGAATGTTACCATTTCATTATTTAATTTTAGTGGTGTGGATGAAAATATTATCATTATATTGTGAATTATGTTATTGTTCTTGTACTCACGTCTTTCAATGAGCTACTTTTGAATATCGACAATCATAGCATTAGTCTACAGTTCGATTACATACATTTGGTGAATGTACGAGTGTATGAGAATAAATTAGGTTTCTGTGGAAGGAACAGGATACTAAGGAAAAGTTGCAACTTCCATAGAAAATTACCCCACGTCCGACAGCTGAGAAAAATATCTAAAAAAAATAGATAAAAATGAGTATTAATAAATTGCATACTTGCAGATTGTCGTCTTTACTGGCTCTCATATTTAGAAATTGCTCCAAATATTGCGGTCTTTCAGGCGCAGTATTACTTAACTTAAAAATATTTCACTTTCAATCATGCAATACCTACACTACTCTAATGACCATAAAAAGTGGAAGAGAAAGTGGAAAAGTGGAGTGGAAGCCAGGGCCTTAATTGCTTTTTAATTCTATTTGAAAACTAAAATCAGAAGTTAGTATATTACAGGTATTCTGCCCCTGAATTAATATTGCAAGCAATTTTTTAAGGTGCTAGCCAGTAAAGATGATCATCGGAAGTATATCATTTTTTATACACATTTTTAGCGATTTTTTGAGATACTTATCTTTGCAGTCAGAAGTGGGGTATTTCTGCTACTTCTTCTTTAACAATCGATTTTGCATTTAACATAAATTTGAATAGTCATGCATTACAATGAATCATATAACTAATTTTTATTCCATGTCGAACTGTACTCTTTCTAAACGCACCAAACTTACGTGGTAGGACGTTTAAATGAATGTTGATCAGTCGGCGTAAGTTCTCAAATTGACGAGCGCCAGCGCAGGAGAATCGCTAGAGCGATGTGTCTCTAAACGCAGTGACTTTGATTAGACTGAGTAAGATGTGAGAGTGGTTGCAATACATAAGTATAATATTATATACTATAATTAAAATGGGTATTTGTTTTCTGTGACCAATGTGTTTTGTAAAAAATAAAGTTGAAGTAATTACTGCCATTTATGTGTTTCATTTGTTAAACAAAACCTGGATTTAAACAACATTATTTAATAAGACATTTATTACGATACTGTATGCTTAAATATTAAATTAATATTATTCTGATAGTCCTTATCGCTAGCTTCGAATGGGGTGCCTACTATTGGTTGTAAATGCACGTAGTTGACTGTGGGGGGGTTTAGCACTTCCTCGTTGTTGCATAGTCTTCGGAGATGATACCAGGCGGCGCCGTAGTCGTAGTCTAGGATGGTCGTGAAGAACTCCACTGCTAATGCCTAGAAGCAGTTAATAAATGCTGTACTAACTGCAGTTTGATTGTACCGGACAGTCATGATTTCTTCGAAAGCCTGCCAATTAGCCCACAGCTAAAGGGCCACCTTCACTTCTATACGAAATGTTATTATTTATAATGTCTTTCTATGGATATCCGTTACATTGGTAACCCAACCGATAAATAAATGAGCACAGGGAAAAACGTCGAAAATGCTACTATGAATAGAATTAAAACTAAAACGATGGCGCTAATCATGCCTTCTCACTTCAAATTCAAATTGTTTTATTTGTAGAACACAGGTAAAGTACAGATGTCAATATTGTTAATAAGAATGAACGCTATGTCTTGCCGTCAACGGCGCACAAATATATTGATTATAATTTAATTAATTAGTAATAAATAGGACAAAACATTCACTAAACATTATTACAAAATAAATAAATAAAACGAAATTATAACAATAAAATTAATGAAACAAATGTCAATAGATTACATTTGGTCGTACTCATTAATTGTGTAATATGCTTTTATAACACATTTGCTCGTAAAGGGTCTCTTATTACACTAATTTCAATATCGTAATGTATGTCATTACGCACTTGTGCGTTATTGTAATGTAAAACGCACGGTTTATCAACCGATGCTCTGTCTAAAACGAACCGTACTTTTTTAAATCTTAGCAAAGAGTTTTTATGTCAGAAAAGTGGTCAACATTTTATGAATAAAATTAACTTTGAGAGATAAAATACAAAAAAATAAACATTGAATTCTTTAATTTAATTAGTTTTGACAATAAATTACAACCATTTATCTGTAACAAAAACAAAAAAAAATATTAATTTATTTTATTAGTTATACTGGCTGTTTTTGTGCCTTTGCCTTAAAAAAAAAGCGCTGATGCGCGCGCATCGCTAATTTGTGAACAAGTAATAATCAATTTTACAAATTTTTCTAACTGCTTTAACAAGTAATTAAAGATTTACTCGTTTAAGAAAGTCCGACTTTTATTTATTTCCTCGCAAATATGTTATAAAACGTCGTATGACATACGTGCGCTTCGATAATTACAGCCACTGCTTTCTTGTAGCAATATCGCCTCGGCTGTAGTAATTTTCAACTTACCGCACTTATATCATAATGTACTTTATGGTTAATAAATTAAGGACAGACTTTTTGAAATTGTGTATGTCAAGATCTTTCATTGAATTGGGTATTTTGTTATATATCTTGGGTGCCATTCCTAAAAAGCTTTTCGAATAAAGCGCAGTACTGTGTGGAATAGCATATACCTCTTTGTTGTGTCGTCTCGATCTCTATGATTAAAACAAATGCAAGTTTGATGTTACTTGCATATATACAGAGGTGGTCATATAATTAAGAACGCTTATTTAAAACGAAGAATTTTCCAAACTAATATCGCAAAACTTTTCTTTACTAGCGGTACATTCGTTGATACACATGATTGGCTAAAAAAATAAAAAGATAAACTTTATACATTAGATCTGAACCCAGTATTACTACTTTTTGGCTGGTCACATAATTAAGAACGCTGAATAGTTTTTTTTTATTCAAATTTAAATAGAGAACTCTCTGTGGCTCTGTGATTGTAAGTAATTTATGCGCCATGTAGTGCTCAAGTCTTAAAGGTGATTGCTTCAAATGAAAATAATGGGGAAAAATAAAAGTTGTGATAAATCTATAAGGGAAACAATAATAAAACATCGCGAGAAGAATTGGTCATATGAAAAGATAGCCAATGCTCAAAAACGATGGTTTTCCACGCTGTGATGCAGTTTGCCACGTACCTAAACCGAGAAAGTCATCTCGTCGAAATGATCGAAATATCGGTCGTTTGACAAAACAAAATCCTTTTAAAAGGTCTATCTAATGAGCTGAGAAAATAATATTTTGGTGAAAACAACCTTTCAGCATTGTACCACCATACTGTGATCGCCAACCTGCCTACTAAGCGTGGCGATTATGGCAAACCCGCCAAATTGGGGAAGGCCTATGTCCAAAAGTGGACGTCTTTCGGCTGAAATGATGATGATGATGATGAACCCTTCAGCAATCTCGGCACGCAGTATTTGATGCCAATGTTGAAACGCTGCCATAGGCAAGGCAGGTATAAAAACTGGACAGTCAGACTACTAACTACACATGACATGATTTAGATAAAAGAAATCTGGAACATCAAATCGTTCTTAATTATATGACCACAACTGTATATACTGTGCGAGTGAGAAGGCACGATGAGCTCTTCTATTTGGTCGTTTCGTTTCTTCACTAGCGGGGGTTATACAATAAACACAGGTTACTTAGTGATCTAGTTAGGAGAGCAGCGATTCACCCAGCAATTCGTCGTAACTACATTATCCAATGAATAATGCATACTTTTTAAGTCCCTCATGTACTACGAAACCTAACCTAAATAAACATTATATTGAATATACCGTATTTTCACATTTAGCTCACCTGCAAAGCCTTAGGCTGTTTCTTGGACAGGTACGGCTCCACAGCGTACATAGCGTTTTTCAACGACACGTCTTCAAGCATGAGATCTGTCACGAGGTGCGGCAGAGCGGCTAGTGTAGTCAACTGTAGACTGTATGCTTGACTGTTACGGTAGGCCGAGCCGGTGTCTTTGAGGTAGCTGTCTTTTGAAGACTTATGCAAATTGTAGTAAATGTGTGGGAGGACATCTCTGTTGAAATATGGAAATAGTTAACCGCTGGTTATACACAAGTCTTTTAAGGAGGATTTGCAGGTCAGAATTAGGTTGTATGTTAAACAAAACATGCTTCGCAAATAAAATATGTGTGTTTTTACAGAATATCATCATCTGCCTAGCATTTTCGCAAGTATGTTGGGATCAGCTTCTAGTCTAACCAGATGCAGCTGAATACCAGTATTTTACATGGAGCGACTGCCTATCTGACCTCCAAAACTCAGTTACTGGGTAATACGATACCCCTTGGTAAGACTGATTGGCAGACCCGTAACGAATGTCAAAGATCCACGAATGACAGCCGGGACCGGTTTAACGTGCTTTCCGTGGCACGGAGGGGTCTAGGAATGTAAAGATGAGCCCCCATCCACGGACGAACCGCGGCAAGCGTAGCTTCACTTGATCGATGGAACCGTGCGGCTGTTATTACTTAGCCAGAAGTCACCATGTATTTTATGTTATTCATTATCATTATATTTTATTTAATCAATAGTAATGGGATATAACGGTCGCAAGTCATATTTTGTTCAACATATAGCCTGATACTCACCTGCAAAGAAATTCAAAGAAATTGCAAAATACGTAAGAAAATTTTAATTTCGCGAGCTACCCAGGCGCTCCCCGTTATCGAGATAAAATGTGACCAATGGACATTCTACATTGTCATCATACTTCTGTACAAAATGACCAATGGACATTCTACACTGACGTCATACTTCCATACAATGTGACCAATGGACATTCTACATTGACGTCATTCTTCTGTACAATGTGACCAATGAACATTTTACATTGACGTCATTCTTCTGTACAATGTGACCATTGGACATTCTACATTGACGTCATACTTCTATACAATGTGACCATTGGACATTCTACATTGACGTCATACTTCTATACAATGTGACCATTGAACATTCTACATTGACGTCATACTTCTGTACAATGTGACCATTGGACATTCTACATTGACATCCATTTTATATACAGGATAAATTTTTAACCAGTGCGCAGACTGTAACCATAAATTCAGCATCTCATTCTAGACCCCCCAGCGTAGAAATTTTTCGTCGGTTGTACCAAAAAAATCAGCTGTTCCATACATTTTAACCGTTTTTTTTTTCTATGAAACAGCTGATTTATTTTTGTATAACCGACGAAAACATTTAGTAGAAATTTTCAGCATAGGGGCGTCCATTAATTACGTGAGGCGTTTAGGGGGGGGGGGGAGTGAGTCGAGTCGAATCTTACGTGGTAGAGACGGGGGTCTCGGCAAATATCATGTAATTTATATTTTTTTCCGCAACGAAACAATGTAACATTGCGAGCAAACCGGGTTAAATTATGTAAAATAATATTTATTATAGTTATGCGAATGCCACTAAAGTAGCGCAGTAGCTCCTCGATGATTTAACCTCCACCGGCCAGCCAAGCCAGCCAAATGCAACGCATAACACCAACGCTAATAAGCACAGATTAACGTTTTTACACTAAAAACACGTATTTTGTTCACCTAATTAATGGACTATGAATTCATGGTTACAGTTTGCGCATTGGTAAAAAAATTACCCTGCATAAATCACCTGTATAACCAATTTTATTGAAAACTTACTTGACAGCTCGACTTCTAATAAAATCTCGTGCCAGCCCCGCCATAGTGACGAGCAAGTCGAGCGCCTTCTTCATGACGACGGGCTCTCGCTCGAACCTGGTGTGCAGCGGCGCCCACGCGCCGTGCACCAGCGGCAGCAGCGCGTCCTCGTGCGCGCGCAGCACGGGCAGGCCGCGCGCCAGCACTTGCAGGGCCAGCATGGAGTTGTCTCGGCGGGCGCATGTGATGTAGTTTATACAACGTTTGAGGATCGACTCTATTACTGCCACGTATTGGGGCGGTGGGGGTTTTTCTTCTGTAAAGATAGATAGGATTTAATACTACAAGAAAATGGTATTGAAAGCCGGGCTTGTGGCTAACAACCGCACGGGTCGATCGATAAGGTTAAGCTATGCTTGCCGCGATCAGTCCGTGGATGGGTGACCATCTTTACCATACCAAGACACCTCCGTGCCTCAGAAAGCACGTTGGTGCCTACTGTCATTCGTGGATCTTTGACAGTCGTTAAGGATCGTCAGAATCCGGAAAGTCTGACATACCAGTCTTACCAAAGGGTATAACTAACCAGTTACTAAGTTGTGGAGGTTAGATAGGCAGTCGCTCCATGTAAAATACTGCTATTCAGCTGTATCCGGTTTTACTAGAAGGCTCCCAGTCTAACCGGATGCAGCACCCCAACATAGTCGGGAAAAAGCAGATTGATTCGTATTGAAAGATAACAATAGGGTACTTCACTCATTTTTGAAAAGAGTATTAATTAGATTCTAAAGTGCTAATAAACCACAAAAAAGAACATTTTTATTTAATCGATTAGTGCCATAAAAATGCATTTAAATTTTAAATTTTCAAATTTCGCGCGTAATTTGATGAAAACGCTGAACGTAGTGGACGCCGTATTGCGCTGTGGGTATGATGTCAGTTTGCTATTTAAACAAATGCGCTGATATTTTATAAGAAATCAAAAAAAATCAAAATATTTTATTTCACATATATTGCAGGTTGCAAGGGCACTTATGAAACGTCAGAAGCTAGGTGCACGGTTCCAATTTGTCGCTTCCTATGGAGAAGAGCCGGCAAGAAACTCCACGGTTACTCTTTTAAAAATAATTGGCTTTTATAATGTTTTCAAATTACAGTGATATTAGGTATGGGAGGACAGGGCCTGTCAATAAGTACCAGGTACTTAGAGGAATGAAAATAAAGAATAGAAACTGTAGGCCTACAACGTTCTCTCATTCACAATATGTAAAAGAATCTACATAAGTAAAATCAACCTATTTAAACCAAGTGATATGATTTCCATGAGAATCACTAAAAAATACTCGATATTACAAGTGTTGTATAATGTCAAATAATGACGAGAATATGTCAGAAAGTGTAAACATAAAATTTATGAAATTAACATTGTAATTTGGAAGCAGTTAATAGACGCTCACATAGTTATGCTGCTAATGAGTTACCAGGGAAGCCACATGTGCAGAAGGAATTAATGCCAAACTTCCTTGTCTTCAACGTAGTCTTTTATCTTATAATATGCTTTTTTGATAAGGACACGTTTGATGTGAGTTTTAAACTTTCCATCGCTAAGTTCTGTAACCGACTTTGGCAACTTGTTATAGAAGCGGATACTGTTTATTAGAAATGACTTGCTAGTTTTAGTTAATCTAAATTTTGGAATCACAATTTCATCTTTACTACGTGTATTTTGGTTTAGCAGTGATTGTTACTTTTTTTACAGGACATGCTTTATTGAATTCTTGGCATACTGAAGAAAAAAATGTGTCATAGTTTATATTGGGATCTTGTGAATCAAAACTTGCTGTTGAGAGATTGCTAAGAACATTATTTTTAAAAGTTTTCAATTTATTTTTAGTCAGAGGTCTCAATTCAATGGTTTTATCTAGTTGTAACTTTTTATCTAAGTCAAACGATACAAGCTGACCAGTATGGTCTGACCTGACGCCACTAATTAAGGAAGAGTCCTTTATTTTACAATTAGTAAATACATTGTCTATGCATGAAGCTGTGGTTGCTGTTATTCTAGTCGCTTCATTAAATATACATTTTAAATTGAATGATTTAAACAATGAGATAAGCTACATTTTTCTGGTGAGTTAACTAATAGATCAATATTTAGGTCACCACACACAAAAACTAATGTATTATCTTTAAAAAGTTTACCTAATATTTCTTCCATAATGATCAAAAATGATGACAAGTTCGAGGCTGGTGGTCTATAAACAGACATGAAAGTATGGCCCTCAACCTCTGCACATGCTACCTCACATAAGCGATCAACAGAGCAAGCAGTGATATCCTTTCTCTCCTTATATCTAAAACAACTATTGCAAAATATCAAAGTACCACCCCGTATCAAAGACCTCTTGTACGCACAGGCAACTGAAAAAATATTTACATTAAACAACATCCTATCTGGTTTTAACCAGGTTTCACAAAAACATAGGATATCCTTATGATATATATCTATTAACATTTCCACGTCTAGGATTTTGCTAGGGAAGCGATTTATATTTTGATGATACAGTAAAATATTCTTATTACGCTTCTCTTTTGTCGTGTCTACAGAGTTTAGAGAATTAATTACAGTATTATTAGAAGTACCAGATAATACGGTTTCGTCACTTAACCTAGTCTCAGTTAAATCATCAATAACTGCGTGTATATTGTAAGCTAACAAATTAGCTAATACATGTTTATAATTTATGATAAGACAGTTGTTTATAATTTACTAGCTTTTGCCAGCGGCTTCGCCCGCGTGGAGGTCGGTGTATTATACATATAAACCTTCCTCTTGAATCACTCTATCTATTAAAAAAACCCGCATCAAAATCCGTTGCGGAGTTTTAAAGATTTAAGCATACATAGGGATATAGGGACAGAGAAAGCGACTTTGTTTTATACAATGAGTAAAATGAGTTAGTACAATGAGTGATAAAATGAGTTATTTTTCTACTTTTCGTTGGTTTGCTGTTCCTGAATGCAAAATATTATTTAAATAAAAATTACTTTGGTTACGAAAACAATAAAAGCACAAAGTTGCTCAGTTGATATGACGTAATAATATGGCAGCTACTATTTCATGGTGTTCAAAAACAGATTAAAAAAACTGAAATCTTTCAATTATATTTTAAAATTTATTTTGTTGTTTCACGAACTAAAAAAACTAACAGTTTTCGACTGCATTTTGCCTAAGCTATCTCAATAATATATTTTTAGATTTTTCTCTCCTTGAGTAAAATACCCTATTGTGTGTGGATTTCCTCGCATTTTACTAAAATAAAGAACATTTCAAAGTGTCAAAAAACAAAAATCTTACATGCAAACACAAACTTGAAACAACTTTATGCTTAGCAAATAAAAATCGCCCAAAAACTCAGCTTGCAATGTTTCATATCACCTTAAGCCCAAACAGTAGTGTAACTATTCAAAATACTGATTGAACAAAACAAACAGAAAGGGGTTTCATCATCATTATTTTAGCCGACAGACGTCCATTGCTGGACATAGGCCTCCCCCAAGCACAGCCACTTCGACCGGTTCTGTGCTTCTTTAGGGCCTTCACCAGGTCATCGGTCCACCTTGTGGGTAACCTTCCAAACGCTACGTCTTCCAGTACGCAGTCGCCACTCAAGAACCTTTCGGCCCCATCGGCCATCTGTTTTGCGAGCAATGTGCCTGCCCAATGCCACTTAAGTTTGACAATTATTCGGGCTATGTCGGTTACCTTGGTTCTCTTACGGATCTCTTCATTTCTGATTCGATCGTGTAGGGAAACTCCAAGCATAGCCCTCTCCATTGCCCTTTTGCTGACTTTCAGCCTTCTTATGAGGCCCATTGTGAGCGCCCACGTTACTGTGCCATACATAGGTCATCACTGGTAACACACACTGGTCAAAGATTTTCGTTTTGAGACACTGCGGTATTTGAGACCAAAAGATATTACGAAGCCTCCCGAACGCTACTCAGCCGAGTCGGATTCGACGACTGACCTCTCTTGAAGTTGGACCTACCTAACTGGACAGTTTGAATTGGGTGTAGTCGATTCTTACCTGTTACAGTATCATCATAATCTAGAACATCCTCTTCTTTATTTTTCATATCTTCTCTGTACATCTCCTCCACACTCTTACCGCTCTCTTTCTCAAACTCCTGTGCATTCAGTAGCCTCTCTACTTCTTCCTTACTTTCTACGAATACTATCAGTTCTTTCATCACGTCTATGGGCTGGTTGCGTTGAGTTGTCTTTGGTAAGGCCTCGGGTATGGTATACCACTTGCGAATACATTCCACGAATGATAGGAACACTTTTAAATACGAGAACAGATCTTCTTCGTAAAATTTATCACAACTTTGGACTAGAACCTGCAAGTGAAGAGTTAGAAGATTAATATTATGGAGGGTATTCATCATCAAGCGGAAAATAATGTGTTTTTCAGCTTAGGGTCAGTTCTGACAGAAGAGAAAAATCCTCGCGCGAGCTCAAGCCTTCTCTGGCCGCAATTCAAACCGAGAGCAACCGAGTCGCGAGCATTCGTGTTGATATGCATGCAATTTTCTACTTTAGATTATGGTAATACGGTCCTATTTTTAATGGAGCCGGTAAATTGAAAACTGACCCTTACATTTTGACGCGGAGCAACCTTACTGCCGCGACACAACATGAACCCACTGAAGGACACTGAACGAGACATGATATAAGTTTCATTGTTATCACGTCTGGGGGCGTTTAGTGTCCCACAAAGTGTTAAGAGCCGCATGTAGATCTGTCTAATATTTTCTCAAAGTCAATGGTTAACTAAGTATTTAGCAGTGGCGAAAGCGTCATGTAACACGATACCTGCCGGTTTCCCTTCGGGGATTCGCATCGGCAACTCTATCGCTATTAAAAATGGTACGTCAATAGTGGCTACTATTGTCAAAAAATATATTTACACTACGGGTATTTAATTCACCAGAACATTCAAACAACAAAAACGGTTATTTTAGCTTTGTATCACAAGAAAAAAAAAAATCTAAATTAACTCGGCGCCAAAACATCATAATTGCGTACAACGAGCAAGCAAACCGCTGTACAACGGGTTAAGACAGAGACAGTAATAGAAAAATGCGTTAGCGAGAATGAGATGGAGGAATTTTGCGCTTTTTATTTGGTTTTTAGCTGTTCAATTTTACTGTATTTATTTCTTTACATTCCTATATTAATTTTAGAATGATAGTAAGTATTCTTTATTGATAAGTCAGTAAGTTAAAGCCGACTTCGCTTCGGCTTCTCTCTTAGAAAAGTTGACACCTCGCCGCTAGTATTTAGGCCTTCAATTTAAAGTATAAAGGTACTCACGTCTTGAACGATTCCGTAGAGATAGTTCAGTATATTAGAGTCACTGTACTCCATCACCACCGCCAGTATCTGCAAGGCTGACTGACAGTTCCAAGCCTGGAATACGAGCATAGTTTTACTATACAGTTACATAAGGCATGACCCAATACATATTCTAGGAATCTAGGGGTATCACGGCCAAATGAATTCGAGTATGTCAGAGAAGATTTGCATCTACCTCAGAAAGTCGCAGAGGGGGCAACGGTTTTTCGTTATATGACGATTTCTATCAGTCACCCACTACCGGAAGCTGCGTTAAGGAACTTCGTTCCAAAAAATCTAAATATTTTTTTTTTGATTTTTTTTTTTATTGTAACATAATTCATTTAAAACATAATGTATTTCTAAAAAAAATGTTAGCTTTCTCCACACAAACTAACACGTGCTAAATTTCAAAGTTTTTGTTTCAGGTATTCATATATAAATTAAGGAATGAAAATGTCGAAGTGCATACCTTCTTGAGTCGCACAGTGACTTGGTTGGTGAAGTAGTCGCCATTGTACTTGATGAGGTCGGCCACGGTAGCGTGGCCGCCAGCCTCCGCTATGTGGTGGATAGCCTTCAGACCCGCTAAGTGCAGCATCTCGTATTTACTCCCTGTTAATGTTATGTTGTTATAGCGAGCGAGTGATTATTTAACCAAACGTGACTACAGGCAGGCGCGGTCGCAGCCGAAGAAAATTTATTATATTTTAGAAAAATTACTATTTTAAGAAGGTTTACGGTTACGGCTTTGGGGGGTCATGACCCCTAGGACCCCCCCCCCCCCCTCGGACCGCATCTGACTACAGGAACGATCAAAATGAATAGTCCGGTTTAGGGGCTAAAATTAAATATGAAGTAAGTAGTAAGTCCACTAAACGATTGGCATTATGTGCCAATTGGTTAGTGGAGCGAAATCGAAAAAGCGGAATCGGCGTATCAGTGCAACACGAAATGGAAGCTAACTATTACGCACTTAATTGCAGTAGTGTAGTTTTTTTTATGTAAGCGTTTGAACGCTGTTCTGCGTTTCGCGAAACGTTCTGAGGATGTTGGCTGTATTGTAAATAATTATATTGAATTGCTTGATAAGGAAACTAATAATGCTAGAAACATTCAACCCTACAAGGTAGGCGAGATTTTTTAAATTTTATCATTCAAAATCACTACTCACCAACTCTCTCTAGAATCAAACACAGAGTCTTCAGCAGAAACGGTTGGTATTTGTCCATGAGCCTCTTGGCCATGAGGCCGACGCCCTCAGTGAGCAGGCAGCACGTCAGCATGTTGCGCTGCGCCTGCGCCAGCGTGCCGCACTTGGCCGGGTCGGCGCGCGGCCGGGTGCGCACTGTGCGGTAGCTCAGGTCGGTGTAGCGGGTCTCTACCGCGCCCTCGTACAGGCCTGAGAGAATTGTATACAGGTGTAAGAGAAACTCTTCCAAAAACGAAGACAGGTGATAAGGCTAGTGATTCTCGATACAGTACCATAAAAAAAATCAATTTAAAAAAAAAACTTTTTTTAGCATTTTTTTTACAATATGCTGTGAGAACAGTTAAACGAACCATTATTTGAGATTAAACACATTATTATTATTATTTTTTTACAACTCTAGCAAGCAATGTATTCAAAAATAAAAATCAGCTGATGGCTCACGCATAACCGCGCTCGCCGAGAGCTGCGTGCCCGACGACCCCAAGTCCACGCCGCGACTTTAGGTTTAGGCAACCTTTGTAAAGCGCCGCCAAAATAAAATAAGTAGAAACATTACAGAAGCGTCAAACGTTTTAAATTGATGCA
This sequence comes from Polymixis lichenea, assembly GCA_949091785.1. Taxonomy (NCBI): domain Eukaryota; kingdom Metazoa; phylum Arthropoda; class Insecta; order Lepidoptera; family Noctuidae; genus Polymixis; species Polymixis lichenea. The sequence goes on from OX420944.1 coordinate 20,375,467, forward strand.
AAATAACCAATTTAAGGCGAAAGCTTGTTGGTATCCGTTTGCATTTAAGTTATATATAACCTACGTTCTGGCTTCGGAAGCGTTCCCGTTACACCCTTTTTAAATATTTTTATTAGAATTATTTAATAAATGGACGGAAATCCATTCCGGATTGAATTTTGCAACATTTTTGGCAACATACATAAACTCATGCCTTTTTCCCATGGCGGTAGCCAGAAACTACAGAACGCCACCTGCTATGATCCTTAAATAGTCCTTTTGCCTCGTTTACGTTCATACATCCGGTCATACACGCACGCCAATTGCGAGTACCACACACCTGACCAAGTGTCCTCCTAGGGCGTCCCCTCCCGGTAACAGCTCTCCAAAAACTTTGATATCGATCACCAATATAAAAATTCAGCAATGTGATCAATCTTTAATTTTGACCTCGTTTTATATATTATGGAGCAAACACCCTTGAACCGCCATCTTGGCATTTTGTTTCAATATTATTTTCGCTAGCAACTTTACATGGCATTTTACATTTTGCTAACATATTCCAGCCCTGATGCTCCCTCCTTTGCGAAAGACCGAATGTAAGGTAGCAAAACTAACGCACTACATGGTTCTCACAGGATCAAGATTATGTCTGGACTTTAAAAGAGAGTGTGACCTCTGAGTTCGTTTCGGCACTTTCTTCTCAGAGTAGTCAGAAAGATAACGCCGACCTCATCTAGTTTTTAAAATATGACTGTCACGTAAAAGTTTTTGTACAAACTTTCTATAAGAAATAAAATCATTCATCCATTAGCTCCTACGGAAAATTACTAGCAAATGAACATAGCCGCCATTTATAGTTTAGTCAAACGAACATTGTCAATTAAATAACAACAAAATCAGAAAAGAAGTCCTTAAAATTATACGAAATTGTACTTTTAATGAACTGCACTCACTCTCCTCCTCAGAGATTGCTCCTGTTGTCAAAACCGCTCCTGTTGACTGACTGTAAGGTAGCCAGTACTAGCTAGACTATGGTACTACTGACCTGGCACACTATCCTTGTCCCAAGCCCTGGGGTTGTACACCGTGACGTCCAGGGTGTCCTCGTCAGTCAAGGCGGGTTCCGTAGTGCCCAATTCAAGAGGCAAGTACCAAACGTCTTCTTCTAAGTATGTGCTTAGAACACGTTTCACGAAATATTCTGATGAGTTTGGCGCTGAGGAAAACGAAGAAAAGTATTATTGAAGTTTTAGGCCACCAGTGGCCCAGCTACAAGCAGTTCACGTGCTTTTTCATTCGTTTTGTATGGACTTGTCGCACACATGTGCCGTGCCGGCCACCTAACTACAGTAGTGCTGGCCACCGCAGCAAGTCGGTAACAGCCAACGATGGTTATGGCTGGTGGCTCGTTTTGGCTCATGTGCGCTTACCTTTACAATTCCTGTCATTATACTCCTAATATTATAAATGTGAAAGTTTGTATGTAACATGCCTTTGTAACATCTTTTTTACAATATAGACTGCAATCAATGAATATGAATGTTTGGATGTTTGTTACTCAATCACTGACTACCACTCTTTGGATGAATTTTGCCACACAGATAGATTATAACCTGGATTTATGCAAAGGACTACTTTTTATCCTAGTAATACGTTCCCGTGGGATAATTTTCGACATCCACGCGGAGGAAGCCGCTAGCAAAAGCTAGTATTACGATACACCAGCGTCGTCTTCATATAAACGTAATTTTGTAATAAGTACACTCAATTAATGCTTCGCGTTGTTTATGCAAAATAAGAAGAGCCGTCATATGACGCTCGCATAATGGCCTGTGGTGTAAGAAAACGGTATCATTATAAACGCCTTCCTTTTCCGATCTTTCTATGGCAGCACCGCTTTTTTGCGCTTTTTTTTTCCTTATAAGCAGTATTCAATTTCAACCCTCACCTGCCGCCATACAGTTACAGATGTACACGATCTCGCAGGCCCGCTCCTGCTGAAACAGCTCCAGCAGTCGGTCCAGCAGTAGAGAGGCGCACTCTGCTTCGCCGAGGAGACACAGGATCTGTTCCATGCGTTGAGAGCAAGCCTCGTTGTCTAAGTGACGGAACTTGCACCAGGGGGAGCCCGTGGGAGGTGGTGTGGTAACCTCTGAAAATAATTGATTTTGTTTTAGTTTGCATACAGGGAGGCAGAGACATATCCGCGAAACTGTTCCCATAGATTCAGTATATGATTCTAAACAAAACGAAATATCTCTTCCATACATTTTGACCACCTTCAGTATTTATGATTCTAAACAAAACGAAATATCTATTATGACTACATTGTTGTATTGGGTTTCCCACCTGTTAAAACACTTGTAAGTGTTATTAGTAAATAAATAAATAAATAAATCTCTTCCATACGTTTTGACCACCTAGGTACTGCAATTTACTATGAAACAGCATTTTTTTATAACCGTTTGTATATTTCTACAGTAGGAGTTGTATAGTGAAGAAATTGTAATAACATTTTAAAAATTGTACGTATACGTACACACACACACACATATATATTGTCTGTGTCGCTGTCTGCAGAGAAACACGCGCACGCCGCACGGCTACATGACCGATCCGACCGATCCGACCGATCCGACCGATCCGACCGATCCGACCGATCCGACCGATCCGACCGATCCGACCGATCCGACCGATCCGACCGATCCGACCGATCCGACCGATCCGACCGATCCGACCGATCCGACCGATCCGACCGATCCGACCGATCCGACCGATCCGACCGATCCGACCGATCCGACCGATCCGACCGATCCGACCGATCCGACCGATCCGACCGATCCGACCGATCCGACCGATCCGACCGATCCGACCGATCCGACCGATCCGACCGATCCGACCGATCCGACCGATCCGACCGATCCGACCGATCCTTCCTTCCTTCCTTCCTTCCTTCCTTCCTTCCTTCCTTCCTTCCTTCCTTCCTTCCTTCCTTCCTTCCTTCCTTCCTTCCTTCCTTCCTTCCTTCCTTCCTTCCTTCCTTCCTTCCTTCCTTCCTTCCTTCCTTCCTTCCTTCCTTCCTTCCTTCCTTCCTTCCTTCCTTCCTTCCTTCCTTCCTTCCTTCCTTCCTTCCTTCCTTCCTTCCTTCCTTCCTTCCTTCCTTCCTTCCTTCCTTCCTTCCTTCCTTCCTTCCTTCCTTCCTTCCTTCCTTCCTTCCTTCCTTTTTAGTGTTTCCTGTATAGATTATTACTCAGACTCTGCTGTCCGTCAGTCCTTGTGTATGTTCATTGTTCTTACGTTGAATCGTTTGTTCACTAGGATATTCACCAACAGGTTCTGTTGCCCAGCCTTTTTCCAACAATCAGGGGGTCGGCTTACAGTCTAACCGGATGCAGCTGAATACCAGTATTTTACATAGAGGGACTGCCTATCTGACCTCCACAACCCAATTACTAGGTAACACGATACCCCTTGGCCAGATTGGTGGGCAGACCTTCGGGCTTCTGACTATCCGTAACGACTGTCAACGATCTACGAATGACATGCTCTCCGCGGCACGGAGAGTTCTCGGTATATTATAGATGGTCTCCCATCCACGCACCGCCCTCGCCAAACGTTGCTTAACCCTGAAGATCGAACGAGCTCTTCAATATTCGTAACAATTATTCGTTCGTATTGTCTTTTCGTGCGATTCAGTGCTTCTCGGTGGCGGTGCTTGGGAGAGGCCTATGTCCAGCAGTGGACGTCTTTCGGCTGAAACGCTGATGATGATCTACCTTTTACTCATCTTACCTCTGTGTGCGTGTTGTGTGAGCATGGTCAGGTCGGAATGTATGGCGCTGGCCTGCACCAGCGAAGAGCAAACGGCGTGCACGTTGTCCAGCACGCTCAGCGCTGCCGTCAGTCGCTGAGCCATCTTGTCCGCGTTCAGGATGGTCACGTGGCCGTGGAGGAGGTTTAGAGACGACAGTTTGCGGCTAGAGTCTGGAGACAAAGAAAGTTACTACAATTTTATTTTAATTGAATATTCTCGATAGTCGAGAATCTGCGGTGGAAACGGTATTTGGCCAAAACTGACTTCGTTCGAACCCTAAACGAACGTACTCACTGTGAACGTTTTGCGAACATTCGTTGCGCAAGCTTTTGCTACGCAACGAACATTCATTCGCGGAACGAACAGTTTAGTGAGTACTTCAATCAAAACCAAATAATCGAATGTCGTTTACGGTACGGTCCATTATACAAATTAACTGTGACAAAGTGAGGCTATTTAAATTCAACAAAAAAAAAACAATAAAACAAACGGGAGCCGGGCTACATTCTTGCAACTGCTATACGAGCTATTGTGTGGAAAATTCAGTGCTCAACACTCACGCAGACTAAAATACAAAAGCGAGGTAAAAAATAAACAAGTTGAATCGGAGTTCTAAAAGCAAAAAGCATATTAACAACAAACAGATATTTGGCTTTACCAATCTGCAAAATTACTTACCAATATTATTCATAACTCGCGGCAGACTATTAATAGCCGAGAAGAAGTTATCACAGAGCAATTCGAGAGTCTCCGACCTCGCGTCGTCTGTAGCATTCTCGAAGTATGTGCTAATTGCATTGCTGCTGTACTCTGCTACCTCCGGGTATTCGTCCTTAGCTAGCGAGATGAGTGTTTCCAAGGCTATAGGTATCGTAGACGCTAGGGCGCTGAAAATAAATTGTGAGTTTCTTATTTTTTTATTGCAGAATGGGCCTGCTCTTGACATCGATCTCACCTGAAAGCCGCGTGATGACCATGTTTGTGTAGACAATAACTAACATAACAAGCTTTATGACTTTGTGATTTTTCATGATACAGTTTTGAAATTTTGTACTTAGATTCTTTAAATAAATTCGTTCTTAGATTTTTAACTAGGGATGTATATTAAGAATTGTATGGATAAATAAAAAATATTAAGATCAATAGTGTCTATAAGTTTATCTTTAAAATACTCACATATCACATTCAAACATCAGTCGAGAACAATAAACAGCGAGTTCTTTCCTCACTCTGAAATGTTCATGTGTTCTCAATACGACCAAATGCTGGGTGACTATTGATATTTTCGTGCTGGCCACACTAAACCATTCTTCACTCCTGACCGGCAAGGTTTTGGGGTCCACCGCTGAAAAAAAAATGACAATAAAAACTAAATGAACGTCACGAAAAAATTAGTAAAAAAAGAAATAGTCTCGTTAACATAGCGAGAAGAAAAATTTAGAAAATAAAAATAATTTGTGTATTGGATTAGTGGTCGACATATTTTTTTTTCTGCAAATTTTAGAGGCAACAATCATGTTACCACTTTAAAACAAAAAAAAAATGGTATAACAATCCAATTCATGTTCAATCAACTAGATTTTACTAATTATATTCTCTAAAATTACTAATTACCCTTACTGCTTACTTCTATGTTTTCCGTCTCTTTGAATCTTTTCGCAAAGTCTTTCACGGTGATTTCGGCGCGCTGGCTCATAAACTTATTGTTCATGGTCAGACATAATATTCGATGCATTGCGTCTATTGCTATCTAGAATAAAAAAACATTACTATTCGTTTAGTTGTCATACCAAGAATTGTTTGTGGACACACAAAGTACAGTTTATCTAATAACTTTAAACGAGCAATTCTTGTATATGTGTATAAATATATATAATTTGCATCTCGGAAACGGCTCCAACGATTTTCATGAAATTTAGTATGCAGGGGGTTTCAGGGGCGATAAATCGATCCAGCTAGGTTTAATTTTTAGAAAACGTCAAACCAACAAAAAACCGAGAATCTCGGTTATCCAGATATTATTATTAAACGATCGATTATTAGACGATATCTGTTATATAAAAGAGATCGTCTAATTTAATGTTACACGCCCCCCCAAAAAGAAAAAAGAATACAAACATTTGAAATGTGTATGCAACCAGCAATGGAGGGGCGTCCATTTTTAAACTGGACAATGTCTACGCTTTTACAACAAACTTCCCATTGACGACTTAAAAGCTGTATTAAAACCATGCTTTGTTTATTTTAAAAGACAAAAAAAAATTGGAATTGAGCTGCTCGCTCTGCTAAGCCTTCCCTTCATCTTCTTCTTCGTCGTATCGATGATTCCATTTGTTTGTTTTAAATAAGCTTCGACCAGAATTCGGCCACTTCGACAGCGTTATCGTTAGCCTAGCAAAGGTCTTTCATGGAAGAAGTACTTAGAGAGCCCGACAAAAGGTAGGGCCTAGTTTGCGATGTGGCTCTACGGTCGCGCTGAGGCTCATCGGAGTACCCCCAAAAACGAAATATTTCATTTCTCATAAACCTACATGCACTTATGAAACGGCGAAGCTACATGCACGGGGTTCCTATTGGTCGCCCCACCTGACCAAGTTGTGCCGGCAGCGCCGAACCGGGAATGTTAGTCGATTAAGAGATTTCCAGGTGCGCCATGACAGTTGGTGGCCTACTCGAAGCTTTTCTGCAGGCTCAACATAGTCAGTTGGACGGGGATGTTTGAGAAGCCACAATTTTAATCGTGCCGCACTAAAGCTACCATCATGTTGTGAGATGGTTGATTTTGGCAAGCTGTTACAGCTCTTCAGTCTACCCCTCGGCTTCGTTACGTAGTAAAGTAAATGCCGTTTGCCTTTCTAATGCTTCAGCTTTTCAGTGGTACTAGCAACTTCCCTTTGAACTTCAGGAGAGGCTATTCCTGCAAGTGGGTGGGTATCAGGACACTTGCGCGAAAGACATTTCCACGAAAGACACTTGCGCGGAAGACATTTCCACGAAAGACACTTGCGCGAAAAGACATTTCCGCGAATGGACTTGTGCACGAATGGACATTTGCGCGAATGGAATTTTGCGCGACTGTACTTTTGCATGAATGGACATAAATGCGAGAAAGACACTTGAGTGAGATGGTAGACTTGGGGAAGCCGTCACGGCTCTTCAGTCTGCACTTTGGCTTCGTTACTTTATGAGGTAAATGCCGTTTGTCCTTCTCCTGATTCAGCTTTTCAGTGATACAAGCAATTTCCCTTTGAACTTCAGGAGGGGCTATTCCTCCAAATGGGTAAGCTTTGTGAACTTGAACCGACAAGAAAGTAATTCGGCGAGCCGAGCAGATTGAAATTTAGTTAACACGTGTGTCATCGCCATGAGATTTATGCGACGTTTCTGGATCGTTGTGGTGCTCTCTCATTTTCTTCGGCGTTGATTTCTGATGATAATCATCCAACTTACTGGAAATTCTGCACTTTCTTAGTAAGGATAGAGGGCAGAAGGAACAGCAAGAGGGAAAGCTCGTGACGCACCATTTCGATACATCCTTCGTCGCAGCACATGCCCTCTTGACGAAAAATAATATGGAGATACGAGCTTTTGATTGTTTCACTGCAGTTCAAATGTATCTTTTAATACAGAGATGGCATGAGCATTGATCTTCACGCTTGCTTCAGGAGGATTTGCGATTTTATTCCATTAATATTATAAGTCCAGGTTTACTTCACGATTTTTCCTTCACCTATGTCAGTATGTCCAAGATAACTTATAAAATACATTTGATTCTAAAAAGTCGCATTTGAAAGAAAAACTACGAAGTTACATTAATTTGCACTAAATGTGACGCATAAAATTTTTTGCAAATACGATTCTTTATGCGTTACATTTATTGCAGATTCTAAACCACAAATGGTACATGAAATGTCGTGATGGCTCCACCATGACATTTTTGACAGCCAAAAAGAAAAAATGCAAGAGTTTTGGCTTGACAGGTGTCAATCTCACCACAATCACAGCATGTCCAGGGTTCTCCGTGCAATTGGCGACATCTTGCAGAGCTGACATTACGCCAGGCAGGATCAGAGACAACATGTCTACCGCAAGCTTCTCTAGAACCTTGTCATTAATGTGGTAGTCTATGGTCAGCATCGGGTGGGTCGCTGTATGCGCTGTTACACATTGGAGCGCTGCTGATCTGGAAAGTATTAAAAGAAGAGAATACATTAAATTGTTATAAAGAACAAAAATACCCAGGCATAAATATGATACATCAAGCTTTAATGACACTGTCTATGCGCTCTACAATGCCACAGTTTTCCTAAAACTTGATATATACGGCCATATTTATGGGAATTACGACCTCTTGAGTTCCTGGCTTCGATTCCCAGGTGGGGCAGTGTTATTGGGTTCTTCCATTAGAAATTTCTTAGTAGCAGCTGGGAGTTTGGAAGTTGGCGGTTTGATACCTTCATACTTCGGTGCACACGTGTCGCCGTTGATCGTGCGCCTGACCTCTGTCCGCTTGTGTCGTATGGCGTGGCATACCATCGGGCTATGAGAGTGAGGGAAGGGAGGTGAGAGAATGCAGGTGCATTCTCTCTTCCCTACAGGACGAAAACTCGGTAATAATTGTAACCCTCATAAGAAACAATTGACCTCAGGAAGACAACTCACCTGAGTGCCCTAAGTCTCTCCATCTTGGCGATATGCACGCACACGTAGACTGCCTTCCCCATCAGAGGCACGTGAGCCTTCATCATCGTCTCCCTAAACTTGGGATTAATATTAAGAAGTAATGTTGTCATGCATGTCATCACACTGTATTTCAGCTCTTCTGGAACCTCTGCAACTGAAAGTTTAAGGATAGAATAAGATATTACTGTCAATCATACGTCAATGTACGACATGTATGTATGGATATATATTTATTAGGTGGATAGTGCCAGTATTCTGATGCTGTGAAACAGCTCACAAGCGGAAAGGCTTAGATTTTTAGTTCTGCATTTCACTGTATTTCACCATATGTTTGGATTTTTCCCACTGGTTACTTTGTTTAAAGGAACACATTCATCGCTATTTCGTAAGTAAAACAAAGGCCAAGAAAAGACCTAAGTATAATTGTTTACAAAGAAATGCAACTGCTCATAAATATTGACAGAGAGCTCATTGGGCATCAAAAAGTTCGTCCGTATGGCTGTCAGCAGGAAAGGTGCCCAAAAGGCTGGCAACTTGGATGGCAATGCTGATTCTTCAACCTAAAAATAGGTCAGCCCTGGGCTATACTTGGAGTTTCCCTACGTGATCGAATCAGTAATAAAGAGATGGACGCAGGAGAACCAAGGTGACCGACATTGCCCGAAGAATTGCCAAACTTAAGTGGCAGTGGGCAGGGCACATTGCTCGCAGAACAGAGGGCCGATGGGGTCGAAAGGTACTGGAGTGGCGACCGCGTACCGGAAGACGTAGAGTGGGAATGCTTCCCACAAGGTGGACCGATGATCTCCCACAAGAGAACCGGTCCAAGTGGCGGAGCTTGGGGGAGGCCTATATCCAGCAGTGGAAGTCTTTCGGCTGAAATAATGATGATGATGATGATGAGGCCCTCTGATCACATGGAGAGTCAACCAACAGCTTGACTGTATCCCGAAATACTCAATGAGTGCTCATTGAGTATATATAGACCCCATGGCTAAATGTATATTGATCCATTGACCTCAGTTGACTTTAAAGATTACCAGACCCCAGGGGTGCGGGTTGTTCTAAAGAGATACTGCGGCCCCTGGCACACGGACAACTGAGGGAACACGGGTGGGTTTTAGTTAGTACAATTCTGACCTCCTGCTCCACCCAGATCGAGAGAAGTTATTTGATGATTTCCCACCCAAAAAAAAACAGATTACCAGACAAGATAAATACTTCTGTTTATACATAACATAATATATATGTTTTTCATTCAACCTCAGGTCATTGAGACTGTATTTTAGATCTCTTACTAATTTAATATAGAATGTAAGCAAATAAGGACTTTTGACCTTTTTTTATATAGTGAAGTTGAACTTGTCAAATTAAATTCAGATGAAGTAGCTTTAGGTAAGAATATGATTCAGAACAGAGGTCGGAGTAGGTAGATTGATTTTATATACTTGCGTCAAGATATTATAATATGGACATGCCATTTTATCCATAATGTGCGGGAAGTACCGGAAAAAGTTCCGGAATTGGAAATAAGGAATAAAATAAAATAAAAATCGTTTATTATATGAATGATTGATTGAATTCAATGAACAATTATTTTTAATTAAACAAAAACATAAATAAATTATTTTGAAGCCTCATTGGATACAATTTCCATATTTTGGCTTTCAACGTTAATACAATTAAAATAAATAATCATCACAATAAATATGAAGTTCCGGTATTTTGGAGGCATATCCATATTATCCTCCACGTTTGACGTCAACGACCTTAAATCAATCTACCTACTCCGACCTCTGATGATGAATCATTAAATGGATAGCAATAAAAAGGAAATACTACTTCATTTTTATAAATAAATACCAAAATAACTATAAAAAAAATAGCATTCAAGTTTATAAATTCCAAAGATCTAGTGCTTGTCTGAAAAAAAAAATGTACTTTGATTTAAACTTAATAAGATAGTCACGAAAACCCACTTGAATGCGACGTTGCCAGCCCGCACCGGAGGAACGCTCCTAAACCTATAGCGACGGGGCGTAAGATACGACTACTTTTGCCACTCAAGTTATGATCATTTTTATTTTGTTCAAATTTAAACATGATTACAGTACCACCTTTGAAATCAAGATACAATTTGGTACCTTCATAAATGGTACTAAGAATACGAGTATTCGCTTTTCACATAGCTTCGACAATGTGGTTTGTTTTTTTAACCTACTTTAGTAAAGAGGACGGCATTACGAGTGTTTAAATAAAACCTGTTTTATTAATAAGTGGTGCAAAACATGTTTCTTACTCATTCCTGGCTTCTTGTGATCAAACACAATCTGCAGCAGTCCTATTTCTATCTTCATGCACATTTCAAAGCTGTTTATCACCACCCTGTTCAGCAGTGCCCCCATGCAGTCCACCAGCTTCTGCTGGACATCATGTTTGTTCCTGAAAGTTATTAATATTTTATCAAATATAACTTGTTCACGGTTATGCATCCCGAAAGTGGCAAAGTCACAAACAGCTGACAAATTGTTTTGACTAATTTGCCAATATTTCTGTAAACAAAAAAATAATATTAATATTGTAACAAAGAGTATTAGGTTTTGTAAAAATAGCATTCGGGAACTTGCCAAATACTCTATTTAAACCTAGAAGTGTTTTATCACCTGATTCAGTGTTTATTTATTTATATACAATTAAAATTCAGTGTGGAGGTGAATCAAGGTGATATCGCCCATGGCAGTGCTTAAGGGCAGATCTGTACGCAAACATTATGGTTACGCTACACCTATATATTATCTGTAACATAATTTAGGTACACTAAATGCGTGTGCTTTAAACAATATAAATTTGTTCAAAACTGCTGCATTGGTCTAGTATAGCTATGTATGAGGCTCCCATGCCTAGGACTTTATTGTTTTCCAAAATGTCTCAGTAGTAGCCTGGCATCTCGATTACTGCACCCCTTAGACGACCCACTGACCATGTTCAGTTAGTGGCAGTAGGCTTTATGTCAGTGACAGCAGCTATAACCGGCCATGGGTCATTCAACAAACATCTCTTTGTCATAGGAATAACAGACAGTCCACTGTGCAGGGCCTGCTTGGAGCACGACGAGACAGCAGCGCATGTGCTGCTAAACTGCCCGGTGGTCGCCGATTACAGGGCAAAATACTTCGGTAACCCAGGTACCCTAAGTGAGATTGTCAGCAACACCAAGGCGTTGCTGGCCTTTCTCGAGGAGCTGGGGTGGATCGAATGAGCGATTCTCCCACCCGTACGCAAAATACGCGCTTTGACGTGGAGTTGCGGACAACAGCCCGTATTACCTATTACCTAGGCTTTATGTCAAACTTAACCAGAATTCAAAAGTTGCAACCAAAGTTATTTTTGTGTTTGATTGTAGCTAGAGACAAAGATATTTATTCATTGGATATGGTAGAAACAAATTTGGACAAGTATGATTACGTTCAGGACACATTCGCCACTAAAAGCAGCATACCCATATTTATAATTAGTAATTACACATGGGTGGAATAAAACCCGATGGCTGCCATGGCTCACGCGCAATTGTCCACTTGAAGGACTGTGCGGAAACCAAACCCAATAACATAGAACACACATATGGGTTACCTAATTTTATTACTATTTTTACTTATAATTTTTTTTATTTAACTTTATAATTATTTAACACAATACAAAACACCTAAGACTCTAGACATAATTATGGACACATTAATTATACAATGTAAAAAAATAAAACCATAACAATAAAAACCTTTGCATTAAACTAGAAAATCCATGATCTATGTTTGATACTTTAAAAAAAATATTTTACAAAAAATATTTTGGAGAAGCAAAGTTTTCAGTTGTTTTTAGAAGAAATGTAATGGTAGTTCTCGTATAATTTGTAATAACTTAATTAAATTCGTTTTTGCTTACTCAGTTACACTTGACTTCAAATGTGTGATGAGTGGGAACAGTAAGTACTGCTGCAAGTCCTGGACCACCTCTCCTTTTAAATTTGATACGCGATCATGAAAGTCATCAATGCTATCCTTCGTAGGACACACCATGAGAACATCGCACACAGGTTTAATGCGCGAAAATGTTTCTTTTCTTTCGTCATTCATCTTGTTTGCACTATAGGACAGGCCCGTCAAAGGTTCCACAATAAGTGTTTGTTATTTTGGAAAAAAAACGGTGAAACTTTAGTTATTTCATTTAGATTTAGATTATCAAAATATTAAATCAGAAAATAACAAACCAAATGCCAAATTCTATCTTGTGCTTCCGTTTGACAGGAAGACGAATGAACAATTTGGCCACTTTCCGAATTAGAAAAATAGCGCTGTGAGCGCTCACATCAATAATTTGCGTTCCGAGTTAGATATCACGATTATGACAGCTAAGGACTGTCATTTTTGTCATCAATACGGAACGCTCGTGAACGCGCTAACAGTGCTCACTCAATGTTAAAACCTATTTACACCATATAAGGCCACTTTCCGAATTAGAAAAATTGCGCTGTGAGCGATCACATCAATAATTTGCGTTCCGAGTTAGATATCACTATTATGACAGATAAGAACTGTCAATGAGGAACGCTCGTGAACCCGCTAACAGTGCTCACTCAATTTTAAACCTATTTACACCATATAAATTTGTATAGACCTCAAATTACATCTTCTTATTTGATTAGGTGGCGACTCTAGCCAGAAACACTATTTATAAGGTAGCTAAAACTATGATACGAATCAGAACAAAACAGCACATGTGTCATTTTTGACAGCGCTCACGGTGATATTAGTTTAACGCATGGTCGGCGTTATCGCAAGATGGCGCATGTCATGACGTCATCTGTGACGATTCACAGGACATCGTTATCGCGCTCACGCCAATTCGGAACGGCTGTGAGCACGCTCAAATCGATATTATCGTAACTCGGAACGTAGCAATTGAAATCCTTTTCATTTGACATGACATGACTCGCCTTTTATTCATGACACTGTAGAATGAAAATAATCGACTAAAATTGTGGCATAGGGTAGCCCGTGAAAATCGGGTGGCCAAAGGTCCGGGACTCCGGGACCTCAGGATCCTGAGATATGTCAATAAAATAGTTAGCATAGCGCTCGTACGTATTATTCCGCCCCAAGCGAGCGAGAGAAAGCGCGTTGTTAGAGCGAGCAAGAGAAAGTGCGTTGTTTACTTGTTTGGCGTTGCTAATTTTCCGCCGCAGAAGTTGAAATGATATTTTTGAACCGACTTCCAATAGGAGAAGGTTCTCATTTCGTCGGAACCTTTTTTTAATGTATGTTCCCCGATTACTCGAAGATGGCTGGACCGATTTGGATTTTTTTTTGTTTGAAAAAGTATACTTCCCAGGTGGTCCCATGATCATCAAGTCAGGATCTGATGATGGGATCCTGGAGAAATAGAGAGAACTCTTCAAATTTTATAGGCACACTTGAAGCGTTTTGGATAGTTTTTGGAAGAGTACTTTCTCGGAGTGGTCCCATTTCAATTTGGTGAAGATCTGATGAAGAACTTTTCTCCGGATAGGCAACGGAATTCCTCAATAAATGATAGCAAATGGACTGGAATTGCAAAAATCTCATGTCCGTCTATTGTTTACACCAGTTCATAACATTTCATAACATCACGCCGGGACGCTGTGAAGGGGTAAGCACATGTGAACTACAAAAAGTGAAAAAAAACTCAAAAAATTAAAATACATATCATATCCAATGTCACCTTCAATGTTCACCTTCCGAAATTATTTCACTTTTTAGTGTTTTTTTTAAAGTCGGTTGTTTTTTTTTTTTTTTAAAGTTTTTATTCGTTAGTATTAATTTTGTTTATTGAATATCATTGTTAATTTTAAATATTAGTTAATTTTAATGGTTTATGGTTATATTCAAGATCTCTAGGATCATTCCGAAACAACCATATCAGTTTACATTTTATGCAATCCACCTTTCCAAATATACTTATCTTACACTACAGAAAGCAGCTATAATAGAATAGACAAGTATCGCAGTCGCATAGTACGGAAATCCTACAATGGGCATAAAAACTACGACTAGCTCACATAAGATGTTACTATTATCTAGCGTCTAAGAATTTGACAGCTTCCTATCACTATCCATTATTTTTTTGTAAACAAGCTACTTCTTTTACGCATAATTAATTAAAATGCCACTTGTGGAGCTGTTGATTGCTAAAATACGGGGACATATGAATTGCCAAAGATGTTTTACGACGAATAATGTGGGAGAAAGCTTTTCGAAAAAAAATAGGAAACCTAATATTTCGTAGAGACTATGTGTTAGTATTTTTAATTAAACCTGAATACTTTTAGGGGAAAATTTAATATACAGGTGCTGCTGCTGCCAAGAGAACCTAATCTATTTTCGTTATCTATAGGTACTTGCGGTATGATATTATTTAAAGGCGTGTGTGTTTAACTTATGATGGTTTTTGACCAGTAGTAGACGCTTTCCATATGCTTAGCTCATCTTTTATAGTGCTGCACTTCAACTTGAAGTGCGAGTGAGAACTAGTTATTTGTGAGAACACACACAAATAACTAGTTTAGTTTGATCGCCCTATAAGTATAGTAATAAAAGTAATAGTGGTTTGAGGACGGTGCTGCCATCTATGAGCTTTTAGTTTTTAGCACAAAACTCCTAATCTCTGTACTCAAACTTCAAATCTCACTTTGGTGTACACTCGTGAGTTATTGTAAATATGAAAAAATAAATGTTAAAACGAAATGATAATAATTATGTAAATGTATAGACGCCAGCACATCAAGCTACCCCAATTTGTCAAATTTCTTTGATAGTTTATCAACTTTATTGCAAACTAATATGGTTCATCTTCAATTGGGAAAATTTGACAGTTTGGGGTAGCTTAAACAGAAGGTAAAGAATAAAATACAAGAATTGGAATTATTCTGAACGAAACGTATTATAATTTCAAAAGAGGAATTGTCAAAGTCAGGTGTTAATTCCTTTCTGTCAAATAGAATTGAATGGAAACGAGAATGCGAATAAATAATTAAATTACCTTAGTTTTAATCATGTTTTTATGATTTTGTAAAGTGTGAGAAATATTCCAAAATGTTCACTTTGGTGGGACAGCGGGTCTTACATAAGTGCCTCAAGATTTTGAGGTTATCTGTTGCAGATTTCAGCAACTTGCCCGACATCAAGAAATTGAATGCAGTTAGGACTGTTGAAAAGACAATAGATACAAACACAACCATCTTTATTGAAAGTCCTATACACGTTAAGATCCAGCCGATCGATGTGAACGACATAAAAGCACACAACAAACTAACCATGACATTGTACAGCCAAGGGAAAGATACTAGTGACTTTCAATTAAAACAGACATCCAAACGCCTGGAATTGCTCAACAAGAATAAAGTGTCGGACAGAAACGACGTCTGCCTGATTCAGTTACCATATAATTTGAATGTGCAGGTCACAACAACAGATTACGCTTCAGTACATCTAGCTAAATTAGAAGGACAGGAGTTTGTTGTTAAAACGCAGAAAGGTACAGTTAATGTATCTGATCTGAAAGCACAGAATATTGTGGTCGAGAGTATTGAAGGGGAAGTAATGTCAGAGGGGAGGCTACTAGCAAAAAGTATAGATTTAAAAACTGGTTTAAATTCTGGAATCACCTGTAATAACATAATGTCAAATGGCTTCACTGTTACAACACATGCTGGTCCTATTGTTGTAAAATCTTGTTATAGTGACAAATCTCATTTTACTACATTAATGGGCAATTTGAAACTACACAGCCTGCACAGATCAGTAATGATTGATGTCATACAGAAAGGCAATCTTCACATCACAGGTTTCTCAGGAAATATACAGGCTTCTTTAAAAAGTGGAGATGTCTTCATGCACGCTTCACAGTTTAACAATCAGAGCAGTATTTTCATACACGAAAAGGGCAAAGTGGAGCTTCTAATGCCAAATATAGTAAAAAATTTACCTGCTACTAATTTGATAGCAGAAAAGATAATAGTTGACGAAAAGATACTGAAGCTAGGCCGGTTTATGGATGACTCACACCCCAAGAGGTTCCGGTTTGAGAAGGAACCGCATACTGAGTTGCACATAGTTTGTAAGAATGGCTCAATTGAGTTAAAGGAAACAGACTTACCGGTTTTCCTGTAGTGAACTAATCTGTTTGATATGAAAAATGTACATTAGGTTATATATTGGAGTTTATACTGTGTATCTTCATGAAAGTGATTGTTACTTTTTTTAATGAACTAAACATTCATTGTAATTATTAAATGTATTTTTACCATTGTGTTGTGTTGATAATTTTGGTGATAAAGTATGTATATTTTAGTAATCATGTAGATTTCCATAACATTCATTTGATATTATTTCAATGTAGTTTTTTCAAACAGTATGTATTGCTTTACTTATAATATTAGTGTGTATTTATACACTTACTATGTGCAATGTTTACTCTAATAATAAAATCATTGTTGTGTCTTCCATGAACCATACTAGAAGTACTAATTAGGATGCATCATTAATTTTCACACGTGTTGAACATAAGTGTGATCATTGTAATTTTTAAAGTTTACTGTATGACTGCCAAAGTAGCATTATGTGCAATGTTATTTTGATGGATTACTCGGTACATTTTATTATGCATTTATAACTAGCATTTGAAAGTCAATTGAAATTATAATTTGCACAGTGAGGTTGTCTCAGCTCATTAGATGTAAAGATTTATTTTTATAGTTCCTCTTTATGACATTAATATGTTAGCTTGTACAATAATGTCTCAATCTTGCTAGTCCTTATTCATTTATTAGAATTATTTCAATATTCTTTTTTAGGACTTCAGAATGTTAGTAACTATTCAACATTGTTATTTATTTAGGTAGTGAATTGTTGAAGAGATCATTAAAACATTATTTCATTTTATAGTTATGTATTATTTGAATACCTATATCCTTTCACACTTGATAACATTGAAAGACTGGTGAGTAAATGGATCTAATCCCTCAGTTATTTATTTATCATCTAATTATGTATTTCCCAGTTTGTTTACTTTTTAACTAGGTAAGCGTTAATTGGGTACAAAGATGATGGATCGTGAATGCGGGGCGCCGCCGCCGCTGTGATAACGAGGCTGTTTATATGCTGCGCGAGTGCGCGCGCGCGCCAGTCTTACCGACAGCCGCACCCGCCATGCCGGCCTGCGCGCCCGAATACAGTCGCCTCGCGCGCTCCAACACAGAGTTAGTATTCTCTCCGCGAGTCAAACGATGCTCGCACCAGCCGCCGCCCTTCACGGCGCTACGGCGGTCCTTCTCCTCTACGTTCTCATTGATACCTGAGGAGCGGGCCATATCTCCTGAACGCCCACCGCCGCTGCCGCGTTTCATCAGAATCATCACCTGGGGTCCGCGGCTCATGCTACGACCGCTCATCGCCATACTAAGCCTCATCGCCCACCCGGCCTGGAAGCAAATTCTGGTCGTTCTGCCTACGTTATGGATCGCCGCCTCGTTATTCTTATTCTGGAAGTGTATACAGTGCCCTCTTGGAGTTCTCAAGGTGATTGGACGTGCTATTAGCTCAAAAAACCAGAAAAAACCACGTACTGTGCTTATTAGTGGAGGAAGCTCAGTGCAAGCTTTACACCTGGCTAGAAACTTCCACTCGGCAGGCGCAAGAGTTGTAGCGTTTGAAATAGAAGGGCAATTTGCATTATTGAAGTACTCTGCTGCGGTGCATAAGTTTTACACAGTGCCGCGACCAAATCCGGCTGATCCTCTAGCCTATGCGCGGGCACTCAGAGAAATAGTGGAAACAGAGTCGGTGGTGTTCTATGTACCGGTGAGCTCCACTACTCCAGCGTATTACGATGCGCTTGCCAAGTCACATTTAGAAGTTCTTGGATGTCAGTGCTTTGTACCGTGCGCTCGCGACGTTGTTACTTTAGATGACCCTTTGGAGTTGATGAGGGTATGTCGCGCTGCTGGCCTAGCGACACCTCAGTTTTGGGTAGTGGCCAACGACGAAGATGTTCGTGCGTGGTACGATAGCGGAGCTACAAAGGAGGGAAGACATTTCATTGCAAGTGCTGGTGCACGTGGAGCCAGAGACCGATTGCGTTTTGTTATGCCTGAAGACAAAGCCCAGTTTAGATTCCCACGGGAAATCAGTGCGGAGAAACCTTGGGTTATTGTTCGGGAGCCAAAGGGAGAGAGGATTGTGACGTGTACTACTTTGAAAGAGTCGCGCGCTGTCAACAATGTTTCGTGCCGAGTAGACTCTGCAAGAAAGGGACTGGTGCCTCAAAGGGATGAAGAAGCTGACGCTTGGGTACAGCGATTTGTATCATTCCTTGCACCGGCGAGGCCTATGACTGGACACGTGTCATTCAGACTAGTTCGCGAAGAGCAGACGACGAACGGTCATACTAATAAACTGGTGGCTATAGGAGCTCGAGTTGGAGTGTCTCTGCCGTATTTGTGCCAAGGAGCAGCACGTTGCGGGCACGCAGCAACTGTGGGCAAGCTGTTGGATACCGTGCTGGACACTCGCGAGGCTCTATTTACATTCTGGGACCCGCTTCCATACTGTGCGTACTACCAGTCGCGTACGCCAGACGATCGGAGGCCGCCGCCCCCGGAGCCTTGCAAGACGCCACCTAATGTTCCTCTCTGAAGTGAAATGTAGTGACGTCGTAGGAATTATTTATTAAAGACACTCAAGTACCTGAAGAGTGCGTGAGTGAGAGCTCTCTCGGCGTGTGCCATATTTAAGTCACGCTCTCTGTGTGTTGTTTGCTCGTCTCGCTTGTGTACAAGTGTGTGATGGAGAGACGATACGATATGTTGTAACTACTAAGTAGATATTTTAAGTAACTGTGTACCTACAAGATGTAATGTTATACCTACATTATTGTTAGGTTTAAGAAATAAAAAGAGGTCGATATTTTTAAATACCGGTATTTTTGTTTATTTAAATAACTATAAAACACACAAGTAGGTACTTAAGGACACAATGATGCAAATACATCGCATCATTCATCACATATAGTGGAGTTTTATCTGGGAATTACTTTGTCTCCTACTACCTTCTTGATAATTCAAACTAAAATCTGTATCCAAGAAAATATTGTTTAAAAAAATAGCCAAGCAACCGTTAACTACGCTCGTTAATAAACTTTTTATCACCAAGTAAGCACGTTGATAGAAGTTATTTTTCCACAAGATCTGCGGGGAAAAGTGTGATCTGTGGCCGGGCGCCCCCAGTGACCCGGACGAGATAAGCGCTATCTCTTCAAGTGCACTACAATTTATAATAATATACTTGCCACTTATCGGGTTAAATGGACAAACACCATCCCTAAGATGTGCGTAGACAGATTCTTAACGCAGTTGGTACTTAAGGAAGATCTGCTAATTAACAGTTCGCCCTGTAGGATCTAGGTATACGCATTATACAGGTTTTATTAAGATGGGCCAGTATCCCAACAATCTCAAATGAATGGAGCTAAAGAACTGTTGTGCAGGACGTGTAGTTAATGAACCAGTGCATCGTCAATCGCGCTGAGAATCGAAACCACACATTTTCTTTGGTTATTCTTGATCTGTCGCCGCGTCGCGTCGTTCTCTCTAGTATATTGACAAAGCAGATTTACGACATTTTTGATAACATTTCTGCTGTTAATTATAACTCGGCTACGTCTGTGAATCAAATCATTATAGCAGCCAGTCTATTCAGCAAAAACTTACGACGTGACTTACTGTGAGGACTTACGTGAAGTGAGCTGTCAATAGGGTGAATCAATGACAGCGCGCTTCAAGGTCACTTCACCTGAGTTCTCACGGTGAGATTGTTGCAGAATACACCGATTGATCCACGCTTGGGGAAATAATCGTCAACGGTGGGCGCCATATTTTTTCGTATACCTACTAACCGACTCTACCTGAATCATAACTTGTCGGTAGCACTTGTATTCCCAGTATTAATCGATCTCTTGACCATGTTCGTAGTGAGTAGTACAGACGCCAGCACATCAAACTACCCCAAACTGTCAAATTTTCCCAATTGAACATGAACCTTATGCATATGACGTAAAGTTGAAATCTATCAACGAAATTTGACAGATTGGGGTAGTTTAGCAGTTTACTAAGTTTAGTACCTATTATCAGTATTCAATAGGCTTATGCAATATGGCTTTCCTTTTGACTGTTCCACAATATTAATTGCGTTAGTTATTTACGTTTTTGTGCAGAAAAAGAGATTGTGATTGTGTGTATTACGCAATTAGGGTGCTGTCCTGTGTGAGAATGATGAGGCAGTTCCACAGGTGCCTTGTATGCAAAGACGGACTTTATTTTATTAGCTATCCCATCTCTACCAGCTTCCTAGTGCTCTCTCCGTCTTCGTATACGCGTGAACAATCTACATACTATGTTTCAATCGATAGAACAGTTAGTAAGTTGTTTGTCAATGCAGAACTAGACTTATTATTCTGAACTCCTGACCTTTGTATTAATTTATCCAACATAATTATTATAATCATAACTAGAGATCGGATATTCGGATGCATATTTACCTAAAGTTAATTTTTGGTTATTAAAGTATGGAAGCGGCTTTTAAAAACATATTTTGATACCAGCACCCTAATTGCGTAACTCACGATTAATCATAATTTGTTTCGTTTTGAAACAGATGACTAAACCATTGCTTCATATGTTCGAAAAATATGTCTGCTCAACAACGTAAAAAACGCAATGAACATTGTTGAACTGTCAAAATGAAACCGAATATGATTAATCCTGAGTTACACAATTAGGGTGCAGGAACTCCGGGAATGCATAACTAGTCAGGTGTATAGTATGGAAGCGACTTCTAAATGATTAGCATTGCAAAACTATTCAGACACATATATATTTAAAATAAATGTTTAAGCCCTGATGCAAATATATGTATGTAGGGTAAGGGAGGGGGTGGTGTGTGTTAGTAAAAAATAAATAAACACATATTAAATTAAGATTATTTCGAAACAAAAGCGCATTCCATATTAGCCAACATCGCAACTTTAGGTAAATATACATCCGAATATCCGATCTCTAATCATAACTTTGAATGTTTTACTGATCTAAAGCATTATCATGTTCTTAACTTTCACGCCATATTTAATCTAAGATGTGAACAGAAATGGTGATAGCACATTTGTGCAAGGATGGGTGTACGGTATCTGGCGTGTTCGCTAGGTAGGTACTTACTGTGAGTACCTACCTAGTTCTCCGTAAAGAGCCGAACAATGAAAGGTGTTTCATTAGTAGTGCGCTTTAATAACCGACTTAAAACAAAAAGAATCATCAAAATCAGTTCACCCAGTCGAAAGTTCTGAGGTAGTAAACATTTAAAAAAATAGTCTAATTGAGAACCTCCTCCTTTTTTGAAGTCGGTTAAAAATATATTTCGTTTACCCCCGCGGGTCGGCACATTCGATCCGGCGGTATTTGCTGAACAACAAAGCCGGCCCGACGCTGTAACTCCACCATATTCGGGCCTGACTATTGACGCTGTTCTCTTCCTCATAATGCCATGAAAATTGTCAATGGAGCAGTTGATTAAGGATTTGCAAAATCTTTTGGATTGAGAAAGAAAGTGTGTTACGCAATTGGGATGCCGACCGATGTGTGAACGTAAACTAAGCCAAAGTAGGTAAGTATGTAAGGTTTCATTTTTTGGGTGGGAAATCATCAAATAACTTCTCCCACTCTGGGTGGAGCAGGAGGGCGTGTCAGACTTTTACTGACTAAAACCCACCGGTGTTCGAGGGAACACGGGTGCGTTCCTCCTGCGCGTGGCCTTGGCACACAGGCAGCTGAGGAGCCTGTGTGCCAGAGGCCACGGTATCTCCCCTGGCAGAAGTATGTAAAGATCGCACCAAGTGGAAGTCTGCTATTTCTGCGTACCCGAGTCGCATGGGGAACACAGAAGAAGGCCCGAGATTGAGTTAATCTTTGTAAAAACATGTTAATTTTCATGAAGCGTCTCGGAAGAAATTACTTTCGTCTGACGTTCTCATCAGACAAATTACCCATTTTGAAAACATTCTTAAAATAAAAATAGCGTGCAGCGGCGGACGATCGAAACTTTTTATTTTTAAATTCAGCATCCGACTTATTGCGTCGCACTTGCACTGTAATGTTTGGATTATCAGAAGGTTACTTACCGATTATCGAGAAGGAAAAATAAAGAGATATAGGTACCTAAATGACTACGTGATGTAAGTAGACAGCTTACACAATACCAACTTCTTATCTAAAAGAAGCAGAAAAATACCGTAAGTTGTTTGTCAAGTAAGTAAGTAATCTTTATAGAACTTTGAGTCGCAGATAAGCATTTCTTCGCGCATTTACGACTTTCTTTATCTGTATTAAGTACTTAGATGGAAAGAAATTAAATGAGTCAAGTAGGTAATACATATCAATTTTAAATTCGAAGAAACGAGAAATCGATACGTGCCTGCCTTTCTTATAAACGGGCAATCATCGCTGCCCATGGTTATACGCTACACATGGAGAGACTCTCATGCAGCATTTTAATGCCCCAACAAACCCAGTCACAAAAGTCCTTGGTAGGTCCCCTTTAAAAAAAAAATAAACAAAGCAAAAAGTTATTTACAGGAAAACTGGGTCATTCACTTAGTCATTCGCAAACAGAAATGGTATTTTAGTGCACCTCGAATAATGAATTTGTTATAAATAACGAGACGGAAATATACGAATAAAACATGCACATCTGGAATCTGGACCCGGTGTGACCAACACCAAGATGAAGTATCTGGGTATGTATAAAAGGTGTCGGTTAGGTGGTATATTTTATCAGGGGACTAAGTAGGTACCCATCATTTCCTTAAATCTATGGTACGTATTTATTGAGTTAGGTACTACCTTCTGCCCATGATTTGGTCTTTGTGAAATTTCTTGTTACTGCGACCACCCCGTCGCATCTTATCGCCTGCCGCGCTCATCAAACCATACATTTACAGTATAAGCTGATCTCGCATCGGGATTACCGTACAGGCGAGATCAGTGTAAACTGGAAATTAATAGCTTGATTTGTAGCCGTGTGTACCTTTCATGAATTGGGGTAAAAAATGCAAAATATTTTTTCACACAAACAAACCTGTCAACTTATTAATAAGTAGTATAGAAATGACTCGCATAAAAATAATGATAAAATAATTTTCTGAAACATCTTTACTTTGTGTTCCAATTCAATACTACGGTGAATCAGTCTTCCTCCGTTGCTTCAATTACCTGATTTGTTAAATTGATTCAAATTAATAAACGTGAATGTCATTGGGATGGGATTTCGTCAAGAAACACGCATGTGTACGCAGCTAGTTAGCATTACGATAACAAATAAATAACTATACTATGTTCATCGCGTGATGCTCTCCGCGATCACGTGAACTACTTACATTACGCTGTACATTATTTTCAAAGTTCATGAGTTCCGTATGTACGAGGGCGGGTCAATAAGTCCGTGACTTTTTGAATTTCTGACCTCTTTACTGAAAAAGCAACACTACTCCTGTCAACAGGCATCTATCAGTTGACTCTTATCAAAATTTGAACTTGCTGCGTCAGTTAGTTTGTGTTTGACAGCTATCTTTATCAGACTACCCAGTAATTTGCGGAAAAAATGGAAAAAAGTGAATTTCGTGTGCTTATTAAGCATTATTTTTTGCGAAAAAAAAACCACTACCGAGACCATGGCTAAGCTTGATAAATACTATGGGGACTCTGCACCATCGATTTCAATGGTAAAAAGTGGTTTACTGAATTTCTTTGTGGCCGTACAAGCACTGAAGATGCCGAACGTCTTGGACGCCCAGTTGAGGTCTCTACACCCGAAACAATCGAAAAAATTCACGATATGGTGATGGCCGACCGAAGATTGAAAGTGCAAGAGATTGTGGAAGCCGTAGGGATCTCGCATAGCTCAGTGGTTTCAATTTTGAATGATCACTTGTGCATGAGAAAGCTTTCCGCAAGATGGGTGCCGCGTTTGCTCACAGTCGACCACAAACGCAATCGTGTAACAACTTCACAAGAAGGTTTGGCGTTGTTTAATTGCAATATGGAGGAGTTTTTTCGCCGTTTTGTAACCGTGAATGAAACATGGATCCATCACAACACACCAGAGACCAAACAACAGTCAAAACAGTGGGTTTCTAAGGGTGAATCGGCGCCAAAGACTGCCAAGGTGGGTTTGTCAGCCAATAAAGTTATGGCGACTGTTTTTTGGGATGCACGTGCGATAATCCATATTGACTACCTTCAAAAGGGAAGAACAATCAATGGGGAATATTATGCCAACTTATTGGACCGCTTCAATGACGATTTGAAAAAAAAACCGACCTCATTTGGCCAAGAAAAAAGTTCTTTTCCACCTAGACAATGCAATGGTGTGTATGTGCAGTTGCCATGGCAAAAATCCATGAATTGGGCTATGAATTGCTCCCTCATCCGCCCTATTCTCCAGATTTGGTTCCGAGTGACTACTACTTGTTTCCAAACCTGAAGAAATGGCTTGGTGGAAAAAGATTTGACTCCAATGATGAAGTCATCTCGCAAACAAAGGCCTATTTTGAGGACCTCGACAAATCATATTTTTTGGAAGGGATAAAAAAATTGGAGAAGCGTTGGACAAAGTATTTAGAGCTCAAGGGAGACTACGTTGAAAAATAAAATGATTTATTTATCAAAAAATCTGTGTTTTATTCCAAAAGTCACGGACTTATTGACCCGCCCTCGTATCACATATCGACGTTTGGTTATCTTGTGGACTCCCACGCCTTTCTCATAATCAATAGTTGCTTTCATATTATGGGTTGTTTTATGGGGCTGCATTATTTTTAACCGACTTCCAAAAGGAGGAGGTTCTCAATTCGTCGGAACCTTTTTTTTTTTTTTTTTTTATTTATGTTCCCCGATTACTCGAAGATGGCTGGACCGATTTGGATATTTTTTTTTTGTTTGAAAGGGTATACTTCTTAGGTGGTCCCATGATCATCAAGTCAGGATCTGATGATGGGATCCTGGAGAAATAGAGAGAACTCTTCAAATTTTATAGGCACACTTGAAGCAATTTGTGTAGTTTTTGGAAGCTTTCTCGGAGTGGTTCCATTTCAATTTGGTGAAGATCTGATGAAGAACTTCGGAGATAGGCAACGGAACTCCTCAATAAATGATAGCAAATGGACAGGGATTGCTGAAATCGCATGTCTGTCAATTGTTTACACCAGTTAATAACATAACATCACGCCGGTACGCTGTGAAGGGGTAAGCACATGTGAACCACTAAAAAGTGAAAAATAAAAAACTTTTTTCAAAAAAATAAACAACCGACTTCCAAAAAAACACTAAAAAGTGAAAAATAACTTTAATTTCGGAAGGTGGTGACAAAAAATTAAAATACATATCCAAAGTCACTGACTTTCGAAATTAAAGTTATTTTTCACTTTTTAGTGGTTTTTTGGAAGTCGGTTGTTTATTTTTTTGAAAAAAGTTTTTTTAGATACAATGTACATTACTGTTCTTTACCCTGTATTAGGCAACAGTAGACTTTTTTTGATTATATCTTACTATACAGGATAAGTTTTTATCCAGTGCAAAAAAGGCAGCTGTTTATAAAAAAGTGTAATACCTACGCAGTCAAAATGTATGGAACAGCTGATTTTTTTTGTATAACCGACGAAAAATTTCTACGCTGGGAGGTCTAGACCTCCCACTGCATATCATTCTAGGTGATATGCTGAATTAATGGTTACAGTTTGCGCACTGGATAAAAACTTTTCCTGTATAGGGTGCCAGGGGTATCCATGCGCCTGTTAGGGCTATGGATTAAGTGCATGATAGTGAACACCCCCTGCGTTGATATTTATTGTCGGTAAAAAAGAAATCTGCTACTTTTTTTTTTGGCTGGGTTATCATCAAATAACTTCTCCCGCTCTGGGTGGAGCGGGAGGACGTGTCTTACTGACTAAAACCCACCCGTGTTCCCTCAGTTGCCTGTGTGCCAGGGGCCGCGGTATTTCTTTCGAACAACCCGCACCCCTGGCAGGCATCGGCCCTGGAGGGCCCCACTGGTTGGTGCTGACATCTCTTTGAGGCGCGCGTGGAACACAACGCGCGGTCGTCCCGGGCTTGGTACTTACCGGACAACGAGCTACCCATTACTCGCCGTCCGCAAGCCCGCGCCTACGATGGCCGTGAATCAGCCTGGGATTGCCGACGCCCAGGGCATCTCCTGCGAAGGCTACGGCCGTGAGGGCGCATGTACTGCCTCTCCCACACGTGCGCCGCCTCCCTCAATCTGCTCCTGTGGCATAGATTTTGTCCGCGTTGGTATTGCACTTTTCCATGAAACACCTGATTATTTTTTTTGGTCACCGTCGAAGAATGGCTACGCTAGGCTGGACTTCCTAGCGTAGAAATTTATTTTAATCATGTGCTGATGTGCTTCATGGTAACAGGTTGCACTTCGATGTCTCTGCCACCCTGTATCTCAGTAGAGTTTATGGGATTACATTTAAGTTTTATGCTCATATTACCCAATAACTGGGTTGTGGAGGTCAGATAGGCAGTCGCTCCATGTAAAAGCAGTATTAATAGCAGTTAAGGCAGAGATTTCTGGAAAACGCTCAAAAAGGTGATTTTTTAAAGCAGTGTATCTCTTTAGCAGTATATAATTTTGAAAGCAAAA
Organism: Polymixis lichenea; assembly: GCA_949091785.1. NCBI lineage: Eukaryota > Metazoa > Arthropoda > Insecta > Lepidoptera > Noctuidae > Polymixis > Polymixis lichenea. The sequence goes on from OX420944.1 coordinate 20,402,746, forward strand.
AAATATATGATATATTTAAGTCTTTTTTACACACAGTGATGGAACTCAAAACATAATTGAACATGCTTTAATTTATCAAAAAAATCATCAAAGTCACCTCTTAATTATCTTTAAAAGCAGTTTATCCCTTCAATAACAATTATAAACATCATTAAAAATATACCTTAAAATTCCAAATGCCAAACTGCATCCAGTGATGGATTATTTATTATTAAATAGTTAATGTCTAATTTTATACGATTTTCTTTGCATTTTTACGACATACGCTTGCTCATTTGTTATTCGAATTTATTACAACTGATTTTAATCCGTAACAGATTGCAATAAGAACTATTATCGCTCTTAACGACAATATTTAAAGTTACCAGGGCCTTAATACCAGTGTATCCAGCTGCATCCGGTTAAACTGGAAGCCGACCCCAACATAGGTAGTCGGGAAAAGGCTGGGTAGATGATGATGTTTTTAGGTTTATGTTCCAGGTTTTCGAATGTCTGCGTTTAGGTAGGGTTTGCTGCAGCAGTTAACATAATTAAATTCCGGAAACGCTCTTAGGACCTTGATAGCAGCTAATCGACCACTGCTGAATAAAAATGTTTTACAAAAATTTCCGTTTATGATTCTACCTTGACTTCTTTGCTTACCTGCTTGGTGCAGGTTCTGTTTTCGCCAGACCAAATATTTTATGACCTACAAACAGTTGTTCACTACCATTTTGTTTATGTAGGTATGGTTATAATTGCACCCACGTCACAGGAATAATCTTAGTGTACGAATTAAAAAAAAAAAAACAAACTGCGATTGATACACGTAGGCAATGTCCTTACCGTAATTCGTACTTCGTACTTCCGACCTCCGAGGCTAAGCCCCCATGGTCACGTACACTATCAGCGCGTCCCAATTCGCCAGATGTATGGTGTTAGTATGTACTATAGCCAGAAGTGTCACGGACAGACCAGCAGACGACTTCGTGACACGGAGGTCGAAGTCCAACTTGACAGTGGGTAATTATTTGTCTGAACGCTTATCCTGTCTAGACAGATAGAGGAAGACTTGAGATTGTGTACGTGTTTTACATTATATATGCCTGTAGTCAGGACTTTTGCAGAGGCTACGCTCCATGTTCACGAAACCTATCAGCGCGTTCCAATTCGCCAGTAGTGTTACGGGTAGACCAGTGGACTAAGTCGTGACATGGGGGTCGAATTCCAACGTGGTAGTTAATTATTTGATCGAAAGGTTATCCTGTCTACGTCTAGACAGATAATGGAGGAGCTGAGATTCTCAATGTATTTTTTTTTAACTAATTATTTTGATTGTGTATATCACTTTAGTTTAAGGAAAATCATGACCTGTTCGTAAAAGAGCTTTAAAGTAGGCAGAACTTTTCTTCAGTGCATCCCATCCTGGTTGTGTAATTTCAATAATTAATGGCAATGTAAACGATTTTGATCGCTTGATTTATCTGATACCAAGACACCTTGTGCATTTATAAGTAGGTAAGTACCTGTGATAGATAATTTAATGGATAACAGTTCCGTAGAAAGTGTTTTTTGCATTATCTCTGTTACATCGATTATTTCGCCACTAGTAAGTTCCGGATTTTAAAAAAAATGACTGAGGTGAGTACAAGAAAAATTTAAGCGTCAATCAATCTACCTAGCCAGCACCCTAATTGCGTAACTCACGATTAATCATAATCTGTTTCGTTTTGAAACAAATGGCTAAACCATTGCTTCATATGTTCGAAAAATTTGTCTGTTCAACAACTTAAATAACGCAATGAATATTGTTGAATTGTAGTTACGCAATTAGGGTGCAGTTTCGCACTATGTTCGGGTTTGCTTCCAGTCAAGAACATGCGCGTGCGACTTTTAACCAACCATACATAGAGACCTACATTAGGTAAGCAGGAGGATCTTTATTTGGAGGAAAACTAAGAACAAACTTACGTGTCTATAAAACACGTTCGTCTTCGTAATCGCTCTCTAACTGCTCAGAGTCATGACTCCGTATCTAATTTGCCTAGGCTTTTCCCAACTATGTTAGGGTCGGCTTCCAGTCTAACAAAATGCCTCTGAATACCAGTATTTTGCAGCGACTGCCTATTTGGCCACCACAACCCGAACCCAGTACCTGCTGGGTATACTTAACCCTTTGGTGAGATTGGTTAAATCATTTATTTGTCGTAATGGCTTGTACAAATTTTATAAACGTAGATACTAAACTGCGTGACAGTTTATCGGCAGGATTAGCGCTCGTTTTAAATATTTGGTATCAACAATTTAACTAAACATTTAAGTAGGTCGATACAGTCTTACAGCTAATTTAAAAGGACAGTAAGAATGCCATGCTTACAGCGCGGGCCACCCCGCGCCGTCACACCGCCGCCGACGACGGCTAACACCGCTCATGCTTTTTAACCAACTTCAGAAAGGAGGAGGTTCTCAATTCGATTGATTTTTTTTATGTATGTACACCGATTATTATTTTTATTGTTCATTATTACTAGTTACCATTACGACTGTCTTATTCATGCTTTCAAAGATCTACAAATGACAGTCGGCATCAACGGCTTAAGGTGCTTTTCAAGGCTCGGAGAGGTCTCGATATGTAATGAATGGACACCCATCCACGAACCGACCGCGGCAAGTGTAGCTTAACCCTCAATTCAGCCGTGCTGCTGCTCGTAGTTATTATTAAGACTCGAGCTCCTCGTTTTCAAATTGTCAACGGTTTTTCACCATCTCTCTGTTGCGATCCACCACACGGGCCCAGTGCGACGCTGATTCTTCCTTCTAAGTCCACATACAAAACTCGACATCATCATCATCATCACCATCACCATTTCAGCCGAAAGACGTACACTGCTGGAGATAGGCCTCCCCAAGCCTCCTCCACTTCGACCGGTCTTGTGCTGCCCAAATCCAGCGGATTCCCGCGGCCTTCACAAAGTCATCGGTCCACCTTGTGGGAGGCCTTCCCACTTTACGTCTGCCGGTACGCGGTCGCATCTCCAGAACCTTTCAGCCCCACCGGCCATCTGTTCTGCGAGCAATGTGCCCTGCCCACTGCCGTTTGGCAATCCTTCGGGCTATGTCGGTTGCCTTGGTTCTCCTGCGGATCTCTTCATTCCTGATTCGATCGCGTAGAGAAACTCCGAGCATAGCCCTCTCCATTGCTCTTTGGGTGACTTTAAGCCTTCTGATAAGGTTCATTGTGAGTGACCACGTTTCTGTACCATAGGTCATCACTGGCAACACACACTGGTCAAAGACTTTCGTCTTGAGACACTGCGGTATTTGGGACGAGAAGATATTGCGAAGCCTCGCCGCTACCCAGCCAAGTCGGATTCGACGGTCCAAACTCGACATGTGTCACACGAAAATATGACAAAATTCGTGACACAGCCGAATCCGTGTCATTGCTGGGTCAACAAAGAAATATCACGCACTCAAGTTACCAGAACTGATACCGTGATATTCAAATATTAATCCAATAAATTCGATACAATAATCTGTAAGTATGAATAATAATCAATTCTATATAAATCCACACGGAAGTTTCCTTGAGACTGGGAATATTCAAAGTAAATAGGTAAATATTTATGTGTGGTTGTTCACGTTTGAAGCGGATCTCTCTTTGAGGACATCCGATAACGGATCTAGAGGAAACTACCTCGATACCTATCTGCACTAATGAATTAATCTTGTATGTGTGAATGTTCTTACCATAATAATGCATCGTTTCAAAATGTGGGTTGTCTTGATAAACAGCAGCCAATAAGATTGGTGTATGCGTAGTATATCACACAACAACAGTATCAATCAAAACAAGGACCGGCAGCCGCCAGTTTACATGGCAAGGTCACAGCGCACGGTATTGTACCTACGAGTAGCATAATCGCCTATAACTTGTGCACTGGGCCTGTTGGGACAAAGGGCTCCTCTCGGTGAGAGGGAGTGGGCCGTAATCATGGTAGATGTCACATGTCTTCGAATTTTTCGTTCTAGGACACGTCGGTTTCGTCACGTAGTTTTCCTTCACTGTTTTGAGAGTAGGGGCGATGAAATAATGTACACAAACTAATGCGCCTGTCCGGGTTCGAACCTACGACCAACAACTTGTAAGTCGCGGCCGTTACCACTGGGCCACCACTGCTCCGACCTATGTACAAATATTTATAATATTTTCTATGTTTTTTTACTTTTAAACGACTTCAAAAACAAGGAGGTTATCAATTCGACATGTATATATAAATATTTTTTTTAAGTATGTTCGGGCATATACAACGTGTAACGGAAAGGGTATATACATACCAAGGGCACGACTTCTTTGGATGATATCAAACGATATTGGAAGGGTTTTTTAATCCTATCTCTGCATGTTCGGAAGTTTTGAGAATTTTTAATACACTGATACCAGAACAAATGGAAAGAAACAGATCACTCGGAAGAGATTTATCGTGATATTGGCATGTAACGTGGAAAGTTATTGACCTACGTAGTGCGGTGACACGTTTGTTATGATTTGAATATAAGAAACATAAAATTTGGTATCAATTCTTAGAGTATTTTATTTTGAGCTGATACTATGTATAGTGATTCTATACCAGCTGTTATCTTTAGTGCTTAAGGATAGCAATAGGGTGTCTGTTACACCCTGTATATACAGACGGATTCGCAAAATTCTTTTTCTGTTCGAAAGAGGTTTATTCCGAAATGGTCTTATTTAAATTTCATATAGTTGCGTTTCGTAGACAACGGAACTCTTCAAAAAATGACAGCAAATCAACCGCGATTGCTGCTAACGCATAAATATGCATTGTTTTGACCCCAAGGATGATGAGATTTCAAATTGGTAGATACTTAACTAAAAAGTGAAAGATAAAAACTTTTTCCAGAAAAAAAAAACAACCGACTTCCTGAAAAACACTACAAAGTGAAAGTAACTTTTATTTCGGAAAGCGGTGACAAAAAATTCACCGACTTCTGTATTTAAACTTTCACTTTGTATTGTTTTTCCAGTAGTCGGTTGTTTTTTTATTTGGAAAAGGTTTTTAGGAATGTCCTTCATTCAACTTGTAAATTTGAGCCATTGGAGGACGCGTAACATCCATTTTTGATGAAGATAAAACATATGTAGTTACTCCAGACTTCTGTCAATATATACGTATAGGTATATAGTAATTTGCGACTTATGTGTAGAGTTCACCTCGAAAGGGACAAAGGGCTTGAAGATAATACAATTATGACATGTTGTAATGTCTGACTATCGCTGTTGTTAAAATTTTCCACCGGGGTCGTCGCTATCTGTCGCCAGACCTTCAATGTTCGTTACTATTGACAGTTTGTTTACAATTTATGTAAATCTATAGAAAAATATCGAATTTACAATCCTTTCTTAATAAATCTTATTCAGCCTCGAAGAAATAAGCTGAACTGAACTGTAAAATCACTACCCAAAGAGCTATATTGTCCTCCATTCGCCTGCTACTATTTGTAAAAAAAAAGATACCAAATTGTTTTTTTTAAATTTACTATCTTATTTTAAAACGTAAACATAACGACCTACGGTTCATTGTCCTTTCACTGCGTAGACATTCATTATAGTAAATCACCTGTCACGATTACGTCAATTTATCCGAATAATTCAAAGATGTTCTTTGGTATATTAGAATAGAAAAGAAAATACAGTTATTGACCAAGTATAGGTAATCAGAGATCGGATATTCGGTTGCATATTTACCTAAAGTAAATTTTTAGCTATCAAATTATGGAAGCGGCTTCTTACAATATATTTTTTGTAAACAAAACCCGGGATGCCAGGAATACCGGGAATGCATAACTAGTCAAGTTTATAGTATGCAAGCGACTTCTAAATTATTAGGATTGCATAACTATTCAGACGCATATTTATTTAAAAATTAACCCCGATGCAAATATGTAAAAGTCTGTAAAAGAAGGGGTGGTGTGTGTTAGTTCAAAAATATATAAATATTTATCTTAAATGAAGAATATTTTCGATGCGAATATCCGATCTCTGATTATGATACATTAATGTTCAACCATATTTCGCCATTGCAAACATATACATTATTTTATACATAAGTCTTGTATTCTTAAAGATTTTCTTATGTAGTGCCTCTACTGTATGAGTAAATCTTTAAGAATACCAAAAACTTAGAACTAGCTACTCAGACTTTCAGGTATTACTGATATTATAAAAATACAGGTTCTCTAATCTTATAGATACCTACGTGAGTGTGCAATTTTTACTCATTGTTCCTCAAAGCAACTGATTAAACAAAATATCACGGCAATAAACTTAATCGACCTTCGCTTTTTTATGTTTCATCCAGTCCCACTACAAACATTTGTAACATTATAAACAGATTCTGATAAAACATAAAAAGGCGTAGTGTTCATGGTCCAAGGTTGCAGCGCAGACGCATCGCAGACGTTGATTAGACCTTATCACTACTTTTATGTGTGTTACGAACACTATCTGTTTGCTTTGCTACTGCTGAGGAATGAAGAAAACAGGAAAGATGGAGGAAGGTGTAAGGGAGATAGAGCACTGAGGATGAAAGAGATGCGATTGGGAAAGTTTTAATGGAATTATAGTGACCTTTTCTTTTTTGAAAAACCTCTGACTGGTTGTAGATATGCTTACTAGTTGCAGTTATGATATTTGTTGACCATTTTTTGTAGCCTATAGTTACACTGCCCTACCGTGTAATTTGAAAACGTTGTAAAAGCCAATTATTTTTAAGAGTAGGTAAATACCTAATCGTGGAGTTTCTTGCTGGCTCTGGTATCTTTAAATGTTGTCGTTATGAGCGATAATAGTTCTTATTGCAATCTGTTACGGGTTAAAATCTGTTGTAATAAATTCGAATAACAAATGAGCGAGCGTATGTCGTAAAAATTGAAATAAAATCGTATAAAATTAGATATGAACTATTTAATAATAAATAATCCATCACTAGATGCAGTTTGGCATTTGGAATTTTATGGTATATTCTTAATTATGTTTATAACTGCTATTGAAGGGATAAACCGATTTTAAAGATAATTAAGAGGTGACTTGATGATTTTTTTTATGCATTAAAGTATGTTTAATTATGTTTTGAGTTCCATCACTGTATGCAAAAAAGACTTGAATATATCATATATTTTTTTGCTTTCAAAATTATTTACGGTTAAAGAGATAGACAGCATTAAAAAACCACCTTTTCGAGCGTCTCCAAGAAATCTCCGCCTTAAGAAACGACCAATTGGGACCGTCTTCCTAGAGGTTCTGGCGTTCCTTTAGTGCCATATGTGTCCATGAAGGTTATTACTTGGTTGTTACTTGTGTGCGTGTGTTCATTTCTTTCACATTATGCACCCAATCACGCATGACCAGTAGCAGACGCTTAGCTAAATTGTTAGGCGCTCTTCTAACAATTCATATCAACACTCCTAACAATTTCATTTTCGTACAGACGGATTTTTCCTTTGAGGTAGGTAGAAATTACAGAACGCCACCTGCTATCTGCTCCATGTTCCGGATATTTCTTCGTAATTAGCCCTTAACTAATAGTTAGACTTTGATTAGATAAGATAATGCAGAAATCATAATGGTGACTATTTTATGGATAATTCCAAGCACGTGCGAAATTAAGTATGCCAAAATCAATCAGCTTTTACCCAGTCATGTTGGGCTGGCTTCCAATTTAACCGGATGCATCTGACTACCAGTATTTCACATGGTGCAACTGACTATCAAACCTCCGCAACCCAAGAACCTGGTAAACAGCCCTTGGTGAGACCGGTTGTCAGTCTTTTGCGCTACCCATAACCAGCGCGGTCCGAGGGGGCGGGGTTCTAGGGGTCATGACCCTCAAAGCCGTAAACGTAAAGCTTAAAATAGTAATTTTTCGAAAATATAATAAATTTTCTTATTATTATGTAGGTAGTCTTTGTCTGTGACCTCCCCAAAGTCTTTGGCTGCGACCGCGCCAACCCATAACGACTGTCGAAGATCTACGAATGATAGCGAACGGTTTCTGAGTCACGGTGTGGTCTCGATATTTAGCGGATGGACACCCATCCACGAACGTGTTAACCCAGCTGTTATTTTTTAGCCACGAGCCCCGTACCGAGCATACGTCGAAGTATACCAGCTCTACTCACACAAATGTATGGCACAATATTTTATTTGATTACTAGCTTCCGCCAGCGGCTTCGCCCGCGTGGAGTTCAGAAATTATCCCTCGGGAACGTAGCACCGGGATATAAAGTATTCTATGTGTTAATCCAGGCTATAAACTACCTGTGTACGAAATTTCATTCAAATCCGTTCAGCCGTTTTGGCGTGAAAGAGTAACAAACAGTAGGATTAACTCTTTTCTTTATTATTACGGTCACACACTTTCCCATGTGTTTTTTATTCTAGCGTATGGTACTCAGGTGGTACACATTATGTTGAGCTGATACCCTTTTGGCATTGTTTTCTTACTAGTTTTCAGGTTTTTATTATGCTATAATGTATTTTTCTTTCTGAATGAATCGCACAACCTGCTAAAGAACCGAGTCCTTGTAATTGAGGCAGTACCTAATAGATTACGGAAATTTATCAGAAATAGGATTTTAAATAATTACCACTAACGATGTAATTATAAAGTCTAATGGTACGGGTTTTTACAGAATGGAAGACATTCAACATTCTCTTCACACTATCGTTTTACATACACAGTGAGTCGTTGGACTATCCACTTATTTCTTCTTAGTAAAGCGAGCTCATTATCTAATAATCACAACTATCGTTTGGCTTTATTTTAGTCGGGTAAAAGTGTAAAAACATACTGTGTGCTATACGCCTTGTTCCGTTGACGTAAAAGAACAGCACCATCCCATTTCCTCCCGTGGGTGTCGTAGAAGGCGACTGAGGGACTTATACTAAAGAATGGGCAGCAACGATCTCTATAGCTTTATCGCCATACTGCGAACGCCAACCCGCCTGCCAAGCGTGGCGATTATGACAAGAACCCCCTTTTGGGGGAGGCCTATGTCCAGCAGTGGACGTCTTTTGGCTGAAATGATGAATGGTGATGATGAATACGCCTTGCCTTGTCATTGATAACTAAGTTATTGGTGTCCTGGAGACGGAATTGATCAATTGGACAGTTTAGCTATGAATAGAGAATAGGTATTGTATTTTTGTGCATTATAGGAATATTAGAATACTCGTTCATTGTAACAATAGGAACACCATGCGGTGGCCGCTATAGCATCCGCAATTTATACGTACCTACTGTCAAACGACGCCACTGGAACGTTATATAAAAAAGTAGGTTGGTGTGTCTTTACCAGACTGCGTAACACAAAGGAGAGCAGTGTGTTTATCAGCCTATGTATGTAGATATATGTAAGTATGTATTTATGTCTGTTTGTTCTTTTGCGACATTCTTGAGACCGAACAAGTGGGCCGATTTTGATGATTCTTACGTCAAAAGTCAAACCCCGCTGCCATCATTGTCATGACAGCCCTCACTGCAGCCGTTGTGTGGCTACCACCGCTCTTTTTAGAAACCGTAGCTTTACTGCCAGCGCCGCTTTCAATTTCATCGACTATAGATAATCTTTTACCACGGCAAGACTATTTATACGGCTTAAGACATTTATTCCTCAAAAAGAATACAATTCACTTAGCAAGACAAAAACAAGTTAATCTAAATTCATGAAACGTAATAGAGTACTTACCTAGATGCTATTTTTTTTTTAAATTGCAGTGCTATGGGTCAAGAAAAGTGATTATACCATTACACTCACTTCTCTCTTTTCTTCTCTTCCTTGTTCTTCTTATTTTCTTTCTGTTTCTTGATAACAAGTCAATAGCAATTACACGTTGTTAATTGGTACTATTAACAACGTGTAATTTCTATTGACCTGTCACTATTTTTAATTTGTTAATATTTCAAGATGATATGATAGTTTAGTGGTCCAATCATAATGTAAGACAAGCTTATAAGGTGGTTCACACCATTGTTACGTGATATTTATCGGTTTTTATCTCCCTACTGACCCGTCCTGTACCTAAAGTACCTGATAAGTTATCTGCATTAATTAATTTCTACTATCAAGGATTTGTAATTCACAGGAATTATCGTAAGGCTTTAATGTTGTCGCTAAATATATCTGGCCTCGGCAAATGACCTCGTGTATCTTTTACGATGTCTATGCTAATGAGCATAGAAAGTGCTAATAAATAAATTGCTAAATTATTTTGCTCAAGAATGCTTGAGCAAAACGTTTTTATCAGCCCTTTCTTTTGAGCAAATTGATTCATCATTATTGCTAAATGAAAAAGTTAGAAAAAATTGAATTTCGCTGCAATGTTCTTTGATGAAAAACATAAAATCACTGACAGACAACGCACAGCCTAAGACAGTGTGTCTCAAAGCATGAAATTCTCCCAAGAGTTGCCATTATAAAGACAGTGAGCACTAAGGAAGTATTTTTAAAAATTCGTCTCCTAAAGAGACCAAATAAGGGATGAAAGGTTGTAACGTTCGTAATTTTTTGCTGATGTATCTGTCTAACTCCAGACGGGGGGTCATAACAGGTCGCCGGTGATTTTCCTTCGCGTGAGTGCATTACACCCAGACGTACAAAGTGCGGAGCGTCCAGACGACGCGACCCACTTGCCGTTACGTAAACATCATGTAAAATTATAAACAAATCCAAGGATATCTCTAGCTGAGCTCACGTGACGGCTCCAAGGAGCCGTTTTGTTGATACTATAAGGGAAATCTGGTTTTAACTGGGGCTAACTGAAAATGGCTCAGTCCCTTTAAAATAACGACTGTCTCGTTGGTCTAGTGGTCACAAGCGCTATTGCTTCGCAGGTCGAGTAAAGTGCAATTGGGTTTTTCTTTCTGGAATTTCTCAGTAGCCTGGAGTCTGGATATGTGCCTGGCTAATGGCAATAAGCTCACCCCTATTACCTGCAGGCTTAGCACGAGAACCGTAGACAAGCGTTTTGTCGTCGGAAGAGTAGACAAACATGCCGTTTCCGTATAACAGTTGACAGTTTTTCACCGAGAAATGTAGCCAAACGATTTCTATTTTACAGTGGAGTTGAAATCGTCATGCTAAGCCTGCTGGGATTTAAAATATAACTGGTGAAATGTGGTTGTATTATAGGTCTCTGCCCAACCCTTCGGAGAAGCAAGGCGTGATGTTATGTTATATCTTTAAAAGATCCCTCTAAGCGATAACACCGCCCATTGTGTCATCCATATGAAATTGCTACATTTATATTTGTAATTTTTGTGGTATACTTAATAAAGAGTATTCAATCTCTATCTATCTAGGTATACAACAGCTGCGAGAATATATTCCCCCCACCAACTGTCATTGAAACACGTAATTTGCTTCAAATTAACTTTGTCGCAACAACTTGAATTCTGTGATCAGGTAAGTATTAAAACAGAAGACGCATTTGTTACGGCTCACACAAAGTAAGTAAGCAAAGCACTACCTGCAACAACGCTGTCCACTAAATAAACACGACCTTAACAATGCACTCGCTAATTGCTAGTAAAACAAAAAAATACACCTTAAGAATAGACAATAAAAGGCTAGATCTACCTTCGCCACGCCACGTATGGTAATTTCGACAAACACCGTAGATGCTACGCCGTAGTGTCGTAGCACCGTAGACCATTTTAAAAAGAGTTTCAAATGGTCTACGAAACTATGGGATTAAGTTTCGTAGACCAAACGGTTAGTAAAGTATTCTACGAGACAAGTTACTGTATAACGATGAACTCATAATGTATTTAGGTAGCCAGTTAATTATACTAATTGCCATTTATAAATAAAAATAAAAGTTAATTAGCAGTCCTTTGCTTTATAGCTGCATGTCATGTTAGTGCTGCGTGTATCCGTATGTATACCTTTGGACAGTATAAAACATTTTTATCAAATTAAATTTAATGTCTGTGTGTTAATTAAGCATCTCGGTTCGATAATTGTGTCGCCGTGTGAAAAGGTCGCGATTGGCCATTCATTATGATATTATTTCAATAATTATTGGGTCATTTATCTTGTGGTTTGAAAGACGATTGAGACGACCATTTCGACAAAGAGAGTAGTTAAATGAGAAGGCCATGTTGAAATAAAATGCAGATTTCTTGATTGAATCTTATCCGCAGATGTTTTTGTTTTTTGGTTCTGAAATCATCAAATAACTTCTCCCACTCACAGGAGGGCGTGTCAGACTTTTATTGACTAAAACCCACCCGTGTTTCCTCAGCTGCCTGTGTACCAGGGGCGACGGTATCTCTTTTAAACAACCCGCACCCCTGGCAGGGATCGGCCCTTGCGGGCCCCATCACTTGATGCTGACATCTCTTTGAGGCGCGCGTAGAACACAACGCACCGTCGACCCGGGCTTGGTCCTTACCAGACAGCGAGCTACCCATTACTCGCCGTCCGCATGCCCGCGCCTACGATGGCCGGGAATCAGCCTGAGATTCCCGACGCCCAGGGCGTCTCCTGCGAAGGCTACGGCCGTGAGGGCTGCGAAGGCTACTATCCCTCACGTGCTATCCCTCACGTGCGCCGCCTCCCTCTTTGCGAGCATCATTGCTTCGCTGATTCCTTCAGCGAAGGCTACCCGTGCACTCTCGCTCCGTACCATGGCATAGACCAGGGCCGGACGCGAGAGATCGTATTAAATACTTCTCCATATTCCGAAATCGCGTGGTCTGTACGTGACAAATGTAAAAAAAACATCACCGTACAACTCGTATTAACAAAATGGCGGTATAAATGATTTTATTTCTGTAAGTAGGTTTGTACAAACACTTTTACACGTCAATCATATTTTTAAAACTAGATGAGGTCGGCGTTTCCTATCTGACTACTGTGAGAAGAAAGTCCGAAACAAACTCAGACGTCACAGTCTCTTTTAAAGTCCAGACATAATCTTGGTCAGATCATGTGAAGACTATATGAATTTGTGTCTGAAATGGTCTTTTGAGAAAAGCACCACACAGATTGAGTGGACCTGTCCAATCAGTGCACGCATTTATCAGTTCATTGTTGGGTACTTTTAGTTTCGCCCAATGTAATATATGTAACTTGTATTCAGCTGCATCCGGTTAGACTAGTAGCTTAGTTATGACATTTGATGTATTTTTTTTTCTCTGTAAAATTTGTATTAATTATGTGGCAATGGGTGTTATTTACCTGAAATAAATGAATTTATTTATTTATTTAGTAGTAGTAAAGTTTAGGCAGATGTTGATAATAATGTCTGGATACAGCAGTAATGGTAAGCGGTACTTCTGAAGACGGCGCGTATCGCTGGGAGTTTCCTCATTCAGGAGCCCGGACCGCCGCCGACGGTAGCTTGGACACTGTTCCCGATACCGTTGGGCTACGATCTTTTATATTCTAATATTTAAAAATATGTTTGTATGTTTGTTTAGTGCGATAAAGGACATAATTATTACAGTTTGCCTATACACGATAAGAGAATTTGTATCATCAGACTGGGGTGTAAATTAATAGTTGAATACGTATCTCGCAGGTCAAACGGACCACGTAATATAATTCCTCGTATTATTATATCTTCCTTGCTTGGTGATATATGGATATCACCCTGAAATCATTGGTGGTCACTCTTTCCATATTTTATACTTTAATGCGAAAGTCTGTCTGTCTTTACCTTACCACGCCTCAAATATGGCTGAACGGATTTCGATGAAATAAGAGAATAAGAAGAAGACCATGACTAGGGCTAGGACATAGGATACTGTTTATGGCGGTAGAAGGTTCCCCTAGGATAATTTTCGACCTCTATATACGACTATGATGACCCCAAAGCTCAAAACGTATGTTTTCCAACTCTCCTCATCATGTGACATATAATCTCAAGTTATAATTAGTACGAAAATATTACGTAACATTACCCACTAATTATATGTAAGTAAGTTGAAAGGTCAGTCAGTACTAACACTCTAGAGTTAAGATAAGAGATATTCTTCAATTCGAAGCTTCGCATCCGGGATGCTAAGAACGGACTTCGATCGCTGATACTGTGATATTATACAAATTCCGGAGCACAGGTTATGTCGTAATTTGTGTTATTGTTTACACTAATTCTTCTTTGTCGTTTCGATGACGTCCTTTAATTCATTTTAAATAAACATCGACCAGAATTTGGCTACTTCGACTGCGTTAGCGTTGGACTCGCAAAGAGCTTCTTTAGTGCAGGTGTTCTTGCACAGAGAGCACGACAAGAGGTGGGGCATAGTTGTTAGTTGTGGTCAGTCAGTCGTTTTGCGGCTCATCGGAGTACTCCCACCTGACTGAGCTGTAACTGAAGCGACCCACTTGGCTTCGAGATTTCTAGGTGGGCCATGGTGGTTGGTGACCCGCTGGGACTTTTTCTGCAGGATTAACTTGGTCTCCTGGAGGGGGACGTATAACCAGCCACAGTTTCAATCGTGCCGCACTAGAGCTGTCGTCATCAAGTGGAATGGTCGACGTTTAGGGAACTGTTACAGCTCTTCAGTCTGCCGCTCGGCTTCGTTACGTTGTAGATTGAACGAGATTCGTCTTTCTCCTGTTTCAGCTTTTCAGAAGCACAAACAATTTCCCTTCGAACCTCTAGAGGGGCTAATTCTGAAAGTGGGGAGGTCTGAGGTGTTAGTTTGAGGCGATTGGGTCTATTTATGTAACGAAGAGGATAATAAGATTTTTTGCGATGGGAGGATGAACTTGATTCTTCCCTAGGATAGACAGGTATAAGTGGGGGAGAAATGGGCCAGACACTAAAAGTTAATAAAATATATTACCAGCTGTATCAAAAACTATGTATGTAGAAGCAACACTGCCTTAGCAAGTTCAGTATTGCTAAGTTAATAAATAACTACTCAATACTCAACTGTCATTGTGTAGCAACATAATTATGTTCACCCCTATAATGACCGGTTGGAGATGATTCTTGTTAAAGTAAATTCAATTTCATGTATTTATTCAGTAACAATTCACATTGCTTTCGAATATAATCCAGCCTGAAACAATAACATTAACAACAGAGATGTGTAATACAATTACAATAGACTTGCATTACTTACGAATGAAATGAATTTGATTCAGACTGAAAATCGGCCCAGCGTTCGGCCCATAAATGGAGCCATGTTTAGAAACTACACACTTGTCTATTTGAGGAAATGAATTTAAAAAAAGGTACACTACATATTTGTGCAGTGATGTGAACTTAGAACCATTTTATTTCCGTTCATGCCCGATCGGTAAGAAGTTTTATACGTTGCGTGTGACAAAGCATGATACTTACCTTTTTATTAAAGCTTTTATTGCCGATATAATTTTGTCGTAATAACATCTTTGGCTCTTTTAACGATCCTGTGTTTAGCATCCGCATATTTTCATTTTATAAATCTTTCTCATAGTTGTGATGGGAAACCCTAGCTTGTTGTGATTTGCAATCGATGCTTCACACACTGACCTACATACACGAAAATATACTTTAAATAATAGGGGTAACAAAAGCTATTGTTGATGCCATCACACAAACTTCTACTAAGCTAAATTACGCACGACATGTAAGCGCCATATTTTCGTGCTGTCTCTTTTAACGCCTTATGCTATGAAAAAGACAGCTAATAAAGAAGATTTTTTGGAAAGGATTTAGTGGTAAAGGGTGATTGTAAGCAACTGACTTGCAATTTTAGTTTTAGGTGATGAATCTTATTCAGTATGTGCAAAACTGTAGTGGAGGTAGTACGTTGTATAACTCTATTTAGACTTAGTTTATTAAATCTAGAAAATTATGGGTTCCTAAACAATTTAGTGCAATGGGCGATGCAGCAAAATATCCTCATTCGGCGCGCTCGAGAGCACCTCTTAATGAAGCTGGTGTACGATGGTGGGAAATGTTCGGTGAACTAGACCAACCAGCGGAATACTATGTGCAAAACCAAACTAAAGAATCGCTAGACGATAAAAGTGAGGACACCGATGACAACAAATCATTCGATACCAATAATTTAAAAGTACAAAGAGCATTAACTTCAAAACTCTATGAAAAGTTTATAGGCAGAACTGTGAAAAATGTTGAACCTAAAGGAAAAGTATTGAAAAAATGGAGGGAAGACCAAGCGAAAGCAAAATACGAACAAGCTAGGAAGGCAGTTATTAATTCACTGAAAGAAAAATTCGGTGGTCCACTACAACAAAGCAATGTACCCTCTGTGCTTAATGTCAATAAAGAGGATAATACTAAAGCAATTCCAACGATTATTATAACTGGAGACAATGTCGAAGAAACATCAAATTCGAATGTAAATCGTGGCAGTGAGACTACGAACGAAATTAGTTTCAATTCTGTGAGTGCTAAGGTTGAAATTCTGAATGCAAGAGTTGAGGATGTCAGTCACGCGAGGAGGCTTCAGATGGGGCCAGGTGGTGAGCTGGCACAGTGGAGGCTTGCTCATCGTGGCAGTAGGGCGGCGGGCGCGGAGGGCGGACTACGCGGGCTTACGAGGATCGACATGCCGGTAAGTTACTGCACTTTACCTAATACGTTCATTACTTTCGCCTGAATTGTTTTGACCCAGACTACAATTATTTTTACGACTTGTGTCTGACTTTCGAGTTGAATTTAGGTGATTTTCAGATGTACTTAATTCTGTTTACGACTAACTATTTTAACCTATTTTCCCTTCAATTCCCAAAGATCCCTTATCTTTTGAAACTCCTTAAATTAATCCTTTGAATACTTAGCTTTTTGTGCTGAAGTTTTAACTGCAATAACAAACAAAACTAATTTCTCACATACATAAAGTTCCCAGCGTTCCTCTAAAACGAGGGATGTTATCGAGTTAAAATTGAAGGCAGTAAACATTGCTTCCATTAGTACTTACGATGCAGGGAATAACCGATAGTCATGCTATCACGAACTAATCGGGAACCGGGATCTACCCTGACTTTCTGTACATGGACTACGTATGGATTTATGACGATAGCTTCCTGGTAATGCATGGATTTTATAGGCTTTAGTAACGGCAATCGGATTATGTGCATTTGGGCAATAGGCATTAATCGTATTGAAAAGGGTGCCTGAATAGCCGAAATATAGTTTGGTAGTACTTATTGTCTTTTAGGCTCTGTTTTGACATAGAAAAAAAACTTAAAATAAAATATTTTTAGATCTAATGACAATATCGATAGATTTTTTGAAAGAAATATTAGCTCTAGCTAGTATATTTGCTGTACCTAAAGAAACTCTGAGCTGAGTTTAATTGCACTCGTGATAATAAATCAACATCGTAATACTCCAGTTCTTACTGCTGTACCATTAAATTGGGAACCTCAACATGGCCATTTATCGGCTAGATAATTATGATTGTGACGTTCCAAACACACCCATATTTTGACTACGGTTAATTGCCATGCCATTTGTAAAAGTTGAGCGACGGCCCGGGGGCTTATCGATAGACAGGTGTAACAAACGTGATTTTATTTTGTTTACTCCTGACGTGATAGACGATGGCCTCAATTAGAACTTATCACTGATTATCATGGTCTAGATGAGGCGTATCAGTCATGTTTAAAAACGTGAACAGACGGTAGTACAGTACAGACAGATAGATAATTTACATACGGTTTTATAAGAATATTTTTACAGGAATTGAGGTTTTGTTTTATCTAGCATGATTTTGGCTGACCCTTACTTCAATCTCTTATTTCAATTGCTGTGTCATTGCCGGGTCATTGGTGTCTTCAATGACCACATTTTTTAATTCTAACAGACAGAGAAACATCGTTTTTAGGAAACCTGTACCATGATCTGTTAGTTTAGTCTTATTTGTTCCTATCTCGCGTGAAAAAGCTAACTTACATTATCTCTAAATATTCATAATAATAATAAAAGTATTTATTTCATAAAACAAGAACATATTGCACTGTATACATTGTAGATTATACATTTTACATTTGTCACACTATAAGCAAAATGATATAGATTCTATCCCTTAAACTAGGTCTAGCCTGTATCTTAAAAGACAGGGCTCAGCCATAATACGTTGGCAGTGGAGCATACGGCAGTACCTATCCATCTTCACTCATAAAACCATGTTTAATTCACCCATAAAAATAAGAAAATAATAAAAAATAGGCCAACTTCCACAAGTTAAATGAAACAATCTGGTATAAAAACTCAGTGATTACTGTTGACGCGATAGGGGCTGAAATGGCTTCATATCTGTTTCGCGATGTACTAATGTTCTGTTGGCACGTTATGGCCTGCGAAACGCGCAACTTTTCAAATGTTTTACTACGGCTCATTACAATACGCATTGTGCGTGGCTTGAGTTATCATCGTCATTTTTATCAACATCATAATTAGCCTACAGCAGTCCACTTCTGGAAATAAGACTCTCTTATTGCACGCCATTCAACTCGACCAACATCCACCGTCACACATCAACCGTCTTTATATAATTTCTTAAATTAATTAGGTACAGACGCCATCACATCAAGCTATCCCAAATTGTAAAATTTTCCAAATTGAATATGAACCTTATCCTTTTGTGAGACAGTTGAAAAACTATCAAAAAAAATTGACAGATTGAAGACTTCTATAATCTCGAAATTTATTTCGGATTTTTTTTCTCCAGGATCTGTCACCTAGGTAATGCCGCCGTCATATAGTTTCAAATTATTGAACAGAAAATTGAAGTGTTAAGTGTCTTAAAGCTCTCATCCTACTAATATTTTAATGTGAAAGTTTGTGAGTATGGATGTATGTATGGATGTTTGTTACTCTTTCACGCAAAAACGGCTGAACGAATTTGAATGAAATTTGGTACACAGGTAGTTTGTAACCTGGAATAACACATAGGATATTTTTTATCCCGGTACTACGTTCCCGTGGGATAGTATTCGACCTCCACGCGGGGACGCCCCTGGCAATAGGTAGTTATAGAAATAATATAAATATCATTACATTTCAAAACAACAGTAAATTCTGAAAAGAAAAAGCGGGAAAAGAGTTCCTTGAAGGGGTCCAGGAACTCTCGCAAACATTAGCCGTCACCTCTTTAATCCAATCTGGCTATATTAAGTATCTGACACACAATCCATCTGTAATAGAATCATCTGACAAAATCAGCTGTTCCATACATTTTGATCGCGTAGGTATTGCAATTTTCTATGAAACTGCTGATTTTTTTTTTTTTGTAAAACCGATATAAAATTTCTGCGCAGATTCTGAGACACCCCGGTCTAGAATGATATGCTGAATACATGGTTACAGTTTGCGCACTGGATAAAAACTTACCCTGTATGCTTAGTTTCTTTGGGTCTGAATTTGTGGTATACAGTGTGTTATGTTAAACGAGGACCATACTTCATGGGAGTTTAGAGTACCTACTCATGAAAATGAAAAACGTATACTAAGGCTGCCGGTATACATTGATGTTCGCATAACTGGACAAAACAGCTGTATTTTTTTAATTGTCCACCTCACATTAAAACTTGTATATTTCCAAGAGTACCACACCCACTTAAAGTATGTCCCTCGTTTAACCTAACATACTGTATTGAATGTCTTTGCCTTCGTAGCAACTTGGGGTCTGACTTTATCCCTAGCATGGATTTACTTAAATACATACATAAACTCACACCTTCGTATGGGGGTAGGTGAAAACTACAGAATGACACAATCCTAACCTACTCCTGTTGCCTAGTTTACGTTCATACATCTGGTCATACCAGGCGCGGTCCTATGGGGGGGAGGGGTTCCTAGGGGGCATTACCCCCCTCAAAGCTGTAAACGTAAAGCTTAAAAAAGTAATTTTTCGAAATCATAATACATTTTCTTAATAATATGTAGGTAGACTTTGTCTGTGACCCCCCCAAAGTCTTTGGCTGTCCCAAAGTCTAGGGCCACATAACTTAGGGCTGAGTAAGTAGCAGATGACCCCACCTATCCACCATTTTCGTATGTTTAACGTTCTGCCAAACATCCTGTATGTCTTTTTAAGGCGCTCCTTCCCGGCGTTTCCAGTAAGAACTTGCCTACTAATTTAATTTAAATATACAAATCAGATAAAAAATATTACTGGCTGATGATGACATAATTTGTGCTTGACAATTATTTCATAAGCACGTGTAATCTGACACACTAATTATAGGAGCCTCATTAATTAGTCTTCGAAATCCGCAAACAATAAATATTTATCTATTTTTGTTGTGACCGTGAACGTTCACTGTATTGTTGACTACGTGACAATCAAAGTGTTGTCTATTAGATACACGTGTAACTGACCAATTCACGCGATGTTGGAATGTAGATTTTGGCCGAATATCAATTAAGTGTATTTTCATTTACAATGGTCTTTCATGAATAGTCTTCGGATACGTTTTGTAAGAAATAAACAAGCTTTTCGGAATAACACACTGTTAAAAGATTTGTTTTTATTTCAGCTTCGAGACATTTATCAAAGATTTCGTTTCAATCAAATTCATATTAATTGGGCATTCAGTTTTTATGTCAATTATTATGTAAGCTTATCTGTGTTAATCACTAGTCGCTTATATTGCCCTACCTTTTGCCAGCGGCTTCGCCTGCGTGGAGCTCGAAAATCATCCCATGGGAACGTACTATTGGGATAAAAAGTATCCTGTATGTTAATAGCGGTTTTTTTTTTCTTTTTGTCTTGTTTTTTGTTTCACTTTTTGGGTTTTGTTTTGTTGTAGATTAAGTATATGTTTATGTTTTATTTTTAAACAGTATCTGCGATTGGATACGGACACTGTCTTTTTGTTGAGGTTTTTCGCATAAAGGGGTTACCTTTCCTTGTTAGCCGCATAAGTTTTTGTACAGTTGTACAGTACGCGTGTCCGCCCCCCACGTAGCCAGGTGTTCAGCTTGGACGTAAGGTAGGATTTTAGGGGGCTGTTAATAGCGGTTATGATCTATTTGTGTGCCAAATTTCATCCAATGCGTGCCTGAGTAACAAACATCCAAATACAGGACTTCGTTTTTTAAATTACTTTTTTTGTCATTGATGTATTACATCAATGTTTTTTGTTTGTTTAAATCTCAATCTAATTTTATTAAGTAGTGTAGCGTAGTAGTGTTTTTTTTATCTTTTTTTAATGTGTATAATTTTTGTATTGAGTTGTAGTAAGTTTGTGATATTCCTGAGCGAGTCCAATAAATACTTTTTCTTTCTTTCTTTCTTTCAAATATCAAAATATCCAAACATACGAAGTTTCACATTTATAATATTAGTAGTATAAGATAATCAGCCTATAATGTTCCCACGACTGGGACACAGCCTGTATCACACAGGGCTACTCTTAGTAAGAGGGAGTGGGCCGTAATCCACGTAACCACACGGACTCCGTGCGGGGTCTGGATTGAAGTCACATGTCTTTATTATGAACATGTGTTGTTTTATAAACCCCCGACGTAAAAACAACGGGGTGTTATAAGTTTAACGTGTCTGTGTGTGTGTGTTACAGGTGTGTGTGTGTGTGTGTGTGTGTCGATGAAGTGATTTGTGCATCTGTCACGGGTCGGCCTAGCATTTTCATTAGCCGTCCCCCGACTTAACAATGCGTTGATCAAAATATTACCTACAACTTTAAACGCCAATACATAACTCGTATAAGTATTAAGATTTTTTTTACTTTTTAGAGTTTTCGCCAATACATAACTCGTATATTAAGATTTTTTTTTACTTTTTAGAGTTCTTGTTTTGGGTCGGGGGTTTTTTAAATTTTAAATTTATTTATTAACACGTTAAGCTGCAGCTGAAATAGTAAATTGTTTTACAGCAAAAATATTTACATAGGTATGTACTAAGTAAATTACAATCAGTGTTTTTTGGTTGATACATTGTCCTAAAGATTGACCTACATTAAGCCTTCACATATTGAAGTAGGTACAGGTAGGTAAAGCCATTCGGCACGTCTTCTCTTTGGCTAGGCGCAAAAATAAATTGCTATGACGGCACCAACATATCTATATAAATAAAAAGGAAAGTCCTGACTGACTGACTGACTCATCAACGCCTAGCCCAAACCCTTGGACCTAGAAAGCTGAAATTTTGCACAGAGGTTCCTTTTAAAATGTAGACAAGGAATAAGGAAGGAATTTTCAAAATTCAACCCCTAAGGGAGTTAAATAGGGGATGAAAAAATCGTCATTTTTGTAGTTTAGACCATGAAAATTGGTGTTTATCATTTTGATTAAAAATTAAAAACCACGTGTTTCAGTGTTTTTGGGAAATTAGCCCCTGGAGGCTGATTAATAGGGGATGAAAGTATAAATAGGAAACCCGTTAGTTTTGTAGTTCAAACCATGAAAATTTCATTTAACCTTTTGGTTGGTGATTAATATATATATTTTTTTTTTAATAAAAAACGTTGCCCCACACTAGGAATTACTCCTGTATTGTGGGTGCGTTTACAAACATTTAAACTCACATACACAAACAGCCAGACCCGGAACAACTATTTGTAGGTCATACCAATATTTGTTCCGTGCGGGAATCGAACCCGCGACACGCAGCGCAGCAGTCAATCGGTTAACCGCTGCGCCAACCGTGCCGTCAAATTACATGTATCAGAGTTTTTGAAAAATCATCCCAGAAGAGGGTAAAATCAAATTTGTATAGGAAACCCGTAAATTTTAAAGCTAACCTATAAAATTGGTATTATAAGCCTTTTGGCGTTTTTGTAAATGCCCCATGTAAATCCCCTTATGCCTAGGCGGTTAAACTCCCTTACTAACTCATCATCGCTCAGCCCAACTTTTGCCATCGCCGAAGACACCTTAGTACATATAGGGTACTTTTAATCCCGGTAGTGCGTTCCCGTGGGATATTTTCCGACATCCATGCGGGCAAAGCCGCGGGCGAAAGCTAGTTACTAATAAAGGACACACGATTAAAATAGCAAACAAATAAAGAACATAAGCACCTAGACAATGACATAATTAATTATTCCATGAAATATTTAAGACGTGCCTACATTTGCCCTGAATTTTAACTTGGCCACATTAAGATATCCCGCGGACTTTGATACTCGTGATGATTTCATGATAGATAGGTATTTTTTACATCGAATTACGATTAACTATTTGTTTAATAATATTTGAATATCATTGTTGATAACAATAATAAGTATTTGTTAATTAGCTGCTCTAAAAGTCGTGTTCATGTTGATTTTTAATTGGTAGTTTGGGAATTCCCGCGGCTTTGTCCATCGTATCTTTTTATTTATGTAAACTAAACAAATGTTAGTCCGTACTAAGAATTTATCGAAAGTCAAATTTTCAAGAGTTAGTCTTCCAACTAAAATAAAACATAATTATCGCACACCTAGATCTAAAGGGAGTTAAGTCAAAAATTGGGAGTTTTGACTTATGCTTACCATTGAATTCCTTAACTCACTACCTATCGACCAATAAAACAGATTTAAAAATATTTTTCCAGTAGAACTTGCAAAGCAAATATGTATACAGATAACTTCTCCAGTGCACAGGGAACACGGTAGACGGTTTTTGACCTTTTCTAAAAAAAAATGTTTTTTTGAGTTAACTCTGTTTTTAGATCTAGGTGTGCGATATATTTTAGTTGTTGCGCATTGTGTGCGTGATGTGATGAGGCACACCGCTCACATCATTATACCACAAACATCTGCATTGTAATAATTAGATTACGGTTTCATTTTTATTGGCCATTGTAAAAGAATTAAGAACAGCTTACCATGCGAAGGATAAGACAAAGGTCAGTGAACTCTATATAATATAGCAAGACAGATCATAAAACGTCAGGAGTAGGTAGGTACCTTTTATTTTTCAACTATTCAGTTCTTTGGCGCGTTAGAATAAGAACTACTAAACTTTTTTTACCACTCTTCTACTAAAAACGAATGGTTTAATAGGGGCTTGTGGCTAGGGAATATCAGACAAATAGGCCGATCTATCAAGTTAAGCTACGCTTGCCGAGTTTGGTCCGTGGAGGGGTATAGGTGACCATCTTTACCAAGACCCCTCCGTGCGTCGGAAAGCACGTTAAGTTGTTGGTCCTGGCTGTCATTTCAGAAGCCCGGAAATCTGACAACCAGTCTTACCAAGGCAACGGGTATCGTATTACCCAGTAAAAAGGTTGTGGAGGTCAAACAGGCAATTACTCCATGTAAAATACTGGTATTTACATTCAGTTCGACTGGATGCCGAACCTAATATAGTTGGCGAAAGGTTATATAGGCAGATGAGGAATTTTTGGAATGGATTCGATGTAGGTACTGTAGGACTCCGAAGAGTCCTGTGTGTCCGGGATCTAGCTACATACTTCAATAAAACTCTAGTTGCTTGTAAATATGAACTTCACGTTTATTTCATAGATTAGCACTATACAGCATTTTTTTCTTTTTTTGGGTGGGAATTCATCAAATAACTTCTCCCGTTTTGGGTGGAGCAGGAGGGCGTGTCAGACTTTTACTGACTAAAACCCACCCGTGTTCCCTCAGTTGCCTGTGTGCCAGGGGCGGCGGTATCTCTTTCGAACAACCCGCACCCCTGACAGGCATCGGCCCTTGCGGGCCCAATCAGTTGGTGATGACATCTTTTTGAGGCGCGCGTGGAACACAACGCGCCGTCGACTCGGGCTTGGTCCTTACCGGACAGCGAGCTACCCATTACTCGCCGTCCGCAAGCCCGCGCCTACGGTGGCCGGGAATCAGCCTGGGATTCCCGACGTCTCCTGCGGCGACTAAGGCCGTGAGGGCGCATATACTGCCACAACTGTACAGCTTCGCGCCTATCAATCAATTAAATTCTCCTGAAACAAAACCTATATAAAATTACTTGACGGATTCCTTCTAGAACTTCCTGGTAGTTCGAACATAGACAAAGCCCTTTCGTTGGCTGCCAATATGTACATAAAGGTTGCATTCGGTAAGCGACCAACCTTTACAGTACTTAGGTATATTTATTTAACCCTAGGTCAAAAACTACTGGTCTGATTTTGATAATACACACATATTTATTTCCAATCGGCATATTACTTACCTTAGGTACACTGCGCGTTTTATATTTGTCTACTCCTAATCTAAATCAATTAAATTATGTAACGTTTTGCGTCGTTGACTTTATTTCCGTATAATGTTATAATTATAGG
The DNA here is from genome assembly GCA_949091785.1 of Polymixis lichenea. Taxonomy (NCBI): domain Eukaryota; kingdom Metazoa; phylum Arthropoda; class Insecta; order Lepidoptera; family Noctuidae; genus Polymixis; species Polymixis lichenea. The sequence goes on from OX420944.1 coordinate 20,427,966, forward strand.
TAAATAGAATCCCTATCAATTTGTATCTAGTTTATACCGAATTACTGCGTAATAGTTGCTCAAATATTTCACACATAGATTCAAGTTCGATGCACCGGAAAGCGGAATATTCTTTTACAACCTAAATAAGGCACAGTTTGTAGCTACGCCATTGCAAAAACATTCTTAGCACTCTTGTATTAAAGGTCAAGTAAACTGCATATCATCGTATGCACAAAAGCATGCAATGAACTGAATTTCCTTTATAGTCTACTATCAGAGGATGTTGTATATTTTTAGATGGCTCTTGTTTTAACATACTGCCATAGTTTTATTTTACAATTGTAGAGATGACAATCGGACAATAAATGAATGCTGGTAATACCTACTGATATATTGGAGTATTTCGAAAAAATAAAAAAGTCTTAACATTTAAATAAAAAAATTGAGAGACAAACTGAATAGTAGTCATGGGCCGACTATGGATTTTGCCAATTTTGACTAAGTAGCTATTATGACTAGACTATTATCCAATAGTCTAGTTACTATAGTTACTTAGTCAAATATTTATTAAATACAACCATATTTAATATGCAGAATGGGAAGATCATGCTCTTTTAGTTTAATAAATTGTCGTCTCAACCTTCTATTATAACATAAAACTTCGACTGACAAAAAAAACTAGCGACATAAAAAGGTCAAGTCATATCTATTTCATCGCGAAATCACAGCCACAATTTACCGCGACAGTCATCTGCCTAAGTAGCCTCTTCCCACATATTTTTCGGTCCATTCTAATCGGATACAGCTGAATGCCATATTTTTCCGCGACAGTAATCTGTACATATTATAAATTATAAAGTCACTTTTCATGTCTGTCCGTGTGTTTGTTCTTCTAAACTACACAACGTGTGGTATACCTATACATAAACATTGAGGCTCGGTTTTTATAAACAAAAACGGCCCGTTTTGCTTACTAATGGTAGCATCTGCCAGGGGTGCGGGTTGTCCGAAAGAGATACCACGGCCCCTGGCACACAGGCAACTGAGGGAACACGGGTGGGTTTTAGTCAGTAAAAGTCTGATACGCCCTCCTGCTCCACCCAGAGCGGGAGAAGTCATTTGATGATTTCCCACCCAGAAAAAAAAATGGAAAACTGGGCAAATAAATTGTTTCGTAAGCTCATTGTATTTGTGATAGCTACTTTCAAATAGGGATCTTCACATAGTAGACACCTCCAGGTCTATTATGCGAAGATCTTTGCTTCATTATTGGTAAAAATACAAGTTATCATTTTAACATTCAACTGTCTGCAAATTTTTCCACTTTTTTGGAGTTAGACGCGTGTGAGGTGACAAAACACGCGCCCGCGCGCGGCCTTACTAACATCGGTAAAATAGAAGGTAGGTCCGGTACAAAATTTTGAATTTAATAACGTTTATTCTGGAAATGGGCAACGTCGTAAATAGCTGTCAAATATTTCACTGTTTTGATTAATTTGACAAAATTACTGTATGGAAATATGAAATATCGCTAACTAGTGACCTAAAATATTCATTATGAAATGCAATAACTAATATCTTAACACCGAATATTTGGTTTTAGATGTAAAAAAAGAACTTGGAAACTTTCCGAATGTCCTTTTCATACCTAAAACGGTTACAACATGAAATTCAGTGTTATAATTGCAAGACATTAAGTATTCATATTTTAGGTAACTAGTTAGCGATATTTCATATTTCCATACAGTGCTAATATTAAATTAATAAAAACAGGTTAATATTTGACAGCTATTTCCGACGTTGCCAACTTTCAGAATAAACGCTCTTAAGGTAAATAAACGTGATTTTGTACTATGAAAATACGTAAATATTAGATACTGAGCTGTGGAGGTCAGGTAGGCAGTCGCCCCATGTCACATTACTGGTATTCAACTGCATTCATAGACTGGAAGTCGACTCCGACGCACCTAGTTGGGAAAAGGCTATGTAGATGATTATGATATGATGATAACAATAATATTAAACTTCATCATCCATCATTTCAGCCGATAGACGTCCACTGCTGGACATAAGCCTCCCCCAAAAGGGGAGGATTTTCCATAATCGCCACGCTTGGCATGCGAGTTGGCGATCGTAGTATGGTAGTCAAATGCATAGAGAACGCTGCTGCCCGTTCTCTAGTAAGTCTCTTAGTCGCATAGTACAACACCCTTGGGAAGAAATGGGATGGTGCTATTCTTTACGTCCGCACCACACGGAACAACTCGGAATATTAAACTTACTTAAAATAAACAAATCTCGATGTATTATTAAGTCATAAAAACCGTGCGAAACAGGGGCGGGTCGTAAGTAAAATATAAAAATAACTTCGAAGTAAACAACAGTAGTGATTATTGAGTATATGAAGTATATATAGTTAGTAGGTAAATGATTGTAATTAGACGAGTTCAATTAATTGTGTACTGCGGTTGCACACGCTGATGGTGCGTGCTGAGGTCAAGTTCATAATATTACCTTTACTTGGGAATGCAAACAATCTACTTAAGTCTAATTGGATAATTATAATGATGTTTGTGACGATAAATGAGTATCTAGTTCTTAACTTTCGTTTTGCTTTGCGGCGAGAGCATTTTTTGTCTCTAATACTTACTGTCATACTATAGTCTCGACAAAGAACTTCAATCTCACCGAATTATAAAAAAAATATTTTCTAATTAGAATAGAATAGAATAGAATAGAAAGCATTTATTCGACACAGACACAACACAACAGCAACAAACACATAAAAAAAGAACAATAAACATGACAATAAAATTGCAGTAAAAAAGTGCTGAGCGTGCCCATTCCGAAAGGGTTGCCATCTCAGCATTTGCTGGGCGTCAGACACCCAGCGCTGGTTTTCAGTTGGCACCCTGCAGTGACACACGGACGTAGGCAATTAAAAAAGATACATACTTGAAGATTAGTAACAAAAAATGTTTAATGTTGTTGTTGTATGTTGAAAGTATTAAAATGCAATACTAAGTAGTAATTAGGTTCAAAGTTGAATATTTTTTATCAACTAGGTGCCTACTGTACGGATAGGATACCATTGTTGACCGCATGACCGCTTGCTTATAGCTGAGATAGTGGTCCAAATCAAGACTATTTCAATTGTTTTCTGAAGTGCGAATCCATAAAATGACGTCATTGTTATTTAATTCAGTAAAAAAAATATTACGATCGGTCGATGTAAAAAGTGTCGTCAAGTGGAGTGGAGCTATAGATAATTTATCGTTATTTGAAAGTAACGAGATATCGTTACTTTCAAATAACGATAAATTCAATGATAATTCATTTAATTCATGAGATAATTGTAGACACGTGTTGATTTTTTAAGTAGGTAGTGTATCTAGGTACCTATACTAAATTCTAAGTTCTTGATTTAATTTGTATGGAAAACATAACTGAGAATGAATAATCAAACTCTTAATGTCGCATAGCTGGGCAAAGGCTTCTTTTACTCAGAGATGGCTCGAACATTGATCACCACGCTTGCTCAAAGTGGGTAGGCGTTTTCAGCTGTCTATGAATTCACAATATATCCTTTACCGATGTCAGTGATGTATAAGATAAACTTAAAAATACACATAAGACTGTGGCGGACATCTACAATGCTCCAGATACGAAACTTCAAATCAACAAATTTGGAAAACACAAAAAGTGAAGTGGCGCCATCTACAATGCCATATGCGAACTACTCAAGACTTGACGTCACGCCGCAACTACATCAGCTACATCGCGCAAGCAGAGTTTACCGCGCGATCGACATATATACAACATCCCGACATCAATTGTCCGGCAGTAGCCCACCAGACACAACACCCGTTTGGTCGGAGGATCCTCCTTTACCAATAGAGTATGAGTGAACTTTACACCCTGTTCCTCATACCTCTATAAGACTAAACTAACTTCGCATAACTGCCCGAATTGTCCTGCGCACACCAGATTGTTAGTACTAGACTACCAACCTACTGACTGGCCAATATCTTTACCATGTCATTAACTATTTAGTTACAGTGTTACTCAAGTCGGCAACTCTTCATAATCGTCAATCAATCATAATCAGCCTATAATATTCCCACTGCTGGGAAACAAGCTTCCTCTCAGAAAGAGGGAGGGAGTGGGCTCACCACGCCGGCCCCAGTGCGGGTTGGTAGATGGCACATGTCATGAATTTTTTGGTTCTAAGACCGTGCCGGTTTCCTCACGATATTTTCCTTCACCGTTTTGAGAGCAGCGGTGATGAAATTATTTACACAAAGTAAAGCGCTTGCCTGGGTTCGAACCTACGACCTACAACTCGTAAGTCACGGCCGTAACCACTGGGCCACCACTGAACTCAACTCGTCACGATAGCACTTATTTATCTTAATCTTTGGTTTACTTCCGTATGGTGCCGGACGTAAAAGAATAGCACCATCCCATTTCTTCCCGTGGGTGTCGTAGAAGACGACTAAGGGACTTACTAGAGAATGGGCAGCAGCGTTCTCTATGCATTTGACTACCATTCTGCGATCGCCAACCCGCCTGCCAAGCGTGGCGATTATGGCAAATCCCCTCTTTTGGGGGAGGCTTATGATGATAATGATGGTTTACTTAGGTACCCGTCATAGGTTGCCTAAGTTCAGTAATGGACCAATACAAACATAACAGATTATACTGATAAAGTGATAATCCACACGGTCCACGGATCAACCACGAGGCTCCACGCGGCTTCAGACCGACACACCTCACGCGTAGTACTCATGTGTGTGTCACTATCAGCCGACCTCTGTCTGATGCTGACCTATGAGACTTAAGGCCCTGATAAGCTACGGATATCTGCATGTTAGTATTGCGTTGATTGAGAGCACTGGGACTAACCGGATTTCGTTGCTGGTTAAGAGACAGCCACGCCTCTAATTGAGGATTATCATGGAGAGCTAACATTTGATAGATTTGATAGATATATAATTATGTTAGTCTGCGTACACACCGTTTAGCAATTTTTCATCGCTTAATTTAAAAAAAATAAAGCTATTTCTATTCATGTTGACCGCATTGATATTGGACTTTAGTATAACAACAGATTTTTATTGATAACCGACGAAATATTTCTACGTTAGAGAGTCTAGAATCATTTGCGTCACGCGCAAACTGTAACCATGAATTCATAATGGTTACAGTTTGCGCGTCGATGTCCCTGCCATTCTGGATTTTTCCTATCGTTGTGTAGTGAAAAAATGTGGTACAAAAAAAATGCCGTTCCATTAATTTTGACCGCGTAGGTATTGCACTTTTGTATAACAACAGATACATTTTTGATGCTGACCATGGTTTTGTTATTGTTAATTGTATTAACTTTTTATTAATTTTATTCCAAAGGTCCTAGTTTAACTTTTGTTACTACAAGTTATAGCTAGATAGTAAGTTCTGTTTACGTTTTTATTTTTATTTATTTCTGCTTGAGTACCTATAGTTTTCAATGTTTTGTTGGTATATTGGCGTGTGCTAGCTGACTAATGGAAAATTAAGTGTTTCGTAATGTTCATTACTTACTATTGTATGGAATCAAGTTCTTCTAACTTAACAGACAACTGTGCTGTTGGGGAGTTTGTTGCGCCACTTCTTCTTCCCAGCTAAAGCATTATAAAGTGGTGAAGGGCGAGCGTTATGGGGGGACTGTCTTATGTAATTGTGATGTTCAAAATGAGCTAACTCTCAGCCTAGTTTAAATAAATGACTTTTGATTTTGATTTTGATAACCGACGTTTCTACGTTAGGGGGGGGGGGTCTAGAAACATGTGCTAAATGCCTGGTTTACAGTTTGCGCGTCGATGTCCCTACCACCCTGTGTAGTATGGGACTTTTCCTATCGTTGAGTAGTGAAAATATGTTAAAAATATTTATTATTTACAATAAATATACAGAATATAAACAAACTGTTCTACTAAAAAAACCCGTGTTAAAGAAACCTTGCCGAAAGCTTATCAAAATCGATGAAAATGGTGAAAAACATGTCATGTTTTTTCTGTCGTGTGCTCGATGTGCTCATTCAGTATTGCCATGCTTTACATTAATTTTGCAATGACAGCATGACATTGTGGTGGCTACATCACGATCTATATGGGTTGACCGAAATCCGAACGAAAGGTATCTACTGCCATAAATTGTAATAAATTAATGATCGTAGCATGCAATAAATTACTTGTTGGCTTGTTACAACGAGGTTAGCCCTTTGCTGTATTATATCAGTCATTTTATGGTTAAAATTCAATAGATACAGTTAAAGTGTGGATTTTACCGGTTGATATATAATGGAATATTGAATCGTCGGCCTTATTTCAATATTATCTTGTTTTATCTTGCTACATTGTAAGCCAGTATATCTAAATATTATTAATTCTGTACAATAACAAAAACAGTATACATATATAATTTGATAAGTAAAATTTCTAACGAAATAGGTATCTAGAAACTTTCCGAATTGTTGTCAAACATTATTTATCAAAGTTTCGTTGACAAAAGAAAACTATTTACAGTACCCACTGCTGCTTAGTTGTACGTTTCAAGACTCACGTGCGTGCAGAGGACAATCAAATTTCGGTAGAATGTTACTAAAAGCAAATAAATTTACATAAGGAAAGTATCTCCGAAGGAATTGGTTTTTGGTAATTTGGGAAAATTGGCGCAAGATACATTGGTTCCATAGTTGGTCCAAGTTCCATAACTTTCTCATACCAATTCAAGTCGAAGTTATAACAGCACCCAACAACTACTTAATTCGTATTACTTAGTTGTTGGTAAAAATTGCGCGTGACAATAGTTTTCTGATCGCATAGAAAAGCGGCCACCACAATAACGTAGTCAAAAATGCTACGAATGGCGTAGCAACAGCGGTGACTGCTACGCAAAAACATGTTGCTACGCTTGTATGCGAATCTCTTCATCCGGAAAAATTGCTACGACACTCAACTACATCGTAGTAAAAATGGCGTAGCAGTATTTGTAAACGAAAGTTCCAAGTTAGTTTATTGCTTTTCATAAATCACAGTATGACGAACGTGCGACCAAAGTCTGTTTCTATTACTGTAATAGTCCAAATTTTCAAAAAGTTTGCATTCATTTGTCTACTTCTACTCACGACAAGCCGTCTAACAAATGAATGTTCCTAGTCAAAACAGGCGATTGCAACTTGCAAATGACGCCCGTAATTACCTAGCAAAATTGCAAAAATATTACCCTTGCCTGTTTCGACCTGGCGAAACTAAACTCAACTAAGTGTTTTCATTGGGCACGCCGCGATTGCGGCGGTAAGTCCCCTCTTTGAGGAGTGGCTTGAGAGGCGGCATGGCGTCCTCACCTTCCGCCTGACACAGGTCCTCACCGGACATGGCTGTTTCGGGAGGTTCCTGTTTCGGATAGGGCGGGAGGAAACGCCCGGGTGTTTCCATTGCGAAGATCGCCCAGAGGACACGGTGGAGCATACGGTGGAGGTCTGCCCAGCTTGGGCGGAGCAACGCCGTGTCCTCGTGGAGGTGATCGGCGGCGGCGATCTCTCGCGTCCGACCCTGGTCCAGGCCATGGTACGGAGCGAGAGGGCATGGCTGGCAGTCGCCTCCTTCAGCGAAGCAGTTATGCTCGCAAAGAGGGAGGCGGCGCACGTGAGGGAGATGCAGTACATGCGCCCTCACAGCCGTGGCCTTCGCAGGAGACGCCCTGGGCGTCGGGAATCCCAGGCTGATTCCCGGCCACCGTAGGCACGGGCTTGCGGACGGCGAGTAATGGGTAGCTCGCTGTCCGGTAAGGACCAAGCCCGGGTCGACGGCGCGTTGTGTTCCACGCGCGCCTCAAAGAGATGTCAGCAGCAACAGAGGGGCCCGCAAGGGCCGATGCCTGCCGGGGGTGCGGGTTGTTCGAAAGAGATACCGCCGCCCCTGGCACACAGGCAACTGAGGGAACACGGGTGGGTTTTAGTCAGTAAAAGTCTGACACGCCCTCCCGCTCCACCCAGAGCGGGAGAAGTTATTTGATGATTTCCCACCCAGAAAAAAAAAAAAAAAAAAAAAAAACTAAGTGTTTCATTGAAGTTACACCTCTTGTAACAGCACTAGAAATTACATTTGGAGTAATCTACTCGATTGCCCACCGATTGCCGACGAATCGAGATCGGCGGTAAGCACGAGTTGGCACAATCGATAGGAAGACGAGCACTCCCATTTTTATAAACAACAGCAAAAAAATTACCAACAAAAATATGGGCCTCTCGAAAAATTGGACTCTCTGTCAAGGGCATAACGCATTCAAATTTCGGGGCGGAAGTATGGTAACGGCAAAGTTATGTTTGTTATATTTTACCGGTTAACCAAGATGGCGGCTTTGACACGTGACATAAAACGATATTTACGAGCGGCAAGTTCGCGAGTCGGGATGCGACATGCGAGACCGTCACGAACCGCGGATGTATGGATTTAATGAACGATTTCTATTCAAGATTTTATGTGAAGCAGGAAGGCACACGGGACATGTCGAAACCTGAGGAATGTTCCATATACGGTATAAGTTATGCAAATGTTCAAACAGCAGTTTGGACTCGACTCCATGTCGGCTGCGATCACAAGTTGTCAACGTAATTTGCATGGAGTTAGTGTAACAAGACGTTGAACCAGGAAATTGTTGCAACTTTTACGATTCTCGTAAACTTACAGCGATGCTTTGTGTAAAGAGATAACGAGCCTTTAAAAGGCATCGTAGCTTCATGTTTCGCAACTATAAATAGATACCTATAAGTATTCCGAGGATCAGAGACTTGAAAAAGAAAATGTTTCAAAACATGAGCCACGTCGTAAAACTGCGCATTCTTAAAATATGTGTTTGTTGGTGGCAAGCTTGCGCGACGGATAAGTCCACTATTATTTTGATTTAGATTGTAAAGGATCTAAAAGCAGAAAATCATTACCAAACACTAAATCGAAACATTAACAAAAATATCACATTAACCATAATGCGAGGTACGACCTCAGGACCATCTGAGGTCGTACCTCGCACCTCGCACCTCGTACCTCAGGGCCGGCTGCATCTTACACGGACAACTGAGGCCCTAGTGTCATTTAACATTGGCCCTGGATTGGTGACGGACCAATCGGAGCGCCAAACGCACTCACTGCTTTTGGTGTAGATGGTTAAATGAAACTCACACTAGGGCCTCTGTACGTAGTCTGCTCCCGCGTCACCGGGCCTGAGTCTCTGTATATTTTGGCTGCGGAAAACATAACAAACGTGATATGGAAGTTTTATAAAAATGTGGCTGTTATTGTAGTATATTGGGGTGTTTTACAACTTCCAAGCGAACTACATCGAAGGGAAAAGCTAGTTACAATATATAATTCAAATTAGCTCATAATTGTTTATCCTCTTCCATTCTTCGAATTGAACTCAGGCAATAGTTCATCTTAGTGGTTCAATAGAGCTGTTTAGTGTTATAGTCACTTCCTAAAACACAATAACGATAAACGACTAAATTAAGCAACTGACAAATGGCTACCTACCGGCGGGCTTAACCAGCCAACGAGCAATTAACAGAAGCTATGGTTTCATTCACTCCTAGAACACTGAAATGAACAGTCTATATGTCTAAATATAACTTAAAACTTGAGTTAGTCAGCCAGTTAGGCACAATAACGGTAGATAGTATTGTTAATAACCGTAGCTGTTCGTTATCGAAAAGTTTGACACTAATGAGCAAAAGTTTTCACCACGCGCAAAATGGGGAGCGAAATGCGGAAATCGAATAAAAAATGCGGATTATGCATAGTGGGGGTCAGAAATATTAAAGGGGTGACAAATTATTATTTCAGTGTAGAAATTATGAAATTAAAAACTTTTTTGCAGTTTAGTCCTAACTCCTCATTCAATTTTGTGGAGTTTCTTGGCGGAGAAGATCCACAGGAAACGACCAACTGAAATGGTGCACTTATCTTCTTAAAGGGTATGAGAAACTTTCCCACACACAAACTATTATCCCCTATCTATATCACCCCCTTTAGGATTATTGTTGAGACCAAAAGTAGCCTATATCCTCAGGATGCTATCTGTCTCTTTGCTAAATTTGATCAAAATCCGTCCTGTGCTTTAGGAGTGAAAAAGTAACGTACAGAAAGACAGAGTTGCTTTCGAATTTAGAATATTTGTACCTATGGATGTTTGTTTTTATTTTACACCCCATGCAAAATTAAAGTGATACCTGTATATTCCGGATAATTAACTTGTTCAATGTATTCATTGCTTTGTGTAAAAGGGTGGGGGAAAAGATGGACGCAAAGTTATAAATAGCAGGATAGGTCATAATAATTGCAAGTAGTGACAGGCATAGGTAGCTGTAGGAAAAACCTGGGAAGGGTTTTGCTCAGCACAATACTTCTGCTTTTCTTTGCAGACAAAAAAAAAACAATCGACTTCCAAAAAAAACCTTCATCATTTCAGCCGAAAGACGTCCACTGCTGAATATAGGCCTCTCCCAAAATGGGGGGGGCGTTGCCATAATTGCCACGCATGGCAGGCGGGTTGGCGATCGCAGTATGGTGGTAAAATTCATAAAGAACGCTGCTGCCCATTCTCTAGTAAGTCCCTTAGTCGCCTTCTACGACACCCACGGGAAGAAATGGGATGGTGCTATTCTCTTACGTCCGGCACCACACGGAACAAAAAAAAAAAAACCCTATAAAGCGAAAAATAACTTTAATTTCGGAAGTCAGTGTCTTTGTAATATCCAAATTGATTTTAAAAGAGTGTCCGTATAATTTCTTGCCCGTTCTTCTCCATAGAGATCTTCGTTTTAGAATGGGCAACTACCTTCAACTATCAACTGATTGACTTTTTGACAATTCAAAAATACCTGGAAATGGTTTAATTGAAATAAATGCTTTGAGTTTGAGTTTGAGTTTAGTTTTTATAATTTACATCCGAAATTAAAGTACGTTTTTCTATAATAATCTTTTAGTTTTCCTTTTTAGTTGTGGTAGGTACCTACCCCACACAAATTCGTATAAGTACCTTCACTTGCTAAGTATACCATTGCAAACTAAACAATAATTTTTGAATCGGTTTATAAATGACAGAGATCGAACGTAAAAAAATAAAGTTAAAGGGCCACAAAAGAATAAGTTAATGATAATAGAGGCCTTAGTATGAGTTTCATTTTATCATCTCGATCAAACGCGTTGAGCGCGTTCGGCGTTCCGATTAGTCCTTCACCAATACAGGGCCAATCGGAGCGCCAAAGGCGCTCACTGCGTTTGATTGAGATGGTTAAATGAAACTCACACTAGGGCCTCAGAACACGCCTGTACCTATTCCCCGAAGGAACCATAATAGGTAATACTTACCATTCGTCCAACTGCTGGGCAAAGTATGTTTTTCATACAGGTAAGCATGAGTGAATGCTTGAGCATTGATCACCACGCTTGTTTAAAGTGGATTGGAGATGTCAGGCTAATATTTATTTAAAGTTTATGTTTCTTCACGATATTTTCCGTCATCGATGTCAGTGATTGATTTCCAAGATAAACTTAGATTGGAAAAGTCACATTGGTGGCTTGTCTGGATTTGAACCCAATCACCTTCATGGGAGGCAAGGCCTTGGCCATTGATCCATCACGAATTAAGAGTATCTAGTTCAACCTAATTTAGACAAAACAACTCGGTTCTATTTAATACGAAACGTAAAGCCATGCCGCCATTTAAATAATGATAAATGCAAGGGGCATTACATTTACATCGGTTTTCATATCAACGCGAAATCAACACTGGTTAGCAACAGAACCCGGTTGGGGACTATAGCTACGCATATATTGCCTTGCCGTCTGGTCCCATCGCCGTTCGATTATTTGCCGAGATTATCATTTTGGTCGTAAACGTTTATTGTGACCCAGTTCGCGGGACCGTCAGACACGCAGGGTTCAAATAAACAGAATAACACAATCGTTCCCGGACTCAGAAGCCACTGCTTTTGCTAATTTATTCCGCAAGGTTTTACTGTCTTGTTGAATTCATGATAAGGTTCTGTGGGTTTCCTTATGAGGTTTAATTAGAAAACGAAATAGCAATATAAACTCAGACATTCCCTCCTTTCCATGGGTGATGGCCTTTGGCTACCTACCTTGAATTCGAAGCCCAAGATGAGTCTTGGGCTTCGAATTCAAGGTTATAATTAAATTGACTTTGATGAGAACATTTAAACTGAGTCATTATGTAAACTTTCTGAATAAGCTCGATAGGTTATTAGTTAAGTTTTAAAATCAAACTAATATGGATAAAAAATAACCATACTTACTTACTTAAATAAATTTTCATTCAACAGCTTTATCCTCAAAAAACTCAGGGAAAGTCACGACGCACATGTTTCAGACCTTCCACAGTTTTAATTTTTTTTGATAAAACAAACAGTAAATTGGAGTCATAATATTTTGAGTTAGAAATCAATAACAAAGGGGTGTGCGATAAGATTATTATGTGAGTCAATGTCCGAATGATTGCTGTGCGCGCTGGACCGCGCACTGCTTGCGTCATGTAATCATATTCTTTTAAACTGCAAACAATATTATGTGATAACTAAATTAACGGCTGTTATATCACTGTCTATAAATCAATCTATGACAATGGAATAACTTCCTATAACCATTGCCAACAATTTTGATTAATTGTTCTTCTTTTTTTTTTTTGAAATTGTTCTTTTGAAAAGTTAAACAGAATGAATATATCCACTTCTAGATGTAGGATAATGATTTGACCCTTTTGACTTTGGTGCCACAAATTCAAATGGCAAAAGGAAATCTTTAAACGTAACTAGCTGACCCGACAGAAGTTGTTAAAGTGTCAATAATTCATACAAGAGTCCCATAAAAAAAATGTTCAGTAGTGCTATTCTGTCGACATTTAAACGTAATTAAAACTTAGGCGAGTTCGAAGTGAGCTGTCAACCCGTCGATTCCCAAGCGTGAGGTAGGATGACAGTTCACTTCAAACTCACTTCACCTAAGTTTTCACGGTAAGATTTTTACAGAATAGACGGCAGTTGTTCCCGTTTTTCCCCGTTCCTCACTCACCAAGAACTCACTCACTACACTCATGTCTGCTGAGTTTAGTTAGCCAATTTAAAATAAGCCTACTTACAATTTTACATCCTTCACGAAATACTATATGGCGTGACAATAGAGATTATCATTGTAACGGATAGAAAAACAGTCGACAATCAGCTTAAATCGCTGATAGCAGTCACCGGGGGTATTACTTATTTTCACTTTATCTGAATATCGAATATTTCAAGTAGTATATCATAAAAACATTTCTAGCGAAATAAAAGGATTACTTAGGTATAAAGATCGTAATTTTGCCCTTTCAAACTGTGGTACCAAAGTCTAAAGGGTTACAATCATTATCTTTATTTGCATAAAGTCCACTGGCTAAAATGACTTCAGACTTTGCCCCTTATAAGTGCAAAGTCTAAAGGGTCTTCGATGGCGAAGAGGCGCACGTAAGGGAGAGGTAGTATATGCGCCCTCACGGCCCTAGTCGACTCAGGAGACGCCCTGGGCATCGGGAATTCCAGGCTTATTCCCGGCCACCGTAGGCGCGGGCAAGCGGACGACGAGTAGTGGGTAGCTCGCTGTCCGGTAAGGACCAAGCCCGAGTCGACGGTGCGTTGTATTCCGCTCGCGCGCATGAGATGGTCAGCACCAACTGGTGGGGTCCTCTAGGGCCGATACCGCCAGGGGTGCGGATTGTTGTAGACACCGTGGCCCCTGGCACACAGGCTATTGAAGGAACACGGGTGGGTTTTAGTCAGTAAAAGTCTGACACGCCCTCCTGCTCCACCCAGAGCGGGAGAAGTTATTTGATGATTTCCCACCCATAAAAAAATTAAGCCGATGGTTTCGGCTGTCATTTGATCAACTGATCTTTGACAGTAGTTACGGATCGACAGAAGCCCAAAAGTCTGACTACCAGTCTTACCAAGAGGCATCGTATTACTTAGTGAATGGGTTGTGCAGGTCAGAATTCGCTTCATGTAAAATACTGGTACTCAGCTGCATCCGGTTAGACTTGAAGCCGACCCCGACATACTTTTTAAAAGGCTAAGCAGATGATGATGACGATGATGACAATGAGATACTGTTCGGTAGGTGGAAACAAGATAAAAACTATTCTGAAATACATTACTGAATGACCATTTTGGGGCCAAAGGCTATCGTTTGAAAAATCAAGAACTTCAACTATAAATAATTCTCGTAGTTACAACAATAATATTGTTATTGCATTCAATAATAACATTCGGATAAGATAACGTTGCCGTTGTGGAGTCGCTCCCGTTTTTTTTTTTGTTATGACATTATTATTATAAATTATTGATTGGTTTAAGACGGTACTTATCTATTCTTCAAGGAGACTGGAATCATATGGCCCTATATTTATATAGCTACATGAATTATCTCACAAATAGCCTATAATGTCCCGACTGGGACACAGCTGGCAGCTTTTAGTGAGAGGGCTGGCTGTATTCAACCGCGCGAGCGCAGTTCGGGTTGCTAGATGTCATATGTCTTCGACTTTTTGGTTCTAGGACATGCTGGTTTACTCATGATGTTTTCCTCCAAGGTTTTGAGAGCAGTAGTGATGTAATAATTTACACAAAGTAAAGAGCATGTTTTGTTTTGAACCTACGACCTGCCTCGTACGTAGCTCGTAAGTCGCGTTCGCTGCCACGACTGCTCCTCCATGAATACATTATATCATGTCGTAGTATAAATGTTAAAGTTTGTTACTCAATCACGTAAAAACGGCAGAACGGATTTGGATCAAAGGCGCACAGATAGTTTATAATCAGAGGCCCTAGTGTGAGTTTCATTTAACCATTTACACCAAACGCAGTGAGCGCGTTTGGCGCTCCGATTGGTCCGTCACCAATCCAGGGCCAATCGGAACGCCGAACGCGCTCACTGCATTTGCCTCAGGGCCTCAGATCAGATAACCCCAGATCTGTTTTTAGAAGTTGACTAGGTAAATAATTCTTCGTCACCGTCACAAAGCACAGGAAGTCAGACTTCTAATTACTTATAAGGATATGAAGCGCGACGTAGCACTTTATTTTGATTTTACCACTACTTTTCTTGTGCCATACTTCTCCGTTCCGTGCATCCCTCATCCAGGTGTTTCCCGCGATTTTGACGATATCACCAACCCAACGCGCTTTTAGACGGCCCTTGTTTCTTTGGCCGAACCTTGGCCACCATACGGTCACTGCCTTACTCTTTCGGCGATCTCCTCGTCTAACTAAATGGCGGATGATGGAGACGTATTACGAAGTTTTATAATACTGGCAAAATGATTCCTTTGCGTAAAAAAGACGGTGCTAGTCCTGTGTAGCTTTATCTCCCTCCTCCAGTAGATGAGACTAATACTGGCTTTACAGTTTACAATACCGCTCCTGTTCCTTCTTTTAAATAAAACTGGCAGCAACTTCAGCCACATAAATCTCATATCACAACAGCAAATTATATAACGTCTTTAAGAAGTCATACATTGTTACAATTAGCATCGGTTACTATCTCAAAATGTGACTGAAGCTTATCAAGGATTGTGGTATCGGTCGTCGAACCCACACATCGCACGCAAAGCTGTGACGCACATAGTATATCACACGGATTTGTGCATAGTTGTTTATGTCTTGGTTTCTAATATAGATAGGATTTTCTCGAAACTAATAGAACATTCTAATAAGCACTCACATGTAGCCACCACTTCTAACCGCCTGTCATTCGTGGGCCTTTGACAGTCGTTACGGGTCGTCAGAAGCCCGAAAATTTGACAATCAGTCTTACCAAGAGGTACCGCGTTACCCAGTAACTGGGTTGTGGAGGTCAGATAGGTAGCCGGTTCATGTAAAATACTTGTGTACAGCTGCATCCGGTTAGACAAGAATCTAACAGAAGGAAGAAAGTTGTCAGATTGTGAAATAAATATACATAAAAGTGTTGGTCTGTTGTGGTCTTCTTAATTTCTCTCTCTCTCTCTTTCTTGACTTCATTTAGTATCATAATAATCAAGAATTATTTTATGGTCATATTGTATTTTTTACTACTTTTTT
Source organism: Polymixis lichenea (assembly GCA_949091785.1). Classification (NCBI taxonomy): domain Eukaryota; kingdom Metazoa; phylum Arthropoda; class Insecta; order Lepidoptera; family Noctuidae; genus Polymixis; species Polymixis lichenea. Next base: position 20,444,110 of record OX420944.1, read on the forward strand.
TTTCTGGTAAGTATTCTAATAAAATCAGAGCAGTGGTGGGCCAGTGGTAACGATCTACTGTATTACAGCTCACTTACCTCTCGAAGAGTGGAGGCATGTGTCCCGGCACTCAGCAAGTCAGCAGTGGTAACATTATTGGCTGATAACGCATTATGCGTAATAAAGTCGTTCCAGTGTGATAAAGGTTTTATTAAGGAGCGCTTACACGAGCAACTGAAATTGCTCCACCCTGGTCAAGTCTCGTCAACTATGACGTCACGACTACTTCCAGCAATTTAGGGCAATGGCAACATGTACCAACCTGTTGCCAGAGATACGACCACACAATATCATGCAATATGGAGCAGCTTAAAAAACTAGGCAATACGCCCCACAACGCCTCCGCCGCCGCCAGCCGGTTTCACTCGCAAAAACGAGATAGAAAGAAAATTGACTAAAAAATCCAAACCGATTGGATATTCGGCAATTCATGATATATGTACGTATATGGAGCAATCAGAAGCAATATTCGCGAAACACATCCGCAATTTATTTTTGTTGCTCCAGATTGCTCCACTTAATTGATCCAGGTTGTTCCATTAGTGTTGCCGAGCAATAATTGCTCAAAAAATTGCCCGTGCAAGAGCACCTTTACGAACAATTTTTAAATCTTTATCTTATTTCTACTTTCGTAACAGATATAGCTTGCTTTAGTCATTCATTACGAAAATCCCTTTCAGTAGCAAAGTACATTGTACGATTAGAATGATTTTTAAAACAAACATTAATTTGTGAAATAAATAAAACTGTTGCAGCACACTTTTTTGTAAATTATCTAACTAGCTTCCAGGCGCAGTTCCAGCCTTCAAAAAAGGTTGTGGGCACAGCCCACTGTTGCCAACTGGGTGTCAGGTTTTGGGGCTAAATAGAGTTTAACAAAGAGCTAGATTACCACATTTAAAAAAAAAATAGGGCTAAATTAGTAGATAAATAACGAAAATTAACAATTAGATTCTTTAGTAAAATGGATTTCATGAATAAGTAATGTGTAAATCACTACATAGTATAAAACAAAGTCGCTTTTTCTGTCCCTATATCCCTATGTATGCTTAAATCTTTAAAAATGCGGGTTTTTTTAATATATAGAGTGATTCAAGAGGAAGGTTTATATTTATAATACACCGACCTCCACGCGGGCGAAGCCGCTGGCAAAAGCTGGTTATTAATAAAATACATCATCTGGATTATAAAATATTGTTTAATCATAAAATTACGATCTAAATAGCAGTCTTTATCTAATTTCTCTCGAAAGGTTACACTTTGCGCTGACGACGTTGATGGTTTGGCTTGGCAGCCTTGTTCAGTATAAATATTAAAAATATACAATATTTTTTATGGAGATCCTATGGAATTACTTAGGTGTAGTAACTTAGTAAGTTTGGTTTAACTTGGTAAGGCCAGTTCGTATTTATGATATGGAATTTAGGGACTTAAAGTTGATCCTGTTTCGTATTTAATGTTTATATGGTTTTGAAAGGCGATATTTGGGGCTAGATTACAGGCTAGGGGCTAAATCATTATACCCGGGGCTGAACAAGAAAAAAAGGGCTAGATCTAGCCGCGAAGGGGCTAAATTGGCATCACTGGCACAGCCATTCGGAAAGCGGCCAAGTGCGACTCGGAGTATGAAGGCATGAACTCGCTCATGATGGATATGTATAGTGCATTCCTACAAAGGAGATGTTAACAAAATACATGACGTCCTGTCCAAGATTTTGTCGATCTATCCTATCGATCTCTATAGACCACAAGTGTGACGTCACAAGTCTATTAGGGTTGTGGGCATGCCCATCGTGCCCACAACGGTGGATCCGCGTTTGCTAGCTTCTGCCCGCAACTTCGTTCGCGTTATTTTTCTGATGGGACCCAATTTCGTTTTGCCTTAGCGATTTTTCTAACTTTTTTTGCTCGGCTCCTAAGGGTCCTAGCGAGATGTCCTACTGAAAGAATTGGCCTATCCAATGGATGGCTTTTGAATTTTTGTTCTGATACGACTAAACATAGATAAGTTTCCTTTAATAAACACCCGAGCAGCTGCTAAAATCTGACGAAGAAAACGAAATAGGCACTACAACAAAACCCAGACAATTCTGACGACTTTCGACCTTCATAATTATTGTAGTCATGTAGGTATACTTAATTCATGTTGTGATATTTATGGTATTCCTGTCTGTGTGGCCTGTCTGAGTATTTACAACATGATAAGCTGTCTTCTGTGATAATTACTAACTAAGCTATTAATAGAAACCTATAATAAGGTGCTCTATCTTGATTATTCAAGTCACGAGCTCAACGTTTAGGGGTATCAAAGCGTTGATAAATATTAGACCATTAAGGGTGCTGTTAGTCAAATTTTGTTCGTCGGGCGATTTATGAAAATATGTATTATCTATTAAGTACTATTTGCCTAATAGCCTGGAGTTTCTCTGAAATTTGATTGCTCGAATCAAACCAGCGGGGTAACTCCGTAACACACGTACTGACAGGAGGAATGGGTTTTTATTAACATAATCAACGTTAATTCAAATCAAATCAAATCAAATCAAATCAAATGTTTATTTACAAGAAATACATTGTTGGTGAAGGTGAGATCTTATAATCTAAGTGTAATTGTATTGAGCAGACATATGTTACGTACATATGAAGCAATATCCTTCAAAATTATTGTGATTCTGATTGATAGTGTGTCACGCGTAATTACGGTAAAGGCATTCAAGCAACTTAAGATCTAAATTACCGAAGATTTGTGGGGCATGTCTACTAAAGTTTGTCAATCCATTATTGAGACAATTGCACCCTCATTAATATTTAATTTGTGTGTTGATCAAGGGGTTTTCCCGGATTTAATGAAGTCATCATCATCATCATCATTTCAGCCGGAAGACGTTCACTGCTGGGCATAGGCCTCCCCCAATTTGGAGGGGCTCGACATAATCGCCACGCTTGGCAGGCGGGTTGGCGATCGCAGTATGGTGGTCAAATGCATAGAGAACGCTGCTGCCCATTTTCTAATAAGTCCCTTTGTCGCCGTCTACGACACCCACGGGAAGAAATGGGATGGTGCTATTCGTTACGTTTGGCACCATACGGATCTAATTTGATTGGATTGCTGGGAGAATGTTTGTTGCTGATGATGATTTGTATTTTCTAGACTTTTCTAAATAAAGAGCTGATTTAGGTGTTGTTGATGTTAATCTTTCTTCAAATGTTATTCTTTCTTTTAGGATATCAAATTTTATTAAAATCTCAAATAGATGGCAAACTATAGTTTTGTATAATTTATCATGTACCATGCATCCGTTTATTGTGTTGTTATGATGTACGTTGACTTGAAAAAGCATGGCAGTTGAGAGTATATATGTCATGCTCACTTAAATGTCTCACTGATGGTGGTGCGTGTGTTGAATCATTCGGTTCCCTACAAAATGGTTGAGCTGGATGGTGCTGATCCATGCGTCAAGTTCGTGAACGGGCGCTGTCGGTTGAGACTGGTCATCTCCTAACTTCCAGGGCTTATTTTTATCTTGTATTTATAATTGTTGAATTTTTTTTTACATTGTTCTCACATACAGAAGCAACAAGAATAATGTTCCCAAGATTTTGTAATATTCAACTTGATTTTAAAAGCGTCCGTGGAGTTTCTTGCCCGTTCTTCTCCTTAGAGATATACGTTTTGGAATGGGCAACTAGCTTCAACTATCCAACTGATCGACTTTTTGACAATTCAAAAGTGCTTCTAAATGGTTTAATTGAAATAAATGCTTTGAGTTTGAGTTTGCGTGAAAAAAAAGTTAGACTAATTAGAAATTGTGCCGCAGCGTTCTCTATCCATTTTACCACCACACTGCAATCGCCAAACTGCCTGCCAAGCGTGGCAATTATGGCAAACCCTTCCCCCATATTTTCATTGCAAAAAGTTTCGTAAACCTATAATTTTGCCTGAAATCTTCATCGGATAATTCAATGTAGGGACTGACTCGAACCAGATTTCTTTTGAGTCGGTATGGCCTTTCTAATAACTCAGCGGCTTCAATATCCTCGTTATCAATTAAATCGACCATGTTAATGTCCATTTACACGACACAACGAATAGATGGTAACCTAAAGGAGGAAACTTGAAAAAAAAAACACTAAAAAGTGAAAAATAACTTTAATATCGGAAGTCGGTGACTTTGGATATGTATTTAAATTTTTTGTCACCGCCTTCCGATATTAAAGTTATTTTTCACTTTTTAGTGTTTTTTTGGAAGTCGGTTGTTTATTTTTTTTGAAAAAAGATTTTTATTTTTCACTTTTTAGTGGTTCACATGTGCTTACCCCTTCACAGCGTACCGGCGTGATGTTATGTTATTAACTGGTGTAAACAATTGACAGACATGAGATTTCAGCAATCCCTGTCCATTTGCTATCATTTATTGAGGAGTTCCGTTGCCTATCTCCGAAGTTCTTCATCAGATCTTCACCAAATTGAAATGGAACCACTCCGAGAAAGTACTCTTCCAAAAACTACACAAATTGCTTCAAGTGTGCCTATAAAATTTGAAGAGTTTTCTCTATATCTCCAGGATCCCATCATCAGATCCTGACTTGATGATCATGGGACCACCTGGGAAGTAAACCCTTTCAAACAAAAAAAAAATTTTCCAAATCGGTCCAGCCATCTTCGAGTAATCGGGGAACATACATAAAAAAAAAAAAAAAAAAAAAAAAAGGTTCCGACGAATTGAGAACCTCCTCCTTTTGGAAGTCGGTTAAAAAACGACTTAGACCCATCGATAAACTAGGGGCCGCTCAGGTTTAACGTTAGATCAGTGTTTACTCTACAGTTTATCGAAAAACTACCTTTTGTAATATTACTTTTGTATAAACCGTAGTTTATAGAGGTTTAAACCTAGGCTTTTAGTTAAACCGCTTTTTGTATTAAGACCGATTGAGTGTAAAATGTCTAAAATCGAAATACCTACCTAACCTACTCTAGTCCACAGGAAAACTTGTTCACGACAAAACCACCGTGTCGCCTTTTCATAGACAGGCATGGAGTCTAAAATGTCTAAAATCTAAATATCTATCTACCCTACTCTAATCGATAAAAAGTGAATAGAGTAATAAATCGTTTTTTTTAACAAGTGCTACGGCGTAGCTACTTCCTTGAATCAGACTAATTCGGGGACAGTCATAATGGAATCTATAATTAAATTGGGGTTAGGCTGGAGTCCCAGTTTACGCTAAGAGGTCCGTAGGTACTCCGTACGATATTCTCCATTAAAGTTTACCAACAATAAGTCTACATACATTGCCAGCTTATTACATAATATTTTTCTAAAATCTCTCATTCATGAAAGTTGAGTATCCTTAGCTATGCCAGTGGTCGTCTAGGTTTACTTTCGTTGCACATTAATGGTGTTATCATAGCTTTTTGAAGTGTGGAACCCAAAAAAAAAGTGTTATCGTTACCTATATCGTTGAGGTAGGTACACCTGTATCAACTAAAGGGGGACGGTGATCAGTCAAGCGAATCGCTCGCCCCTCGAAATAATAAATAAGTATTCGTAAATTTTTAAACAGTCCACCCCATCAGCTAATGCTGAACACACGTGAAGAACTAAGTGTTACAAGAAAAAGAGTAAAATGTTTTAGTTAAGGTATACAAACTGCATTTACGTGTAAATGATACTGGCTGATATAATTATTGCTTCAGGCATACAACTGGGCGCGAAACCAAATTGAAAATGGAACTCATGGATTTCAATAACGAAGTTATCGACAATTCAATCGTTTCGCGTTTTGTGTAAATTCTAAACTCTATTTCGTTTAAAGTGAAACCCGAAACATAATCATGTTTAAAAAGTGCGTCTACTAAAATTCGTTGTTATGACTAATTAATTGACTTAACTTACCAAAAGGCCTTGATTGCGTTGCTAGGATACGTGCGTATTATCAATTTTTTACAAAGTTTTGATCAAATTAATAACTCGACGAATCATGGACGCCGTCATAGTTTCGTCCAAATAGGTGAGTTTAAATGATTTCCTTGCATTGGTTTTATCGGAAAAAGATATAATATAATGGTAAAAGATGGTTTGTTTACATACTGGTTCTGCAAGGTTAAACTTACTAGTGGTGAATGGCGGATAGTTGTAAGGTAATTGACCTATTACCTGACCTACATAGAGCTACAAACTTTACTAGGTATTAAAGAACAATGGTGGAGGTACCTTGCATGTGAACCAAGGTAAAAATACTTTTTACTTCTCAATCATAAAAATATTTTTCAAACATTTAAATGAACCTTCTTGGTTACCTTGCTACGTACCTACGATTTACGAGTTGATTTATTTAGTGCATTATTATGAATTGAGTTTCATTGAAGGACAACATTAAATAAATATTGTTTTATCGTTAAACCCTTCCGATGTCAGATTGCAATTTTCCAAACTGTTTGATGAAAAGGGAAAATCTACTCTACTACTTAGATAGAAAGTTAAGTTCTTTTTTTTTGAGTAGGTTAATAGACACTTAAGTTCCTGAAAATACTGTGAGCACTTGTCAGATTTATGGATTGTTTTTAAAACACCCAGGTAACTTGGAAACACGGGATGACGAAGTAGGTAGGTACACGTCGTTGTGCCAGCTGCCCCTGTGGTGCTTACCGATCTATATGTTATATAATTATGTAGACCGATAGGTAGGGACATACCTATCTGGTAGTAGGTGATTTCGAAATTAAGATAGCAATCTCATTATTGACCTAAGTATCTAACTGTTGTTCATACCTATACCTACCTACCTCCGCACTACTTCCTCATTGGGTGATTTATAGCTTTTTAAAGGCACCTACTAATCTAAATGAAAAATCATCGTCATTACTTTACTGACGGAAGTTTCATAAGGGTTGATTTGATTGCAACAATTACACAAACTTCGTACCTATATAATTTATTTAGTGCTAAAGGGGACAGGTTTATTCACCTCGGCAAGGGGTCTCGCTGAGTAACTGCATTGTGGGCGTAGATGCCTAGCCCGATAGCCAGTGTTTCTTACCGCCCTACAGAACGCTATTTCTGCAGTTCAAACCGCAATTTCACTGTTGCCACACCTCAGAATGTTCTCTTTTTACTTTTTATTACGACCTCCTTTCTATTTCCTCGCGCTAGTGGACGTTTTATTTTGTGAAAATCGCAGATAAGTGAATGAGTTAAGCTTTCGTGCAAAATGTCTTTCGAATTTAAGTCGGCACGTCATTTTTATTTGGAAATGAAACAAAAGAAGGCCAAGAAGAAAGTTACTTTTCAGGTCGCTACTGTTTCTTATAAATTAAAGACGCAATTAATTTGTTTTGGGATCAAAATAATGTTCAATCATTCCATTTTAGGGTTTCGATTTTTGTCCTATTTTCTTTTAAAATACCTAATGGTAATTACCCACCTACTTTCCAGCGTAGGAAACATTTTTTAGTTTTTGGCAGATAATTTAACCCTTTGTTTCCTAGTTGCCGAGCAGGGAAGGTCTGACTACGCCGCGGAGCGCTCGGGCTCCTATCGGCCGGCGACCTCCGAGCACGCTTCCTCATCAACGGCTCAAAAAGGAGGTAATTGTGTACACAGTCTTATAAAACCTACATAGTTGTTTGATGGGCCTTAGCAAATAGTCACAGACAAAAACCACCTATGCTATCTGGCTCAAAAATATTAATGAAATTGCTGCCGTCTTTTATTCAAAGTTTAGCTGGTAGATAAGCAACTAAGGCAATAAAAAATTCTCACTTTCATTCTATCATCTTTGTTTAGAAGTCCCTGGACAGTCCTCCGGAGATGGACTCTCCGGGAGGGAGCGTGGGCAGTGACCTCCGGCGCCAGAACGAGGAACTACGCGCTCGTCTCGCCGGCGAGGCTGCTGACCATAGGCGTAGACTCGATGCCTATCGCAAGGCTCAGCAAGGCCAAGCCGCCTTGGTCTCCAGGCTTCAGTCCAAGGTATTATAATACGGATCCTCATATGTTTTAAATGATTAATGTGTATATAAATAAACCAAATTGGCCCACGAAGTAAATATTAGTTCCTGTCGTGGCACCAACTTTAAAAATTCATTATTTTCTGACCATCTTACTTGAATCGAACCCACATTCTTCTTTTTGTTTGTAATTACTGAACGTGAGATAAAACGTCATTATCTGACATTTGTCAATGTCAATCAAAAATTGAAATAGTACAGTGACAGGTATTTATTTACAAACAGCTGAAAACTTTAGAAAACAGAGAATCAATACCATTCTTGGATGAAAACAACTACAACTTTAATTTCGCCAAGCATATAACTACTTCTACAAGTATCTTCACTCAAATTCCGCTTCGAATTCATAATGTTAACACTTTAAGCTCTTGTTACACCTGGACAACAACAATGTATTCTGCTTATACCAAATAATGTTTATTATTTATTTCTGTACAAGTGATTTGTAATCTTTAGAAATAAATGAATTCAAACCGTAAAAAGGTGCTGCAATACAAGCAACGATGTTCGGAACTCGAGACTCAAATGCTGGAGACGACACCGCGCAGCGAGCCAACGACTTACCGCGAGCCTACTTCCTACCGCGAGCCGTCGACTTTCCGCGCGCCGGCGGTGAAGAGCCACGGCGTGTCGCTGCCGCCGCCGCCCTCCGCAACCACGTGCGCCTCGGCCGCCGTGTCAGCTGCAGACGCCAGGATCACCGACCTGGAGACTGCGTTGAGACGTTTGGATGAGGAGAAACGCAAGTAAGTGCTGTTTTGTAGTTGCCAGCGCTCTTGGAGAAAAACTGCTAAACTAATAAGAGGTCTAGTTCACTAGGCAAGTACATAGTCAGTTTGCAGTGACAAAGTTGATTTGGGAGCTATCTAGAACTCTAAAATCCTTTGAATTTATTGGGTAAGGAGTAATGATAATAGTTAAATAGTATCTATTACAATTCACAAAGTTGTGTTAAGAATTTTATATTAACGAGCTGATTTACTTTTCCCATGAAAAATTCCTACATAATTTCTGTAACTGTTTTAAGTAAATCTGGTTGACTGCTGATCTGGTATTTTACTGTACCTAAATCAGCTCTTTATCTAGAAAAGTCTAGAAAATACAAATCAGCATCAGCAACATTCTCTCAGCAATCCAATCAAATTAGATCCGTATGGTGCCAGACGTAAAGAATAGCACCATCCCATTTCTTCCCATGGGCGTCATAGAACGCGACAAAGGGACTTATTAGAGAATGGGCAGCAGCATTCTCTTTGCATTTGACCACCATACTATGATCGCCAACCCGCCTGTCAAGCGTGATGATTATGGCAAAACCCCCCTATTGGGGGAGGCTTATGTCCAGCAGTGGACGTCTTTCGGCTGATATGATGATGATGATGAACATTCTCCCAACCTTATCGCAATTTATTTTAAGTCAGCGCAACTTGTCGTTTTCTTACACACTTCTCTAATAGTCATCAACTCAGTAATCACCCCTTTCTAACCGTATCATCTTTCACAGTGTTCAGCCATGGACATTCATACTCAAAAGTTCCCTCACCACATTTTCCTCCATTCCTCGGCATCATGTGCCAATACCATGTCAACCAATTTTCGCAAAACTATTCAGTTACCTGTGCCACTTCCTCTTATGTACTCATTTCTTAATGTATCTTAGTGTAACACCACAGATCCCTCATAGTATTAGAAACTCCAAATAGTACAATAAAATATTGTTAATTTGCAAGTAGCTTCATATAATTCAAAAATTTTGTTTTTTGGGTATGATGATTAAAAAGTTTAAAGCATAAAGTCACACCTTTCTAGCTTCGCAATTTTTTAGGCTAAGCGTATATATAACTAGTCGTTTTCCAAATTCATCTGTATACTTACTCAAAATTGCAGATTTTTTTGATATGTCACCCTCCTTGCCAATGAGCGATATCTATACATCTATACAGATAAATAAAATTGGAGTGTCTGTTTGTAATATTAAAATAACCGCTTTTTACTAAATGCATATGGATGTATACACGGTACATATACCAAAATACCTTGTTTTTTAATTTTTGTCTGTCTGTCTGTTTGTTCCGGCTAATCTCTGAAACGGCTGGACCGATTTTGACGGGACTTTCACTGGCAGATAGCTGATGTAATAAGGAATAACTTAGGCTACTTTTACTTTTATTAATACATGTACATAATTTAAATAAATAAATAATAAAAACATTACTATTCCGCGCGTACGAAGTCGCGGGCACAGCTAGTATGAAATAGTCCACTATCCACATAACCACTACTATTTTATATTATTGTTCACCAGGTGTGAGAAAGTGGTGCAGCAGAACAACCTACTCCGTGACCAGCTGGAGGAGTCTCACCATCTGAACGAGGCTCTCACCAATGACCTGCAGAAGCTCACCAATGACTGGGAGGCTCTGCGGGATGAGATGGCCATCAAGGAGGATGAGTGGAAAGATGAGGAACAGGTATTTGATATTAATTAATTTGATTAAAAAAAAATTATATTATGTTCTGTAAGTACTGTTGTTTAAAAAACTGAAAAGCAAAAACTAATAAACCTTTTTTGTTAAACCTTAATAACTAAGTTTGGAAGGCGGTGACATAAAATTATAAAACATATCCAAAGTCACCGTTTCTTGACCTCCTCCGTTTTTTCGTTGGTTAAAAATAATGTCTACTTTCAAACTGACTAAAAAAGGAGGAGGTGATCCAAAAATCATAGCTACAGTTGCCATTGTGGACAAAACCTGGATGAGGTTGGCACAGGAGTGGGGCATAGGCCCCTCATTTTTTGTGCCAATACACATAATTTATAGCTATGATTTTATCATCAAAATCATCCACAGCCCGATTTCTCTCACTGTTGGGCCTAGGCTTTATTTAGTTAACTATATAATATGAAGCTACTAACATTCAATTTCTTTGGTCTTTAATTTACGAGTAGGTACTTCAGGTTATTTTTAAGCGTACTTAGTCATATATTTTTTAACCTCTACTCAGGCATTCAACGACTACTACTCCAACGAACACCACCGTCTACTCAGCCTGTGGCGTGAGGTAGTAGCCGTGAAGCGTCACTTCTCCGAGCTGCAAACCAATACTGAGCGAGACCTGTACCGCGTGAAGAATGAGTTTGATTCCAACGCTAGAGAGCTTGTTGGTATGCTCAGTGGATACTCCATTAATGCCTTTGCTGCTCAGAGTATTAAGGTCAGTTTGATATTACAAATTCATTGAGGTTTGTGCCTCATTGATCGGATATTCGGATGCATATTTACCTAAAGTTGCGATGTTGGCTAATATGGAATGCGCTTTTGTATCGAAATAATCTTAATTTAATTTATGTTTTTTTTTACTAACACACACCACCCCTCCCTTACGCCCTACATATATTTGCATCGGGGCTTAAACATTAATTCTAAATCTGAATAGTTCTAAATATGTATCTGAATAGTTTTCCAATGCTAATAATTTAGAAGTCGCTTCCATACAGGAACACCGCTAATGGTTATACACCTGACTAGTTATGCATTCCCGGTGTTCCGGGCATAAAAAATATGTTTTTAAAAGCCGCTTCCGTACCTTCATAACCAAAAATTAACTTTAGGTAAATATGCTTCCGAATATCCGATCTCTACTCATTACTCTTATGACATAAAACTATTCTCGTCAAGTTATAACAGTCGAGAACCAACCTGTATGTCCTGTGTCTTCTAGTCCATAGAGTATGACAGTACATACAGAGGCCATAATAGTAATTGCCAAGATTTTTTGTCTCTGGATTTTCCGAAAACCAGGTATATTGCTCTTATGAATAATTTGACTCAAATCTACACATTAATTTGTATTGTCCCTTTAGCTACTTACACACTATGTGAATTAAAATCATCTCTCTCAATCATTCTACGCAAAATACGCAATCAGCAGGCTTAGCACGAGAACCGAAGAGAAGCGTTTCGTCGACAGAAGAGTAGACAAAAATGTCGTTTCCGTGTAGACAATTGTCAGTTTTGTACCGAGATATGAAGACAAACGATTCTATTTTACGGTAGAGTAGAAATAAAAAGCGTCATGCTAAGTCTGCTGATGTGGTGTTGCGAATACCAGCCTGATATACAATACAAGCAAGATCTTTCTTGAACAGCCGGAATACCAACCGTTAGCGCACCAGACATCTCACGGGGGTGCACACCAAACCCAACAGGGTGGTTACCAGACCCAACAGCAACCTGGTTACCAAGGCCAACAGCAACCTGGTTACCCTGGCTCCCATCCATCATGTCTCCAAGGACCTCAAGGTCTCCAAACGTCCGGTGGTACATCAGCAGGACCGTACAGCGTGGAAGGCATGCGCGTAGATTTACGCGATGTGACAGCGCAGCGTGACTCTGCAGTAGCTGAGTTGCGTGAACGTGATGCCAGAATACAACGTCTGCTTGGAGAACTGCAGGGATTGGTGAGTGTATTAAATGTTAAGTAGGTGAGGAGGAAGTCCCAGAAATTGAATCAAATAATGTATTAGTGTGATTTATGGTGATAGATACAGTAGGTCCTATAAAATATTTATATTCCCAAAAATTTACCCATTGGGCAAGTCGTTAAGCTAGCGTCATATCTAGCTCCAATTAAAATTGCGTGTTAAAATGACTTCTGGGAGAACTGCAGGTCTTTTATAAATGTTACTATTACTAGGTACTCGTAGATACTCGTAGATAGAGTATCAAAGCGCTGACCTGATTTCAAGTACCTCTGCCTGACTTATGTCATCAGTGGAAACTTGTATATGGCTTTCCAACTTCATATTGTGTCATGAAAACTTATGCGAAGTGAAACATTTGGTGCTAGAGATTGACACTGTTGACTGCTCACTTAACGTATCTTTTCACGGTAAGACTTATAGAATAGATCGCCAGAACAATGAGACTACAGGGGTTTCATTTTGACTTTTCCTTTCCCGCCATAATAGCATTAGATGTTTTATAAATTTTAATGCCATGTCGAATCGGAGTTACGCTCTGTTTTGCATGGCGCAGACGTGACGTAAGCCGTACGTCACTTAAAACTATTTCGCTAGACTAGGCGATTAGAGTTTGGATGTCAATCGGCGTTAACTAAAACAGGCGAGTGCTAAATATTTGATTGCGTGTTTAATATCTATTGTAAAATTCTGTATAAACTTGTTAACAGTTCCTTTGAATAGTGTGACCGTTAGTGTGAAGTCGAGACACTAAGCTCTTATTGCCTTACTAAGAATCTTGTAGATTTTGGTTATCATTTTAATGTTGTTACTTTTTTATTGTTTCGCCAATTTGATCGAGGAAGCGGTTGGTGCAATGTTTTTTTTTGTTTTACGTGTAAAAGGGATTTTAGAACCAGTTTACGGAAATTAAATATAATTTACGAATAAGAACATTAACTTTTTGCAAGTAATGTTTATATTCGTTTGAAAAGCTTACTTAGCTCAGTAAAGTAAAGTCAAACTGCGCTTTATCTATATCTCAATTAGCCACAGAATCCATGCAGATGACTATTCCTGTAGCAAGGTTAATATTCTGAGAATAATCTTGTCTATAATCCTTACTTTGCGGAACTTCAATAAATGCATTCACAGGAGGAGCGATGCGAGGCAGCGGAGGCAGCGTGCGGCGAGGCGGGCATCATGCGCGCCGCGCTGGAGGACGTGGCGCGCGCGCTCATACACGACAGCGACAGCGACGCGCCGCCCGCGCACGCGGCGCACATACATCTACATGACCGGTAAGCACTTGGCGTCATTTAAAATATTGCTTTTACCTGTTATATTTTTCAAGAGAAATATTAAATGGTTAATTTAAAAAGAACTATAATCTGAGCTCTATATTAAAACACATCTTTACAACATGGTAAGAGGCACAAGAACCAATAGGCATGTTTTGCAACCTATCCAAAGCATTTGAATTCGTGAATCGCGAAAAACTGCTCTTCAAACTTGAGCGTTACGGACTGGGTGAACTTGCGCTTAGCTTAGTAAAATCATACCTGAATGATGGACTGCAGCAAGTTCAGAAAAACGGTGTAAATTCATTTGGGTTTAAAAGTCAATATGGGTGTACCGCAAGGCTCAATACTGGGTCCGCTCCTCTTTTTACTATATGTAAATGATTTACTTACCTCATTTCCTGAAAACCCGACTACATATTGTTATTTGCTGATGACACATCACTGATTTTTAAAGTAAACAGACATGCACACAAGCTTCATGACGTAAATAAGGCTGTGTGCATAATTAGTGTATTGTAAATAATTTGGTATTAAAAGAGAAAAAACTCGGGGGAGGCCCATGTCTAGCAGATGTTGTGATCGGTCACACAATGACGAATATCGACTCAACCATGCCAATGCCATCAGCATAAACAGTTATTATTTTGCTATTCTATAAAATAACAGCTTTTTTACGCTAGTATTCGCAAGATACATACAAACTCCTTAATTTTATTTTAGGTCTCCAAAACGCAACGTGTCTTCGTCAGCCAACGCAACCGCTTTTGCTGAGAGCACAATATCAGCTGTGCAAGCCGCGCTTCATAAGTATCAAATACAGATACACGAGTTGCAAGTAAGCCTTTTTGTATTATTCGGCATAAAATTTATTTCAGAAACTTAGCTAATAGATAAAAAGTTTTATAGCTAAATTTTGAAACTTGATTTATAAATATGATATTCGTATCTTTTTCAAAGAACAGAACAAAAACGAATTTTACGCTCGCTTTTTTTTCGCTCTCTATCTATGTGGGTATAATATTTTTCTTTAAAAAGTGTTGACAAAAATATGGGTTTGCATTTTAAGGCATTTTATTACAGTGTGTTTAAAAAAACATGGTACTTTATCAGTTTTTCTAATCAAATCGATATGTTCAAGGTCAAACTGCAGAACACAAGAGAGCAGTTGATAACTTGCAGGAAGCACGGCGAGACGGCCGATCTCACCGTCGCCTCTCTGGAGAACAAGGTCCAAGATCTACAAGGTATTATTCGAGGAATCTTATAAATGCTTTTTAGCACTGGCTGCAAGCTCGCTTCTGAGTATTAAAGTCCCAGTTTGAAAAATAAACACTTGCTTAAAATAGTTCCCGGATTTTTTTCTTAGGACACCCCTTTAATGCTAGAGACCTCATAATGTTTAAAATGTGAGTATGCTTTGCCCAGCTGACTTTGAAATTCGCATCCTTGCAGAAAGAAAGGAAGTGTGAACGTTATTGATGGATTTTGCATGCAGGCATTTCATACGCTGCTTATTCCTGCAAGAATTTACAGTCAATCATCGCTGTAAAACTCAGCTTATCGTAATCTTGCAGATTGTAGACCGTCTTCCGAGTTGTGCCACAAAACCTATTTTTCACCTTTCACATTCATTCTATCGTCGTCGTATCGGAGATACCATCGCGCATTGCAAATGCCTCTGCAAACATGGACGGCATAATGGTCCTGTCTGGAAATCCCACCACCTGAAGCTAGAGACAAAGCTAAGTGTGTACAAAGCACTATTGTTACCTGTCCTTTATGGTGCAGAAACATGGTGCCTCTAAAATCAGACATAAGGAAACTGGACACATTTCACCTAAGGTGTTTGAGATCCATCTTGAAAATTAAATGGCAGGATTGCGTTCCTAATACAGAGGTCCTGCGCCGTTCTAACATGTATGACATGGAGGCTTTACTTATGCAGCGTCAAGTTAGGTGGTGTGGACATGTCTTTCGAATGGTGGACCACAGTTTTTTCAAAATGGTTTTGTACTGAGATGGCGGAAGGTAAACGGAAGCAGGCGGTCAACATCTCCGCTACAAGGATGTGTTCAAGAGGCATCTAAGCGCTAGCACTATTGATCCAACAGGTTGGGAAAGGCTTGCTTCAAACAGGTCGTCTTGGTACTGTCTACAAAAAAGTAGACATTTTCGAAAAAAGCGCCTCGATACACTTAGCGAAAAACGTCAAATACGTGAAGAGAGACCGAGGCCCTTCTATACCTATTCCCTTCATTCTGCCGGCCAACTCTATTGCATTAGTTGTGACCGGGTATTTAAAACTAAATTCGGTCTGGCGAGTCTTATAAGGGCCCACGCCAGGAAATAATTACTGCAAAGGTTCGCCGTTATCGAAATCGATAAGGAGTATATATATCGTCGTTGCGCATATTTGTTGATCCAACTAATTATTAACTATTGTGTACAGGTAAACTAGATCAAGCCAACGCAGACCTGCATCAACTCTTGCAAGAAAAAGAGTCAATGCAGAAGTCGCTGGAGGCTCTACGGATCGATAAGAATAACCTGGAGAGGAACAGAGTCGAGATTAACGCTATGGTGAGTTTTATAGACAAACTGTAATTTATGATGAACTAGCTATAGCCAGCGGCTTCGCCCGCATGGCGGCCGGTGTATTATATATATAAGGTGTATCTATTCATACACGAAATATCTGAAGGGGTCATTGTACTCGTCATTATGAACAACTTTTACTACTGGACCAAACCTGAAATCGCGAAAAAATATCAGCTGTTCCCTACATTTTGACGAGATATGCGAACATAAATGTAGGGAACAGCTGATATTTTTTTCGCGATTTCAGGTTTGGGCCCATAGTAAAAGTTGTTCATAATGATGAGTACAATGACCCTTTCAGATATTTCGTGTATGAATAGATACACCTTATATAAACCTTCCTCTTGAATCACTGTCTATTGAAGAAAACCCTATCAAATTCCATTGCGAAGTTTAAAAGATCTTAGCGTATAAACACAAAAAGCGACGTTGTTTTATACTATGTAAAGATTACTAATACTAAATAAATGGTTTTATGTTTGACTGTTTCCGAATATAAATTTCGGTCATATTTTTTTAAAGTCTGTTTATATGATACGGTACCGGCCGAATTCTCAAACGCAACTCAATTTGTTGGCGTCTTTAAAAGGGGTGCTGTCTCTGTCACTTCGAGATGTATTGTAGAGTCAGAAAGACTATCCTTTGAGAATTTGGCAATAATAAAGTCGAAATTACAAAGTGTTCAGTCTCCTTGTACGTTTCACGCACAAACGTAAACTTATTTTTATCTTGTTTTAGGTGGAATCTCTAACATCAGACTATGAGAAACTTCAGAAGATAAATTCTCGACTAGAGAAAGTTATAGAATCGTTGGAGACTGAGAAGAGGAACTTGAACGATGAGGTGGACCATCTGCATCGAGAGGCGTCGAGTAGAGAGGCAGTGTTGAGGTAACTTACGGTTTGTAGACATTGGAACTAGGGTTTAAACTACTTGAATTTTACTAGTTGATAAGTAGAAAGGCAGTGTTGAAATTAAATCCGATTGTCAGTCTTATGTGAAACCGTTTAAGATTTAAAATGAAATGTTAATGTACTAGCAGAAACTCGATAAATTAGGATCTGTGCTTTCCATGGATTGCTGTTCTTATTTCAACTGGTTAGAATCAATGCAAGTCTCATAATTTCATTCAACAATATTTGTCACAATACAGTTTTCTTTTGGAATCAATCATCATTTGTTACAATGTACGTCAAGCCCATGTTCCATTTCCCACGTGATCAAAGCTTTTATGTGTAAATACAAATAATTTGTAGAATATTCCGTAATTTTTCATCCCTACAGGGCCGAAGAAGAACGTTCTTCGCGCCTACGCTCGGAACTGGTGACGACCAGAGAAGAGCTCAACAAAACTGCCCTAGCAAGAGACTTGTTAGACCAACAGAAGTTAGAGGCAGACTCCATACTGTCGCAGATGGAGAAACATAGGAGTAAGTACTTACTTCACACATATTAGTTTTTTTCTGCCTGCACCATCCTACTGAGCAAATATCACCTATAAATCTAGTTATTTTTGTTTATGTAGACCACTGTGTCTTGTTTAATATTCGTCAAAAGACGAGGGGCTCGTGGCTAAGTAAATATAGCCGCACGCGTCGATCGATTAGATTAAGCTTCGCTTGCTGCGTTCGGTTCGTGAATGGGGATCTTTACATACCAAGACCTCTCCGTGCCTCGGAAAGCACGTTACGCCGTTGGTGCCGGCTGTCATTCGTGGATCTTTGGCATTCGTTACGACTGGTTAGAAGCCGGAATTTCCGACAACTAGTCTTACCAAGGGTATCCTTTTATCCAGTAAGGGGCCATCTATAAATAACGTCACACGTCAAGGGCGGGTGTCAACGAAATGTGACATTGTGTGACAAGGGACAGGAGGGTTTAAAAGCTTTGTGACGTGAAAATGTAAACCGAAATCTTAAAAATATTTAACTCGATCTACATTTATAAGTCTTTTGTAGGTTTAAGTCGTCGGCGAGTGCTGCTTTAATTTAAATAAAAAAATGGGAAAAGCTGCTGTTTTAATTTAATTACTTTTCCCGTCGATACGCTAAGTAGACTTTAGAAGACTTTTAAGAAGGCTTACTAGGGAATGGGCAGCAGCGTTGTCTATGCATTTGACCACCATACTGCGATCGCCAACCCGCCTGCCAAGCGTGGCGATTATGGCAAATCCCCCCCTTTTGGGGGAGGCTTACGTCTAGCAGTAGACGGCTTTCGGCTGATATGATGACGCTAATAAGCAGAAGAATACAATGCCAACGTCGTTATTGTTAGTGACAAAATGCATAGGTATTATTAGTTGAAATTGACTTTAAATTTAACTTTTAAAACCACTGGTCACAAAGAAGGGTTACTTTTATGTTTACTTTTGTAATAACTGGCATTTAAAATGAACTAGAAACAATGATATTCATGATATTCATAATATTAATACTAGAAATAATGACAAACTACGTGTTCCCTTTTACCGGTTTCATAAGGTTCATAACTCATTTGTTGGTAATGGTATAATAACCTTTTATAACAAGCTTCCCTCTTCTTTACTAGATTTTCATTTTAATGCGTTTAAAGCTAAACTAAAATCCATCCTTTGTTCAAAGGCATGCTTACTATTCTATCAACGACTACTTAAACATAAACAATTCTGGTGAAAGAACATAAACAATGTTTATGTTCTTTCACCAGAATTGGCTTAACTACTGACACGTTATATAATTATGTTAGTTTATATAATTATTGATATTGTTTATTTTATTTGACAGTATAAATCAGTTTATTTTCATTTATTGTTGACATAATCAACTCATTACAATGTAGTAAGCTAGCGACCTCGACAATTCATATTATTCTTGCCAGAGCAACCGGCAGCAAGTTCGTCATGCTCCCTTAGATGTCACTGCTTGCGGTAGAGTCGGGGGTCGGGTTGCCTCCTTCCCTCAAATATGGCGGGGGGTAATGGCTGATCTTTGCGTTATGTTCGTGAAAAGGTGCTGCTTTTGGTGACTGGTCGTCTTGCTGACCATGGTTTTATTATTTTTAATTGTATTAACTGTTTATTAATTTTATTCCAAAGGTCCTAGTTTAACATTTGTTACTTCAAGTTATAGCTATATACATAATGCAGAATTGCATATGTAGACGGGCGCGGCCTTTATGCCTGGAGGCTTTTATTTAGGTTGTATGTTCTGTTTTTAGGCTTTTTTAAATATTTATTTCTGCTTGAGTACCTATAGTTTTCAATGTTTTGTTGGTATATTGGCGTGTGCTAGCTAACATATGGCAAATTTAATGTTTTTTTTTTTGTTTCGTAATGTTAATTACCTACTATTGTATCAAATCAAGTTCTTCTAACTTAACTGACAGCTGTGCAGTTGGGGAGTTAGTTGCGCCACTTCTTCTGCCCAGCTAAACCACTAGGAAGTGGTGAAGGGAGGACGTTTTTCGGGGACTGTCTTATGTAATTTTGTCGACCAAAAAAAGCTGATTTTCAGCCTAGTTTGAATAAATGACTTTTGATTTCGACTCATGTTGGTTTTGTATTATTTAGGTGACCTAGAGATAGAGTTGGAACGGACTCTAATGGAGAGAAGTGACCTACAAGACCTCGTGGAGAAATTAGAAGCAGCTGTGAGGAACCTTGAAGGTGACAAGAGAAAATTAAATGACGACGTTAAATATGTAAGTTGTCCTACCTTCATACAGAATATTGAATAACTAGCCGTTTTGAAAATAATGATTTCACCCTATTACAAAAAGTAACTATAAAAATTTAAATATGGCCACACTTACATCGCTTGAAAAAAAAAATTGATTCACACACGTTATTTTAAATGTTACCATTTATCAATAATCTTTAAATCCTTTTCGTATGTTAAAAAAGCTCGAATAATTCTAAATAAAAATTTAATTATTTCCTACTTACAATACTTTCATTCTTCATTAGCTCGAAGACGAAAAATCAAACCTATCAAGCCAATCATCAGAACAGCAGGGCGATCTCAATTCTTTGCGTAAAGAACTACTGGCCGCTGAACAAACTAGGATGGAGCTAGAAGCAGACAAAGCATCTCTTTGTGAGAAGATCAAGTTCCTAGAGGGAGAACGAGATAAGGTGGAGTTGGAGTTGCGACAGGTTATGAGGTAAGGAGACATTTTAAGGTGGATCTTGTCGCAGTTTTTTCCATACAATCTTCGGGACTGTATTATTCCACTGTTCGACAATGTATATCAAAAATGAAATATGGTATAGTTTTGTCTCATTATTAATATTATCTATACGGAAACAGAATACTAAAATAAAAAGCCATTAAAAGTTATGAGCCAATTTTCTTGCTAATTTGACCTAACTTTGGGCGTGTTTAATGTAATTAAAGAAGTGTGAAATCTCTGAAACCAAGTCAGTACAGACAAAGCTCAAATATCCAAAAGTTCAATAAACTTTACTGGCCATTCATTTATGCAGGGTTTTTTTTTTTTCATAAAACCCGATCTTCCGAAGGACTTTTCTTAATTTTTTACGCGCCTGTTTTACTATAACTCATCTTGCAGCTCTCTCAATAATGTTGTGCGTGTAGATTAGCGTGTAACTGCTTATCACGGGTACTACCTCTGTAGGACACGATGCCCGGTGAGACAGCGTGCTTTTTAACCAGGCCTACCAGTGAGTTCGAGCCCGCGACAAGATTCTCTTTAAGACTGTGAATTCTGAAAGAGAGCAGTCGTGGCCCAGTGGTAACAGTGGCGGGTTATGAGTTGTAGGTCATAGTTTCGAACCCAGACGTTCGCTTTGCTATGTATTTGTATTTTTGTAACAACATCATGATTTAAAAAGAGTGTCCATGGATTTTCTTGCCCATTCTTCTCCATTGGTACCTACTACGCTTTGGAATGGGCAATTAACTTCATCTTTCTAGCTCACCGACCTTGACAATTCAAAAGTGTCTGTAATTGGTTTATTTGAAATAAATGCTTTGAGTTTGAGTTTGAGTTACAAATAATTTGAACACTACTGCTCTCAAAACGGTGAAGGAAAACATCTTGAGGAAATCGGCATGTCCTAGAACAAAAAAAATCGAAGACATGTGACATCTACAAACCCGCACTGGGCCCGCGTGATGTTTGATGGCCCACTCTCTCTCTCACAGAGAGGAGGCTTGTGACCCAGCAATGGGAACGTTATAGGCCAGGGATGGCGAACCAATGGCACGCGTGCCATTAATGGCACGCGACTCAATATTTTCGGCACGTCACTGATCACAAAACTCACTATGCACTACGAAAAAAGTGTGAAGTAGGTATTATATGACGAGCGAGTGATCCCTACGCTACGGAGTGTTCGGGTGCGGTGCGCGAATGCTAATAACAAAATTTTGGAAACATGGATTGCGTTACCAGACACATTTAATTGTTTGAAGAAGTTGGCTCATGCTATTTTAACAATATTTTCATCAACCTATGCCTGTGAGTCATTATTTAGATTGATAGAATGTTATCCGAGATGAATAACATTAAAAACTCGGTTAGGAACCGTTAGATGACTCCAGTTCAGCCTGCATTCTGCTAAAAGTAACATCTTACAAGTTGTTAGTTGTGTGTTGCAAGTTGTTACAACCACTACATATTTATGTTATTTGTCATCTAATCTACAACAACAGAAGTAACACTAATTTTACTTAAATTACGCGTATAATTGAAACATTGCAAAATGTTCCTATT
Organism: Polymixis lichenea; assembly: GCA_949091785.1. Taxonomy (NCBI): domain Eukaryota; kingdom Metazoa; phylum Arthropoda; class Insecta; order Lepidoptera; family Noctuidae; genus Polymixis; species Polymixis lichenea. The sequence continues at coordinate 20,466,239 of OX420944.1, forward strand.
TTTTTTGTAGTAAATACAGAGTTTTGAGTAGATAGTATTTATTATTATTATTTTTCCAATAATAACAAAGTCAAAATTATCTCATGGCACGTCTATGACCTCATTAAACAGTTCTTTAGAAAAATGGCACTGATACTTAAAGGTTCGCCATCCCTGTTATAAGCTGATTATGCTATTCTGAAAGTTGGTAACGTTGTAAATAGCTGTCAAATATGTCACTGTATTGATTAATAAATCAATATTACTAAATGAAATATTGCATGACCCGTATCTGTTTAGGCACACGGAAAATAATGTTCTTACCAAGATGGATATTTCTGTTGGTTGTCGCTTTTTATCTTAGGGCTGATTTTTCAATAGTCAGATAACTTTTATCTGAAGAATAAATCTGACGGTTTGGCATATTTTCTATACAAAAACTGTCAAACTGACATATTTATTCTTCAAATAAAAGTTATCTGACTATTGAAAAAACAGCCATTAATCGTCTAAATATGTTAATCAATTACTCTCTATATGTATAGGGAGCGAGGCGAGCTAAGCTCTCAACTCACAGCAATGGTCCGCAAGAAGGATACTCTAAACGAAGAAATTATACGGCTTCAACAACGATTAGAACAAGCCAATGAGACTATCGGCAGAATCAACAGGGCGCTGGAAGACCACGTCAAGGATGGAGAAGAGAAACAGGTATGAAAACGAATAGATTACTACAGAAAACTAACATTGCAAGTTGCGAAAAAAAAAGAAGACAGTCTAGGAGACTCCCTCGTTAGCCTGGTGGTCTGTAGCGCTACTGCTAAGCAGGAGGTCCTGAGTTCGAATACCACGCCAGAAAAAGTGTTATTGGGATTTTCTATCTATAGTTCGACTTTTAATTGTATTCAGTAAATTTACAGTTGAAGGGTTACCAGATTTTTACAAAAATAAGCTAGTGAGGTGGTGTAAGAATGAACGAAATTGAATAAACTTGAAATGATGTACTTACTTGATTTTTTTTAATTTTAAATTTAATAACTTGTCTTAAAAACATGATATGCACTATTAAAAAAAAAAAATTATGTATTCTATTTTTCAGTAGTAAGGTAATTTATTTAGTTTCTTTGTATTAGAAGAAATTAAAAAAGGGAATTACTTTTATTAATAAATTATTAATTATTCTTATTTTCCACATCTTACAAATGAATTTTTAAAGTTATATAACGAATGATAAAAATGGTTTAATTTAAAATGAAACGGTTTTATCATTCGCTATTGACCCAAAATTGTTTACTACCTCAATTTTATTAGTTTTAGTATGTAGTAAAACTCGAACTATAGTTTATCCTTAAAAAACAATGAAATATTTTAGCATCTTGCGTGCGATAAGAGGATTGTTTTATGTATTTTAGGGCTTATTTCTCATAAGTTCATTAATCAGAATATTTTTATCTGAAGAATAAATCCGACTGTTTGCCACATTTTGTATAAAAATGGCTTTAAATGTAAGTTTATGGTGTAAATGCTAGATCATTGGTAAATTTGTATTTTTTCCTACATTAATCACTTTTTAATTTCCTCACAGATCCTAATAGACTCCCTAGAGAAAGACAAACATCACTTACAAGAACAATTAGCCGGCGTCAGATCAGAGAAAGACGCGTTAGAAGCTGTGCTGTTCGACACGGCCAACATGTTGGAGGACACGGACAACAAGAGAGCCAAGCTTGAACATGAGTTGCAAGAGACGTTGGTACAACAGGAGAACTATAAGGGTAAGTTCCGAGAATACCTCGACTAGGTCAGTAAGCCTAGTCAGCAAAGTTCTTTGCAAGGATGATTTCCATCCAACAGCTCGTATCCCATCGGATCGGAACGAATTTTACAATATTAACGATATTAAATCGTGTACACAGTATTTAAAGTCTATATAACCAAGCCGCGCACAGCAGATTGACCGCGGGCTTCTTCCGCTACACGCGATCGTAGCCGAAAGCATGCTGTGACGCGCGATTGGCTCCGTTCGTCTATCATCGTAAGCGATCGGATCCTTTCGGCTGTCGTCGCGTGCGCTCAAAGTCGTGGCCGGGCGGTGCCGCTCATTCTCGAAAGTGCAGGTACTGCAGACGTCACTCAATCATCGATTTAGAAGACAAATTGATTTGTTTGGTGCAAAAGCGTACGTGTCTTTATGATATAAAAAAATAGAACACGTCAACACGGTAGGAATGAAAGTATTTGACTAGGCGCAGAAACGGATACGTTCGCAAGCACGGTACGGAGCCGATCGTATGCGTCGACGTCATGTCGGACGTGATCGGCTATTGCCGCATCTGTTCGTATCCTTTTCGATCCGACGCGATGCGTGCCGTTTGGTGGAAATCATCCTTTATTGGATCGGATTCCAGTTCTACCAGATTTTGGTCCTATTAGTGGCCGTTTTAAGAGCTCAAATTATACCGCTATAGTCTATTCACGTTAAGAAAATAGTGACTCATCGTTGTCACTCAGCTTAGCCACGCCCCTTGACCAATTAGATCATAGTAAATTATAGTGTATGTCGGAAGGGTTTACTTCAACTGGTCAATTTGAACACGGCTTTCTAATTTGCATGACGAACATTAATTTTGGCGAGCATTACATCCCGGCTGACTTGAGACTTAAATAAAATACTTAATGTAAACTGTATCCATTCCGCCAGGTCAAATAGCCCGTCTAGCAAAAGACCTGGAGAACAGCGAGCGCAAACTGCGCGACACTCGCAACTCTATGTCACAGTCGTCTGGCAAGAAGGAGGCGGAGTACCAGCAGATCATCACCAACATTAACAGGACTACTACTGAAAATATCACCAAGTTGAAGGAGGAGAAGGTATGTATTATTGAATACTTCAAACCATTACATACAAAAACAAACACTCACAACTGTCTCCAATTATACACCAGTTATGATAAAACACATTTTTTTTTGCAAATTCAACCTTACACGCATGACTTAAAGTGGTTTTTACAAAGCAACGTCCGATAAAACTAACTGAAATATGACTGACGATGCTATTGACGTCAGTGCACATTGCGCCCATATATGCGGACGTTTTTGGGACGCTGATCGTGTATTTTGGATTTTTTGTATATCAATGCTTCAAACACACAAATTGACAGATCTTTTGTAGGGATAGAAATGAAGTGCACAAATGAATTGAACTTGTAGAGAGAATGAATTTGTAGAGGTTTGAACTTGTTATCAGCTGGGCACCGTTACTAATAAACCGCTGCTCTTTTTCACCGCTTATACAGATCTTCTTTGTATTAGTTTGAGAGCAATGTAGACCCAGTGCATGTGCCGTGACTTACGAGTTTTAGGTTTGAACCGTGATAGGCGGTTTCATCATCATCATATCAGCCGAAAGATGTCCACTGCTGGACATAAGTCTCCCCCGAAAGGGGGGGTTAGCGATCGCAGTTTGGTGGTAAAATGCATAGAGAACGCTGCTGCCCATTCTCTGGTAAGTCCCTTAGTCGCCTTCTACGACACCCACGGGAAGAAATGGGATGGTGCTATTCTTTTACGTCCGGCACCACACGGCACAGGCAGCAGCAGTGGTAGTGAAATACTTCGCACAAAGTAAACCACTTTGTGCGAATTATTTTTATACCACTGCTCTCAAAACGGTGAAGGAAAACATCGTGAACTGTCATTCCCTAGAACCAAAATTTCGGAGACATGTGACGTCTACCACTGGGCTCGCTTGGCGGATTATGGCCCACTCCCTCTCACAGAGAGGTCTGTGCCTCAGCCGTGGTAACGTTATAGACTGATTATGTTTTTTGTACGTGGCTGTAGTTCAAACGTCCAAAAATATATTTTCTAATAATGGAAAGAAGGCATTGTATCATAAAAAAAATACTGCTACAAAATTAGCACTGCTGATTCGGTTGGCCATTACTTTATTCCGAAAATAATTTCGTGTATAAACGTTTCTTTTAAAACTGGCCGCTTAACGAATGCATTTTTTTGGGTGGGTAATCATCAAGTAACTTCTCCCGCTCTGGGTGGAGCGGGAGGGCGTGTCAGACCTTTACTGACTAAAACCCACCCGTGTTCCTTTAGTTGCCTGTGTGCCAGGGGCCGCGGTATCTCTTTTGAACAACCCGTACCCCTGGCAGGCATCGGCCCTTGCGGACCCCACCAGTTGATGCTGACATATCTTTGAGACGCGCGTGGAATGCTAGGACAGTTCAATTACTCATTATATCATTGTCCGTTGTAGGAACATCTCCGCCAAGCCTTAGAACACAAACTAAGCCAGACCATAGCATCTCTAACGAGCGAGAAGGAATCATGCGAGGCAAGCGCGCGTGAAAGAGAGAAGAAGCTACTTATAGCAAGAGATCAACTGATACTGCAGCATGATGAAGCTATGTTAAGAGCTGAAAATGATAAGCAACAGTCGTTGATAATGGGTAAGTGCATATAAGAACGTTTGGTGATTTGTTATTGCAGAATTCGTTTAGTTTTGCTTCATTCGTTCACGAAAGTCTTGAGCGACATACCCAGGATAGGCCGCTCCAGGCATTTGTCTGTGTGTGGTGGGGGTTATTGCGAAATATCAACACTAGCATTGTAATTAAGGTTTTCAGGAAACAATGCGTAGGCAGTATTTTTTTTTAATGCCATTTGGTGGCACTGGCACAGTATATGGAATTTAAATAATAGCATATTACAGAATTTTTATATAAATAAGTTCAGATCGTCAGTCGCTCCATATACAATACTGGTATCCAACTGCATCCTTTGGTTAGATTGGAAGCCGACCCCAACTTAGTTGGGAAAATGCTAAGCAGATGATGATAATCATAGTAAAAGTCAAAGTAATATATTACACCTTTTGTTTTTCTTATTTATTTACAAGCAATGATATAATTAATTATACCATTCCATTTTATTTGACCACAAAACAAACAACGATAATAAAGACTTATATATTACTCTGATCTCAGCTCACCAGGAACAGCAAGCCCTTCTAGAACGTTTAGAAGAATTGAAGCGCGCATTCGATATGGAACAGAACAAGTTGGAACGAGTGCGGCGCGACGCGCATGCGCGGTCGGAACAGGACCGTACTTATGTCAACCAGCTGAAGGATGAGATGGCCGCCTTGAAGACTAGGCTTGATGAGGCTAAGTTAGTTATGATGTTTATTGAATAGTTCCTATTTTGACTTATCTAGAAAAAATAAATAAAGAAAATACATTTATTTAGCACATACTAAAGGCACGCAATATACAGCAGAAAATATATGAAATAAAGATCAAATAAAAAGTGTGAAGTGAAATGTCGGAAAGTAGCCTTAAGGTGAATCTAGTCTGGGCATGCCACGATTGCGGCGGTAAGTCTCCTCTTTGAGGAGTGGCTTGAAAGGCGGCATGGCGTCCTCACCTTCCGCCTGACACAGGTCCTCACCGGACACGGCTGTTTCGGGAGGTTCCTGTTTCGTATAAGGCGGGAGGAGGACGGCGCGTAATGGGTAGCTCGCTGTCCGGTAAGGACCAAGCCCGGGTCGACGGCGCGTTGTGTTCCACGCGCGCCTCAAAGCGATATCAGCAACAACTGATGGGGCCCGCAAGGACCGATGCCTGTCAGGGGTGCGGGTTGTTCGAAAGAGATACCGCAACTGAGGGAACACGGGTGGGTTTTAGTCAGTAAAAGTCTGACATGCCCTCCTGCTCCACCCAGAGTGGGAGAAGTCATTTGATGATTACCCACCCAAAAAAAACAAGGTGAATCTAGTCGACATTTTTTTCATACAAACTTGGGCATTGTCGAACGCTGGAGTAACCTCCACTGTTCGACAATGTACATAAAAGTTAAACATGGTATTAGTTTTGTCTCATTATTAATATTGTCTGTACAGAAACAGAATACTAAAATAAAAACCATTCAAAAGTTAGGAGCCAACAAAGATTCGTTTTTCTTGCTTATTTTACCTAATTTTGGGAGTGTTAAGTAATAAGAGAAGTGTATAGTAAATAATAATCTTCAAAACGAAGTCGGTACTGACAAAGTTCAATTATCGAAAAATTCAATAAACTTTATTGGTAATTGATTTATGCAGTAGATTTTTCATAAAATCCGATCTTCCGAAGGACTCTTCTTAATTTTTTACGCGCCTGTGTTACTTACTATATGACTAATGATCCTGCATCACACTCAATAACATTTTGCGAGTAGACTAGCCTCTAACTGCCCATCACTGATACTACCCCTGTAGGACACGATGCCTGCGGGTCTAAAAAGGCCACATTAAACAATTCCTCTAAAAGTGTTTCATTTCCTGAATTCCCTATGATTCTGCTATTTGACATTTTACTTTAATAAAGCAATTCATAATTTGGTGACCATTTTACGAATTTCTATACAAAACTGTCAAATAGATGAATTGCGTGCTGTCAACGCAGATAATATTATTAATTGTCAGTTTGTGACAATTTCACGATTTTAAATGTGATTCATAATATATTATGATAAATATATATATTATGATTCTACCAAAGTGGCCTTTTTAGACCCCCTGGTGAAACAGCATGTTTTTTAGCCAGGCCCATCAGTGAGTTCGAGCCCGCGACTAGATTCCCCTTAAAATGTGCCATACGACTGCGCCAACAATTTGAACTTTTATCAATATGAATGAGTGTGTGCTATACAGGGTAGGTAGCAGGTACAACGACGCGCAACCTGATACATCGATCCAGTAAATAATTCTGAACCTACGTTGAAATTTTTCGTCGGGCGTAAAGAATATTGCAGTTCTATACAAAATGATTGCTTAGGTATTGCACGATTATTTTCTTTCATAACCGACGAAAAAATTTGATTGAAAAAATCTTCTTTTGTTAGAAAGGGTATACTTATAGAGCGGTCCGATATAAATTTGGTTAATTTCTGATTACTTAGTGGTTTCTGAATTAGCTACAACAATCCGTATTTTTTCCACTTAGTGTATGTTGGTGATCTAATAAATAACTTCCTGTGAGAAACAAATCTGTGTGTGGTACGTACAACAGCAAAAAAGTGAAAAATAAAAAGTTTAAAAAATACAACCAACTTCCAAAAAATACACTGCAAAGCTCAAAAATTCCTTTAAATTTGGAAGTCGGTGACGAAAACGAAAATCCAAAACCGGCTTCTTCACGCCGGCTTCCGAAATCAAAGTTATTTTTCACTTTTTGGTGTTTTTTCGGAAGTTGTTTTTTCTAATCAAACTTATCAAAACCCATCTTCTATTTATTTCAGGGCAACAGCCGAAGACGAATGCGCTCGCTTTGAAAACCGAATCAAAGAGCTTCACTTAGAGAAGGAGGCTGTCATAAGAGAATGTACTGAGATCCGCGCTCAACTGTCATTGTCTGAAGACAAGTATGACAATGCGTACGCGCAGCTGCAGGAGACTATGAGAAAGTTGAAGGAGTGTGAGTTGACGTACAGTATTTTGTTTTATCGCGAAATCGCGAACTAGATAATATGAGAAATACGCTTTAGTTCATTTATTAATTAATTTTCATTTTAATCAATTTTCATCATTTTTTTGTATGTGGGTGTTTGTACCTGAAAGGTAGCCAACGGGACCCTATTACTAAGCCTCCGCTGTCCGTCCGTCTGCCTGTCAGCGGGCTGTATCTGATGACCCGTAATAGGTCATCATCATCATCATCATTTCAGCCGAAAGACGTCCACGGCTGGACAAAAGCCTCCTTCGTTTGCACCCGCCACTTTTCTGCTTTTCTTTGCATCTTCTGCTTTCTTGCAATTCCTGCGGCCTTCACAAGGTCATCGGTCCATCTGGTGGGAGGCCTTACAACGCTACGTCTTCCGTTCCGGTATGCGGTCGCCACTCCAGAACCTTTCGGCCATCTGTTCTGCGAGCAATGTGCCCTGCCCACTGCCACTTAAGTTTGGCAATTCTTCGGGCTATGTCGGTTACCTTGGTTCTCCTATGGATCTCTTCACTTCTGATTCTATCGCGTAAGGAAACTCCGAGCATAGCCCTCTCCATTGTCCTTTGGGTGACTTTCAGCCTTCTTATGAGGCCCACTGTGCCCAATTGGCCTGTAATAGGTAGACAGTTGAAATTTTCATAGAATGTGTTTTTCTGTTCAAGCTATAACAACATTAATAATAAAAATAAAGTTAAAAATTAAAGGGGTCTCGATACAAGTGTTTTTATCGGCGTTTTTTGCCTTGTGGTTCGGGACCCTTCGTGTGCGACTCGCACGTGGCCGGTTTTTTTAAGTACGGTCAACAAAAGAGATAAATAAGCGGGGTCGTCGGATATAGTTTAACTTTATTAAGGAACCGATGGATGTTTTCGAATAAAATGTAATTAATTAATAGAAAACAAACAGTAATTTTTTCAAATTAACTTTCATTTGAAAATATCCGTCGGTTTCTTACTAAACTTCTACTATATCTGAATATGGTGGTGAGAGTGTAGATCTTTTATTGAAGAGAATACAAAAATCGATAGGTATTTCAACTTGAGCGTTATTTATTTCGTATTGTAAACCTAATTTTTCGATTTTGCAGTTACAATAGTGCGGCATCTATTCTTTGTCATCTGTTTAGGGCTTTTAAGATCGTCATCAGCCCTAATCCTTGGTCAACTGTTTGCTCCTTACTGATTTCGAATATTACTGTTTAATTTCAATTGTATTCTGTCCCCAGTGGAGAATGAATCTGATAGTCTTCGCAAAGAGCTAACAGACGTTCGTCGTCAACTAACGAACTGTATCGCCGAACGAGACAAGTACAACAGTAGCTGTCGAGAACTGCGAGATCACGTGAAGAGAGCCGAACATGAGAGGAGAGAGGCTGCGCGTGCGCGGGACGAGGCTTATCATAAGATAGCAGGTAAACTAAAGGTCGCTGCATACGTAACGTGTACGGGACGGCGTTAGAAAGTGGACGGGACGGGGACGCAACGTGGTTAGTAAATACTGACAGGGGTTTTTAATGCACACGCATTGTGAAAGTAACTCGGAATTAACGTGCTATTGTGGTGAACAAGGGAAGATGGATTTTCAAGAATTGGCTTTAGTTGCTATTGCTTATGGAAATTATTTGACGTTCATATTCTAGAACTTCCTGACTGTTCGAACATAGACAAAGCCCAATCATTGGCTGCCAGTATGAGCATAAGGTTGCCTTCGGTAAGCAACCAACCTTTACAGAATTCATTCTATAGACAGGCAGGGATCTGTAAACTGCTAATTCTTGAAATACACGTGAAGTCACACATTATAACGCTCATAAGCGTTTTATTATATTTACCTTCAATCCCCTAACACATGGGGCTCTTCGGAGCCCTTATAGTACATAAATACACGTGCATCACTACTTAGCTCTCTGGAGCGAACGGAGGGACTGTGCATACGCAGCGGAATCACGGACGGGACGGGGCATGCGCGGGGCGGGACGTGCTAAACATCATCGCCGACGATATTTTTCCCTCCCCGCGCGTGCCACGTTCCCGTCCCGTCCGTGCATCCGTGACGTATGCTCTTTCGTTTACGTTTTGTATGAAACGATATTTCCAAAATTTCACGTCCCGTTCCGTCCGGATAAAGACACGTTACTTATGCAGCGACCTTTATACGTGACATTTACCAGATTTATTTTTAACTTACTAGTCGTAGGTCGCAGGTTAGAACCCTGATAGGCGCTTCGCTTTTTGTAAAATATTTCATCACCACAACAAAACGGTGAAGGAAAACATCGTGAGGAAACCGGCATGTTCTAGAACCAAAAATTCGAAGAGGTGTGACATCTACCAACCCGCACTTGGCCCGCGTGGTGGATTACGGCCCACTCCCTCTTACAGAGAGGAGGTCTGTGCCCCAGCGGTGGGAACGTTATAGACTGATTATGCAAACCAGATCTATAGAATACTAGCTGACCCAACAGACGTCGTCCTGTCATAACTATGAATATTGAATTCGCATTGGTATAATATTAGTAAAGTTTTGTTCGTTAAGTTTTTTCTTAAATTTTCGAATGTTACGTGCAACTTTATTCTTATTTTCTTTCATAAGAACCGTCTTCTGACAATAACAAACACAACAAAAAAAGAATAAGCTAAATTGGTCCAGCCGTTCACGCGTGATGTCGTGACCAAGGGAAATAGGAATTCACTTTTATATATACCGCGTGTAACAGAAACCCTATTGCTATCCTTAAGCACTAAAGATAACAGCTGGTATAGAATCACTATACATAGTTTCAGCTCAAAATAAAATACTCTAAGAATTGATACCAAATTTTCGGTTTCATGTTTCTTAAATTCAAATCATAACGAACGTGTCACTGCAGGTCACTACGTAGGTCAATAACTTTCCACGTTACTTGCCAATATCACGATAAATCTCTTCCGAGTGGTGTGTTTATTTTAATTTGAAAAGTTCGATTTTTGGTATCAGTGTACTAAAAATTCTCATAACTTCCGAACATGTAGAGATAGGATTAAAAAACCCTTCCGATATCGTTTGATATCATCCCAAGAAGCCGTGCCCTTGTTATGTATTTACCCTTTCAGTTACACGTTGTAAAAATATATTTTGGACTGTGAAATTCCGTTTAATTCTATCCGTATGTTTCGCTGTTGAGGTAAAGCCACTCCCGTAGATTTTCAAACTGCACAATTTTGCAATGATGATGCGTTCTTTATTACGTCCAATTCGTGTCGTCATAGTGTTCCCGATCTTCCTCGACGACAGGTAATTTTTCCGGGCTACAGATGAGCAGCCAAATCCGGCAAATGTGGCAGTCCCAATTCATTATCCTTTAATTTATAATCCAAGATTTAAAAAAAAAACTGATACAAGTCTTATTTTGACATCGGAATTTTGAGGTCTTAGTGCGAGTTTCATTTAACCATCTCGATCAAACGCTTCGAGCGCGTTTGGCGCTCCGATTGGCCATGGATTGGTGACGGACCAATCGGAGCGCAGAACGTGCTCGAAGCGTTTGTTCGAGATAGTTAAATGAAACTCACACTAGAGCCACTGTATGAGAAATTACTTTAGAACCTCCGTTTTCCAGGTCTGGAAGAAAACCGCACAACACTCGATCTAGAACTGTCTCGCGTTCAGACGATGTTGAAGGAGAGTGAGACGGGAGGCGAGCATGTGAACCGAGAGTTGAAAGCCACGGAGGGACAACTGAAGAGGGAACGAGCTGCCTTGGAGCAAGCCAATCATGATATTAAGGAGTTGCAGTCTAGGTTAGCAAGTCATTGATCTTTGAATGCTTTTCTACTCAAAGCTATGCAAATATTGACCCCCAATATGAAAAACATCGTTACTGTATTAACAATAATATCCAATAATACGCTGAGTGAATTCAGAAATAATAATCTTAAATTTAGACTTACAACCCTATTTCTATGCATATTAATTCCATTGTTACAAGACAAAATTACCGTTGTCAAAAAAAATACATTACGCATATATAAATCATATAATATTACAATAAATAAGTTAAATTGGAATTACTACATTTTTTTTGTGTCATAAAATTATGGAATATTTACACACAATCAGTAATATTACACGAAATTCTTCACGACATCATTGCTATACACCGTGAAATTTTAATGGTTGTTTTCCCACAGCGAAATGGTTTTGTTTTGGTCCGTCCAATCGTTTTATAAACAAATAAAATATTGCTTGCATGTTCTGTATGTGTACTCATGTTTCCACAAATAAAGAATCTTGTATCTTGTACCTTGTATCTTGAAACAAAAAATGGCAGATGAACCATTGTGAAAAAGCATCACGCGCGAGAGTTTATTTTGCTTTGAAAATTTATGCATCGCTGTTCCCTTTGACGGCGGTGCATGCGATTCGAGTAGTACCTACAAGTTACCTACCTCTACATACTCGTGTTACTATCGAGAATGAATATTTTTTTAATTATTTTAAAACAAAAAAATCTTTTGGCAATTTGTTCTGCCACGGGAAAACAACCATTAAAATTTCTCGGTGTATAGGACACAATGTTTTAACATTTATAAGAAATGACTTCACTTTTACTGGTTATATCAAAATATGACCAAATATGTCCATATTAATAATGAATTAAACCATCTACAGGCATTTTTTAATTGTTAAAGGAGTCGGTCACTAAAGATTAGCTAGACAAGAAACTCCATGAACACTTATTAAATTATAAAGTTACAATAATTGTTATACAAAAAATCTAGGATGCACAATCAGCATCTCAAAAACGTCCGCATAAATAGGGCGCAGTTTGCGCTGGTGTTAAATACTATCGTCACTCATTTTTCAGTCAGTCTTTTTGGACATTGCTTTGTAAAAACCACTTTAAGTCATGCGTATAAGGTTGAATTTGCATAACAATGTATGTATTATCACTGACGTATGATTGTGGACAGTTGTGAGTGTTACTTTTGTTCGAGACTGTGCATCTTGGGTTTTTTGTATATCAATGGTTACAATATACATAGCTATTTTTTTATCGTTTCAATCCTTTAAAAGGGTCATTGTACTCGTCATTATGAACAACTTTTACAATGGGATCAACCCTGAAATCGAAAACTGATCTGATCCATACATTGCGTCGAGTTATGCGAACATAAATATATGGATCAATTCATTTTTATTTATAATACTACATGATGATGAGTACAATAACCCTTTTAAAGGATTGTGTATTAGTTATGTCATAAATGTGGAATTTGTTTAAAGGAGACTTCTTTTTTGTATGGGAAGTGGTCTGTGAACCAATAGCAATACTTTAGTGGTATTTCTGTGGGAATACCTTAACTATACCCTTGTGCAAAGGGGCATCAAAATCTAACCCGGCAGTTTTGAGAAAAATAATACTTTAGAATTCATATTTCTTGCATTTTTTTTGTTTTAGAATCGTTTTAACGGGTATTTCTGACTTTTGATCAGTCTCCTTTCCGTTTTTTAGATTACAGAACGAGTGCGAAGAGCGAGAGCGTTGCGCAGGCGACGCGGCGGCCGCGCGGCGCCACGGCGCCGAGCTGGAGGCCATGCTGGGCGCCGCGCGCGCCGACCTGGCCGCCTGCCGCCAGCGCGCCGCGGAGTTGGAGGAGGCGTGCCGCGCACGGGACCAGGTCAGGTTTAAACAATTTTATTTCTCACTGGCTGACCGGTGCCCACTTCGTTGGGCGGTAAACATTTTTATATCAGTCAATAGATTACGACACGGTCGCTCGCGGTTCTATACTTATGTCGTATTATCTCTTTAACCATTCGTCCAAATTATATGCAGTAAAAGGGAAAACTCTTTTGTTTTAAACACTTAAGACGATAAATTTACTTATTTTGTTAATAATTCATAAATGTTGATAATATGACCAATAAACATGACCTAACGATTTCTTTTTTAATATAAAAAACTACTTTTTGTGCCTTAAATATAAAAGTTAGACATATGCTGACGCTTACTTTTTTGTAGACATTATCAAGCTCTACAACTTTTCTCTGCAACTCAATCATATATCTCTCATAGTTAAGGCAACGTTCGTAAAAACGTTTTTGCTCGGCCGTTTTTTCTCCGACTTATTTAGCAAATTCGACTACCACGAAAAAGTGTTTTCATTTGCCGAGTTAATATATAGCCAATAGCACTCACTAATAACGTGGCTTTCTATTAGTAAATAATTTTCAAAAACGGTTCAGTAGATCCAGAGATTATCCCCTACAACCTCACACCTTACAAACTTTACCTCTTTATAATATTAGTATAGATATAACAGTTCACTTAGAATGAGATACAAAACTGCTTGCATCTAATTATACATGTTTCTTAAGATTATTTTTAAATATGTTTATACTATCACACTTCTTTAATTCCCCCGGTAAGTTATTGAACAGCTGTGCTCCCTCAACCAATATTGTTTTTTTGCTGTAATTAGTCCGTGCCAGTCATCAGGGCTCTCTCAGCACGAAATCCGTAATTTCGGTCGAAGTTACGGGCGTTTCCTACTCCGTATCACTTACGTACCTATGATTAGTTTGGGGCCCAAACTAAGAATTAATTACTACACGATTTGCCAGTTGTCCCTAGTCCCTATATGGTTTTACCCGTCCAAAAAAGTTAATTAATCAGCTGTAGGAGTCGTCACTTTGAAGTTTCGAACTATTTTCGGACAGGCCCGTATTTTCGTTGACGGAATTAGAGAGTAGCACCCCTGGTTAGCATCATCACCAGTCTCCTAGCCTTATCCCGATTTATTTGTGCTCGACGCAACATGTCTCTTTCTTCTATACTTCTCTTTCAGTCGTCACCTCGGTAGTAATCCCCCTTTCTAGCCATATCATATTTCACATAGTCCAGTCTTCGTTTCTTTGATGTTGCCCTACTTTTATAGCCGAGACCAAGTACGGTCGACTTACAAAATCCTTAACCATAGAACCTCGTCTATACAACGTGTAGTTTTGCATCCTCGTCAAATTCAAGGAGGTAACTATGCTAATGATTCTCGACACGAATCAATAATAAAATAAGTAGGTATTTTTTTTTTTTTTTTTTTTTAATTTTAAAACGCGGCCCGTGTGATACCGCACTGTAACTGGGTAACCTGGGTTCAAACAGTCTTCGTCGCACAAACCAGTCCTCGAATTACTTGTTGCGATTTTTTATTTTACGGCTATGAAAATGCAGTCGAGAACGCAATGGTTCAATTACCATTGCGTTCTCGACTGTATTTTCATAGCCGTAAAATAAAAAATCTACTTATTTTATTATTGATTCGTGTCGAGGATCATTAGCATAGTTACCTCCTTGAATTTGACGAGGATGCAAAACGACACGTATACATATTAGAAATTAAAGTATTTTTGTGTCTCTGACCGCACATCATCATTCATCAGGCTATAGCAAATAATTACTAACCACTAAACAAACGTAATATTTTTAAGACATTTATCAGCCCTATATGTCTATAGCCCTGTCTGTCTATTTCGTACCAAATAAGTGATTATTTTAACTAACCTTTTTCATAAATGTTTAAATGTTTGAAGAATGATATATTTTCGAGACATAATATATCAGTCATGTAGATTAATCTGTCTATTTGGTTCTACGTTACTTTTTCATATTCATAAATGTTTACATCGTATTAACGCTGAAACTTTGTCTGTAATAATATAATATTTTCATGACGCAATATATCAACTCTATAGATTAATCTGACCATTTCGAGCCTAAGAATTGGTTGTAATTTACTTTTCATAAATGTTTACATCGTTCCAGGAGCTTGTACTTCGCCTGGAAGACTGTCGGTCGAAGGAGCGTCGCCTTGAAGAACTCAAACACAACTTGGAAGTATGCCTCGCGGATGCCACTCAGCAGATACAAGAGCTCAAGGTCGGTTTGATGTCTTAAACATATTTTCAACTGCACTTGAAGTTTATCATAGCAAAAAAAAAAAAAAATAACAACACGCAAAATTTAAAGTGCAATTGAAAAAAAATATGTTGTTTTTTTATCCGGTCTGCAAATCATCTACAATCAGGATGAATGTTTATTTAGTGCCGTGGCCCAAACACTGATCAAAGCCTTGTAAATCTGGCACGAGTAAGAAAATAAACAATCTTCAATCAGTTTTACAGACTATCGGCCCAGCCATATCCCAACTATATTAGGGTCGGCTTCCAGTCTTATCGGATGCAGCTGAATACCAGTCTTTTACATGGAGCGACTGCATGTCCGACCTCCACACAGTGGCGTAACAATAGAAAATGGCGCCTAGGGCACGCATCACATTTGCGCCTCTTCGTAAATTATCTTCTCGGCCTACACTGTAGTGATGGCAATTAAAGCGATTTCGCATAAATTTCATTAGCATGTGAATTCATGAGTCTTAGCATGCTAAATGCTATTGCTATGCTATTTGCTAATATGACGATAACATGAATTTTGTTAATATGCGAATTAAAGGGTTAGGTCGCCTTAAATTGTTTAAGATTGTATGAACTTTCCTTTATACTTTATCCAGGCTTAGGACTGGCAGTAAAATGTTCTAAACGGGCGTATTTATAAGTTCATTTGATGGTATTTACATGATTTAGTGTTGCATTTTATATATGTACACTTTTATACACAGCCAGTAATCACTACTTTTGACTACCTCCTATTATTTACAGATAGGTAATGAGTTCTCAGTTTTACACTAGGTATTATCTATTTTAAGTACAATATTAGGCGTAAGACGAAAAAATATAATGATTGTTTATACGTAAACTAAACTCTTACCATCACATGCCAAAAAGTACTGAACTTTGACAATAAACGAAGCGCGCCACGCGCGTGCCGCACAAATTATTATTAAAAAAAAACGCATTCATTCAATATACGTTCCTAAGTACGAGCTAATAAAAGATAATAAGAAAATAATTGCTTAATCTCATTCTTCGCAACATCTGCTAAATTGCAAATAATTTCACTTGCGAACAACGTCAGGGTCACGTGAAACAAATAGATTTAGTGTTCCCGCCTTCCCGCGGGTGCGTGCAACGAAGAGCGCACACTGCCGCTACGTGCGTCGACGCGTATGATAGCTATGAAGTACGAAGCGATGAAAATTCACACTTCACAGAATTTCGCAACTACATTTGCTAAATGCTAAATGAGCATTCACATGCTAACAATGAATGCGAATGCTAATTAATCCATCACTACTACACTGAGCAAAGCTAGGTGGCGCATAACTTTACTTGACCAATTATAGCCATCAAAAACGAAGGTATTAAATTCAACTTACTAAAAAATCGCTGGCAATGCAGCAATTTAAAGAAAATTTTAATATAAATAGGTAGATTTGGAAATACGCTTTAATTCCCGTACTGCACAATATATTAAAGTAGCTCTTCAGATTTCTTAGATATGGAGGTAGGAAACAGTATGTTGGCGACTTTTTGCGCCCCCCCTTCTATAGGCGCCCAGGGCTCTTGCCCGGCCTGCCCCACCATAGTAACGCCACTGCCTCCACAACCCAGTAAATGGGTAATACGAAACCCATTGGTAAGACTGGTTGTAAGACTTTGGGGCTTCTGACCCAGAAAAATAAGACATTATGCTGCGAAAAATATCCTAGTGAAGATTACACTTCTTTCACCGTGATTATATTTATTTACAACAGTTTCTATGACAGTCAACTTGCACATGATATAACTTTCACATAGTATTTCGAATGCCTGAATAAAAAATAATTCTAGTGAATAGAAAGTATTTCGCAGATTTACCTTTTATTTAACTTATTTTCCTAGGCTATTACTAAACCTCTTTACATGTCCAGGCTCGTCTTGGCGGCAGCGAGGGTCGGTGCCGCGCGCTAGAAGCGTCTTTGTCACAGTGCGAGAGTGCCAAGCGGGAGGCCGAGGCGAAGCTATCGTCCATCGCGCACGCCTTGCGGAGGGTCTGTGGTGTGCAGCCCGACGGTACCGTGCACGCAGCCACTAGGAAACGACTCGCCAGTCCTGCTAGGAGATATAGTCCACATAGAGGTGAGTACAGTACTTAAATATACTTTTATAGGTCACCGTATACAGACTTAATTATAAATACCTCTTTTTTTGTTGTAAATGACATTATTGTCTATTTAAAAATAATAATGCCAGTTATTGCATCAGTGAATGTTATTTGATAACCGTTTTATTCCATGCATAGCTTTGGCCGACTAGCTTCGGAATTTGAGTGCGACTCGCGGCTTAACCAACTTTTTGGTTTATAAATAACTCCCAGTTTACGTTCTGTCATTATTATGTACCTATGCAATTATAATAAACACTCAGAACTTAATACTGTAAAATTTAAATCAATTTTATTTATACGATGGAAAAGTTTCCACTTGTGAGGAAAAAGTTTAACCAACGGCTCGATAGATGGCGTTGTTCATTTCAAGCACGTTTCTGAATCGCGATGTTAAGATTCTCCGTGACTGAGTTGAGCTCACCGGTTCCAATTTTTTTGGTATCGCTTCTCGGCCTTTTGGCTAAGATCAAAGTGTAGTATCTGTTCTTTTCAGCTTAATATCTGAAAGTTCCCTCACTGAGGGACCAGTATATTAAACTGATTTTTGTAAGCTGACGGGATGTTCGGGGCTCGCTCCACTCCCGTCGCGGGTCGGCCCGGCATTGCAGTGCCGCCGGGATCGGCCCACATAATTACTGAATGAGCTCGTCTCCCGAAGAAAGTTGTAATTATTACTATATTACTCGTCGGGGGAAAAAAATAATGTCCTACCTAGACATGGGCAAAATGTATCACTAAAAAGAAAAGATTGAAATGTATCTTTCGATCACTGGGATACGTATCACTCTTTTATATCTTTATAACCTAATGTATCAGTAGATCACGCTCGCGCGCACGACACGCAGCGCATTGAACTGACCCGATCCCGAACGGTAGCGAACGAAAGTCAAGGTTGAACTATCGACGCCAACTGATATTTTGTTTAATTTGAAATCGCAAATCTACTTATTTTCTATCCTGATCCTAAAAACGATGTCTTTATGACCGAAATTAGTTTGCATAGTTTACTAAAACTTTTTACAGGAAAAGTACGCGTACAGTTAAAACCAGTATAGTACTTAAATGTTCACGTTCCGCTTACCGATTTTATGCCCTACGCACCAATTATAGAGTTATTAATTTACCTTTCTGTGCCGACGTATATCAGTTTATAATGGTCAAACACATTGACATATATAACTTAAGATGTGTAACATATATATCAATGGTCAAATAACTCACTCTCTCCGTCTTGCGAAAGCGCGACAGAACAATCTAAATAGTGAGGTGCGAAAGAGACGCTTGGACTTTCCGAAAATTTGTTTACGAGTGTGGATAGGCGGTTGCGTTGCGATACAGATTGAAGAAAAAGGCCGTGACTCCGTGAGTGAGTGAGTTGTAAAGATACACTGATACACTGATACATTCGGATGTGAATGGATATAAAGAGTGATTGATGCAAACGGATTGATTCATATCTTTTGTATCTATCTCTCCTGGGTTACCCATCTCACTCATACCCATAATAGGTAATAGGTAATAGGTAAAACGGGCTGTTTTCCGCAACTCCACGTCAAGGCGCGTATTTTGCGTATGGGTGGGAGAATGGGTTATTCGATCCACCCCAGCTCCTCGAGAAAGGCCAGCAGCGCCTTGGTGTTGCTGACAATCTCACGTAGGGTAACCAGTGGGTAACCCAGGTAGGGTTACCGAAGTATTTTGCCCTGTAATTAGCGACCACCGGGCAGTTCAACAGCACATGAGCCGCTGTCTAGTCGTCCTCCATGCAGGCTCTGCACAGCGGACTGTCTGTTACTCCTAAGACAAAGAGGTGTTTGTTAAATGATCCGTGGCCAGTTACGGCTGCTGTAACTGCGCGCAACTGTCGTTTAGTTAAACGGAGAACTGTTTCGTGACGCGAGCATCGAACGCAGGAAGTGCTTCCTTAGCCTGCCTGCACTCACTTAGGTCCAACCATATTTTGTGATGTTGATCCCTGGTACGTTTCCTTACCAGAGTGCTCATACCCATACAGTATACACAAGTCGGTCGGTGCACCAATGTAGACACTTAGACAGACTACTTTTTTTATTTAATATGCAATTATTTATTTATTTCAACAAAAATAATACAACGGATTACACATACTTATTGGCTCTAACATGGGATTATATGAAATGTTAGCATCTGCAGCCGAACTAGGACGAGTCCTCTATCTCGGCATACAGCACCAGACCCCTCAAAATAGACATTATTATTTTACAAAAAAGACCAAAAGACATACAAAAAGATGCATTAATAAATGATCTTAAATAAGAAAAACTGGTTTTTATTCATACAAAAATGAATGTGTGTGTGATTTTGTGTAAGTGTATAGTATTGAAAGGTATTGGGGTGTTGGGTGTTGTAAATACGTCTTATAATAAAATAAAATGGTGTAACTGACAAAACAGGTGGTCTTTTCCGTCATAGGAAAGGGCAATTAGGTAGTTATGTATCTTCTTTTTACACAAGTTTTGTTGTTTGTTGAGCGGATATACGTGGGGTTCTTTATTTATTTTATTGTAAAGAAAAGGAGTTATGAGGGAGTAGTATCTCTCTATGAAAGATCTTTTGGGCTCATGGGATCGTGTCCATACCTCCTGCTTTCGGCGCTTGATAGTATTTTGTCATAACCGAGATTGCTGTGTTTCTTCAAAACAATTACTTCTATGATCGATTGCGTAACAGTAGAGTGTTGGCAGTATTGATAGTGTTCTTTTTGGAACAATATTGGTTGAAAATTGATCACTTTCAGTATCGCCCGTTGAGTAATTTCTAAGCGTTTGCTTGCAGTATGAAACGGTGGACTGGTATAAAGCAAAGAATAAATTTAAAAAATTAGCCTGTATTGCCCCACTGCAGGTCCAAGGCCTCCCTTTTCTTTTTCCACTCAACTGGATCCTGGGCCAAAATGGACCAATCCTTCATGTAAACCTCAAGTTCGTCCCGCCATCTACGCCTGGGTCTTCCGCGATGCCGTTGGACGTTTTCAGGGACCCATGCTGTGGTGGTCTTAGCCCACAATGCATCCGACATGTGGCAAACGTGTCCAGCCCAGTCCCACTTGAGCTCGGCTTTTTGGGTAACTTCCGCGATATGTATTTTAGAGCGCAGTATCGTGTTCCGCATCCGGTCGGTAAATCAAACTCCGAGAATACTGTGCTCCATCGCTCGCTGGCAAACCTCGAGCTTGGTCCTCTGCTGAATTGTCAAAGACCAGGTTTAAGCGCCGTATGTGTTTTGATTTTGTAGGGAGAATGCACATGTCCATTTATTTGCGTTTATGTCAAATCAGAAGATCTCCTTTCATAAGGGCCTTCATCGACTATTAGCTGTTCCGGGCATTTTCGGCGCGGCGAGCAACTTCTTTTTCTTGTCTCGCCTGGAAAGAGACTATTTGGCCGAGGTAAACATATTCTGGGACATTTATACAATCTCCACTCTCTCCACATACTATTTTTGTTTGATGCTATTTATTGGTCATGAGTTTGGTCTTTGACATGCATAAAGCAAAAACAGGCATAAAGCAAAGTAAATCTTTTTAAATAGAGTCCAATCTTTGACGTGCCTTAGATTTTTGAACACATAAATTATACACAAACGTATAAATTGAACATTTATTGCCACCGAAGTCAAGCGCAAAATACAAACTTGCTTACGCAATAGAAATTCGACAGAAAGTCAAAGTCTTTAAAGGAAACCGCTTTTTTCAGCTTATTTTAACGACCTTTCAGAGAAAATAAAGCCTTTATCTCACTGGAATTCCTACTCCATGGTGACGTGCACGGTTTTGATGAAGCACAATTTGAACATAAAAGACTATCCAACCAGCAGGTTGTGATAGTCTTTGTTTTTCGTAATTGTACTGCCAGACGGATATAAGAATATAAAAACCAATGGTCATAGCAGGATAAAATGTGGAAAAGTTTATAAATAAAGCCCTTGACTTCTTGTTATTAGGACCATCTGCTTTTTAGAAGTTTTTGATACAGAGGGATGTAATTCTTATATGCTTGTAAACTGAGGGACTACACTGCAAAATAAATAAAAATTTAGAAAAACACTTCAAACTTTAAAATATTGTAGAACGAATTTGGGAATTTGTAAACAAATATGTAAGGGTTTACCCTTAAAGTGTGATCATTTAGTTTTCACAGACCGTCAGAGCCATATCTCGGGAAGGATCTTATAATGAAGGTTTTGCGATTACTGCAGACATTTAGTAAACAATTTGTAAAGAAATTTACTAAATAACCGTGGGACCACACTTTAAAGACCGTAGTTTTTAATATACTTGTTTACAAATTCTCAGATTCGATCTACAATTGTTTTAAGTCTATTAGTAAATCCTAGTATTTCTATATTGCGAATTCTCAGTGTCCTCAGTTCAGCACAGCACATAAATTCTCCATATTTACGCGGCTTTACTTACTGCATTTCAGGTCGCGACCATTCCGAAGACCGCAATGAGATCATAGACGTGGATCCTGAGCTCGTGAAGAAAGGCATGCGCAACTTGATGCACGACGTGTGCCAGATTGAGCGCGAGAAGGTACGCGTAACAACGGTCTTTACACTGAGGCTTAGCACTTACACGTGACGTAAACGTAGCGTACATTAGAAATACGTTTTAAAGAGAACAATAAAACGATCGACTTCCAAAAAAAAACACTGCAAAGTGAAAAATAACTTTAATTTCGGAAGTCGGTGTTTGGTTTTCTTTTTTTTTTCGCCAACCACTTCTGAAATTAATGTTTCACTTTTTAAGGTTTTTTTTGTACTTACAAAAGTGTTTATTTTTCACTTTTTTGTTGTGGTACCTCTCCCTCACTATTTCACAATTATGGCACTACTCGCTATGTAAATAACAGTGACAGGAAGTTATTACATCAATATACTTCTGATCCTAGTGATACAGGAACTCCTAGTACAGGAGCCAAGGCTACACTGATGTATGTGACTTGAAGGGAAAATAAATAAAATGTAAATAAATTATGCAATGAATTTCCAAAATTACTACCTTTGTTACATCAGGAACTCTTGCAAATTTTATACTGTTCAGGCCCACCAATTTAGGGTGTCTATTGCATATTAGTGAATGAATTTAAGATTTTAACTGATTAGATTATTATTAAATGTATTACAGGACGACTACAAATCGCAAGTGAGCATGCTAAAGAAACAACTTAAAGACGCGAGTGAACAGGCAGGGAAGGGAGACAATAAGTTACAGTCTGTCACCGCCAACCTACGGACATTGCAGGAAGACAAGGCAAGGTTGCAGAGTGCGTTCGGGCAGAAGGAGGCACAGCTTAACGCGCTGGTAAGTTTCTTTGTCCATGCTGTTTTTTTTATTATCGTAAGTGTAAAGAAATGTTGTTACATTTGGTTTGACAAAAACATACCAACGCAATTATATCAGACACGGCATGTCGGTGCCATAGCATAATAAAATTATTCATTTACATAACTAGGGTTCATGGTTTTAAGTTTATTAAAACAATCTAAAACATGTTTTTGTTCTTGTAATTACTGATTTGTTTCAGAACGAGTCAGTACAAAGTAAGACCCTGGAGATCAGCAACTTGCGCGACAAGATCACCAGCCTGGAGGCTGCGTTAACATCTATCACTGAAGAAAAGGTTCAGAATGAGGTAAAGATTAAAATATTATTTTCATACAAATGAAAATAGAAAAATCGTACTGTAGAAAAAAAATTGCAATGTACAAGACTGTCTTTTGTAACTACCTAGTGGTTTCGTATCAAAAGGCAGAGCAGCCATGGTCAATTTTTTTTTATATTTTTCATTTAATCTTGTAATCGTCTTCCCAAGCCTTTAGCAGATGTGTTCTGTGCTTGTTAGCCTTTCGAGTATGGTCCTCCAATGAGCACCGTCCCTCTTTGTGTTGCTTGACTACGTCAAGCTATGTCCTATGTGTGCTGCCTTTTCAATCGACGGTGTTCCAGTGGGTTGGTCAATACAGAAGCTAGGCTGTTGACGTGGTTTTCAATGCGCATTTTGTAAAGTTTTGTTCTGTGTTCGATCTCTTCCTTTACAGTAGTGATTTTGAGGCAGTCATGTAGTTCAGACATTTTGGTAAAAGGTCAATTTAAATAAGCTATTAGGCACACATTATTGTTGTTAAAACATTATTTCCACTTTTTTATTTTGTATCTCACGAACTGTTTACATTATTCTTCCTTTCTTTTTTTGATTTAAAAATCTTATTCGTAGAACAAAGGAGATAATCTTCGAGTTCAGTTAGCGGAACGTGTACAAGAAGTGGGACAGCTGCGGGAAGCACTTGCAGCGGCTGAAGGTACATATTACACATTTGATGAAGTCAGTTCTGTCTAAACTAGATTCACTCGTAAACGTTCACTGTCGGATCTACTGCTTCTAGACGCTGGGTGAACTCATGATAGTATTGTAGGATAAATTAAAAGTATAGCAAAAATATCAGGTATTCACTGGGATCAGTTCGTGCCAAAGTAATCAATTCGTATCGACTGTTTCAGTGATGCTTTACTCGAATCCAAATTCATGGAAATTTCCGCATTTTCAAGAAAGCTCGCATTTTAATCTTACTAGATTGCTAGTAAGATTAAAATGCGAGCAATCAAAAATCTATTTAATTCGCCTACATTTTAAAAAGTTTTCAATATTGTTTATTAATGAGGTTGGGAATTGAATTTGAAGCCTTTAACCCGTGGCATGTTCCAAACAACTTCTTTTATTTTTTTCTAGACAGTGTCGCAAGACGCGTGTAGCTCGTGGCCACGGGGTAAGGCCAGGTCATTGGTCAGTCGTAGACCTTATAATAGAATGTTGACCTACTAATTAGTGTTATCTTGGTTTCTAATAGAAATTGTATTGTTATCGGAACCCATTAGGTTCACTTGACATGCGAGAGGTTAAGAACCAGAATTGGTGCTCTGGTAAAAATACACAAACATGTTTCCAGCTTATATCTTCCTTTAAAGTTACCAGACATCACATACCATGCCATTTCATGTATCTCCCATACCAGGTCGCGCGGCCCGTCTGGACGTGCGTCGCGCGCAGTTGGAGGGAGACATCCAGAGAGCTGCCGTCGCCGCCAGGGATAGAGACCAGGCTCTGAAGGTATGTGGTATTAATTTTGTAGATAACTCCTTTGAAAAATATACAAATATGTATAACAAGCTGTGTGTTCGATGGTATTCCCATCGGAAAAATTTACGCATTTCTATACAAAATTTCTTCCCTATTTGATCCCTTTAGGGGATGAATTAAAAAAAATCTACACTTTACACTTTTGTTGTATAAGGAACTCTTGCGCAAAATTTTATGTTTCCAGGCCCAGCATGAATCCAAGATTTTTTTATCCTAGATTGAATTTAATTTTCACTAATTTGGTACAAATAAAATCTCACAATGGTTCTAGTCTTATTGTCCTCTTCGCAAAGCCTATAGTCGATAAATACCCAGTCAAACTCTTCATATGAGACCGATACATGAGTAAAAACAACTTTTTATACATGCAAATATGTAGACTGTCTACTTTTCTGTAAGAAGTTTTTTTTTCACGATTCGGATACGAGTTTCATAGAAAAAGTTTTATTTTTTACTTATTTCCAAAACACTTTTTTTATGCTAGCGACCTGATCTTTTAATTTAAAGTATAGCCGCTTTAGCTGATATAGCATAGGTGCGATCAACTGTGTTCTAGATACTATGCTGTATATAACTGTATTCTGGCAACACACAGCAGTGGCGAAAGCACCATATAACACGATTCCTACCGGCTTCCTTTCGGGGATTCGCATCGGCAACTCTATCGCTATTTTATATGGCACGTCAATAGTGGCTACTATTGTCAGAAAATATAGTTACATTACGGGTATTTAATTCACCATAACATTCAAATAAAAAAAAAGGTTTATTTCTAGCTTTGTATTACAACAAAAATGTTCTAAAATTAACCCGGCGCCAAAACGTCATAAATGGAAACTAAAAATCATACAACAGCGATTCCGTAACGATATCACTTCAAGTCACGTGGCACCGCTTGATATGGACGAGAGCAAGCCGCTGTACAACGGGTTATAATAGAGACGGATATAGAAAAATGCGTCAGCGAGAACTAGATGGAAGAATATTGCACATTTTATTTGGTTTTCAGTTGTTCAGTTTTATTGTATTTGATTCTTTACATTCCTATTAATTTTAGAATTATAGTAAGTATTGTTTATTGATAGGTCAGGAAGTTAAAGCCGACTTCGCTTAGGCTTCTCTCTTAGGAAAATTGACAGCTCGCCGCTGACACAGTTTTCTACTTGTTTCCGCACTGACGTTAAAATATCGCGTATAATAATCAGAGAGTTGCTTAAGACTTGTGAAGCCTACGCTGCCGTACATGGATTAATTTATAATGTAAAAAAAAATGAATACATGGTCTTTAAGGTCGGCGGAAAACGCCGTGAAGTGGGACCCGAGCTTCTAATAAACGGGTCAGTGATCAAAAGGGTATCCACTTTTAAATACTTGGGTCACTTTCTTTCCGACGACCTTAAGGACCATCTATATATATAGAGAGGGAGCTCAGAGCACTCGCCGTTCGGTGCAACATGTTGGCCCGTAGATTTGCTCGGTGTATGGACCAATTACTATTTTTTAGGCTTACTGCCAGAGTCTGTACACGAGTAATCTATGGGTCAGTCACATCAAGACAGCACGGTTGGCGCAGCGGTTAACCGATTGACTGCTGCGCTGCGTGTCGCGGGTTCGATTCCCGCACGGAACAAATATTGGTATGACCTACAAATAGTTGTTCCGGGTCTGGCTGTTTGTGTATGTGAGTTTAAATGTTTGTGAACGCACCCACAATACAGGAGTAATTCCTAGTGTGGGGCAACGTTATTAAAACAAAAAAAAAAAAAAAAAAAAAAAAAAAATAGATCGCTAGACGTCCTGCGTGTCCAGTATAATAATGGATTCAGGATGTTGTTGAGACTTCCTCGCTATTGCAGCGCGTCGGAGATGTTTGCGCAAGCTCGTACCGACGGTTTTCATGCGAGAAAACCGCTTCGCTACTGGGACGAGTGAGAGGCAGTCGCAACCTCATCCTGAGAACTGTAGCGGAGAGTTTCGGTTCTCCAATTCTAAAGCAGATTATACAGAGGGTGATTGGTACTATCAGTAGAAAATAAGTTGTTTTAATATTATGTTGCTAACACTATGGATTCTTTTTCCGAAATAAAAATTTACAACGTGTAACGGAAAGGGTATATACATACCAAGGGCACGGCTTCTTTGAATGATATCAAACGATATTGGGAGGGTTTTTTAATCCTATCTCTAAATGTTCGGAAGTTATGAGAATTTTTAATACATTGATACCAGAAACCAAATCATCAAATTGAAATAAACACGCCACTCGGAAGAGATTTATCGTGATATTGGCAAGTAACGTGTAAAGTTATTGACCTACGTAGTGCGGTGACACGTTTGTTATGATTTGAATTCAAGAAACATATGAAACCGAAAATTTGGTATCAATTCTTAGAGTATTTTATTTTGAGCTGAAACTATGTATTCTATACCAGCTGTTATCTTTAGTGCTTAAGGATAGCAATTGGGTTTCTGTTACAGCCTGTATATTATTATTATTAGGTATTGCTATTTTTCGCGAACTGGATCTTCAACGGACTGCGTAGCGCCGAGAGTTGAAAATCGATCGCGCTAGGATGCACACTTTTGAATTTTCAATGCTCGGTACAACACCGAAAGTCGAAAATCCAGTGTGCGATGTAATCTCTTCGTGATATTTTTTGTCTCACCAATTTATTATTCTAACTCCTCAGAAACTCCAAGAGCGTTGCGAAGGCTACACCCGCACGATAGCCCAGCTAGAAGACCGCTGTACTTCCCTCAAGGGCACGGTGGAACAACTGTCCACAGCTCTACAGAAAGCCGCCACGGCCGAGAGCGAGCTGAGGGCTGAGCTGGGCAAGATGACCAGACAGTTCAACGAGGCGAAGAACAATGAGCATAATGCTGTGGATAAGCTAAGGCAGATACAGAAGAGTGTTTGTAAGTATTGAATTTTATCCTGGTATAAAAAATCCGATTAGTAGCTAGCTGTCAATTAGTAGCTAGTTGTCAAATGTCATGTTGTAAGTTTGATTTTGTTGACCAAAATAACAACACCCACTCATAGAAAATACACACGACCCTATTAGGCTCCTTAAAATTGGGCTATCAAATGCATTAAGATTTTTTCAAATCCGACTGATAGTTCGAGAGATTCATCATTTCAGCCGAATGACGTCCTCTGCTGGACATAGGCCTCCCCCATGCTTCTCCACTTCGACCGGTCGTATGCTTCCCACGTCCAGCGGATTCCCGCGGCCTTCACAAGGTCATCGGTCAACCTTGTGGAAGGCTTTCCCGCTCTACGTCTTCCGGTACGCGGTCGCCACTCCAGAACCTTTCGGCCCCATCGGCCATCTGTTTTGCGAGCAATTTGCCCTGCCCACTGCCACTTAAGTTTGGCAATTCGTAGGGCTATGTCGATTACCTTGGTTCTCCTGCGGATCTCTTCATTCCTGATTCGATCACGTAGGGAAACTCCGAGCATAGCCCTCTCCTTCTGATAAGGCCCATTGTGAGCGACCACGTTTCTGTACCATAGGTCATCACTGGTAACACACACTGGTCAAAGACTTTCGTCTTGAGACACTGCGGTATTTGGGACGAGAAGACATTGCGAAGCCTCCCGAACGCTGCCCAGCCGGGTCGGATTCGACGATTGACCTCTTTCTCGAAGGTGGACCTACCTAACTGGACAGTTTGACAGTTTGTTCGAGAGATTACCGCATTCAAACAAAGAAGCTCTTATTAGTATAGATTAAATCGTAAAAGTCATTCCGTGTGGTGCCGAACGTAAAAGAACAGCACCATCCCATTTCTTCCCGTGGGTGTCGTAGAAGGCGACTAAGGGACTTACTAGAGAATGGGCAGCAGCGTTCTCTATGCATTTTACCACAATACTGCGAGCGCCAACCCGCGTGCCGAGCGTGACGATTATGGCAAAACCCCCCTTTTGGGGCAGGCCTATGTCCAAACTCAAACTCAAAGCATTTATTTCAAATAAACCAATTACAGGCACTTTTGAATTGTCAAGGTCGGTGAGTTAGAAAGATGAAGCTAATTGCCCATTCCAAAGCGTAGGTACCTATGGAGAAGAACGGGCAAGAAACTCCATGGACACTCTTTTAAAATCATGGTAATGTTACAAAAAGTTGGTTACAACATTATGTTGAAATTATCAATGTGAGAACGATGTAAAAAGACGTGCACATTAACGCTTTAATGTGCACGTCTTTTTACATCGTTCCGTAATTAAAACAAAAATAAAATAACAATTCAGAAATTAAAATAAGCCGTGGGAGCTAGGAGATGACCAGTCCCTACTGGCGGCGCCCGTTCACGAACATGACGTGTGGATCAGCACCATTCAGCTCAACCATTTTGAAGGGAACTTAATGATCCAACACACACGCCACCACCAGCGAGACATTTGAGTGAGCATGACATACTCCTAGCTGCCAGGGCACATTCAGGTCAATGAAAGACGTACCCTGTAAATGGTAGCTTTACAGTAGGAAAATAGTGCTCACACATATGCTATGCAATTACGAGTATACAATACTAAAAGTTTGAATTTATACAATGCAAAGATATCTAGTCTTTTACAGTCTTCAGCAGCTCCAACGTTTTCAAATGCTAATCAATTTGGTTTAACCTACCTTGTGGAGCTGGACAAGCAGCGTTTAGCCAAGCATTTTTATCAGCGATGTAATCTCCCAACTTATAATAAGCATGGCTGCATAGTGTGCGTTTTATACAAGATTTAAATTTCATTTCATTCAGTTGGAGAATGTGGGGAGGTATTTTATTGTAACATTTTAAACAGTACCCCATGAAGGATGAGTCTACTTTAGCCAGTCTGAAGCCTGGTTGAACTAATTGGTCCCTATTTCTAGTCCCAACGGTGTGTCTTTCACCTCTTTTACTGAAAAGATTAAAATTTTTCCTGACGTACATAATGTTCTCATAGATATATTGACAAGGTACCGTCATGATATTAATATTTTTGAAAAGTTCCCTTAGAGAATCTCGCCTACGGAGGCCATATATTGCTCTGATGGCTCTTTTCTGCAGAATAAAAATAGACTCAATATCTGCAGCCCGTCCCCATATTAAAATACCGTAAGACATGATACTATGAAAGTAACTGAAATAGACTAACCTCGCGGTTTCTACATTAGTGAATTGGCGGATTTTTCTTACAGCATATGCTGCTGAACTTAGCCGTCCTGCAAGAGCTGTTAAATGAGGACTCCACTGTAGCTTTGAGTCGAGCGTGATCCCTAGGAAAACAGTTTTATCGACGAATTCTAGTTTCTCTTTATTCAATACTATGTCACAATCAGTACTTTTAACATTTGGTAAAGCAAATCTTATGCATTTAGTTTTTTTCCCATTTAATACTAAATTATTAGCAGTGAACCAATTTTGCACCAGCAGTAGGGCGTTATTTACGTCGTCAAGATTTGATGCACGTCTATTTATTTTAAAAATTAAGGATGTATCGTCAGCAAATAACACCATTTGTGGTTGTTTTTTTAATAAATGGGGTAGATCATTAATATATACTAAAAAAAGGAAAGGACCTAATATTGAGCCTTGTGGAACACCCATTTTTATTTTTAAACCAAGTGAATTGACTCCATTTATATGAACTTTTTGCTGTCTATCATTTAAATAAGATTTTACTAGACTGAGCGCAAGTTTACCTAGTCCGTAATGCTCAAGTTTTAAGAGCAAGGTTTCGTGATTAACGCAATCAAATGCCTTGGAGAGGTCACAAAAGATTCCAATGGCATCCTGGGCCTCCTCCCAAGCATTAAATATGTGTTTTAATAAGGTAACACAACGTCCTTTGGTGAAACCATATTGCTGATCGTGTAAGATTTTGTTGGTGTTAAAATGATTAAGCATTTGATTGAGCATTATCTTTTCGAACACCTTGCTGAATACCGGCAGCACGGATACTGGTCTATAATTGTTGGCGTCATTGCTCTCTCCAGATTTGAATAGAGGTATAACCTTACTATATTTCATTAAATCCGGGAAGACTCCTTGATCTACACACAAATTAAATATCAAAGCTAAGTATGGTGCTATGGTCTCGATTATAGATGTACAAACTTTTATAGACATTCCCCATAGATCTTCGGTCAGTTTGATTTTGATTTGCCGAAAACATTTTAAAACTATCATAGGGTTTATGTGTTTAAATTGAAATTCAACAGGGCAGCCTGGAACGTTCGCTCTTAATAAATCAATTGAGACATCGGGGGACGAATTTAAAGCTTCTGTCGTTTTAAATGGTATATCAGTAAAGAAGTTTACAAATTCTTGAGCTACTTCTATGTTAGAGCTTATGGCACCACGCGAAGTCTCTAATGTATAATCCAATTTTTTAATTTTTTTCCTACTAGTTTCGTTATTTATAACTTTCCAAACTGTTTTTATTTTATTCTCTGCTGATTTGTGTTAAGAAGAGGTTCTAATACCTTTTTGAATATCGTATTGAACCGACATTCAATTCAATCTTTTACTGTCAAATATATTTCAATGCAAAACACACGGTTTTATATAATTTAACATGGTAGCAGAGCGTAAAAACGATATTTTAACGTGCTGAAACTGGATTCTGTGACCTATTTAATAAGTACGCATCTATCAAGAAGTTACAGAAAGATGAATTCTGTGAGATTTGAGATTGGGCGCTTAGAAGGAAGTACAAACTGGCAGACGTGGAAATACAAGATTTCCCTGCTCTTGCGGAGCACCCCAGGTACGCTAGACATTATCCAGGGTAAAGTAACTAAGCCAGAGCCACCAGCGGCACCGGCGTTACCAGCAAAGTTGTTGGAATATAAGACGGTATTGGATAACTACCAAAGCCTTGACAGTCATGCCTTGCTTATTCTTACCACAAACATGACAGAAGAAACCCTGCACAAGGTCATGCGGTGCAATACGTCAAGTGAAATGTGGACAGAGTTGCATCGTCTTTATGATGGAGCTAAGGAGGATCGAAATTATGAACTTTGCATGAGATTCTTCCGCTTTCAGAAGACTGAAGATCACGATATGGCTACTCACATTTCAACGCTCAAAAACATCTGGTACGAATTGAATAAAGAAATTGGAGGTAATAATCTTCCCGAAATGCTTTTAATTTGCAAAATCTTGGACACACTTCCTGATCAATATTTTCATTTCAAATCGAGCTGGCTGTTAATGAATAAGAGCGATAGGAACATCGAAAACTTGACGATACAGTTGTGTGCTCATGAAAGGGCTTTAACAAGTGGAAACCGAGAGACCATTATTGAAGAAGCTCTGGTACTGAGATCGAAAGACAAAAGCAAGCAGAGAGACAAGAAAAGGAAATGCAACTATTGCGGACAGCTAGGGCACAGAGTCAAAACTTGTCCGAAATGGTTAGCCGATGGGAGACCACCCAAACCCACGCCAAATAACCAAAGTACATCAAACGTCAATATGAACCTAATGGCAATTGTAAATAATGTGGAAGACATCGATCAAGACAGCTGGTATGTCGACAATGGATCTACTAGTCACGTTTCAAATCGAGGAGACTTATTTAAAACCTTTGAGTACTTCTCTACGTCGCACACAGTTACAACTGCAAATGGTACAGCTATTCAGGCCGTTGGAAAGGGAGCACTGGATATCGAAGCTGACGTACGTGGTACTAAAGAGATTATTACTCTTAACGACGTGTGGTATGTACCATCTATTAAGAAGAACCTGTTTTCGGTACTGTCAGCTCAGGACAAATTAACAAATACTATATTTGAATCCCGAACCCAAGAATGTATAATGAAGTATGAAGGCGGACGACATCTACTGATTGGAGTGCGAGCTAAAAATGGAGGACTTTACAAGCTAAAAGTCAAAAACATTAAGGGCTCTCATGAAATTAATCACGTAGGGATATCTGACCAGATGCAATTATATCATGAGAGGCTGGGACATCAAAATAAGTTTCATGTTAAGAAGGTTGTCGAGACAGAGCTTGGCATAACGCTGAAAGTAGACAGTGAACTCTGCGAAGGATGTGTATTTGGCAAAACCCATCGACGCAAGTTTGGCACTAGAGAACGTGCGTCACAGCCTGGAGAGCTGTTACATACTGACGTATGTGGCCCGTTCAAGAATTCATTTTCCAAATTCAAATATTATGTTCTTTTTAAAGACGACTTTACAAAATATCGGCAAATCTACTGTCTGAAAGAAAAGGGAGAAGTTCATGAAAAACTTGAGCAAATGTTGGCAGAGACTAAAGCTACTGGACATATTGTAAAAGAAATTCTTAGCGACAACGGCGGTGAATTCGACAATGCGAGAGTACGGGAAATTTTACACAAGAACGGAGTACGTCAAAGATTGACGATGCCTTATACGCCAGAACAGAATGGATGTTGTGAGCGTGACCATAGAACGATTGTAGAGTCAGCAAGAGCCATGATGCATGCGCATGAAGAAATGCCTCAGGGCCTATGGGCTGAACTTGTCAATACTGCCACTTACATCCTGAATCGCACTGGACCGACACAAGAAGGAAAGTCACCTTATGAACTCTGGTTCGGCAAGAAACCCAATATCAAACATTTGAGAATTATCGGAAGCACCTGCTACGCCCACATCCCAAAATGCAATAGAAAGAAAATGGACAAGAAAGCCGTGAAAGGAGTCTTAATTGGATATGACAACGATGATGGATACAGAATTTGGTGCAAAGAAAACAGTACACTCATAAGGTCTCGAGATGTAACGTTTCAGGAGAGAACTTTTTCACCACGTAATGAAATCATTCTACAACCTCCTTACCTGGATCCAGTCGCATCGACAGTCGCAAAACATGCCTCTGTTACTGATGATGAAGAAGATGCTGATCACAGTTTGAGTGCTGAAAACGATTTCGACAGATCTATTGAATCGGAAAGAGAGATGGAGATGGAACCTGAAAGTGATGAGTATTTATCTGCACAAGAGATAGAAATTGAAAGGCTCAAGACACTCAGAAGCAGATCTGACCTCAAACCTCCCTCTAGATATGATGGTTTTGTTATGACCGTGAGTAGAGATGATGAAGTTAATCCGGAGCCTAGAACATACAAAGAAGCTATGAAGAGTACTGACAAAGATAAATGGATAAAAGCAATGAATGAAGAGTTAAATTCGCTGAAGGATAATGACACGTGGGAAATGGTTGATCTACCACCTAAACGCAAAGCCATTCCTTGCAAGTGGATTTATAAAATAAAAACTTACCCAGATGGCAGTATCGAAAGATACAAGGCTAGACTCGTTATAAAAGGTTTTTCGCAAAAAAAAGGCCTTGATTATTACGATACCTTTAGCCCGGTAGCTAAGACAAGCACTATCAGAGCTCTCTTAAGTACCGCAGCAAATGAAAAAATGACACTTGGACAATTTGACGTGTCTACGGCATTTTTATATGGAACGCTCAATGAAGAGATCTTTATGAAACCTCCTGAAGGATGCCAGAGTGAATCGAAGGTGTGTAAACTCAAGAAAAGTCTTTACGGATTGAAACAAGCACCGAGATGCTGGAACACCTGTATAACGGATTATATCATCCAAATTGGTTTTGAACAAAGTTCAGCGGATCCATGCCTGTTCATCAGGAAAAGAGGGGATAAGAAAGCTATAATAGCTTTATATGTGGATGACGGATTGGTGGCTGCGAGTGATGAAAATGAAGTGGAAAATGTTTACACCGAGCTAAGGAAAAGATTTAAAGTCACGACCAAGCTCGCATCTTATTTTCTCGGAATAGAGATACATACTTCCGATGATGGATCTATCACAATAGACCAAAAGGCGTACGCAAGGAAAGTACTGCAACGTTTTGGTATGGTAAACTGTAAACCAGCACCAACGCCGATTGTAAAGTATCCGCAAACAGAAAAGACGACAGACTGTAAGGAACGATTTCCATATCGCGAGGCAGTTGGTGCTTTGTCCTATTTAATGGTTGGCACAAGACCAGACATAGCTTTCGCTGTAGGAGTGGTGTCTAGAACACTACAAAGCCCGAGTAATGAAGATGTAGTAAGAGTGAAAAGAATATTTCGTTACATTCAAGGCACTCTGGACTACGGCATCACGTACACGTATAAAGGTAAGCATAACGATATCGTGATGTACACAGATGCAGATCACGGAGGTGACCCCACCACAGGAAGATCGACATCTGGCATGCTTTGCCTGTACTCAGGTGGCGCTATCTCTTGGCGGAGCAATCGCCAGAGAACTGTAGCACTCTCGTCAACCGAAGCTGAGATTGTAGCGGCGAGCGAAGCTGCTCGAGAAGTTTTGTGGCTAAAGAAAATTGTTAATGACATAGCTATGGACGTGGCAATAGTGAAGTTGCTAATAGACAATGAGTCTGCATTGAAACTCAGCAAGAATCCGATTGAGAACCACCATCAGACTAAGCATATGCACGTCAAAAGAAGACACTTCTTTTTGAGAGAATGCATTTTAAATAATAATTTGGTGGCTAAAAAGGTTACTTCGGCGCAAAACTTGGCTGACATGTTAACGAAGCCGCTATACAAGCCAAGGCTGCTCTATCTGACTGAGCTGATGAGCCTCAAGTGAAGAAGGGAGGGAATGTTAAGAAGAGGTTCTAATACCTTTTTGAATATCGTATTGAACCGACATTCAATTCAATCTTTTACTGTCAAATATATTTCAATGCAAAACACACGGTTTTATATAATTTAACAATTTGATCTTGTTGCTAATGTACAAAGCTTTAGCTAACTTGCAGGTATTTCTAAAAATTTTGGAATATGTAGCAACATACTTGTTGAAAGTTTCGGTGTTAATGTAAGGCTTAAGGCCGTACAGCTCGAACAGTCTTTCCCTACTTATCCTAATACCTCTAGTAGCCCAGTCACTAAATACAAAATGAGGGCAAATATTTTTTGTTTCCTTTTCTAAAGTTTTACTGAATTCAGTGTGCACTACTGAAAAGAAATCCTCATACAATTTATTTGCATCGTCCATATTATGAACGCCCAGAATATTTAACTTACTGTTTAGGGTACTATTGAATTTATTTAATTTGGCCGTCGTTATTGGTCTAAATTGTATTTGCACTTTTTGCAAAGGTGCTCTAAACTTAAAATTTACCGTTTGTCCACTATGATCAGACGGCAGATAATTTACGATGGCTTTCTCTACATATTCACAATCGCAGAAAATATTATCGATACAAGTAGCAGAAGTTGGAGTTACTCTAGTCGGTTCTGTAAAAACATTCGTTAAATTGAACGATTTAAAAAGGCTTAGTAATCTAATGAAAATCACCACAGATAATTGTGGCTTTATTACTGGATGCAAGTTTCGCTAGGGCATCTTCCATTATTGACTCAAATAAAGAAAAGTTCTGATAATTAGGGGGTCTGTACACGCACACTACAACATGCTTATCTAGCTCAACACAGGACAGTTCGATACAATGTTCCACTGATAATCCAACTATGTCATTACGTTGCTTAGATTTTAGACAATTTTTTATCAATATAATAGAACCTCCACGCTGGATAGATTTACGGTTAAAAAAACTGCCCACACTATAGTTTTCATAATTAATTAGCATTTGGTAATCCTTAAACCAATGTTCAGTAAAACAAACAATGTCAAACTTTGTTTTTTCTAAAAACAATTCTATTTCTAATAATTTGGAAGAAATACCTTGAATATTTTGATGAAATAATTTTAAGGCTTTCTGCTGATCTCCTTTTTTATAATTAATTGTTTTAGAGCAAGAAGATACCTTGTTGTTGTTTGGCATAAGAATATTCTTACTGGTACCTTCTGTTGTCTTACAAACTAGTTTAAAACATTATCCGGAGTTAACCCCAAGACTTCAATGACATCACCAGGCATTGAACTCACTGTGAGTGAGGGACATGGAACGTCCTTCGTACAATTTGTATACAAACTTATAGCATTTGAGCTACATTTATTCAGTTTCACCACCGATGTGGTGTCAATAATACAAGACTTCGACATACTATTTATGTCTGAGTTTATATAAAAAGCTAATAGCCTTGCTATTATGTGTCTATAACTAACAGGCAGATACACAGTACCCCTAGTCGATTTTAAAGTTTCCACAAAACTGTTGGTGTCAAAAAACACAAGCTTGTCACTATAATGACTAACTAAGAAATGCATATGCTTATTAAGCATATGAATATAATTGTTTTGTCTATTTGTCAATTTTTTTAAATATGGGAAAGCACACAATGTTATTTTACTAGAATTTAACTTTAACAACTCAGTTACATAGTCTGTAATTTCATCTTTTCTGACCTTAGACCTATTACCTACAAATACAGTAATGTTGGTTTTGGGATTATATTCATTTCTTGTTATTGATGCCATTATGCGTTTGTAAGTTGACCCTGGCATACAATAATTTTGAGTGGAGTAAGTCCAGCGGTGGACGTCTTTTTCTTTCGGCTGAAATGGTGATGATGATGAAGTCGTAAAAATCGTGCGAAGTACGGGCGGTTCGCTAGTAAATAATAATATGAACATTCAATGTTTCTCATGAAGTCATGATATTGTTTCTTTATTTCAGCGAGCTGTGAGAATGAGAGGCGGGTACTGACAGAGAAACTGGAGAGTGCCAAGTCAGCACTTGGTGAGTTGAAGAGATTGAACTCTTCACTTGAAGACCAGGTGCACAGACTCACCAACCAGCTGGCCAATGTGGAGGTTCAGAGGTATGTCGTGTTTAATGGGCGTTTAACTCATTTAAACTCAGAAAATATGTAGGTACATAAATATAGTCGCCGTGCATGTTGCTGAAATTAGGAGCGGTTGTGTGTATATCTTTAAGGAGGTCTTCAAAACCACGACTTGCTCTAAACCCTCATAATTGAGAAACGATGCAAGGAGGGACTTTAAAATACTCACCTACATGGCTTATCTTAGTTTACTGGTTGGCTTCTCCAAATAAATTAATGTTGACTGTCCAGTAGTGTCCAGAGGAAAAAGTATAGAATTGTCAAACTAAAGTGGTAAAATACCACCATACCGCTCGTCGAACCTGCATTGTTAGACTTACTTAACATCCTAATAATATAATGTTCAGACTTTAAATAAAAGAGAACATAAACTCTTGTTTCGGCATTTCTGCTCAGGGATTAGTCAGCTAGGAAATAGCCGGCGCCATCTTAAAATATTGACCAACAAAAAATGGACGTGTAAAAGTGTCTTAAAATATTTACGTACATAAATAACATTTCATTTCAACCGACTGCTGAGTTTTGGAATACAAGCCTACTTGAGTGGACACTGCGAATTAGTATACGCAGTGCGGGGTCTTCATGGACCGACGATCTTTGTGGGGTGATATTTTTGAATTAGAATTGCAAAGGATCGGTCCCAGAGACTTGCAAGCGAAGAGGCCTATTTCCAGTAATGGATAGTAGTTCACTCATCAGGATCATCAGCCTTTGGCAACAGGCTGATGATCATTGACTGGCCACAGCTCTAGTGTCCATGAGTAGCAGCAGCAAGGTGTCAATTTTTCTAAGACAGAAATCTTACTGACTTATAAAAAAATAATACTTACTATTATTGTAAAATTAATATAAATAATTGAATACAGTAAAATTGAACAGCTGAAAACCAAATAAAATGTGCAATATTCCTCCATCTCGTTCTCGCTTACATATTTTTCTATATCCGTCTCTATTGAAACCCGTTGTAAAGTGACATCATTACGGAATCGCCGTTGTATGAATTTTTAGTTCCCGTTTTGGCGGCGGGTTAATTTGCCACATTTCTTTTTTGTTGTAGTTTGTTTTTTTAATGTTATGGCAAATTAAATACCCGTAGTGTTACTATATTTTTGACAATAGTAGACACTATTGACGTGCCATTTTTCAAAAGCGGCACAGATGCGAATCACTGAAGGGAAGCCGGTAGGAATCGTGTTATATGATGCTTTCGCCACTGATAAGTAGTTAATTTTTTATTTCTTCCCTCCCAGATCCGCTTTCGAATCTCAGCTCCGCATGACGACATGGGACGGCAAGGAAAGCAACAGCGACAGCGAACTAGAACGTGAACTGCACCAGCTACAGCGGGAACGCTCGGAGCTGAAGTCCAAGGTTGATGTGCTGCAGGACGCCGTGCGCAAACTGGAGGCCGAGCGGCGGCTGGTGCGCCCCGCGCTGCGCAGCAAGAGCCACGACCGCGAGGGGAAGACTGTCTACTACTCGGATCTAGACTCAGGTAAACATTTATTTAATTAAGGTTCACTAACAGTTGTTACAGATATACAACGTGTAACGGAAAGGGTATATACATACCAAGGGCACGGCTTCTTTGGATGATATCAAAAGATATTGTAGGGGTTTTTTAATTCTATCTCTACATGTTGTGAGAATTTTTAATACATTGATACCAGAACAAATGGAAACAAACACAACACTCAGAAGAGATTTATCGTGATATTGGCAAGTAACGTGGAAAGTTATTGACCTACGTAGTGCAGTGACACGTTTGTTATGTTTTGAATTTAAGAAACATATGGAACCGATCATTTGGTATCAATTCTTAGAGTATTTTATTTTGAGCTGAAAGTATGTATAGTGATTCTATACCAGCTGTTATCTTTAGTGCTTAAGGATAGCCATAGGGTTTCTGTTACACCTTGTATTATACACATAGGAACATAAAAGTAATATAGTGTCTTAAATCTATCTGCACAACCAATCACAGGCAAACACCGCATGCAAAATGGTCTTTGTGATTATAACTTTAATTTTAAAGACTTCATCATCATCATATCAGCCGAAAGACGTCCACTGCTGGACATAAGCCTCCCCTAGGGGATTTGCCATAATCGCCACGCTTGGCAGGCGGGTTGGCGATCGCAATATGGTGGTCAAATGCATAGAGAACGCTGCTGCCCATTCTCTAGTAAGTCCTTTAGTCGGCTTCTACGACACCCACGGAAAGAAATGGGATGGTACTATTCTTTTACGTCCGGCACCACACGGAACCTAAAAGACTTTTAACCTTTGACCTTTAAAGACTTAATGTACTTAAATTCTAGATAGTTATATTAAAAATTAATATTAATTACGTCTGACAAACGGCGATATTGAGCCTACGTGGACGTCCACCAGATCGCTGCGTTCGTTTATGAGTTTGCACATGCGAGGTATAGGCGAATTAGCACCAGACACTGTACGGCGAATCAGAATCAGAATAAGAACTTTATTTGCTATGAATGTAGGTACAGGTATAAGATATTATACATAAATTGATGAGATCGGCTAAAGTCTACCTTACGGCGTGCAAATTATTACGTACATAAATTAAACTATTAATACAAATTAAATAATGTCAGAAAAATAAAACAGAAATTAAAGTGAAGTCAATTAATATAGTCAGGTACATAAGTTATAATTGGTCAAATTTATAATTAAATATCAGAGTAACTTTATATCATTCAGAAAGTCTTTCACTGAGTAATAACATTTGTCTAATAGTAGTGCAGTAATCTTAGATTTAAAAATATTTACTGAATAATCCTTAAAACTATGAGGTATTTTATGAATGACAGGGCCCATTGTCGTAATACTTTTCCTTAACAGTGCTGTTTTGTAATTACCCGAATGTAGCAAGTTCTAATATTGGGATCTCAAGGGGCCATTACGTGTTCTTATATTGGTGAAGAGGTGGAGCTGAAGGTGTTATAGATTTGCGAGGTGGTCTACGGGGTAGGTCGAGACCATCATCATTCTCCAGTCCTTATCCCAATACACAGCAATATACAACGGACAAAATTCTACGCACGTGTTGGGTATCGAAATCGAAAACAAATGAATATGTTTCATTTGTTTTCGATTTCGATATTCGATAAAAGGAACAAAAAAAAAATCATCATTCAATGGGCGAAGGCCCATAATCGGTCTACGAACCGCGTCGTTCAGCTGTT
Organism: Polymixis lichenea; assembly: GCA_949091785.1. NCBI lineage: Eukaryota > Metazoa > Arthropoda > Insecta > Lepidoptera > Noctuidae > Polymixis > Polymixis lichenea. Next base: position 20,506,970 of record OX420944.1, read on the forward strand.
TTTGTTAATTTTCGTGGAACTTAGATATTTTTTTCGTATTTCCAATAACAAATGTAGCAAATATCTCAGTGTCATTTAAAGTTTTTAACAAAGTAGACAGAAATTGGCTCTATTAGCCGTCATCTCGGTAGTCACTCCTTTTCTAAGCATAAATCATTCACACAACTATCCATCGTTTCTTTGGTCTCCCCCGCTGAGAACAATAATAATAAAAATAATCTCAAAACCGAATAACAGAGACTAGCCAAGCTCCAGCGTGGTGGAGATATAATGGTGCACAAATGTGTGCATAAACATAGGTGCACTCTCTCCTGCCTCACTCTCATAGTTGGCTTCGCAATCTGATACGACCTGGGAGTGTTCAGGCGGAAGACCGACGGCTCTACGTGCTCTCTGGGGCACGCAGATCTAGATATGCTAAGGAAACGATCCACGAACGACCTCTGTAATCGCAGATCTATCGATCCGCACGGCCATTACCTAGCTACGAGCCTATCAAAGATAAATAACGTTACCGCGATATAACACGACACGACGACGTGACGTGGCGTTAGACGTGATAACAGAGTGCTATGTCTACAGTCAGCCAAGACAGGCTCCAGTAATCTTTAACAAAATACCGAAGAGTTGGAAAGAGCCTGCCGTTTTCTTTATTAAAAAAAAGTCTTCGAAGCTTTTTAGTTATGTAATGTTGTTATAATTTAAGTGAGTTCCTTAACGAAAAAGATTTTGTAATTTAGTATGTATTTTTTGTGGATCTTTGGCATGCCTACATGGTAAAATATGGCTGATCTTGTAATCATTTTTGTTATCTATTATATCCATATTTGCAATATAAAATTATCTTTATCTTTAATAAATGAATATTACTTAGCACGTACTTGTCTGAGCTTTATGTTCATCACCGTCGCAAACCGCATCGCATTGCATTAGTTAATTAAACCTGTAATTAAAATTGTATGGGAGATAAATAAAAAACGACAAGTGTAAGATAGAAACGGGTACATATCTAAGCCAAGGATGTGCTTAATAACTTCCGCTAACACTAGCCAGCGGATAGTACAAAGTTCAAATAAGTAACTTTTTTTTTATAATAATAAAAAAATATTTTCTCTATTAAAACTTATATGGTCATACGGCATCCAAATCCAACTATTGGGAGTGGCCAGCAAAAGTAACATAATGCGCCTCCATATAGCTCAAAACGCCATCTTGAGGAATATTGTCATTGCACCCATTCAGTCCATGGTTGGGACGGAATGAAGAAATCCATGTCTGAACACTCCTACCTCCTACCATTATTAAGAAAATTACCAAACATAAAAAAATGTTATGCTGATCGTCTAGCCATCCACCGAAATCCTCTGGCTGTCAAAATGCTGCACAACAGCGTATTTATTTTATCAATCGGCTTCAAAGAGGTCAAATGATCTAAAGAGGTAAAAGTGGCAATGGCCCCTGCAACGCCAATAAAAATATTCACGCAACCAAACTGATAATAGACTAGAAAGGATTTATGGCAGTAATCAGGGGCGTACCAATAAAAAATGGCGCCTAGGGCACGCACCTTTGTAAATTATCTTCTCGTTCTACACTGAGCAAAGCTAGGTCGCATAACCATTCTTGACCAAAGAAATGAATACCTTCATTATTGAAGGCCATCCTTCAATAACGAAGGTATTCATTTCAACTTCCTAAAAACAATTGCAATGCTGCAATTTTAAGAGAATTTGTATAGAAATAGACAGATTTGCGTTAGGTTAGGTAACAGTATGAAATGGTTTATTGATGTTTTTTTTTTAATTTTATAATAGGCGACTTTTTGCGCCCCCCTACGATAGGCGCCCAGGGCTCTTGCCCTGCTTGCACCACACTAGTAACGCCACTGGCGTTAATAGAAAAAAAAGTACTAGATTGACGAGCAATTATTAAAAGTACTTGATTGACGAGCAATTATTAAAAGCGACGCTTCTGATGCTGATCGTAACACATAGTACGTATGATGTCATTGTTATTGATTTCAGTATCGAAACTGCACTAGGTATTTATGTTTTATCTAAAATTGACTCCATTGTTTAGTTTTTGTATTTTGCGATAATAATAAGTGTGCGCGATGGTGCAAACTAATGAAGGTGGTCCATTATAAAAACGAATGTTATTAATGAGTCGAAACAATGGAATAGTATAGGTATTAATTAAATTAGTGATACCGTCGCCCTGAGACAAAATAAATTAACCGATAATGAGTCCCCAAACTCATTGGAATTTATAATAACCTAATCAAAAAAACATTCGATGATGGATACGCTTGTCCATACTAATAGTAGCCCAGGGGGTTTTTGAGTAAACAAATGCAGGGCGATACGTTGATAGCAGAGTAGGTGCGGCAAGATGAGAGAACACCGAAAATATGTATTCAGGTAATACCGAAAAATACTCAATAGAGTCTCGGGATCGACAATGACGACATGTAACACTATTGCACAGAATAACTTTTATTCGTCCTGAATATCTTTTTCAAAATTGTCCAAATCTAAAGTCGTTAGAATTAGGGAAATCCCATAATTTCAGACATGCCTGTTTAAGTAATTGTGGGTTAGGCCGTACACGATCATACCAAAATCAACGGCTGTGACGACCATTTTATTATTGGTCCATTTTCGAAATCTGAAAGAGGATTTCTGACAACGGGGCTCCTATCTGAAATTTTTCAAATATATTTTCGTTGTTCTCTCATCTGTGCCATGTGGTGCCGGACGTAAAAGAACAGCACCATCCCATTTCTTCCCATGGGTGTTGTACAAGGCGACTAAGGGACTTACTAGAGAATGGGCAGCAGCGTTCTCTATGCATTTGGCCACCATACTGCGATCGCCAACCTGCCAGCCAAGCGTGGCGATTATGGCAAAAACCCCCCCTTTTGGGGGAGGTCTATGTCCAGCAGTGAATGCCTTTCGGCTGATATGATGATGATGATGATGTCCTCTCATCATGCCTCATCGCAGATTATCAAAGTAGTTTGTTCAAAACCGTTTACTGAATCGATTTTTGTCATTTTTAATATAGGTATATTTTTACCCCAAAAATAATTAAAATACGTAAATTACATTAAGTACTTACTACTACTTCCGCTGTGCAGTCGAAACAAACCAAAATAGATGAAGTACACAATACACTAGACCCTTATATGTGTGCGACTGTGTGCGTGCGTAAGTTTGTAATGTGACCACAATTTTCCCGCAACCAGTATAACTAATTTAATATAAAACAATGTTTTATACTTAATAACATAAAATCAGAGCATGCATTGATAACATAATGTTATAATTGAGGTGTTTGGTGGTGTATGAATTCCGGGACATGTTGTATCTATAAATCATAGTGGTCGCTCATTATGGTCGAAATTCGATAATTCTTTTAAAACTTAACGTATTTCTAATGCATTATTATATAAATGTATTTATTAGCTTTCCGCGCTTCTTCTCCATATACACTTCACCTGTGCCAAATGTCATACTCCTCCATCTGCGTCCACGTAATTTTCGTAAAAAGAAGTACAAAGTTTTTGCTCAACGTATTAATATATAGATTATGTAACTGACCCGACAGACGTCTTACCGTCTAATTTTCAACAACACAACATCACGCCTATATTTTCCGAAAGATTGTGCAGAGGAGTACCTATATTATACCCGCATTTCACCAGTTATATTTAAGTCCCATGTAATTGGGGGCGAGCCTATTGTCTGTTGCAATTTTTAATAATTCAAACGAAAATCCCATAAAGCAAGCGCAAGCGCTACTAGTGAGCATGCAGCTGGTCCTAATTTCGATTCCCAGGTCGGGCAAAGAGTTGTCTGGAATTTCTCAGTGGCATGCCGGAGTCCAGATTTTTGCTCGGTTGATGGCAGAAGGCTCGTTCCCTATTACATTTATTGTAATTCCTCTAAGTACCTGATACTTATTGCCAGGCCTGCACTGTTCTCCCATACCTATTATTACTGTAATTTGAAAACATTGTAAAACCCAATTATTTTTAAAAGAGTAACCGTGGAGTTTCTTGCCGGCTCTTCTCCATAGGAAGCGACAAATTGGAACCGTGCATCTAGCTTCTGACGTTTCATAAGTGCGCTTGCAGGTTTAGGTGAAATAAAATATTTTGATTTGATTTGATTTGACATGTGACTTAAACACAACTGGCGAAATGTGGGCGTACCTATTATAGGTACACCTCTGCTCATCTATTTAAGGAAACAAGGCGTGATGTTATGATGTACAACCTCGTTAAAAAACCGGAAGAACCAGAGGCGTGTTATTAATAAAATGGCGTATTTTCGTATCTCAGGACCAGATTCAACTAAGGACTCGTCGTCACGCGGCTACAAAGATCCAGCAAACATACCGTGCAAGGACAAAGGCTTCACCACAGACCTCAGTCTGACCGAACTGGAGAACAGAGAGCTAAGGATGAAGATCAGGCGCCTGGAGAAAGAACTGGCTGACAAAGTAAGTTTATCATAATCATGTAGTAGAAAGACGTCCACTGCTGGACATAGGCTCCGAAAAGCGTATGTCATAGTTGCTGGTTCTATGCTTCTCACATCCAGTGCATTCCAGCAATCTTCACGAAGGCATCGGTCCACATTGTAAAGCTCCAGAATCTTTCGGCCCCATCGGCCATCCGTTCTGCGAGCCTTAGGTAAAGTAAGTTACTATTGGAATACTAGTCTTTTTCAGAGACTGTACACATACCTACCGTGCCTGACAAAAGGGTCACCACAGAGTTGATAAAGTAAGATTTGGCTTTTTGGTTATGGACCAGAAGTTTATGAACATATTAATACTGGGCCGTTTTACAATGATGCAAAACTGTTAGGTGTAGATAGGCCAGTAATAAATTTTATTTATTTAAAGAATAAATGATTTTATTTCTGTAGGTAGGTTTGTACAAACACTTTTACACATCAGTCGTGTTTAAAAAACTAGATGAGGTGAAACACCTCATCTAGTTTTTTTGACTACTCTGAAAAGAAAGGCCGAAACAAACTCTGAGCTCACGGTCGCTTTTAAAGTTTTGGCATTTTGGCCAGATCATGTGAAGAGACCATATAGATTGGTGTCTAAAATAGTCTTTGAAGAACCACACAGATTGACTGGACTTTAATTAACTCGTGTAAGTTTATTAATACTCAATACTCAATACTCAAATTTTATTTGCATTCCACAATGTGTACTTAGGTGGTAAATTAAAAAATAGTGATCATTATGGACCCTGTCGGGCACAGCAAAAAATAGTAGGAGAGAGGAAGCTTTAAATAAGTAGCTAAACTTACATCTAAACTAAATCCAATAATACTACAATTTGAGGTTCTGTATACCTACAAGCTATATGCTGTAGAAGCACCGTAATTTTACTGAGAAAATCATGAGCTCTTAATTTTGAATTTACATGTTAAATGATTTAAATTATAATTTTATTTTATTTTGTTAATTCTAATTTATCGATCTAATTATACATTATACATTATAACTATTATTTTTAAATAATTATATCAATCTAAAGCTAATTTTATTAATATATTGTTTTTATTTTTAGTTTTAAGGTATTAACCATGACTATATTGTTAGTTTAAGTTATTTGTCGAAATGCTATTGAGGGCAATGTAACTTACATGTAGTTTTTTTTTTTTTTATATTGTTGCATGTCATTTATAAAAATTCAATTGTAATTATTTTATAGTTTATACTGTAATTATATAATTTTATGTTTATAATTTATCGCTTAAAAATTCGTTTACACTATAATAGCATTTTTTTATTAAAAATTGCTTTAGTTTTTTTATAAATACGTTTATTTTATCTTCTTTTTTTATTATTTCAGGTATCTTGTTATAGATTTTTATGGACATTACATAGGGGCTTGTAGAATGTATTTTTAGCCGAGAATGTGGAATATTTAATCTCGATTTGTGTCGGAGTGTGTAACGTGATTGTATGTCCTCACGCTTTGTATAAAATTCCTGATACTTACGAACAAATTTGCAGGTTTCTAATATATATATACTGGGGAGTGTTAAAATATTATAATTTTGGAATTGAGGTTTACAGCTGTCAGTTTGATCGATGTTTACTAGGATTCTCACTAATTTCTTTTGCAGGGTAAATAATGTTGGTGCATCCGTGCTACTTCCCCAAAGGGTAACGCCGTAGCTTAGCCATGCATAAGCATACGCATAGTAGGTGGTGAGCGCTGTTTGAAGATTGGTGGTTTTTTTTATTTCACGGAGAGCATATGAAAAACTAGAAATCTTTGATCTAAGTTTTTGTATGTGGGATTTCCAATTTATATGCGTATCCAAATTTAGTCCAAGTAGGGTAAATTCTTTAACAGTTTCTATTTCTAAGCTATATTCTGATGTGAGCACGTACAAAATTTTACGAATCAGTTTTGTATGCTTCACCGTGCGATGTCCGCGTCACAGGCGAGCTAAACCAAGCTCTACCGTGTCGTCGGGCCAGATATGGTTATTCCGGCTTAGCATGATGAATCATCCGTAATTTATCAATTTAACAATATACCTAAAGGCCGTTAAAAAATGAGCAGTTGTCTAACCGACTTTGCAATGTTATTTCACCTGATAACATACTGGTATACATGTATGCAAAAAAGGACTGTTGCTCAGTCGACCGTGATGACCTCACCTTTGGCTGCTACTGTCCCACCCACCACATAATAATGTTAAGCGGCTCTTAAAGGGGCAGTGCTAGGGTAAACCGTGAAATACAAATTTTCTTATGTTTTTAGGTGTCTGAACAAAATATGATTCGCGACCTTAACACGTATGTATTTATAAAATTCATCTTCATCATCAAGATCATTTAAGCCGAAAGACGTCCACTGCTGGACATAGGCCTCCCCCAAGCTCCGCCACTCGGACCGGTTCTGTACTTCCCACATCCAGCGGACTTCTGCGGTCCTCACAAGGTCATCGGTCCACCTTGTGGGAGGCCTTCCAACATTACAGAATTATAATCATTAAAATTATCAAACAACCCTGTAAGAATCCCACTGAATGGCTATTTCATGAAAAGGTCATATTTGTAACGGTCGCGAACAATATTTTAATCAACATAAAAACTGTCACTGACCTGAAAATTGCAGAAAAAAAAACGAAAAAAAGAAAATTTGAAATTCGCGGGTTTTTTTTCTCATCATACATAAATAAGTTGTAGGATATAAATATATCTGAGACAAAGGAACAATAACCACGCCTGTACTTCTATATCACGCAGGCGATTCAATGTTAATAGATTTATATTAAAAACCAACTGGTACTGGTCCCATTTCTTCCCATGTGTGTCGTAGAAGGCGACTAAGAGGCTTACTAGAGAATGGGCAGCAGCGTTCTGTAAGCATTTGACCACCATACTGCGATCGCCAACCCGCCTGCCAAGCGTGGCGATTATGCTGTGTGCTGCTGGGGACTTTGTTGCGCCACTTCTTCTTCCCAGCTAAAGCACTAGGAAGTGGTGAAGGGCGGGCGTTTTGGGGGACTGTCTTACGTAATTCTGACATTCGAAAAGTGCTGATTCTCAGCCTAATTTGAATAAATGAATTTTGATTTTGGTTTTATGGCAAAACCCCCCGTTTTGGGGGAGGTTTATGTCCAGCAGTGGACGTCATTCAGCTGATATGATATGATGAACCCACTGGTGGATACTGCTCATACATCACAGAATCGTAGTTTATAACGCACGGGGGAGCCACTGCCTCCTTAGTCGCGTTCTACGACTCCCAAGGGTGGATAGTTTATTCAATGTTGAAACCATATGGCAGTTTATGTGTTTTGCGTACCTACTATACGGTATACGTTTTAAACTAATTATATTTTAGATTCCTTGAGGGGCTTGTAGCTTGTAGTAATATTAGCCGCATGGATCGATCGGTCAGGTTAAGCTACGCTTGCCGCGGTTGGTTCGTGGATGGGTGACTATCTTAACATACCCAAGACCCCTCCGTGCTTCGGAAAGCACGTTAAGCCGTTGGTCCCGGATGTCATTTGTAGATCTATGACAGTCGTTATGGGTCATCAGAAGCCCGAAAGTTTGACAACCAGTCTTTCGAAGGGATATCGTTTTACCCAGTAACTGGGTTGTGGAGGTCAGATAGGCAGTAGCTCCATGTAAAATACTGGTATTCAGCTGCATCCGGTTAGACTGGAAGCCGACCCCAACATAGTTGGGAAAAGGCTAGGCAGATGATGATATTTTAGGTTCCATCTATTACTAGAGTTTATGAGAAACTTCCAACTTCATTTCAAATATGTCCAGGACACTGGCACATCATGAAGTCTATTAAACTAAACTGCAAACTTGGCTGATTCAACCATAACTCAGACGAGGAAGCAAATGTACCGTGCAATTCGGAGATTCAAGAGGTATATGTAAATGTATTCGTAGGGTACGTCGCTCGCGGTCAGCGCTTAGTCTTACCGCCCGTCAGGCCATCCGTATGTGAGAAACGCGTGGTTGGCGACCACCAAACGGATTAAGTTGGCGAATTTGGCTTTCACTAGCTTATCACTATATGCTCGTGGTGTCTCGCAAATGTTTCTAGGAAAGTTTTAAGTGTTATCTTTCTTCCATTTTTCAGGATGCAGAACTAGCAATGGCTCGTACTCGCTACCTGTCAGATTTATCTAGCGTGTCGCCGTCCCGTCGCGGAGACGTAGACCACTACCGGCAGGCCGCCATGCAGGCCGAGAGACTGCTGGAGAGCAAGGAGGCCACCTACAGGCAGCAAATCATGAGGCTTGAGACACAGGTACCTATCATCATTCATCATATCAGCCGAAAGACATCCACTGCTGGACACAGGCTTTTTAAAAGGGGGTTTTGCCATAATCGCCATGCTTAGCAGGCGGGTTGGCGATCGCAATATGGTGGTAAAATGCATAGAGAACGCTGCTGCCCATTCTCTGGTAAAAATAAACGTAAACAGAACTGGGCACGCCGCGATTGCGGCGGTAAGTCCCCTCTTTGAGGAGTGGCTTGAGAGGCGGCATGGCGTCCTCACCTTCCGCCTGACACAGGTCCTCACCGGACATGGCTGTTTCGGGAGGTTCCTGTTTCGGATAGGGCGGGAGGAAACGCCCGGGTGTTTTCATTGCCAAGATCGCCCAGAGGACACGGTGGAGCATACGGTGGAGGTCTGCCCGGCTTGGGCGGAGCACCGCCGTGTCCTCGTGGAGGTGATCGGCGGCGGCGATCTCTCGCGTCCGACCCTGGTCCAGGCCATGGTACGGAGCGAGAGTGCATGGCTAGCAGTCGCCTCCTTCAGCGAAGCAGTTATGCTCGCAAAGAGGGAGGCGGCGCACGTGAGGGAGATGCAGTACATGCGCCCTCACAGCCGTGGCCTTCGCAGGAGACGCCCTGGGCGTCGGGAATCCCAGGCTGATTCCCGGCCACCGTAGGCACGGGCTTGCGGACGGCGAGTAATGGGTAGCTCGCTGTCCGGTAAGAACCAAGCCCGGGTCGACGGCGCGTTGTGTTCCACGCGCGCCTCAAAGAGATGTCAGCACCAACTGATGGGGTCCACAAGGGCCGATGCCTGCCAGGGGTGCGGGTTGTTCGAAAGAGATACCGCGGCCCCTGGCACACAGGCAAGTGAGGGAACACGGGTGGGTTTTAGTCAGTAAAAGTCTGACACGCCCTCCCGCTCCACCCAGAGCGGGAGAAGTTATTTGATGATTTCCCACCCAGAAAAAAAAAACAGAACTCAATACTCATATAAAAACCTCCAGGCATAAAGGGTGTGCCCGCTTACATATGCAATGCTGCATTATGTTCATTTAGATTTAACTTGGAGTATTAATGTTAAGCTAGGACCTACGGAGTAAAATAAATAACATTCAATTACTAAAAACCATGGTCAGCTAGACGACGAGTCACCACAAGCAGCACCCGTCCACGAGCATTACGCAAGGATCAGCCATTGCCCGCCTCGCCATATTTATATCTATATCTTTGACTCGGTCACATTACTTGTGAAGTTACAACAACCAGCCCTAAAGTATAATATCTAAAACTTCAAAAATACCATTTTTCAAACCCCTAGGCATCTCAACTCCGCGCGCAGTTGACAGCAGAGATCCGTCGTCGCCAGGCGTACATCACGCGCAGCGGCCGCGCCGCAAGAGACGTGCAGCGACTGCGCTCTGCGTTGGGAGACTCGCTGAGGACTGTGTCGCAGGTAAGAATGTCGTACTACCCTTCTTTTTAGGCGGAGCAAATGCCTATGCGCATATAAAAATAAAATCAAAAATCATTTATTCAAATTAGGCTGAGAATCAGCACTTTCCGAACGTCAAAATACATAAGACGGTCCCCCAAAACACCCACCCTTCACCACTTCCTAGTGCTTTAGCTGGGAAGAAGAAGTGGCGGAACGAACTCCCCAGCAGCACAGCTGTCTGTTTAGTCGGATAGACTTGATTCTATACATACATAGGCAAAGTAATAAACATTACGAGACCCAGAACATTAATTAAATAATTAGTCAAAATGTCAGCTAGCCATACCAATAAAATGAAAACTGTTGAGGCCAAATAAAGCATAAAACAACTCATCATACAAAATATTGTTATGAGTAGATCATGTCAATAACTAATGACATAATAGATAATCATAAAAAATACTCACATCACTAAACATACATGAACTCACGCCTTTAATCATGGGACAAGGCAGAAACTACAGAACGCCACCAGCTTCGATCCTAACATCCTTTTGCTTCGTTTATGTTCATACATCTGGTTAGACACGCACGCCGGTTGCGAGTTCTTCTCATACACAGTTATATAACAACAACAAAAGGAATGGAAGGCCGCAATAAGATCAATAAAATCTTTGTCGGGTATGCCTACATCAGCCTTTAAAGAAGGTCCAAGAGAACATTACGAATGACTCTTCCGACTCCTCAAGCGATGTCCCTGCCTTCTGCGGCGTTCTCTGGCACACTGAGGACACAAACCACCTTTCAAAAGACCGCGATCTTGTTCTACCATGCTTGAATTAAGACTCAAGTGGAAAAAACGGGGAAGAAAAATCAGAAATTGTGATTCTTTTACATCATCCAACTATTTTTACGCGACTGCGCCAGAAGGAGGGTTATGTTTTTCGAGTGTATGTATGTATATTTCTTTGGCACGCTCTGTAGCCTAAACAGCTTGATCGATTTCAGTTTGAGCAGCACCTCTGTTAGATTCGTCTTCATTGTGAGATTGACACTGGGTATATCAAAATTAAAAAAAAAATGTCCGATTTTTGGCGCATAGTGTTATCAATATTCTTTTTCTTTAAACCTATTGAGTGGGATATCAAAATAAAGGGTTTCATAAATAGGTCTCATTTACGTAAAAAATACTTTTGACGTTAATGAGAACTTTTTATGAAACCATGTTAACTAAATTAACTAAAACCTGTGAAATAACAAACAAATAAAATTACAAAATCAAAAAACCCGACTCCCTAAAAAGTGAATTTTAATTAAAAAAGATGGAAACAAGAAACTTGTTTTAAAAGGATGACTATGGCAATAAAGGTCTTTATTGTTCAATTAAAGAAGATGCCTCCGACTGCATGAGATTGCTTATAGTATTCAGTCTGATAGTCATCTTTTTAAAACAAGTTTCTTGTTACCATCTTTTTTAATTAAAGTTAACTTTTTAGTAGGGATGCCTCGACACGCCTTTTTTCCGATACGGTACCGATACCGATGCTCTTATAAAAATATCGGCGATACCGATACAGATACGCTTAATGATTCCAAAAATGAAGGTAAAATAAATAAAACACAAGTCAGGTTATTTTTTTAATTAATATAGAAAGCACAAATAACAGGACAATCTAAATAAAACCGTTTATACCTATAGCCATGTTGATATTAGTTAATAGTATATTTAGCATAGTTAGTTCGTGCCTCGTTTGCAACGAAATAGACGAGACAACACCCGCGTTTACATTCCATTTTCAAAGCGCGAAATTTAAAAAGTATCGTTGAATCGGCCATAAAAATATCGCCAATGCCGATATATCGGCAAACTTGGAGTATCGCCGATATATCGGCATCGGTATCGGTATCGGATGCATCCCTACTTTTTAGGCAGTCTGGTTTTTTATTTTATAAAAAAAATAACCAATGAAAGCTACAGACAAGTCATTTGCTATTCCAACAGGACAATAAAATCGGTTCAAACCTCAACGTTTCAAACATTGTTAGATTGTCCCTTATTTTTATCTGCAGAAAAAACTCGTTAAAATCAGACTTTCCCGCATTACAATCGGTCAAAATCAAACAATGATAAGGATAGCAAAATATCTTATCTGTTGAACTTCAGACAGACATAATAAATAACTTGATGAAGTGGGTTATCTCGATAATTATGTTAGAAATATTTTTTATACTCTGCTACAATAAAGTGGGGCATGAATTTCGATAACTCTGACTAACTCTATCCTACTTATATTTAAAATGTGAAAGTTTTGATGTTTGTTACTCAATCATGCAAAAACGGCTGAACGGATTTAAAGGAAATTTGGTACACAGATAGTTTATAACCTGAATTAAGACATTTTTAACATTTTATTATGATACTTTTTCATCCCCCTAGTAAGTTCCCTTGAGATAATTTATAATCTCCACGTGGGTGAACTCCATAGGGCATTCAGTTTTTCCAGAATTTTACAATTTTCCGGGAATTTAACGATCAAAATCCGATTCAGACTATTATGATCATTTTTTATAAAAAAATAACCAAAGCTGTTCAGCCGTTCTCACGTGATGCTCCATCCATCAAACAGCATTTCACTTTTATTATACAGGATAAGTTTTTATCCAGTGCGCAAACTGTGACCATGAATTCAGCATATCATTCTAGACCCCCTAGCGCAGAAATTTTACGTCGGTTTTACAAAAAAAACGGCTGTTTCATAGAAAAGTGCAATACCTACGCGGTCAAAATGTATGGAACAGCTGATTTTTTTTGTATTACCGACGAACAATTTTCGCGCTGGGAGTCTAGAATGATATGCTGAATTCATGGTTACAGTTTGCGCACTGGATAAAAACTCACCCTGTATAGATTGATTGAATTGGATGGAATCCCATTAGGTAGCACACTAATAATGGGCTTATAAAAATGTTCCGTTTGAATAAACAATGATGTGTCAAATTGGGCAACAAATTCTTTCATTATTGCTGTTATCAAACATAAAAATACTAGATAGGGCACGAATCGGAAACAATTCATAATGAGCACGATAAGTAAGTAGAGAAATAGTTGACAAGTTCCAAGTTTTATTTTATGAACGCCATGAATGGGTTTAAAATAAACGCAGTATTTTTTTAATTGACATTCCTATTACCGCCGTTTTCCGAAAAATGTTTTTTTTTAACTGTGGTCTAAATGTCATTTTAACATTAATTTGTTGAACGCACTAACATAACGTCACGCCGGTAATCCCAGAAGGGTTAGGCAGAGGAAATATTATTTATTCATTTCATTTACATTTACAACACCTTAACTGATTTCCCCAAGGTGATGTTACAAGTTACAATGTTTAAGATCACAAAAATTTCCAAAAAATAAAATAAAATACAACTTATGATAGAATAAGTAATAGTTAGACTTCCCTCAATTAAGATTTGTGCCATCTTAATTAATTTCGTTAGGTTTGACTCGAATATATAATCCGATACCGTAATACCCGCAACTCGTGGCATACAGGGGAAGATTTAAGCAGGTTAGTTATTATAGATAAGTTATACTCATAGTACCTACCTACACCCACACTGTTCCAGTTATTCGTAAGCGCCAGGTTAGCATTATAATGATGTAAAGCTATATTTGTTACGGCCGCGAATCATATTTTGTTCAGCCCCGGATCTAGGGGGGCAAACCGGGGCAGCAGTTTCAGGGGGCGCCAAAATCATAATATAGAATGATTAAAAATAAAAACTTGCTCCATAAAGCGCCTAGCATACGGAAGCCTGGTAGGCTCACCGTCGGCTTGTAAGAAAAAGGCGCCACACAGGCCCACACCTAATTAATGTATCTCAAACGCTGGAGAGAGGGGTGTAACTGTCAAGTTTCTGCCCCGGTTCGAAAAAATCGTAGATCCGGGGCTGATTTTGTTTAACATACAGCTTGACACTAACTTTTAGGCTGACAGCGCGGCGCGACTCACGTAGTACAATTTCTATGATAACCTCAAAGAAACTGTTCTACAAACAGTCACCTGTCACGTCGCGCGTGTTTGAAGAAGCCTTGAATTTGACGAGCTACCCTGAAGCTTGCACCTTAAGTCATGTACATTATAACCTTATAAGCTCTTTTGTTTCTCTTTATTGATATTTAATTGTAAATTCTAAGTATGAGCAACACATTGTTCATCAAAAAACCCAATTAGTCAATTATGTACTACAGACTATTGCGTAAAACCCCATGTATTAACTCCTATTCAACTAACATGTTTATGAAATAAAATGACATCGGTTCTAATGTGTCCTAGTGACGTCATAGTAAAAGGAAAATAAATACTGGCTGCGTATGATCCGGCGCAGTTGCCTTAGTACCTAATGGGAATTGAACTTAATCATCTTGGAATTTTAGAACCTCTATAAACCATGTAAGCTTGTTCTGGCGCACACTTCGGAGTGGCGCGAGGAGGCAAAACGCCGAGTCGTAACTCCGCTGCCGCGAGAAATTGCGTCACATCGGATAGAGCTCCGGCGGGATCTCATAGCGACATGGATAATGCGATAGCGACAGAGCTGGGCACGGCACCATTGCGGCGTTAAGTCCCCTCCCTCTTTGAGGAGTGGATGAGACGCCTGCCTGCCTGCTTGACGCAGGTCCTCACCGGACACGGTTGTTTCGGAGGTTCCTGTTTTGTATAAGGCGGGGGGAACCGCCCGGGTGTTTCCACTGCGTAGATTGCCCTGACGACACGGTGGAGCATAAGGTGGAGGTCTGCCCGGCAGGGCGGAGTACCGCTGTGTCCTTTTGGAGGCGATCGGTGGCGGCGATCTCTCGCGTCCGGCCCTGGTCCAGGCCATGGTACGGAGCGAGAGTGCATGGGTAGCCGTCACAACCTTCTGCGAAGCAGTGAACCTCGCGAAGAGGGAGGCGGCGCATGTGAGGGAGAGGCAGTATAGACGGCTCACGGCCCTAGTCGCCGCAGGAGACGCCCTGGGTGTCGGGAATCCCAGGCGGATTCCCGGCCACCGTAGGCGCAGGTTAGCGGATGGCGAGTAATGGGTAGCTCGCTGTTCGGTACAGTCCATGCCCGGGTCGACGGTGGGTTGTGTTCCACGCGCGCCTCAAAGAGATGTCAGCACCAACTGGTGGGGTCCGCAAGGGTCGATGCCTGCCAGGGGTGCGGGTTGTTCGAAACAGATATCGTGGCCCCTGGCACACAGGCAACTGAATGAACACGGGTGGGTTTTAGTCAGTAAAAGTCTGACACGTCCTCCCGTTCCACCCAGAGCGGGAGAACTTATTTGATGATTTCTCACCCAAAAAAATATCATGTAAGGTTAGTCAGCCTCAAAAAGACGTATAGATCGACAATAATTGATATAATTGCCGTGTCGCCTGTGCACTTGAGGATCCTATGACTGCATCAGCGAACGGAATTCAAGTGGCTGAATCTTGGGCCAAACAATATTGAACCTTTTTTTGTAGCCACAAAACTACAAATTGAAACGGTAAATAATAAGGATCACCAATTGTAGACCATGAAATGAATTCCTGTCGTTGTAAACATGGTGGCAGGAACATCAACGCACAAACTGTAACCAAGAATTCAGCACATGTTTCTAGACCCCATAGAGCAGAATTTTTCGTCGGTTATAAAAAAAAAAAACAGTGGCACATCGGGAGTGCCGACAAAAGTGAAAACTTGAAGAATTATGTGTGTATTTTTTTTATTACAGGAAAAATGTTATTGTGCAGGATATACTTTTAAATGAAGTGGTTTTTATTCATGATTATAAACTACTACGACTAAAATCATATTGCAATTTTTTCAATTAAAACTAACTTATATACAGAGGTGTCGGTAACGGTGCCGCGAGTTCAATTATTTTTTCCCATCCCAAAAAATGCCCAACGCGCTTAAAGAAGTTTTCACTTCAAAAATCTGCTGTTTCATAGAAAAGTGCAATACATACGCGGTCAAAATGTAAGGAACAGCTTTTTTTTTAAGTAACAGACGAAGCATTTCAACGCAGGAGCGTCTAGAATCATGGTCCGAATTCATGGTCACAGTTTGGGCGTCGATGTCCTTGCCACCCTGTATACCTTTTAAAGTTAACTGTACCTACTCTATTCACTTAAGTCTAATAATAAGTATAGTATTGCTAATTGGGAAGATAGGTAAGGTACAGTCTCGTGAAGTCAGCATTACCTTACACTTGGACTGCAAACCCCTACTGCTACAAAATAAAGGTGCTTTCAATGTCATTTTTTTACTATAGAATGGAGGTGCGGTTTACTGTAGGCAGGTAGGTAGGTACCGATGAAACTTACCTTGCTATTGAAAATTAAAGAGGAAAAGAACCACATATATTAGATTCTAGTTACCTAGATAGGTTTGTATTGTGATATTTGAATAAAGGGATGTTACCTATCTGTTTTATAATTGAACATGTTTTCCTGTGTTTGTATGAAATATGTACTTACGTACTTATTTTTGTTTAGGTATTATAGTGGTGTGATTCATTCTATATCTGGATTAGGTACCCACGAACGAATTAGTACTAGAACGTATTCAAACAAAACATTTTTTTTAGGTTGCGATGTCTCGTACTGTTCCTCTCTAACGTGTACCTATTGTAGTACCAGAAATACTCTTATGATGGTCATAAGTTTGAGAGGGTTATGAGTACTTATGAGGATTACGTTCTCATCATCACTATCACTAGGTAAACATATTATAAAACATAGTCCCCCGCCGCGTTTGTCTGTCTGTCTGTTCGCGATAAAATCAAAAAGTACTGAACGGAGTTTCATGCGGTTTTTACCAATAGACAGAGGATTCATGAGGATGTTTTTTTTTGTGTGGGAAATCATCAAATAACTTCTCCCGCTCTGGGTGGAGCAGGAGGTCAGTGTCAGACTTTTACTGACAAAAACCCACCCGTGTTCCCTCAGCTGCCTGTGTGGCAGGGGTCGCGGTATCTCTTTCGAACAACCCGCACTCCTGGCAGGCATCGGTCCTTGCGGACCCCACCGGTTGGTGCTGATATCTCTTTGAGGCGCGCGTGGAACACAACGCGGCATTGATCCGGGCTTGGTCCTTACCGGACAGCGAGCTACCCATTACTCGCCGTCCGCAAGCCCGCCCCTACGGTGGCCGGGAATCAGCATGCGATTCCCGACGCCCATGGGGTCTCCTGCGGAGGCTAGGGCCTTGAGGGCGCATGTACTGCCTCTCCCTCACGTGCGCCGCCTCCCTCTTCGCGAGCATTACTGCTTAGCAGAAGGAGGTGATGGCTACCCATGCACTCTCACTCCGTACCATGGCCTGGACCAGGGCCGGACGCGAGAGATCGCCGCCGCCGATCGCGGTCACAAGGACACGGCGGTGCTCTGCCCAAGCCGGGCTGGCCTCCACCGTATGCTCCACCGTGTCCTCAGGGCGATCTACGCAGTAGAAACACCCGGGCGTTTCCTCCCGCGTTATCCGAAACAGAAACCTCCCGAAACGAGGACCTGCGTCAGGCGGAAGGTGAGGACGCCGTGCCGCCTCTCTAGCCACTCAAATTCATGAGGATGGTTTAGGTGTATAATTTGTTATGGTTTTTTAAAATTTGCTATCGCGCTTGAAGCTGCTGGCAAAAGCTAGATAATAGGTCGTACGTTCGGACCCAGACCGGCGCTTTACTTTGTGTCAATTTTATTTCATCACCACTACTCTCAAAACGGTGAAGGAAAACATCGTGAGGAAACCGGCATTTCCTAGAACCAGAAATTCGAAGACATGTGAGATCTACCAACCCGCACTTGGCCCGCGTGGTGGACTACGGCCCACTCCCGCTCACAGAGACGAGGCCTGTGTCCCAGCAGTGGGAACGTTATAGGCTGATTAAGATGATGGAAAAAAAAATGGTAAGAATTTTGTAAACACCTGGGATCTGATTCATGGAGTCGGTTCAAGGACTAGTCTGATCGTTGGAGTAAACTAGTCCTTATGACATAACCTACAACTTTTGACAGATATTTCTATAAATATATACCTGCAGTGGCGGAAGTAGGGTGGGGCAGGCTGGGCAAGAGCCCTGGGCGCCTATCGAAGGGGGGCGCAAAAAGTCGCCGAAAAAATATCAAAACATTTCATACCTGTTGTCTAATAAATCTGAAGAGCTACATATATTGTGCAGTTCGGGGATGAAAGCGTACTTACAAATCTGCCTATTTCTATTCAAATTCTCTTAAAATTCCAGCATTGCAAGCGATTTTTTAACAAGTTGAAATTAATACCCTCGTTACTGAAGGCTATATTTGATCAAGAAAGGTTTGCTCAGTGTAGACCGAGGAGATAAATTACGAAGGTACGCCCCTGGGTACATGGCTACCTAAATAGGGAAAGGAATTTGGCTGGTAAGGCGTGCAATGGTTAGTTATTTACAGGATGCCCTACAAATGTAAATTACCGACGTAACAGCATTTGTCGCCTCATAGGATGAGATTCATAGACCGCAGTTTTACTTTACTTTGCTATGTAGGTAGGAAGGTAAGCCTCTTAATCTCGATATGATCATGATCCGTATAATTTTAAAGTTGTTCACATTAACTTATACGAATAAGTACGAACATTATCCATATACATAGCATAATCAGCCTTTAACGTTCCCACTGCTGGGATATAGGCCTCTCTGTGAGAGGGAGCGGGCCGTAATCCACAACGCGGGCCCAGTACCACCTACCCAGCCTAGCGGGTTGGTAGATTCAAATTCTTTATTTTCTCTTCACAAACAAGGGTATACACCGTGACATTTTAGTCGTCTTACAACGGCAGCCCACTTCATGTATCCAATGACTACTAATCATTTATTTAAAAAAAAATGATATTTTTGAACATTTGCATAAATAAAAAAATGAAAATATCATTCACTAAGAGGCATGACGTAGTTTGAAACACCTTGATAAGGAGATGGAATTAATGATGGAATGTAAAGGCAGGTAGGTAGATATCTTCTACCGTTTTATACGTAAACATTAATAACAGGGAGACTGTTTCATAATTCTAAAGCATTATTTATTTTTCTTTGTACCTATTATCTTAATTAATGGTAACAATGTTTTAATCGCGCCTAGAGGTATTTTATGATGGATACATTGAGTGGACCACCTTTGTAAGACGACTAAAATGTCACGGTGTATAAGCTTAAAAACTAAGTGACACTAGCTTGTGAGAGACTGGTGTCTGCACTAGGAATACCTGTATAGCAGATCACCAAACCTACCTTACCTTACCTGTATAGTAGATGACACATGTCTTCGAATTTTTTGGTTCTCGATTTCCTCACGATGTTTTCCTTCACCGTTTTTAGACCAGTGGTGATTAAATAATTTACACGAAGTAAAGCGACTGTCTGGGTTTGAACCTACGAGCGTCTCGTAAGGTACGGCCGTTACCACTGGGCCACCACTGCTCCTATTCACATACCTACGTAGCTAATAATAAGGTTCATATTCGTACGTATATAGCCTACTTTACGTTTTTTTTTTTCTGGGTGGGAAATCATCAAATAACTTCTCCCGCTCTGGGTGGAGCGGGAGGGCGTGTCAGACTTTTACTTACTAAAACCCACCCGTGTTCCCTCAGTTGCCTGTGTGCCAGGGGCCACCATATCTCAGTTCGTTCTCTCGTTCAGTCTGAGATCCCGTGCTTAGTACGTAAAGACGTAGATAAGTGGTATTTGTAATTCTAAATTTAATTAGAAGCTCCGATAAGTTTCAGGGAAAATAACTGGATCATGGTCACTGAACAGTGTAATGACGTTAATACAATTACGCATTATTTACTGTAGGTACCTATGGCAGGTACACGTTACTTAGGTATTTGTTCTACCTACAGCTTCAGGAACTGCATTTAAATCATCCTTTTTCCTACTCAAGACCAAACTTGTTCGATGGACTTTGGCTGTTCCCACCTTGTTTTTCCTTGTTCATCATCTGCCTAGCCTTTTCCCAACTATGTCGGGGTCGGCTTCCAGTCTAACCGGATGCAGCTGAATACCAGTATTTTACATGGATCGCCTGCTTATCTGATATCCACAACTAATACTATACTCCTTGGTAAGACATTCGGGATACTGGTGACCCGTAACGACTGTCAAAGATCCACGAATGATAACCGGGACCAACAGCTAACGTGCTCTCCGAGGCTCCGAGACTGATCTTGGTATGTAAAGATGGTCACCCATCTATGGACCAACCGCGGCAAGCGTAGCTTAACCTGATCGATCGATCCTCGCGGCTGTTTTTCCATGCTGTAGGAAGCTTTTGCAGCATAATAATTACATTCACATTCGTTAAGTATCAGCAGATTGTTTAGGGCTTTCGTTGCCTACGTCGATGCGATCAACAGCTTCCTTGTTCATTCATTAATTGCCTAAGTTTATTAGAATTTCTGAGAGGTTCAGCATTTATGTTGCAAAATTTTTCCTTGGCAGTTACACATTAGGGCCAAAAATATATAAAACGTGAAATGTCCTTTGCAATTAAATATGATGTGACGGTAGAACATGGTGGACAGTGGCGTAACTAGTGTGGTGCAAGCAGGGCAAGAGCCCTAGGCGCCTATCGAAGGGGGGCGCAAAAAGTCACCTATTATAAAATAAAAAATAAAAAACATTAATAAACCATTTCATAATGTTGCGAGTAATGGGTAGCTCGCTGTCCGGTAAGGACCAAGCCCGGGTCGACGGCGCGTTGTGTTCCACGCGCGCCTCAAAGAGATGTCAGCAGATGGGGCCCGCAAGGGCCGATGCTTGCCAGGGGTGCGGGTTGTTCGAAAGAGATACCGCGGCCCCTGGCATACAGGCAACTGAGGGAACACGGGTGGGTTTTAGTCAGTAAAAGTCTGACACGCCCTCCCGCTCCACCCAGAGCGGGAGAAGTTATTTGATGATTTCCCACTCAAAAAAAAAAAGCTAACTCAAATCGGTCTATTTCTATTAAAATTGTCTTAAAATTGCAGCATTGCAAGCGTTTTTTTTAGGAAGTTGAAATGAATACCTTCGTTATTGAAGGCTATAATTGGTCAAGAAAGGTTATGGGACCTAGCTTTGCTCAGTGTAGACCGAGGAGTTAATTTACAGAGGGGCGCAAATGTGATGCGTGCCATAGGCGCCATTTTTTATTGGTACGCCCCTGATGGTGGACATAATCCTACTACCATTATAAATGTGAAAGTTTGTGTGTTTGGATATTTCGATGTTTGTTACTCAATCATACAACAACGGCTGAAAGGATTGGGATGAAATTTGGCACATAGATAGTTTATAACCTGGATTAACACTTAGGATACTTCTTATCCCGGTAGTACGTTCCCGTGGGATAATTTCCGGACTGCACGTGGGCGACGCCACTGGCAAAAGCTAGTTATAAAAATATTAAAATCTTTGTACCAATAACCCACGCTTGAAAGTAAAAAATGATTTGATGTGGCTTGATTAGTGCTCATATATGGGCAATTTTCAAACAAACGCCTATCCCACTGTCATCTCCACTGAAAATGTTGGCAATAACGACCTCAAGGTGCTTATCATAATTTTATTCCTTGACTTTGTCTACTAGCCTAATATTTTACTAAGCCTTCAAATTAGATGAAATTGCCTAGCAATTAAGGAGCCTTCTTACACGGCGTCTAGCAATGTCGTTGGCTATGGTAATCAATGCAGGACATCTGAATGCATTATGTATTCGGGTTCCAGTTTCCGGCCCTCGGCTGCTTATAATGTACATACACAAAATACTATGTATTTTAATTAGCTGCAATTTAGCGTTATTTAGTCACGTTCGAATCGTCCTTTAGCAGAACTTTGCATAGAATTACACTAGTTTACACGGGTTTCATACACCAGCTGAAAGTTGTTATTTTATTATTCATTTAGGTAGACTATTCAGAAAAATTTAATAAAAAAATTATGTCCACGTCTGGTTTAAAAAATATTTATTTACTTAACTGGAATAGGGGAGACCGGGTACAAAAGTAACGGCGGGTCGAAAGTAACAAATGCTCTGTAGGTTTATCCAATAGTCGAAACACCACTTCGCTGCCGTCAGGTGATAGCCAGTAGCGCTCCCCTCACTTGCATTCAGTCGCTGCGCACGCCACGCGCTTTTAAGTTGTGCTAGAGGACGCTACGTGATTTCACAAATCAAAAGTAAGTTTTATGATGTTTACTTATTTGGTGTTTACGTAGTATTAAAAGAATAATATTAAAATGAATGTTTGCACATTAATTCTTAATTATATTGATTGCACAGTGTTTAAATTTGTTTTTGTCTAGCACGTTCCGTTTCAAGGTTATCTTTCAGATTTGAACAAAAATAAGGTAGGGTACAAAAGTAACATAGCCCTACGGGTACACAAGTAACGTGTTACTTTTGTCCCCGTATTGATATACTCACGTAATAATTTTACGTGTATGTTTATTTTAACAAAATGCTGCGATAACGCATAAGAAAGACCACATGAGGAACTACGGACATGGATGTGTATCGAAAAGTGGCTGAAGAGCATTTCAAAGATGGAGCAAAAATTTGACCCCGGCCAAAAAATATAATGTTTGCCATGTGACATTATATAGTTACATTACAAAAATAAAAGCAGGAAATACTAGCGCAATTGTTGGCTACCGTTGCGTCAACCGTGTTTTTTATATTGATGCGGAAAAAAATCTTCAGGACTATTTCATCGAGTGCTCTTCTGTTTGTTTCTCTTTTGTTTGATTTCAGCAGCGTTTCTGAAGACTATAACAAATAAAGAACGTAAAAACGTAAGACTGCAATATTGACGGACACACCCGAAAAAAATCGCACTCGAAGAAGAATACAAACAAGAAATAAAGCCAAGAAAACGGTGTCGACGAATCTGAATAGAAGACTGAATACTGAATAGTTTGATTAGAAAAATAATAATTATGATTGATCTCATTAGTCATTACTTATACTACGAATAATTCCTAACGAGAAGTTAATATTTCTGATAAGTTTTTAAGAAAGATATCATTTTTGAGCATTTAAAATGCAAATGTTGATTTGGGTTATTCATACAAAGTTTTCTAATAAATAATTTGTTGATTTAATTTTTTATATCATATCTATTCCAAACCTTTTAATCCTGTTACTTTCGCCCCACAACATGTTACTTTCGACCTGGCAGCGGGGTCGAAAGTAACAACTGCTGATTTTTTTTAAAGTCTCTGTTATTCATACAAAATACATAATAATTAGGTAAATCAAGATACTAATCTGTAGAACATGAACTGAATTTATATATAGCTATAATAATTTCGTCAAAAAGATAACACTTAACCAGAAACCAAGGTAAAAACACAATATGTTACTTTTGTACCCGGTCTCCCCTACATAATTTTGGAATTAATACTAAAAAACATTAAAAATGACAAATTTTTGCCATCTTTTATAGTTAGTTGAATCAGTTTCTCTTATAATGAACCAACAGTAATCCCCTAACATTTTTTCATCCCAAAATCCTTGATGTCGTTCTTTAAAAATCTTTTTATGATTACTAGGTTCTCCCCATAGCATTGGTGAACCAAATGGAAGCTGAACGTTTTCTCCCGATGACCACTGGAGTAAGACGATTCTGCAGCTTTCGCAAAACACATGAGGCACCCACTTTTTTATCTTTTTTTGCAAACGGAAATCCAAAATAATGAAGATAGCACTTTTTAACTAATCTACAATGTGTCTTCTCTTTTTTGAAAATATAAACTGTCCACAAACATAACAAAAACGATCAGAACTTTGTTTACACTTTCTACTCGACATTTTAAATCTATCCGAAACAAGATAATTTTCGTTTGAAGCGAACGAATAAACAAACTGTCGCCACCACGTTAGGTAGTTAAAAAAAAACATTTGACTGCAGGAAGAAATTGTGACGTGATAAAATATTTCTGCTAACACTTTTAGGTATTATGGAAGGTAGATTTACATATTTATATGCTTACATTTATTTTGGAGTAGGTATAATAAAAACGTTGAATTTTGTAAACTAGTGTTACCTATAGGTGCGACGATTTTGTCCGATTCGACGATCCAACAGTACCTACCTATGTGTTTTTGACGCGCTGGGATGTGCTTTGTTGGATTCTCAACGGTCAGCTCAACGAGGGTTGAAAACGCAGTACGCGACAAATTTTGTCCAATGCGCGGCGAGGATTAGGACTTAGTCGACATTCACACGGACGTAATAAAATCCCGGCGGGATTCTTTCAGCACGTCGAATAAACACAATGTTCGGTTTTCAACTTTCGGCGCTAACCAGTGTTGAAGGTCCAGTGCGCGAAATCCTGCCATGATTTTATTACGTCAGTGGGAACGTGGGCTTATTCTTTGCAGGGCGCGGGCAATTGAATCCGCCTCAAAGAATTACCACTAATTGATTCATCATTTAATAAAAGGAATTAATTGGTTTAATTCTTGAGATGATGATGTCTCATAATCAAGTATGACGCGGACTATGCAGACATTTTTGCTCGATTACGCGCGAGGTAAATGGCGAATATTTATTGAAGGACCTACCTGAGTAATTAGAATAAGTGCTTAACGAGTAGGAGATACGTAGGTACTACAAATAGTAATTAGCGGAATGGTTGATCAGGCCTTTTGTTGCTATAGGATCGGTTTCCACACGCAAACATGTAACATTAATAAACGCAAGACCTCATACACCCTATTATTAGAGTACCTATTATGTTAAAACTTAAAGCATAAAACTGTGACCAATTTTTTTTTTTGAGGCCTTACTTTCTAGCAATACTTTATGCAATTAAAATTGAGTCATATAACCTTGAAATAAGATTAAATATTCTTTGTCTCAATCGGCGCTAGCTATGGCAAAATACTTTTTTTTATATGTACTCATTTTAAAAGTAACTAACTACTTTCAGGACGTGCGTTTATTCTGTTACAACTTGTATAGCCCAGAGCAAGAATATTGTTTTTATTTTTTAAGATTTGCGGCTGTACCTAGCATTAGATGGATAGGTATCTACCTATACCATAAGTACCCAAATTTAATACACATATTCTAAATCTTAACAAATATTTTTTGTTCCCAGGACCCAGCGCTGGACTCGTACACCTTGGAACACGAAGCAAGAAAGTTGGACAGCACGCTCACCCACAGCCTGCCCCCGCTCAACGACAGCTACGACTCGTCCAAATAAACATCGGCGCGGCAACAAGCGATATTTACCAATAACGAGCTGCCGGCGCTCGAGCATTGTGGAAAAAACACACAATAGGAATACAGATGGTGTAATTTATAACCAGCCGTGTAGTTTCAAGTTTCTATTATAGGAAAACTGCGGCTGCGGTGTGTTAAATTAGCAGATAATTCGCCACAATAGCTGACAGCAATGTTATTCCTATCCTCAAAACTGATTGTCATCAGTTTTTCAAATCACCGTGGTGACTATTTTTAGTCTTGTTCGAAAATTCCTAAATGTAAATTGGTCAGCAACGGCAGTACAAATATGGTACGGACTCGCGAGGGCGAGTATTTATGACAAATAAATTCTGTAGCCTTCGAGTCAAAAACAGGCCTCATTCATGATGGACCAAAATGTTGAAAATTCTTACGAAATCGTTAATCAGTAAAAGTATTGCTGAATACCATTGTACTTATCGGTAGACTTGTGACGTCATCACTGCCTCTGTCATATCGGACGCATGTTTACTCATTTCATTTGTTCGACATGCGAGTTATATTCGAGTTAATTACACCACATGTCAGTAGTTGAGATGAATCTATTAGGAATGTTGAATGTTTTAGGTAGTTTGAACAACCGAATTTTAAAGATTCTTCTCGGTAGGGGTATTGCACGAGTTCACGAATAATATAAGAGAAGTGTATTTGTCATTTAGCAATGATTTGTTTGATAACACGCGTGAGTCAGTGCGTCTTGAACGATGATTCACACTGAGGTCAGTTCCAAGACCGGAAATATGAAGGAAGCGATTTTTTTAAGCGCCAGTGACTCAGTTATATCTAGTCTATTAGTGGGATTAAATTGTAAACTGTGAGGACAGTGTTTTCTTCTAGTCAATTCTAATTTTGTGATGATTTTATTTTTTAAGGAACAAAATAATTACTAAGATACAGATATAGTGTTTTCTCAAAACAGATCAATATTCTAAAGTCAATGTATTGTATATTTATTTATTTTAATTAATAAAGACATGATCTAATTAACGCTCACAGGAAACTATGCCAAGGAGATTGGCTGAAGCCGAATTTTTACATATAATCGGTGAAGAATGAGGCAATCATATTACCTGCAAAACCATTATCGGGCCTCAATGTAAATTGCTAAACCATTGTTTCATTATGTTACCTTGTCTAGTCATTTGTATTTCACGACCTAAAGTCTAAATATAAATACTATGTATTTAATTATTGTCATTTAATGTTCCTCATGTATCCAGATTACATATTAAAACGTAGTTATTTAAGTACAACTTGTCTATTACATCATTGTTTTTGTTAGAATACGTCATCCGTATAAATTAATACACGTGTTCATAAAAACATAATAATTATTATAATGTGAAGATTTCTTAGTTTGATAAAAATATATATCTATTGTGTGATTATGCAAATTTTTATATTAAATATAAGTAACAAAACCAGTGAACTAGTCATGATAGTATTAATTAAGACTAACGGCAAACGATTCCGTCCGGGACTATGTTTTAATTACAATCTATGAGTAATAAGTAATAACAAATGTATCGACACCTAGGTACTTATCACGTTTTCCGCCTCAACGACTTATATGAATATTGTTCTAAATAGTCTGCTAATAACAGTATTTATTTCAAATATACACGTCATATTATTACAAAGGAAAATAAAGCGGATTTCACGAAAATCCCACAAACATTTCAATTCAAACCATACTGTGTAACACCCCATTGTATGTTGCATTGCATGTTTTGTATTAAACACAAGTTTATAAAATACGTGTAAGTTTCACTTCACGCTTTATCGCAAAGGGGGCGAGGCAGCTTAGCTATCACTATTTTTATTAAGCATGAATAAATGACACGGATAACGTTATCAAAGTAATTCTATGTGTATTTATGAAAAAGTAAATTGTCCTGATAAGTGTATATGCACTTAGTATTGGGTTATTATTAAAAGTTAGTAAAAAGGGCAGTAACAATGCTCCTCGCTAACATTTGACCCTGCTGCAACTCGCGAGATAAGCGCCGCAGACGGACTCGGGCGCCTTGATAAAAATGGTTCAACACCATTTCATTACACTATCTATTTCGCCGGCTATCGGCATGACATTGTATACAACCCTATTGTATGTAGATTCACATTTCCACAAGCTTAACGACTTTAACAGTATTTACTATTTTAAGATATAATTTCGTACGTCGCACGCGCCCCATAGTGGGCTCGATCTATGCATGAGACCTTGTTACACACCATGGGGTGTGTCAATAGAGAACTATCGCAACTGTAATCCAACACTTGTTTTGCATCATAGATTAGATTGCTTAGAACTATCGAGTTCATAAGTAGATATTAAGTTAGGCGTATTGAGTTCGTTTCCACTGGACTGTGTCAATTCTTATGTTACTAGA
This sequence comes from Polymixis lichenea, assembly GCA_949091785.1. NCBI lineage: Eukaryota > Metazoa > Arthropoda > Insecta > Lepidoptera > Noctuidae > Polymixis > Polymixis lichenea. The sequence goes on from OX420944.1 coordinate 20,534,896, forward strand.
ATATCGACATACGCCCGCCACGTCACACTGTCAGTACATAATTTTTTTAACATGATTGTACCTACTGTTTAGTTAGTCCCTATAGAATTAAGTATAGACACATTTATGTAACTTTTTTACACTCGTCAAGTCAATAAAATAGTTGTAGATGGTATATGGTTGTTTCAATTAATTCAATTCCATTAAAATTCCGAGCCAATTGACGTTTATTTGATAGTCGGTGGGGTACCGGCGGCGTGCGGAGCGGTCGCGGGCCTGGGATGTGACTCATCACGCCGCGACCTCGATTGACATCACGGGAGCGCCGGCCGCAGGGGGGACAAAACATACCCCAAAACGATAATATTTAAAATTGGTTTTATTGATGCAAAAAAAAGAAATTAATAGATTATTGTACATGTCCATTATTTGATTGAAAAGATAAAATATACAAGTTCTTAATTTTCACAATATATATAAAAATATAATTCAACTCAGATCAAAGTCATATCCAATATCCTTGTGCAGTAAATCTTACATGTTAACAGAAAAGAGAATTGAGGAAACATCTAATTCCGTAACAATATTTGAACACCTATATAATATTATTACGTTTAACAAAGTTCTAGCAGCAAAACATAGGTTCATAATTTATTTATATTTAAATGAGCCAGTAATCATAAATCTTTAATCCATTTACAATAACGATAAATTTCTTATTTCTCAATTTCGTAGGTTAGGGGTTAAAGTATGGTGGCCTGTGGTGTACATTAATAACACAAGGCATAGGGCACCACCATTATTACACTGGAGACTAAGGTCGCAGGGTGCAATCACCTAAGGCTCTCTAATATTTGTTCAAAAGTTACCGAGTCCTAAACGGCTTCACATTATCAACTTTTCACTTGATACATTTGAATTATATAACAAGACAATAATATATTCTGAAAAAATTTAATGTATCCTTAATTCACATATTTAAACATTACATACTGGGTCAGGCCTTCAGGGCACAACACCCGGTCTTTTCGGAGCCTGCTTCAACTTGCACACAGCTGTTCAGAAGTTTCAGGCCCTCCCTTTATCAGTATGATTAGATAATAACTACTAAATGGTAAACTATATCTATATTAGGTCCAGACAGATAAATATATATTTATTTATATATAACTATAAATGCAGTCACGTTAACATGTTAACCATTTGATGAACAGTAGTAGCATACAAAATGGTGACACAACGGGACCTTGAAAGATAATTTCATGGCAAATAAGTAGATGCACTCATTTTCCTGTTCAATTAAATTTCAGAGGACTGTCTGCACCTAATATTGTTAATATTATTATTAAAACAAAAATATTTTTAGTTGCTTTTCATATATTTGAAAATCATAATTGAGAAACAATGAGAAGTACATACGTAGAAGAGCTTTTTGAGTGAAGTAGTGCCATGTTTTATATTTTAACTGGAATGAACATTAATGAAGTCAGTATTGTCACAGGGTGTTCTAGAACATACTCCTCATAGCCTCTAAATAAATGAATATGTTTATACTTACATCAAGTAGTTTTAAATTTATAACCATTTACAACTTCTGAACCTAACAGCATCCACACATTACAATTGGAATTTCTAGAGTGAAACACACACAGAATCGTTGAATCTATCCTTGAATATTATAACTATCAAAATATAGATCAGAAGGTTTGAGAGACACATTGTATAGATAGGTATATGGATACAATCCAAAACGCTCTGTGGATTTTCCACCAGTGCTGCAGCACGTCATCACATAACTCAACAAATGCACATTCTTGAAATGCTACAGGTATATTACCAAGCAATGGTGCTCAACACCCGACCTAGATAACTTTGGGAATAGTCGAGAGCCAAATCCGGGTACCAGAAGTCTTTCAAATTATTAAATATTTTATACCTAGACGCTTCGGAGGCTCCAACGACATCCTTACAGAATGTAACATCTTGGTTTTTTTACTTTCTCACTGTTGATAGGTGTTCTCCTGTTGATTTGACGTACTAGGTCGAAGAACACATCGTTCACGTGTATTTTGGCTTTTGCCGAGGTCTCCATGAACGAGCAGTTGAAGTGGCGTGCGAGATTGCTTCCCTGCTCCTTGCCCACCACGCGCTCTGCTTCCAGGTCAGTCTTGTTGCCGACCAACACCATGGGCACGTCGTCTTTATCCTTCACCCGGAGGATTTGCTCCCGCAGGTCTTGCAAGTCGTTGAACGTCGATTGTGCGGTGATAGAGTACACTAAGACGAATCCTTGTCCGTTCTTCATGTATAAGTCTCTCATCGCTGTAAATTGCTCCGTACCAGCAGTGTCTAGTATTTCTAGCATGCATTGTTGACCATCAACTTCCACCTGTTTCCGATAACTGTCCTCGATGGTGGGGTCGTATTTCTCGACAAAGATGCCTTGTACGAACTGTACTGTCAGGGCGGACTTTCCCACGCCTCCGCTGCCTAACACGACTATTTTGTATTCGCGCATTATTAACTATTTTTAATCACGTGATATTATCAACTTAAATCAAAGATCAAATTGCTAAAAAGCACATTAACTAGTAAGTTATTGCAAAAAAAACCTTTAACAAGTCAAACCGCCATGACACCGTTAGCAGGGCGATGGCTCACTGTGTCGGTATTGCCATAAATAAATTTAAATTATTTATCACGTACTACACAACTCTATGAACAAAGTTCAGTTTTTTCCATTGTACGCTAGGGGCAATAATGTGGAATGTTTCGTTGCTAACTAAAGTTTTGCAATATTTTTTTCCGTTGTTATTTATTAAACAGCAACAGCAACTGTATTTGTGTGATTCAACTGAGTGACTGATAGTAAAATACGGACGCATTCAGCATGCACATATCCAATCAAAATCATATAGTCCAATCAAAATTAATTGAAAGGATGCATCAAATTATTTCATTATTTCAGATTTTATCTTTCAACAACTGCAGGCCATTAAATAGGTATAGAGTAGGTCTTAGGTTGTAGGTGTACAGTCGATAAAATTTATTGTGATCGTTGTAAACATCTGTAAGAACGAAAAATATTCAACATTTTCTTTTGTGTATTCTTGCCTGTTCTTTTGGTGTGTACATGTACACCTACAAACACCAACAGAAGCAGTTTAATTATTCTGACTTTTCTCATTTTGACATCAATCCTCAGAACCAATTCAAGTAAATCAACGCTCTAATAAAATTAATTGTCTTTTCAATGACAACAAAACATTTTGTATAATTTTTAAATCTGTGGTGATTGCACGGGTAGTTCGAAACTGTACCGAAAGATGGCTTAAAAAAGCATCACTAACATCATTGCTAACGAGGAATAATTTACTTTAGTTTAAATGTCAAACTTATAGATGGCGCTGTTTGAGGACTTACTATGTAATTTTATTTTTCCTCTAGCTTAGGTAGGCAGACAGGGCAGACTTGTATCAATGGGGCAGTTAGTCTCTTAATGCATAGCTATTTACAACCATTCGATACGCCTCCATAATGAATCGAACGATCAATGTTATCGTAAGAGTCCTACGCTGTTTATCAACCCAAAATTCGAAAATTTCGTCAGACAACCGATAGTCTTCCGAGTCTTCCAATACATGTTTGCTGTCGGGGGCAAGGCAAATCAGGGTATCGAAATGTGTCATTTTCTGTATGATAGCCTGTCGAATGCTTGTGAATGGCTATGCTGGTCGAGAAAAGAATGGTGACCTTATATTAATCATATTTTTGGCAATACGAGTGTCTATGCGACGGCCGCGAAACGGCTAAGCCGTATATTTTGACTAAAGTCAGGGGCTTGGTTCTACATTAGATCTAATAACTTTTTAACTGTGGACGCGTTACGTATGTCTTGGCAACCTTTTTTACATGAAATGTAAAGATTGTCGTTTGTGGGCTCACTTCGCTCGCTCGTCACAAAACTGTGCTTGCTACACACTGGGCTGAGTTAGGTAACTATATGGCCGGGAATCAGCCTGGGATTCCCGACGCCCAGGGCGTCTCCTGCGAAGGCCACGGCTGTGAGGGCGCATGTATTGCATCTCCCTCACGTGCGCCGCCTCCCTCTTTGCGAGCATAACTGCTTCGCTGAAGGAGGCGACAGCTAGCCATGCACTGTCGCTCCGTACCATGGCCTGGACCAGGGTCGGACGCGAGAGATCGCCGCCGCCGATCACCTCCACGAGGACCCAAGCCGGGCAGACCTCCACCGTATGCTCCACCGTGTCCTCTGGGCGATCTTCGCAATGGAAACACCCGGGCGTTTCCTCCCGCCCTATCCGAAACAGGAACCTCCCGAAACAGCCATGTCCGGTGAGGACCTGTGTCAGGCGGAAGGTGAGGACGCCATACCGCTTCTCAAGCTACTCCAACTTGCTGGCATTTCTAAAAAGACGCTCAAGTGGCCATGTGAGTAAAAAGTCGAAAGTATTTTCGGCTGACAATGTCAAGAAAAGTTCCGAATGAAAAGAGAAGTTCCGGATTGCCGATATTTGGCAACAAAGGTCAGTTGAAACTAAATTATTGTTATTAACTTCTTTCACTTTCGTATTTCTTTACAATATAGGTGTTTTGTACGCTGTTTTTATCTCTTTTCAGGTTGTATTAATATTCGGCATAAATGGTGCATGTAGACGTCAAGAGTTGGCATACATCACAACTAATGATGTCGAGAATCATGGGCGGGTTCTTCTTGTCCAGGTCAAAAACTCAAAAAATAAAATTCCAAGATCGTTCATAATACAGTGGCCTTTTCACGACATAGTGAAGAAATACGAAGCGCTTCGTTCAACAAAAGCGATGTCTAACAGAATTTTTCAAAATTACCAAAATGGAAAATGCACTATCCAACCCATTGGCATAAATAAATTTGGAGCAATGCCGAAACAAATTGCCACTCTCTTAAATTTGGATGATCCACATGAATACACAGGGCACAGTTTCAGAAGGACCTTGGCTACATTGCTCGCCGATTCAGGTGCGAACTTATTGACACTAAAACGCCACGGAGGGTGGCGATCGAACAGTGTAGCGGAGGGCTACATAGATGACTCGATGAGAAATAAAGAAGAAATTAGCTTCCACATTACAAGGAATATAAATTTGGAGCCAAGTGTTGACTCTCGACCATCTACGAGCACATACGCGTACCTACATTCCACCATCGTCGCCGCCGCCGCAGCCGCCTCCATCGTCGCCACCGACTGCAGAACTCTGTGGTCTCGTTTCTCCTACTTTCGAGAGAGAGACTGGTGAAATTGTAACTAATAATAATAACTTGAAAACATTAAAAATGCCAACTGGCAACGTAATAATCAATTTTACAAATTGTTCAAATTTTTCTAACTGTTTTAACAAATGGTTAAAGATTTATTCGTTTATGAAAGTCCGAGTTTTATTTATTTCTTCGCAAATATGTTATAAAACGTCGTATGACATACGTGCGCTTTGATAATTACAGCCTCTGCTTTTTCAACTTACCGCACTTATATCATAATGTACTATTATGGTATAGTTGACTTATGGAAATATATAGGTACGATTGTTTTCTCTACCATAATTTTCCCCAATATTTTATGAAATCAGCGCCCTTGTGTTTACTTATTTAAAGCACTGATCAACATTACCTAACTATGGTTCGGCTCTCATTTTGGGACCGAAGGTTCCGCCTTGACAATAAATATTATCAGCGTCGTGACTTGTACAGTTTCCGTCTCTGCAAGTACAGGCTTGCAGAGTACGATAATTATGTCATTTCCATCTGCATATCTCGTCAATATTCGACCGAGACCTAATAAATCTCATCTAAAATTGCGGAAGAAAACCCGGCCTGGCACACCTGTGAGCTTTAATTACTCCGCGTGTAATAGTTTAATACAAGGCTCGCGTGATGCACGATCGCACCCGATCATCCCCAAAATGGCGGCAATGATAGGGTCGGACGCGGAAGTTTAATTAAAAAAAGTGTACATTTTTCGCGACAGTCATGTGCCACTCCTTGTAAATAGAGTTACTGGATATTTATTCTGACTTCTCTTTTGGTTTACGGTGGACTTTTAGCGTTGGATTCGCGATAAAAGTATTGCCATGGTTTATAAAGTTTGGAGAGAAGAATTGGGTCAAGTTGTTTCTTTGAAAAAGTTTGGTTGCTCGAGAGCGGAGCAGGGAAATGTAATGCTAATGTTAAGGGAAATTCGAAATTCCTGTTGGGCGTTGATGATGTACCTACTTGGTTGGACGAAGATGATTCACAGTTATTTTTCCTCTGATTTTCCTTCACTTTCATTTTTATTTTATGGTTGATGGTAGGTTGCCACTGAAAAATCTGTCAAAATCGCAGTGATCTTTAATCTCGTTACGATAAGGTTGCTGTTGTGTTACTGCTTTCAGAGGTAATAATTGTGGAAGGACTCAAAATAACAAAAAAATATTTTACATAAACCTATTACATGGGCAGATATTTGTTTATTTAACAACTAGTAGTATTTAACGTAGGTAACGTATTCTGTTGTGCTAGTAAGTTAGATTCCAATATCACTCCGTCCATCCCGTCATCGACTAAAAACAGAGCACATACCACACCTACTTAAACGCATTTACCTACAAATAGGTAAGGTGTAGGTAGGCGAATCTTTTGAAAACCTGGCTGTAGTCAAGTGGTTTAACTTGGTGTTAACTGCCAGTAGGGTTTACAGCCACAAATATTTGAGGTACCTACTGATCCGTAACCGTGGATCCTTAAACGAAATATTTGTGGATGATAGTGAATACAACGATGGATCCCTAATCCCTTAGAGGCCGTTTACACGGTGCTCTCCGGTGCTGTCATGTACGGTAAAAAGTTGAAATCACACGTGAACCGCCCTCTGTTCGTGAACTTGTCAAAAAAATGCAGCATCGAGTTGCCATGACATCCCAAAATATTACAGTAAAATATTGTAGCAACTGGTCAACGCCCTGCGAACGGGGCTTTACAGTGATGCTCTAGGTCCTAGATAGTCCTAGAAACCCTATTGTTAGGTGGTATCTACCTAACGGTAGGGTTTCCTAAAACTGCGGTGCGCTACATAGCGTCCGCAATAGGGTAATACACAAATTTTTTTAAAGTGTCTTAATTAGATTCTAGAGTGCTAATAAATCACTAAAAAACACAACATTTTATTTAATCGTTTAGTGACATGCATTTAAATTTTACATTTTCAACTTTCGAGCGTAATTTGACGAAAACGCTGGTCGCAGTGGACGTCATATTTGCTCTGTGGGTATGACGTCAGTTTGCTGTATAAACAAATGCGTTGATATTTTATAACACAAGTCTATAATTTAAAAAAAAATACAGTTATTTTTCTAATTATCGTTGGTTTGCAGTTCTTGAATGCAAAATATTATTTAAATAAAAATGACTTTGGTTACGAAAATAATAAAAGTACAAAGTTGCTCAGTTGACATACCATATGACGTAATAACATGACGGCTACTATTTGATGGTGTTCAAAAACAGATAAAAAAAAACTGAAATCTTTAAATTGTATTTTAATATTTATTTTGTTGTTTCATGAACTAGAAGGAACATTTTCCAATTGCTAATCTATCTCAGTAACATATTTTTAGATTTTTTCTCAAATAGAGTAAAATACCCTATTTATTGGAGAATGACGTTACTGAAACGTTATTTATGAAAGTAAGTTCGAGTGTTTCCCTAGAGATCGTTCCTTGACACTGTAAAGTAAAACATCCCTGCCACAGCTATCACTGCGGCCGTTATGTGGCGGTCACCGCTCTTCTAGGAAACCGTGTTCCCACGAACGTCATAATTTCGCGGCGGGATTTTTTCGCGCACTGGATCTTGAACTCACCCCTTAGCGCCGAGAGTCGAAAATCGAAGTGTGTATTTTCGACGCACTGGGATGCGTTCTGTTGGATTCTCAATGTTCGGTTTAACAGTGGCTTTTGAAAATTTCTTTACAGAAATTCCCGTTTCAACTACAAAATCTCTAAACTCATCACCTTCTGTTGCTGAGTCTTTGCTTAAGGAAAATCTTAATGTTTGTGATTCAGAATTTCATTTTGAACATATTAGCTGTAGAGATATAATTAAAACCTTTCACACTTTGAACGTAAAAAAGACTGCAGATCTGTGGGGTAATTCTGTAGAACTCGCCAAGTCCATTATTGACATTGTAGCACCTACTTTAGCTCTTATATTTAATAATTGTATCGACTGTGGGGAGTTTCCTGACCTAATGAAGAATAGTAAAATACCTTTAGTAAAATTTTTGAGAAATTAATTTGAGACCAATTGCAAAGATTTTTTAATGAAAATAATTTATTACATAGCAAACAGTTTGGTTTTACAAGGGGTCGTTTAACTACCGATGCCAGTGTTGAACTCTTAGGGCATATTTACAATGCATGGGAAGATAAATACAATGCCTTGGGCATTTTTTGTGATTTATCTAAAGCTTTCGATTGCGTGCTTCATAAAACTTTAATTAGGAAACTCCGCCATTACGAGATCCGGAACACCGCTCTGGATCTTCTTATTTCATACTTGTGTAATACGATTCAGTGTGTTGATGTAAATGGGAAAAGATCTCCCGGATCAATAGTATCAATGGGAGTCCCACAGGGCTCAATTCTTGGTCCTTTCTTGTTTCTTATTTAAATTAATGACTTGCTTTACCTCATAAAGGATAATCATGAAATAGTGTTGTTTGCGGATGACACTTCAGTTTTGTTTAAACTTAAACGTCAGCAGCTGGTTAATGACGATGTAAATAGCGCAATCTCAAAAATAGTTCATTGGTTCAATGTTAATAATTTACTTCTTTATGAAAAAAAAACCAAATGCATTAAGTTTACGCTACCTCACGTTAGGTAGGTGAAAACTAATGTGTTGATAAAAGGCAAAGAATTGAATCCTGAAGACAGCACTGTATTCTTGGGCTTAACTTTGGATACCAAGCTTCGGTGGGGCCCACGTATAGATAAATTGTCGAAAAAGCTAAACTCTGCAGCATACGCTGTTAGAAAAATTCTTAATTTAACTGATATAGAGACAGCCCGTTCCGTGTACTTTAGCTATTTTCGTAGTGTAATATCGTATGGTATTCTGTTGTGGGAAAATGCTGCCGACATTCAGACTATCTTTGTTTTGCAGAAAAGAGCTGTTCGATCAATTTATAAATTAAGTCCGAGATATTCTCTCAGAGAGAAATTTAAGGAGATTAATGTAATTACTGTGCCTTCACAGTATATTTTTGAAAATCTTTTATATGCCCATAAAAATATTAAATTGTTTAAAAAATACAGTGATATCCATAGTATAAATACTACGAACAAACACAAATTTGTTGTACCATCAACAAGGCTCAAGAAAATAGGTGGGTTATTCAGATGTCACTGTATACGGTTTTATAATAAACTTCCAAGCCTTGTTCAAGATCTAAGTATCAATAAATTTAAATGATTCATTAAACGTAAGTTGTACCTGAAAGCCTTTTATACCGTTAAAGATTATATTGAGGACAAAAAATTGATGGATTGACCTGCTCCAAGTTTTGCATACTAAATGTTGTATTTTTCTGTTTTTGCACACTTACATTTGATAATTATTAAATACACTTCGACATGAATATTTACTTTGAGAAGTATAATATTATTATTGTTTTCATTATTGTGAATGTGAGGACTATGTGGGTCATATTTTTTTTTGTGTTTTTTCATCTCTTTCTCAGTTACTTTTAATATTAATCTGGCAGTTTGAGTACTTTATGCGGCCTACCCAAATGTCCTGTCTTTGGTATTGTTCATCAAATCGTTGAGCTCCTCAAGTTCTGAGTTGAGCTGCATGATTACTGATACATGCGTGCAATGAATGGACAGGTCCACTCAATCTGTGTGGTTCTTTCCTCAAAAGACCATTTCAGACACCGGTCCACATGGTCTTCACATGATCTGACCAAGATTATGCCTGGACTTTAAAAGAGACTGTGACCTCTGAGTTTGTTTCGGCCTTTCTTCTCAGAGTAGTCAGATAGGAAACGCCGACCTCATCTAGTTTAAAAAATATAATTGACGTGTAAAAGTGTTTGTATAAACCTACTTACAGAAATAGAATCATTTTATCATTTATCATTTAACACCAATTGTTGAAAATCCTGTGCGCGATAAAATGTCGCCGCGAAATATCAAACGCGTGAGAACGTGGTCGTGGTTTTATCTACCTACCCACCGACTTAAGACGAACAGTCAGAATAAAAGCTCCAAGTTCTTACAACTTCCAAACAAATGCTAAATGATAATGGTTATTTTCTAAGTATTTACAATACGTAATAAAATCCCTTGCGATATTTATGACAGATGAATCGCCTAAAGATTTTATGATGCAAAGCAGTAAACAATTTTAAGTGGCCATGAAAGCAACGAAAATAATAATAATAAATTCATGGTAGTCGATTAAACGAGCTCAAATCGAAATATTTCCAGTTAAAAAAATATACGTTTCACTTTATGGTCTTGATTCACGATAAAAACGAATTTATAAAATAACTGAAATATATCAGAATCGTGTCTGTTTTAACGTGAAATAGGATTGAAATAGGCTCGAGTTTGTTTGTTCCCAAGAATGGGCATTTACTCACTTACATTTTTGGCTTTGAATAATATTTTAGAAAGAAAACAGCCGGCTTCCAAAAAAAATACACTACAAAGTGAAAAATAACTTTAATTTCGGAAGTCGGTGTCTTTGATTTTGTATTTTCGTTTTGTTTGCCACAGACTTCCGAAATTAAAACTATTTTTCAGCCTGTAGTGTTTGTTTTAGAAGTCGGGTGTTTAAAACAAATACTTATTCTTTTTATTTTTCACTTGTTATTTGTGGTAGGTACCCCAAAAAAACAAAATTATTATTTGTGGTCGGCGGAACATATCTTTTTCTTCCATATTTCTCTATCAGTCATCATCTCGATGGTCACACTTTTCTATACATATCATTTTCCCACAAGCCACAACGTGTGTGTACTCTGTCGCGCCTATAAGTGGTGGCTCAGTGGTCCCCGACTCAGAAATTGACGGAGGTGGGTACCGAACCCAGGCAGCGGTTATACTTTATCAGATTCAGGTAGCTTTATTTGCTCAAACATGTGTGTACATACAATTACAAAAAAATGCATGCAAGGCGTTAAAGGTAATTGGAGGTGTGCTAACATGTTTACCATCCATACCAACACTGCTCTCAAGACTGTGAAGGAAAACGTCATGAGGAAATAGGCATGTCCTAGAACCAAAGTTCTAAAATTCAAAGACATGCAACAAAGACAGCTACAAATGGTAGATTACAGCTCACTCCCTCTCGAATAGAAGAGAGAAAGCTTATGTCTCAGCAGTGAGAACATTAGGGGCTAATTATGAATTATGCACTTCGCCAGATGAAAACAGTAAAAGCCAATGCCTTGAAAAAAGAAAGTTAAAGATGTACTCTGCCGTCCTTTAACTATAATAGAAAAGCCGTAAAGGTCGCTGCACACAGCGGGCGCGGCGCGGTGGGACGGGACGGCAACGCACAGAGCCGTACAGCTCGCGTGACGCGACGCGACGGCTCTGTGTGGCGTCGTCCGTAATATCTACTGTAGTGATGGCAATTAATGCGATTTCGCATAAATTTCATTAGCATGCGAATTCATGAGTCTTAGCATGCTAAATGCTATTGCTATGCTATTTGCAAATATGACGATAAAATGATTTTTGTTAATATGCGAATTAAAGAGTGAGGTCGCCTTCGGACGTCTCCTAGCGAGCGTTTTTAACAATTTAAAACCTTTTATTGTTTAAGATTGTATGAACTTTCCTTCATACTTTACCCAGGCTTAGGACTGGCAGTTAAAGGTTCTAAACGGGCGTATTTATAAGTTCATTTGATCGTATTTACATGATTTAGTTTTGTATTTTACACATGTACACTTTTATACACAACCAGTTCTCACTACTTTTGACTACCTCCTATTATTTACTTTATTTAGGTAAGTAATGAGTTCTCAGTTTTACACTAGGTATTATCTATTTTAAGTACAATATTAGGCGTAAGACGTAAAAATATAATTTTTGTTTATACGTAAACTAAACTCTTACACCATCACATGCCAAAACGGACTGAACTTTGACTTATTTGACAACAAAAGAAGCGCACCACGCGCGTGCCGCACAAATTATTATTAAGTAAACAAACACCCGCATTCATTAAATATACGTTACTAAGTACGAGCTAATAAAAGATAATAAGAAAATAATTGCTTGACCTCATTCTTAGCACCACCCTGCTAATAATTTAAATAAAATAAACAATCACATGCATTCATTTAATATACGACCCTAAGTACGAGCTAATCAAAGATAATAAGATAATAATTGCTTAATCTCATTCTTCGCAACATCTGCTAAATTGCTAATAATTTCACTTACGAACAACATCAGGGTCACGTGAAACAAATAGATTTAGTGTTCCCACCTTCCCGCGGGTGAGACGAAGAGCGTACACTGCCGCTGCGTGCGTCGCCGCGTATGATAGATAGGAAGTACGAAGCCATGAAAATTCACACTCAACAGAATTTCGCAACTACATTTCATTTGCTAACTGCTAAATGAGCATTCACATGCTAACAATGAATGCGAATGCTAATTAATCCATCACTAGTATCTAGTACATTACAACTGCTCAGCGTCGCGTCGCCGTCCCGTCCCGCCAGACCGCGCCCGCTGTGTGCAGAGACCTTAAAAGTTGTTTCCGAGAAAATGGCAAAAAACGCGCGAATCGTTTTTTCTTAAAAACTGTGATGCTTACGTTATTGGTTGTAGGATACATCAATTGATACTAGATCATAATCGTTTCATCCGACAGTTAAAGTAGTTTTAAACTACATTTATCTAAGAAGTGTGGGTTAGACGCTTTCAAATGATGAAATCATCTAAAATTATGTTACATAACGGCCTGAAAAGTTTTCATATCTTGGGAACTATTTGTATTGTAAAAAAATTTTGAACGCTCTTAGATTCTATTAAAAAGTAAAAATTTACCGAATGAGGGTTACCGCCTTTCTAGTTAAAAGACGGCAGTACTGTTTAATTACTCTAAATAAGCTATAAAAATTATTAAAATTTTCAATTTATTAGTTGACACGCTTTGACACCGCTGAGCGCCAGCCGAGAGCCGCCCGACTAATGAGATAACTTTGTAAGATCGTAGCGAATATTAAATAAGCCCGTTATCACTACACTTCAAAGTTGTGTCGTACAGAAATTATTTATTTCATGAATTATTTCGTTACTCTTTGCTTTAAGATTTTATTTGGTGATTTTTTGGTCTGTGTGTATAAAATACAGGAAAACTTTTGTTGTAGGTACTGTAGCGTAAATCCGCTACGGTAAAAACCTTTTTGATTTCTAGTCCAACCTTTTCAATAAAAAATATTTTTTCTACATAGCTTTTGATCAAATTTAAAATTCGAATCAAAAAAAATTGTCGAATGTTTTCTCTTGACAAAACCCTCACTACAGATTTGGGAGCCATTGACGGCGGCACGAATTCCGTTTAAGAAAATTTTCATTTTAATGTGACAAGTTATAAAAAGCAACGTTATTGTGTTGTGTGGTTAAACCAACCAGTTTAAGCTGTTGCCAAGTGCAAATAAGTGTTTCCTTCTGCATTTATTGGGTATGTATTCCGTCACCTTTCCTCTTTTCTGATTTATTTTTGTTGATTCCCCCCCTTTCATCAAGGATTCTTGTGCTTGTGGTCTGAAGGCTCTTTTTCTTTGTCTTTAGACAAGCTACAGGCCGAGATTCGGTCTTCCCCACGGGCCTAATATCGGCGTGGTTACCCATTGACCTACCTGGCGCGCACCAGCCCTGAAAACCTGAGGCAGCTCGGCACGTGACGCGCTTCAAGAGTTGAAGCGTCGCTCCACTACAGCCACGTAACCCCCGAAAGACCTTCCTATCTACCCGTCCGCGCGCTCCACCACCGGTCTAGTTTCTCGGACTTCAAAAGCGTATCGAAAATCACTACTTCATATTGTTTTTTTTGTATTAGATTACTGTTTGTTTTTTTTTAAAGTATTAACATAGTCAATATTTCAGGCAATCCTATAAAGACGCCCGGTTTCCCTTAATGTTATAACGTATAACAAACTTACTTTTGCGTACATAGGCCTTGTTTTAACCGATTGCAATCGCTTGATAGGTCGTGTACCAAATAATTTACGTTTCTTTTTTTTTCCCTCTCTTTTAAATTCTATTTTACAAGTCTCTCCGCATCAACCTCCCAAATCTAATTTTATTCTACAATTTTCACCCTTTTTTATATTTTTGTCTGTTTGTTTTTTGTACATTTTGTAATTTTTATTTTTCTCACCAAATTAAACGTGTTAGTAGCAGTGTGTTTTTCACTTCAATTTATTATGCTACAGTACGTATAACGACTTTCCTCAGTCCATAGAAACATTTTAATGTTAACATTCGTGATTTTTTGTAGCTACTAATAATTTTTTTAGGAAAAGAGGAAAATTAGAGTTTTTGAAATGGGTTACGTCTGTAATTGGCATTTAATTAGCATTCATTTGACATAGTAAAAAATATTAATTAGATTTCCCTATTTTCACAACTTGTTGATGTGGCTTGATGTAAATCAAATTAAAAGTCATTAATTCAAATTATGCTGAGAATCAGCAGATTTTGAACGTCAAAATTACTTACGACAGTCTCCCTAAACGCCCGCTTGTCGCCACTTCCTAGTACGAAAGAAAAGAGAGACAGTAAGAGTAGTGAGGAAGAAAGAGTGGCGCAAAAAAATTCCCAGCTGCGATCCTGGTAATACATAGCTGTATTCCTTTCCCTCCTTCAATCTGGGGGCCTACTCTTTAAGTCCGTTATCGAAGATACGTACCCGTCCGACTTCATTCTAAACTTTGTAGTGATGCCTATCCCCAATTCATTAACTTTTCTAACAGGCAATAATTAGCACATCGAGAGTAGGGACAGCTGTCAAACGGTGGTGTCATTAATTCTAAGGTTTCTTTTTTAATTCGGGCCCCAAAATATTCTTATGTTCGTAGGTGATGTAGAAGTAGATCTCCTGTTTTGATTTAATTTTATTTAGGGACAATAAACAGCTAAAATATATAATTTTAACATAATACAGAATAATAGGAGTGAATAACAAAATTGCAGCCCGCTACATTATCCGCATTAAAAAACAAAATATAGGCAATGAGTGCCACCAAAAGGCATTATTAACCATACAGTGCATATTGAAAATTATTACATCATTCACAAAAAATGACTAATAAATAAATAAACAACACAGTGACGAGAGAAAAACAGAAATTTAAAATTATACAGAATAGGATTAGGTCTATTATTAATTATTATACATTCATTTCATTGCATTATTATTAGATAAAAGTTTCAAAACATTATATTTAAATTTTGATTTGGAGCATACGAAAATATCAATATCGATAAATAAATTATTATAAGTGTCTACCAGTCGACGAATAGGGCAGCGCATACCAGAGTTGGTTAGACAGCTATTTAGTGCAAATAGGGTACCAGCACGGACATGCGCCACAAGACACATTCGTACCCACTGTGTGTATGTCACACTACCGTACGACCTATCAACTACACTATCAGGCTCATCCCTCGCGTGTCTCCACTAATTAACATATTAATTGCTGGCAATACATGCCGTGATTCACGCTACGCCGAACCCTATTCGGGTGAGGGAAATAAACCCAGAAAATGACCGGCCTATTTATTTTTTCGATGTATGTAAAAATCATATTTTTTACCGAAAAGGAGAATACGGAGATCATATTTTTATTTATTTCTGTTACTTGTAGTGTTGTTATAGGAAAATAACATACAAATAGGTGTGTAAATACACTGTACCAACCACTAAATACAGTGATTAAAAAAGTGTACTTTTGCAAATAACATACATATCATCATATCAGCCGAAAGACGTCCACTGCTGGACATAAGCCTTCCCCAAAAGGGGGGATTTGCCATAATCGCCACGCTTGGCAGGCGGGTTGGCGATCGTAGTATGGTGGTCAAATGCATGGAGAACGCTGCTGCCCATTCTCTAGTAAGTCCCTTAGTCGCCTTCTTCGACACCCACGGGAAGAAATGGGATGGTGCTAATCTTTTACGTCCGGCAACACACGGAACACATATACATATACCTAGATAAAGTGGATCTCGTAAATGCTTTAATTGCCTCTTTAGATTTTTTTCCCTGGAAATTAAAACTTCACTAAGGTTGAAACTATCTATAGTTCCGTTGGATCATCGTCGGCTCAGCCTTTTCTTAAATATGATGGCTTCCAGTCTAACCGGATGCAGCTGAGTATCAGTATTTTACATGGATCGCCTGCCTATCTGACCTCCACAACAAAGTTACTGGGCAATACGATACCCTTTGTCGATACTGGTTGTCGGACTTTCGGGCTTCTGACCCGTAAAGACTGTCGAA
The DNA here is from genome assembly GCA_949091785.1 of Polymixis lichenea. Taxonomy (NCBI): domain Eukaryota; kingdom Metazoa; phylum Arthropoda; class Insecta; order Lepidoptera; family Noctuidae; genus Polymixis; species Polymixis lichenea. Next base: position 20,551,448 of record OX420944.1, read on the forward strand.
GATTCACGAATGACAAGTGTCATGAAAATGGGGCACTGGGGTTTAGATTAACGTGTCACGCTCGCCATGAAAATTCACCAATTTACTTTCTTATATATCATTTCTGTAACGTCATTTGACGGTCGATTGCTGACCTATGTGCATTCTTAGAAAACCCTAGCTTTAACGATCGGCTTATTAGTCGATTCGCATAAATTTACTACCCCGAATGGGAAGAATTGACACTTTTAAATATTATATTAATTTCTAAAGGCGACTCGCACGAAGTTAAGGTATTTATGGGCGAAAAAACTACTGCAGAAATACGTATTAGGGAATTGGCACGTTTTGAATTTTATGTAATCAAGTTATGAGAAAGTTCACTGCAAGTACTGCAATAAAGTGCGTTAAAAAAAAATAGTGCAACTTAGGCGGGTAAATACATGCGAGTCAGCTAATAAGCCTACCAATCTCTAAACAGTCTACCACGGCTGATGTCAATGACCCTATTCCCCAAAACCTTTTGTAAGGCGAGGGGACAGTTATGAATGCGCGAATAAGTCGCCAGAATCTTTTCGTGACTCCTACAATTTGTCTGAAAGTATAAGCAACAGATATGCTCTTTTCATTTCGCTACCATTGTGTAAAAAACATAATAACCAAGTATTTTAAAACATCCCGCTATTGTTAACAAACAAACAAAACGTCTGAATTTTTGTTTTATATTTCCACTCTACCAAGTTCTGTGTTGTTAGAATAAAGTGTTTTATTGAAATTCATGTCTTGCACGTCTTAAAATAGAGGAACATCTGCAGGACTGTGAAGAATACTAAAACGAGAATGTTCTGTTTGTGCAGCAACTCCATTGCTTTTAGCCAATATTCGAGCGAGTTGAAAAAGATCGACAATATAGCGTAGAAAAAAATGGTATGAAGTGACATTTTGCAGTTAAAGTATTTTGAAAGCACGTACCGCACCTATTACTAGCAGTACTTAGCAGTCATGCTGATCATGGCTGTCAACATAAATCGATAAAGAAAACTCAAACTTTGAGTTTGAGTTTTCTTTCTGCAGTTATTTCAAATACACCAATTATAGGCCCTTGAATTGTCAAGGGGTCCGTCAGTCCTAAATATGAAGCTATTCAAAAGCGTAGTAGGTACCTATGGAGAAGAACGGACAAGAAACTCCATGGATAGTCTTTTAAATCAAAATATTTTTACAAAAACTTAGTTACATCATTCATGTTGAAATTATACATTGTGAGAACGATGTAGAAAGACGTGCGCATTAATAGCGTCCGTAAAAAAGATACACAAAAAAACAATTCAGAAATTAAAAGAAGCCATGGCACCTAAGAGATGACCAGTCCCTACTGACGGCGCCTGTTTACGAACATAACGCCATAACCACCAGGAGCACCAGAAAATGTCCCTTCAATTGGACAATACCTATTGAATCGAAACCCTACTACGATAACTGGATCACTTGTATTTGTACAAGAAATATCGCCAACGCAACGTGCACAATATTCTAAACTGAATCTGGATCATAAACAAAGGATCTCTATCTCTTTGTCTATACATATTGGAATTCCGTTCACTTTACCAACTTCAAACCAATAAAAAATTTTCAAACGTGAAATTTTAAATCCTAACATTGCTCCATTTGTATCATTTCCAATTATTGCGTGAATCTCGGAGTACATTAGCTTAATAGTCTTGAAAAGCTCTCACTAAAAATTCAGGTCGCATACGAGACATTTCTTAAAGGCTGCTTCAACAATTTGATGTTGAGCTAAGTATGTAGAAGTACGATGGGATTCTGCCTAATTTTATTTTCGAGTTCCTTTTCTCCTTTTCGAAGTAAATAAGTTGTAGATTAGCTAATGCAGTAAAAGACTGTTCTTTTACTGCATTAGCCAATCCACAACTTATTTACTTTAAAAAACATTAGCTGCCTGTGCAGCTAATGTTTTTTAAAAAACCTCCTCATTATTTGCCACCTATAGGAGACTATAATCAGCCTGTAATTTTTCAATTGCTGAGACACAGGCCTCACCAGGGTGAAAGGGAATGGCCTTTAAACCACCACGCGGGCCCAGTGCGCGTTGGTAGATGCCTCATGTCTTCGAATTTTTGGTTCTAGGTGGCCGTTTCCTTATGATGTTTTCCTTCACCGTTTTGAGAACAGTGGTAATTAAATTACACAAAGTAAATCACTGGGTTCGAACTTACGACCTACAACTCGTAGATCACAGCATTCATGATTGCAATACAAATACAGGTTGATTACAAATTAAGGCTAAATTTCAACCAGCTACTTCTCTTTAGAGTTGATTAATTCTGTTTAAATGCGCCTCTAATTGTGAATTATAAACACGGGAATGAATAAATCCGCGCCCCTCATGGAATTACGTCAAAACAATTTTGTTTGGTAGCCTGATTGACGCCAAAGCCAGTTAACTCGAAAACAAACAAATTAACAGGACAAGACACACATTTAAGATTATTTTTAGGACAGAATGCAATCACCGAATTGTTGGCTGTTGATTCATGTTCTGAAAATAATTCCGAGTTCTATATATTTTTTAAATCAAAAAATCTTTTTCTAGTGTGTAGATGGATTGATTTCTTAATTTAAAAATATTTTTAAGAAGGCTGGGCTGTAAATACGTCACCAACAGAAATGAGTAACTAGGGTCGTCAGAGACACTTGATGTTTAGTAAGAAAACTATAGATATTTTCGATTTCAATTAAATTTAATAATTAAAGTACTTGTGTTCTATTTATAAAAAAAACATTTTATTCGATAAGTAACATCTAGCGGTTTCTTGCTAAACTGCAACTATATCCGACGAGTCTGGTGACTTATCTGTTTCGGTGACCGTACCTTCAGGCTGTCCTCAAAATAACAACAGGCATATACCCAAGGGTCGTCAGCACTAATCCATCTACTAAGCGTGATGATTTTGCCAGTATTCCTTGGGGCTGTAATAGTTCAGACTAAGACTGACCCAGTACGCTCGTCTATCACCTTTGTACTGCGTGCAACTTTTAATTACAAAGTTTGGTTCAATTTAAGAGAGCATATCTTATGGGCACAATACGGGCGGCGAGCGCATGAATGAGTTCGTTAGAACCAACTCTGACGTGGCTAAGAGCGGCACTGGGAAAGGAGCTGCGAATGTTGTACAATTTGGAGGTCGCACTTGGTAGGAACTGGTTACTACCTCTTTATATGCCCTATAGTATAAGGCATTTATAGGGGTACTAAGCTCTTGTGGTCTGTGATGTTTTGACGATCGAATAGTGTTAACAGAGGGCGCTGCTGGTAAACATTTGTGCAATTATTTTGGGAAATACAAACGGAACACACACCTCTCCTGCCAAATGAGGATAATAAATAAATCAGCGGAAATGATAACTGTCTTTCATTGTTTCTCAAAACAGAATTGTATTAAAAAAACAAGATGGCGGACTCAGTTCAAAATTGAAGCGAAACGCGATGCGGGCGATTGAAACTTGTAGCGCTATACCTTTGTTTGTCGATACTAATGTATGAACCTAAAAGTCTATTATGAATAATTTAACGTGTTCACGTTTTGGATTGAGTGAACATGTATGAGAAGGTACGCTAATAGAAGAGTCGCCACGAGAAGAGGGAAGATGTTTTTCTCATGAAATCTTAGAATCCTGCTAGGAGAAATGGAAGTCAAGATGTTTTTGTACGACCAGTGCCTATTTATTTAAGTATCACGCTATGGGATAGGCCAAAACATAAACAAAATAATTCTGTGTTTCAAAATATATGTAGATACGATACGAAACGTTATGGCTGTAACTTATATTGAACATGTTTTTCCTTCGTTCAACCCAAATATATCTTCCATGCAGTCTCATGGGAAAACAATTTAATATGGTATAAGTTTACTTTCGCCACTCCAGAACCTTTCGGCCCCATCGGCCATCTGTTCTGCGAGCAATGTGCCCTGCCCACTGCCACTTAAGTTTGGCAATTCTTCGGGCTATGTCGGTTACCTTGGTTCTCCTGCGGATCTCTTCATTATTGATTCGATCGCGTAGGGAAACTCCGAGCATATCCCTCTCCATTGCTCTTTGGGTGACTTTAAGCATTCTGATAAGGCCCATTGTGAGTGACCACGTTTCTGTACCATAGGTCATCATTGGCAACACACGCTGGTCAAAGACTTTCGTCTTGAGACACTGCGGTATTTGGGACGAGAAGATATTGCGAAGCCTCTCGAACGCTGCCCAGCCGAGGCGGATTCGACGATTGACCGCGTACCGGAAGACGTAGAGCGGGAAGGCCCCCCACAAGGTGGACCGATGACCTTGTGAAGGCCGCGGGAATCCGCTGGATGTGGGAAGCACAAGACTGGTCGAAGTGGAGGAGCCTGGGGGAGGCCTATGTCCAGCAGTGGACGTCTTTCGGCTGAAATGATGATGATGATGAAGTTTTCAATATGATACAAAACATACCCTCTCTCACACCTACACCACACACTTACTTACCGTAACTGTCTTGTATGTACAATCTATTTTATTTATTTTCTTTGTACTCACATTGTTGTATATTTAAAAGAAATTGTAACGAATTTATGAATAAGTTATCTTGCGTTAGCAGAATTATTAACTTCGTGTAGTGTTTTGGTCACCAAGATAGACCCTAGTTTGGGACCCACTGCTTAATCTGTCTAAGTCTACTGTTAGTAAGAGTTTTATAGCACGTATTACTCTTATTTGTATATTTAAAAACCTTGTATATGTCAAATGAATACAATTTGAATTTGTATGTATGGGGTAAAGCGAATAAACGATCCATTCACGATTCTGCAGGGTATTTCTGCCTTATCTAGTTTACTCTGCTCATACCGAGTAGTTCCGTGTGGTGCCGGACGTAAAAGAATAGCACCATCCCATTTCTTCCCGTAGGTATCGTAGAAGGCGACTAAGGGACTTACTAGAGAATGGGCAGCAGCGTTTTTTATGCATTTTACCACCATACTGCGATCACCAACCCACCTGCCAAGCGTGGCGATTATGGCAAAACCCTTTTGGGGAGACCTATGTCCAGCAGTGGACGTCTTTCGGCTGAAATGATGATACCTAATAGACTGCTTGTAGAGTATTGAATAGGTTATCCATCATATAATTCATATACGTTGTCAGCCTACATTTTTCTACGGCCGTGCGACCAAATTAAATCATCCATGCATGATTTAATTTGGTCTCAACAGACGCAGGTTGAGCTGTGAGTTCAAGAAACGTCTCAATCTGTTAAGCAATCCAAAATTAATGTTTTAGTGCTCTAGGACACACATAGATCGACATTTCATAATTTGCCTATTCTACTCTATTGTTATTGACAAAATAATAAAATCAGTGAAATATTTTACAGCTATTTGTGAAGTTGTCAACTTTCAAAAAATGTCATGCTGGGTTATCTGTAGACTACTTTCCTTATAAACGTATTTTCAATTAAAAGATTCTGTCTGCCAATGAAATAACTTTTAAAGCTAACTAGCATGATTCAGTGAACATCTGAGATGTGGTCTCAAATATTCATAGACACAATATGTTTTCAAAGTATTAATGAAATCGATATTAATACTTCGAAAAACAATAACAGTTTACGACGAGTTTTATTGACATAATTCAAAACTGCTGGGTACCTATTAATAATACGCAGAACCTTTAACAAACCAAGCAATCGTAAAGCTCTTTTAATAGACAAACATTAAAATCCATTGTTTAAAGTCATTCCTAGAAGCAAGTACCTATGCAAGTATTAATTATATTCAACAGTTCTGAAATGTGGTCTTTCAAACTGTTCGCATGGTTTAAATTAATATTTCGTTAAAGTAATATCATGTTGGAGAATTCTGAGAATATTGTCCGGTCATTACCACTTCAATGTAATGTGTAATTAAAACTTGCGTGACCAGCTCGTATGTATGGGCTGCTTCTAATAGATATTATACGAAAATTACTTCTTTGAACGATTTTTTGGCAGCACATTCCATCTAGCTGGCACTAATTTAATTATAATTTATCCCAGATCAGCACTCTAATTGCGCATCACAATATTAATCACAATGTAAATAATTTTGTGGTCGCTTACAATGCGCCTTATCAGAAGGCTTAAAGTCACCCAAAAGGCAATGGAGAGGGCTATGCTTGGAGTTTCCCTATGTGATCGATTTAGGAATGATGAGATCTACAGGAGAACTTAAGTGGCAGTGGGCAGGGCACATTGCTTGCAGAATTGATGGCCGATGGGGCCGAAAGGTTCTAGAGTGGTGACCGCGTATCGGAAGACGTAGAGTGGGAAGGCCTCCCACAAGCTGGACCGATGACTTTGTGAAGGCCGCGGGAATCCGCTGGATGTGGGAAGCACAAGACCGGTCGAAGTGGAGGAGCCTGGGGGAGGCCTATGTCCAGCAGTGGATGTCTTTCGGCTGAAAAGATGATGAAAATGAAATAATTTTGAAGGATAACAATCCATTGTTTCATATGTACGAAAAAAAATTCATATCGACAGAGTAACGAACGCAAAGATTGTTGTTGAAGTTTCAAAATGAAAGCCATTCCTATTGATACTGTGTTAGGCAATTGGCTTATGGCTAAGTAATAACAGCCGTACGGGTCGATCGATCAGGTTAAGCTACGCTAGCCGCGGTTGGTCCGTGGATCGGTGACCATTTTTACACACCAAGACCCCTCCGTGCCTCGGAAAGCACGTTAAGCCGTTGGTCCCGGCTGTCATTCCTGGATCTTTGGCAGTCGTTACGGGTCGTCCGAAGCCCGAAAATCTGACAATCAGTCTTACCAAGGGGTATAGTATTACCCAGTTACTGGGTGGTGGATGTCAGATAGGCAGTCACTCCATGTAAAATACTGGTATTCAGCTGCATTCGGTTAGACTGGAAGCCAGCGGACCCCAACATCGTTGTGAAAATGGCAAGAGAAAATGACGAGGATGATGTGGTCTAAAGCTAGCTAAGTTGGTAGCAGCGTTGCCTATAGTGTATACCACTTCGGTCCCAGATAGAACTCACCACACCTAGAAAATCGCGCAGAATGTTACAGAGGTCAGCATCGAGTGCAAAGTTCACTAGGTACAAAATTTTGCACTTTGCAGTCCTGTTTTGCCAAATTCATCCAACGATAGTGTTAAGCGATTCTGTGCACCGGAAAGTAAAAAATAAATAAACGTCATCCATCTTACCGCATCAATTCTTCCCACGTCCCACCACTTTTCAGCGGACGAAGTTAAATTGATCATTCAAAACTCGGATAATAGGCACTAGAAACGTTTGGAGCGTGCCTTAGATCTTGAGGCCAATAGGATCCGGAATTCTTCTTCTTCATCGCTTCCAGCGAACTAGTTCTTTGCCTACAATCGATTGTGAACTTTTAGTATCACTTTTGTAATTTCCTTTAGTAGCTTTTCAGTTTCTTTTTTTATGTCGTTTTAGAGCTAGTCTAATGTTGGGGCAATAATTGTAAAGATCAGTTCTTAGAATTGGCTTTTGTTTAATTTCCTTTAAGGAAATGGAATGAGAGGACCTTTATTAACAATTTTTCGAGAGAAAGTTGCCAATAAGAAAAATGATGAAGTACTACCCTGGAAAATACGAACTAGTTTTGTTTAGGTTTAATAGTTGATAATAAAATAATTGTCAAAAAGACAAAAGAGCCGCGTTCATGAGAATATAAGATAACATAATATTATGAACTTATTTTAGGTAACAGTCTTTAATACAAATACTAATTACACTCACATTTTTTTTTGGTTATAAAAAGGTTGGGTTGAACGTTCAACGGTTTTATTCTCAACTAGTAGACAATTAACATTGTTAGTGTGCTTTCACATTGTAAGTACTGCGGATTAATTATGCTGTGCTGATTTAACGAAGATGTAAGGTAGGTTAATCTCTGATACCACAACCAAAACTACGCATGATTTACCCAAAACCAAACCATAACACCACATCAGAAGTCCTGTTCAAATATTCAATAGATAGGCGAAGACAGCAAGCGTTGACATACGAATATTAATGAGCCCACATTTTGCAAAGTAACGCTTTCAAGTTTATTTAGGATGCTATGGGTCCAAAATTTTTTGCTGAACACTGATCCTGGGACCTCAGACGCACTGGAAATAGTTGGGCTGATTGGATCTCGACGTCCGCGCCCGATATATGAATTCGACGGATTTGTTTTATTTAACTCTGGTTTATTCCGATCTGTTAGATACTGTTTGTAATTTTGTACTAAATTTTTAAAGAAATTTTGTAAAACATAATATGTATGAGTTAAAGAATGTACGAGGACGGCCAACCTCAATAATTCCCTTTTTTTAGAGAATAACGTAATTCAACTAAGCAAATCGAATTTCAAACATTTTCTGCAGGAATAATTATAAAAGAACCGCATTTAAAAATCACGTAAACTGCAGAAAACATGTGAGCTGATCAAGAAGCATATCATTTATTTTCTCATTTAAAATCCAGACGCCGAGATAATTTCAATTGTAATTGGATTGGAATTTGCAATCTAAATGCGAGTGCACAAAAAGTTCAATTACTATTGAATGTAGGAGTGTATGATTGGACTAATGATTAGTGTCTGTGCTGAATGAACGAATGAACTATTACTACAGGTCCTTTGACGATCAACTGGGGCTTTTTTCTTCTAATGATTGAGAGGACATTTTCAAAGAGTTGTTTGATTGACTGATGATTTGGTTTCACTTTGGGAGTCAAGTATGTTATTTTCAAGCAAAAAAGCTTGCGTTTTATTTGTAAAGAAGATTGAATTCTATGCGAAAATGTACAGGGAGCATTTTTCATTGGATTATCTGACTACTCGACAACGTAAGCCCACAAATGCTTAAAGTATCTTTAAGTACAATAATCAGGCCTTTACAGACGAAAAAGTTAACAGGGTAACTATTTGTAGTAACTGTCTTGAACCGAACTGTATTTTGGGGACAGTCGTGAAACCTATAGGTAGTTAAAGAAATTTCAATCAAACCTTTTTCGATAGTAGGTAGTAGGTAAGTCAGTTACGCAATAAGAATAAACCTTGCGAGAAATACTTAGTCTGCTTTAAAAATCCAACAATTTTGGTTGATATTTTCATGATAACGCTATTTGGGCAAATTTTTTCTCTTGTCTCCCCAAACTTTCCAATTTTCTAATTGGAAAGTTTGGGGATCATTTTATAGCATGAGTATCAATTGTTATTTCAGTAAAGAGAATGTAACATGTACCACGTACGCACGATATTTGCATAGGTTATTAATTCTCTGTGCGGATACAATAGGCTTTCGTCGAACAGGTTTTTTTTGTACGTAATTTAATTCCATTTTGTTTAGCTACCGATTGTTTTCCTTCTATTTAATGGGGATTATGGGGGTTTTTTTGAGTATGCAGAGACTTAGTTTACTCATATGCTACTCTTTTTAATCAATATTTAATCGTGGTTACGTGTAGTAGTTATATTTGTATGAGTCAGTTCTACTATCCGACTCCTACTAAGATAATATACTTGTGAAAGTATGTTTACATGTTTATATGTTTGTTACTCAATCACGCAAAAACGGATGAACAAATTTGGATGAAATTTGGCACACAGATAGCTTGTAATCTAGAATAACACATAGGATACTTTTGTCCCGATAGTACGTTCCCATAGGATAATTTTCGACCTCCACGTTCTCAAGCGGCAAATCCGCTGGCAAAAGGTAGCATTATATAAAGAGGGGCTTATGGCTAAGTAATAATAGCTGGGTCTATCGATCGGCTTAAGCTACGCTTGGCGCGGTTGGCCCGAGGATGGGTAACTATCTTTACATACCAAAATCCCTCCGTACCTCGGAAAGCACGTTAAGTCGTTAGCCCCGGCTGTCATTCGTTCATCTTTGACAGTCGTTACGGGTCGTCTGAAGCCCGAAAATCTGACAACCAGTAAGACTGGTTGTCAGATTTTCGGGCTTCAGACAAGAGGTTTCGTATTACCTGGAATAACAAATAGGATACTTTTTCCCGATAGTAGATAAAATTATCCCAAGGGAACGCCCTTGGGATAATTTTCCACCGCCACGCGACCGAAGCCGCTGGAAAAAGTTGTTTGATAATCATTTTTTATCTCGTCCCTTGGCGAAAGTGCTTCAGGTTGATAGTCTGTACAACAGTCTTACATATGTCCACACCTGTCTGATACAAGCTGTAGGGATTTTGACTAGAGGGGCAGCGGTCCACCTCAATTAACCCCAGTCATTTAATGAGACATCATAAATGACGTCTAGCAATAAATAATACGTTTTAAGTGTTAAAAAGGTTTCAGATTAACTAAACGTTACTTAAAGTTAAGTAATGATTAGCGACTGTTTAACCATACATTTTTGACGTTTAAACACTTCTTAACTTCAAGAAAAGTTTATGAATAAGGGGCTAATGTAGAGCCAAGCCCATAACTCTACAAGACCTAATTATACAAACTTTGCATCAGGGTCAAAATTTAGGTGACGTAATTTTTTCCGCGGGAAAATATATTTTCAAGGGTGGGCAAAGAAGTTGCTAGGGTAGCCGATCCCCCTAGCTACGCCCATGGCTGTATACGTTCTGTCTTGCCAAATCAAGGTGGTGATGAAATTACTTCATCACCGTCATCACGCCGTCTCAATCTGGCAGCAAACATTGCAATCATCAACCAAAAAAGATCACGCATAAAAATGACGAACAACAAATTAAGTCAACATTCAACACAAATTCATAACTCTCAACCCAAATTGAGCCATAAACGAAATTGAGATGTCATAATAAAAAGTGTCAGAACTTTGCGTCTACGAGTCACCGAGAAATGAGAATATTCGCAAAAGCACAGACTTTATGGTAATGTGCAACCTTGGAAGTTCGAGCGACACTCACCGGTGGAAAAACCGTCGTAAAACCGGTCCGACATAATGGTACCGTCCGTCCGGTTTCTTAACTTATGGACGGAAACGCGTTCGTTTGGGTTTTCTTTGCATTGAAGTTGTTATGGGACTCGCTCTGCTAGAGAATGTTTGTTTGTGAGGTTTTATCTGTATTATTAGTAAAGATCGGATATTCGGATGCATATTCACCTAAATTTGAGAGGTTGGCTAAAATGGAATGCGCTTTTGTACCTATGTTTTTAAAATTTAATGTAAAAAAAATGTTTTTACTAACACACACCACCCCTACTCTTACAGACTTAAACCCTAGGTACATAGGTATAGGTACACATATTTCCATCGGGGTTAATTTTAAAGAAATATGCGTCTGAATAGTTATGCAATCCTAATAATTTAGAAGTCGCTTCCATACTATGCAACTGACTAATTATGTATTCCCGGTGTTGCTGGCATCCCGGGATTTTAATGCAAAAAAATATTTTAAGAAGCCGCTTCCATACTGGTAAATATGCATCCGATTATCCGATCCCTAATTATTAGGTAGGTACTCAAATAGAAGAAGGGGTTTCATGACTAATAAGCCACTGGCTCTTACGAAACCTAGAAGAATTTAACCATCACATTGTGTATGTATCATGTATTGTGTATAATGTTAAATGTCGCAGATGGATTGTCGAATCCGCTGTTTTACATAACTCAACTAGGAGTTATGTAAAACAGCGGATTCGACAATCCTTAGCTTTAGTGTTAGGGCACCCTTGCTTAGTTACTGCGACGGATTCAGCATTAGAAGCTACACCAAACGCTCATTCTGACTGCAGATAAGCCATTCTACATACCGTCTAAACGTGGGTAGCCGTTTTGTTAAACGTGATGATAATCCAGCTGAACGTTATCCAGTTGTTTTAAATCACGGAGCTGTCACGTAAAACAACTAGCGGTTTTGTAAAACAGCGGATTCGACAACCCATCTGCAATATAATGTATCTTTTATGCGAGATCCTAAATAAATAAGTAGTGTCTCTAAAAATATGCTCCACCTACACAGTTTATCAGGAGCTATCTGCAAATTAATTACTCAACATGAAAGTAAAAACTGCCGGCCAAGTACGAGTCGGACTCGTACACAAAGGGCATTATCCGACCATATTTAAACTACATATAAATAGTACGTTTATTGTATGGGATCCCTTTTTAATTATATTAACATCATTTTATTTTTATTACTTGTTGTTATAGCAATAAAATACTCACTGAAAATGTCAACCATGTATCTATTACGGTTTATGAGATACCTACAGCCTGCTCACAGACATACGGAAAGACAGCGGAGGTCTATTAATAAGGTTTTGTTGGCACCCTTTCGGTACGGAACCCTAAAAAAACAATCTAGGTTTCTATTCTATACCGAGCAAGTTTTGCGTTAATAATATAAAAATACACTTAAAACTTAAAGCGCGGTCTACATGGACACAAAGCTAAAAGCTGATGGCCGAGTATTTAGAACTTTACACAAAGTTATAAAAGATTTAAGTATTAATTAACTGTACAACAGTTTGCATAAAACTGGATGCAAAATTCGTGTACCTAGTAATGCTTTAAGCTTGGATTTTACGTCGCCCGAAACAGTTAGAAAACTATACAATATACTAAAATATTACTGTTATTATGAAGCGGCTTTCCATCTAATCTAAGGTTAAGTAAGTTAGGAGATGGAGCTCAAAATTTACACTTTAATAGCTAAAATTTTGCAACACTCCGCCAATCTGGTCGGCCAGAGTTTCAAATAACAGTGCGGCTTCCCGTATCCGCGTCCCGTCGGTTCGGATACGGCTGCGCGGATATCCGAAACCGCGGCTAGTGATAGATAATTTTGGCGTTGTTTGATTTTTGTACATATGCATATATATATCGACCTAATTAAATTGTTACGGGAATGGGAAGGGTACCCCTGTAATTTGGGAATTTTGAAACTAATTTGAGCACTGTTCGACCCTCCGCAAAGTTAAATTAAAGTCCTTATGTTACACAAATATAACAATTGACTTCTAAATGGGACTGCGATCTTTAAAATAACGTGTAACTGCGTGCTATATAAAGTGTCGGTTAGGGTAAGAAAATAAATGCTTTTGCCAAGATTAAATTCCATAATATTATCATTATTCTAGCTCATTACTGTTATGGTCGCTATCTTGGTTAGATCTGTGACAACCTGAGTTAATGTATTTTTGTATTTAGATATTATCAGCAGTAGCCCGGGCTATTTAATTGTGTCTGGTGAATCCAATTACTGAGACCTATTACAGTCACTAGCTAACTGATATTTATTTGCAAAATCATTTTCGTTTATCCGCACGCGGATATCAAAGCGGCGGATACGGTGCCCATCTCACCGACCCAACGTCCCAAGAAAGGTCATTCCCAGCTTATTCCAGTCGAATACAGCACAATTCTAAGTTAATTCCGAGGCCAAGAACCCCTCAATTGGAACTTTCAACTTTTATGAAAAAAAAAAAAAACATTAAAATCTATAGAATTTCTTCTCCAAACTTTGTGGAGCGAGATCCGATAATGAAAAGGGGAAAACTTTTTTATTTGTTAGGTCCTCATATTTGAATATTGGGATTGCTAAAGGTCATATTCGGGCGGTCACGCTTGACGGCTTTGGTTTTGAGCTCAATTAAATTGTTCGTGGAAATAAATTCTGTAGAAAGTTTTCTATTATGATTTTTCTCGCTACACGGTTTAAAGCTAGAAGAGGTTAAATAAATGTAGCAGCAAGAAATATGCAGTGGGCTATTTATCAAAAGGAATAGCACGTTCTTTAATGTTCTCAGGAATTTTATGGTACCAAATTTTGTTACTTGGGAAACATGTGTTTGAATATTACGTTAATACTCGTGTAAGTTAGAGTAATAAACTAACTTTGGGAATCTAGAACTCAAGTGATATGATCAATCTGGAATGTATCGATTGCTGGGACAAAGACCTCCTCTCTGTGAGAGGGAGCACTCACTTGAGTGCTCCCTCTCACAGACACTCCTCTCTCTCAGCCACTTGGCTGAAATGAAAAAAACAACAGTCTGTCATCATATCAGCCGAAAGACGTCCACTGCTGGACATAAGCCTCCCCCAAAAGGGGGGATTTGCCATAACTGCCACACTTGGCAGGCGGGTTGGCGATCGCAGTATGGTGGTCAAATGCATAGAGAACGCTGCTGCCCATTCTCTGATAAGTCAGTAACGACACGTACAGTCAGTCATCGATGTTAAACCTACATTAAATGTTTTTATCTGTTTTAGACACACTAGGCGATAACAGAGCATAATGAGCATAACAAAAATATAAAACGATTTACTCGACTGCTGTCCTCATCATAGACGTAGCACAAAAGTTACAAGAAAAGTTAATAAAAGAGAAGAAACATAACTCTAATTCCCCACGCTTTTCCTTATTGTCACACTTACATGTCCTTATTGTCACACTTACATTTCCGGCTTCAACTAATGCATCAGCTGCCACACATTCACATCCATCCATATCGTGGACAGGCCACAGATGTTTGTTACTTTCGCTCGTCACTCTTTTTTATCGAAGCCTGGTTGCCATAGTTACCAGTCATCGCCTGCGTATGAGATGATACAGCGTTTGTAACAACGAACTTGTTTGTATAAGACACGGTAGTTACGGCTATGTTTTTGAAAATACTGGTTTTGATTATGTAGACATAAACATAACCAGTATTTGTGTTTACCATTATTATGTTGTTATTATTGTGTCGGTCTGTGTGTGTTTACATGCTTGTGCTTATACTGGTATCTTTCAGATGTAGAAAGTGCTATTGAAACAGTAACAAATATAACACGGGCACAATTATGAAATGTTGATAAAGTGTTGTGTTGTTTTATACTTCATACCCAAAGAAAGTGATGTTGTTTTTCGTCATAATATCAGAATTGTTATCGCAGAGAAAGTTATCCAAATGAGTACCTACCTACCGTTTTTTTTTGCTGTCGGTGTGGAAATCTTAATGGATGTCCTCCGCCTTGGACAGAGGGGTCTGTCAGACTCTTACTGAATAAAACCACCCCGGTGTTCCCTCCCATACTTGCACCGGGGATCACGGGATCTAATACGACTTCGATAAAAACAGCCACACATCGTAATTAAGCTTCGAACTCAGGTCTCATTAATCGTGAATCCTTTGCTTAACCCAAACCCTGATAAAGCATATAATTATGATCACTTCTTTTTATCATTGATTTCCCCGTAATATTAGAACGTGGTAAGTTCTGGATAAAACTGGCTAAAGATCTAGCGGTTACTGGTTTTTCGGAAAATTAAGGCAAAGATGTAATGCCATATTCAGTCTATGCTCTATCCGCCATGTTATTTATACATATGAGATGAATCAGCACTTTTCAAGTTTCAAACATAAGCCAGTCATTTGTTTTTCTCGACATCTGCTATGTGGAAATGCGTTTTCACTTTTCACGTAAATGTTTCGTGAACGAATGATTTCCAACAACCTACATTATATTTACGCTCTTCTTCGAAAACGGTTCATTGAGAGTTTAAGGCGGGATAAGAAGCAATTTTTTTGGTATTGGACAATAACGCATCGCGGCAACAAATAAGGCAATGCGTTTGATGTTGGTTGGATCGAATTACCACAATAAAAGTAATTTTGCAGTTTTAATTAAATTGAAAAAAATAAATGTATGGCCCACTAATTTACGGTATTTCTTTAGTTGATTGCAGTTTCTTTACATTAGATAAAAAATATGACATTTTGCACTAAAAATATTGAACTATGCGGCGAAAAATATTTTTTGAGCATTGTTTTACGATTGTTTTATCATGATACTATTTTATTTTTATGAAATATTTTTGAATAAGTATTTTTTTGAACATTTGACAATACACTCAATTTTTCTTGTAATATATACCAATACGCCTAACTGTGTGACAAAACATTTAGCGTTTTACGGTGTCCTACGTTTGGGGCAGCACCTTAATTTCTTAAGTAACCATAAGTACTTACCTAATATTACAAATGCGAAAAAATCTCTTGCCTGTCTGTTACTTTTTCAAGCCTATACTGACCTGGATAGCCTGGGACCTGGAGCAGGATATACCTAAGCTTTAATTTTTTCGTTTCATGCCGGATATTTGTAATTAGGGGCCATCCATAAATTACGTCACACAGCAGTCTCACTACATCCGACGCGCGGAGCGGTAGGACAGCGAGCGTGCAGTCGCCAGCAACCTACACCTACATAAGCCTTATAAATATATTTTGAGTTAGTAATATTATTTTACATTTAAATTTCGAGTTTTAGTATTTTAAATTTTAACATGTGATCTCACAAAGCTTTTGACTCCCCCTGTCTCTTGTCACGCAATGTTACATTACGTTGAACCCCTCTCCCCCCATAACGTGTGACGTAATTTATGGCTGATCACTTAGTGTACAAAATGTGGAAATACAACAGTGCGCACTGATTGTAAAGCTAGCGATATTGATCACATGGGTTCAACTGCAATTTAATATACTTAACATCACACCAGTATTCCCAGAAAGATTAGGCAGAAGTGCACTTATAGTAACACCCATATTTCGCCACTTATGTTTAAGTCCCATGTAACAGGGGGCGAGCCTATTGCCATCAATTTGGCGCAGTTTCAGACTCCGGGCTGCTAATGAGAAATTCTAGATGAAAAAACCCAATAACACTTAGCCCAACCCGGGAAAGGAATCCAGGACCTCATGCACCACTAGACCAACGAGGCAGTCAATGCAATCTTATAATATAAACAAACCCAAGATTGCCCATCTATACTTAGTTCACAAAGCTAATGAAATGTATTTACACTCAAGTAGCTGTTCCCAGAATATTACATATTATTGTGTGTTCAATGGTCATACATCAAACACTACTAGCAAATACATTGCTCGGGCAATATATACATTGCTGTGTGCCCCTGAGCAATAGACCAATAGACCACATTCTCACCCGGAAGGTAATTTAAGAGACTGATTATACCGTTGTTATTTACACTTGTAAAGTCCATCGAAGAGTGAAGATAGCGGGGCACTTCCATAGAAAATGGCTATGGCTTAAATGTAGACAGTTTAAAAATACTATTTTCGTTATTTACCGTTGCTGAGCAGACGATTTATTCAAAAATATTATGAAACAATGGATTAGTGATTTGATTTCCATCAAAAACTTTTGGGTTGTGATTGAAAGCGTGTTACGTCACGAAGTAGTCACGCTTTTCTGTGACTTAAGTAATAATTAATTACTACTTAGGTCACTGAAAAACGTTGTGTTAAGTGCGAGATTAGGTCACACAGTGCTAAAAGCAAATATATTCTTGTTGTATAGAAAGACATGGCTGAAAAACGCAACACACTGTATGTATACTTTTAACTACCTTCTTTTAATTTCCTCGCCAACGTAAATACTTGGGTCAGGCGTCACAAACATTATTTTGTCTTCAATCAACGTACGCCTATTCCTCCAACCAAGTTTCCTCTGACTTCCCTCTTCCATCATAAAATACAAGTTACCAACACATCGTTCTAACATTACAGAACAAGCAGCTTCCGATGCTTTACTGGTTACGTCACTAATAAATTTGTCGTTTCGGATAGCCATTTAGCAGGAGGAGCTTTGTATTTCAAACTTCGGTATGCCGTGGTTTTGCTGTCTGTACTTCAAGTGATTAAAGACTTGGAAACTGGTAAATTAGGTGCAAGCTGAAGTGAAGATGGGTTTGTAATTGGTGTGAGGAATTTTAGCATCTTTTAAAGTACGAACTATGGTATCTTAACTTTGTATGAGCAACTTTATCCATGAGTGCTGCACTTAAATATATCTCAATGACTAAACATCTGTTGCCGCTTATTAATATTAAAGCGATACAAAAGTAGACAACTCGACTATTTGTATACGATTCTTAGTAATTGAATAGATATTTCATTCATGTTCATATTTTACTTATTTGTAAAGGTGCTCATGGAAAGTTGTAGAGTGCATAGTTGACGGTACTTATGGGCTTTACAAAAGCAAGGTATGCCCAATATTCAAGAGAAATAGACAAGCAAGTTTGGAATGATTTAACACTATGCTGTTATCAGTGGAATCTTGTAAATGGCCTACAGTTTCATATTGTTTAATAACATTGTTTATTTTAGCTGTAAGTTTCCCGAATAAAATAAAATAAAATAAAATATATATTGCTGGGCATAGGCCTCTCTCGGTTTGGGCACATCTCTATGAATCCATGTTCCTGTGCCAGTCTCGTTCAGCTTCTACCGCGATAGCTACCTATTTTGGCTAGATGCACTTTGCCTGGTGTCCATTTGAGTATCCATCACTACTATTTATTTAGGTAATGAAAACCTATCCCAGAACCATGGTATATTATTATACTTCGCCAGGTACAGCATTCCGAGACGCAGTGGTCACGTGGGAGACACGAGTTTACGTCATCACCGCTGTGTCACCAGTACCGTGTAATAGTAATTCCCCAACCACTTTTATTACCTGCGCGAATCCAATAAAACAATGAGGTTTTTAAACAGTTACGTTGGTATATTTTTAAATTTAGAAAAGTGAAATAATAATTTAAATGCTTTATTTTATTTTTTACCAGAATGGTGACTGAAAATCTATACATGTATATACATAGGTACACCGTGATATTTTAGTCGTCTTACAAAGGTGGTCCACTCAATGTATCCGTCATAAAATACCTCTAGGCGCAATAAAAATATTGTTACCAAGATAATAGGTACAAAGAAAAATAAATAATGCTTTAGAATTATGAAACACCCTCCCTGTTAATAATGTTTACGTATCAAACGGTAGAAGATATCTACCTACCTGCCATTACATTCCATCATTAATTCCATCTCCATAACAGGGTGTTTCAAACTACGTCATGCGACTTAGTGTTTGTTTTTTTTTAATTATGCAAATGTTCAAAAATATTTTTTTAATTATTAATGATTAGTACCTAGTCATTGGATACATGAAGTGGGCTTCCATTGTGAGACGACTAAAATGTCACGGTGTGCAAAAGCGAAAGGTCACTCACTGATTAAATTAGATCTTAAAACCCACTGGAATTACGGAGATGAAATTTGGCACAGGCGTAGGAGCAGGTGGTGGGGGGGGGAGTAAACTCCCCCCGTAAGGGTACAAATAGGGGGTGGAAGTTTGTACGAAAAATTTTATTCCTTGGGCCAGAGAAGCCTGTTCCAGATAATTTTCAACATTGACGCGGGCGGAGCCGTGGGCAGAAGCTAGTGTTTCTATAATTTCGCGTTTCATTGTAATAGTTGGCAACTGGATAGTGACGTAAGTATGTCTCTCTCCCGGAATACGAGACCTTGTTTTTTAGACCATGCCCAGAACACGTAAAACAGACTTTAACTTAGTTAAAATAAACTCGTATTGCGCACAAAATTAAGACTGCCGGCTTGTCCAGGTAAATAAAAATGTCAGCTACGGATTTTCATGAGCTAAATAACCAGTGGTCGTAAGTCAAGACGAAATTGTGTATAATTAGCCGACCAACTAGCTGGCTTAATTGCTGGAGGGAAAATATGTAATAAGACAAGCAGCCTTGCTGTCAACGTTATTACGGTACCGGGCTAATTCGAAGGAACGATCAAACATGTTTTATAAAAGGACTTGCGACCCGCCCTGGGAGTCTATTCCCTTAGCACGATATCCAAATTTTCGGATCACTTAAGGATATAAGATGAATTCGGGGCTCGACAACACGATTTGGCAGTTGTACCTCTTAAAGTTGTTTTTGCCCGTCCGAAAAATTCAAATTGACACTTGTTTTGACGGGTCACGGGCTTTTGGACGGGCCTGTTTCTTCGTCGGCGGACTTAGACCCAAGTTCACCAACACATGGTTAAATTTAAAACAGCCGGTTAGACCATAACCAGCTGATTACCAATATTTTGCTGTTCACCACGCACTAACCATCGGTTAAGTCCTGTAATCGGATGATTAACTTAATCGAGGTGGCCAACTCAGTTTAACCGTTGGTTTATGCTTTCTGATTTGAAGTTTTGCATTGTGAATCACTTTTTGTTACAAAATAAAAATTAGTTATTATAGTTATTACGCTTTGAGTTACTTAGTCTTTGAAGAGGATAATGTCTTCGATGATTTTGATGATAATATATAATTTTGCGCACTCCCGTACATTACAAACACGGCACAATAATTTCGAGGAATATGACGAGAAAGCATTTTGTACAAGATTTCGTACATACAAACGTAGTGAGTGCTCTGGAATTATTTGATTTAATTTAAAAGAAGTTTGAATAGCCCAGTACGTTTGCTGTGACTGCCGAAAGCATTAAATTTGTTAGCCAGATGTTTCCGAACCCATTTTTTTCGGCATTTGTCGTAGCGTCTTTCACAAAAGAATGTTAAACAATTCGATCTTTCGGTCATTTTCGACTCACTCATTCAGAAACGTTCGGTTATCTAACCGATGCGTAGAATTGAATAGTGAACTCGAAAAAAACGCGGGTTGTTTAAACATATGTTTAATGCTAACAGGACGGTTACGTAATCAATGGTTATGTTGTAATTGGTGAACTCGGGTCTTAGAGAGTAGCCCTCTACTTTGCACGGTTTTTACGACATGAAAAAAACATCGAGGTTTCTTTATTATATACTGAAAGTAAGTTTATATCTATGTTTATTTTATACAGGATGGGGGACATCGACGCGGAAATTGAAACCATGATATCAGAAAATTATGCTGGATACCTTTTTTTTTGTTTCTTTTGGGTGGGATATCATCAAATAACTTCTTCCGCTCTGGGTGGAGCAGGAGGGCGTGTCAGACTTTTACTGACTAAAGCCCACCCGTGTTCCCCTCAGTTGCCTGTGTGCCAGGGGCCGCGGTATCACTTTCGAACAACCCGCACCCCTGGCAGGACAAATTAGAGTCGAAAATTTTGTCGACTACAAAAAAAAAATTGCTGTTTCATTGAACAATTAGCAACAAAATGTATGCATAATTAGCCTATAATGTTCCCACTGCTAGAACACAGCCCTCCTCTCTATGAGAGGGAGCGGGCCGTAATCCACCACGCGGGCCCAGTGCTGGTTGGTAGATGTCACATGTCTTCGAATTTTTTGTTCTAGGACATGTCGGTTTCCTCACGATGTTTTCCTTCACCGTTTTGAGAGCAGTGGTGATGAACCAATTTAAGTAAAGCGCCGGCCGGGGTTCCAACTTACGACTTTCAGGAATACATTTTCCTAATGACGGTGACGTGTGTGGGTGTGTTCCTTGTGGTGCCGGACGTAAAAGAATAATACCATCCCATTTCTTCCCGTGGGTGTCGAAGAAGGCGACTAAGAGACTTACTAGAGAATGGGCAGCAGCGTTCTCTATGCATTTTACCATCACACTGCGATCGCCAACCCGCCTGCCAAGCGTGGCCATTATGGCAAAACCCCCTTTTTAGGGAAAGCCTAACCGCATCAAAAACCGTTGCGTGGTTTGGAAAAACATTGCGGTGACAGACAGACGAAAAGCGACTTTAATCTATAATAAGTAGAGATTACGAATTATTTTTACAGAAATATTAATTTCAATGACGTTACCATGTTTCCGTGTTGAGGATGTGAATGCTATTTCGGTTATTTTCTTTGAAAAGATTTTTTTATAAATTATCTGCTTTCAAAGGATCTTGAAATGAGATGTTTGATTTTTCGAGGCCGAGCTTTATGCTTTTATGAAATGTTTTCCTTTTCAGGGTCCAGGGCTGTTATTTGTGCTCTTGCTCGTGTCACATAGAACCTGATACTGTTACTTTACATTGATTTCCAGCTGAATTTAGACAGGAAAATAGGCACTGTGCCTAAAACTAAATCAGCGGCACTGTATGATGGCGTCTGTGCCAGCTTCAATCTATCTGTCTATAGATTGTTATTACGGGTGTGTATAGGCAGAGTTACGAAGAAAAGTCAATCTGCTTGGGTACTCACGGTTATATTGTAAAATAGAAGGTACACACAACACAGTAAACAGTTAGAAGGAGAAAGTTGCAATATCAATAGGCACACACAGTCACAACAGTCACAGCACAATAGTTACAATTAACACGAATGAAACACGTAAACAATATAAATAAGAAAGATGACAAAATATTCGCGTAGCCGAGCGGCGCGTGGGCAGGTATCGACTGAAGGTCGCAGTAAGGTGATCGAACGCGCGCTCCCACCGCGGCGCTCGCCGGCTACGTCACGATGACGTAGTTCGGCGTGCGCGAGTCCAGTGAGTACCGGTAGCCCGACATTATCCGAATGCCGGCGAATGTGAACATGATTATATATAAATGTTAATAAATATTATGTTCGTCTTAGTGTGCCATGTTAATAATTTAGATAAATAAATGGTAGTGTAGGTATGTACCCCACACCACCCCCCTCCAGAGACCGTCAAGGGCGATAAAAATCTGGGAATCGGACACGTCGTCCGGAGCGAGTAGTATACTCTTTTTTGTCTGGAGATGGAGTATCTTCTTCTTCGGGGTCAGCTTTGTCGGCCAATATGTAAGCTGGCTTTAGGCGGTCTATTGAGACCGTGACCTCTTTACCTTTAAATAATATTTTAAAAGTTTTATCACTTCTGTGCAGAACTTTGTGAGGACCTGTGTAGGCTGGTTGCAGCGAACCACGTAATGAGTCTTTACGGAGGAACACGTGATCAGTGGTCTGCAGATCCTTAAATACAAAAATGCTCGTTTTGTTGTGACGGGAAGCTGGAGTTGGCTGTAGTTTCTGAGCAAAGTTACGGATGCGCGCGGTAAATTCCGTGATGTCAGTCGTTCCGTCATCACTGGGTGAAAAGAATTCGCCCGGGAGTCTTAGCTGCTCGCCATATACTAATTCGGCGGAGGACGCTTGGGCATCCTTTTTGAATGCGCTCCTTATGCCAAGCAATACCCACGGCAATGACTCAGTCCATTTGTCATTGGCATGACACATGATGGACGCCTTCAGTTGCCTGTGGAAACGCTCCACCATGCCATTGCACGCTGGGTGGTATGCCGTGGTCCGCTTGTGCTGGAAACCAACAATTTTCGACAGCTGTTCGAACAGAGCCGACTCAAACTGACGGCCTCTGTCCGTAACAATGGTGGTAGGACAGCCAAACCGGGAAATCTAACCGGACAGCAAAGCTTTAGCTACCGTCTCGGCAGTTATGTCGACAATAGGTACGACCTCTGGCCACCTGGTAAATCGGTCGACTGCCGTCAGACAGTATCTAAAGCCTTGTGACATTGGTAGAGGACCCACAAGGTCAATCTGGATCGTGGTGAACCTGGCGCGTGGGAGATGATAATTCCCTAGAGGCGCGGATACGTGACGGTTCACTTTTGCCCGCTGACAAGCGAGATAAGCTCGTGCCCACTCCCTGCAGTCCTTCCTGACGCCTGGCCAAACAAAGCGCTCTGCGATTAATTTGGCAGTCGCTGAGACGCCTGGGTGACTGAGGCAATGCAAGCTGTCGAAGGCTTGTTTCCGCAGCATTTTGGGTACAAATGGCCTGGGGGACGCTGTACTAACATCGCAGTACACGGTTGAATGCTCCCCAGGGACTTGCACCTTCTCCAATACCAGCGAAGATCCTTCCTGAAGAAGCTTCTTCAGTCCTGGATCTGACGCTTGTGATTTCGCGAGGGTGTCGAGACTCACTGGAGCTTGGAGCTCCTCCACGCGAGATAAAGGATCGGCCACGACATTGTCTTTGCCCGAAATGTGTCTAATGTCGGTGGTGAATTGAGCGACGAAGTCTAGGTATCGGAATTGGCGTGGCGAACAGTTTTTCTTCCTTTCGTGAAATGCGAAACTGATCGGCTTATGGTCCGTATACACGACAAAGTGTCGAGCCTCCAGCATATGGCGAAAGTATTTGATGGCCTCGTAAATGGCCAGCAGTTCCCTGTCATAGGGAGAATACTTTGTTTGCGGAGAGCTGAGCTTTCGGGAAAAGAAAGCTAATGGCTGCCATCCGTCGTCGCTGAGCTGCTGTAGCACCGCGCCGATTGCAGTATCCGACGCATCAGTGACCAATGCGAGTTTGGCATTGCAATCGGGGTGAGCTAGTAAAGCAGCATTAGCAAGGCTTTCCTTGCAGCCCTCGAATGCTTGCAAAGTATTCTCCGCAAGACATACAGGATGCGAGCCCTTTACGTTGCCGATCAAGAGGTCGTGAAGTGGCACCTGTATTTGAGCAGCGTGGGGCATGAAACGCCTGTAAAAGTTGATCATGCCCAAAAATCGGCGTAACTGACGAACGTCTTTCGGCTGTGGGAAGTTCTTGATGGCGTCGACCTTAGTCTCAAGTGGTTTGGTGCCCTTTTCGGAGATATGATAACCTAAGAATGTTACTTCCGGTACACCGAAAACACACTTGGACGTATTTATCAGCATGCCGAAGTCTTTCATCCTGCTGAAAATGACGCGAAGATGCTCCTCGTGCTCTGCTTCTGTCCTGGAGAAGATCAAGAAGTCATCCAGATAGCAGTAGCAGAAGTCTAGCCCTCTCGTCATCTCGTCGACAAAACGTTGAAATGTCTGGCCTGCGTTGCGCAGACCAAACGTCATGTACGGGAATTCATACAGACCGAACGGTGTGGTGATCGCCGTCTTCGGTATGTCGTCCGGGCTGACAGGTATCTGGTTATAGGCTTTCACGAGATCGATGGTGCTGAAAATTCGGCAGCCTGAAATGCTGTGAGCGAAATCGTGAATGTGCCTGATCGGGTACCTGTCAGGGATGGTCCGTGCGTTGAGCGTGCGGTAATCTCCGCAGGGTCGCCAACCGTTGTCCTTTTTTGGAGCGAGATGTAGTGGGGATGACCAGGGACTCTCCGAAGGTCTGGCAGTTCCGTTGGTCAACATCAGCTGGAACTCCTGCTGAGTAATTTTTAATTTGTCCGGCGCTAATCGCCGAAATGAAGAAGATACCGGGGGGCCTGGGGTCGTGCGGATATGGTGTACGGTGTTGTGTGGTGTAGTGCGTAGTGTACCGGCAGGTCGGGTGATGTCGGGAAAGTTCTCCAGAATTTTATGATACCTCGAATCACCAGAAGTAACCTTTACAGAAAATAAAGAGGAGTCTGAGTGATTCGAGGCTATAGTAAAGATATTTGTGCTACTGTCAATTAACCGTTGATTTCTACAGTCAACGGTTAATGAGTAAAAACAAAGAAAATCCACTCCGATAATCGGTTTCGTCACTTCAGCTACCACAAAACGCCACTTAAAGTCTCTACGAAGTCCTAGATTTAAGTTCAGTTCCAGAAAACCATACGTCGGAATGGGCGTCCCATTTGCGGCCACTAGTTGGTAATTCGTAGGTGCACGACGATCGCTGAGCAGACGACGAGGGTAGACGCAGAGGTCGCTTCCAGTGTCGACCAGGAATTGCGTCTTCGTGCTTCGGTCTGCGACGAATAGGCGACCAGCAGAAGCGGGGCAATCGTCTGTCGCCATTACCGACTGCCCGCGGCGTTTCCCTTCTTGTAGTCGCAGGGTTTTATGCAACGCTTGGCCGTCTCACCATGCGTTGAATGGTACCAACATACCGGGTGCTTCCGATAGCTGGAGTTTGAGCGGGTCGAAGATCGCTGGCGTGAGTTGCGTCTCGTGTAGCGGTCGCGGCTGTTCGAACGATTTTGAGATCGACTGTCACGCAGCTGCACCGTCAGGTCTTTCATCGCACGCTTGAGTTCCGCGATTTCGGCTGCCATCTCACTCACGGTTGGTCCCGCTGCCGAAGTTGAAGCCACGTGGCTTGGTGGTGCGACGATGTCCTGGACGCGGTCTGCCAGCTCAGCCAATGCCTCCAAGGTGCTCTGAGGTTGCGATGCCAGGAGGGGCTGGATACTGCTAGGGAGTCGACTACTCCAGATGGTGCGCACGAAGTCCTCGGGCACTGTTGGTCCAGCTAACCCCTGCAGATGGCGAAGAAACTGCGATGGTTTCCGGTCTCCTAGCTCCTCGTGCATCAACAGCTGCTTCACCTTCTTCTCCTGGGAGGCTGAGAGACGCTTCACCAATTCTTTCTTCAGCTTCTGGTACCGGTTGGTGGCAGGAGGGGACATGATGATGTCCTTCACCTCTTTTGAAAATTGGGGGTCCAGATGACCGACCACGTAATTATATTTGGTGACGTCATTGGTCACCCCCGCATTCTCCAACTGCGCTTCGATTTGTGCGAACCAGATATCCGGCTCTTCCGGCCAAAATGGTGGCAACTTTAATGACACGCGGTAATCGTTATTCTCGTGCTCAATGGACACGCGCTTTGCATGGCGCGGTCTAAGTTTAACGTGTTTCTCCGGCTGTGACGACGCAGTGTGCTCGGACTCACTATCACTCATTTTTAAGTGTTCTGTTCGGGGTCACCAGTATAGATTGTTATTACGGGTGTGTATAGGCAGAGTTACGAAGAAAAGTCAATCTGCTTGGGTACTCACGGTTATATTGTAAAATAGAAGGTACACACAACACAGTAAACAGTTAGAAGGAGAAAGTTGCAATATCAATAGGCACACACAGTCACAACAGTCACAGCACAATAGTTACAATTAACACGAATGAAACACGTAAACAATATAAATAAGAAAGATGACAAAATATTCGCGTAGCCGAGCGGCGCGTGGGCAGGTATCGACTGAAGGTCGCAGTAAGGTGATCGAACGCGCGCTCCCACCGCGGCGCTCGCCGGCTACGTCACGATGACGTAGTTCGGCGTGCGCGAGTCCAGTGAGTACCGGTAGCCCGACATTATCCGAATGCCGGCGAATGTGAACATGATTATATATAAATGTTAATAAATATTATGTTCGTCTTAGTGTGCCATGTTAATAATTTAGATAAATAAATGGTAGTGTAGGTATGTACCCCACATGTCTATATACTAATAATTAAGATGAAGAGTTTGCTTGTTTATCATTTCAGGTGGACGAAGTTGCGGGCAGAATCTAGTAGTTAATTAAAAAGCAAGCCGTGTGCATAAACTGGAGAGCTTCGATAGAAACCTTAATGCCTTATTTTACCCTTTTACGGGATTAATTTTCAAAAATCTTAGTGCTCGCATACTTTCTTTATATAACTCTTGTAAAGTAATGCTTTTAGGTCGTGTCCGCAACTCCACGTCAAAGCGGATTATTCCGAACCTGACCCGAAATCCTAACCCGGTCGTGAGTTTGGTTCGGAACTTGAAAAAAATTATAAAATTTGTTCCGAACGTAACCCTCTTCCTAACTTGACCAGACGCATCGTTCCTATCATAACCCGAATTGCGATATAGATCGTTTTTCCCTTTTCCTCTTTCTTTGAATAAAAAGTACCTATGTATCAAACCAGAGTTTAATATTTACTATACGTAAGTAATCAAAATATCACACTTAACGAAAAAAAAAAAATAAGGTCCTATAGTAAAACTGAATCAACGTGGTTAATAAACAATAGAATCATTTACTTCTCTTAATTAATGATTTACAAAATAATAAAAATACCGTCGAATGTGCGAAAAGTGATTCTTAATCACTTTAACATTTCTAAATAGTGCCCTACAGTTCATTCTGTGACATTAAAATATCTGTAAAGATTAAACTCTAATTTGACACATGTTTAGAAAGTAAGTTCAATGTATGACACCTAATAGATTTTTTTAGTTAAAGTAGATACTTATTATTTTTTTCGTTAATTGTTAGTGTGATATTTTAGTTACTTACGTATAGTAAATATTAAACTTTGGTTTGACACAAAGGTACTTTTTATTCTAAGAAAGAGGAAAAGGGATAAACTATCTATATCGCAATTCGGGTTATGATAGGAACGATACGTCGGGTCAGCTTAGAACGAGGGTTACGGTCGGAACAAAATTTTATAATTTTTTTCAAGTTCCTAACCTAACCCGCGACCGGGTTAGGATTTCGGGTCAGGTTCGGAATAATCCGTCAAACCGCGTATTTTGCCTATAGGTAGATAGTTTAACTAAGCGATTAGTTCCAACGGTACGTCATTATGTTGTCGCCCGTACAACAATGTAGCATTGCATCTTTTTACTTAAATTTGCCAACAATATATTTACAGAAATTCTTGAAATCAGTGACGGATTAATAATTTTGAGAAATCTTACACTCTAACCCCCTTAATGTTTTTTTTATTACGTTGCTTAAAGTTAACTAATGATTAGCGTCTGTTTAACCATACATTTTTGACGTTTGAACATCATTTAAATTTAATCATCATGTATGATTATACCCCTAATAAATATTTACCGTGCATCACTCAAAAATTTAGAGTGATGTAAAGTAAAGAAACGTATGAACGCTACCATGTATACTTCGTTACCATATCGTACAAACTTCGTTTCTCTAACTCCCAACGTACAATTATACGAGATTAGCCTCATCAGATATATAAGGATTACTACAACGATTACTGTGAGATAGGGATAAACTCACGAACGGTGTTAACTACCACTATTAAGTTTTTAGTAAGCTGCATAGTTACTTTAAGTGGTGTCATAGTGATTATCATATTATCAGTAGTTCTCTTGAGCTTTTCATGTTTTTTGTATCTTTATCTTTAAGTGGATTTGTGCAAGTTTTGTTTGCGTAATATATCTGGTTAGATCGAGCCGCACAAGTCGATCGATCAGGTTAGGCTACGCCTGCTGCAGTTGGTCTGTGGATGGTTGACCATCTTTGCATACCAAGACCCCTGCGTGGTTCGGCAAGCACGTTAAGACGTTGGTCCCAGCTGTTATTCGTGGTTTTTTGACAGTCGTTACTGGTCAGAAGCCAGAAAGTCAACCTGTCTTACCAAGACGTACCGTTACCGCAAAGGCTGATGCCTGCCAGGGTTGCGGGTTGTTCGAAAGCGATACTGTGGCCCCTGGCACACAGGCAACTGAAGGAACACGGGTGGGTTTTAGTCAGTAAAAGTCTAACACGCCCTCCTGCTCCACCCAGAGCGAGAGAAGTTATTTGACGATTTCCCACTGTAAAAAAAAATTAGACAATCCTGTAATGCCTTATTTGTTACGGTTGCAAATGAAATTTTAATCAATATTCAACCTGACATTGAGAAATTGCAAAAAAAAACGTAAGAAAATTTCGCGGGACGTACTAAAGCTACAAACCCTGCCTATCTCTCGGGGAAATACAAGCCTGATGTTATGTTAAAATTTCTTCATGAAAATTAAAACATTGATTTTCCAATCTCTCATCACTTTATGTAGATACGAAATATGTCTTAACATAATTAACAAAATTACGAGTACGTTCACAAGTAAATAAAGTACGCGATGTATCTAAAACTTCACAAGCGAAGTGACTAATTAACTTCGCTCCCAAAGCTCTGAGACGTGAAAGGGGTAATTAATTAAGAGTCCGAATATAGTGAAAATGTGTTCTAAATTGCTGTCGTGTGTTTATTTACTTATTTAGATGATCATTTAGTTTAAAGACTTGTAAATTGGGGGCGTGAAAAGGCAAACATTGTGCTGATTAGACTGAACACTCTTTGAGGATTATATTTTTTATTAAGTTGGTATTTTTTATTACACACATGGAGAGACTTTCATCGTTAGGACAGTGTTAGCAGTTGAATTTGAAGAATAAAATCGTGTCCAAAATCGCGATGGAGCTCAAATGTAAGCCAGATTTATTCACGGCATCCGTTGCGATTTTAAATATATACTCGTAGTATTTGCTTTTGCTAGCGGCTTCGCCCGCGCAGAGTTTTTATTCTCTATTTGAGTTAAATAGGGGTTGAATTTCGAAAAATCCTTCCTTATTCCTTGTCTACATTATGAAGGGAACCTCTGTGCGAAATTTCAGGTTTCGAGGTCTAAGGGTTTGGGCTGGGCGTTGATGAGTCTGTCAGTCAGTCAGTCAGTCAGGACTTTTATTTTTATTTATACACCGTGAAATTTAAATGGTTGTTTTCCCGCGGCAGCATAACTTGCCATAAGGAGTACTTTCGAAGCATAGAGTAAAAGTAAAAAAAATATTTTTTTTTTGTTTTAAAATAATTAAAAAAATATTCATCAACTCGATAAAACACTACTCAATAGTAACACTAGAGGTAACTTGTAGGTACCACTCGAATCGCATGCACCTCCGACAAAGGGAACAGCGATGCATAAATGTTCAAAGCAAAATAAACTTTCGCACGTGGTGATTTTTCACAATGGATAATCAGCCATTTTTGTTTCTAATATTTTATTTGTTTATAAAACGATTGGACGAACCAAGACAAAACCATTTCGCTGCTGAAAAACAACCATTAAAATTTCACGGTGTATAGAAAATCAGCCTTTACGGAAGAACTCCTGAGGGCCAGAGGAAGACCCGTTCTTAAGGCCCTCCAGAAGCTGTTCGGTTCGGTCATACTTGAAGGTAAAACGCCACAGGCATAGAACGGAGGTATGGTGGTATTCTTCTTTAAGAAGGGTGACAATGCCTCCAATGGCTTCAGAATTATAAGCCCATTTCACTTCTGAGCCATGTTTACAAGCAGTATTCAAAATTAAAGGCTTTAGCACCGTTGACCACATTCATACGCTGCGGCAGGTTATACAGAAGACTGAAGAGTATAACCTGCCTCCTTGCTTAGTGTTTGTAGACTACGAGAAAGCCTTCGACTAGATCAAGACTTGGACTAAACTGCAGTCTCTCCAATGGTAACAGATTGAGTATCGGTACATTGCGTTGCTAAAGTATTTATATGAAAACGTTACTATGTTAGTCCAACTCCAGAAGCGGGCCTCGAAACCTATCCTAAACTGTTCCCGCTGTCTTAAAGGATGTCTTCGAGGTTCTGGACTGGAGAAGGGTTAGCATCAACTTCAATGGCGAGTACATCACTCTCCTTCGGTTTTCCGACTATATAGTAGTCTTGGCTAAAACTATGGAGGACCTCAGTACAATGATCGATAACTTCAGAGGGCTATTGGTTCTCCCGCTCTGGGTGGAGCAGGAGGGCGTGTCAGACTTTTACTGACTAAAACCCACCCGTGTTCCCTCAGTTGCCTGTGTGCCAGGGGCCGCGGTATCTCTTTCGAACAACCCGCACCCCTGGCAGGCATCGGCCCTTGCGGGCACCATCAGTTGCTGCTGACATCTCTTTGAGGCGCGTGTGGAACACAACGCGCCGTCGACCCGGGCTTGGTCCTCACCGGACAGCGAGCTACCCATTACTCGCCGTCCATAAGCCAGTGCCTACGGTGGCCGGGAATCAGCCTGGGATTCCCGACACCCAGGGCGTCTCCTGCGAAGGCAACCCACGGCTGTGAGGGCGCTTGTAGAGGGCTATTGGCTGAGAATTGAGTTGAGTGGAAAAAGGAAACGCCATCACGTTCGTCTCCTGCCAGCGGGTTGTTCGAAGGAGATAGCGTGGCCCCTGGCACACAGGCAACTGAGGGAACACGGGTGGGTTCTAGTTTCAGTAAAAGACTGACACACCCTCCTGCTCCACCCAGAGTTAGAAGTTATTGGATGATTTCCCACCCACAAAAAAAATATGATGTTCGCCTCGCCATTTAAGCCTGGGTCTTCCACGAAGCCGTTCGACGTTTTCAGGAATCTCAGGTGCTGTGGTTGTCTTAGTCCACATTGCATCCGACATACGGCAAACGTGTCCGGCCCAGTCTCATAAAAATTTGAATATAATATTATTTTTTCTGGTCAAGAAAGTCTGGCTATTACAAAGAACTGCAATACATGGCAGGTCATTATATTGCAAGCTCATTAGGTATGGCGCACTTATCACTCAAAACTAGAAAAGTTTTAATGAACACCGTCAGCAGAAAAAGTACGGTCTTCTTCGAATTTCAACTGAGAATGTATCAACTTGTCTGAGAATTCTACCAACAACGTAACTATTTCGAACTGAAGTATGTTGACATAGAAAGATATCGAAATAGCAGTTATATCGTCGACTAGCTACAAATTATAGACCCTATATAGTTAAGTTAGTTTTCCACGGACAGGTTACCGATGTTTAGTTCTCGTGTTTCGCTAGGAACACCGGGAATTGCGGTGTCAATCTGTCTCGGCTACGTCCAGTCTTTAAACCGGTTAAATCCGGACAGATAACGGGTTCGGGCCATCGTCTTGTTGAAAGCGGAGCGGGTTTTCAAAGTATACTGGTAGAAGGATCTTTAGTCGCTGGAATGGCGTTGACATTAGTGATGTAGTTGCTAAACATTTGCACAATTGTTTGTGCAATAGATTAAACCTCTTATATATAAACGTTGCTTAAAGTTAACTAATGATTAGCGACTGTTTAACCATACATTTTTGACGTTTAAACACCTCAGCAACGTTTATAAATAAGAGGGTAAAAGACTAGGTAAGACAACGGCTTCGCCCACGTGGAGGTTGGAAATGATCCCACAGGCAAGTAATGCCGAGATCAAAAGTATTCTTATGTGTTAATTCAGGCTAAAACTACATGTGCGCCAAATTTCATCCAAGTCTGTTAAGCCGTTTTTGTGTGATTGAGTAACAAACATACAAAAATCGAAACATAAAGCTTTCACAGTTATTATATGTACTAGTAAGAGTAGGATAAGTAGGATAGGATATAGTAAGAAAGTAGGATACCGACCAACGTGACGCATGACGGACCACATTCAATAAAGAGTTCCGTGGTTGGGATGAATTTTTCCCTAGAATAAATTTAAATTTGTAGCTGTAAAAAAAGTTCACCCATACATCGATATACGAGGCGGTCAATTCTCAAACTGCAGATGGAGGTTTACAATCGCAAAAAAAGTTTTTAGTATGTGATAAAGCTATACATTTTTAGTCTTTTTCTTTTATTTGTGCTGTGAGACTTTGCCAAATTTCATAATTCTAGGTCAACGGGAAGTACCCTATTATACGAGTATCAGAATATGTCGCATAAATGGCCATAATATTTATTTTATTGCGTTGACTTAGAAGCTTGATTTTTCATATCTCCAAGAGATCTTAGACTTACGTATTTGTTATTAATTTCACCTTCTTTGACAGACTAACACACAGAGCGACTGATAACAAAGTGATAAGGATTCCGTTTTACCCTTTTGGGTACGTAACCCTAAAAAAATTAAACTCAAAAACTACAACCCGACTACTGAAAAATCACGACCTAAAAAGTATAAAGGCTCGTGTAGAATAGCGCGATGCGACGGACGTATTACAATTTCTAAGAAAACTTCATGGAAATGGTTCTAAAAGTGCCGCATCGCGCTGTCGTGTCGCGCCTGTTTGAAGAAGCCTTAAAACAAGAAAGTAGTATGCCACTTTGCCCTAAAGCTCATGATCGCTTACTACTGTTAGAATGTATTGCTAGGTGGCATACGACCACGGCTTTGAGACGAGAATATTTTCTACATGCATAATGTGCGATACTGGGCGTTATTGATATGACACATCGATTATTTGAAATTGGCTGTCAAACAGATGTCAACAAGTGACAAAGCTAAATATTTGCTAAAATAGCCCGGGCCCGGTGCGGGTCGGTAGTATGTCACATGTCTCTAAATTTTTCGTTCTACAACATGTCGGTTTTCTCCTGTTTCCCTTCACCGTTTTGAGGGAAGTGGTGATGACATTATCTACAAAAATAATAGTTAAAAAAAACTAAAAAACACGCTTTAAAAACCAAACTAAAAAAGTAGAAAATAATTTAATTCTATTAAAAAGCGTGGGGTGCTTTTTGAGGTATTTTTAAAATCAATTCATATCAAGCACCCCACGCTTTTTAATAGAATTAAATTATTTTCTACTTTTTTAGTTTGGTTTTTAAAGCGTGTTTTTTAGTTTTTTAAACTATTATTTATTTACTATTTTTTAGTTCCGCTAACTACAAAGGCGTGATTTTTTTCTTTTTTCTTTTTTAATTTTTTAATTGTCATCGTTCCTCGATAAGTCTACAAAGTTAAAATGAAATTTGACCGTTTGAAGTGGGTCAAAATCGCGACCTAAGGAGTCGGTTACTCCCCTGCGGCCGAAAAGTGGCTGGCGGCGGCGCCGCTGTACTGACCCGTCGGAGGAGGACGTCAGCAGCAGCTGGTGGGGCCCGCAAGGGCCGATGCCTGCCAGGGGTGCGGGTTGTTCGAAAGAGATACCGCGGCCCTTGGCATACGGGCAGCTGAAGGAACATGGGTGGGTTTTAGTCAGTAAAAGTCTGACACGCCCTCCTGCTCCAACCAGAGCGGGAGAAGTCATTTGATGAATTCCCACCTATAAAAAAAAAAAAAGGAGTCGGTTACAAACAAACATACAAACATACATACAAACAAACATACAAGTGAAGCTAATAGCGTGTAAAAAGTAAAGCATCTGCAATGAGCCACCACTGCTCTAAAATTAGATGGACCATATAGTCGGGATAAAGTCAGGTCTACAGTCGGATAGGTACTATAAATATTGTGCCAAAGAAGGAAGAATGGTATGTCCACAATCTTCCATAACTCTCTTTTCTAAGAAGTTCAACATCTGTCGTCTGTCATTGCGAACAGCTTTATTATTTTCTTATAAAGGAATAACACTGTTTTTCTTGGAAAACAGCGTAGGTGGCATTGATGTGTGCACTGACTACCTACTCATGCCTGTTTGTTTCATGACTCATATTTGTTTACCAGGAAACCGAAGTAGGTACTAACAACACTGTATTTTTCCTTGGCAATATCATTATGGACGTTTCGTTTGCTTAGTTTCTATGGCAATCTCATGCGACGGTGGCAAGATTCAAAATAAAAATAAAAAATCATTTATTTAAATTAGGCTGATAATTAGCACTTTAATTTTAGCTTACGACAGTCCCCCAAAACGCCCTTCACTCAATTAGCCAAGTCTCGATCTAGTGTATTCGAAATTGTATGTTGTATAGTAAAAGAAACCTATAAGAAGGCTTCTCACTTATTGAATTCGTTTTAGAAGAAAAAAAATTGATAGAAGTACTATAATTTTGTACTCTGATATCCGCTCAACCTCCCACATGACCAACGCTTCACCCTCCCCAATTCCGCACTACTGCACTTTCATATATTACAACTGTTATAGTCTTCGATTGCCAAATCACATGGTTCCTAAACCAATCTAGACTATTCCGTATACAGGCTGAGGTTTTGAGATACTTTAGGGCCAAATCCGTGGATAAAAATAAAAAAAAACACTACAAAGAAAGAAAACAAAGAAAAATAACTTTAATATTTTGTTTATTTTTTTGCCACCGACTTCCCAAATTAAAGATATTTTCCACTTTGTAGAGTTTTTTTTTGGAAGTCGGTTCTTTTTTTTTCAACTAAACTTTTTCTTATTTAGCTGTGGTACCTACCCCACACAAATTCGTATAGCTTCACTTGCTACGTACATAACAGTGACAGGAAATTCTTATAACGTTATTAACATACACTAAGTGGCGTAAATACATATTATTGAAGCTAACTCAAAAATCGCTAATCAGAACTCTGACCAAGTTTATAAGTGACCACTCAATGCGTACACTTCCAAACAAAGAAGAATTGTTCAAATCGGTTTATAAATGACGAAGTTCTGAGGTGTCAAACTCCTCCTTTTTATTTAGAAGTCGGTTAAAAAGTAGAAAAATGTCTTCCAAGAAGTCGTGAGCTCGATTTTCTAATAAAGTAAAAGTATGTTTTAAGTTTGAGAAAGCAGGTACTTACTAGGTTGAGAACTTATTAGATTTAAAAATTATAGAAATTCTATCTCCAGATAGGATTTCCATTATTTTCACTTATCCTGCAGGCTTAACACGAGCACCGATTTGTCGACGGAAGATTAGGCATGACTATTAACTAAATGATATACAATAGGAGAAGATAGCTATGTTTTCTATTAATTATCACAGTTGTGCGTTCTTGATACGAATCATGATTTTGTAGATAATCGTAGGTATATAGTTTGTGGCCGTCGAGTAGAAAGTTTGTTGTCAGTGTGATTTTGACAGTTTGGGAAGAAAAATTCTTCTGATAATATTCTAAATTTCTAGGGATCTAGACAAAGATCGTTAGAAACGAATGATAAAATGAGAGATTGCAGAAGGATATCTACGGTGCGATGTCAAAAATGGAGAAACGAAATGTCACTTTGAATTGAAAAAGCACTGTCTATTCTTCGTAGAAATAGAAATCGTCATGCTAAGCCTGCTGGACACTTTTATATTAAACTAAAAATCCTGCCTTTATATTGTATGTCTGGTCTTGTTTTGTTCTATTAAGGTGAATCTAGTTGACATTTTTTTCATACAAACTTCGGGAGTGTATTAATAAAAAATTAAACATGGTATGGTTTTGTCTTATTACTAATATTGTCAGTATGGAAACAGAATACTAAAATAAAAGCCATTAAAAAGTTAGGAGCCAACAAAGATTGGTTTTTCTTGCTAATTTAATATAACTTTGGGCGTGTTTAAGTAATAAAAGTTGTATTAAGTCACCAAAACCAAGTCGGTACCGACAAAGCTCAAATATATAAAAATTCAATAAACTTAATTGGTCATTAATTTATGCAGTGGTTTTTTCATAAAACCCGATCTTCCGAAGGTCTTTTCTTAATTTTTTACGCGCTTGTTTTACTATAAATGATCCTGCATCTCACTCAATAACGTTGTGCGTGTAGACTAGCATCTAACTGCTCATCACTGATTCTACCTCTGTCGGACACGATGCCTGGTAAGACAGCGTGCTTTTTAGCCAGGCCCACTAGTGAGTTCGAGTCCGCGACTAGATTCCCCTTAAGGAAGACTGCGTTCTAGCCTTTTATCCTATTAAAACGCTCCCAAATATAATAGTATAGATGCAAAGATATTTTTGATGTCTCCAGTTATGTTTTAATGGTACAATTGAGAGAAATAAAAAAGATAACAGCTAGTAGATGGGCAAGCGAGCTATTTAGTTGGGTTCTCGTTACGAACGATATTACTTGTTCCTTGATTTAATAAAATTGTTTCGGGAAATGGTCTGGGATATTGCAGACATTTTTTATTGTATGGGAATGGAATGAAACGTAGAATTTGTACACCGTTCCGTTTCTGTGGAAGCTTGTACGTTGAATTTTCTGAAAAGTTTAGAAATGAATCGAAACTAACATACAAATTACTTCGGGAATAAAGGGATAGGAAACCCAGGAGTAAGCAATTTTCTGGTTATTTCTAAGTCCCATGTTGTAGTAGCCTATCGTTATCGCCAATAAAACAAATTCCTAAACAAAACTGTTTATAAACCCGTAGCATTTCAATCGGTATATCAACTATGTTTTCTCAATTAGGTACAGGTTTCCAGCAATCTGCTACAACACAAACAACTGAAAGGAAAATCTTAAAGCAATACCTTTAACAAGCAAGCAACAAAGCGCTAAACCTCTTACAGCTCCAGCTAGAAAAGCGCTTTATTACTTAAAACATTCCTCCATACACCCAGTTTGCATAAGGAGCATCTTAACACAATTGCAAGAACAGGTCCTCTACAAAGTTATGCGCTGAATAAAGCACTGGGGGAGAAAGTCGTCACCAGTCCCGACAAACTTGTGTAACGGCCTTAAGTGAAGTCGTGAAAGAAATCAAAGGTAGTGGAGATGCTTCCGGCAACTATTTGTGAACTCAGAACGTTCGTAGTGCAGGCTAACTTGAGCAGCGAGCTTTAGGTGCAGTTGATTCTAGTTTTTGATGTTTATTGGAAATGTTTGGGACGAAAGTTGGAGTATGCAGCGTCAGAACTGGTAGTATGGTATTTATTAAGTGTTGTTGTGTTTATCAAGCTTTGCAAAACTTGCACCTGTCAATGTCAAAATATTGACATGACGGCTGTATTGGTAACGTCAGCGTCAGTATTATAAATGAATATATCAGTGCAGGTGACACGGGAGTGCAGACCGTACTGGTAGACGTCAGATGTGAAATGAAGCGGGCGGGTGAATTCAATCTTGGCATTTTTTTGAGTTTGACAACCCCGAGTGCATAGTTATAAAAATCGACTTGTATCTATTTATTAGTTAAGTCAGCACTATCTCATGCCCATCACTATTGAGGTGCCTGTCGCTAATGTCAAATGTAAGTTCACCACAAAAAGTTGGAAACAGTTGAAGAGTGAAGTGTGCCTGCACGAAAGACTCAGTGAGATGATTAGCTAGTAAAGTTATATAATCAGCAATCTCATCATTCTGGATCAACAGAATTCTACAAATGTTAACAGAATTTCAGAGGAATTAGTGCAAATTTCACCGATGAAACTGAACCACAGAGTACATTATTATATACTGGAATAGAGTGGCATCTCACGGGACTTTTTTGCCAACCTGTCGCGAGTAGCGCCATCTGGATTTCTTGTTCCATAACTACACCCACACCACCACACCACCACACACACACACATCCATACATACCTACTCGCCGTCCTGGTGCTTGATAGCCAACCGACCATTTTTTAGAAAAATGACTTTTTAGTGTATACCGCAGAAACCTTTTCTTGCAGTATACATTAAAAAGCCATAATCACAAAAAATGGTCGGTTAGCTATCAAGCACTAGGGCGGCGTACTCTATCTTTCATTGTCATTTGCGTATATTTCTCATAAATAAAGATAGATTTATGTAAAACAATGTTTGGTAGTGTGAAATTAATTTTACAGTACTTTGAAAATAAAAACTGGTGAGTTTTAATCAATCTACAAGCATGGATGTGCACATTTGTTCTCCCAAATTGTTTGTAAAGGTTAATTTAGTTTTTAATGAAAGAAGCTTGTTGTTGAATACTCAATTTATTTGTTTGGTCATGTACACTACAGAATCCACTCTTGTGCATATTTTTCAAAAAGTCAAAGGCAAAGCGTTTAATTCAAATAGACACTTAAAAGGCACTTTTGAACGTCAACACTTACATTAAAATATAATTAATTCTAGTCGCGCCTTCCAAAATGTAGTAAAATGTAGATGCAACAGGCAGATGTGGCACTGGAAATAATAAAATGAAAAGGTGTAAAAATTTATTTGAAAAACAAGTGAGGCAGCACCAGCTAAGTAGGCTGCATACGTTGGATTTGTTCAATGTGTGAATCTTATACAAAGAAGTCAATTCCAAAAAAAACAACTCAGTAGCCGGATCTCAATTACAGTGCCATGCAATAACAAAAAGGCCAGATTGTGTGATCTTTCAAAACAAAAGTAATGAGTACACATTGAATTTACTTATTTACCTGAAAGTTGAACCGACGTACATGGTGAACTTGATGGCAGGTTCACACTTGTTGTATATTCAACGGGTGTTGATGCCTCTGGAAATAGTAATAAGAAATAGGTATTATAATCATAAATAAGTTTCTCTGTTTTTTCCTGATGCGTTCCTGCCTATATTACTCATTTAAATTGCAGTTGTTGCTAGTTCGGAATAATAGAAGCATTAGATTTAGTTTAGGCAATTGATATTCCTAATAATGCATTATGCGTGAATCTTTCACATAAGGTACTTACTTCATATATGAGGTGAGGAATAGCTAGAGCATTTAAGTGGCTGTTACGATTCTTGTCTATTTGGGCAAAATCAGACTTTTCTGTTATTATATATTTGCCTATCGGTCAATCCATTGACTGAGGCACCAGCTAAGCTAACCCATATCCGGAATTGCTCTTGGAAGATTCTAGGGTTCGGAAAGTTGTGGATTGTGACACCTGCAAATAATTAAGTTTAAAATAATAAATTATGTGTCTGTCTAAGATAATAAATTCTGTATATTAGTGAAATAGTAATAGTAACTCTTTCTCATTATGTAGGTAGGATAGCTGTGGCTCATCAAAATGATTATTAATATTTCTTATTACATTCTGAGCATAACTAATTTTTGAAGAGCCCATACCGCAGGCAGCATCACTAACAGTAGTATAACCAGAGAGATAGAATCGAATTCTATTACATGAGCGATACTTGTATTTAAATATGCATAATAGCAATACATTCTTAGCTAAAGATTTTCAGACAATATACACAAGAGGGGTTTTTGGCGTGAGGCGAGAAATCTTACCTGTAGTGTCGCATCCAAATACACATCGTCTCTTAGAAGGTATAGTAAAAACACTGAACGATAGCGTCCACTACCTTATCAACACTTAGCTAATAGCGTCCAATAGCGCAAAACGTAACTAATAGCGGCCAAACATCGCAAACAGACACCGAATTCAGTTGGCCTTCGCCCCGTGGATATTCTCAACGCAAGGACGGACTGACGAATCTGATGGTGTTCTCTTCAAACCTTCATGGAGGAGCAGAGCCTCAACTAAACGTATTAGCAGCAAAGAAAACAAAACAGCGTAAAACAATACGAAAGTAAACCTCCCATTAACATTATTTTTATTATACTCTTTGAAGTAAACGTAGGTTTTGAAAACGGGCGTCCATTTCTTTTGACAATTTTCAAATTTGACATTTGTGATTTTTTTTAAATCAATTGAAATAGACCGCTATACTAAAAAAATATTAGCCATATTTTAAGTCTTTAAAATGAAATTAAAATAATTGAATTATAATTAGAAATTAAAAATAGGTATTTCAAACAACTATTCTAATAAGTCTAGTAGTTTTGTAGATACATCTAGTACGTCCGATGTGAACTATTGCCCTTAAATTTAAAGAACATGATTCATAGATGGCATACCTAAAAAAATTGCTCTGGGCGTGATTGTAAGTTTACCCCCCCTGAACTGAACGCAATCAAATACACACAGTACATGTAAACCGAGCAAAAGAGCTGTCAGTGTCATAAGTGTTGTGGTATATTGACACTGACAGCTGTTGTACTATTGATTTGCTGTGAATTTCGCCCATAGTCAGTTAGCTTTGTTGTTACTAGCTTATAGGAGGCTACTGCCATTAGACGTCTTTGGTAATAATTTGACGTTGAAATTGGGTTTATTTCCTAGCAGTACGGTCGGTTTTAGAAGTTCAAGCGGCTTATTAGTCGATTTCCATGAATTTGCACGCACTAATCGGGCGAATCTTTTGAAAAGAAAAAAAAAAACATTTAAATTATGTCTTAATTTTTATACGTTTTGATTTTTATGCACTTTATTGCATGTACTTGCAATGACATTTTTTATGCACTTTATTGCATGTACTTGCAATGCCCTTTTTATGCACTTAATTGTATGTACTTACTTGCAATGACCTTTTTTAGGCACTTTTATGCATGTACTTGCATTGACCTTTTTTATGCACTTTATTGCATGTACTTGAAATGACCTTTTTGTCCACTTTAATGCATGTACCTTTTTTATAACGTTATTGTATAAAATTGAAAACGCGTCATCTGCCTAATACGTTTTTCTGGAATTGTCGATTTGCCCATAATTCACAAGGGATCCTAAGTAATCTTTGATGGAAGGTGCCAAGGCGCATAGTCACTAAAGTGTGTATAAAAAGTATAAATAATTAGTTTTGAAAACTTTTTCTTTGTAAATGAGCTAAAATTAAAACTCTCTTTCAGTCAGATACGAGAATACTTTTAACCCAAAACAGTAGGATATCATACGTGTAATGAAACGCAAATGTTTTAATTAGTTTCAAACTAATCTAGAACGAAACTAGGATCGCTTTC
The DNA here is from genome assembly GCA_949091785.1 of Polymixis lichenea. NCBI lineage: Eukaryota > Metazoa > Arthropoda > Insecta > Lepidoptera > Noctuidae > Polymixis > Polymixis lichenea. The sequence continues at coordinate 20,593,075 of OX420944.1, forward strand.
ACGCTTGTTTATAATGAAGTAACTAATTTTGCCATTCAACATCTAGCCAGCCCTAGGAATGCTTTTATTATTGTTATTAACAAATTCCTTGATGTTAGGAACACATAATCAAGGAATTTCTAATTAACGTTATTCTAGTTTCAATGATATTCCTATTATAGCTTAGTCTTTAACATGTTGTTGTGATACAAGGTTGCCGATAAATATTTGACTCAGTAGGTACATGATTCTGGACAACGCCTGCGCTAATCGTCGGTTATAACAAACAGCAGATTTAAAGAAAAATAACCAACGAAAAATTTCAACGCAATTGTGGATCGTGCCTGCTACCCTGTATAGATTCTAGGATGCGTTCTCTAATCTAGGCCCACAGACCACGAATTCGGAGAGACGCCTTAACTGATAATATTCGTGTCCGAATTTGGTGTAACTGAGTACAAGCTGGCTTGTTACACTGGATTTTAAGAATTGTCACAGGTCGTCAGTTTCTAAGTGTAAACTGTGACTTTCACTGACACATTTGATTTGTGTGAGAAATTATTTTATTTCTGTTCGTTTGCAGACACTTTTACACGTCAATCATTTTTTAAAACTAGCTGGAGGCGTTTCCTATCTGACTACTCTGATAAGAAATACATAAATGCCACGAGCGTATTGCGTATTTTGTAATAAAATGTTGTCATACAATTAAATACAGACAAATTTGGATATGACGACCTTCAGCGGCGACTCTTTATCGTACTAACAGGACGATAAATAAATGGATCGAATAATTTGAGCTTGTTTTTTTATTATGTATTAATATTCCAGTAATGTTTATTAACGTATAGGCTTAGTTTCTATACTGTCCATATTTATACTGTGGTCCAGTGCAACCTAAGTTGGGTTGCCAGGAGCTCCACAATTACTTCTGTAACTGGTTAATATTTTTGCCATGACAATGCTCCGTAGTTCGGACTGATCCAAGAGAAGAAGTGGACCAAAACTGTGAGCGATAAATTGCTTCCAGCTTTCGTTATCTCTGAAAACGCACCCTGAGGGCATTATTCATTGCGAATAAAAATTAAAATGCGAACAAGGCCTTTCTAGTGACAAATTATGTTTGTTCTACCATTGATATACGAGTGCCAACCTACGTGGTAGGTGGGAGGGGGGTAGGTGCTTATTAATGCGTCAGCTGTTTATTATTACACGTAGTAAAAATTAATGGCGAGATGATAACGGCCATGGAGCTCATTAGAAATGGATAACTTTGATAAGTAAATTCATACTTGAATAGATCATAAAGATATTTATGGTAGCTTGATACGGTAATAAAGTTTGTCATTAAAATGAGTGTAGTAGTGTGTAACTAATATTATAAAAGTGAGTTTGTCAGTTTGTTAAGCCTCCACACTAGAACAGCTGAATTAATTTGGATGAAACTTGGCACATGGGTAGATCATACGAACTCTTCACCTTAGGAAACTACCTTTTTGAAGGAGTGACTAGAATCAATTCTATTTCAATGTACCTGAATGTGCCTTTTATTCGCCCATCTGATAGAAGTGATTTGACTTTGAGCAAGAGCTGGGAAGGACACAGGTTTCTTTTCACCCTGGATCGCAGACGAAGTTGCTTGCAACAGCTAGTATAAGATGGACGACTTATGTTGTGTTGGTTTTCAACTTCATTACTATTATGAAACTCACAACCCAATGGGGCACAGGTTTTGTTTTTTTTTGGGTGGGAAATCATCAAATCACTTCTTCTCTCCTGCTCAAGGCTACAACCGCGAGGGCGCATGTACTGCCTCTCCCTCACGTGCACCGCCTACTTCTTTGCGAGCATCACTGCTTCGCTGAAGGAAACGACTGCTAGCCATGCACTCTCGCTCCGTACTATGGCCTGGACCAGGGCCGGACGCGAGAAATCGCCGCCGCCGATCGCCTCCATGAAGACACGGCGGTGTTCCGCCCAAACCGGGCAGACCTCCACCGTATGCTTCACCGTGTCCTCAGGGCGATCTTCGCAATGGAAACACCCGGGTGTTTCTTCCCGCATTATACGAAACAGGAACCTCCCGAAACAGTCGTGTCCGGTGAGGACCTGTGTCAGGCGGAAGGTGAGGACGCCATGCCGCCTCTCAAGCCACTCGTCAAAGAGGGGACTTACTGCCACAATCGTGGTGTGCCCAAGGGTTACGTTAGGTTAGTCTTAGAAGCCTGCAAAATTGCAACCGGCCCAGACAGCGATGGCGGGATAATTTGGAATCCTTCAATGAGAACTGTATATCTTAGAAGCTTTAATTAAAGAAAATTGGAAAAAGTAGGAAGGACTTTGCTCCTCAGTTGATAGATATTCAGTTCACTGAAGCAATCTATAAGAAAAATTACTTTCAGGTGTTTTCAGACTGAAAAGCAGGCTTAATTAACGGTAGAACTTATTTTAACAGAATTTTGAAAATATGATTTGTCGTTTTCTTTTATAAAACTCTGAATTTTAATTTCTTTCAGCGCTGGATGCATAATTATTTTTAACTGACGATGCTACTAAAATAAAGATCCAGAGACACCGACTTCTGAAATTAAAGAAATTTTTCCTTTTATAATTTTTTTTGAAATAATAAGAGTCGTCGAAAGCAGACAGAAAATTAAATAATTTCACACGTTTTTAAACTCGCCTCTTCCATTATAATCAACCAGCAACAACAAGCCTTTACAAAGCCAGTCCATTGATAATACAATTTATTTTTTAAATAATAAAATACCCGTTTTTCCGAGGAGCTTCGTTCCTCATTCCGCGGAGACACGGTCAATTGGTTCCTTTGTCCTTCGTACAATTTGAAGCTGAATTTTCCGACCCATTGGCAGTTTGTCTCTGTTGTGTATATAAAGCCTTTATTATCGTATTGACATTCTACAGGAGTCGAAACCGGTCGTTTGGAGTTCTTTTGTTATCTTAAATGAGTTACCATATTTGTGTGACCTTTATCAGAAGTTCAACTACCGAGCTAACCGCATCACCGCACCTTGTGATTAGGGTCTTCGATTGAGTTCGCAACTATTCAGGCATTTCCAAACATGCTCGTTCATCATATCAGCCGAAACTCGTCAACTGCTGGACATAAGCCTCCACCAAAATGAGGGGATTTGCCATAATCGCCACGCTTGGCAGGCGGGTTGACGATCGCAGTATGGTGGTCAAATGCATAGAGAACGCTGCTGCCCATTCTCTAGTAAGTCTCTTAGTCGCCTTCTACGATCCCACGGGAAGAAATGGGATGGTGCTATTCTGTACGTCCGGCACCACACAGCACGTGGCACGTTGCATGCACGTTGCACGTTGGTCAGGCATAATCATCCTATAATGTTCCCACTGTTGGGACACACGCCTCCTGTGAGAGGGACTTGGCTGTAATACACCACGCGGGCCCAGTCCCGCACTGGGCCCGCTTGGTGTACTTTCTTTGAATTTTTGGTTTTAAGATATACGCCGTTTTCCTTCCCCGTTCACCGTTTTGAGAGCAGTGTTGATGTAATCAAATACAAAAGTAAAGTGCCTGCTTGGGTTCGAACTCACCTACTTTTCGTAAGTCAGGTCCGATACCACTGGGACACCACTGCTCTTTTGGTCAGGAAAGATGGGTTTAAACATATTTATGGTAAGTTTCTCAGATTAGAAAATTTAAGAAAGAAAGAAAGAAAGGAAGAAAGAAAGAAATAAATAAAGAAAGAAAGAAAGGAAGAAAGAAAGAAAGAAAGAAAGAAAGAAAGAAAGAAAGAAAATAATTATTTGCTCGAACATGCTACTAAAGCACTAGGAAGTGGTGAAGGGCGGGCGTTTTGGGGGACTGTCTTAAGTAATTTTGACGTTCAGAAAGTGCTGACTCTCAGCCTAATTTGAATAAATGACTTTCGATTTGATTTGAACAGAATTAAAATAATACATGCATGCAAGATCTTAAAATAAAGAGTGACTTACGACATGTCCGCCATTTTTCATGGCGTGCACATATTTATTATTTTTATTAGGTACAATTATTATTATTTATTATTTTATATCAATGATTTTTAAACTTTTACATTTATACATTAAATATCAGTCAGAGTTAAACAAATTTCTTATATTGTATTCAATCATTTACATTATCCAATTATATATTTTCCTCATCCATTATTACAGATTATGATTTATCACATTTACGAACGGATTTCAATAAAATTGCAACTATGGAAAGTAATAAGTAGTCGACGCATCAAGCCAACGGTCTGCCAGGGGTGCGGGTTGTTCGAAAGAGATACCGCGTCCCCTGGCACACAGGCAACTGAGGGAACACAGGTGGGTTTTAGTCAGTAAAAGTCTGACACGCCCTCCCGCTCCACCCAGAGCGGGAGAAGTAATTTTATGATTTCCCACCCGTAAAAAAAAATCAAGCCAATGGAGTCGCGAGGAAACCGGCATGTCCTGTTACCAAAAATTCGAAGACATGTGACATCTACCAACACGCACTGGGCCCGCGTGGTGGATAACGGCCCACTCCCTCTCATAGAGAGGAGGGCTATGTCCAAGTACTGCGAACATCTGCTGCTTTATTGCTGGCTGATTATGCATCCTTAGGTAAAGTCAGAGCAGCACATCTTGGCTAGATAAAAGACTTGTAAAGACAGTAATAAAATAATAGTTAAAAAAAACTAAAAAAAACACGCTTTAAAAACCAAACTAAAAAGTAGAAAATAATTTAATTCTATTAAAAAGCGGGGTGCGGGTTGTTCGAAAGAGATACCGCGTCCCCTGGCACACAGGCAACTGAGGGAACACGGGTGGGTTTTAGTCAGTAAAAGTCTGACACGCCCGCCTGCTCCGCCCAGAGCGAGAGAAGTCATTTGATGATTTCCCCCAAAAAAAAAAAAACCTTGCCGTACGCTGGAACACTTAAGACTTTTAATGAATAATTTTCAAATATCAAACAATGCTAATTAAAACCGGATACATAAATTACAGTCTATAAATTGCCAGAGATAGAATGGGACGAGCCTCTTCATGGGAACTTTGGCCATCGGTGAACAGACAGTTATATTACAATTTTAGAAATCACGATCATTAGAGCATTTTGATAATTACCGTCAAATTATCGTATTTTCATCACGTTTAATTAATTGGCTCTTTCACAATATTAAGTAGAACTATTTTGGTTGCTTTAAATTATTCAGTTAAATGGGTATAATTCCGGGCAGATGGCACAGATACGCTGAAGTAAATACTGTTAACATATATGTCAGGGTCAAATTAATATGAACTGGCGAAAGTTCTCACTTTTTGGGTAGGTTAAATGATATTAAATGATGATAAAACTCTGAATGTCGTATAACATAACACCTAATTTGTCAATAATATGGAATTTCAATGTTTAGTTAGATCTAAAAAAACAGTCCAAACCAAACTGAAAATTGAACGTGTCCATGTGCCATTCAACGTGTCTTCTGCGGACATTTTGGGATGACAGCGATGCAGACGAATACTTGACGTCTAAGTGTTTTGTTTCCGGGTGTTTCCACTGCGAAGATCGCTCTGAGGACATGGTGGAGCATACGGTGGAGGTCTGCCCAGCTTGGGCGGAGCAACGCCGTGTCCTCGTGAAGGTGATCGGCGGCGGCGATCTCTCGCGTCCGACCCTGGTCCAGGCCATGGTACGGAGCGAGAGGGCATGGCTGGCAGTCGCCTCCTTCAGCGAAGCAGTTATGCTCGCAAAGAGGGAGGCGGCGCACGTGAGGGAGATGCAGTACATGCGCCCTCACAGCCGTGGCCTTCGCAGGAGACGCCCTGGGCGTCGGGAATCCCAGGCTGATTCCCGGCCACCGTAGGCGCGGGCTTGCGGACGGCGAGTTATGGGTAGCTCGCTGTCCGGTAAGGACCAAGCCCGGGTCGACGGCGCGTTGTGTTCCACGCGCGCCTCAAAGAGATGTCATCAGCAACTGATGGGGCCCGCAAGGGCCGATGCCTGCCAGGGGTGCGGGTTGTTCGAAAGAGATACCGCCGCCCCTGGCACACAGGCAACTGAGGGAACACGGGTGGGTTTTAGTCAGTAAAAGTCTGACACGCCCTCCCGCTCCGCCCAGAGCGGGAGAAGTTATTTGATGATTTCCCACCCCAAAAAAAAAAAAAGTGTTTTGTTTTTGTTTTTAGGTATATTAATTTGTATATTTCATTTAGTACCTAGTTCACATAGTTCTTTGTGTTATATATTGTGTATAAGCATTTTGATGTTATAGAAAAATAGATTTCCTGACATAACGAATACAATTTGTTCTTGAATATTTAACTTCAAGAAATAATTCACAAATCACTTATTATGACGAATATTATAATCATATTAATTAGGGTACCTACTTTTTGTCCCGGTAGTACGTTCCCGTGGGATACTCTCCGACAATCACGCGGGCGAACCCGCGGACAGCAGCTAGTAAACAATATTATTTTTCCCTAGAGAGTTTTCCTTTTACATAATCTTGGCAGCTCGGTGGCGCAATGCTTGTCAAGTAATTGGCTGCTATTCCACGCATGGGAATCATTTTGTAAGGCCCTGCAGAGATACATAGGTATCTGTCCTGGGAAAGGCTGAGGAACCGTTAGTATGAGTAAACGTAAACAAGGCACACTTTCCTAATTCACTCATTCTTTACATAGCACTTTTCTCTTTTTATTAGATTTTAATTCTTTTTTATCTGCTGTGTGTTGTGTGCCTTTAACTCTGTGCTAAGTAAATGTAATTCTTTGAACATACTTACCTTGATTCAAGAAAAATATTTCACTAGATAACCCCCCCCGCCCCTCCATCACGATAACCCGAACATTGCAACAAGGTTGATATAATCTTACGTGCGGGAGAGCACTCCAAAGACGTTAAATTACATTGTTGCAGCACAGATGGTTAGAAGAGGTTTCAGCTCCTTTTACGCCTCATTGCATTATGTATGACTCAGTTCTGGTAAAAATTGTCCGGAAAAGTAGATGTGTGAAGGTTTCTCCATTAGAATAGGTCAATAACAGAATACGGTTGTGTTGCATAGGCCACCTACGGACAACAATAACGATTGCATCTAAATCACTACTCCACAAAAAAAAACTTACCTTACCTACTAAGCTGTTTTTGCACACACTAGAAGATATACTAAAAAGCTTGCAACTCTCGAACACAAGGCTTGTTAGTCGGTTTATACGAATTTACCTACTAGCCCAAAACGGGCGAATCGACACTCTTAGATAAGTTATTATTTTCAATTAGCTTTTGCCAGCGGCTTCGCCCGCGTGGAGGTCGGTGTATTATACATATAAACCTTCCTCTTGAATCACTCTATCTATTAAAAAACCCGCATCAAAATCCGTTGCGTAGTTTTAAAGATTTAAGCATACATAGGGATATAGGGACAGAGAAAGCGACTTTGTTTTATACTATGTAGTGATGCAGTTAATAGTGTTAGTGTACTTTTTAACCGACTTCAAAAAGAAGGTGGTTATCAATTCGAATGTTTATATATATGTATGTTTATAAGTATGTTGGGGCATAACTCCGTCATCCATAGACGGATTTGGAAAATTCGTTCTTTTGTTCGAAAGGGATTTATTCCGAAATGGTGCCATAAAAAAATCATATAGTTCTGATGATGCGTTTCGGAGACAGACAACGGAACTCACTCAAAAAATGACAGCAAACGAATCGCGATTGCTGCTATTGAATAAATATGCATTGTTTTGACTCCAAGGATGTTGAAAAGTGTGTGGGGTAGGTACTGTGACTAAAAAGTGAAAAATAAAAAACTTAAAAAAAAGCCGACTTCCAAAAAACCCTACAAAGTAACTTTCTATATGAATTTTATTAAATTTTTTGTCACCGCCTTCCGAAATTAAAGTTATTTTTCACTTTAGTATTTTTTTGGAAGACGGTTGTTTTTTTGTTTGAAAAAAGTTTTTTATTCTTAACTTTACTGCATAAAATACAAAACGTGCCAGTTGCCTAATACGTAATTTGGAGTTGTCGATTCGCCCACAAATAAAATTTGTGCAAATCGCCTACGGATTTTTTTTTAAATTTACTTCGCCCGTTTTGGGCGAATAAATTCCTGCGAATTAAGTAATAAGCTGAAAGCAATCATAACGGTTCGAAGAGTGTAGATTTAATTCTATCTAATAATGATCTTCGACCTATCGTTGCCCTAGACACATTATGACGTTCAAAGAACCTTAAAAGACCTGTGAATGATATACCTGGCAAGTTTTAATTTATCTAAATCACTGTTAATAATAATGAGCCCTCAAAAACTAGAAATAAACTTGAACAACAACAGACATCATATTAATTTTATATACCAATTAAACTTGGTATAATTAACAGAGTTAGTGTAATTATAGCACTCAACGAAAACATACAATGCGTCACTTGCTAATGGTGTACCAGGCTCTCATAAATCATACAGAGATCTCTCCAACAAATCCAACACGTGTAGTTTGCCATTAGATTCCAGTACTAGTGTTGTATTGTACATGCAGCTGCTGAGAGCATTTACCGTATACCTTAGTAGGTGTGTACCTTAAATGTCATATGTAATTCACAAATCACTTGTGACGAACATTGTACGATTATAATTTATGCTTATAATATGCTAAGAAAAACAGACAAACGGAAAATAAAACATGATTTTGTTTTGAAGATGGGAAATCACCGAATAACTTCCCCCGCTCTGGGAGGAGAGGTACTATTTTATTATAATTATTTAGGTATAGTTAAAGTTATAATATATTCATGCCTATGTCACAACATCAGCTATATGTCAGTTAAAGACCCGTCAAAATCTGTTATGATTTTTGAAAATTCTTTAAAATATTTTCCACGAAATATTACATGAACTCTCGACTATGGGAATCTTCGCCTGTCGAAATATGAACTATTTAATTATTCATTTTGGTTCCATTAGATTACGATGTCGACACTGAAAATGTGGGTAAAGTAATGCCCGCCAATTTAATTTGACCCTGAATAGAAGGTAGATAAAGAATATGACGATCAAAATACGTCCAAACTGAACTGTGGCGGCCATTCCACTCCGTGTCCGGTCGACCACGCAAAAAACAAATCAATCTCCGAACAATAGACAATCTCAAATACAAATAAGAAAAGCTTCAATAAATAATAATAATAAAGCAAATGTCGACCAAACCGATCAGTTTGATCAGCTCAATATCCAATTATACAGGAGAGTAGTCGGATCCATCCGCGCGTAATGTCGCCGAATGTACGGAAATTACCGATGATGGCCGAATGCCGCCGAATCGTTTTATAGCTTTTGTTGACTTGTTGAGCATGTTCGTCCTGCGGTTTTTGTTGGGTAGTTATATTATTTATCTTTTAATGAGTTTATTTGATACGAATAAAGTAGAAGGGCAAATAAGTAATAACCGCACGTGTCGATCGATCAGGTTAAGCTACGTCCATCCGTGGATTGGTGAACATATTTATATACCAAAACCACTCCGTCCCTCGGAAAGCACTTTAAGCTGTTGGTCCCGGCAGACATTCGTGGATCTTTGATAGTCGTTACGAGTCTGAAGCTCGACATTCTGAGAACCAGTCTTACCAAAGGGTATAGTATTACCCAGTAACTGGGTTGTGGAGGTCAGATAGGCAGTCACGTCATGTAAAATAATGGTGTTCAGCTGTCTCTGGTATGACTGGCCGACCCCAACATAGAAAAGGTTAGGCAGCGTACTCTAAACATAGTATAAAACTGAGTCGCTTTTCGTGTGTCTATGTGATCGCTTAGACCTTTTAAACTACACAATGGGTTTTGATGAACGAACCGATTGTTTTCTAACCGAAAACCGAATAAATATTCCTGAAGGTGTATACACCGTGACATTTTAGTCGTCTTACAACGGCAGCCCACTTCATGTATCCAATGACTACTAATCATTTATTTAAAAAAAATTATGTTTTTGGACATATGAATAAAAAAAAATGTCATTCACTAAGACGCATGATGTAGTTTTGACTACCCTGTTATGGAGATGGAATGAATGATGAAATTTAATGGTATTATGGCAGGTAGGTAGAAATCTTCTACCGTTTGAGACGTAAACATTATTAACAGTGGGCACGCCGCGATTGCTGGGCACGCCGCGATTACGGCGGTAAGTCCCCTCTTTGAGGAGTGGCTTGAGAGGCGGCATGGCGTCCTCACCTTCCGCCTGACACAGGTCCTCACCGGACATGGCTGTTTCGGGAGGTTCCTGTTTCGGATAGGGCGGGAGGAAACGCCCGGGTGTTTCCATTGCGAAGATCGCCCAGAGGACACGGTGGAGCATACGGTGGAGATCTGCCCAGCTTGGGCGGAGCAACGCCGTGTCCTCGTGGAGGTGATCGGCGGCGGCGATCTCTCGCGTCCGACCCTGGTCCAGGCCATGGTACGGAGCGAGAGGGCATGGCTGGCAGTCGCCTCCTTCAGCGAAGCAGTTATGCTCGCAAAGAGGGAGGCGGCGCACGTGAGGGAGATGCAGTACATGCGCCCTCACAGCCATGGCCTTCGCAGGAGACGCCCTGGGCGTCGGGAATCCCAGGCTGATTCCCGGCCACCGTAGGCACGGGCTTGCGGACAGCGAGTAATGGGTACCTCGCTGTCCGGTAAGGACCAAGCCCGGGTCGACGGCGCGTTGTGTTCCACGCGCGCCTCAAAGAGATGTCAGCAGCAACAGAGGGGCCCGCAAGGGCCGATGCCTGCCGGGGGTGCGGGTTGTTCGAAAGAGACACCGCCGCCCCTGGCATACAGGCAACTGAGGGAACACGGGTGGGTTTTAGACAGTAAAAGTCTGACACACCCTCCCGCTCCACCCAGAGCGGGAGAAGTTATTTGATGATTTCCCACCTAGAAAAAAAAAAAAAAAAAACGTTATTAACAGGGAGGGTGTTTCAATATTCTAAATCATTATTAGTTTTTCTTAGTACCTATTATCTTAATGAATGGTAACAATTTTTAATCGCCTGTAGGTATTTTATGTCGGATAATTTTTTTTTTTTTTTTGATTGGTAAATCATCAAATAACTTCTCCCGCCCTGGGTGGAGCGGGAGGGCGTGTCAGACTTTTACTGACTAAAACCCACCCGAGTTCCCTCAGTTGCCTGTGTGCGAAGGGCCGCGGTATCTCTTTCGAACAGCCCGCACCCCTGGCAGGCATCGGCCCTTGCGGGCCCCGTCAGTTGCTGCTGACATCTCTTTGAGGCGCGCCTGGAACACAACGCACCGTCGACCCGGGCTTGGTCCTTACCGGACAGCGAGCTACCCATTACTCGCCGTCCTCAAGCCCGTGCCTACGGTGGCCGGGGATCAGCCTGGGATTCCCGACGCCCAGGGCGTCTCCTGCGAAGACCACGGCTGTGAGGGCGCATGTACTGCATCTCCCTCACGTGCGATGTCGGATACATTGAGTGGATCACCTTTGTAAGACGAATAAAATATCACGGTGTATAAGAAGGTATATTTAACTTGAAATCTCTATGATTTAACATGTTGCCATTGGACCCATGCGAAACAGCACCCTAATTCATAATACACTATCAATCGGAATCTGATTAATTTTGAAAGATATTGCTTACCCTTTGCTTTTTATTTGTTCAAAAAATTCGTATTTAATAAAAAAAAAGAATGCTTTAGATTTGCGATTTATTTCTTCAGCAGAATTATTTCTAATTTAGGACTTAAATGAACAATTCCTCTGTATTTTACTATATATAATCGTATTCGGAAAATAGACTACATTATAGATTCAATTTTATTTTGAATTTATTGGGTACATTCCCTATGGTATTCAAAGGTCATTATACGGCCGGGCTAACTTTTTATCATTATGAATCCCTTGAGGATGTTAGTATTAAAATCGATATATTCAATTTGTACAACATTCCATCCTAAGGGAAGTACGATTAAGGAGAATGTTAAGGTTGACTGAAGCTGAGGGCGTTGCTATGGCATTTGAAATGATATAAAAATTGGGACCAGAAATCATTTTATACCTATCGTAAATATAACTGAAAACAAAAATATTGCTATAAATTGTTATAAGCTGTGGCCGCGACTTCGTTAGCACGTATATTAGGCCTCATGGGTTTTAATTATTTTTGCGCGGAACTAATTTCATTTTTCTAAACATAAAAAAATAAATAAAAAAAATCAACCGACTTCCTAAAAAACACTACAAAGTAAAAAAAATAACTTTTTTCGGAAGTTGGTGTCTTTGGACATGTACTTTAATTATTGTCACTGCAAAACTTATTTTTCACTTTGTAGTGTTTTTTCGGAAGACGGTTGTTTTTTTTTTTGGAAAATATTTTATTTTTCACTTTTTAGTTTTAGTACCTAACCCACAAATTCGAAATTTCATCATCCTTGGCGTATACTCAAAGTTAATCAAATCAAAACAATGCATATTTATGCGATAGCAGCAATCGCGGTTGATTTGCTGTTATTTTTTGAAGAGTTTCGTTGTCAGTCTCCGAAACTCATCATCAGAACTATATGAAATTTAAATGGGACCTCAAACTCAAACTCAAAGCATTTATTTCAATTAAACCATTTACAGGCACTTTTGAATTGTCAAAAAGTCTATCAGTTGGAAAGTTTTGCCCATTCCAAAACGTAGATCTCTATGGAGAAGAACGGGCAAGAAACTCCACGGACACTCTTTTAAAATCAAATTGAAATATTACAAAATCTTGGGAACATTATTCTTGTTGCTTCTGTATGTGAGAACAATGTAAAAAAAAAAAATATAAAGAATTCTAAATACAAGATAAAAATAAGCCCTGGCAGTTAGGAGATGACCAGTCTCAACCGACAGCGCCCGTTCACGAACTTGACGCTTGGATCAGCACCATCCAGCTCAACGATTTTGTAGGGAACCGAATGATCCAACACACGCGCCACCATCAGTGAGACATTTATGTGAGCATGACATACTCTCAACTGCCATGCTTTTTCAAGTCAACGTACATTATAACAACACAATAAACGGATGCATGGTGCTCACATTTACAAAATTTAAACAAAATGCTTCTAAATTATACAAAACTATAGTTTGCAATCTATTTGAAATATTAATAAAATTTGATTTCCTAAAAGAAAGAAAAAACATTTAATATATATTGACGTCTATAGTAACTAACACTTGGTTCAGCAAAAATAAAACATTCGTAATGTCACAAAAATTATAATATTATGAACAAAAATGTTCGTAATGTCAGAAAAAGTAAAAAAAGGGAAGCTTCGCTTTCAAATATTAAAATTTTAACTAGTATGTCCAGGTGGCTGTGGAGCAGGACCAGCATTAAGCCAAGCATTTTTATCGACGATATAATCATCTAACTTATAATATGCTTGTCTACATAGTGTGCGTTTAATGCATGATTTAAATATCTTTTCATTTAGTTCAAGAATATCGACTGGTATTTTATTATAACATTTTACACAGTACCCCATAAAAGAAGTGTGTACTTTATACAATCTGAAACGTGGTTGATCTAATTTGTTCCTATTTCTAGTGTTAAAATTGTGCCTGTCACTTATCTTACTAAAAAGATGTAGATTTTCCGAACATACATAATCTTTTCATAGATATATTGACATGGTACCGTCATGACGTTAATTGTTTTGAACAGTTCCCTTAGAGATTCGCGTCTGCAGAGGTTATAGATGGCTCTGACGGCCCTCTTTTGCAGAATAAAGATCGACTCAATATCCGCAGCCCGTCCCCATAGCAAGATACCGTAAAACATGATGCTATGAAAGTAACTAAAATAGACCAGCCTCGCGGTATCCATGTCTGTTAATTGGCGGATCTTCCAAAAAGCGTAAGCGGCAGAACTTAGCCGCCTTGCAAGTGAAGTTAAATGAGGACCCTACTGTAGCTTTGAGTCAAGCGTGATCCCCAGGAAAACCGTCTGTTCGACGAATTCTAGTATCTCCTTATTCAATACATCATGACATTCACTACTTCTAACATTCGCACCATTTCGGAATAAACCTTTTTCAAACAAAAAAATAATTTTGCAAATCCGTCTATATATGACGGGGTTAATGCCCGGACATATATAAAAAAAAATAAACAAACTGAATTGATAACCTTCTCCTTTTTGAAGTCGGTTAAAAATGAAAGTAAGCCTAAGTTACTCTTTATAACATCAGATATCTGCCGGTAAAAGTCCCCCTCATAAGCGATCTAGCCGTTTCGAGAATGTTTTTACTCCAAATTATGAACAAACAAACAAAACGGACTCTTATCAGTAGATAATATACCATAAGTACATAATTTTTTTACAGTGGAGGGGACGTATGTAATCGTAAATTAAATAGACCGTGATATTTAATGGAGGTTGTAGTTTATTCTGGAATCTCTGATGGATTACCCCTGATCTATGTGTATGTAATATTGTTATATAAAGTTACTTTGGGCTTCGGATTGACTGAAGTTTGGTTCCATTTGTATTACATTAATGTTTGATGTATAAAATTGATTCAGTACTGATGATAACTATGTGGGCTACAAAGGCAGTGAATACAGAGAGACTAATATAGAAGTATGGAGGAAAAATGAAGTTGTTTCGACCGCAAATTAATCTGGATAAGGGTAGAAACAAAATGCTAAAAAGCCACAACAACTTTTTAAAGTGTTGCGGCTTTCCCCCACTCACTGCCGAATATTCTAAGGAAAAGCTAGGCCTATAGCGAGATGGTGCTTCGCTACCAAGCCAATGAGCTCGCCAATGTTGCCTTGGCTTTACTTGAAGTCTTTAAATAGATTCAGGATTCAGGTAGGTCGAAGTAAACAGAACCTGCTAAGGTAGATATTCACATATGACTCCGCCCTGGAGTGTAAATGTGGTGCTGTGTCTCAAACAATGGAGCATTTAATAGCTTGTCCAGCGTGTCCTGCTTTATATATGCTACAGGGGTTGATGGACGCTGCTTAAAGTGCCAAGCTCGTAGCTAAATTCTGGGCTGACGGTAATTAGACTGCTATTGACACGGTAAGTTAAGAGTAATAAATATACCTATAAATATCTGAAAGATTCCTGCAAACATGTATACAGCCTGGTTGTAAGCCGATAAGCTAATTTGATAGGACTCATAGGTAAATTAAACAACAATTCACTCTACAATAGCAGAGGTCACATGTCCACATCGTTCGGGCGCCAGCAAACAAGTGAGCACTCAGCGGGCGTGCGCCGCGCTACTGCGCAGGATTCAAGGAGTATCTTCCTATTTGTTTTGAGAAATCCTTAGAATGTCTTGGTGTTTTGAATTTCTAAGGACAATTTCGGCCTAAATTTTATACTTACGTCTAGCAGGTTTGGCATGGAAAATCTGTCAATAATTCAAAATACTTTTGTTAACTCAATTAACATGTTTGCATCATTGTTAGTTGTATGTTTAGTTTTGCTTCCATAGCTTGATCATATTTATCTGTATTTGTTTCGAAACTTTAATTTTCATTGCGTGCAACACTAGTTCACTCCTTGTGTGAATCTATGGTCTGTAACTCTCTCTCTTACTCTCTGGTCACGGGAGTAGAACGGTTCATATTCAACGCATCTCCTGTGAAAATTCATTAATATAACTTTCACAGGATTTGACATATACTAGTGTAAAAATTTGGCCCAATATAATCTAAATAAAATAAAATACGGACGAGGAAAAACTGAATTTTGGACATTATTGGAAAATTTATGACTCTTGAGCGTTTCCAGTTATGGATATAATAGACCTGCAGTCACATTAAAACAATCACTCTAAAATTAGGATTTTCCAACAGGAAATTCCAATTAAAATGTTCTCCACATTTCGAATTACCTATATATACCTCTGCCGGACCCTTTTTGGAAAACAATCGTGATATTATGTTAATGAAAATATACTTAATCCCTCGCAAACCAACTCCTAAATCTCCTCCGACTGACGCCGAATGGCAAGTGGCCGGAGAGAAGAAGAAGGCGGCTAAGGCGAAAAGGGCGGCCAAACGAAAAGAGAGGCGGCAGCGGCGCAAAAAGCGAAGCGCCGCGGATAGGCTACGCGCCCCGAAGTCCGCAGCTGTAGTGATTACACTACAGCCGGAAGCGGAAAAGAAGGGCGTGACCTACCGCGACGTGATCGCGAAGGCAAGGGCGGCGGTGGACCTGGCGGAACTAGGAGTTGCCAACGGCATCCGGATGAAGGTAACCGCGACTGGGGCCCGGATGCTGCAGGTTCCTGGAGCGGCCAGTGGCCCAACCGCAGACGCACTGGCCGAAAGGCTTAGGGCGTCCCTAAGTGCGGACGAGGCCCGAGTGTCCAGGCCCACCAAGTGCGCTGACATGCGCATCTTGGGCCTGGACGACTCCGTGACGGAGAGCGAGGTGGTGGCCGCCATAGTCAGGACTGGAGGGTGCTCTGCCGAGCAGGTGAAGGCAGGCACCATTCGTCCTGACAACACGGGCATGCAAACCCTTACGGTGAGCTGCCCCGTGTCGGCGGCCCAAAAGATCACCGGGGAGGGCCGAAGGCTCCTGGTAGGCTGGGTTTCCGCGCAGGCGAAGCTGCTGGAACCCCGACCTCTGAGGTGCTTCCGATGCCAGGTGGAGCATCACGTGGGTGTTCAATGCACCTCGGAGGTGGACCGCAGTGGACACTGTTTCCGCTGCGGTCAGCCCGGTCACAAGGCTGGCTCGTGCAACGCCACGCCGCACTGCTACCTATGTGCGGCAGCTGGCAAGCCGGCCGAACACCGGGCTGGGAGCAAGGCCTGCGCTCCACCCGCCGAAACCAGGAGCCGGGGCAGGGGCAAGCCCTCCGCCACCGCCGTCACCGCCGTAGCTGCCGCCACCGCCGCCGCCGCTGCCACCCCTACAATCGCCGTCGCCGCCGCTACCACCGCGGCAGGGCCCTCTCAGGGGGCTCCGGAGGGGGCTGAAATGGAATGCCAATAACGGCTCCATTTCGCCTCCTCCAGGCGAACATCAACCACTGCGCCACCGCTCAGGATCTGTTGCTCCAGAGCATGGCGCAGTGGTCGATTAACATCGCCGTGGTCGCTGAGCCGTACTTTGTCCCGCCCAGGGATTACTGGGTGGAGGACCTGAGCGGCTCAGTGACCATAATTTCGTCGGCCGCCGCCGGCACCCCGGCTCTCGAAGGTATCCAGAGAGGAAGGGGTTGCGTAGCAGCACGGTTCGGGGAGATTGCAGTGGTAGGGGTGTACTTCTCCCCGAGCCGAACTCTCGCCGAGTTCCACAACTCCCTTGAGGAGTTGAGAGACGTCGTCGTCGGGTTTCGTTCCCTCCCCGTGCTCGTCCTCGGGGACTTCAATGCCAAGAACTTGGCTTGGGGTTCCCGGTTGACGGATGTACGGGGTAGGATGGTGGAGGACTGGGCTCTAGAGGTGGGCCTGGTCATCCTAAACCGGGGTTCTGTCGCCACGTGTGTGCGGATGTGGGGTGAGTCGGTGGTGGACATTTCGTTCGCCAGCCCCGCTCTGTCACCGCGTGTCGTCGACTGGCGCGTCATGGAGGGGGTGGAGACGTATTCCGACCATCGGTATATCCGGTTTGACGTCTCTGCCCAGGCCTCGAGCGCGCCGGTCCAACAGGCCCCGTGTGGTCCGCGGTGGGCGCTGAAGCGGCTGGACCGGGAGCTGGAAGCCTCGATCGTGCAGGCCTGGGTGTCACCACCGGACAGGCCTGCTGACATCAACGACGAGGCGGAGTGGTTCCGGGAGGCCATGTCCGAGGTATGCGACGTGGCAATGCCCCGGGTCCCGCAAGGACGTGCTTCACGCCAGGTGTACTGGTGGTCGCCGGAGCTCACAGCTCTGCGCGAGGCGTGCGTTGCTGCGCGGCATCGGTACACCAGGCACCGCAGGCTCCGTATCCGCCCTCCGGATACGGAAGCCATTCAGGCGGAGCTATACTAGGGGTACAGAGTGGCGAAGACCGCCCTCCGAGCGGAGATCCTGCGGGCCAGGTCACTGGCCCGCGACGAGTCGCTGGAGACTCTGAACAGAGACCCGTGGGGACGCCCCTACAAAACGGTGCCAGAGAAAATCCGCCCGTGGGCTCCCCCGCTGACCCAGAGTCTCCGGCCTCAGCTCGTGCAGGACGTGGTGAGCGCTCTGTTTCCCTCGCGAGGGGAGCATGCTCCCCCGCCCATGGCTCCGCCTCCTGCGGTGCCCGACGCGGACCACGACCGACGACGATGCTCCAGAGGTGACCGAGGTAGAATTGAGAGTGGCGGTATGTAGGCTGAATGCCAAGAATACCGCCCCAGGACCCGACGGCTTGCCTGGAAAAGCCTGGGTCCTGGCCTTGGAGGCTCTCGGGCCTCGACTAAGAGGACTCAGGCTAAGAGCCTAAGCGCATGCTTGGAGGAGGGCCAGTTCCCACGTCACTGGAAGACGGGGAAACTGGTCCTCATCAAGAAGCAGGGGCGCCCCGCGGACTCTCCGTCCGCTTACCGGCCCATCGTGCTGCTCGACGAGGTGGGCAAGCTCTTTGAAAGAGTCATTGCAGACCGCCTCGTCGGGCGGCTGGTGCGGGTGGGGCCGGATTTGGCGGAGAGCCAGTTCGGTTTCCGCAGGGGGCGCTCCACGGTGGACGCCATCATGCGCGTGCGAGCCCTCACGACGGGGGATGCTGTGGCCCGGGGTGGGGTCGTCTTGGCGGTGTCTCTGGACATCGCCAATGCCTTCAACACCCTGCCCTGGAGTTGCATAAGGGAGGCACTCCGGTATCACCGGATGCCGACCTACCTCTGACGTGTGGTCGAGGCCTATTTGACGGACAGGGCCGTCATCTACCCCGGTCACCTAGGAGAGTGGAACCGGCGAGAGATGTCGTGCGGTGTCCCACAGGGATCGGTCCTGGGGCTGCATCTGTGGGACATCGGATACGACTGGGTGCTGCGCGCCGACCTCCCTAGCGGCGTCAGCGTAGTTTGCTACGCTGACGACACGCTGGTCCTGGCGCAAGGGAGGTCGTACCAGGCGGCGGCCGACTTAGCGACACACGGAGTTGCGACAATCGTCGATAGGATCCGGCAACTGGGACTCGAGGTGGCCTTGCACAAGTCCGAGGCCATGTGGTTTCATGGTCTTCGGAATGCGCCACTGACGGGTTCCCAGATAACGGTGGGAGGGGTTCACATCGGCGTCGAGTCGATGATGAAGTACCTAGGACTCGTCCTCGACAGCCGGTG
Organism: Polymixis lichenea; assembly: GCA_949091785.1. NCBI lineage: Eukaryota > Metazoa > Arthropoda > Insecta > Lepidoptera > Noctuidae > Polymixis > Polymixis lichenea. Next base: position 20,612,322 of record OX420944.1, read on the forward strand.
GAACTTCGCGGAGCACTTCCGACGTTTGGCTCCCAGACTGGAGCGGGCCGGGGCTGCCTTGAAGCGGCTCCTGCCCAATCTAGGGGGGCCAAACGCCTCCTGCCGGAGGCTCTACGCGGGGGTCGTGCAGGCCATGGCCCTATACGGGGCGCCGGTGTGGGCGCCTACATTGAGGCGCCAACCAGCACGCCGGTTGAAGGCGGCCCATAGGGTCATGGCCATCCGGATGATCCGGGGATACCGCACGATCTCCGGTGAGGCGGCGGGCCTCCTTGCCGGATTGCCGCCATGGGATCTGGAGGCAAACCTCCTCGCGCTCACTTGGGAGTGGCGCGAGGAGGCCAAACGCCGGGGCGTAAATCCGCTGCCGCGGGAAATCGCGGCACGGCGGACAGAGCTCCGGCAGGATCTCATGGCGACGTGGAAAGTGCGATTGTCGCAACCCAGTGCTGGGCACGCCGCGATTGCGGCGGTAAGTCCCCTCTTTGAGGAGTGGCTTGAGAGGCGGCATGGCGTCCTCACCTTCCGCCTGACACAGGTCCTCACCGGACATGGCTGTTTCGGGAGGTTCCTGTTTCGGATAGGGCGGGAGGAAACGCCCGGGTGTTTCCATTGCGAAGATCGCCCAGAGGATACGGTGGAGCATACGGTGGAGGTCTGCCCAGCTTGGGCGGAGCAACGCCGTGTCCTCGTGGAGGTGATCGGTGGCGGCGATCTCTCGCGTCCGACCCTGGTCCAGGCCATGGTACGGAGCGAGAGGGCATGGCTGGCAGTCGCCTCCTTCAGCGAAGCAGTTATGCTCGCAAAGAGGGAGGCGGCGCACGTGAGGGAGATGCAGTACATGCGCCCTCACAGCCGTGGCCTTCGCAGGAGACGCCCTGGGCGTCGGGAATCCCAGGCTGATTCCCGGCCACCGTAGGCACGGGCTTGCGGACGGCGAGTAATGGGTAGCTCGCTGTCCGGTAAGGACCAAGCCCGGGTCGATGGCGCGTTGTGTTCCACGCGCGCCTCAAAGAGATGTCAGCAGCAACAGAGGGGCCGCAAGGGCCGATGCCTGCCGGGGGTGCGGGTTGTTCGAAAGAGATACCGCCGCCCCTGGCACACAGGCAACTGAGGGAACACGGGTGGGTTTTAGTCAGTAAAAGTCTGACATGCCCTCCCGCTCCACCCAGAGCGGGAGAAGTTATTTGATGATTTCCCACCCAGAAAAAAAAAAAAAAAAAAATCCCTCGCAAACTCTTTGAAATTTCAAAAGAAACATCACAACAAAATTACAAACGTTGACAAGTATTTTACACATCCCAGAACATGTTTATAAAAGAAACTTGTGTAATGTTCGCTTCACAAGTTTTTTGTCGAGCGCGACATGTTCCAACAAAATGAAAACTTTGTGAGAGTCTTTACAAACTGAAACTTGTTGTCGCCTGTTGATGAATTTGGGCTTGTCAACGTCTGAGACCTTGTGGAATAACCCAGGAGATTTTGTGTCCATACTTATCCCTACTATTACTACAAATTCGAAAGTAACTCTGTCTGTCTGTGTGTAAGTCTGTCTGTTACGCTTTCAAGCCTAAACCGCCGAACCGATCATCATGAAATTTGGCAGAGATATAGTCTGGTATATGGCGAAGGACACTACAGGACTACAGGACAGGCGACTTTTTGATGCCATAACCGACATCCACGTGGGCGGAGCCGCGGGCAAAAGCTAGTAATATTATAATTGCGAGTGTAACTCGGTCTATCTGTAACCTTTTTACGCCTAAACCACTAAACAGATCGTTATTGAACTTTACAGATAGGTATCCTGGTACCTGGGGAAGGACATGGAGGAAAAATCCATCACAGGATAAAAGTAGCCTATGTTCATTAAAATCCGTTCAGCTGTTTTAGCGTGAAAGCCTAACAAACAAACATGCAAACAAACTTACTTTTGCATTTAGAATAATAAGTTAGCATTAGGTATGGAAGTATGGATATCTTGCCTGTAAACCCTTAAATGGTATTATAATCAGCGGTGTACATACACAAACAGTCACATTTATTGATTTAGGATCACACAAAACGGACACGTAAATAAAGGGTAACATCAGGTATGAAGTAGGTGTACTCCTTCGCTTATAGGAGACCACAGCGTGCACAATACAGTTAACAACTAAGCTAATTAACATTCTGCCAGTTTCGAGAAAATGTTTCTCAGACTAGATATAAGTAGTCTAGGAAACGCGATCAGTCATCAGTAGAGATTGAATATTCGGATGATGTTGGCTACTGTGGAATGCGCTTTTGTATCGAAATAATCTTATTTAATTTGTTTTTTTTTTTACTAACACACCACCCCTCCTTCACACCCTACATACATATATTTGCATCGGGGCTTAAACATTAATTCTAAATAAATATATATGTATCTGAATAGTTTTGCAATGCTAATAATTTAGAAGTCGCTTCCATACTATACACCTGACTGGTTATGCATTCCCGCTGTTCCTGGCATAAAAACATGTTTTTAAAAGCCGCTTCCATAATTTTATAACCAAAAATTTACTTTAGGTAAATATCTGAATATCCGATCTCTAGTCATCGGTCAATAAAAAAATACAATTAACAAGTTTCTAATCCTGGTTTCGAAGTTATGCAGGACTGCTCACTGCTGAGTTCATCGGCGAGGACGACGAATTATTCCCTTTTTATCATTTCACTGTACAATTCTGTTAAGAGATTTGAGAAGGATTTATGCCAAGATTTAAAATAATAAACTAGTGATTATACTTTGCTATTCAAGAATATACTAAAATATGAAATTGCTAAACTGAAGAAAAATAGAACAAAGGAATTTTGTTATTACAAACTTATTTTTAGTATAAAAGTTAATAAAACACTAGTAACATAGCCATTAAATAAGACATCGTATCTGCCTAATTTAGGCCAGGATTACTCTCATAAGTTTGCCTAAATTTCTAACATTCTGACTGTTTTAATACAAAAAAGATCCTTAACTAAATATATATTAAATTCAAAGGCAATTCTAACAAAGAGACTAGAACAAAGTTGTCTAATATAAAAGCAATTTGTCAGTAGAGAACAAAAAAGATATCTTTTTCTACGAAATAATATTAAAAATTCTCGCCGAACTAATTCCTTGTAAGTGAGTGGAAATACACGAAAGAATAATGTCCCGAACACGACATTATAATTAGTTATGCTTCTAATTTACAATAACCTGAACCTGACTATGGTTCTAAGGTTGCTGAAAGAAAAAACCCAAGTGGGTTTTATTGAATTTGTTAAATACACATGTGTGGCACCAAATTACCATACTACAATAGGTAAAAATAATGTAAAATGCTTTCAGCAAGTATGGTAATTTTGTTCTAGATGCATCTTCTCTTCATATAATTCTATAACTATTGTATGTAAAATATTGTACCTAAACATTTACAAAAAAACACTAAAAAGTGAAAAATAACTTTAATTTCGGAAGTAGTGTATTTGGAAATGTATTTTAATTTCTTGTCACCGCCTTCCGAAATTAAAGTTATTTTTCACTTATTAGTGTTTTTTTGGAAGTCGGTTGTTTTTTTTTTGGCAAAAGTTTTTATTTTTCACTTTTTAGTGGTTCACATGTGCTTGCTGAGGGATGCTTTGAAGGGGTCATAGCATCCCGGCGTGATGTTGTATTATGAACTGGTGTAAACAATAGACAGACATGAGATTTCAGCAATTCCAGTTTATTTGCTATCATTCATTGAGAAGTTCCGTTGCCTATCTCCGAAGTTCTTCATCAGATCTTCACCAAATAGAAATGGGACCACTCCGAGAAAGTACTCTTCCAAAAACTACCCAATTCGCTTCAAGTGTGCCTATAAAATTTGAAGAGTTCTCTCTGTTTCTCCAGGATCCCATCATCAGACCCTGACTTCATCAAGTCAGGATCTGACTTGATGATCATGGGACCACCTGGGAAGTATACCCTTTCAAACAAAAAAAATCCAAATCGGTCCAGCCATCTTCGAGTAATCGGGGAACATAAATAAAAAAAAAAAAAAAAAAGGTTCCGACGAATTATTGAGAACCTCCTCCTTTTTGAAGTCGGTTAAAAGAGTAAATGGTGGACTTTCTTGACCATTCTTCTCCATACGAAACTACATTTTGCAAGGAAATCAATTGTATTTTAACTTAAATGTTGACGTTCAAAAGTGCCTTTTATGTGCCTACTTGAAATAAATGCTTTGACTATGTCATATTGAACATGCAATGACGTTTAGGACAAATCAATATTCTGGATCTTGACAAGTTTCTACAATGGTTTTTCAGTGTTTCCGTAAAAAACACTCGCCTATCAAGCTAAGATTTAACGGATTTGACTTCTTGACTTAGTAGTCCGTCAGGTGGACCATTGTGCGGGCCGTGGAGTGGCTCTCCGTGGTTATTCCGAACAGAAGTTGATTGTATCTCTGGGTCTGTTAACAACTTCTGTGTAAGATCTGGATGCCCCGAGGGTTTCTGTCCTAATCTGGTTGACGCCTGTGCATTCGAAGAGCACATGCGCAACGGCTTCCTCAACTTCCATGTAAGCCCTGCATAGAAGACTATCCGCTATGCCTATTGTGTGGAAGTGTTTGTTTCGTGAGCATAATGTAGTAGTAGTAGCTTCCCATAATGGCACGCCGTTCCTGTCCAGGCGTAATAAATGTCTGTTTCGGCTGCCATCTAAGGATGGCATAGCTTTCCTGGACTGCTGTCCGATGTCGAGGTCCACCAGCTCTCCGCTTGTGAGTGGGTGAACTCCTGTACCCATCTGCGTAGCTGGTTGAAGGGGATAGGCAGGATAAGTTTTGTTTTTTCGGGTGGGATCATCAAATAACTTCTCCCGCTCTGGGTGGAGCGGGAGGGCGTGTCAGACTTTTGCTGGCTAAAACCCACCCGTGTTCCCTCAGTTGCCTGTGTCCCAGGGACCGCGGTATTGCTTTCGAACAACCCGCACCCCTGGCAGTAGGCACGATAGGTTCAGGTCCACAGACTGGCGAGTTGGATGCTATCGATCCGATGGGCATAAATTTCCTAATAATTTTGACCAAGTTCCACACAATATTACCCCGTATTACACAAATATTCGCCTCCTGAAACTTCACAAATTCATTGTAATTTCGTGTATAACAACCCAAATGTCATTAAACTCTGTTTAGGACGAAGACAGGTGGGATTACAGGCAGGCCTACAACTTTGTGGTAGATTGAAGGTTTTCCACCAATGAAGAGCCAGCGATCATAGAGAACGATTATTAGTATTGGTTTCTGTAATATCTGTTTTTGAGTAGTTTTGTTAGATTCCTATAACTTCATGTATGAAGCCATGCAACAAATTGACTTATTTATTTCTTTATTTATCTTTGTTTGAGGCACATTACTCATAATTTTGTCAGTAGATATTACTGAAAATATGTTAGTATAATTAATTGAGTCGCAAACACAAACAAATTAGGAACAATAAATATACAATCAAAGGGAATATGTGAATTGTAAATGACTTAGTTTAAATATATACGAAGCTGTCGTAAACATTTAAACTTTGATTTCACGTAACAAAAAATATACGAGCAGCGAAAAATATAGTGAGCATTTTTATAAAACACCCTTTCACCCGTGTGCCTATGCAAAAATCATTGTAAAAATACGATATTCAAATAAAGTATATTTTCTCAGAAAATTATACTTTGATAAGGAATTAATTTCTAAGAATTTCATATTATCCATCATTCGTTTGTAAAATTTTCGTCGAAATCAGGAACGCATGTGTCTCTAAAAGTCGGAATACATTTACAAATGCACGGTTGCAGTTGCATATGTATCATTTGAAATCCGTGTTAGTTTCGGCTAACAAATAGTTCAAGATTTCGGACACTCCCCACAACCGGGGCCGGTGTACCGAAACATTAGTCAGAGAACCAACGTTCCTGTGCATTGTGCCTTCACGTAACGGGGCTATTTTGTCTCAGTATAATAAAGCCACGATTCTGTTTTGATTTTAGTCGAAATTAGTCAGTCACGTCTAAGTGTATTTCAACGTAGAGGAACAAGCGCTGATGAACCTTGGAAGGAAGAACTGCTTGATTAAAGGGCGGCTTTGTTTTTGGTCAAATAAACTGGTAAAAAAAAAAACATGGAAAACATTTTTGTACTGTCTTATTTTTATCCCAAATTTAAGTCCAAACTACAAGCAAGTTAATAATGGATATTTTTGTATTGTTCCTATTCTTACGTAACGGCGCTCAAACCTGGTCTTTGAGTTCAGCAGAGGACCAGGCTCACAATTTGCCAGAGAGCGATGGAGCGTAATATCCGTGGGGTGCAAATTACCGACCGGCGATGGAACACGATACTACGCTCAACGACACACCTCGCAGACATCACCCAAGAAGCAACCAAGCTCAAATGAAACTGGGCTGGATACGTTTGCCGCATGTCGGATGCATTGTAGGGAAACCTTGGGTTCCTAGAAACGTCCGACGGCATCGTGCGAAGACTCAGGCGCTGTCCTGCAAGGGGAAAATTCAGGCTGATTTTATTGTCACATGACACAGGTAAGTTTTATTTGGGCAATCCTCATTTAATGTGTTGTTCATATTGTCCGAAATACCTTTACCAATGAAACTGATAAAGTCCATGTATTTCAGGCGACATTTAAATATCAATAGCTTGTATAGCATAATCGCCCTATAAAGTTCCCACAGCTGGGACGTAAGCCTCCTCTCTGTGAGAGAAAGTGGGCCGTAGTCCATCACACGGGCCCAGTGAGGGTTAGTAGATGTCACATGTCTTCGAATTTTTGGTTCTAGGACGATGTTTTCCTTCACCGTTTTGAGTATTTCTTCATCGTTTGTCTGGTTTCGATTCTACGACCTACAATTCAAAAGTCGTGGCCGTTACCACTGGGCCACCACCACTACTCTTAATAAGTCAAATAGCTTACATAAAAACTTATTTTTTTTAATTTCTTATTCAGTTTCGAGTAGAAGAATCTCAAGTCCCTTAATTTTACAAAGGTAACTGACCGTTCATCATTACGAACCACTTTTACTGTCATTGAAATCACAAAAAAAACCAGCCCTTCCAAATTTTTTTTTCGACTTACGCGAACATAAATGTATGGAGTAACTGGGTATGGAGTATTTCTTATTAAAAGTGGTTCATAATGATGAATACAATGACCCCTCCACTGCTTGTTACATACACAATTGAAAATGCTTGTATAGAAACACTAGCTTTTGCCAACGGCTCTTCCTGTGTGGTGTTTGGAAATTATCCCACGGAAAGGTACTACTAAGCTAAAAAAGTATCCAATAAATTAATCCAGGTTATAAACTATCGGTTTGCCCAATTTCATCCAAATTCGTTCAACCTTTTTTTGCGTGACCAAACATCTAAACATACAAACATTCAAACATAAAATATTAATAGGATAGTAGGATTAGTGGGGGCATGCAGTTTTAAATTAGGTGATCTCTAAGATACCTCAACAATAAATCTAGTTTTTGTCTTTTCTCAGCCTTCAACGCCAACTCTCCAACTATTTGTCAGAGGCTTTCATCCGCTTAAGGGGAATCTAGTCGCGGGGTCGAACTCACTAGTGGGCCTGGCTAAAAAGCACGCTGTCTCACCAGGCATCGTGTCTGATAGAGGTAGTATCAGTGATGAGCAGTAAGGCGCTAGTCTACACGCACAGCGTTTTTGAGTGAGATGCAGGATCATTTATAGTAAAACAGGCGCGTACAACATTAAGAAAAGGCCTTCGGAAGATCGGGTTTTATAAAAAAAAAACACTGCATAAATCAATGACCAATTAAGGTTATTTAATTTTTAGATATTTGAGCTTTGTCGGTACTGACTTGGTTTTGGTGATTTAATACAACTTTTATTAGCTAAACACGCCCAAAGTTATGTTAAATTAGCAAGAAAAACGAATCTTTGTTGGCTCCTAACTTTTTAATGGCTTTTTATTTTAGTATTCTGTTTCCGTACTGACAATATTAGTAATAAGACAAAACCATACCATGTTTAATTTGTGATGTACACTGTCGCATATTTTAGTAATACACTCCCGAAGTTTGTATGGAAAAAATGTCGACTAGATTCACCTTAAGATCCCCCACCTCATCCTCTACCGCACACTGTATTACCGAGACGCCCCATAGCATCAGTCAGGGGCTACGTTGTGTGTGATTTAATGAGATCAAGTTTAATTAAGGTATCTATGTAATTTAATTACAATGTGTGGTATGGGAATATTGCGATGTTATAGTTTGGTTGCAAGAGAGTAAGGGCCGATATTTATACATATAGTCAGATAACTTTTATCTGAAGAATAAAATGATGGTTTCACATAATTTCCTTTGTTAATACCTACCTATGTACTCAAAGTACAACTTTGTCGTATACCCATGTATTTAACTGTGTTCACAGTCATCAAAAGACATCAGATATAGTTGAAGTTTAGTAAGGGGCCGATGGATTTTTTAAATAAAATTTCATTTAATAAATAGAAAACAAATAGTTCATTTATCAAATAAAAGATCATTCCAAAACATCCATCGGTTACTTATCCCTTTTGGTGACTGCACCTACATAAATAATAAAATAAATTTAAAAAATACATACAAGAGCCGTCCAACTACCATTTTCATTCTAGATACGCACCATACACACGAGCGACAAGCGTTGATGGTAACCGTCGGCACTCGTAAACGGCTGCAGTTTCCTCTGCCGTTGACAGATGTCGCTTTTTTTTTTTTTTTTTTTTTTTTTTTGATTTTGGCTTCACACGGTTTGTGCATTTAGCCAGTGTCAAGTAATTTTTCTTTTAGATCAAGTAAATGGCCCGATATCGGGCACAAAGTTACAAAACAGTCATAGTCGTCTTTAGTCAGTCAAGTCAGAGTTATTGTAAAGCGGTAGTAACTTTACAACAACCTAATAGGAGTTTTTGGGGGGAACACGAAAAGTCCACGTTAGTCACTTATTTTCACCTTCACTACACTTGTGCACTCACACGTAACTAAATTGAATAATTCACTATCAAAATTATACAATTTAATTCGCTATTTCACTAAATTCCATGAAAATGAAAATTCGTGCGACATGTTCCAACGCGATCCCGCCAAAAACTCCCAATTGTATATTGAGAAAAAAGAAAGATGGCAATGTGTTAAATAGCTGTCAAATATTTCACCGTTTTTATCAATTTGTTTATTTAAAAAGTGAATAAAATAATCGCTCTGCAGGCTTAGCATGACGCTATCTATTTCTATGACGAATAAACACAACTCTTTCCGTACAAGTGACATTTCGTTTTTTTTATTTTTGACGTCGCATCATAGAAATCCTTCTAAAATCTGTCAATTTGTCTTTCGTTTGTGACGATCTTTGTCTAGGTCCTTTTATATGTGGACAATTTCAGAAGAAAGTTTTCTTCCCAAACTGTCAAAATCACACTGATATCAAACTTTCTACTCGACGGCCATAGAGTATACAGGGTGTAACAGAAACCCAATTGCTATCCTTAAGCACTAAAGATAACAGCTGATATAGAATCAGTGTACGTAGTTTCAGCTCAAAATAAAATAATCTAAGAATTGATACCAAATTTTCGGTTTCACATGTTTCTTAAATTCAAATCATAACAAACGTGTCGCCGCACTACGTAGACCAATAACTTTCCACGTTACTTGCCAATATCACAGTAAATCTCTTCCTAGTGATGTGTTTGTTGCAGTTTGTTCTGGCATCGATGTATTAAAAATTCTCATAACTTCCGAACATGTAGAGATAGGATTAAAAACCCTTCCAATATCGTTTGATATCATCCAAAGAAGCCGTGCCCTTGGTATGTATATATCCTTTCCGTTACACGTTGTATACGGTTTTCTACAAAATCATGATTCGTTTTGAACGCATAAATGTGACAATTAATAGAATAACAAATCTATCTTCTCCTATTTTACATAATTTAGTTAATAAGGCATTAATTACCAAGGAAATAGATAAGGCCAATATAATTGTAACATTTTTCATTTCGAAATACGGTACTTCAACGCTTTGAGAAAAATTGTTGTAGTCTATAAATACTTGACTAGACTTAAGAGTATTCATTCCACGCGGGCTAGCAACAACGCATTTATAGTAGTTTTTCGTGATTTTTTAATTAAATACAAACAAAAAACCATTTTTTTTTCAAGCAAGCACTAGATCGTTTGTATTTATAATTATTTTAAACATTTACTTTGTAAAAATAACATTTAATCGCACTAAGTAATGCAAATAGAAAATAATAATTGACGGTATGCCGTTTTTATAAGTAAATACCAAAATAACAGTAAAAAATAGCATACAAACTTGTAAATACCAACGGTCTAGTGCATGGCTGAAAAAAATGTTTACTTTTGTTTGTATTTAATGAAATAATCACGAAAAACCGCTATAAATGCGCCGTTGTCAGCCTGCGTGAGATGAACACACTTAATATCATTAAAAATTGAAAACTAAATTGAAAAAAAAAAAAACTATGGAAAACTAGGAATTCTGAGTCGAATTACATATGTAAAAGAGTGAATTTCGTAAAAGGTGCAAATTACTCTTTCTACTTTGCTGCCGTCGTTCTGTTTAAACGGAACGTAATTTTCGTCAATTCTTCGGTGCTCGTGCTAAGCTTACTGTAGTGCACTAACATGTCGATTATGAATTTCAGTAATAACACTGATTAGGGTAGACTGTCACTGCGGGGCAAAGGCATCCCACAAATCCTTCGTGGAACTGTTGTCCCGCACCACCTCGAACCAGCTCTCGCGGAGCGCTTCCGGGTCCAAGTCTGCTATTTTTATAAATTCGTCATTCCAACACGATCCCATTGTCATTTTGCTAAAAGTTCGTAATCTACTAAATTCATAATGGTCGATCATTGGTCAGTCAATGGTCTCGTAGTAGAATTGTGTTATAATAGCATTATCGTATTGCCATTATTACAAAACCCGTTAGTAGAAATGATTTTCCAAACACTACTACTAAATTTGAACATTTATTCATGCCCGATTTCATTTACATATATTTTTTCATATTATTTACTAGTTTATTAGTGTAAAATTTTACCATTCATTCATTTGTCATTATGTGTGAGATTACCAATAAATGTCATTTCGAATGAAATATGGAGTGTCAGTGGCTGACCATTGGAAAGCCATTATATTAGTAGATTACCAAACTTTTCAAAATCAACAATTATGAAATCAATGATAGACCATTCTGACACTATTGTAATAGCAGACTTGAGGCCATTCATGTCACCATCTCTGTCTGGGCCAGCCTCGGCAGCCGCGGCGCCATCCACGTTCTGGCACCTATTGTGCGGAAACTATCGGTAATCGTGCATATTTAGGTAGGTATAAAAAATCTTTTGAAATATTGGCGACGTTGCAAACGTTGTGAATGCACCTTCTTAATGTCAGTAATCAGTACCTAATGGAAGTGATACTTTGGCGGTAAGAGATTAATTAGTATAACGTCAGTCAAAAGTTTGGTCCTATCAAGATGTTTAGTAAGTCGTATTAACTTCTTAGTTCTAAATATCTCAATTTTTAGTGACTGCTTGAAATGTACTTAATACTGAAGATTCCAATCTAAGTGAAAAAATAAGTGTTTGAAGAAAATCTGTATTAATTGCCACTTTAATTTAATTAAAACAAAAGAATTCAAAACGTTTTCACAGCAAAGTGAAAGTTGCTCCTCGAAATAGTCGTAACAGGAAAATGTAACGTTTCCTCGCACCCCTTAAAAAGAATCTCTCCAGTAAAAATCTGAAAAAAAAAATCCTTAACCAACAAAATTCAAATTGCCAATCTACATCTCGTGTGCCATAAAATATAAGAAAAACTATGTAAACGTTCACAAACAAGGGTCGGACGCACCGCAGCGACTATTGGACGAGAAATATCGCCAGTTAGTTATCAGATTTATTGTATTTCGGCTATCATCGGGAAATATCGGGACGGGTATAAAACAAGAATTGGCGGGCCAGACGAAAACCATAAAATTTATAGGAATCATAACAAAAGTAACAACGCCCCGAGGTACGTTATATTTTGCGCAGTTATTTTATAGCTCTATGTTATTATGTTCTAGATTTGTTGGAGACAGTACTTGATGATTTCGTTATGGTTCATGTGGGATTTAAGAGTTATGTCTGTGAGGGATCTCAACACGTCTGTAATTTTTAGGAGCTTTGCTTTGATACCTTTTTTCATCATCATGAACAAAATACTACGAATTTTCTACTTCTATTACGGAGCATGATTTCCGGTAGCCCACAAAAAAATCTCGTTTCTTGCAATTTGCCTCCCCCGTGCTCCTTGCCTTCTTGCATCCATCGGAGGAGCGTCCTTCATAAGGTCATTGGTCCACTTTGTGGGAGGCCTTCGAACTCTACGTCTAACGGTACGCGGTCGCCACTCTAAAACCTTCCGGCCCCATCAGCCATCTGTTCTGAGAGCAATGTGCCCTGCCCACTGCCACTTAAGTTTGGCAATTCTTCGCGTTATCTCAGTTACTTTGGTTCTCCTGCGAATCTCTTCATTCCTCCGATAGCATTGGGAAACTCCAAGCATATCCCTCTCCATTGCCCTTTGGGTGACTTTTAGCTTTCTAATAAGGCCCATTGACTTTTGGCCTTCTAATAAGTTCCATTGACTTTTAGCCTTCTAATAAGTTCTATTGACTTTTAACCTTCTAATAAGTTCCATTGACTAGTAGCCTTCTAATGAGACCCATTGACTTTTAGCCTTCTAATAAGACCCACTGACTTTTAGCATTCTAATAAAACCCACTGACTTTTTAGCCTTCTAATAAGGCCCATTGACTTTTAGCCTTCTAATAAGGCTCATTGGCTTTTAGCCTTCTAATAAGTTCTATTGACTTTTTGCCTTCTAATAAGGCCCATTGACTTTTGGCCTTCTAATAAGTTCCATTGACTTTTTAGCCTTCTAATAAGACCCACTGACTTTTAGCCTTCTAATAAGGCTCATTGGCTTTTAGCCTTCTAATAAGTTCTATTGACTTTTTGCCTTCTAATAAGACCCACTGACTTTTAGCCTTCTAATAAGGCTCATTGGCTTTTAGCCTTCTAATAAGTTCTATTGACTTTTTAGCCTTCTAATAAGGCCCATTGACTTTTAGCCTTCTAATAAGGCCTATGTCCAGCAGTGGACGTCTTTCGGCTAGAATGTTGATGACGATCTTGTAATTTGCAGGTCACTGTCAGATTCTATGTTGCTTAAAATATGTTTCAACCGTAACAAATATGGCTTTACAGAATTATTATCAATAAAATCATCAATAAAAACTCTCTAAGTTCATATATAATACCATTGAATGAGTATTTCATGAATAAGTCATTTAGGAACTTCGCTGTCTACTCTGGCGCTCCCCCGTAACTGCTACACTTTTGTAGGTGCATCTTCCATCTCCCCTCTATTGAGAGTCCGTGTTTTGTCTCAATCTTCACTGTCTTTTTGATTTTCGAGTTGCAGCATCTTTGACCCTGTCTAGCTCTCGTTCTACTGTCTTTATGTTATCAAGGTCATCATCCAATATCACAGTGCATTTGTTATTTAACGATTTTTAAACCAAAACAATAATAATAATAATAATAATATATATTGTTTTTCTCCGTGTATTTTTTCTAGTATTTTTATTGTAAATGATGCAACAATGTTTTGATAAGCTTCTACAACACCACTGAAGAGCCTAAAAATCAACCATCATATTCATAACCAAAACATTACAACAAAATGCAACAAGAAAAAAATATTGGACGCGGAGAATAATACGATGCTGACGCGAAGTCGGGCACGATTACTACGAGACACACACCCAACACCTTCGGGTTCGTCGCTCAGCTCCGCCTCGCAGTTGCCGGAACCTGCTCCAGACGTGAGTTCAGTGATACCGGCCGCTGCAGTTGCGTCGAGCTCGAGCGACGAATATTTCTCGCCGCCGACGACACCATCACCAGTACGTCGGCGCGGAAGAGGCCGACCACCGGCCAGCTTAGGACTCCGAGGCCCACCGGCCTCTGATAGGGTCCCCGCTCCCGGTGGGAGTGTGCAGCGCATGAAGTGGACTCAAACTGTCAACGAAAATGTCATGCGCGCATACTATGGGGCTACAGAGGGGGGAAGTAACTTGACTGCGTACCGTGGTCGGATGCTCTCTCTGTTTCAGGTGCTTGAACCAGCAGTCAACGTGTCGGCGCAACGACTGTCGGATCAGGTGCGGGTCATCCAGCGTAACCATATGCTGGATGCCGCCGTACTTGATCGACTTCGCCTCGAATCACGAAATAGCCATGTTACACCTGCTTCGCCACGGGTAGCGATGCAACTGCAAAATATATCCAGTGTTTCACCGCGACCTAACCGCGTTGGTGAAGAGGATGATGACGAGGCTATATCCGTGAGTTCCCAATCCAATGCAAGATTGAGGAGCGCTTTGGAGGATGCTTTCCGGGAGTATCGTTCCACTCCCCCTGAACTTAGACCACGTTTACCTCGTTTGCCCATGCATAAGAAAAACAAGGCGCTGGTGTGTGCTCTGGACTCACAGCTATCAACATATTTTGACGGTAGCAAAGATCTCGCCGATACCCACTCGATCTTGTACTGTGCAGCTGTAGCGGCATGTCGTGTAGCTCATGTTCAATTTCCCAATAGCGACAGAGCTCCACGACCAAAACCAGCCGTGCCAGCTTGGCAGTGCAGGATTGAGCGTCGTATCGGTGAGGCTAGAGCACTCATCGGTAAGCTAATCTGCTTCAGGGAGGGCAATACACGCCCTAGAGTGATGCGCTTTGTGATGCGGGCCTTCGCCGGGACTGATATTAGTTCTCGAGATTATATGACCCGCGTCACAGAGCGTATCGACTTCCTGAAGCAGAAGATCTGTGCATGGGCAAACCGTATTCGCCGTTACAGGCGGAGGGTGGAGCGGTACTCTCAGAATCGCACATTTCGAAGCGATGAAAGGTGGGTTTACAGAGCTTGGGAGCGACCGGACCAAGGTGTGGCTGACACGCGCCTACCGGATGATAACGCCATGTGTTCTTTCTGGCGAAACATCTGGTCGGTGCCTGTCAGTCACACCGAAGGTATTTGGACTAGGGAGATCGAGCGAGCGTGCGGTCAAATACCGGAAATGGGGGCACTTACCATCAGCCCCCAAGATGTAGCTCGTGCAGTCCGTCCGTTGCCTAACTGGAAATCTCCAGGGCCGGACGGACTGCACAACTTTTGGATCAAATGGCTCCAAAGGTCACACGCTCGCTTGGCATCCCAGTTTCAGTCAGCCTTAGAGTCAGGGTCGCTACCGCAGTTCTTAACAACAGGGATAACCCACCTGCTCCATAAATCAGGTAGTACCGCGGAACCCAAAAATTATAGACCGATCACTTGTCTGCCGACGGTCTATAAAGTTCTGACATCCATTTTGAGAGCAAAAATTTACAACCATGTAGACACCAACTCTATCATGTCTGCCTCTCAAAATGGATGTCGGAACGGGTCCCGCGGTACTAAGGAGCTGCTCCTCATTGATATGGCCATTAGCCAACAGGTTCGTCGTTCCCGAAAGGATCTTTCGACATGTTGGATAGACTATAAGAAGGCTTATGACTCGGTGCCACATACATGGCTCAGGAGGGTGCTGGAATTATATAAAGTAGATGCAACTCTGCGCACCTTCCTGATGTCATGTATGGGGCAATGGAGGACGGTCCTTCGCTATCCAGGATGTCGAAATATCCAGAGGAATAGCGAACCGATAAGGATCGAGCGAGGCATATTTCAGGGTGATAGTTTGAGTCCGCTTTGGTTCTGCCTAGCCCTGAATCCTCTTAGCACTTTGCTGGAGGATTCAGGTATAGGCTATCGATTGAGAAGAGGTGGTCAGGTTATATCTCACCTCCTATACATGGATGACCTAAAGCTCTTTGCCCCCAACAATTTGCAACTGATGGAGCTACTGAAAGTAACTGGAACTTTCAGTAACGCCATCAGAATGGAATTTGGTGTGGACAAATGTGCGGTCATGCATGTAAAGCGAGGGGAGATTGTGGAATCCGTGGGAACCCAGCTCTCGGATTCCATACACCTAAGATCCCTCTCCTCAAACGAAACATACAAGTATTTGGGTATGTCGGAAGCGTTAGGCATCAACACTGCTGACATGAAACAATCGTTGAGGGAGCGCTTCTTTTGCCGCCTGAATAAAGTTTTAAATAGTCTTTTATCGGGCGGAAACAAGGTGCGCGCCTTCAACGGTTGGGTCATGCCGGTTTTGATGTACTCTTTCGGCATACTCAAATGGACTCAGACGGAACTTGACGCCCTGGATAGGAGGGTCCGCACACTGCTCACCGCAAATCGGATGCATCATCCGCGGTCATCGGTGATGAGTCTGTATATCCCGCGAAAGTGTGGTGGCCGAGGTTTCTTAAACGTTAAGAGCCTCCACAATCGCGAGATATGCAGTCTCAGGGAATATTTTCTAGAGGCCGACGTGGGGATGCACCGAGATGTGGTCTCAGTGGACAAGGGCCTCACCCCGCTCTCCTTGGGTAACGAGAACTGGCGCAAACCTAAAGTATTAGATACTAATGACCGCAGGGAGGTATGGCAGAGCAAAGAGCTTCACGGGCGCTTTTACCGGGTCCTACATGGACCTGATGTAGACCTCTTAGCGTCCGTATCCTGGTTACGATTCGGTGATCTCTTTGGAGAAACCGAAGGTTTTGTCTTTGCAATTATGGACGAAGTTATGCTGACGAACAACTATCGGAAATATATTGTGAAGGATGGAACGGTTGACATCTGTCGGGCATGCCACCGTCCGGGGGAATCAATCCGACACATTATTTCTGGCTGTTCTAGTCTGGCTAACGGAGACTACTTGCATAGGCACAACCTTGTAGCCAGGATTATCCACCAGCAACTTGCTCTGAAATACAGTCTTGTGGACTCGGAAGTACCGTACTATAGGTATGTGCCCGACCCAGTTCTCGAAAATGGCACTATCACATTGTATTGGGATCGATCTATCATCACTGACCGGACTATTGTTGCCAATAAGCCGGACATCGTGGTGATAGATCGATTAGAGCGTCGCACAATGATTATTGATATAGCAGTCCCACATGACGAGAACCTCGTGAAAGCTGAAAAAGATAAGCAGATCAAGTATCTTGATCTGTCACGCGAGGTTGTCGACATGTGGGATGTAGATACAGCAGTCATTGTGCCGATAGTCGTGACAGCCAATGGCATTATAGCCAAGAGTCTCGACCAACACCTCAAGAGGCTCTCGTTAGGCAGCTGGATCAAGGGTTTGATCCAGAAAGCAGTATTACTCGACACGGCGCGTATAGTGAGGAGGTTCCTCTCTCAGCAGCCCTGACCACCGGTAGCTTGGACCCTGTTCCCGATACCGGTGGGCTACTATTTTTTATATTTTTAAATGTTTTTATATATATTTTTTATATTCGAATATTTAAAAATATAATTTGTATGTATTAACGAAAATAAAGGAGATAATAATAATAAATCATAAAAAAATTAATAATAACTTTACACAAGGTAGTACAGTTTATATGACGGAGCGTGCCCCCATTTTGCATCTTCTAAGGTAGGAGATAAACATATACCATCCAGACATTTCTGTAGCCCTTTTTAAGATATACTATACTTTAACATATTCTGTACCGTAGCATGCATGCATGTGTGCATGTATTATGCATATAAACCTTTCTGATTTTTTTTAAATGATAGTGAAAACCGTGTCTACCAAAATCCGTTTCGTGGTTTAGAAGAAGTGGAGAATTAGACAGACGAAAATAGAGAATTTATACAATGTAGAAGCTAGAGATAGAGAAGACAAAAGATGGGACTTAAACATGACTGTCGAAATGTGTATATTATAGGTACACTTCTGCTTAATCCTTTGAGGAGAAAGGCGTTATGTTATGTTATATTATTTCTGCACAGTGGCACTCAGAATCAACCACGCCTCTGCTACAGTAGCGAACTTGATTGCTCCACCAGGGCAATATTTGTATAGCCCAGAAATATTGTTTTGTTTCCCCAAAACCGTATGAATCCCAGAGCGAGTAAACTTTTATTTATTGACGTAACAAGCTTTACATCGCTGTTTCAAACCGATTTCACGATGGATTCTCTCAATGGTGTTAGATATTTTTGCTGATAAAGGAATAAAATGCTGATAGCGGAAGTTGTACTGGATTTTTTATGTGGGAACCTCCTAAAATTATTACAGTAAAATATCGTGATACCAAGACTGATATAAGTACTATTGTCACATGAATGTAAACATCTGCATATAGATGATTATGAATTTGTAAATACCATTTTACAATACTCACTCATTTTGTGCAGGTGATTCTTTAAACACAATAAATATGAATGGAAATGACACAAACAGCAGTGATTTTTACTATGGCTATGGAATATTACAGTAATATGCACGTTATCATAAAACTTTTAAAAGAGAAATGAAAGTACTTAATATTTCATGCTGTTTTTGACTTGCAGCGAATCTGTTTTACTTCTATTAATATAGATTATCGGGTTATTTGGGATTAGGTAATTATATGTCTATTGGAAACTACGTACGTATGTGTAGGATGTTCTATCTTCTCAGCTCTGTAATGATGTCCAATTCATTGGATCAAGTCTTGCTTTTTTCTCCATTGATTATGTAAGTGTAGATACACCAACATTTCAACATAACAATTTTGATCAAGGGATCGGAACATTATCCTTAACATCTTTAAAAAAATCGTGCGACACCAATTTTCCTTATTCCATCCAAGCTTCGTTTTGGCTATCTGAATTCTAAGAGCTAAGTAAGTACATTACCCAGCGAAAACGAGCGGCCTGTCTCAATACAACCTACATTTGTGACTGTCAGTCTAAAACATTGCCTGGCAAACGTTCTCCATTCAAATTAGTAAGGAGTAGACACCATTGTTGTTTGAGGAATAAAACCTTTTTTCATTGTTTTTAAGAGAAAGGAAGAAAAGGTTTAGTCGTGCGGAAAGAGTTAGCGAAAGGTAATTAACGAAAAAGAGTTTTCGTGTTATTTGAATGAAAGTGCGGGAATAATCTTTGGTAATACGTCTGCCAGAAGGCACACAGAAGTATTACAAAGATTTTGTTAGAAAAGAAGACATTGCTTTTCAAAAACTAAATAATGTTTGGTCGATTTCAGTGATCCCTTCATCAGTTATGGTGTATCTATGAAACTGATAACAAACTCTTAACAAAAATGAACATTCAGTCGAGTGACTTGTTTAATTCTACGTTCAGAATGAAATTGAAAGACGCCGAGTGACAAATTCCAACATCGTTGGAGCGGTCCACAAATGAATTCATTTTTCACTTTTGATTTATTTTGTTTTATGACGTTTCACTTCAAGTGTGGTATATGCTTAAAATCAGCTTTACACAAAAACAAGCATAATACACACTCATGCCTTCATTCAATGGGGATAGGCAGTACCCCACTACAGCATACCACCTGCCACGATCCTTACATAGTTCTTTGCGTCGCACAAATCAGCTATATTCGCAATAAATTCTCTAAAATGATAGTTTGTTCTGGTAATATGCAAGCTCAATTCGTGTGCTGTTCAAGCTAATTCTAAGTCAACTAATTCCTTGCAGCGATTAAGCTATAAATGCATAAGTAGTTCAATCTAGACTACATGGAACCACTCATGCATTTATAGCTTATGGTTAATGGTTTTAGTTCAGCTACTAGCTGTAACTTTAACAATCACAGCGTTAGCTATAGTGTTGCTTGTTTTAAATTTCATGCTATTAACGCGTTACTGAGTTTTGTTAGCGTAACTACATGTACGGGAGTGATATGAAAATTCGAATAACGTTATTGCGACGCACGCTAATTCGAAAAACATTACGAGTGGCACGCCAGTTCGAAAACACATTGAGTCGAAAACTGCTATATCGAATGACGTTGTCGCGAACACGCTGAATCGCGAGTTCGATTTCCAGACCAATTCAGATTGGAATATGCTATTCGCAACAGTGGATATCGATACCAAGACTTTCGTACTAGCGTAGTATACACACAGTTTTACGAATCAGCTTATTCGCGACAACGTCTTTCGATATAGCGGTTTTCGACTCAATGTGTTTTCGAACCGGCGTACCACCCGTAAAGTTTTTCGAAATAGCGTGCGTCGTAATAACGTCATTCGAATCTTCATATATCTCCCACATATACTTACCCTTGTAAACAGGTATACATTACACACAGTACATTTAGAGGTATGAGGGACAAGGTGTAAAGTTCACTCAACATCCTTAGAAAAAGGTAGTGTTCTCCGACCAGACGGGTAATGTGTTTGGTGGGCTACTGGCCGACGATTGATGTCAGGACGTTGTTTATGTGATAGTTGCGCGGTACACTCTGCTTGCGCTATGCAGGATTCTACGTGACGTCTGTCTGATGCGTAGTTCACATGCAGCATAATATATGCGCGTGACGGCGCAGCAAGTGGCGCCGTCTAGTTGTGTTACGAAGTTACTGAAATCCCCGAAGAGGTCGGATAAGAGTGACACGCTGCCGCGCTAGTTATAAGGGCAGTAAGTATGTTTAATTGGCGTGCAAAGTTTTTGTTTCTCTGGACTTCTTTTTTTGAATTTTATTAATTGTGATGATTGAAATGTGTAGCCCAAATAAAGCGCTTTTATGTTCTTCACTCAATAAAATTGTATATATATTAGAACAGTTTTGAATGGCGAAAATCCTATTATATCTAGTGTCAGCAGAAGCAACTGAAATATCGATTGCTTAGAATAATAGCAGTAAGTAGTAACTTACTGTAGTTATTATAAGCATTCATATTAGGTTTAGGTTATAGCTTAGGAATAAAAATAAAGTGTTGGATGAAAAACGTTTCTGTTTATTAATACTCGTATTTCTTTAATTAAGTTACATTATTATATGTTGTAACGAGAAGTTTAAAAAAAAATCTGATAACGTGCCTTTTGCAGCCGTCTGGAATGAGAGTATAACTGGAAGAAAACAAAAAGATATTATGTCGACACTAAATGCATTTCTTTTACGTAAACGTGATGCTAATCATATCGTATTATGAGTGGATAATTGTTCTGCCCAAAATAAACACTGGGCTATTTTGAGTTATTGGGTGTATATTATTATCATCAATGAGATAAATGCGAAAACCATCACTTTGAAGAATTTTGAACATGCTTTTATGACCGAAGACAAAAATAAGCGAGATTATTGAGTTTTTTGCAATTGTGCGAAATACAGTACTCAGTTGAACCGCCCACGTCGTTAACAACCGGTCCTGCAACAGTTTTTCATGCTTTGAACCAAGTTATCAGTCTTGCTGCGGGAGATTGTCCCAGATCCCTGCACATAACTAAAGTAAAAGTAAAACCTAAATGATAGTCGTTACTTGCAAACTTGGGATAACTATACTTACTGTTGTTATGATAAGGAAGATTTCTCATTAATTGGACTTACTGCCTTTATCCTAAACGAAATTTACCGGTTCCCGATAAACTATTAAAACAGCTGTCAGCGCATATGGTAGAGCTCATTGCGCTGATTCTGGATCAATATTTAACTCATTTTGTAAAAAAATGCGCTTACTGCTGATATTGCTAGCGCAGCAGACTGGCTGGTGACACTTACCTACTCTGCCAGAGCGTCGCATCGATGGCTGCGAGGCGGCTGTCTTCTGATGACAGAGATAATGTCAAGGGAGCAGCTGTCATACCACGTCAACGATGAACTGCTATATTCCGGCACAATCCTGATGATATTGGAGCTGCTGAATTAGTAGTACGATTACTACTTCTGGTAAAGGCTATCCTGCGACGTTAAGCGTAATTTGAGAAGACATTAACGGTACCTCTTTAGTTTTGTAATTAGGAAATACAACATTTGAAAGAAAACAAATAACAAAAAGTTTAATGGCATAAAAAATACTAGAGAATACCTGCATTGTAAAACAAAAATATTATATAATTAAAAGCACGGAAAAAAAGGTGTCGCCAGTTGCTCGCCGTGCCCGTGCCAAGAAGGCTTCCTTTTAACATGATGCTGTGGTATGGGAGACCCACAGGCTAACGCTAATTTTCCGTGGTCACTCTAAAGACGACATTCGGAAATTAAGTTCAGTATTTAATCAGCCTGATTCTAACCCTCCATCTCTTGCTCTTAAACCTCTGGGTTTCACTGCATTCCGTTTTATTCTTTCTGTGAGTCAAACGTCCTTATTGCCGTGATTTAATACAATTGCATTGAAAGATCAGAAAGCAAAAACAACTTTTTAATTAAATTATATCTTTTATACACTCAACTAACGACACTCCTGGGAAAAAACCGAAGTTCAAAACTGGGTCAGTAACAATCCGCTGATAGAGAATGGATAGATATGTTTTTCTTTTGTTTCCTTCCATCTACTGTAATTCCTGACGTTGCACGTTTGTAGCGTGACTGAACTGATGTGCTGCAGAATTTGTATGTAACGGTGAAAATTGATTGATTTGAGTATCCATATCTAAACACAATAAAACAAAAGCAAACATATTTTCTCAATATTAATATTTCAAGTAATAAATAACACTCGGCGGTCGTTGACGCCATCCACCTAAATAAAACATCAAATACTTTTCAGATCTTTATTTTGCCCTACATCGTTAGAGTTCCGCTAGCTAACTTATTTCGTCCCTGTATTTTTTCTATTGAAATAACTTTTTGATCAAAGTAATAATACTATCACAAAGGCAAATGGAAGCGGATGTCAAACGCGTGTAGATAATGGCATTTGCAAGAACATGTGGTAAAAATAAACCTAAAAACAAACCGTGTTTTGTCAGTTTTTATGTGGGTAGATCTAGGTATAGAGACTCGTGGCTGAGTAGGAACTCCCACGGGGTGTAGAGGGTACAGTTCGATCGGTTAGGTTAAGCTACGCTTGCCGCGGTAGGTCCGTGGATGGGTGACCTTCTTTACATATCATATATTACCCCTAATTAATCGGCGAGCAATCTCTGACTGTATTACATTATTTAAAATTTTCAATAATTCTATTAATAACTCCGATATTCTATCCAAATTTTATTTTAACGTTCCCAGAAGGTCGAAGCGATGGAACGCACCGTTGCGTGTTCCATTTACGTCTACGAATTACAGGCAGAACTCATTTATGGTGCGTGCAAGTAGCAACTTTAACAACATGTGTAAAGAACATGATTTTGATCCCTTCGCAACAAGTGTGTCCTCGGCCAGAAAGTGCCTGAGCCTTGGTTTTTTTAAATAAGATTTCGTATGTTCAGTTTTTTATTCTTGTATTCAATATGAAATGTGAGTTTAGTTTAAGCTTGAATGTCATACTGTATTTTTTTTCTGTTCCTTTTCCGTGGCTGTGTTGTGCTGTTCACACTCTTATATTTACAATCTGTTTTTAGAAGTGAAGACTTTTAATTGGCTGTCAGTCTCACATACTATTTTTAATCTGTTTGTTTTAGCTGTAAGTCATCCATAGTAAATAAATAAATATATAAATAAATATCAAGACCCTTCGTTGCCTCTGAAAGCACGCTAAGCTGTTGCTCCCTATTTGTACATCTTTGGCAGTCGTTACGGGCGTCAGAGGCCCGAAAATCTGACATCTAGTCTTACCAGGGGTATCGTATTACCCAGTAACTGGATTATGGAGGCCAGATAGGGCAGAAGCTCCATGTAAAAATGTATTTAGCTGGAAGCCAACCCCAACATACTTGAGAAAACTTGACCTGAACGTTGTGCTCAAAACCGTCACCGAAGTAAAAGTGTTAATATTTCGCTTGACCCGCAATAAAAAAATTCAAGAGATCTAAAGAAACGTTTCTAACAAAAATAAATGCCACAAAAACATACGAATAATAAAAAAATAAAAAAGATTTACAAGCAATATGTAGTAGCTGCTTATGTTGCGGACACAAAATTAATGGACGATACATAATATTCAGATGAATTGTGGCCCTACTAAGAGCATTATGTCCATAAAGTGTCCACAGGATATTTCCTTAGAGGGTAAGCTTAATCGAGTGTCAGAAATTGTGGTGAAGACTTGGCACTTTGTCTAATACCGTTATACTTCCTGCGAGTTATGTGGCCCTGGTACGTTATGAAGGAATACCTTGACAGGTGGGGGCTACATGTCATCAATTCGAGCTTATAAATGCTCATTCATTTGTTTTGTTGTGACATAAATTGCGTGAGTTAGATAGAGAAAAAGGTTTGGTCTGTTCTCTTTTTTCTAAACGAGTAACACAACGCATATCTGCAATTAGGAATAGTAAACTTCAAAATGATTGAAGAAAATTACACAACTACATTTTTTAAGAAAATACATTCAAGTTTTTAGGTTTCTGTAATTTATGGGCAATTATCTGTCTTTTAAAACCGAGGGATTTAAGCGGCATAAAATGAAAAACATTTATGTATGTAGTTCGTATAAATTTGTAATTAAGTAGATTTAAATGTTAGTCTTTGAATCTCAAAATCTAAATTGTATAAAGATTATGGAAATTGCTACTTCAATTTATTGCTTAAAGTTTTGTACCTACACGAATGTAAATACGAATGGAATCAGAGAAAACCTTTCATAATAAACTAATATTTTTTACTAAGTCGCCCATTCAACCGTTATTTGTTTCGACGGGCTTGTCAAAGCACCATGATATATAGATTTAAAGCTCCTATGATTAACGGCCTACAGAGCAAAACAAATATTTTTTTGTCATAAAATGGATTTTGCACAACGATATATTTGCATGATAAATTTTGTGACAATCGTTAACTAAAATGTCATATTTTTGGTTTTATTTGATTATGCTTCAGTAAATAAAAATATGCAGAGAAAATAACCTGACTAAAAAAAATATCCAAATACCGTTCACGATGAATGGTTTATTTAAAACTAGTTTAGGCCAGCGGCTTCGCCCGAGTTAACCAATTTATACAAAACCTTAACAAATTATACACCTGAACCTTCCTCATGGATCACTCTGCCTATTCGTAAAAACTGTATGAAAATCCGTTCAGTAGTTTTTGAGTTTATCGCGAACAGACGGGCATACAGTTAGTCGCGGAGGGGGACTTTGTTTTATAATATGTAGTGACGATGATCGACAAAAAACACTGTTGAGCGAAGCGAACGACGATTATACACAAGGAAGCACTTTTATTAGGCTGTCATGGCAAAACATGGAGTATCTTACCGCCTACATAAGCCAGACATAATAAAAAGTAAAACCTAGAAATCGCATTCGTCAGAAGAAGAACTTGTGTGCATTTTCTACTTTTTATAAACATATTTTGCAGTTCACTGCACCATAAAACGAACAAAACGCAGACATTTGTTTGAAAATTTTAAACTTTACTATGACATATTTGTGCTCAGACATTCAAGATGAATTCTATAGTGATTGGTCGATACCACAGTTGCTCATGTTCAGTTATTCATTTCTTTGAAACTTCTTCAATGTGGACGGTCCAAAAAGTTGTTCAAGTCAAGGGACAGAAATCGCAGAACACAGTAGCGTCTAGAAATGGCAGTATTAATTAAGTTTGTGACACCGAAAATTTGTTGAGCCATAACTTTTGAGGGCCTATTCGGATGATAAGGGCTCGTCCAAAACTGGTTCGATACTTCGAAGTGAACCTTCATCATCATTTCAGCCGAAAGATGTCCACTACTGGACATATAGGCATCACCCAAGCACCGCCCCACTTCGACCTGTGGTTCCCTCATCCAGCGGGTTCCTGCGGTCTTCCATCTTGTGAGAGCTCTTTCACCGCTACCGATACACGGTCGCCACTCCAGAATCTTTCGGCCGCATCGGCCAGTTTGTTTAAAAAAAAAAACGTTGCCCCACACTAGGAATTACTCCTGTATTGTGGGTGCGTTTACAAACATTTATAACTCACATACACAAACAGCCAGACCCGGAACAACTATTTTGTAGGTCATACCAATATTTGTTCCGTGCGGGAATCGAATCCACGACATGCAGCGCAGCAGTCAATCGGTTAACCGCTGCGCCAACCGTGCCGTCAGCCAGTCCGTGCCAGTGAGCCTTACTCCCGATTAATTTACTTTTTCGGACTGGCAAAAACAAATCGGGAGTAAGTACAGCTGTCAAATCCTGTTGTCATTCATTCTTAGTTCGGCCCCTTAAAATAATCTGATGTCTGTAGGTAATACGGATTAAGATACTCCCAATTACGGATTTGTTGGTGTGCTTAGGAAGTAGACCTTTGCGGACGCCATTCTCAACCGTCAATTTCTTCTATGTCGTAGTGCGAGCAGACAATCACGCACTTGGTTTATGGAGTGTGTTGACAATGCCACCTCTAGCAGCGTTATGTCCGTGCCCGTGGTCCGTGCTCTGTGAAAGAAACAAAGATACGGTTAGTAGGGAGGGAGCGAGATTTATAATAATGTCCTCTTAGTGTGGACTAGGGGATGATTACTTTATATTTTATTTCTTTCTCCCTCATAGGGAAAGTCGTGTAGCAGAAATACGCCCAAAATTGGGTGAATGAATATTATCTTTTGACAGGTATTGTTATCCTTATGGCCGATTCGCACGACCAATGGCGTTGGACTACTGATTACTGAAGGATTTTGTAAACCAACAAACATGTTTTTCTACACACAGTTTTACCATTTTTACCTGTTATTAATCGCAATTCATTGTAAATGTCGTAATGGTTAAGGCTTCGCCGCTTGTGCAGGAAGTTTTTTTTTTTTTTTTTTTGTGGGTGGGAAATCATCAAATGACTTCTCCCGCTCTGGGTGGAGCAGGAGGGCGTGTCAGACCTTTACTGACCAAAACCCACCCATGCTCTCGACGGGTCAGCAGTGGCCCCGCCGCCTACCACTTTTCGGCCGCAGGGGATAGGGAGAGCGGCCAACGCTATACCGACACTCCTCTTCCCCTGCGGCCCCACCGCGTCCGCCATCAAACGGTGGCGGCCCCGTCCAGGCCACGGAAGGGAAGAGCGCTACTCAGAAGTACCGGCACTCCTCCTCCGCCGCAGCCTGTAACTCTCAGCCGCGATGCTTCCCATTCGACATCGTGGCCCGCCTCAGCTGCGATGCACCTCACCGCAACCTACTTTTTGGCCGCTACGTCGTCGGCTTGGAGGCACAAGCCCTGACGAGCGGCCTCACCTTGGGGTTCCTCTTTGCTTCACTGTGGGAGGGTGACCACGGTTACTGAGCCCCCCCCCCGCAACGACAATGCGCGAACCCCACTGGGGGGTTGTGCAGGAAGTTGTTGGTTAAATCTGGTCAAGTACCAATGTGACTTTTTAAATTAATATTGTGTACTTTCCGAGTTTATCTAGGACATTACTGACATCGATGAAAGAAAATTTTCCTGAGAAAACTTGAATTTATCCTGCTTAAGAGGGCTATTACGAATTGAAGTATTCAGTTTTAGGTTAAATTTAACAGCGCGTGGTAGCTGATCCCGTGTGTGTGCCTAGTAAAGTACGCTACTCAGACATGCTAACCATTATGATTCGGACGCCCAGGAACAAACCGGCGCGGGCTTAAAGCTAAAGCCCGCGCGTCCCGAGATTTATTACTGATTCATAGCGTTGCATTCAACAATTGTTTTAAAATATTATTTTACTTTTAAATAGACTGTATTTTTTTTTCAAGCAAGTTGACTTAGTAACCTTAGTTATTAAATACTTTTTGTTTGAATTTCGATGAAACATACATAGACAAAAAATATAATTTCAGACGCAAAATTATCATTAATTCTCTGTTTTACGG
This sequence comes from Polymixis lichenea, assembly GCA_949091785.1. Lineage (NCBI taxonomy): Eukaryota > Metazoa > Arthropoda > Insecta > Lepidoptera > Noctuidae > Polymixis > Polymixis lichenea. The sequence continues at coordinate 20,640,273 of OX420944.1, forward strand.
AATTATTTTTGGTGTATTATTGTATGAAACATAAAAAAATGATTTGAGCATTCTAAATAACAAGGTACAGTCCTACCACAGACATTTTTATAAATTACTAAACCATTATATGTTCCATGTAACAAAGCATCAAAAGATGCACGAAAGTAAAATTTTATGAAACATCCTTTGCTGAGACCAAGTTTTTACTGACTTGTGTAAACAAATTGAAAAAATTATTTAGAGCGCTCCCTAGACAAATAATGAAATTTTCCAGGACACATATTTTTTTTATTTTTTGCTTATATCTAAACCATAAGCATTCATGAAATCTCGAGTCAAACGTTCAAATTCGAGAGAAAATGTGAAAGCGCCATTAATACACAGGCCTTCCAAACTTAATACCACTCTTTTAAAATTGAAATTTCTCTTATGCTATGGAAGTTAGAGTTTTGAAATAAAAAAAGTTTTATAGCGAATTTCATCAGCTTTCATTGAAATTATAGTTTATTATACATTAGTAAATTGCCAAAAGAATCAGTAGGTGCTTGTCATATTCTTAGAATCAAAAGAAATATACCCTTTCGAACAATCTTTCATGTTCAACAGTTCATTAAAGAAAGGTTACCTAAAAGAGACTAATAGCGGTACTTGATACGTAGAAGATGATTCTAAAAAAAAGATACTCTCCAGACGAATGTTCGCGGGCAATTTCGTCTAGACGAAGGGCTATTTGGAGGACATTGCCGTCGAGACGAGCTTGTCGGTGATGGTAATGGACTAGTAGACAGACATTACTAATTGGTAACCATGCAAAATTAAGTAATTACCTGATTCGGGGGCTATTTTAAACCTGGTTGCTCCAAAGTTAGAGTAGAGGCTTAAAGATTATTTTGTAAGTGAATGGTTGTGAATAACTGGAATTAACTTTTATACAAAGGGGCCGTCCTATTGCTTTAGCTCGCGCGATGATGCGTTCGTCCGACGCAAATGATCGTGCGACCGTGCATTCAAACATTCTGATATCTACTGAATATCCTACTGAAGGTCGTACGATCATGCGATGCGACTAAATAGTTTAGTTTTCGTCGCGCGGCCGTTGAAACATCGTATCAATCAAAAATCAAAAATCAAAAGTCATTTATTGAAATTAGGCTGAGAATCAGCACTTTTCGAACGTCAAAGTACATGAGACAGTCGCCCAAAACGCCCACCCTTCACCACTTCCTAGTGCTTTAGCTGGGAAGAAGAAGTGGTGGAACAAACTCCCCAATTATCTCCCCAGTATTGATCGGACAATCGTCATCAGTACTGAATTTCCTAATTGCGCTCCCGCGACCAAAATGTGTCTCATCAAATGTGTCTGTTAACATTGACAAACATTCGTAAAAATCTTCTTTTTTTTTCCGTACGTCGAAATATTGATTGTGAAATTCACCGCGCTGAATTTTGTTTTTATACAGTACTAGCAGTTTGCTCGCAACTTCGTCTGCGTCGTTTTCGAAGATACAGCCTATAAGTATTACTCGCTGATATTGTAGGTTTCTATAGGTGATAGAATTTTATAAAATTTAATTTAGGTAGGTATCTAACTAAGTCAAATAAGTATTTAATTTAAAGCTTCCTGTATACAATGTTTGAGGTTGTTTTATTTTCCAGTAACAAAATAATCTGGTTTTCGTTTGATCCAACTCGTGATAAACCAACATATGGGTAAAACATTCTTCTCGTAGGTCAATGCCAACCAAAGAGAATGTTTGGCCCTGGGACTTGTTAATAGTCGGGGCAAATGATATCTAAACGGGAATCTGGAGTCGCCGAGTGAACGATATAGACAGCTCCGTGGGAATGATTGGTAGCCTCGAGATGTGCGCTAGCTGGCCAGGTCCTGCTCCGATGAGAATGATCGCTGTAATTAAGTTATCTTTGAAATAATTTATTAGTAGCCTTGTGCCATTGCACAGGTTAGGTGGGCTTAATTTTTTTAAAATCGTGATAGACTTTCCGATTTTCAGTAGCAGTTCGTGAGGTGGCAGCCCGGATGGATTAAGGGCCTTTAAAAATTCTTGCGGACAGTGGATTGCATCTTCGATTTTACACACTGTATCAGTGGACTTGTAAATTTTGACTTGGCCGGGGATTTTTTGTAAAGTTAAATTATTGATTTCATTAACTGCATCGTTCCTAGGTGAGACGATAGCCCTTGAACAAAGCCAATGAATGTCTATATTTAGTAGATATTACGATATGTACGGTTATTTGACATGGTTATTTACTATAACCTACGGTTATTTGGTATATCCTTTTAAAACATGCTTCCCTCTTCTTTGCTAGATTTACATTTTAATGCGTTTAAAGGCTCGTGCAGACTAGCGCGACGCGACGGTCGCGTCGCGACACTCGTAGAACAATTTCTGTGAAAACTTAATGGAAATTGTTCTACAAGTGTCGCGTCGCGCTGTCGCGTCGCGGCTGTTTGAAGAAGCCTTTAAGCGAAAGTAAAATCAAATAATTGTTCGAAGGCATACTATTCTATCAACGACTACTTAAACGACAAGAATTGTTGGTCGCTGTGATTAACTCAAGACAACGTTTCTGTTCTTTCACCAGAATTAGCTTAACTACTGACAGGTTACATGAATTACTTCATATCATTGTTTATTTAACTTGACTGCATAAACCATTTTCTTTTTTAAATTTTTTATTAATTAAATTTTCATTTATTGTTGAATGTTAATTATATACTATTCTTGAATAGAATCGAGTTCTTCCAACATAACAGACAGTTGTGCTGCTGGGGAGTTTGTTGCGCCACTTCTTCCCAGCTAAAGCACTAGGAAGTGGTGAAGGGCGGGCGTTTTGGGGGACTGTCTTATGTAATTTTGACGTTCAAAAAGTGCTGACTCTCAGCCTAGTTTGAATAAATGACTTTTGATTTTGATTTTGAAGCGTCTGCCTATATGACCTTCACAGCCCAGTAACAGGGTAATACGAAACCTCTTACAATTAGTTTTCAGACTTTCAGGCTTCTGACTACCTCAATAAATGAAAAGATAAATCACACCAGTTTGATCTAATCTGGGGGAAGCTTTGCTCTGAAATATTACCTATATCTATAGAGGCGTTATGTCTCTGCGTTGTTGAAACAAATAAGTTATTGACCTTTTCTTAGCAGACATCATAAATAGGAGTACACCTGAAGCTGTCTGCCGGTCTACTTTAACCAAAACTCGCAGGTACTGAAACCAACTTTATTTAAGTACACCCCGAATCTCACAATACCTAGGTACTTAATAATCATAATGATAATGTACCATAACTCATAGAACTCATGCTGAAGAAGTGGATCGAACACTTAAGGACTTGAGAAACTCAGCCGCTGTCATGGGTGGTGTCACATTTGTGTTCGCTGATGATTTTCGGCTAACACTTCCCGTCGCCACGAAAGAGACACGTGCGAAAATCATCAGGGCGTGTCTAAAGTCGTCGCTCCTATGGAGTATCTTTCAATCCCTAAATTTACGCACTAACCTGGAGCCCACCTTAAATACGGATAACGATTTTCCACAACAACTGCTTAAAGTTGGAGGCAGGTTTTTCTTCTCCAATCTTGGGTGCTAACGCTGCGGAAATCGTTATAAATGAGAATCTGGGTCGTATAGTTCACAGTCTACAGTCTACTTATTGATGAACTGCATCTATAACTTGCAGCGACTGAGTTCCTCAAGTCCTTAAGTGTTCGATCCACTGCTTCAACATGCACTCGTATTATCAGCGACGTATCTTGTAACAACTGACTGAAGGGCCCATTTTTTGATATCGAGCATATCGACTGTTGCCCCAATGAAACTGTCAGTGGGAGTTTGAAGGCAGAGTGTGTAGATTTATCGTCGCTCAATAAACTAGCTGCAATCCCTGAAGAAGCCACTGCCAGAGCTATTTTTACGGATTGCCTAACATGTGCTAATATTAAATTAGCGAGGAATGTTTTCCCGGTGCCACCTGGGGCGTCCAAAAAAATCTTTTTTCTTTTATTGTTCGTTACGCTGACAATAATGCATCAAGGGCCTGTTTTGATATGTGACTAACTTCAGCTTTGTTTTACAAAAGTAGCCGATTCACTGATGTTGTACGGATTTACTAACATTTGCAGAGACATACTGTCTTAATTCAGAGAGACGCTGCGCACTTTTAGCGCTAGACTCCCGAGCACGGCTCTGAGATGTTCTCACACTTTGGCCAGTGAGTCGCTGCGAACGCTTGGAGCTAATCTCTCTATCTCTTGTTGCAGATACATGCTGCCCTAAATCAGGGAGACGCTGCGCACATTAAGCGCTAGACTCCCGAGCACGGCTCTGAGATGTTCTCACACTTTGGCCAGTGAGTCGCTGCGAACGCTTGGAGCTAGTCTCTCTATCTCTTGTTGCAGATACATGCTGCCCTAAATCAGGGAGACGCTGCGCACATTAAGCGCTAGACTCCCGAGCACGGCTCTGAGATGTTCTCACAGTTTGGCCAGTGAGTCGCTGCTAACGCTTGGAGCTAGTCTCTCTATCCCTTGTTGCAGATACAAGCTGCCCTAAATTAGGGAGACGCTGCGCACATTCAGCGCTAGACTCCCGAGCACGGCTCTGAGATGTTGTCACAGTTTGGCCAGTGAGTCGCTGCGAACGCTTGGAGCTAGTCTCTCTATCCCTTGTTGCAGATACAAGCTGCCCTAAATTAGGGAGACGCTGCGCACATTTAGCACTAGACTCCCGAGCACGGTCCTGAGATGTTCTCATACTTGGCTAGCGAGGCTGCGAATGCTCGGAGCTAGATTCCCTAGCGTGTGTTATCTTCGAAAACATTTAACCAATTGATATACTGTTTAGGGCAAATCTTATCTCTATGATATTTTTGTGATCATATTTTTTTTTTGATAATGATTAATATTTGGTTGCATAAAAATCATCCAAACGTAAGTAAATCGTAAAATACTTTTTAAGACATAAAAGCTACTATATCTGCCTAAATAAAAAATATAGAAATATGGTATTGCGGACTTTTTTGTAGGACTATATAAGGCGGACAAAGTTGCCTTACATTACTTTCAATTATATACAATTGTTTAGGCAGCGCATGCAAATAGCTCTGTTTTAATCCGCCTGGTTAGACAAACATTGTAATAGCTCGGCTAATATGCAAGATATAAATATAATTTATAGCCTGTCACAAGTAACGCTGCTATCAATCAGTGAAAAAATAATAATTGGACCATTCGTTCCGGAGATTGATTCGCATCATCGCACGAGTGATGGCAATAGGACGGCGCCATAAGGCACAAAAAAAACAAAACAAACACAAACAAACAAACAAACAAATTTGTATAAACAAATTGGATGCGAGTGGATCGACATTTTCCAAGATTATGATTACAATGATTTATTACTACTGCCTCAACTGCCGCGTTGGTCTAGTCGTCGTCATGGGTTCGACTTCCGAGTCGGGCAAAGTGTTACTCGGTATTTCCAAAAGGAATTTCTCAGAAGCAGCCCGGAGTGTGGATTGGTGGTCCGGTCGATGGTAGTAGGCTCGCTCCCTGTTACATGCGAGTTTAAAAGATTTATTCTGGTCCTAATACCAACAAACTAATACCACTGGTATTTGTTTGAACTCATATTCATTTTCTATTCCGAACGGATACCATTGTATTAACTAATACCAAAAGAAATTCAAAGATATGAGGTACAGTCAGTAAAAATGCTTTGTGTGTAAATGTAAAAGACCTTTAATTTACAAAAAAAAAATCTATTAAATAAAAAAAATACTTAGCAAACGTCTAGTTCAATAATAAAAGATGACTAATAATCAACTTTATTATAATTTTAGTTCCTCCTTGTATCTGTATAATGTTTTTTTTGCAAATTATCATGACAAGAACAATTTACTTTACAGTCAGGTACCTATTTTTTTCACAAAAACAAATCACTTTTAATATAACAATTGTAAAACATCACAGAAAATCAACATTTTGTATAATCAAATCAGTCATTCATCACCATCACATAACAATGAACAAGAAATTATTTTTGTACAAACATGTAAAATAATTCACTTAAAGTCTAACAATTATAAAATGTCATAGAAAATCTACTTTTCGTTTAATCAGTCATCACCGAAATACACAGGCAAGTATTTTTTTTTAAAACATCAACTATGAATAATTTACTTATAATCTAACAATCATAAAATATCACAGAAAATAATCTTTTTGTTTAATAGCTAAATGCGTGTAAATAATTTCTTATGTTGCAACAATTAGTAGCTAAACCCTTAATTTTTCAAAACAGTGACTAACGAAGATTTTGTCATTGAGGAGTTGGTCAGTTACATATATGTGATCCACGATTTTTTCATAATAGTTGTTTTTGTAAAAAAAAAACGATGTACAATATGTTGGGTGACAAACACTGTTTGAAACTCTGCGTCGTGTCTCAGCACGTTCAGAAACTGATATAAATTGGCATTCTTTGGCACAGCCGAGTTTAATTTCTTATGCCAAGATTCTGCGGCTTTTGTGGTTCGATGACGTGCACCATGAACGCACCAAATGTCTACAAAACTCTCATTTTCTAGCCATTGTAACACCATGTAGTCATTAAAAGTTGGAATGGCGTCAGTATCAGAACAGTCTTCCATTATGTAACACCAGCCTTCTGAAATGAATTTACGAGGCAGTTAACGCAGTAAAGCTGAAAGTCTTACATGTCTTTGTGTGATTGTATCTTTTATCAGATTAAACTGTTTTGCTTTTTTCCATACATTTTTGGAATAGTGAAAATAGCACCCTTTAACCACAACTGACGGAAAAACAGTTGAAATGGCGTTCATTGCGGCTAGTTCCAAATCTGTTAAAAATGTAACGGGTTCCCACCCAGGAATATTTTGTTTCAAAATGTATACCTTTGTAAAAATATTGGAATGAAGTGAATTTGGAAAGTTTTAGCATTACTACGATCACATAAAAATATTATCAAACAAATTTAATTTGATTAGGTTTGACTGAGCTGACTGTACCAAATTCAAGTTGTTGGTATTCGTTCGCACATTAAATTTAATTATTTAAAGAGTGGTATCCGTTCGGAATAGAAATAAATACGAGGTCAAACAAATACCAGTGGTATTAGTTTGTTGGTATTAGAACGAAAAAAATCGTTTAAAACATAACTGACGAAATATGGGTGTACTATAGGTAAGCACACTTCTGCCTAATCCTTCGGGGATTACAGGTGTCATGTTATGTTATATTATTATTACTGCTACATTATACGTGTGATGTTAAGTTATATTATTACTACTGCTACTTTATACGTGTGATGTTAAGTTACATTATTACTACTGCTACATTATACGTGTGAGTTATGTTATATTATTACTACTGCTACATTATACGTGTGAATTATGTTATATTATTACTACTGCTACATTATAGGTGTGATGTTATGTTATATTATTACCACTGCTACTTTATAGGTGTGATGTTATGTTATATTATTACCACTGCTACTTTATAGGTATGATGTTAAATTATATTATTACTACTGCTACATTATAGGTGTGATGTTATGTTATATTATTACCACTGCTACTTTATAGGTGTGATGTTAAATTATATTATTACTACTGCTACATTATACGTGTGAATTATGTTATATTATTACTACTGCTACATTATACGTGTGAGTTATGTTATATTATTACTACTGCTACATTATAGGTATGATGTTATGTTATATTATTACCACTGCTACTTTATAGGTATGATGTTAAATTATATTATTACTACTGCTACATTATACGTGTGAATTATGTTATATTATTACTACTGCTACATTATACGTGTGAATTATGTTATATTATTACTACTGCTACATTATACGTGTGATGTTATGTTATATTATTACTACTGCTACTTTATAGGTGTGATGTTAAGTTATATTATTACTACTGCTACTTTATAGGTGTGGGGATGACAGTATTGAGTGAGTGAGAGCGAGAATGTGATGTTAAGTTATATTATTACTACTGCTACATTATACGTGTGAATTATGTTATATTATTACTACTGCTACATTATACGTGTGAGTTATGTTATATTATTACTACTGCTACATTATAGGTGTGATGTTATGTTATATTATTACCACTGCTACTTTATAGGTGTGATGTTAAATTATATTATTACTACTGCTACATTATACGTGTGAATTATGTTATATTATTACTACTGCTACATTATAGGTATGATGTTATGTTATATTATTACCACTGCGACTTTATAGGTGTGGGGATGACAGTATTGAGTGAGTGAGAGCGAGAATGTGATGTTAAGTTATATTATTACTACTGCTACATTATACGTGTGAATTATGTTATATTATTACTACTGCTACATTATGGGTGTGATGTTATGTTATATTGTTACTACTGCTACATTATAGGTGTGATGTTATGTTATATTATTACTACTGCTACATGCATCTTTCAATCACATCGTTTAGGAAACAAATGAGGATCTACAGAGAAAGACGGTTGGATTCATATGCAGATACATTGTGCCTGGTATAGATTGGTGAAACGTATTATAAAATGTAACAATGAGCTTGTATAGCCAGAGTAATAACAACCGCACGGGTCAAACGATTAGGTTAAGCAACGCTTGTAGCGATTAGTCCGTGGATCGGTGACCTTATTTACATACCAAAACCCCTGACTCTGAAAGCAGGTTAAGCCGTTGGTCCCGGCTGTCATTCGTGGATCTTTGGCAGTCGTTAGGGGTCGTCAGAAGCCCGAAAGTCTGACAACCAGACTTACCAAGGGGTATTACTCGACAACTGGGTAGTTGCGGTCAGATAGGCAATCACTCAATGTAAAATACTGATATTCGGCTGCATCTGGCTTGACTGGAAGCCACCTCGAACATAATCAAGAAAAGGCTAGGCAGATGATGATATCAGAAATTATTAAGATTTGGATATTCGCAGCAGTACCAGAAACGTTAAAGTAGACATTGTAAAAGCACCTTTTTACCGAGGACAGTAAGTTGCTTTTTAACTATTGTCTACTGTACGAAATGAGAGAGAGAGATTCTACAAGTAGGTACATCTGGTTACGTTTTATGGTATAGTATGACGATAGCAGTCATTGACCCATCTACATTTTCTACCAATTTTTTATTCACAAACTCAAATAAAATCCGGTAACGTCCTGAATCAATATGTACAGTGATCTTTAACATGTTCCAATAAGTGTCATGTTCCAGCGTCTGTGTCTGCCTTTAAAGCAAGAGTGAACAGCCATCTTCTGGGCATCTCGTTCTATCATAGACCTCATCGATTTCATGTTTTAGGGGGTCAACGATCGCTGGTGTGTGTGTACCTAGAAAATCTGTTCCCATTTATTTCATAACTAGCTTCTGCTCGCGACTTCGTTTGCGTCAAATTTCTTGCTATCCCGACCCACCCCGTCGCTTCGAATCGCCTGCCTGTGCGAGTACTTCGTATTCGTGACTTTTTTCTCTTTGCTCGGCCCTTAAGGATCTAAGCGTGATGTTATATAGCTTATAGCCTTCCTCAATAAATGGGCTATCCAACACTGAAATAATTTTTCAAATAGAACCAGTAGTTTCCGAGATTAGCGCGTTCAAGCAAACAAACAAACAAACTCTTCAGCTTTATTTCAGGTATATAGACTATATTATATATAAGTATAGATTTACATATTGATACTCATCAATTCTGTGAAGATATAAAAAAAGTAATGATTTCAAAGTGATATTTCAAGAGTTAACGCTAAATGCGATAGATGGCCCCACAAAAAAGTCAGTAAATAAATTTTGACCCTGCATACTTCAAAACAAGAGTTTAGCATACCCACATTACCCACCCGTTCCAAGTCATCATCACCTACCTAACCTTCTCCCAACTATGTTGGGGTTGGCTTCCAGTCTAACCAGATGCAGCTGAATACCAGTATTATAATTGAGCGACTGCCTATCTGACCTCCACAATCAAGTTACTGGGTAATACGACACCCCTTGGTTGCTGAGCGTCATGTTTTTGGGCTTCTGATGACCCGTAATAACTGTCGAAGATGTGGATCTTTGACAGTGATTACGGGTCATTCGTGATTCATTCATTCGTGGGAATGCCAGAAGATTCTTGAGGAGTAAACTCCAAACAATAACAAAAATCCATACATAGTTCATTTTTTAGGTACCTACGGAGAGATAATAGGGAAAGGGAGATGACCGCTTTTCCTATATTAAAATGCGACAACTTTAGCCGATATACTTCAAACGAATAGTTTAGCATACCGATCTATACCAAGTATAATAATTAATATCTCTGAGCAGACGATCGTAAGACAGTGCAAGTTTCAGTATTATTCAGCACTTACCTCTGTAGTTTTGTCACTCCAGCTTGCCAGTTAGTACGATCTCCTTTGAGTATTATCAAACTTTTCTTTATTATTAACCTGTGGTATTCTTTCAAAGAAGATTCTTTTTAAAAGTTTTAAATTAAATTTGAAAAAAAAAAATTCTTGGTTCTTTTTCGACTCTTTGTTTTATTAGGGTTTAGGAGTGGTATTGTAACTTAGGTGTTAGAAAAAATGTGCCGAGATTTTAGATAGCAATATAGTTATTACTCTATCTAACTAGTATGAAGAAAAACGATACTTATAATTTGCATATACTTTTAATTTCACAACTGTTCTCTTCGACCGTCGAACAACCAATCATCCGCGCTCCATTTTTACATTATAAATACCTTAGAACACATAGAAGTCCCCACCCAGAAATAACGGCTAAGGGACGTTATTTCTAAGTGTTGCCATCGTACGATTACACACTAAATTGCCTGAGTTGTCATTATAAAAACATATCTAAAAAGACCGTTACAATTCATGATAATAACTTAATAGTGCTGCCACAGTGGATATTATAATTCGGTATTAAAATTATACACCTTTTCTACACTAAATTAATGAAATCACGACACTAGTCTGTATTGTGTATATGTAACAAAAGCCTCCATTTCCCTTTTCCGCACAGTTCTGTATTTTAGACCAGTGCTGGCTAGTACTCTCAGTAAGAGTCAAATTGGTCCCGCCATCTTCGTCTCGGCCTGCCGTGATGGCGTCATTCGTTTAGTCGGACCCTATCGGTGGTTTTGTAGCCAATTTGTCATCTGACATGGGGCAGACATATCCAGCCTAGTCCTACTTAAGCTGATCGGCTTTCTGGGTAACTTCCGTAATATTGGTTTTGGCGTGCAGTGTTGTGTTCCACAGAAGTTAAAAAATTTACCGACAAAAAAGTAACTCGTTCGTTTGACACCGACTCAAACTTAGTCATTTACATTATGTTCGCGACGATGCGTCACTACATTGTACGATCCAACCGTACAATTCATATCGTTTAACATAAAATAAGCAGTTTTGTACCGCGTGCGTAAGTTAACTTAGTTCGCGTTCGGTCTTCGCCGCGAGTACTCACATAGCAGTTGATATCCTTAAATCATCCTACCATTTCTGATCATTATATCAATAAAATTATAATTATAAACTCTATCATTCTATCATTTATAGTTGTCCCGTACAACATTATGGTCCTTCGAGCCACCGTATTGGCGGGATCCACCGCGTGTTTGACGAAGTGCTCATGAACATTCCGCCGAATCAGAGTGGATCTACCTACTACTATCAGTGGCAACCACCAGGTAACAAAGCAGAAGATACCGGTGAGTGAGCTTTCATTATCATCGCAACAGCGAAGCGGCTGATCTAATCTCTACAAGGTGGACTCGCCCGCGAGGTTAGCAGCACGTATCACGTGGTTGTTAAATCAGCATACATATGACCACACCAGCATACAGCATCATCAGCATTTCGAATAGACTATTACCAGCTATCATCAAGCATTTTATGAAGAGGGTGTCTATTCCCAAGCAAGTCTTGCATAAGATCATTTATCAACATAAGGTACCTATATCGTATTCCAAGCTTAGTCGACAAAGCACGGAATACACAATCGAGTAGAATTCATAGAGATATCATAGATCTCTTTTCTCATATCAAGCTTTTTATCACTGAAGCTACATTAGCATCTCCGATATGGAGGACCTACTCGAAACTCAGAATCAGATTATGCAGGGCATAGAGCAGCTTTGGCGCAATTTTAAAAAGGATGGAGCTGAAAGAAAAACATCTATATACGTCAAAAAACGTTTAGAGCTTCTCGATAAATATTGGGAAGAGTTCCAGTCCAATCATATTCGGTTATCAGAATCTGAAGAGCGTGGCTACAGCTATTTTTTTTACGAAGCACGTGCGTATATACAGCAGTACCAGGTCACCATGACCAATCCCAAGATTGTCGAAGCACTGACTACTCCGCAGCCATCATTGCAAGCAGCTGAAGCGGAGAAGAGTCAAGGGCATGGAAGAGGATCTACAGATCAAGATGCCGGAGACTATCAACAAGCATCAACCAGCAAGGTTAGGGCCAAGTCTCCGACCTTTTACACTTCGCAACGTAACAGCAGTAAGCTGGAAGAGATGCTGCGTAAACAGAAAAGTAATTTTAAGGCATTTTCGCGTACCATTGCTAACATAGATTTAGATAAAATATCTGAGAAATGGGAGTTCGAAGATAATTTGCAGACTATTCAATCAAGATGGTCAACAATAGACTCGTTACATTGGGGCATTGATAGCGAGTTGTTTGAAGAAAATGAAGAATACGAAGAGTCGTTCAGCAAATACGAACAACTTTATCTTGACATCAAGAAATCTATCAACAGTAAGATGTGGTCTGTCTCTCACCGTGAGAAAAGTACCCCAACAATGGATATTCCAACATTTAACGGAAACTATCATCAATGGGTAGCATTTAAAGACTTATTCACGGAATCAATACACAACAATCGGTCTATCTCCAGCGCACAGAAAATGCAGTTTTTGAAAGCTAAGCTTAGGGGGGAACCGGAGAGACTTATCCAGCACTTATATATTAGCACCGAGAACTATAAGGTCTGTTGGGACATATTGAACCACAGATACAATAACACTAAATTAATATTCAGTTCTCATATCAATATTCTTTTATTATTACCAACTATGCAACAGCAGTCAGCTTCACAAATTAAGAAAATGTATGACACAACTAACGAGTGTCTGAATGCGGTTAAAAACCTTGGAGTTGACGTAAAATCGTGGGACCCATTTATAGTTCATGTATTAGCATTGAAACTGGATCAGCAGACCCACTCTGACTACACGGACTCTCTGAAAAACCCACGAGATTTGCCAATATTGAGTGAATTTTTGGGATTTCTAGAGAACAAGTTTACATCATTGGAAGCTTCACGGCGCAAGCAAGATGGTCAGAAATCAGATAATAAGTCTCACCAAGAGCTCAACAGCAAGAAACATTTCCATAGATCATTTTCAAACAATTCTACGACTAAAAAGCAATGGAAATGTCCGGTATGCCACGAAAATCATCATTTATTTAGTTGCAAAACTTTCTTAAAATCGACATCGGATTCTAAACGCAAGACAGTGAATAAACTAAATTTATGCAAAAACTGTCTTTATGATCATAAAGGTAAAGCATGTTTTTCCGACAAAAGATGTCGGGAATGTCAAGGCGATCACAACACCTTGTTACATGAGAGCTTCTCACGCTCTCAGCACGAGGGTTCTAGTAATTCGAAGTCTTACGCTAGCGATTCCACTTCAAGGGAACGCAAAAACGTCACACACGTGTCGAATTCAGAGATATCAGAGACCCTGTTAGCAACAGCTCAAATCAAGGTTATGGGGGTTAATGGGGTATACTATCCTATGCGAGCTTTAATAGATCAGGGATCCCAAGTATCGCTAATCACTGAGGACGCTGCTCAACGATTGGGGCTTCCTCGACGAGCATGCAAGGGGGTTGTAATGGGAGTTGGTACCAAGGAAAATAACTGCAAGGGTGTTATACTAATTGATGCATCAGCATTGTTTACAGACTTCACTTTTGCCACCGAGGTACTTATCATGAAAACTCTGCTTTATAATTTGCCCAATCGCTCATTCCAAAAGCCATCATGGGCTTGTCTAGAGCATGTGACGCTAGCGGATCCTGAATATAACCTTAGTCGTCCAGTCGACATACTGCTTGGAGCAGATGTTTACTCATCAATCATTATGGATGGCCTCATCAAGGAAGGCGATTCCCAGGTAGTGGCGCAGAAAACACGCCTCGGCTGGATTGTAAGTGGGAAATTAATATCATATCAATGTAGTGTTGTCCTAAACAATATAGATGACATTCAGAGGTTCTGGGCAATCGAAGATGTTGCTGACGACAGTCAAAACCAGTTATCAGAAGAAGATCATCAGTGCGTACAGCGTTACAAAGCAGATACGTCAAGAAGGGAAGATGGTCGTTACGTCGTCAGATTACCTCTGAAGGCAACTATAGAGGAAAAATTAGGGGAGTCCAAACACAAGGCTATTGGAAAATTTTATCAACTTGAAAAGAAGTTTTCGAATAACGTCAATATTCAAACGTCCTATCGATCATTCATACATGAGTACATCGAATTACGGCACATGCAAGAAAGTACTTACAACAAAAATCAAGTCAGCTGCTATTTACCACATCATTGTGTAATAAAATCGGATTCCACGACAACTGCGCTGCGGGTCGTTTTCAACGCTTCGGCGAAAACATCGTCGGGGCTGAGTTTGAACGATTTGATGTACAGTGGACCTAATTTACAAGGAGATTTGTTTTCTTTGATTTTAAAATGGAGGCACTATGAATTCGCATATACAGCTGACCTGGAGAAAACGTTTCGGCAGATTTTTTGCCACAAGGATGATTTGAAGTATCAAAAAATTGTATGGCGGGACTCTCCAGAACAAGTTCTTCGTGAATACGAACTCATGACCGTCACATACGGTACAAAAGCAGCGCCATTTTTAGCAATAATGACGCTTAAGCAGTTAGCAAATGATGAACGCCGTAAGTACCCAGCAGCAGCGAAGGTCTTAGAAAAAGACTTCTATATGGACGATCTTTTGAGTGGTCATCATTCCCTGCAACAAGCAAGGCAACTGCAGAAAGATTTAATAAATCTTCTGAAATCAGCAGTGTGATTCTGTAAGATCTCACTCTAAACTTCGAATCTGAATCCGCTGTGAGTTTCATGATTGGCATTCTAAAAACTCGGTTGATAACTCGAATTTACACTAGCGCCACCCTTGCGAGCGTGTCAGCGAGTTGAACTACCTTGACCGTGAGATTTTGACAGATAAAGTATGAGATGACGTAAGAAGTGGCATTCTGTAAGGTAATTCCCCCATCACTTCGACGCTCACTTCGATCTCGAACCCGATTCAAAGTGTCAAATAAAAAGCATCTATTTTACGAGTGAAAATAGAAGAAATCCTATTTGTATAGTCTTAAAATAATATATTTATGTCACAGTGTTAAAAATTAGTACAATAACTATATAACTTGTATTATAGACTACTTTTTGGGCGTTTATGTAAAGTGAATACTTGCGATAACGATGGCAAGAATGTTTTTGTTTAAATCTTTATTAAAAGAGGCTCATGTTTTGGATAAACTAGAAAAGCGTCGACAATCTAACCAAATACGAAGTTTATCTTTATTAACCCGAGATGACGACTATGTGAGCGTATTTAGATTGTCAAAGGAACTAATTGACCAACTAGAGTATGAGTTACTGCCTCTGATAAAGCCCACAAAACGTCGAGGCAAAGGACTTTCAACTCGTGTAAAAGTAAGTGCTTCATTTTACTAAGTATAAAGTTACTTTTGTAAGTATTAACACAGTTTCTAGCTGATAGATTTGTAACCAAGCACACCAACATAATTTGTCGCTTAAAACTCATGAAAACACTTCATATTAAGGAGTATTGCCTTTAGGTTGTTTCACTGCTAGCTGTTTTCATATTAGTCTAAGGACCCTATATGCATAGTTATAATATAGGTACTTGGTATTATTACTATGCATGTAAATAACCAAATTGGTCCCTATTTTGTTTTGACTAGATCTAGATTACATTTTTTTTTATTGATTTACCTATTGTTTCACAGTTATTATGCACCTTGTCATTCTTGGCTAATGGCAGTTATCAGAAAATAATAAAAGAAAATATAAGAACATATTTATCGCAACCCTCAACATCTCGTTGCATAAATGAAAGAGTGGAAGCTCTTAATAATCCAGCAATAGCAAAAATATATATAAGGTTCCCTCAAAATATGCAAGAAAGACAAATGTTAAAAGAAAGGTTAGTAGGTTATATTATAATAAAGTGACCCTTCTTTGATTTTTACATTTTTGTGATAGTTATTCATGTTAGTGGTTACTTTAAATTACAGGTTCTACAAAAAGTTTGGCTTTCCAGCAGCTCTTGGGTGTGTTGATGGCACTCTGGTGGCATTGAAAAAACCATTAGAGAATGAAGAACATTTCTACTGCCGCAAAGGTTACCATGCAAGAAATGTGCAATTGGTAAAATGGATTCCATTGTTGTGATCTATTACTATTAGGTATTCAATTAGTCTTCTTAATATTCTTTTTTTTTCAGATTACAGATGCAGATCTAAATATTTTAAATGTGGATCCAACATATGGTGGAGCTACTCATGATAGCTTCATTTTTAACTATGGTGTTATAAAAACCCACTTAGAGGCATTAACAAATGCTGGTGAAGAAGTTGTTTTGCTCAGTTAGTTAATCCCTCCCTACCCCTACTTCAGAATATAAGCCTAATTAGGTATAAAACTACATAATTATTTGATACTTATTAATTTTTTCAGGTGATTCAGGATATGCTCAGCGCGCCTACCTTATGACGCCAATTAGTGGTGCTGAAGATAATTCCCAGAAGCTTTCTACAACAACCATCACTTAACTGCTCGCAATTCGGTAGAGAGCACAATTGGTCTCCTAAAAGGACGATTTAGGTGTTTGTTAGTACACAGAGTGCTCAATTATCATCCAGACATAGTTGCAAAAATAGTTATTGTGCAATCGCGCAGGAATGCCCGCATTCACAATTTCAGACGAAGAGAGACTAGAAGAGCTCCAAACAATTGCTGAAGTTCAAAGGAGGCAAACTAGGGATTTGCCATCTAACGCCGATTTAGCTCTAGGGCAATTACGTAGGCAAAACATAATAAATAGGCTATGGCGTTCACGTCATAATTAATTAACCGACTTCCAAAAGGAGGAGGTTCTCAATTTGTATGTTCCCCGATTACTCGAAGATGGCTGGACCGATTTGGATAAAAAATTTTTTGTTTGAAAGGGTATACTTCCCAGGTGGTCCCATGATCATCAAGTCAGGATCTGATGATGGGATCTTGGAGAAATAGAGAGAACTCTTCAAATTTTATAGGCACACTTGAAGCAATTTGTGTAGTTTTTGAAAGAGTACTTTCTAGGAGTGGTTGCATTTCAATTTGGTGAAGATCTTATGAAGAACTTCGGAGATAGGTAACGGAACTCTTCAATAAATGATAGCAAATGGACAGGGATTGCTGAAATCTCATGTCTGTCAATTGTTTACATCAGTTAATAACATAACATCACGCCGGTACGCTGTGAAGGGGTAAGCACATGTGAACCACTAAAATGTGAAAAATAAAAAACTTTTTTCAAAAAAATAAACAACCGACTTCCAAAAAAACACTAAAGTGAAAAATAACTTTAATTTCGGAAGGCAGTGACAAAAAATTTAAATACATATCCAAAGTCACCGACTTCCGAAATTAAAGTTATTTTTCACTTTTTAGTGTTTTTTTGGAAGTCGGTTGTTTATTTTTATGAAAAAAGTTTTTTATTTATCGTTACTTTACAAGTACCATTTCTGTGACTGCCCCTAATAATTTGGCAACCCACTGTAGGTGCGATATTAAGTCTGCAGTGTCAAATTAAACCAAATCCAAACATATCACCAATGGACTTTCAATAAAACTGCGCTAGTACTCGTTAAAAGTGATAAATTCACAAGTTAAAGACGCACACACTGCAGGATCTAACTCTAATGATAGGTAGTTGTTTTTGTAAATAGATAAATATAAAAGATGGAGGTCAACAACCCTTCCTAAGTTTTCTTTCGCCATTTCTTTCTTAGAGGCCTCCCAATTTGTGAAATGGTGGTAAATTCAATAGATTTCTATTTTTAGCACATCGGGAAATCTATAAAATCAAACCAAATTCAAACTAATCACCAAAGGACTTTCAATAAAACCACTCTAGTATCCATTTAAAAGTGTTTTATTTATTATATATTATATTAACTTATATTACTACACCCTATCTCTATTCTTAGCTTCTGCCAATGCTTGCAGCCCTTTCCCCACTGCAGCCACAGCTTCAGCTAAAATTCTGTCTCTCTCTGCACTCCTTTCATCCATGGCCCTTTCTCTTTCCGCACTCCTCTCCAGAAAGGGCTGCAGGATTTGTGCATTTAGACGTATCTCCAGCTGCTGTTCTTCCACCCTCAGGAATCTCTCAGTAGTGGTGGAGAATTCCGTTCGCCGTTGAGATGGTGGAGGAGCAGCAACTGAAGACGTGTGACGTGATGCTGAAAAAAGAACACCGATTACTATGATGCCTAAATAAAAAATCTTAAATAGCAGCTTCTCGTTGTCATTCGTTTGAAACATGAAGTGTTGATAGTTGTTTATTTAGTACTTACACACAGAACCAGCACCTCGACTAGCACAAACCATATTTGTCCTAGGGCGGCGTCATACAATGTCAGTATCAGCATCTTGTATTTGTTGCACTTCATGTGATGGAGATGGCGTATCATTTCACTGAAACAGTTAATAATAATATTAATAAATTTGCCAAATTATTCAAATAAATACACTTTATGTTATATGTATTTTTAACAGACAGATTGCACAATTCTATGCCACTACCAGCCACACAGGATGGATGCAAAAAAGCTAGTACCTATTGCATTTCTAAATTTCATACCGGAAATGACTGTATGCCTAAATGTGCATCTCCTGCTGCAAAGCTTTCACCACCACACAAAGCAACAACTCTTTCTTCAAGCTCTGATAGCTCCACTTCATCCTCCGTCCCACCACCAGTCCTATGCCTAGCAGCAGAGCGCGCTGCAACTTTCTTTTTTATGGCGCTTTTTTTGTCAGACCAATACTACAATCAGACATTTAGTTATACAAATTGTAAAAAATACTGTTAACTATATTAAAAAGCTCCTTGAGTAAAATTAGCAATAAGATAAAAACGAATTTATGAAACCAAGGAACACACTTTAAACCAAGATTCGTCGAACATTTTAAGTGGTTTGCTTTGAGCAATGTTAAGTGGTTCTAACTAACATGTAGTAAAAAAGCGATGCTAACCTTGGTCCACTGTTTGTAATTTTTGATTGTGCCACCTATATTATATAGGCGCACGGCTAGTTCTTCCCACTGGCGTCGACTTCCCTCTCCGGCATTTTGAGTTCTTAAGAAACCCTTCGCCATGCCAGGGTTTCTTTCCATAAACTCTACCAGAGTTTCAACCTGAACCGACGATGGGTGAGAGGAGCGCATCTCATTTGGACTGGAATGTTAATGTTGGATTAGAAAACAAAATAAATACTATTTTAATCAATATCATTTTTAAACTTTACAACCACTTACTTCATGATTAATTCACAATTATTTTCGGCACTGCACGATCAAATCAAACAAACAAAACAACACAACGCACTATCAAAATATTGTCCACAGATCACTAATGATAATGTCTGTCTGACATATCGTTTTTCGTAAGGTAACCACAGATTATATCATGTCACGAATTTAGAGTTTTCTGTTTTTTTTACTTATTAGCTGCCTTAAATTCCTTAAAATACGAAACGTTCATTTATACATCATATTAGCTAAAATTCTGTGCCAAATACTCAACAATTGTGTCAAAAAACTGGAATCGATATATCTCGACTTACATTTTGTTGAGTGTGGCAATCACTAGTACAATATTGGTCGCTTCGGAGATCACTTCACTTCGCAAGTGACTAGGTGATGCTTACAGAATGCAAAATCAAGGTCATTTTGAACCTTATGCGAAGTGAGAGTGAATTGCGATGTGAGATGCGAGTTGTTGTTCGAATTTTACAGAATCGACGTACAGGAGGCTTCAATCTCCGAAAATGGTCATCGAACAAAACGGAGTTACTCGATGACGTCAGCAAAATAGATGAGGTATTTGATTTTCGTCATCAAGAGTCCACCAAGGCTCTAGGGTTGCGTTGGCACCCTACTGATGATCAATTCACTTTCCAAAGCAAGATCAATGTGTCATCATCAAAAATTGTGACGAAAAGATCTCTTCTATCAGACATATCGAAAATCTTCGATCCCTTGGGGTGGCTGTCTCCAATTACCACCAAGCTCAAGCTACTATTCCAAGCAGTCTGGCAGTTACAACTCCAATGGGACGATCAAGTTCCTGAAGAGATTGTTAAGCAATGGTCACTAATGACACAAGATTTACAACATATCAATGAGTTCAAGCTAACAAGATGGCTGCAGTGTCACAGGAACGGAACTATTAAGCTGCACGGATTCTGCGACGCATCAACAAAAGCATTCGCTTGTGTGATTTATTGCATATACGAAAATAAAGATGCCAACGAAATCTCAACTGTATCATTAGTAACTGGTAAGGCGCGGCTTGTTCCTACAAACAAAATGATCACTTTACCAAGATTGGAACTGAGTGCAGCCGTACTACTATCAAAGTTAATGTACACAGTTACACAATGTCTGGTTGGGCACGATATCGAAATCATTGCATGGTCGGATTCAACTGCCGTACTGGGATGGCTTCAAGGTGACCCAAGTGGCTGGAAGAGTTTCGTTGCCAATAGAGTCAAGCAAGTAACCGATATCATACCATCAAACAGTTAGCGCTATGTTAAATCCGCAGATAACCCAGCTGATTGCGCCAGTAGAGGCATGTCTGTAGAACAACTTAAGCAGCATACTCTCTGGTGGCATGGACCCTCATGGTTACCGACATATGATGAAAATCAGCCAAAGGAACACCCTAACAACAACATATGCGAAGAAATGAGAGAAATAGCAATCGCACAACAAGTCACCTCCTCGCAAAAACAATCATATGACGTCGTCGACACAATACTGAGCAAGTATAGCAGCTTTGCAAAATCAACTCGTATACTTGCGAGGATGTTACGTATATCATCGAAATCGCAAGCGACGCCGTCTTTTCTTACAATCACTGAGTTAAGAAGAGCGGAGCACATTTTAATCAAGCATGTACAGCAACATGAGTTTACGGAGGAGATCAAAAGCCTTCAAAAGCATAGCAATGTAGACTCTAAAAGCAAGTTACTTAACCTAAATCCGTATCTAGATGAAAACGGATTGCTGAGAGTTGGTGGCAGGATAAGCAATGCAAGGATAAGCAAAAACATGCAACATCCTTTTATCATTCCTCACAGCGGATTACTTACCGATCGACTGATTGATCAAGGCCATCAGATGTCCTTCCACGGTGGAGCTCGCCTAACACTGGCGTGGTTAAGACAGAAGTTCTGGATTATTGGCGGTAGCCGTGCTGTCAAAAAACGGATACATAACTGTGTCACATGCAGAAGGCATAATCCTGTAAAAAATACACAAATAATGGGAGACTTACCTGAGTCACGAAGTAATCCGTCGCGGCCATTCAATCATACTGGGGTCGACTTCACCGGCTATGTGGACGTTAAAGCAAATAAAGGTCGTGGCATCAAGACGACCAAAGGCTATATAGCGGTATTCGTGTGCATGGCGACCAAGGCCGTGCACCTAGAACTCGTTTCCGACCTAAGTTCGGCTGCCTTTCTAGCAGCATTAAGGAGGATGGCAGCCCGCAGAGGAGCACCAACCCATATCTATAGTGATAATGGGACAAATTTTGTCGGAGCCAACAAGGCTTTGCGTGAAGAGTACATCAACTAACGAACAACCCTTAACGACGAGTTCTACAGAGAAATTACAGATATGCAATTACAATGGCACTTCAACGCGCCCTCCTGGCCGAGTGCTGGGGGGCTCTGGGAAGCGGCTGTCAAAAGTCTCAAACACCACATCAAGAGAGTTGTTGGTGAGCAGAAACTGACGTATGAGGAGTATTCCACACAGTTGGAAGCCTGCCTTAATACGAGACCTCTTTGTGCCATCAGCGAAGACCCGGATGACATGGATTACCTAACTCCGTCGCACTTTCTATCGAGTGGTCCCACACTTACCATCATTGAGACGGAAAGAGACGCAAGAACTCGATGGCAGCTTACCCAGAAGATTTTTAATGACATCTGGAAACGGTGGAAAACCGAGTACCTGTGTCAGTTATCAGCACGTAGCAAGTGGCGGCAGCAGCGGTCGAACTTAAAGATCGACGACATAGTTATCATCCAAGACGGTAACTTACCACCTGGAAAGTGGGCCCTTGGCAGAATCATAGAGCTGCACCCCGGCAAGGACGGTTATGTTCGTGTGGTATCAGTAAAAACCAAAAATGGGGTAATCAAGAGGCCAATCACAAAACTTTCCCTGTTGCCAGTCCACGAAAATCAAAAAACTGAAAAAAATGCAGAGCAAAATAATATCACAACAGAGAAGACTGATCAACCTTCGAAATCAAATGAGAATGAGACATCGAAAAACAGATCAAGACGTCGTCGGAGGGGAAAAACCGGCAATTTTATTTACATCGCTCTCATGTTTTTGCTGTTAATCATAACACCATCTACTTGTGAGTACAAAACAGCATCTTTGAATAGCAGTCAGAGCATTTATTTCGACAAGATCTCCAATATGCGTCTCGAACGAGACGAGTAGAAGTTGATTGTATATTATGATATGGAGCCCTACCAGCAAGGATTAAATCAACTTAAAAAATACGTTGATCATCTGAGCAACATATGTTCTAATACAACAAAGATATCACAGTGTGACGCAATCCTCATGCAATTACGTCACGGTAGCAATGAACTTGACCATTACAAAGCATGTTGCTTGGTCAGGAGTTCGCGGGCAATGTGCGACATAAGCGCGGTCTTATCAATCCTATAGGAAGCATAGCACGAAGTTTGTTTGGTGTCTTAGACGACGAGTTTGCTCAAAAATATGCCAAGGATATCCAACAAATCAGACGTACACAAACGCGTTTGGCTTCCTTATGGAAAAACAACACATCTATAGTTGAAGCAGAGAACAACATCATCAAAAGAGTCGAAAATGCGATGGATAGACATCACAAGGTGTTTAATCAGCACCTGATCAGTTTAGAGAAGGGATTTAACACAATAATTCAGGAAGGAGTTAAAGAATCACTAATGTCTAACAGCTTTAGTGTATCATCTATCGTTGCTAACAGTATCCTGATGAACCTGAAGACCATCCAAGAAACCATCGTGGATACTATTATGAACCTACACCACACAGGGTTCAATTTCCACCTTCTAACACCTAAACAGATGACGCACGAACTTAATGTCATAATAGGACAGTTAGCAAAAGAATTTACTCTTCCAATAGATAATATTCAAACGGATTTATCTAAACTGTATCATTTATTGAAGACTAAAGCCAGAGTCATGCAGCAGTTTATTATCTTCGAAATTAAAATCCCATTAGTGAGTAGAGACAGCTACGACATCTATAGAATCATAACAGTTCCGCAGCAGGGTGGAAGTAATATGATCAGCATAATTCCCATCGCGGATCTTCTCGCATTGAATATACAAAGGGACGCTTACATTCCAATGACGGAAAACGATGTCCAAACCTGTATGTTTTACGTCACAGAAACATACATCTGCCCCTTGAAGGGTCCGATTTATCAAATGAGGTCGGACGAAAACCTCTGCATCAGAGATCAGCAGTCCAATCGTTGCAGCACAGCATCTACAATCTGTACAAACCGTTGGACAGAGCTTAATAAATTAAACACATATTTATATTTTTGTTGCGGACCGTGCTTCATACGAATCATATGTGAGCATCAAGTTACGGCCGAACAATTAACCAAGGCTGGCGTTATCATGCTCGGCGATGGATGCGTCATCAAAGGCGATACTTACACAGTTTATTCACATAAGAAGCTGTCCAACATTCTGAAGACTACGGCAGACGTTCTGAGGATTGATATTCCACCTATCAACAACATAATCAACTTATCAATACCAATCGGTGCAATCGACGAGCAGTCTGACCATACCCACATCGAGACTCAAGGTCTGGTAAAGCAAGTCCATGATAAGTTGAGTCAGATGAAATATGAACCGAGTATTGATGAAGATTTGGACGTCGGGTTCTCGTATCACGACATGCATCACTATACGGTGATATACTTGGTGGTGTTCGCCCTGTGCGCGGCCGGAGCCGTGCATGTGTGGCGGCGCCTTCGGCGTGTGCGCAGCGTGGCTCTGCCCATGCGCTCGACTCCTCAGCAGCTTCAGAGTGCTAGTGTAATCAGTGTTCCGTGTATCAGTGTAAATGAGCAATCGGGACCTAGTGAAATTGAGCTCAATACAATTTCGGGTGTAATCAGTGCGCGTAAACATAACAAGGCTACGTCGCCTATGTTCCACGAAATTATTTTCGGTGAAAAGGAATAAGACTTTTTAGAGACATTAAGTGTTTTATGTATCTACGCAAATTCTACTTTCGATTATCATTTCTTTCTTTAAGTATAGGTACTTATATTTTAATGCTTTAATTTTGATTTCTTATTTTTACTGTTCAGTTTTATCTTAGTCTCTCGTGCCTGGGAGCATGTACGATCCAACCGTACAATTCATATCGTTTAACATAAAATAAGCAGTTTTGTACCGCGTGCGTAAGTTAACTTAGTTCGCGTTCGGTCTTCGCCGCGAGTACTCACATAGCAGTTGATATCCTTAAATCATCCTACCATTTCTGATCATTATATCAATAAAATTATAATTATAAACTCTATCATTCTATCATTTATAGTTGTCCCGTACAACATAGTTACATAGTTTGTTTTTGACATTAACGTAGATTCATAGTGATAAGAGTGATAGTTAAACCAATAAACAGTAGTGACTAAGTGGCTAGTATAAGATAACCGTAAGTACCACCCCTGCAAACCTCATTTGAGTGGGCTATATAGATGTAATTTATAGTTTTAGTTGCGTCCAGGTAACCTAGTACTAAGACCTAGCCCTGGACGTAACTTTAAATAATTTAAACCTAGTATAAAGCCCACTTAATTGAGTTTGTATGTCGTGTTGCTTTAGTTAAGTAATTCTTAAGATTTGTGTTTTTCCGTCAAGTTCAAAATCCGTTCAGTAGTTTTCGAGGAAATCAAAATAAATTTATTAATATTTTTCAGATTTTTTCGGGTTTCCTCGAAATATTCTTTCAGTATTGAAAGATATAGTTGATGTAGATATCTCAGGAGACGGGGAATTTCATGGGAAATGCAACGATATGTAACATGCCTTATATATTTTAATAAATTGACATGTTGTATGCATAATTCCGTCACAGCTGTAATGAAATATAGAACAAATAAAAACATTTAAAAAAAACAACCAACTTCCAAAAAAAAACTAAAAAGTGAAAAATAACTTTAATTTCGGAAGGCGGTGACTTTGGATATGTATTTTAATTTTAATTTTTATTATAAAAGTTTTTATTTTTCACTTTTTAGTGGTTCACATGTGCTTACCCCTTCATAGCGTCCCGGCGTGATGTTATGTTATGAACTGGTGTAAAAAATAAACAGATATGAGATTTCAGCAATTCCAGTCCATTTGCTATCATTTATTGAGGAGTTCCGTTGCCTATCTCCCAAGTTCTTCACCAGATCTTCACCAAATTGAAATGGGACCACTCCGAGAAAGTACTCTTCCAAAAACTATCCAAATCGCTTCAAGTGTGCCTATAAAATTTGAAGAGTTCTCTCTATTTCTCCAGGATCCCATCATCAGATCCTGACTTGATAATCATGAGACCACCTGAAAAGTATATGCTTTCAAACAAAAAAAATACAAATCAATCCAGCCGTCTTCGAGCAATCGGGGAACATACATAAAAAAAAGGTTCCGACGAATTGAGAACCTCCTCCTTTTGGAAGTCGGTTAAAAACAGGAAGCAATTTGCGGCTCTCGTTACGGTAAAGATTCATAGTACCTGAGTTAACGGTTAATTTCTAGTAATTCGTAGTCATCGGCAAGGTTCTTATTTAAATTTTAAATTAATATACAGATATAGTTCAAGTAGTGTTCTGAAATTGCTTCCTGAAGACCTGTGCAAACTTGTGTTATTAATCAGGTAAGGTACCCCCTTTACGGAGTCATAAACACCCACTTCCTAGACGAGTCTGGAAACTGTTTCTTTGAGATGAGTCAAAAACATTGGTACATATGGTAACGTCATGAAGCCCGGAAGATAGTAGCCGTCCTGAAGATATCTGGAATCTATTGGTGCAGGACCTCAGCGCCGCGTGGACTGGGAGCCCTACAAACCCACCGGGATAAAACCCGGATAGGCATACACCCTCCCTACACACCCCTCGCGTCCAAGCGATCACGCCCGTCCGGCACACATTAATTTAGGAGCTTAGTTAGACTAACAGGTTAATTTTTTCGTCGATAAATGGTTTTGTTTAACGTTTTTTTTTTTGGGATATTGTTTTCTACTTTTGGGGTGGATTTTGCTTTTCAATTTTTTATGGGACCAACTTCAAAGTTGGCCTTACTAATAAAAAACAAAACAATATTGGAGTACCGTTTAAAAATAATGCGTGGTCATGCATAAAAATAAAAAATGCGCGTCGACTTGAGAACATACTCCTTTTTTCTTCGTCGGTTAAAATGTGTTCTAGCAAGTGAAGGTAAAGCAAAGAAGTTAAATAAATAAAAGAAATTATTAGAAAATTAAAACCTCCTTCAATTTTTAAGATTATTGCCTCTCTCGCTTGCCACTCAATCTTAATTTTTCTTGTAGTAACAGAATTTTCAGACGTTCAAGAACGTAAGTTACATCAGCTGATGATTGATTGTTAACTTGAAATATACGTACGTCGAGAAAGTAAAAGAAAAAAAATAGGGTTTTAGAAAATAAATCTTTTTAATCAAGTCGAAATTTGAACGATTCACTAAACTAATATTTAGCGCCAACTCTCAACTAAGGCAGTTAGCTAGCTAATACAATATTATCTCTCCAAGATCAAGACAATCATAATGATTACCTTGTTAACACTACAGACTCACTTAATCTTTCTAATCTAGTCATTATAACAAGGTAGTAGAGGTGATAATTGATGAGCATAGCAAACTTCTCGTGGCAAGTTTCCTAGAAGTTAGACAGGGACGCAAAGTGGAAATCGTTTTTCATTTTAACAAATGGAGCGTTTTTTATTAGAAAAGTTTTCGTCGCCTTTCAATATTTTAATGTCTGCGTCCTTCGCTTATTGGATTCCCCGGGCAATGTTCAGCGATTACTTTTTCCAGAGATGTCACTGATATCATGTATCGGGTTGGTAATGGAATCTGGACTTTGATGTTTTTGCCTGTCTGTCGACGGGTTTTAGTACTAGAAATGTCTGTGATTTGGTAGACTGTAAAATTCGTAAAATATTAAACGGCAAGGGTATATGTTATAACGACATGCTGTATAATAATGAGTTTAAAAATAGCCTGCTTAATAACATCGCTGTGACTTAAATAACCTTTAGCGTAATTTGAGAAAAACAATTAAGCAGATACCTTATAAGTACCTAATTTAAATAATAAAAATAATTATGAAACGTACGTAAAGTTTCGTAAATTTTATCTCAGTGTTTCTAGTACACGGCTTTACACGTGGAATAAACGATGAAATATTTCGGTCTTATTGATGGCTTTACAGCCAACTAGCTTCTGCTCGCGGCTTTGCCCGCGTGTATATCTGAAAACATTCCACGGGAACGTACAATCGTGATTAAAAGTACCATAAGTGTTAATTCAGGTTATAAACTATCTGTCAGAAAATCAGAGACACATAATCCGTAGTTTCGGCCAAAGTAATGGGTAATTCCTACACCGTATCACCAACGGACATAAGTTTGGTACCCGACCTAAAAATGAATGAGAACGCGATTTAACAGATATCCCTACTCCCAATGTGTTTTTCCCGATGAAAAAGTTAATAATTCGCGTGTAGGGTACACTCCGAAGTCCCGAATTACTTTCGGACGGGCCCCTTTCTTCGTTGGCCGACTTACCTACAGAGTAGGTTTATCCAAAGACAGACAAAGGGGCTAAAGTTCTAGATAATAACATCTAGGGATCCTGAAAATGAGCGGGAGGCGGGATGACCGTACTCTTTGAATTAAAACTATAATTGAAATTGTGTCCGTGTCGTTTATTTGAAACTCAATTAATGAACAATAGAAGTAATTACACCAGACGGGGATTTTAATCATTGCTTTCGTTACTTTTACGAGCTGTGAGAGCTTTGCGCTATGAATTTTTAAATACTTTGGCACCTACAGAAAAACTATTTATTGTACAAATTAGTTTTAGGATTGAAAATAATGTGAGGACGTTTTCAATTGTTAATAATTGATGACTGTGACTGAAGGTCGTCAGAAGGGCGAACGAATGAAAATAACTTTAAAGTAATTTATAAATAACCTACTTGACAATGCTATCTATTCAGATCAAACAAAAATGCTCTTCTCTCTCTCTCTCCTAAAACAAAAATTCCGTACCTACAATGGATTTTATTTTACGATTATGATACAAAATAATTTAAACCACACATAAAAATATTAATAATAGCTTGAAAAATAAATAATAAGCTAAGATTAATTTTAAAATGTTCTTGTTTATTTACTCCATTTAAGTGTTAAACAGGAACTGAAGTACTTTAAAAATTACGCATTCAATTGTTTTGTGACTATTCTAAAATCAGTAAACAATTTACCACAAAGTAACTTATAATTTATATACAAAATTCCAATTAGCCCAGTTTCAGACTAATTGAGCTCTACAGTCGTTTTAAACAACACTTCACTGTACCTGAATATTTAGCTGTAATTAAAATCCTGTTCGGTAAATCACGTGGTTTTTTGGAAAATTTAAAATAAAAAACCTAGTTTGCTGAAATAATTTGATGTGCAATTTGGATAAACCACACTGCGCTTTGAACTTGTAGGGGGCTAAAACAACTTCCTAATAAATAATAACATATCACTACGCTTGTATACACAAAGGAAGAAGGAGAAGTGTATCTTTAGTACAGCCATATTTCACTAGTATGAGACGAGCTCACTGCCAACGACCAGGCCCTAACCCAAACTCCAGGTTGATACTGATAAATCCCAGAAGGAAAAACCCAATAAAAGTGGGTTCTGACCAGGGTTACGGGGCGTAATGTAATATGTTACAAAGCAAGCATTCGTGCAGTCAGTACGGGGAAACAAGCGATAGAGCAACACAGATTTTATGCGCATATGCATGCGGCATAACGACATGTTCGCTGCGAATCTTACATTACAACCCGTATCGCCGGTCAGTATCTTACATTACAACCCGTATCGCCGGTCAGTATCTTACATTACAACCCGTATCGCCGGTCAGTATCTTACATTACAACCCGTATTGCCGGTCAGTATCTTACATTACAACCCGTATCGCCGGTCAGTATCCACCCTAACATTTTGCTCACCCTGGGAATCGATCTGAAATTATTTGATGTGAATTTCAATAAACCATACCGCGCTTTGGATTTGTTATGTCTAGGCGTAACAAAGACTACCTAGTTTTTGGTCTCCTCTCTTACATCGGTTCCTCTTATATTTGGTTGCATTTTATTAGGTAGGTAACTGCCCCGACCCTCGCTCGAGCCGGCAAATTCACCTAAATAAAAAGTAAATTCGTGCCTAAATAAAATCTCTCCGATCCAGCGTGTCCTTTGCTGGCCTCTTCCAACGACGCCCTTTTTTTACCTGGAGGAATGCTCATGCATACTATGCTACCACGGGGAGATAGCGCAGTTATGTGGGATTCTAACCCACTAAAACTCCACGTTGTCCTTCAGTGCCGCTTGTGGTGGGAACACGGGAACGCGAACCCGCCACGGCTGTCCGTAGCCGGACCCTTCTCTGGGGAGTAACCCCCATCACCGGCGCACTAGAACACATGGCATGCCGTGACCACTCCAGGGACCAAATAGCGCATGGGTGCCAGACGACCCCGTGAATGGCACCCTTGGTCCCCCTGCGGCGGGTCGGGACAGTGGCCCCGCCGCCTACCACTTTTCGGCCGCAGGGGATAGGGAGAACGGCCTACGCAATACCGACACCCCTTCTCCCTTGCAGCCCCACCGCGTCCGTCATCTAACGGTGGCAGCTCCGTCCAGGCTGCGGAAGATGAGGAAAGTGGCGCTATCTATATACCACTCCTCCTCCGTCACGGCTCGCAGCCCCCAGCCGCGATTCCTACCATACGATATCGCGGCCCGCCTCAGTTGCTGCACCGTACTTAGCTAATTATTTATATAATTTATTTTATTGTTAAATTAAACTACCAAGTACGGTAATTGTGACATAAAAATTCTTGAACACGAATAAAAAGGTGATAGAGACGGTGCTAAAGCATTTAAAAAGTTCTCAGGGGACGAAAAACATTTTCTAATTCTGTAAATGTAATTAACCGAACAAGTTTCTTTATTTTCATCTAGAAATTGAAGAAAAATATTAGATGGAAACTTGTAAGAGATTAAATTGTGAAAGCCGATTAACTGAGCAGAAAAAACTGAACCTTTTATTTCTTAAGGTAGAGAAGCCACCCGCCAACCAGGTACATACTTATCTATATTATTCTTATCAATTTAAATGAACATAATCTCCATTGCATATGTAAGAAGGCACACCCTTTATGCCTGGAGGCTTTTATTATCGAGTTCTGTTTACGTTTATTGTTTTGTTGATATATTGACGTGTGCTAGCTGACATATGGCAAATAATTTAACTTTATGTTTTGTGTTTAGTAACGTTACTTACTTACCTATTATTGTACAGAATCAGGTTCTTCTAACTTAACAGACTGCTGTGCTGCTGGGAAGTTTGTTGCGCCACTTCTACTTCCCAGCTAAAGCACTAGGAAGTGGTGAAGGGCGGGCGTTTTGGAGGACTGTTTTATGTAATTTTGACGTTCAAAAACTGCTGATTCTCAGCCTAGTTTGAATAAATGACTTTTGATTTTGATTTTGAATCTGCCTAGCCTTTTCCCAACTATGTTAGGGTCGGCTTCCAGTCGAACCAGATGCAGCTGAATACGAGTATTTTACATGAAGCCACTGCATATCTGACGTCCACAACCCAGTAACTGGGTAACATGATACCCTTGGTAAGACTGGTAATCTTACTTTTCTGGCTTCTGAGCAACCGTAACGACTGCCAAAGATTATGAATGACAGCCGGGATCGACGCTTGACTCAGTGGGCATAACTTGCTTTCCGAGGCACGGAAGGGTCTCGACCTGCAATGGATTGACCCTTCGATCGATCTGTGTAGCTGTGATCAGCTACCCACGAGCCCTTATACCTAAAAATACTCACAGAAAGGCTGAAAAAAAAGCAGATTTTTTCATGGCACTCATATTTATATTTTCACTCGTGTAAACAATTACCATACCGACGCGTTTGACATCGACGTCCATTGCCCTTTGAAATAGTATTATTATTTTGATCAAAAAGTTCTTTTACCAGTTACATTTTAGTGAAACAAAATATTGAATAGGTACTAAATTATACAGCTACTGAATTTATTGGTGAAGAATAAAGTATATTCCTTCCGTCGAATTTTTACTTAAAGACGATTGGGAGCAATAGCCTTTATAATATTATGAAAATATAGATACTAGTAGCAGCAGTAGGTCTTACATATTCATTGAAGACTTGCCATTGCACTTACTCAGTAAGTCTAAATAATAGAGAAAATTACGCAAGAACGGCCGGAACTTACGAGAGTCGTAGGTTTGAACCCTGACTGAGGTGCTTTACTTTGTGTTTATTATTTCATTACCACTGCTCTCAAAACGGTGAAGGAAAACGCGAGAAAACGCGAGAAAATGTTCTAGAACCAAAAATTAGAAGTCATGTGACATCTACCAACCCGCACTGCCCATTACCTCTCACACAGAGGAGGCCTGTGGAAACATTATAGGCTAGAAAGAAAGAAAGAAAAATAGATTTATTTGTCACAGAAATACGTGCATATAAAAAGAAGACAACATTAAAAAAAACACCATAGCAACACAGATATTTATACATAGGCTTAAAAAACATAAATAGTCGGCAGCTGCACACCGTGACTGTTACAAGAAGGCTTCCACTCAGCATGATGCTGTGCTATGGGACCCACAGCACAGCGCTGATTTTCTGTGGTCACCCGAAAACAACGATAGGCTGATTATGCATGCATGTTATGTGTGATAGTGAAGAACCATTAAATTAGCCACGTGGTTTGGGTCCCATACCCTAAAATTGGTAAAGCACTAAACACCAAAAAAGTTTGAAATTTAGGTAGACTTTAATCAAATATTATTAAGATCATCTAAGCCGTTTTTACGGCTAGAAGTTATAGCTCCGTGACATAAAGTAAGATTGCGTAGACTTAGAAAAAGCGTCAGCACCTTTTAGGTACAGAATCAGAAACTGTAGTTAATGCAATTTTTTTTTAACAATCTTAAAAGTTTTTTTCAGAATTATGTAACACCTAGATAGAACAAACGAAAAAAAAATGCCGCATAATAATATAAATAACATTTGATTGGATTTAAAATCTGTAGAATCCTCGTTTTAAATATTCTGTTTTTCTTTATCGACACACGGAGTCATTATGTTACATTATAACTGCACGTTTTATTTGTATAGGTATATCTCATAACTTATAATGTTAAATGAACTATTTTTTGTTCTTGCTTGGCTCTTGTGAAACAGGAACTTTTAAAACAAGAGCCAGGGCTATATTGATGTTTGTAACTTGAAGTGTAATGAATAAATAAAAACAATATTTACGTTTATTCATTTTTCAACTTATTAGATACATTTTTATTTTTTTTATAAAATAAACTTAACAAAAGATTATTTTTGTTATTTATTTTTTGTTTGCATAAATTCTCTAAGCTGAACACCAAAAACGCAGACAGTACCACCAAAAAACATTTTTAAATTCAAACCTGAACTTCTCCCTTCACCGAGTTACTCACAACATTATTCCTCGAGGTGAGACTTCTAAGTCCAAGTAAGTCCTTAATAAGTTGAATAGCAAATAAATCACGTCGGTAATAAAATAATTTATAGCCACTGACACCGACACGATTCACCACAAAACTTGTCTAATGAGTTTACTTCTTATTGGCATTTACCGGTTCTAGCGCGGAACTCCCCGGTTCAATTCTCTGTTGAAGTTCTACAGTTGATGCTGTGTTTGATATCGGGATAGTAAGCTTTAATCAGGAAACTGCGGGGTAATTGCGTATACGCATGAAATTGTCGCAATGCCTTACATTTGCTACGCTCATTGACGTTGTTGAACAGACGATTTTTTCAAAAAATTTGTTCAGAACTCTCGGATTGGGATTAGAAGTGTGTTATACTCGTATATCCAATTTGGGTGTACTATCGACGGCCGAAAATGCTCGTATTATATTTTTTTGGTGTAAGTACTGTCCTAAAAATCCGTTACTCATTTCAAAGTCACGCAATTTAATGTGATCTTGAATCGTCAAGATCTTTTACAAGTACAAGTCTTGTAAATATTGAAAAGTTACCCCGGAATATTGTATTTAGTGCTGGTGATCTTATTTATGAATGTTTCTGGTTTCTGTAAATAATGACAATGGAAAGCATATTGGATGAAAAGGTAATAAAGATAATAAGACGATGAAATGTTTGTATTGCAGGATGCAGTTTCTGATAGCATTTTTCATTTATATAAATTGCTTTATTGAACACATGGCTGAGCCGTTATTTTTAAGATACATAATATTTTAGCTTTTTTTTTACCAAACTGTTTGGGTTTCGTAACGAAATTTTTGAAGGGCTATTTATCTATACTATCTATACTAATATTATAAAGAGGTAAAGTTTGTGAGTTTGTGAGGTTGTAGGTTGTAATCTCTGGATCTACTGAACCGATTTTGAAAATTCTTTTACCAATAGAAAGTCACGTTATTTGTGAGTGTTATAGGCTATATATTAACCCGAAAAATGAAAAGACTTTTTTGTGGTAGTTTTGGGTATTTGCAAAGTAAGTCGGAGAAAAAATGGTAGAACGACAACGTTTCTTACGAACGATGCCTTAACGATGAGAGATATATAATTGAGTTTTAAAGAAAAAATGTAGAGCTTGATAATGCCTTCAAAAACTTTGCGACAGCGTATGTCTAACTTTTATATTTAAGTCACAAAAAGTAGTTTTTTATATTGAAAAAATAATTTAAATCGTTAGGTCGTGTTCATTGTTCATGTTATCAACAATTAAGAATTATTATCAAAATAAGTAAATTTGTCGTCTCAACTGTTTAAAGCAAAAGACTTTTCCCTCATACTGCATATAATTTGGACGAATGGTTAAAGAGATAATACGAAATAGGTATGGAACCGCGACCGTGTCAAATCAAAATCAAATCAAAATATTTTACTTCACATAAACCTACATGGGCACTTATGAAACGTCAGAAGCTAAGTGCACGGTTCCAATTTGTCGCTTCCTATGGAGAAGAGCCGGCAAGAAACTCCACTCTTTTAAAACTAATTGGCTTTGTCGTAATCTATTGAGTGATATTTCTATTAAACGGTTTTTTTATAGTAAAAATGTTTACCGCCCAACGAAGTGGGCACGGGTCAACTAGTAGGTACATACATAAATTCACGCGCTTCTTCACATGTGGGTTGGCAAAAACTACAGAACGTCACCTGCTACGATATTTCAATCAATCAACTCAGCCTATCGCAGTCCACTGTTGGACATAGGCCTCTCCCAGGCTGCGCCACAACACTCTATCCTCCGCCTTCCGCATCCAGTCTGTCCCAGTCACCTTTTTAAGGTCGTCGGTCCATCTAGCTGGGGGGCGTCCCACACTACGTTTGCCGATACGCGGTCTCCACTCCAGGACTCGTCTCCTCCACCGTCTACTATCATACATCCGATCATCTAACGTACTCGTTTTGCTTCATTAACGTTTATACACGCACGCCCACCGGTTGCGTGTACTACGCATATAACCCTTTTGAAGAACGTCACCAAGGGCATGTTACTGTAAACATAATAAATTAAGTATTCTAGTTTCGTTGCACCTGTGATCAAAGAAACTAAAGTATAACGAGACATGAACTACAATAAAACCCTTCTGTAACGTGTGTGATAGAAAGGTTTTAGTTATTGTTTGGAATGTCTCGTTATTATTTTAGTTAAAAGCTAACGAGACGCTGACATCTCGTTAGTTTTTGATCTAGGCACATACACGTATCTATGCTAAAATATGCAGAAAGAGCAAAATTTCAGCAGAAATGGCAGTTTACAAATGCTAATAACCTTTTTCTTTGAAGCGGGAATGTTTTAGCGGGAATATTTTATGACATTATGTGCTCATTTCGTAAAAAAAAACAATTTGAACTTAACTTATGTGGAGAATGTGAAGAAATGTTAGTAGTATTTAAAACAGTGAACTTGCTCACTGAAATCACCTACACTTACTTTATTTTTAGAAAAACAGGAATCTTTCAAAAAAAATATCACAGGTTATAAAAAAATGCTCCGCAACGGGGTCTAGAACCATGTGCTACCACGATTGCGGCGGTAAGTCCCCTCTTTGAGGAGTGGCTTGAGAGGCGGCATGGCGTCCTCACCTTCCACCTGACGCAGGTCCTTACCGGACACGACTGTTTCGGGAGGTTCCGCACGTGAGGGAGAGACAGTACATGCGCCCTCACGGCTTTAGTCGTCGCAGGAGACACCCTGGGCGTCGGGAATCCCAGGCTGGTTCCTGGCCACAATAGGCGCGGGCTTGCGGACGGCGAGTAATGGGTAGCTTGCTGTCCGGTAAGGACCAAGCCTGGGTCGACGGCGCGTTGTGTTCCACGCGCGCCTCAAAGAGATATCAGCACCTACTGGTGGGGTCTGCAAGGGCCGATGCCTGCCAGGGGTGCGGGTTGTTCGAAAGAGATACCGTGGCACATAGGAGCACCTGGCAACTGAGGGAACACGGGTGGGTTTTAGTCAGTAAAAGTCTGACACGTCCTCCTGCTCCACCCAGAGCGGGAGAAGTTATTTGATGATTTCCCACCCAAAAAAAATAAAAAAAACGGGGTCTAGAACCATGTGCTAAAACATGGTTTCCGTTTACGCGTCGATGTTCCTACCACCCTGTATAAATAGAATTTACTTAGGTACTCTTGATTTAATCCACTCGCCTTACTTAATCAAGTGCCAAAGCGAACTTAACTAAAATTACTCACTTTGTAATTGTGAAGTTCAGTGAGTGAGTGAAATTATTGCGAGCCGGGAGAGTGCGCGGTCGAGTTGAAAAGCCAGTCGGAGGAACAGCAAACCGCATTATAGTGTAGTGATTGAAAAGTTGAGACTTCGAGAATGTTCGAAGGTAGCTCCAACATTCCATTTTCTTATTATTGCGCGTTATAAGTCACTTTCATAGGTATTTGTTTGGTGCGAAGTTATTCGTTAAGTGCTAATAATTTGGATTGGCGTGTGGTTTTGGTTATTAATATTATAAGTTTTAAGTGGAGCTTTTATGAGCGGTTGGATTTTGCAAGACACGATTACAGTTAAATATAACTGATTCTAGATAGGTTCTGTAACTGACAGTAGCTGTCATCTAACAGCTGGCCGAAGGGACCCCGAACATTTCGTAAATTTGGAGACTAAAGGCTTATTAAAAATCAAAGATGTTTAATGTTTAAGTTATTTTGTTGGCTTGCTGCGCGCTTTGGTGTTTACTGTAAATGCAGCAAGCAATTCGTTAAAAAAAAATAGTAGCTTGCCGCGCAACTAGTATATAAATGTCACCGTAAAATTGTAAATACCGTTAGATTATAATCTACTAGCGGCCCGTCCCGGCTTCGCACGGGTGGACATTTTTTTTTAACATATTGGGATAAGTAAAGATAATTTAACTTATAAGTTTCTCGCCGCGTTGCTCGCTGCGCTGCACTACCCGGAACCATATCGGCCGCGCGTCAGCGTGTATTTTTTATCCATTTTGACATTTTAATTTCGTAATATCTTTTGAATGGAATGTCCGATTTCAATAATTCAAAGTAATCAACAGGTATTGAAACAGTCTTGAATACGATATAATTTATTTGGATAAGAATTAATACAAAGGTATGGATAACATGGTCTGATTTTGATCGGCATGTCTATCAACTTTTAAAATGTAAAAAAGGAGTTATAGTGACATAACCACAATAGTTGGACATATGGTCTAGCGAAGCTTTTTGTAGATATTGATACGTTCTATAATACTGTAGAACATTTTTTGTTCTATCATCAATACTTTCCGCAACGCATGCGATGAATGACATTTTATGGCTAATTTTTTACACCTTAGGTTGGTCTTAGTAAGGATTTCTAAGGATCTCTATTTTTTTTAAATAATCAATACAACGTGTCGTTTTGCATCCTCGTCAAATTCAAGGAGGTAACTATGCTAATGATTCTCGACACGAATCAATAATAAAATAAGTAGGTATTTTTTTAAATTTTTTTAATTTATTTTAAAACGCGGCCCGTGTGATACCGCACTGTAACTGGTTAACCTGGGTTCAAACAGTTTTCGTCGCACAAACCAGTCCTCGAATTACTTGTTGCGATTTTTTATTTTACGGCTATGAAAATACAGTCGAGAACGCAATGGTTCGATTACCATTGCGTTCTTGACTGTATTTTCATAGCCGTAAAATAAAAAAACCTACTTATTTTATTATTGATTCGTGTCGAGAATCATTAGCATAGTTACCTCCTTGAATTTGACGAGGATGCAAAACGACACGTTGTATAGCCTATGTTACTCAGTGATAATGTAAATTTCTAACGGTAAAATATTTTTTTAAAATCGGTCCAGTAGTTTTTAAGTTTATTCGTTACATACAAAATTACAAATCTTTCCTCTTTATAATATTAGTGTAGATAGTGTAGAAGTATAGATGTAGATTAGTGTAGATGTAGATCTCGCGATAATGTGAACTGTCGAAAGATTGTGAACCGTAACATATACGTAATACTGCTAACAATTTAACGCATTATTTTTCGGTAGATTATAATCTATCGAAGTGAAACCATCAAATTGTGAATTGGTATCAAGACGGATAGTACCTTGCGCAATAACTAAATAGTCAAGTAACTGCCACTAACTTCGAAGAAGCGTTCGCCGGCCGCTGCCGGGGCACCGCTTGCTTCGCTCGCTCGGCTCGCGCGCGGTTGGTCGCAATTCTAACCTCATCATCATCATCATCATCATTTCAGCCGAAAGACGTCCACTGCTGGACATAGGCCTCCCCCAAGCTCCTCCACTTCGACCGGTTCTACGCTTCTCGCATCCAGCGGATTCCTGCGGCCTTCACAAGGTCATCGGTTGGTCGCAATTCTAACCTAACCTATTCGGTCGGTAAGCAGTATGGTGCAGTTCACAATTTATCGACAGTTTATAATCTCGCGAGATAAATTATAAACTAACGGTTTTCACAATCATACGCTGTCATATACAACGTTTTGACATCAACTGTCGCGCAATAGCCCACCAGATAAACAGCCGTCTGGTCGGATGGTCTTTTCTTTTCTATAGAGGATGAGTGAACTTTACACTCTGCTCCTAATGCCTCTAAAGATACTTCATTTTTCTACCTGGCTTGTCAAGCCAACTCCTTCGTGGCCACGAAATCAGAGTTTTAGTTAAATCTAGTCAGATTCCAGGACGCAAAACTCAGATTTAGCGTTTGCGGTCACTAGACGAACGAATCAGGTTAATCATTTAATAATAATTTTCAACAATAATCAACATTTATTAATACTAGCTCATTAACACCCACACTCAAATATATTGTTTATAATTATTACCATGCGAATAAACAAATTAAACCAGTTTTGTATATTTGCCGTGCAAAGTGTATGATTAATGAAATTAGTACTATTATTATGAATGGTGGATTATCGTTAATATAATAATATAATTATTGGTAAGCGTACTGATTAGTAATTTCCACGTTTGAACCTTTGTTGTGGAAGTTAGCTATTGAACGATTACCTTGGTGGTACTACCTACTAGGAATTTATACATCATGATCAGTATCAATTACGTTTAGCTTAATTTCTGACAGGTCATATGAGTTACTTCATATCATTGTTTATTTTATTTGACCGTATAAACCATATTTTTATTTTATTTTTTATTAATGAAATTTTGAGATATGGAGTGATGTTATGGGGAAACAGCGTCAACGCAAGTGAAGTATTTATAATCCAAAAAAATGTGTCAGAATACTGGCCCATATTAACAATACCCAAAGCTGTAAGCCATATTTTAATAAATTAAAACTCCTTACTTTACCTTCTATATAATTATATAGAAGGTAAAGTAAGGAGTTTTAAAAACAAATATACAAAGGTCATATGTATATATATACATATGACCTTTGTATATTTGTTTTTAAAAATAGCAACATTTTTCCAAAAACCAAAGATATTCATAACTTAAACACACGCCATAAAAATAGATTACACTTCCACCCTCTCGGATAAAAATGCTTTACCATAGCCCATATTACATGGCAGTCAAAATTTTTAACAAATTAATTGAACAAATAAAAAAAGAACATTAAGAAAATTAAAAGAATATCTAACGCAAAAATGCTTTTACTCGGTCGCAGAATACCTAGAATAAAATATTAGAAAATACGTAGGTATATACTACAGTCATGTAATAATACACAAAAAAAAAACTCATAGTTATGTTTATTTTTATTAAGCTAAAATTATTATTATGTTGCCGTGCCCTAACCGGGTTTCATGTTGGAACTTACTTACTTAAATGAAAAACAACGAAATGTACACATTAATGCAATAAATAGATTTGATTTGATTTGATTTTTCATTTACTGTTGAATATTAATTACTTACCTATTATTGTATAGAATTGTATAGAATCAAATTCTTCCAACTTAACAGATAGCTGTGCTGCTGGGGAGTTTGTTGCGCCACTTCTTCTTCCCAGTTAAAGCAGTAGGAAGTGGTGAAAGGCGGGCGTTGTGGGGGACCGTCTTATGTAATTTTGACGTTCAAAAAGTGCTGATTCTCAGCCTAGTTTGAATAAATGACTTTTGATTTTGATAAGATGATAGATAGGATCCCACGTAACATAACATCAAGCATTGATCCGCGAAGGGTTAGACAGAAGTGTATCTGTAGTAAACCGACATTTCACCAGTTACCTTTAAGTTCAGATGTAATAGGGGCCGAGCCTATTGTAGTCAATCGGTCACAAATCCGGACTACGGGATGCTACTGACTCATTCCTGATGGAAAAACCCAAATCACTTTGCTCGACCTAGAAATTTAACCCAGGTCAGGATGCGCAACTGTAGCGCTTGTGACCACCAGACCAACGAGGTATTCATGTGTACGTAGGTACATTATGTTGAACATATACGGTAATATAGGGTGTAATTTTAATCACCGTTAAGCTCATAAGGGGTCATTGTACTCATCATTATGAACAACTTTTACTATGGGCCCAAACCTGAAATCGCGAAAATAAAATCAGCTGTTCCTTACATTTTGACGAGTTATGCGAACATAAATGTAGGGAACAGCTGATTTTATTTTCGCGATTTCAAGTTTGGGCCCATAGTAAAAGTTGTTCATAATGATGAGTAAAATGACCCCTTATGAGGTTAACGGTGATTAAAATTACACCTTGTATTTTAGTCTAGGTGACAACCAAACGAAAACACATTTTAAAAGCGTTAACACCTAAAAAAACTCAATAAACGTTACCAAATTACACAATTACATAGGAAACGTCAACAATCGTTTACATTCTAATTCGCCCGTTATTTCTAAGAGCCTTAAAAATAATCCGGAAAAAAGATAAAAGAAGATTGTATGGCACAATTCCTTAACAATTGAAGGGGATTGGGCAAAGATCAGGCTCAATGGGATAAGGCAGAAAATTTAATTAACACTGTTCTTTTGAAACTAAATTATTAAGAATATCAAAGAAATCCCAAGGCGCTAGAGTATCTCATTAAAATGATAGAATGGTCTTTTTCGTGCTAAAGATCGGAGTTTTTGTGTAGTTTGTTGCGAATAGGCGACCCGCAAATTTCCATGAAATGTATATTGTGTCTAGCCTGTTATTTCTTGCTGTAAATTCTCATTTTTCGAAGTAATTTGCTTGTTATTATTTTCCTTTTTACGTGTATTAGGAGTTATGTTTCAACCTTATTAGGTAAAAATATGTATTAAGTACATTGCTTTTTTTATTTGTTGACCAAATATTTAGCTCGATAGTTGCTTCATTAATTTATTTGACGAGTATAACATTGTACCATTTACAGATGGATAAGTGTTGCTCATTTTTAGTGAGCAAGAAGTGAGCGATTATTGATGTTTTCTTCCGAGTTCAGTTATTTTTTTTTTTGATGATTTGTGTTTTTTTAAAGATTTGCCTACATAAGTGTGTTTAATAGTCCAATTCCAATCTTTACAAGAGAGATGCATTAATAATACCAGCCTTTTACTGCCCCACTTCATCTTCTCACACAAACAAAGCACGAGCATTGATCACCACGCTTGCTGAAGACGGGTCGGCGGTTTCAGACACCTCAGGTTTTCCACATGATGGTTCCCTTCACCAATGTCAGAAATGTCCAAGATAAACAATGTGGCGGACATCTACGATACCACATGTGAACTACGTATCGCACTGACGTCACGCAAAATCTTGCATCGCGACAGAAAGGTTTTACATGAAATGAAATGTTTATTTGTAAGTAGATCTTAAAAGGCTGCCCTCTACCAGCGAAGCCCTAAGCCGAGGTACTTACCTTAGCAAGCAGTCACTCTAGGCTTAAGCAATTAAGCCTTGATTGGAAGCCTAAATTTATTAAGGTTACCACAGATAAGTCCAGTTAAGTAGCCGACAATCTCTTAAGTTGACCTGCGAGATGTTTATCATCATCATATCAGCCGAAAGCCGTCCACTGCTGGACATAGGCATTCCCCAAAAGGGGGTTTTTGCCATAATCGCCACGCTTGGCAGATGGGTTGGCGATTGCAGTATGGTGGTAAAATGCACAGAGAACGCTGCTGCCCATTCTCTAGTCGCCCTAGTCGCCTTCTACGACACTCACGGGAAGAAATGGGATTGTGCTATTCTTTCACGTTCGGCATGACACGGAAACGCGAGATGTCATTCCCAAACAAAAAAAAATCTCTCATCAATCGTTGGGCAGTTATAGAGGATGAGAGGACTTTACATCCTGTTCCTCATACCTCTAATACCATAAAGTAATACCAGATGCATAGATTCAACACAATTTTTTTTCCATCTTCCATTTCAACTATCGCAATTCACCCTTTAGCTATATGATCAGTATGATAAGGGGCAATACGCCCTTTTTATCACAATAAAGGAACGCGTCCAACATACCCAGTGGGGTAACACGTCACTTCAATAGAAATGAGGTTTTATTCGATTTCGTGACCATTCGATCTAGTCAGTGTCCCGGTCTGCCAACAGAGACTTCTCTGACCCTTATCATAGCCTAGATAACTCCCTTTGGGTACAGCCATAGAGTATGAAGGCATAGAAGCAAAAATGCTGAAGGCTGTTTCTCCATTTTGCCTACACGCGACTTGTGCCAAGCGACACGTGCGCCCGCCACCTGTTTCCATCCGTAACTCCTCAACCGCAAGTTGCTTGACTCGTGGCATGCTCTAAAGACTCCTACACACATGCCGGCGGCACAGCCAGCGGATCTTTACCTTGCGGGTATGCTTCAGGTGATATTAGCGGCATAGTGCCGCATTGTTGGTGGCTTAGTGTGTAGGAGCCTTTAGCCACTTCCTTCTATTGTTTTCTCCCCAGTCGCTGTTGCAATACCGTGCATACGCGGGGCGGTTAATCGTGTAGCTCGTTGCCACGAAGTTTGAGCCGAGCGAGTAAATAAAAAGGGAGAGTTGAGATCGTATCGCCAAGCTGTCTGGTATAGTGGATTTCCTATTGTCACTCACAATAGGAAATCCAATGTTCAAATCATATTGTTCATGCAAAAATTGTTAAAAACGAGCGAGCAAGTCGAGTTCAGTGTCAATTATAAAACGCTACATGCCTTCGAAGTACCAGGTTGTCATAACTCGATAAGAGTACACCTGACAGTATACGGTACGAAGTTTGCGGATCAACTAGTTCTTTATAAATTCATAAATGGGAAATAACTTTACAATGACATACACAATTACCCGTTCCCAGCATTGGGAAGCTTAGTGACCGATGATAATTGTGACACAAAACATTAATTTGCGTGACTGTACTTTGTCATGAATTGGGGTAAAATACGAACGTGTGTCCAGTTGGAGAAAAGTGAGTGTGTTAAAGTTGTTTTTCCAGAAACACATAGGTATTTGTTTACATTTTTGGAAATACAATTGCTAACTCAGAATACACGAGATTCGTCGCTTCTGTATTCCTTGTGATTTGGTTTCCTTACTCTATGATACCG
Source organism: Polymixis lichenea (assembly GCA_949091785.1). Taxonomy (NCBI): domain Eukaryota; kingdom Metazoa; phylum Arthropoda; class Insecta; order Lepidoptera; family Noctuidae; genus Polymixis; species Polymixis lichenea. The sequence continues at coordinate 20,684,132 of OX420944.1, forward strand.
TTGACGTCTAGAATAGCAATTGATTTGAAAATTGACTAACTGCCCACATCGCTCTACGTGTAGTATAGGGCGTTGTTAAAAGTAATATCATTTTAGGTTTAGAGCTGACGTTCATAGAATCTAAACTGTTCAGATATATTTCATTGAAGAGTACCTGATGAAGTCTAGACAAAATCAAACTGGCTACTAATTTATTTGTATAATTATGATGACATAGCTTTTATATTCTGTGTTTAAGTTAACTCACACACTGAAGTATTACTTGTTAAAATATTAGGAGAGTCATCTAGTCTTACAATATTTGTAAATAAGCATGTGAGCTCCATGGAACTATCATTGATTCATTAAGCATTCTTTTAACATATTGTGGTAGGTAAAAGTAATTTAATTCTAGGTGTATTGTCTTCACAGGTAATGATATAATTAATGTTTTCAAAATATTGCAATACATTTAATAACAGTAACGGTGGTGTTTCTTGCCCATTCTTCTCCCTACCAAACGATCTTTTGTAGACTTTGAGACTAAACCGTGCAGGTATATTTTTAGTAATATATTCATTTAGTAATATTTAAAATCAAATATTTGGTAAACGATAAATGATAAATGAGAAATGATTTTATTTCTGTAAGTAGGTTTGTACAAACACTTTTACACGTCAATCATATTTTTTTAAACTAGATGAGGTCGGCGTTTCCTATCTGACTACTTTGAGAAGAAAGGCCGAAACGAACTCAGAGGTCACAGTCTCTTTTAAAGTCCAGACATAATCTTGGTCAGATCATGTGAAGACCGTGTGGATCGGTGTCTGAAATGGTCTTTGGAGAAAAGAACCACGCAGATTGAGTGGTAAGGTACTCGCAACCGGAGCGCGTCACCTACCGCTACCAGACATAAGAATGTGTACAAAGCTAAGTAGTGCCAGCCACATAGGTACCGATGTTTTCGGCCTTTACCGATGAGAAAAAAGCGTAAGATTATTTATTCATGTAATATCGTGAATGTTTCTGACTTTTCCTTATTGGTTCAGATAATCTATGTTTATGTTTAAGAAGTTTTACCAATCAATCAACTCGTCTTGAATCTGTTAGACATAAGCCTCTCTCCAGCGGCTTTAGAGTGCTTTTACTTTCGATTGTATCTACAATTTTTTCTTATATGTAACCCACGTTTTAGTGTAGCTTTTATCTCACGGCTTCTTGCTCCCGGCTTTCACTTTTAGGCCACTCACATTTTGGTTTGGCGTATACAAATGGAATCGCCGTGAGGGGACTCGCTAGAAGACAATATAGACATTATTCGTGATGTTCTTCATGATGATGATGAGGGGCTTGTGGCTAAGTAACAATAGCTGCACGGGTCAATCGATCAGGTTAAGCTACGCTTGCCGCGGTTGGTCCGTGGATGGGTGACCATCTTTACATACCAAGACCCCTCCGTGCCTCGGAAAGCACGTTAAGCCGTTGGTCCCGGCTGTCATTTGAGGATCTTTGACAGTCGTTACGGGTCGTCAGAAGCCCGAAAGTCTGACAATCAGTCTTACCAAGGGGTATCGTGTTACCCAGTAACTGGGTTGTGGAGGTCAGATAGGCAGTCGCTCCATGTAAAATACTGGTATTCAGCTGCATCCAGTTAGACTGAAAGCCGACCCCAACATAGTTGGGAAAAGGCTAGGCAGATGATGATGATGATGATGATGTTCTTCAGAAAGGCGTGACTGTATGTTTGACAAGCATACCTATTCACAAGCATTCGATACACTTCCGTGCCGAATCGAACGTCAATCAATGTTACCAGTCGGAAATCCCAAGGCTGATTCCCGGCCACCGTAGGCGCGGACTGGCGGATGGCGAGTAATGGGTAACTCGCTGTCCGGTAAGGACCAAGCCCGGCTCGACGGCGCGTTGTGTTCCACGTGTACCTCAAAGACCTACGCTGCTGCACATGGATTAAAATATAATGTAAAGAAATGTTAATACATGGTCTTTGAGGTCAGAGGCAAACGCCGTGGAGAAGGACCCGAGTTGCTGATGAACGGGTCACCAATTAAAAGGGTGTCAAGTTTTAAATACCTAGGGCATTGTCTTGCCGCTGATCTCAGGGACGATGCAGACATTGAGAGGGAGCGCAGGGCTCTGGCGGCCCGGAGTAATATGTTGTCCCGTAGATTGATTTGCACGGTGTACATACCAAGTAAAATTAACACTTTTCAAGGCCTTTTGCCAAAGTTTGTACACGGGCAATCTATGGGTCAATTGTACTAAGAGATTGCTGGATGCCCTGCGCGTCTAATATAACAATGCTTTCAGGATGTTACCGTAGTGCGTCGGAGATGTTTGCGCAAACCCGCACCGACGGCTTCTATGCAATTATACGCAAAAAAACTGCGTCGGTACTGAGGAGAGTGAGGGGTAGTCGAAACAGCATGCTGAAAACTGTAGCCGAGAGCTTCGGCTCTTCGATTGTACAGTAATTTGTGCGGAGGTTGATTTTTACCAACACTAGGCCATAAGTTATTTTCTTGTATGTTACAACACTATATGGATATTTTTGTCCAAAATAAAGTTATTCTATTCTATTCTAAAGAGATGTCAGCACCAACTGGGGGGGTGCGGGTTGTTCGAAACAGATACCGTGGCTTCTGGTACATAGGCAACTGATGGAACACGGGTGGGTTTCAGTCAGTAAAAGTCTGACACACCCTCCTGCTCCACCCGGAACGGAAGAAGTTATTTGATGATTTCCCACCGTCAAAAAAAAAGAAACCAAACAATGTTATCAAAGGAATCTTCTAACCGCTGTTCAGATATCCGAAAGCCGAAAATGTTGACACTTTAAAGCAAATAGACGAACGCTATTCTTCTGACAGCTATGTGCTGTAGGGAACTTGGCAAATCAGGTAGCCGAAAATGTAATTTTCAACTCAGAAGCCTAACGAATGGTAAACGAAGAAACAGGACTATGTAGGTAATTGTAGCAGTTGTCGTTCTATAGTTTCTGCTTACATTGGAAGAAGACGTAAGCTTAGGAATGTATGTATGTATGAAAATACTCATAATTTCAGGTGCTGGTACTTATTTGTATGCCGTCCGATCATCAAATTAGTCTTGCAATTGTCATCTCAGTTTATTACTGACTATAACTTTAGTTGATAGGTTTGCACTAACCCAAGCCAAGATATTACCCTCTTCACAATCTCTCAACGGTATTAAGAATTCCCTATTTTATTGTTTCATATAAAATTCTTCGCTAAGTTTTAAACAGCGAAAAGTTTCTAAACTTTCTTTTGTTTTTAATACAAATGCTGTGTTATTCATAAGGTTGGTTTTAATAATGAGGTGTGTTGTTTGTACAGTTTTTGTGAGTTGTTCAACGGTTAACTAAAGTTGTGTTACTTTGTATTGTGCTGCGTTGAGTCTAAGCTTTTATGCTGCGTTCATACTTGTGCAATAATGCACAAAGCGAATTAATTAAACGATAATTTGGATACTGAAAAACATTTCTCATTTAGTGTTAGAACGAGAATTGATAACATTTTAAGTCCATTAATATATCCTCGCTTTTTTTCCTTAACCTATGTCAGAGCAGATAATGCAAGACCTAGAGCTGTGGTGGCGGCCCAGTGGTAACGGCCGTGACTTTTGAGTTGTAAGTCGTAGGTTTGAACCCAGACAGGTGCTATACTTTTTGTAGATTATTTCATCACCACTCCTGTCAATACGGTGAAAGAAAACATTGTGTGGGAATTAGAATGTCCTAGAACTAAAAATTCGGAGACATGTGACATCTACCAACCCCCACTGCGCCCGCGTGGTGGATTACTGACCGTCCTTCGCACAGAGAGGAGACCTGTTTCTCAGCCGTATGAACATTATGGGCTGATATGGATTATACGCGTGATGTTATGTTTCTGTTCGTGATTACAATTACCTTCGTCTATATTGAATCCCAGCCACCTTGACCTCACCTGCCCAGTACATTCACTTAATAATAACTTATTGGTCCTTGTCAGACCAGACGCAATCGAATATTAACGAGATCGGGGACTAACTAACTAACCCTAAAATTGTATTAAATTCGGGCCTAAATAATATTTTATTTGGTAAGTTATTCATAGATGGGGTACATTCACCAAAAGAGATTAGTAACCGGGGCGTCGGTTATGGTTGAAGTTTTGTAAGAAATCGATGAATAAAATTAATTTAATTAATAGAAAGCCGAAGAATTGCCAAACTTAGTGGCAGTGGGCAGGGTATATTGTTCACAGAACAGATGGCCGATGGGGACGAAAAGTTCTGGAGTGGCGACCGCGCACCGGAAGACGTAAAGTTGGAAGGCCTCCCACAATGTGGACCGATGACCTTGCGAGGGCCGCAGGAGTCCGCTGGATGCGGGAAGCACAAAACCGGACGAAAGTAGCGGAGCTTGGGAGAGGCCTATGTCCAGCAGTGGCCGTCTTTCGGTTGAATGATGATGATGATGATGACGATGAATAGAAAGCAGTGGCGAAAGCACTATATAACACGAATCCTACCGGATTTCCTTCGGTGATTCGCATCTCTACCGCTTTTGAAAAATGGCACGTCAATAGTGTCTACTATTGCCAAAAAATATAGTAACACTACGGGTATTTAATTCACCATAATATTCAAACAACAGAAACGCTTATTTTTAGCTTTGTATTACAACAAAAAGAAATGTTCTAAATTAAACCCGGCGCCAAAACGTCATAATCGAGAACTAAAAATTCACACAACAGCGATCCCGTAATCATGTCACTTTAGGTCACGTGGCACCGCTTGATATGGACGAGAGGAAGCCGCTGTACGACGGGTATGACAGAGACAGATATAGAAAAATGCGGCAGCGAGAACGAAATGGAGGAATTTATTTGGTTTTCAGCTGTTCAATTTCATAGTATTCGATTATTTGTACCTATTCCTATATTAATTTTACATTGATGGTACCTAAGTATTCTTTATTGATAAGTCAGTTAAAACCGGTTTCGCTTCGGCTTCTCTCTTAGAAAAATTGACACCTCGCCGCTGATAGAAGCAGTGGTGTCCCAGTATTATCGACCCCGACTGACCTACAGTTCAAATAGTTGTAGGTCGTGAGTAACGAACCCAAGCAAGCGTTTTATTTGAAGTCAAAAATTTCATCACCACTGCTCTGAAAACGGTGAAGGAAACGCCGTGTGGAAACGTCGTGTTCTAGAATGAAAAATTTTAAGACATGTGACATTTACAAACCCACATCGGGCCGCGTCCGCGGTGGATTTTAGCTTACTCCCTCTCGGAAAGAAGTGGCCCTGTGTGTCACATTGTGAACAGTAGCAGCCGATTTGGAATAGAAAACAAACAGTAAATTTATCAAATTAAATTTAATTAGAAAAATCCATCGGTTTCTGACGACCCCGGTTTCATATCTCTTTTGGTGACAGTACATAAATATGTCATACAAGAGATATTCGTAATGTAATTGGATAGAGGTCGGTGACATTGAGTGGCCATAGCCATAAGTAAATAAATTCGTCTCTAAGGAATTTCGATTCAATGTTCTCTTTGTAACAAACATAAATATGTAGGTATACCTACTATCTATGTAACTATTTCTATTTTTATTACAACGAAGCATTCAAAGCGCTATATACATAATTATACTAAATTACTTAAATTGTTGAGGCTTCGTTAGATTAATTTTGTAACAGTTGACACAAGATGTATTTTAAAGAAATAAAAATGGCGGCTGACAAACGCCATCTTGTAAAAGTAAAAACAAAATGGCGTCAATGGTATCTCATTATACGGCTCATAGATTTTATTTTCCAACAGATTTCTCTACATTTATGCGACGTAAGCGAATGACACGTCACTAGCGATACCGCACGCGTTGCGTCCGCGCACCAGATAGTAGAACCCTTGGTCGCCCCAGTCTGTACCCCACGAGTTCTTTATAATCCAGTACGGGAGTTTTTGACTGGATTTTGATACTGGAATAAATAACAAAAATATGTAATTTATGTTAAATAAGTTAATATTTAAAACAAGTTTTTAAATAAAGAATTAAAAAGCCATAAATTTCACATAAAGTCTAACTATGAAAGAAGAGTCACGGATTTTGCAATCTAAAGTTATCAAAGTAATCAAAATGTTAAGATCTTTTTTATTTTATAATCCCTTTGCTGAGCAAAAGCCTCCCACAAATTCTTCCAGGCATCCTTTTCTAGTGCCACCTCGATCTTACCCTATCAATGCGCGTCTAGGTCATCTCATCACCTCTTCGAAGAGTTGGCGAGATGTTAAGATACGTACATAATCTTAACATGAAAAATTTGCCTGAAGGCAAAACCTTAAAAATGTTTTACTCCAGGTTTTTGATTCAACCCATTTTTCATTTACCCAATTTCCACAATTTTGATTTGGAAAATTGGTTTTGATTAGGTAACTGCTGGCTAGTGAGTAAAAATGAAGGCTGCGGACTACTGAGTAGATAGATTTCTTGGACTGCCTGACTTCAGAGATACTGAAATAAAAATAAAAAAGGGTACAAACCATAGACACCGTAACCAACAATCAAAACAGCGTGATTCAGCTGTTTAGGACTACAGTCTTGATCTGTTGGTTCGTCTATACCTCCTGTGTACGTGGCCATGGATGCCGAATTTATTGCTGTAAGAAAACATTGTAGTTATTGAACATCTAACAAAAATAGTCTAGTCATAATATAATTAAAGTGTCAAATTAAAATTGTCATTAATTCAGCAATAAAAACCGTTGAAAACTTTTCTGATTATTATTTTATGAGAAAAAAAAAAAGAATCATTTTGTGTCAATTTTATAAATGATGTCTATAAGAACCAGTATATAATCGACTTTTGTTGCTAACCGTACCACACACCACCCACGATAAATGATCAACTTTTACAATGGAACCTATAACTTTAGTTAACGGTGTGTTATTAATTTATTAATTCATGTTATTATTTTTAATTTGCTTTAAACTTTTATTTTAATTTGTATTTTATATTATTCATTTCCGATTAATTTGAAATTTTAATTTTAATTTGACATTGAGTTGCTTAATCCTATGTGACATTGTATTTATGATTTGATGACATTGTATTTATTTTATATTGTGATTTGTATTTATCTTTTGTTTCGTAACTTGTAATTGTAATATGGGAGAACCTGAAATAAATGGATTTTATTTTTTTTATTTTTAAAGTAAAAATTTCAGACGTTTTGTTTCGCTTTTCATTTCTCAAAATAAACAATAATTTGTTTTTATTGTCACTATCGTCTGTTTATCTGTTATTTTCTAACGCTATTTAGGAATGCAACAATTATGACTAGCATTAGTAAAATATCTAGTTTATCAATTCGACCTTCACATTTTTATGAATGAGTGAAACACGAGGGCCGTAATCCACCACGCCGCCGGCCCATTGCGGGTTTAAGGATGTCACATGTCTTCGAATTTTTGGTTTTAAGAAATTCTGGTTTCTTCATGATGTTTTCTTCCACCGTTTGTAGCAGTGGTGATGTAATAATTTACTGCCTACATACAACTAGTAAGTCACGCCAGTTACCACTGGGCCACAACTGCTAAAATCTTAATAAACGAGCATATATTTCACTCACCAGCAGAGAGCGGACCATACTCGTACACGTATCTAGCCATAACTACTTCATCAGAAAACACCCTCTGGAACCCTATGACAGGTACTGGCTGAGGGTATTTCAACAAGGACGGTACGTTGGATGTTGGGGTACCAGGTTTCCACTTGCATTGTCTGCGCTCTTCAGCATAAGGGTTGTAATCTCTGTCCCGAAGAACGCCACCGAATATCGTTACTATGTGTCTGAAAAAGAACTAGAGTTTCAATTCACAATCGTCATGGACCCTTTGCTTGTCACAGGGTTGCCACAGAGCGCCTCAGACACTTAAGGCATTGACAAATAATGAGGTCACGTTTGGCGCTGACGGTATTTTGTTTTATTCGCTAACATATTACATTTTATCTATCTTTATTACTGATTACATATAATATACCGTAACTGCCCGTGACATCACATCGCTCGGGCCCTATCAGAATACCAGCGCTGCGACACTTTTAAATGTCCCAGCATCATGCTGAGGCGAGGTGCCTTTTGGCCTCGTGCAGGACATTCTCTTAACACTTTAATTTTAATAAAGTATTTTGTAGTGTTTGAGTCCCTTTCAATTTATTTCCCAACATTTGGGACATTTGTGTTTTTTAATAATTTTTTGTACGATTGTGTGTTTAGTTTAGTATGTGATCCTCCTGTGCGAGTCACAATAAATACGTTTTCTTTCATTCTTTCTTTCATAATCGTTCGCAGCTTTGTTCCATCCACTGCTGTGTATAGCCATATTCAGCCTATAAAGTTCCCACTGCTGGGACATAGACCTAGCTTGGAGAGTGAGTGGACTGTAATCCAACATGCGGGCTCAGTGCGGGTTGGTAGATGTTACATATCTTCAAATTTTTGGTTCTAGGACATGGCTGTTCCCTCGCGATGTTTTCCTTCACAGTTTTGGGAAATGTGTCACAGTGGTGATGACATTTACACAAAGCGCCTGCCTGGGTGTGAACTCACGACCTACAACTCGCAAGTCGGGGCCGTTATGACTGAGCCACCCCTGCTCTAAGTATTTCTATAGGTCTTCTTCTTTTTGTGCTATGCCCCCTGGTCTGTGCGAAGTTGAATTGCTTGCCTTTAATAAAATACTGATATACACATTTAAAATGTTTTAGAACTGAAGATTTTGGACTCTATGGCCGCGTCTTAAAAGCAATCCTCGTGCGAATACACGATTGTCGCGCTCTTTTATATGAATACTAACTTCTGCCTTGGACTTCATTCGCGTGGAAGTCGTAAGACACCATAATGTATTTAATTAAAATTATAGCCACATTTTATTAAAAAATCCTTTTGATTGGTGTCGTCGCATTGCATAGTCCACGCCCAGCCGTGCTATTACTGCATTTTTGAGTTCTTTGTATTTTTCTTTTTGCTCGGCTCCTAAGAGTCGTTGACTGATGTTACATATAACCTATTGTCTTCCTTCTTCCAGAATTTTTCAAATCCTGTTGTTGTTCTACAGACAAGCGCATTCAATCAAACCAGCTATATTATACTAATGTAGAAGATGACATAAGTAGTCGCGCGATTAATCAAGTCGCGTTTGTAAGTCAACATTCATACAAACAAAAGTGTTGATCGCTTACTCGCGCGACATTCGCTTTTGGTTAGAACGCGGAGTAAGGCAGTTACAGAGACGTACCTAAAGCAAGTATTATTATGAAAAAAACAAGGAGTTTAAGTAACCCTGAGTTTATATTTTTGGTCGGTTAGTGCCAATATGGATTTGAACATAACTGGTGAAGTAGATGTACAAAACAACTCTGTATACGCCATCGGGGAATACAGGTGTGAGGTTATATATATGTGATAATTGTAGCTAATATAAACTTACGCAAACGTTTCGAGAATTGATGCGTCTCCACATCCCTTTTTGGCTACATCACAATCAATAAGAAACTGCTCCGATAAAACTTCTTCCACGTCACGGTATATCTTCAGGTGGCTTTCAATATTTGCTAAGCACACAAAAAATTTAATTACACAAACAAACGTTTATCATCATCATCATATCAGCCGAACGACGTCCACTACTGGACATAAGCTTCCCCCAAAAGAGGATGGATTGGATGGAGGGGGGATTTGCCATAATCGCCACGCTTGGCAGGCGGGTTGGCGATCGCAGTGTGGTGGTAAAATGCATAGAGAATGCTGCTGCCCATTCTCTAGTAAGTCCCTTAGTCGCCTTCTACGACGCCCACGGGAAGAAATGGGAACAAACGTTTTATAAGAATAGTAATCATTGCTGGTTAAATTCATCATATGTCAGCTTCCAATCTCACCGGATGCAGCTGAATACCAGTATTTTACATGGAGCGATTTCCATGGGTACTACGATAACCCTTGGTAAGACTGGTTGTTAGATTTTCGGGCTTCTGACAACCAGTAACTACTGTCGAAGATCCACGAATGCCAGCCGGGACCAACGGGTTCGCGTGCTTTGCGCGGCACTGTGGGGTCTCGGTAAGATAACCCATCAACTGACCGACCGATTGATCTGTGCGGCAGCTATTACTTAGCCACGAGCCCTTTAAATTATGCCAAAAAATATCAAAGATTAGGGACGAAGAAAATATCAACTTATCTACGAAATGATTTTTTTCTCAATACCATGATTTTTTTAAATTAATATTTGGTAAATCCGAAATAAACAACATTGAGCTAAGGAGAACTTTGCTAGTAGGTACTTTAGGATTTGTTGTTACTAATAATTTTGCCTTGTTTATAGCAATGTCATTTGTTTTCATAAATAAAAAAAAATGTATTTTGAAAATATTTGAATTAAAACAGAGTTTTACCAATAGCGCTAAAAGCCCAGCAAGCTGCACAATGTAATTGATTTTTCACTGGCGATACCATATTACGCTCCCTCCAATCAAAGTACAATGGTGGTTCCCCAATGTTTACAGGTCTTCTCGAAAATACTGGATTTACAGTTCCATTAATAGGTGGCAAAACTACAGTCCCATTGCTGAGCGGCAGAACAAGAAAACCACTATATTTCCTTAACAGAAATAAAAACACAGCGATCCTCAACATTTTACAGATTTAATTAATAGTCGAGAAATGGTGTGCCCGTTTGAAATGTACTCTATAAATACTCAACGCTTTTCCAAGCACCTTGCTATTTGGCATTTTACAATGTTTTTTATTGCTCTTTTTATTCTAGTGTCCTGCGTTTTTGACATCGCTTGAATATTTCGAGTGCCGTACCGTAACTGTATTATTATTTGTTTATCGTTAAATCACGGTGTTGGCATCCAATTATTTTTCTGTTGACGTTTACACTTCAGCCGTCTAAGATTCATTAGGCGATGTCACATTGAATTATTAAAACGTTATTGACTGAAATTATTTTTTCATCCGAAATCTGATTTGGAAATACGTAGCTTTTTGCCGAAGATAGGTTGCTTAATATTGAGTTTACTTAGATAAGTAGATCATGAAGCATTAGCATCATATTAAATCGTTTGTTAAAAGCTTTTTTCGAAAAACGTTCCATTGAAAATTATAATGGATAAGGGTCGATCAAACAGGGCAAAGGGTCTAGGTGCTTCGGAAAACACGGTAAGTTGTAGGTTCCGGCTATCGTTACGGGTCGTTACAAGCCCGAAAGTCTAACAACCAAGGGGTATCGTGTTAGCCAGGAATTGGGTGGTGCAGGCCAGTTAAGCAGTCGCTCCATGTAATATACCTACTGGAATTCAGCTGCTGTTGGTTAGACTGGAAGCCAACCCGGGAAAAGACTAGGCAGATGATGATGTGAATGATCAATCAGCTTCCTTCGATTCTTTAAAAATAACACACCTGTTCTTAAATCATTCATCGCTAGGTGAACTTGATACGCTACCCAAACTTACTTTCAGCATCAAAGATCAGCAATGATAAAAACGACTTTTATAAATAGAAGATAGTGACGACCATTTGCAAACGACTCAAACCTATCTTTGAGACGTTTCCCGCAAGTTTTAATTGATCAATTTAACTTCAACTGCTAACATTTGACCTGAGATTAGGGTTGTACCCACAGACTTTAGATGGTTAATTTATGTTATTGCATTGGAATTAGATAATTATGTAAGAGGGTGTCGCTAAACGGATAAAGTACCTAATGAAAGTCAGAATTGGTAACATTTCTAGGTATTTCTAGATATTTTTCATTTATTAAAGAGGTAGTTGCTGTAAAACAAAATTGGACATTCGATTCAGCATTCATCTACATATTAATTTATTAATACGCAAAGCAAAAACTTTGTACAAGTTTTTACAAAAATTCCAAGGACGGAGGAGTATGAAAAGGAGAAAGAGTGCAGAGGTCGAATTTCGACCACTTGGTGACCACTAGTATCAGTAAATAGGCTTTAGAACACGCGTTCTAAAAGCTTTTTACTACTATGAATGCTCAAATGACGGTAAGAGAGATTGCTGTCATGCATATTAATGCATGACAGTAATCTTTCTTACCGTCATACGTCGACGTAACGTCGACATAACGTCATTTTATGACAGCAGTTGTCTTAAAGCAAAAAATAAACAAAATTAAGAAAATATCCTACTAATATTTACTAATAGTATGGATGTTTGTTACTCTTTCACGTAAAAACGGCTGAACGGATTTAAATGAAATTTGGCACACAGGTAGCCTATAACCTGGAATAACACATAGGATACTTTTTATCTCGGTACTACGTTCCCGTGGGATCGTTTTCGATATCCACGCGGGCGAAGCCGCTGGCAAAAGTTAGTATTCATATAAATGGGTAAAAATTACTTAAAAATTAAATAAGTGCATCATCATCAGCCTACAGCAGTCCAATGCTGGACATAGGCCTCTCCAATTACTCGCCATTCAGCTCGATTCTCGGCAACTCTCATTTATTTGTTAAAGCATAATCTATATATATTGCCTTCCATTTACATTTTAATTCTATTTGAAATATCTAATAAAATTGGAATATTTTAATATTTAATTCTTCTTTATCGCTCCATTTGAATATTTAGTCTGCAGCGCGCTGTAGTTAATATTTCAGTGGAATTTCATACATGCGTGCGTATGTTTATTTAATTATTTCTACATAATTGGCAAATTCATATTCCCTCTATATTTTTAGCCAACGTTTCAATATTCGTGATGAAGTTATATAGGTCTATTGATAAATATAGTCAAAACTAGGTTTTGCCCGCAGCTTCGCTTGCGTGGAGTTTTGAAATTATCCCACGGGAATTTACTACCGCGGAAAAAAATATCTTACGGTCTACTTGTGTGATTCGATCCGATTTTATGGAAATCCTTTCGGCTGTTTTGGCGTGAAAATGTGACAGACAGACAGAGTTAATTTGACTAGTATAGATATACAGTTTATGTTTACTCGTGCATATTTGCAGAATACGCTATAATAACAAATTTTTGTCACGTAAATTGGGCCTCTTAAGGCGGAGATTTCTGAAAAACGCTCAAAAAGGTGGTTTTTAAATGTATCTCTTTGACCGTAAATAATTTGGAAGCAAAAAAGAAAAGATATTTTTAAGTTTTTTTTTTGCATACAGTGATGGAACTCAAGATATAATTAAATATACTTTAATGCATCAAAAAATAATCAAAGTCACCTCTTAATTATCTTTAAAAGCAGTTTATCCCTTCCATAACAATTATAATAATTATAATTAAAAATATACCATAAAATTCCAAATGCCAAACTGCATTCAGTGATGGATTATTTATTATTAAATAGTTAATATCTAATTATAAACGATTTTATTTGCATTTTTATGACATATGCTTGCTCATTTGTTATTCGAATTTGTTACAACAGATTTTAACCCGTATCGGATTGCAATAAGAACTATTATCGCTCATAACGACAACATTTAAAGTTACCATGGCCTTAAGAAAATGACGTGCCAAAATTCGGCTTGCTTACGCCTGGCATACTTTTTAAATTACGTGCTTACACATCACTCACCACATGTGGCTGTCCATAAATAAACCTTGGCTTATTAAAAATACGTTTTTACTAGTTATAATAGTATTGTAACTAGTACATTCCCTTGTCAAAATTTCGTCGCGCAATTCACATCGAATTTCCGTCGCGTAAATTTCGGCAGGTATGACACTATGGCCTATTTTCCCAAATTTTATAAGTGGCATCTGAGGGGCCCCATCATCATCATTTCAGCCGAAAGACGTCCACTGCTGGAGATATGCCTCCCCCAAAAGGGGGGTTTTGCCATAATCGCCACGCTTGGCAGGCGGGTTGGCGATCGCAGCATGGTGGTAAAATGCATAGAGAACGCTGCTGCCCATTCTAACATAGTTGAAAAATGGCTAGGCAGACGATTTTTAACTGGTATCAATTTAACTGAACTTGACCTTATTGCTAGACAGTTCAAAATATCCGCAAATTCCAATACCTACTTTTCGAATTGAAACAAAATATTTTTAACTTTAATAAGTATCTGAGTAAGGAGCGAGTAAAGGCTTTAACATTATTTGTAAAAAGTTCTCATTTGACCTATTAACCACCAAAACTGCTATTCTGCACGCACTCGGCTGAACGCTGACTTTTTTTAAAGTGCATAGTGGTTATTGTACCTTAGAAATGTTATTTTCTATCGTGCTTGTTATTATTGTTAATGATCACAATATTTCTACTACTGCTTTTCTAGTTCTTTTTCCATGAGATCCTATAATTGGCTTTATATTTTTCATATACAATTGTTATCCATCTATTATAGTTGTTGGTTCTCCTAATCTAATACATAAAATTCTCGTGTCACAGTTTTCGTTGCCATACTCCTCCGAAACGGCTTGACCGATTTTGATGAAATTTTTTGTGCTTATCCGGTATCTATGAGAATCGGCCAATATCTATTTTTCATCCCCCTAAATGTTAGGAGTAGTCCACCCCTAAATAATTTATAAGGCAAAACAACGTTTGCTGGCTCAGATAGTAAATAAATAAATTAAAAACCTAACACACATCCCAGAGGTGGATATGTGACATCTAAAAATAGGACCGCTTCATTTCAGCTGTTGTTCAACCCTGCTCCCGACATCAATCGTTCAATCTTCCCCACAGAGATCTCTACCTGTTTCGATAATCTGAACACTTAGCGACCAGAACTTTGTGTCGGTGGGCTAAGTAATAGCCAATTATTGAGCTGATCCCCTGGTACTGTTATTGGTACTTATTTGTTAGTACTAGAGACTAGACTATCGATTTCGGTTCATAAAGTGAACGAGTTACACTGAAATTCTATAACTGGACTTCAATTTTAATTTAATATTCTTGGAAACCGTTGTGGTATTCGATTCGGGTGAATACTTCATATCTAAGTAAGAGGGGCTTGTGGCTAAGAAATAATAGCCGTACGAATCAATCAATCAGGTTAAGCTACGCTTGCCGCGGTTGGTCCGTAGATGGGTGGCCCATCTTTACATGTCAAGACCTCTGTGCCTCGGAAAGCACGTTCACCGTTGGTCCCGGCTGTCATTCGTAGATTTTTGACAGTCTTTAAGAGTCGTCAGATGCCCGAAAGTCTGACAACCAGTCTTACTAAGGAGTATCGCATTACCCAGTAACAGGGTTTTGGAAGTCAGATAGGCAGTCGCTCCATGTCAAATCAGCAGCCGGTTAGACTGAAAGCTAACCCCGAAATTGTTTGGAAAAGGCAGATGAATACTAAATATTTAAGTCAAATTTGGTAAGTTCAATAATCTTGAATTTCTGTGAAATTCTCAACTAACTTTGTTAGTAAGTATGTGTTGGTCAAATCTTGCAAGCTGAATTAAAACCACTCCCTCTTATTCGACGGACTTGAAATTTTACATGTTGATTTTGTTTAAAAGACGTGGATTTTTTGCATGAGGCATGATCTGATTCTACACCTAGAAATGGCTCCAGACGAAAAAATCTTTAACGGTCAACGGCACAGACACGAAATTTAATGTAAGCATTTAATTATGATTGTAAGTTAAGCATGATCTGGCTTTTGCTGCCAGGATTGGCTTCACAGAGGGAATTCCACGACGGGCAACAATACAGACACGAGATTTTATATACATAATTAATTATGATAATTCGTTTTAAAGATCACTATGACCTGGCTGTTGCATCTAGGAATGGCTCCAGACGAGGGAACTCCTCGACAGCCAACATTAATGACTCAAAATTGAATAGACGATTTAATTAACATAGTTCTTTCCAAGGTTCACCATGACTTGGCTGTTGCACTCCGGATTGGTGCCAGTCGAGGGAGCTCCTCAATGGTCAACAGCAGAGACACAAAATGTTGCTATACTCATTCAGTTATCATTTTCAGTTCTAAAGTTCACTATGATCTGAGTTCTGCACCCAGGATTTGTTCCAGAAGAGGAAATGCCTCAGCAGTCAACAGCACAGACATATACGCGAGTGTTAGTCGGCATTCATATTGGCGTAATTAAATCGCGGCGGATTTTTTTTGCGCACTGAATTTTCGACTTTTGTTGTTGAATCGCGCATTGTGAATCCAACAGGCACTCTGTTCGATGAGTAAGTACATATACAAATATTTATTAGAACAAAAAGCATTACGATTTTTGTGTACATTAATACTGCGTTAGTTAAGTAACTGTGTCGCAGTTATTAGCGGGCCCCAAGATCAAAGGAGAACTGAGTTCCATAACAACAATTTTGCTTATGGTTATACTTAATAGGTAGAAACTAGACATAAACATTTAATAATAATAAAACTAGACATTTATTAATAATAGTTGTAGCAATATAAGTGGGTGAATGTGTGTGAGTGAATGTGTGTGTGAGTGAGTGTGGGTGTGAGGGGGTGTGTGGAGGTGCATGGGGAATGTGATATTAATATAATTTAACTTTGTATGAGGTTCTCTGTTTCCTCATAAGTTAGGTTTTTCTATTGTTGGGAATTCATCAAATAACTTGTCCCGCTCTGGGTGGAGCAGGAGAGCGTGTTTGACTTTTACTGACTAAAACCCACCCGTGTTCCTTCAGTTACCTGTGTGCCAGGGGCCACGGTATCTCTTTCGAACAACCCGCATCCCTGGCAGGCATCGGCCCTTGCGAACCCCATCAATTGATGCTGACATCTCTTTGAGGTCAGGTTTAGGAGTAATTTTTCAATTTTCAGTTTACACTCTCGTAACGTGAGCGGTGTGAGTGGTGTGAAATGTGAGTATTAAGGCTCGTGCAGACTAGCGCGACGCGACGGTCGCGTCGCGACCCTCGTAGAACAATTTCTATGAAAACTTCATGGAAATTGTTCTCTAGAAGTGTCGCGTCGCGCTGTCGCGTCCCGGCTATTTGAAGAAGCCTTAAGCGCGAATAAATCTTAGCGCGTCGAAAAAACACAGTATTCGATTTTTAACTCTCGGCCCTAAGCAGAGCGTTGAAGATTTAGTGCTTGAAAAAATCCCGCCACGATTTTATTACATCCGTGTGAATTAATCGCGGGCAACACAGACACCACGCAGACCATAAATTAAGGCGAGGTGAGCCGAGCGCGGTAGGCATTTTCTGCTTACCTCAGCCCCCGAAACGAGTAGCGAGACGTAACTAGTTCGATGCGCGAGCGACGCGCGCGCCAGGCGTGGCTGGCGGCCGGCAGCAGTATTAACTATGTCACCGAATAGAGCAATACAGTGGATCAGCTTGAACTGATTACGATTAGTAAAAGTTTGTTTTACTATTCTAGTACCTAAGTATTTTTTTTTAGATATAATAAGTTTCGGAAATGAGATTTCTTCATAACATAACGCCTGTATTCTTTCAGAGGGGTTAGGCAGTGGTGTATTAGTACACCCACAATTCGCCAGTTATGTTTAAGTTACATACAGACTGGAAGTAATAATCCAATTAGGGTGACCAACGTAGTTTTTTAGTTGCACTTTTTTATTTATTTTCTTATTTATGTACCTATACGTACATACAAAACTATGTACCGACTACGGTACGTACCGAGAGATGAAAATCTAACAGTAAACCTAACAGTATGTAGATTTTCAACGCGCTGAGTTGCACGGTGTTGGATTCTCAACCTTCGGCGCACTACCGAGAGTTAGTCCAGCGCGCGAAATTACACGGACGTAATTTAAAATAATAAATACTTATTAACTAATAGTAGTGTAGTATTTTTCTTTCTAGTTAGAAACTACTACACTACTATACTTGTCTTTCTAACTGTTTATGACATGTAGATTTGTGACGGCCGCCGCAAAATGTCGGCCGCCGCAAAGTGACGGCCGCCGCAATATGACGGCCACCGCAAAATGACGGCCGCTGCAATATGACGGCCGCCGCAAAGTGACGGCCGCCGCAATATGACGGCCGCCGCAAAGTGACGGCCGCCGCAATATGACGGCCGCCGCAAAGTGACGGCCGCCGCAATATGACGGCCGCCGCAAAATGACGGCCGCCGCAATATTACGGCCGCCGCAATATGACGGCCGCCGCAATATGACGGCCGCCGCAATATGACGGCCGCCGCAAAATGACGGCCGCCGCAATATGACGGCCGCCGCAATATGACGGCCGCCGCAATATGACGGCCGCCGTAAAATGACGGCCACCACAAAATGACGGCCGCCGCAAAATGACGGTCGCCGCAATATGACGGCCGCCGTTTTGTGACGGTCGCAGTTTTGTGACGGTCGAAGTAACATGACGGCCGCAGCTTTGTGACGGTCACACGTCCGTAGTAGCACACGTTAGAAGAAGCCCTGCAAACTTAAACAATGAAACAAAGCACACGTAAGTACACCACCTATCCTGCACTGCTCCGCTCCGAAAGTAAAATACAAAGAAGTACCATAATGTCCGTATTTCGCTGGACCAGCTCAAGGTCATAGTGTTATCATATCATCATTTTTATTGTTTTTCAACCTACCTCTTTAATATTTGAAAACAGTAAATAAACCATTATACAATTTGCGCGCGTGGTAGCTTTATGCTTTATGACATGTTGGTAAATCTATTCCGCGAGGAAAATGAACCATTCTAGCTGTTGCGCACGTGGCGTCTTTATTTACTTGGACACAGGGTTCCAATTCTGTTCTACACGCCTATTTGGGGTTAGCAAATCTATTACGCGTAGGTACATAGATTTGCAAACCGCTAATAGTAGGTTATCTATAATAAATAAATATAGTAATCTATTACGCGTAAAATGTAATGAATGTAGGTAAATAATAATATTGTCAAACCATCCTTATTCTTTTTTGTTTACTAGCCTTCGAAGAGCCAGCGCTGGATCGAAAGTTTTTACTTTCTGTAGTTTCCCATTTTGTTTGACAAAATATTAACTACTTTAATTTCCTACGAAATGAAGGTTGCTATACATAAATATACCTGTATTTAGCTTATTTATAACGTATTATTATTTACAAACAATTTTAAGCTCTGCCGGTAACAGATCATAGCCGGGGGGTGGCGGGTTCAAAAAATTGGCACACGTCCGACGTCCAACACGTTCCGCTCGGGACTAAACGACATGGGGCGCGCGCATGTAAAGATAAAAACACTGGATTTTAGATTTGTTATAATTGTATTTTCATAGTCCATATTATGACGGCCGGATTTTATCATATTTTTTACGGCCTTTATTATGGTATAAGTTTTATTGTTCAAAGCCTTATATAACTCAAATGAAATAAGAATCCGATCATCATTTAGACTTGTCTTTGCGATTTAAGTGGATGCAGTAAAATGCAAGTAATCGTTTATCGCACGGTCGGAATATCTAGATCAAGGTGTGAACTATGTAACATATTTTTTTTTTTTTTAAACCGGTTCATCTACTTATAAAACACAACACAAAACGACGTTTTCCCGGATCACCCCGCCTTAAGTTCTTTGACCCGTTAGGTAAAGTTATTTGGCAGAAGAAATGCCTTTTAATACGATATGTCTGAAATGGGAATAGGTAAGCTATCTGAGTATAAATTAAGTTTCTTGCCGTTTCGTTTCCAAAAGACAGTTCTTAGAAATGTGCTACAAAATACTTCGCTTTTCATGAAGTAAAAAAAGACTACTTGAAACACAAGTTTGAATCTTAAAGTTGGCTTAATTACTGTGTTGGATCTAATCTTGGTTTTTGTTATTTGAAGTCAAAAGAAGGCTTTTTTTTGGGTAGGAAATCATCAAATAACTTTTCCCGCTCTGAGTGGAGCAGGAGGGTGTGTCAGACTTTTACTGACTAAAACCCACCCGTGTTCCCTCAGTTGCCTGTGTGCCAGGGCCCGCGGTATCTCTTTCGAACAACCCGCACCCCTGGCAGGTAACGGTCTTTGCGAACACCATCAGTTGGTGCTGACATCTCTTTGAGGCGCACGTGGAACACAACGCGCTCGATCCGGGCTTGGCCCTTACCGGACAGCGAGCTACCAATTACTCGCCGTCTGCAAGCTCGCGCCTACGGTGGCCGGGAATCCGCCTGGTATTCCTGACGCTCAGGGCGTCTCCTGCGAAGACTAGGGCCGTGAAGGCGCATATACTGCCTCTCCCTCACGTGCGCCGCCTCCCTCTTTGCAAGCATTACTGCTCGCTTCGCAGAAGGAGGTGACGGTTACCCATGCACTCTTGCTCCGTACCGGGGCCGGACACGAGAGATTGCCGTCGCCGATCGCCTCCAAGAGGACACGGCGGTGCTCCGCCCAAGCCAGGCAGACTTCCACCGTATGCTTCACCGTGTCCTCAGGGCGATCTTCGCAGTGGAAAAACCGGGGCGTTTCCTCCCGCTTTTTGCGAAACAGGAACCTCCCGAAACAGCCATGTTTGGTGAGGACCTGCGTCAGGCGGAAGGTGAGGATGCCGTGTCGCCTCTCAAGCCAGTCCTCAAAAGGGGAGTTAACGCCGTAATCGTGGCGTGCCCAGTCAAAAGAAGGCTGGGCTACATGTTCTGATGGCTGTAGCTGATCTGGTGTAGAAGAAGATGAAGATGCGGCGGTTACTTGCGAATTTTGTCAGCAAAAATGTTTTTTTTTTGCAAACGCCATCTTGCTCTTTAGGGTACCTCATCTTACCCGAGGGAGGGGGCAAGATGGGGAGATTTGACTTTTTCTACTGTTTGACATTTTTTTATTTGATTACGCAACATAACATATGTTACTTAATTAGACTAAATAATGAAAGACTGATTACCACTGATGATTATAAAAATAAAAAACAAAATGTAAACGCGATACATTTAGTTGTTTTACTGGACTTTAAACGTTAAGTACCCCGTCTTGCCCCCTTCCCCTAAAGGAACTTCAACTGGACTTACAAAGAATTATTGGCTAATTAGTCGATACGCACGAATTGATTTGTCGGAATCGGGCCAATCAAACCTTGAAAACATATAATATTTTCCACAGGCGACTCGCATGAAGTTAATTTATTTGTGGGTGAATCAATAACTCCAGAAATACGTATTAGGTAATTAGCACGTTTTTAATTGTATTCAATAAAGTTCGGAAAAAAGGTCACTACAAGTACATGCAATAAAGTGCAAAAATTTGAAAACGTCCCTTTGCCTAAAGGCTCCAACAATTTCTATCAAAATATCATAGAAATTGTTCTACAAAAGTCGCGTCGCGCTGTCTACACTTTCGCTTTAATACGTATTTCTGAAGTTGTCGATTCGCCCACAGATAAATTAACTTCGAGCAAGTTACAAATTCGTGCGAATCGACTACCAAGCTGATATTTTATCAGAATAATACTTTATTTCTATAATTTCTTACCTCGAATTACATTAAAATAGTGCATTTGTTTTCTCCAAGCCATAAAAACTCAATCTAATTCGGTTCAATAGTAGCTACGTGCTTCGAATTAAAGAAGTGGTCACGATTTCTGTTCTCGGGCGAGTTAAAAAAGTTAATTAACTTACTTATGCCCTTTTTCTCGAGTAGGTTTGCTGAAATGCAAGTTTAATACTGTCTTAGAGAAGAATGTTGATAGGGAAGTTTCTCATATCTACCAGTTGCTCCTACTTCGTACTTTAAATCCTATTATAATTTATATAATTTAAACACCGTGAAATTTTAATGGTTGTTTTTCCGCAATGAAATGGTTGTCTTGGTTATACAATCGTTTTATAAACAAATAAAATATTAGAAACAAAAAATGGCAGATTAACCATTGTGAAAAATCTCGACGTGCGAGAGTTTACTTTGCGGTGGTTGCGATTCGAGTAGTACCTACAAGTTACTTCTAGTGTTACTATTGAGTAGTGTTTTATCGTGTTGATGAATATTTTTTAAATTATTTTAAAACAAAAATATCTTTATTTTTTACTTTTACTCTATGCTTCGAAAGTACTCCTTATGGCAAGTTGTTCTGCCGCGGGAAAACAACCATTAAAATTTCTCGGTGCATATATGATATAATATAACGTCTGCTTACGGTTAAAAAGTAATAAGTGCAGTCTGTGTTATTTCGAGTAAATGACATTTCAAAGTTTATGTTTTAATTTGATTTATTTTAAACACATTAATTTCAAAAAACTGTTAAAGCAAACTGTTGCACTAATTACCCTTCTTTTAAGTTACACTCTTATCTATATAATATTTACAAAATGTGAGAAGATATCATTTTTACAAACTTACTATCTCAACAGCCATTGGACATTGCATTTTTTGATTTTACCAGTAGATAGCATTTTTAACTCGATTTCGTAAAAAAATGTATTTAACTTGTTTTACCAGTAAGCAGACGATATGTATAATCCTAATAATATTATAAATGTGAAAGTTTGTATGTTTAGATGTTTGGGTATTTAGATATTTGGATGTTTGTTACTCAATCACGCCAAAACGGCTGAACAGATTTGGATGAAATTTGGAACACAGATAGTTTGTAACCTAGAACAACACATAGATCCCAATAGTACGTTGCCGTGGCATAATTTTCAACCACCACGCGTGCGAAGCCGCTGGCAAAAGCTGTAGTAACTAAATATGATTACTTCTTAAAAACTCGTAAACAAAAGAAGGATTGCCTATGTTATTATGACTGTTACTAATACGTGGGACACTCAGAAAGCTTTGCGATAAAAAAGGAAGTTCTATGGGTAAATATATTTTTTATTCAATCTTTTCAAAGTACTCTCCACTAGCCACTATACAAAGTTTCATGCGTCTGAACCAGTTTTTGAAACACTTTTTCCAGTCCGCCGCGGACACCTTGTTGACAACCTGCTCAAACGCTGACAGCACATCTTACGGCGATGACAATTGTATCCCTTTGAGCTGATTTTTTATTTTCGGGAATAAAAATAAGTCACACGGTGCTAGGTCTGGGCTGTAAGGAGGGTGATCCAGGAGTTTGATCGGCGTGCTGTCCAGGAAGTCCCTCGTTTTGAGCGCGGTGTGCGAAGGCGCGTTGTCGTGGTGAAACAGTAGCCCGCGGAGCCCTGTGTTTGATCGTTTGTTGCTCGCGACCGCGCTTGAATTCGTTATACCAACGATACATGGTTGCCTTAGAAGGGCCTTCATCCATCAATGCCATTCAAATTCGTCCGGTTTCAGGCGACATTTGAAATCGTAAAAAATCATAGCGCGAAAATGTTCCCAGCGCAGATCCATTTTTTAATGAGACGCGATAATTTAAATTAGCTCGCAAACAATGTGGAGGGAAATTTTGAAATTGGAACGTACTCATTTTTACTTTTTTTTTTTTTTTTTTTTTTTTTTTTTTTTTTTTTTTTTTTGGCTTCACACGGTTTGTGCATTTAGCCAGTGTCAAGTAATTTTTCTTTTAGATCAAGTAAATGGCCCGATATCGGGCACGAAGTTACAAAACAGTCATAGTCGTCTTTAGTCAGTCAAGTCAGAGTTATTGTAAAGCGGTAGTAACTTTACAACAACCTAATAAGAGTTTTTGGGGGGAACACGAGAAGTCCACGTTAGTCACTTATTTTCACCTTCACTACACTTGTGCACTCACACGTAACTAAATTGAATAATTCACTATCAAAATTATACAATTTAATTCGCTATTTCACTAAATTCCATGAAAATGAAAATTCGTGCGACATGTTCCAACGCGATCCCGCCAAAAACTCTCATTTTTACTTACAAATAATGATATTTTCAAAATAGATTATAACTGGCCAGTCTCTTACATAGAAAAACTTTTTTACGCAATACTTTCTGAGAGGCCGAATCAACTTAGTAAAATATATCATAATCAAGATCAGTAAAACAATACTACGATACAAAACACAGTATCGCAAAGAAATCCCCAATATTTAATATCGGGGAAATAATAACTATTAAATATATAAATATTTAATAGTTATTAATTTGGTACACAGAATAAATAGTTAGTTGTATAGATTACATAATGTAAGTATAAATGATAAATGCGGTTATTTCCGTAAGTAGGTTTGTACAAACACTTTTACACGTCAATCATATTTTTTAAACTAGATGAGGTCGGCGTTTCCTATCTGACTACTCTGAGAAGAAGGTCACAGTCTCTTTTAAAGTCCGGACATAATCTTGGTCAGATCATGTGAAGACCATGTGGATCGGTGTCTGAAATGGTCTTTTGAAGAAAGAACCACACAGATTGAGTGGACCTGTCCATTCAGTGCACGCATTTGTCAGTAATCATACAGCTCAACTCAGAACTTGAGGAGCTCAACGATATATAAATTGTCTGAGGTTAAACTAACTTATTTTATTATTTGAGCGGTGCTATTGACCTTTTTCTCGAAATTTTTTTCTGAGGGACAGTTGAATCAGGGATAGGTAACTCTATGATCGGTTTCCCCACAACTTCTTATCTTCAAACTAGACTTCTTTTGTACAAAAAATCAATAGGCGCGCGGTCAAAACTAACGCCGCCATCTTGTTTTTCTATAGCTACCTTTCAAAAATCAATTGCACAATGTTTGCTAACAGCGCCACTATGTCAACGTCATTCTAGCGCAAAAAGAGCTTCAAGGATTGAAGCACTTCACATACTTTTATGTAGAAACGAGCATCTATTTCTAATCAAATCATAATATTTTATTTCACGTACATCTAGGTACATGGCACTTATAAAACGTCATAAGCTAGGTGCAAGGTTCGAATTGGTTGTTTCTTATGATTCTCCGGGAATGAAACTCCACGGTCTCTTCTTAGGGTTCCGTAGCCAAATGGCAAAAAACGGAACCCTTATGGATTCGTCATGTCTGTCTGTCTGTCTGTCCGTCCGTATGTCAAAGCCACTTTTTTCCGAAACTATAAGAACTATGCTGTTGAAACTTGGTAAGTAGATGTATTCTGTAAACCCCATAACAGTAAATTTTGGGGGTTCCCCATACTTAGAACTGAAACTCATTTTTTTTTTCATCAAACCCATACATGTGGGGTGTTTATAGATAGGTCTTCAAAAATGATATTGAGGTTTCTAACATCATTTTTTTCTAAACTGAATAGTTTGCGCGAGAGACACTTCCAAAGTGGTAAAATGTGTGACCCCCCCCCCCCCCCCCTGTAACTTCTAAAATAAGAGAATGATAAAACTAAAAAAATATATGATGTACTTTACCATGTAAACTTCCACCGAAAATTGGTTTGAACGAGATCTAGTAAGTAGTTTTTTTAATACGTCATAAATCGTAAACCGCAATTTACCTTTCATTCAATCAACTCAAATATAAAAATTAAAAAAAATCATAAACAAACCATAAGCATAAACCGTGAATCATTATTTTCTAATAATAAACCTGTAATAGGTGCCTAAGTAAATAATAATTATAATTCGCGCGTTACTTGCTACTACGGAACCCTTCATGGGCGAGTACGACTCGCACTTGGCCGTTTTTTAAAATTTGGGTTTTACAATGGTTACAAATTAGTGTCGATAGGTATGCCAGGACAGTGTAGGCCTATCAATAATTAGCAGGTACCTACTTACTAAAATTGTAGGTATATGATGTCAATAATGAGTAGAATATGTCAAAGAAATATGTAGAAAAATAAATTACATCGTCATTTGGGAGCTGTATACTCTCTTTCAATGTATCCCTCGTATATCCAGGCATCCTGTATCAAAGTAATACATAAGCAAGTAAGTACAAAGGCCATTGTGCTAAAGTGTTAACAATCTGTTTCGCCCCGAGCAAGTTCATAATTAATTTTAAAATATTTCACAGTGTTACGCGAAATTAATTGTAGGTACTTGTATAGCGAGTCGGTGTTCCATGACCATTATTTTTTATTTTATAGTAAAAAATATTCAATATTTAATCGTTTTATGTAAAGTAAATTGCTGGCGTTTTACGTCTAGTCTTTTAACAAAGCTTTGTTGGTTATTGTTAGGTATGTTTTTATGAAGATTTATCTAAAAAAAATAATCTTTTAACGAAAATTGTGAGATGTCTTTGTGGCTTGCCAGGTACAAAGCTGTTTGGTTTTTTGCTTTGGGAATGGCGTGTAATATTTTATGAGCGTTTTTATAATATCTATCTAGAAAATCGTGTTCATAGATGCTTAGACCAAATTGTCTTGTCTTTATCCTAATTTATTTCGGGTCGGCGCAACATATTTTCTGCTCCCATATTTCTCTATTGGTCGTCTTCTCCGAGAGTAACAAATCCAAATAATACGTTTTGGCTATAAAATATTCACATTAAAAACATAAATCGGTTTATTTTTAAAATGGTGCCTAATTTTTAAGGGAACCGATCACTTTTCCGATTTTTTTTGTTCGAATTTCATTTTACCGAAAACTATTGACCGACGTCTTTTTTGCTGTATGCATTATTTGACATATTTTTAGATCATCGAAGTATCATGTGTATTATTTTACCGAAGTATATTTCGCCGATTTACAAAATAACTTTTTCCTATTGGCAGAAGCCTCTTTTGAACTTTTTTTAATTTGTCATATGATTTATTTGCCATATTTTCACCACCGAAAGATCATTTTACGGGTTATTATTTGGTCACAAATATATAGCCGGTTACTTGGTAGCATTTTCAATATTAAATTAAAATAGTGTCTTAAAAAGTCAATATGTTGTGCTACAAAATTTTGTGAGAAACGAATCGCTGCAAAACCGACTTCACGCAGTCTTGCCTACCCCTAGATTGTAATTTAAGCCCGCGTAGGAGGGGTGTGGCGGCCCGCGAGCTGAGGAGCAGGTGGTTTGAAAGCCGGCCAGCCTCAGCCGCGGCGGTGAGCGTTACAACCATCTGCGACGAAAAGCTCGCGTGGGGCCGCCCAAACCCCGCATCGCCGGAGCCGTGACAGAAACAATGCCTGCTTGCACACTGCATGCCTGCTTGCACGCTGCATGCTTGCTTGCACACTGCATGCCTGCTGGAATGCTGCATGCTTGCTTGCATGCTGCATGCTTGAAGCAAATATCCTTGTTTGCATGCTTCTTACTGGAACCACTTAAAAACCACTTTTGTTCATAATCAAATGTTTTATTAAGTGCCATTCCATTTAAAGAATGATTTAAACAAAAAAGTGGTATAATGAATGTTCGGAAACATAATACTTCGAACAAATGTTATTTCGGCTAAGTGTAACTTCGGTAAAAAGTTCTTCGACCAAATGACACGTCGAAGTAACGAAAAAAAAACTAATTGATACAGTGATACAGGTCAACTGATACAGTGGCAGACGTGACTTCGATGAAGTAAAAAAAAACGAAGAGTTAAAAGTTGAAAAGTTTTAGGTGAAATGAAATTCGGTCAAATATTTTTCGAACTTAAAACCAATTTTCAATGAATTATCCTGTTCCTTAAAACATTAAACTTAACACATAAACATATACCCATTATTCTTTCCCCACCCAAAAAGGACTAAGCCGTTATACCACGTCACTTTTGAATCCAGCCCATTAATAACCGGGACAGTTGCACATTTCATACATCATGGTCACCCTGATCCGGTTTTAAATGAACTACAAGCGGGTAGTGAAATAAAATAGGTCTGGCTGGCTATTGTCTGAGTTAATGTAGTGTTTACACACCAAATAGTGTTGGGACCTGTGACAAGAAAACTGGTTTTATGATACAACCGGATAATTTATTTAGGTGGCTGTTGTGCTGTTTTCTCTTGTATTAAGTGCGGTTTCGACCACATAAGTCTCGATCTCATGGGAATATCTTATGTCCTAATCCAGATCATGATCTACCCATGTGCCAAATTTCATCCAAATCCGGTTTAGCCTGAAAGCGTAATAAACAAGCAAAAAAAAATATGCATACATATTTTTTACTAGTTTATACACCGTGATATTTTAGTCGTCATACAAAGGTGGTCCACTCAATGTATCCATCATAAAATACCACTAGGCGCGATTAAAACATTGTTACCATTGATTAAGATAATAGGTACAAAGAAAAATAAATAATGCTTTAGAATTATGAAACACCCTCCCTGTTAATAATGTTTACGTATCAGACCGTAGAAGATATCTACATAACTACCATTACATTCCATCATTAATTCCATCTCCATAACAGGGTGTTTCAAACTACGCCATGCGTCTTAGTGAATGATATTTTAATTTTTTTAATTATGCAAATGTTCAAAAATATTTTTTTTAAATTATAAATGATTAGTAGTCGCCATCAAACGTAGAAGTTTGGCGAGTTTAGAATTTAGTAACACCTCTGTATATTATAAATAAAAAAGTCATTGGATACATGAAGTGGGCTGCCGTTGTAAGACGACTAAAATGTCACGTTGTATAAAAAATAAAAAAAAAGCAACAAAATAGCAACGCGCGCGCGCGCGTCAAATAGTAACGTTATTTTTTATCGTAAGTGGTTCGGATTTATTATATTATAGGTAATAGATCTTTAGCCACAAGTTACGACAATAGATTGCAGAAGAATTTACGTAGAATTTACGCATCAAAATAAAAAAAAACAGTCAAAATATCATTAAAAAAAATAAGATTCAAACAGCCCAAATATTCTTCCGATAGCTGTTTGCTGTCAGGAGCAAGGCAATTCAGGTTATCGAAATGTGATATTTTCGATACGATTAGCCTATCAAATGTACAAATAAACATTTTATTATTATTATTATTATTTCACTAATGGGAAGCCACACAGTATTACCGAGTGATATAGTTTACGTTAAAATAACAAATTTAGCGGAAGAAGTCACTAGGAAAAGCTTTTTATAAGTTAAAGATAACAAATAAATTGCCCTACCTTAATGAGTTGCATTTTTACCGTCATTGTACCTGAGGTAGTCCCACTTCTCAAGCGGGAGGTTCTCAGATTCTTAAAGCCCGATTATCAATACTCCATTCCTCAATCCGAAGTACTGAATATTTAACTTCCAAGTTCGTTCGTTCGTTTTAAAAAGCTTTCAAAGTTTTACGTTAGTCGATAAGATCCGGTTATTTTTTAATGAAAGGCTGTCGCTGTTATCCAGTTTCAGTTTTGTTTTTGTAATCTTAAGTGTTTTATCTGTGGTAGACTTTGATAACACACAAACGCGGTTGGCGCAGTGGTTAAGAGATTGCCTGCTGCGCTGCGTGTTGCGGGTTAGATTCCCGTACGGAACAAATATTTGTATGATCTATAAGTAGTTGTTCCGGGTCTGGCTGTTTGTGTATGTGAGTTTAAATGTTTGTAAACGCACCCGCAATACAGGAGAAATTCCTAGTGTGGGGCAAAGTTTAAAAAAAAAAATCCTCGAAGGGTTAGACCCGTACCCGTTGGTTTCGTGGTCACACCGCGACTGCTGAGCGTGGGGGCCTAGGCCCGGGTCAGGCAAAGGGTTTTTCCTTAAGGAATTTCTTAGTAACAACCCGGAGTTTGGAAGTTGGCGGTGTGATACCACTATGCCTCGAAAAGAAAGCCGTTGGTTCTAAGCTTGATCTCTCTCCAGTCGTGTCGTCCCATCGGACTATGATATTGAGAAATGAGAGAGTGCATCTGTGTACTGAAATATCTCCCCCGCCGAAGGCAAGTCTTCGTTGAGATTGGCTGCCATGGCTGAAATTCAGTATGGGGAACTATTTTTAATTATCGTTCACCCACATTTCGTCAGTTATGATTAAGTCCCATGTAATAGGGGTGAGCCTATTGCCATCAACCGGGAACAAATTCAGATTCTGAGTTAGATTTTGGTAGAAAAAAAAAATAGTTTATATGAATATTCTTGATGTCAGGACTTTTTTTACGGTGGTTACAAAATAAAATTTTCAAAGGATATATATGTAAATAGAATTTAGAGTAACAATTACCCTTGAAGGGTTTTCCAGCTACTAAAAAGGCTACTGTAAAAATCTACATAAAAATGTTAACAACAGTTCTGAACTAAACAAAAAAACCCGTACAATGCAAAAAACAGAAGCGTAATTTGAAAAAGGCTAATTACGCTTTTTCTTTCTTCATCACCCACCCTGTGGTTTTTCATTTTTCACCAGTGGATGCAACTTCGAAACAATTGCAAGTAGTCAGAAATTCTTGCAGATAGAATAATTAGCGAACCGGAGGTTATCTCTGATGAAAAAGAAACTTCATTTCAACGGAAATGGCAAAAGTTTGAAGAGGTGCAATAATAATTGTGGTATATTTCCAACTGACTTTATGGCCACTTCCTTCTTTGAATTTTCCTTTGTGAATATTTTATTACTTATTAAAAATAGGTTGTGCTAAAAGAAGGCTTTTATTTAAATATGTCTGGTGCATTATGGGAAATCAGCAAAGATACAGCTATTGAAATTGAATTAAATTATCTCGATGTCTCGCTGAATAGACCACCGATCACTCTGTCACTGTATCTACTGCCTACACAGTGCGAAGTTTTAAGCTCAACTTTATTCCACGCTAAAATGCTGGCACGTAACAATTTTTAATTTTAGAAACATGACATTACTGACAACAACAAACTATAAACTATTAAAAATCCCGAACAAAATTCCGAACTCATTTTTTTTCACATTCTCCTAATTTAGCGTAGGTAATAAACAAAAGCATCTGTCTGTGTTTTTTTTTTAATGCGTAGGTTGAATTATGGGTAAAACTATAACTTAACATAACAACTGTTTATTAAGGAGTATTTCATAAAGTAGCCTGCGAAATTTATTTTTTTCTTACGTTTGTTGTAATTTTCAGGTCACGTTGTTACCTACAATCTAACCTGAAACTAAACAAAACCTAAACTAAATATATACTAAGATAAAGTCAATCGTAAATTACACAACCATATGATTCATTTAATTGCCTCACAGGTTGCATGGTGTGTAAGTACAGCAATCAGTTATTGTTTTTTTTTGCCTTTTTTAATTTCTACCTACCCTGTCTAAAAACTCTGTGCATGCCACTGCCGACACTGAGATTTGAATTTCGCGGTGTAATTCAGCACATGCCCCTTTAAAAAAAAACACCGAAAGGCATTATGCTCTTGGGGGCGCGATACTGGCCAGTCACCGGTCGGTTGGCCCGTTCTCTCCTCGGCACACTCGGGACAACAAGGCATTAAGCGCAAATCCCTTTATCTCGACGTCCAGTCGCGTCACTCATGCGTGGCATTGCTTCCCCGCGTTGTGGGTGTGAGATGAGCGGGCTGGGAATTGAATCGGGAGTGAAGTTACCTCCAATTTCGTCGAGTATATCAAAGATTAGTTTTGGTTGGGTCAGAATTTATGGCTAGAGGAGTCAGTTTTGACTTGATTGGCGTAGTGTGCGCAAAAAGTCGTCGATTGGCGCATGAAATAAATATTTGAAGGGTTCGGTGATATGCAGAAAGCTAATTGGTGTTAAACGTATAATATTGTATCCTTTTTGCTTGTATGTGCGAAATTGTGACTAGTTCATAGGAACAGGTAAAGTATTTAAGGTATGGGTTAATGTAGATCACTTTTTGTCCTCATTCAAAATCAAAATCAAAAGTCATTTATTCAAACTAGGCTGAGAGTCAGCACTTT
This sequence comes from Polymixis lichenea, assembly GCA_949091785.1. Lineage (NCBI taxonomy): Eukaryota > Metazoa > Arthropoda > Insecta > Lepidoptera > Noctuidae > Polymixis > Polymixis lichenea. The sequence goes on from OX420944.1 coordinate 20,715,692, forward strand.
TTGAACGTCACAATTACATAAGACAGTCTCCCCAAAAAGCCCGCCCTTCACCACTTCCTAGTGCTTTAGCTGGGAAGAAGAAGTGGCGCAACAAACTCCCCAGCAGCACAGCTGTCTGTTATGTTGGAAGAACTTGATTCAATTTAATGTGGCGTCACATACGAGTAGCACCTAACCCAGTGATGGGCAAAGTACGGCCCGCGGGCCAGCCTCGGCCCGCCTACAATCCTTCTATATGAATAGTATATGACCCGCGATAATTATATTTTGACGGTCCAGAAGTATAAAGTAGATTCTACTTAGTAGAATAATAGACGCATAGGTAAAGGAGCCAGCTAGACTAGCCCTTTCGCGTTGCTGAAAGTTACTTTGTCACAGCTCGAACCTGCATTCGAAAATATTATGGCAAATCAAAAGCAATTTCATATGTCTCACACGCCTACCATGGCAGAGCCTTCGAATAAAAGTTAAATTGATTATTTAACATTTGTGCAAGTAATGTGTAATACTGTAATATTTTTCAAAGTTTCAACACAAAATGTAATTTTTCCCATAATTCTGGCCCCCCATTAAGAAAGTTTGCCCACCACTGATCTAACCAGTGGACAATCAAGACGCTTCTAATGATACTCATTTGTCAAATAATGATGAGAAGTTTAGAAGTTACGAGGGAACAGGTGAACATATATACATACTAGTCAACATACCTACTTACATATATGCCAAACACGGAAGACACAAATCGTAAACCCGCTGAAGGCCGTCTGCAGTGTAAGGAAAGGAGATAATTGCTGACAGATGCAATCTTCCTACCTTTGATAGCTGCCACTGCCGTGCTGATCTTTACCTATTCAATTTACTTGTCATTTAGAGCGTTTTCAGAAGACTGAAGAGGGATTTTCAATTCCTCAACTTGACAATGAGACTGATAAAGTGAAGTTAGGACGAATGCTGCAGATTAATGAATGCAGAATTCATCAGTATTTTGAATATATGACTCGCTAGAGCCTAGATTGTAAAAGCTTGTGAGGACAAGCCACAGTAATTCAGTAATTTCGCATGTCAGAGTGACTTTTTTTTTGTGGATGGGAAATCATCAAATAACTTCTCCCGCTCTGGGTGAAGCAGGATGGCGTGTCAGGCTTTTACTGACTAAAACCCACCCGTGTTCCTTCAGTTGCCTGTGCGCCAGGGGCTACGGTATCTTTTTCGAACAACCCGCACCCCTGGCAGAATAACGCGCACTCCTGGCAGAGAGTGACTTCTGTCTTCATTTCAGTGGACTAGTCAAAAAATTGTAAAATGTAGTTTTTAGGGTTCCGTACCTCAAAAGGAAAAAACGGTACCCTTATAGAATCACTTTGTTGTCCATCTGTTTGTCTGCCCGTCTGTCTGTCAAGACTCTTAATCTCTGGAACGCGTAGAGGTATCGAGTTGAAATTTAAACCATGTACTCAAATCTACAATTTCTTGAAGCTGTGTAAAAAATCAAAGTTCTAAGTTAACGTAAAACAAAATAAAGCCGTTTATGTCGCAATAAACGTATATTTCGACACTCAAGAGAATTAAAATTAATAGGGTACCTAATCTCCGTTGACGTAGAACCATGAAATTCGGCAAGTAATATCGTCTTAAACTACAAGTACATAGAAAAATAAGAAAACTATACATTTGTAGTAATATTCACAACAAAAAAAAAAATCAAATTTTTCCTCCATCGTTAATGACCGCAGTTTTAATGACCCCACCGGATAGGTCTGTGTATAAACTTACATCAGCTTACTGTTTTTTGTGTTGGGAATAACGACATTCTGTCAAAATCTTCGCCATTATGATCTGAGCAACGTTTTTACTTCACACAGGGCTATTGTAGTGTGAGGTCTATAAATAAAAACATAATGTGACCCGCAGTATTTCGTTAACGTAAGTTATGTTGACTTGCTTATCGGCGGGTACCTACCATATGGAATATAATGCTGCCATAGGATTGAAACTAGGTTTTGAGGACTAGAATTTTTGCAGAGCGGGTTGGTGGACGTCACAGGTTTTCGAATTTTTGCTTCTAGGATATTGATGCTGGTATCCTAACGCTGTTTTCCTTCATCATTTTAAAAACAGTGGTGATGGAATAAGGTGCCTGCTGGGGTTTGGACCTGATAAGTCGCGGCCATTTCCACTGTGCCTTGCAGGGCGGTGGGCTCTTATTATTCCCTGACCATTCAAGCTTTTGTTTTTGTTCCGTGTGGTGCTGGATGTAAAAGAATAGCACCATCCCGTTTCTTCACGTGGATGTCGTAGAAGACGACTAAGGGACGTACTAGAGAATGGGCAGCAGCGTTCTCTATGCATTTTACCACCATACTGCGATAGCCAACCCGCCTGCCAAGCGTGGCGATTATGGTAAATCCCCCGCTTTTGACGGAGGCTTATGCCCAGCAGTGGAAGTTTTTCAGCTGATATGATGATGATTCAAGCTTTATTTTTAAACTACGCTGGCCGGGGTTGATCCGTGGATGAGTGACCATCTTTGTATACCTATACTCTTCCGTGCCTCGGCAAGCACGTTATGTTGTTGGTCCCGGCTGTCCTTCTTGGATATAAAAAAAAAAAATTGACAGTAATTTCGGGTCGTCAGCAGTCCAGAACCAGTCTTACCTAGGTCGTACTATCCAGTTACTGGGTTGTGAAGGTAATATAGTCAGTCGCTCCATTTAGAATATTGGTATTCTGCTGCAGCCAGTTAGACTGGAAGACAATCCAAAAAAAAATACTTAAAAAAAAAACAACCGACTTCCAAAAAAACAGTAAAAAGTGAAAAATAGCTTTAATTTCGGAAGGCGGTGACAAAAACAATTAAATAATACATATCCAAAGTCACCGGCTTCCGAAATTAAAGTTATTTGTCACGTTTTACTGCTTTTTGGAAGACGCTTGTTTTTTTTTTAGAAAAAAGTTTTAATTTTCACTTTTTAGTGGATCACATGTGCTTACCCCTTCACAGCGTCCCGGCGTGTTGTTTTGTTATGAACTGGTGTAAACAATAGACAGACATAAGATTTAAGCTAGGCCAGTCCAATTGCTATCATTTATTGAGGAGTTCCGTAGCCTATCTCCGAAGATCTTCATCAGATCTACACCAAATTGAAATGGAACCACTCCGAGAAAGTTCTCTTCCAAAAACTACCCAAATTAAGTGTGCCTAAAAAATTTGAAGAGTTCTCTCTATTTCTCCAGGATCCCAGCATCAGATCCTGACTTGATGATCATGGGACCACCTGGAAAGTATACCCTTTAAAAAAAAATCCAAATCGGTCCAGCCATCTTCGAGCAATCGGGGAACATACAAAAAAAAGGTTCCGGTGAATTCAGAACCTCCTCCTTTTTGAAGTCGGTTAAAAACACTAAGCAGATTGATTGATGTTTTTATTCATTGATGGATACACGATACAATAATGTTTTCCCATTGTTTGTAGACTTTTTGTGCTTATATTTAATTATGTATATATATCATATTTATAGTTTGTAATAGGTATAATAAAAATAAATATTTATTATTCGACTTTCGTCACCATCCCATGTCTTCCCGTGGGTGACGTAGAAGGCAACTAAGGGGCTTACCAGAGAATGGGAAGCTGCGTTCTCTATGCATTTTACCACCGTACTGCGATCGCCAACCCGCCTGCCAAGCGTGACGATTATGGCAATCCTGGTCCATGGCAATCATGGTCCATTGCAAAACTCCTGTTTGGCGGAGGCTTATGTCCAGCAGTGAACGTCTTCGGCTGAAAAATGATGACTTTTGTAATTGCACCTACTATTGTTTGTCTCACAGCGCTTCTGTAAATTTCTGAGCGGGAAGTATTAAATAAATAAATCTTTAAGGTTATTTTGTTCTATCCTCATTCTGCATTCGCACACTTAAGTTTGCCACATTAATGATATTTATCACAATCAAAAAGGGAAGGCTTTGTGCTAAGCAGCAACTTAGCGCGGGTCTTAGCGAAGTTGACCCAAACAACATAATGCCATTAGAAGGGACTGCTACACTATAACTTTAACGAGAGTTAAGAGCGTCTGACTAATGATTGTGGAATTGGCCCACCGTGTGTTTGTTAGGCTGTGGACAGACTATTAACTAAAACTGTTAGAAATGATATCTTCACCTTTTGGAAAGCGCCTGATAATAATAGTCTGGTTTAAAAAACAGTGGTACTCCGCGAGTGCCTACAGAAGTGAAAACTTGAACAGTTACGTGTGTATTTTTTGAACAGTTACGCGAGTTCAATTGTTTTTTCCCATCTCAAAAAATACCAACATGCATGTGTATCTATGTTCGTACACACAATATATGTACATACTTATATATAGAGGTGTCGGTAACGGTAACGGTAACAGTGTCGCGAGTTCAATGGTTTTGTCCCATCTAAAAATGCCAAAATTCTTGTGTATCGATGTACGTACATACACAATATCATCATCATCATTTGCCTAGCCTTTTCCTAACTATGTTGGGGTCGGCTTCCAGTCTAACCGGATGCAGCTGAATACCAGTATTTTACATGGAGCGACTGCCTATCTGACCTCCACAACCCAGTTACTGGGTAATACGATACCCCTTGGAAAGACTACACAATATATGTACATTATTATATCAGAGGTGTCGGTAACGGTAACGATAACAGTGTCGCGAGTTCAATGGTTTTGTCCCATCTCAAAAAATGCCAACATGTTTGTGTATCTATGTACGTACATACACAATAGACATATGTCCATTAATTTATACAGAGGTGTCGGTAACGGTAACGGTAACAGTGTCGCGAGTTCAATTGTTTTTTCCATCTCAAAAAATGTCCAACGCACCTAAAGAAGTTTTTAATTTAAAAAATCTGCTGTTGAGCCTCCTCAAGCAGATTTTTTGAATTAAAACTTCTTTAGTAGAGGTACTATCAAAACGTTTTAATAAGGTTCTGTCAGATAGAAGTGAAACCTAATTTCGTAACACACTTTCAATCATAATCTTAATTATTTTGAAGGATATCGCTAATCCATTGCTTCATATGTTCGAAAAATTCGTCTGCTCAACAACTTAAATAACGCAATGAATGCTATTGCGAAGAAGCATTAGCCCTAATTCCTTTACAAAACTTGTGTCAAACGCTTACAAAACTGCTTGCAAAATAACCAGATTTTCTCTCGGGTTTGAAATCCCACAATAAATAATCATAGATTATAATATAAAATACACATCGGTAGCATCATTCAAGTGTGCAATTTTACAAACGAAAATGAATACCTAGTTCTTTGTTTATAACAGATTTCAATCTAAGGCACCATTGTTCGTTTAAACCCACATTGCATACGTAATTGAATGGACAGACTTACAACACATGACGTACAACACAGTTAAAGGAAATTCAAACAAAACGGATTAAGTATGACTATGAACATTCTCGACAAAACTTCTGTGAAACTGTATTCATACTTGTTTGCTTGCGGGCGGACGGCCAAAAACTACACTGGTAAGTAAAACTACAGGGGTCAAGTTGCGTTTTAAGACTATAAAACGATGATTTTTCAGTATGTAAGTAGAAATTTAATATGTCTATAGATATAAAGAATTCGAGAAGACGTTTACCTCGGGAAAACTCTGCAGTTTGCTAAGAACAACTTTGGTATGTAAGCAAATACAAGAATTCGCCCGGGCTGGGCGTTTGGGAAGCTTCATCGAGTCTTCTCGTCGCATATTCCGCAGAGCCTAAAGACTTAAAGACTTAAATCGATGCATTCTGCCTGTTATGGTGCCGAAACGTGGACACTCACGGTACGGTTAGTCCATAAATTCAAGGTCACTCAGCGAGCTATGGCACCAGCTATGCTTGGATTCTCTCTGAGGGGGATGAGGTGATCCAGTAGAGAACCAAAGTTGTCGACATTGTCACAGAATAAACAAGCTGCAGTGGCAATGGGTCAGCCATATTAGCCGTAGAACCGAATACTGTTGGGGTAGACGTGTTCTTAAGTGGGGACCGCAAATCGGCAAACGGAAGCTAGGACGCCCTCAGGTTAGGTGGAGCGACGACGCGCAGGGTGGCTGGTAGCGACTGGATGAGTTTCTAAGAATCCAGCTAAATGGCTGTGCAATTGGAGAGGTCTATGGCCATATACTGCTAGCAGTGGCGTAGCTAGAGTGGGGCAGGAGCAAGAGCTATGGGCGCCTATCGAAAAGGGACGCAAAAAGTCGCTAAAATAAATAAAATAAAAAATAAAACATCTATAAACCATTTCCTACTGTTACCTATAACTAAGAAATCTCAGGAATTAGTTGAATAAATTGTGCAGTACGAGGATGAAAGCGTATCTCTAAATGTGGCTACTAACTGTTACTATTCAAATTCACTTAAAATTCCAGCAGTTGAAATTATTACCTTCATTATTGGTCAAGAAAGGATGAGCGACCTAGTTCTGCTCCGTGTAGACCGAGAAGATAAGTGACGAAGGGGCGCAAATGTGATGCGTGCCCTCGGCGCTTTTTTTTATTGGTACGCCCCTGACTGCTGGACGTAGTGGACTGCTGAGGCAGTCCAGGGTAGCACTGCACAAAAGGAAAGAAGCCTATATTCAGCGGTGGGTGGAACAAGTCTGCCAATCATTATGATGATAGAAATAAAAACTTCCCTACTCAATATCATGAACTTATTTTCTCTAATTCCTACGATTGTATTTATCATCAACAACGCTACACGATATTTTGTATCAATATCAACACTATCATAATTGAAAGGAATGTGTTGCAAAATGATGAAGATCCTAATTGCCTTTGTTTTGAACGAAGCCTCAAATATTATCTCTTGTACAGTGGGAAGTCTTTATTGATTTAAAACCGCAAACGCATACAAATGATGCAGTAACTTGCGTCAATGCATTTTCAAGAAAAACGAAACGTTTCAAGAGTTCCATTCAGAGATGCGCTTAAAACTGCTGTCTGGAAAACTTCCTTTTCACTCAAAGGAGCTGTACAAGCTTAGCCACACTCTGTAGTGCTAATCCGCTATATTTAAACTTTTTAACTGATTTCAAAAAGGAGGAGATTCTCAATTCGCCTGTATGTTTTTTTTGTATTTTTTTTACGCGAAATCTCCGTCAATTGTAAATGCATTTAGAAAATTATTTTATGGATAGAATATGCTTCAGGGATGCTCTAATATAAATTTTATATACATTGCTTCAGTAGTTTTTGCGTAAGCCTCGATAATATGTTTTTTAATCCACTTGTCATTTATTTTCTGGCTTAATACTGAATTTAGTCCCATGAACTATGGATGTATTTTCATAATTTGATCCAAGACACTTAAATTCAAGAAGTTTCTGATCTACGCATACCTATGTGCTTTTCATTAATATATCCCTTGATTTTATATTCTCCTTTGCAAATGGGTACGTGTTTCGTCAGTTTTCTTATTATCGTTTAATGCGATTGTCAATTCTCGCACGCTTTATCAAAGATTCTGTACTAGTATCTTTGGTCTGATTATCTATGTATTTATCCGTAGATGATGACTGTTTAATTCAAGCCGAATTTTAACTCTCCCGGCGGGCTAGAAATGCCAGTCACCCTGTGACCTACACCAAATCCGCAGCAGTTAGCTGACCCAGATTTTGAAACTGCCTTTGTCTGCGTCTGCAATCTCTGAACCTACCTGTTTTGCGGACGGAGCTGACGACTCTTACCGGACTTCCGTATTCTTACAATTTATCTTGATTTGACTCTAGTCAATATCACGTACGGTTTTGTTCCTATATTTAAGGTTAATAACGGTTAATAACGGACCCACGGCTTAACATAGTATTCTATGCCGTAAAGGGACACTATTTTTGAGTTTTATAACAGAAGAATCAAGCGGTATTTACTAGGAGTAAATACCGCTTGATTCTTCTGTTATAAAAGTTTTGATACTTTTTAACAGAATACGAACATGGCATTTTCGGAACCATACTGTTACAAAATACGTATTTTCCCAGTCTAGCAATCGTTGTTTTAAGAGAACAACGCTTTTGAATTTTGCTTAAAAGTAAGGTATTTAGTCTCGTAACTTTTCTAGTAGGATCGAGATCGTTCGTGTGTTTTCGTAATCCTTCGCACGACTTCGTACGAAAATGCGCGCCAAGTGAGCGTGGCCTTACTCCTACAGTAGTTAATGTCATAAGCCATGAGGCCACTTGTTACTTAGGCTTATTATTAAACCGGCCCTAAGTTAGCCCTTAATCGTCACCCGCGTTTATTAGATATGCCTTCTCTGACAAGGGACGGTTTGCATATTAGGGTTTGGGCAAACTATCGAATTTTGTTTCGCATAAGCGGATTAGCCTGTCAAACAGGTGGAATATCATCTGCGGCTGTTTATAAAGAAATATGATCACGCATTCGTGGTCCAAAAAAATCATGCTAAGACAATTAGCGTACTATTTAATCTTCTCTCGAATTGTACAGTGGAACAAATTTTTATGATGTAGGCAGTGTTTTGTTTTTGGTATTCATATTTATATCTCTATTTGTATTCTATAATGTCTAAAGATCTTTCATTGACTGAAGTAAGATACGCTAAGGTAGCTCGTGAAATGCAGTTTTTCTTACGTCTTCTGCAATTTTCAGGTCAGCGTCAGATTGTATGGTGATGAAAATATGATCGGCGACCGTTACTGATATGGCTTTACAGACTTATAAGCATGGAAGTCATCAATAAAACCCCCAAAGTTCCTATACAAGGTGAGTAAAAATCGGACCTCCCATGCAAAATCAATGGTCAGCTGATTGCTTGTTTTTTCATATTTCGACGCATGTTCCTTGGAGAAAGTTGTTCAATTTCCATGGTGGTATCACCGTGAAAATTTTAAACGGTGACTAAAAATTCACCTTGTGTAAACATAAAGAATTCTTTGCCGGTTGTGAATCATATTTTGTTCAACTTATAGATTGATACTGATCTGTTATTGGTCTGAAAGGTCATCACATTTCGATTTTGAATCCCAAAATAAAATAAAATAAATTTATAGACTTTGATTTGTAAAAAAAAACGTTGTTTTCTCTCCCCATTGTCATCAGCGACTTTGAGGTTTGAACTTTAAATCAAATTCCACGATTTGATTTAAAAGTTCTGCTTTTAAAACCACACTTGATTTAGACTATTGAAATGTAAATTCAATGTTGAATCTGATTGTGAGTGTGGGGGTAATTTTTTAAAAATAGGAATATAAATATTTGAATATAGATTCAGTGGTATTGAGGGCTTTACAAAGTACAAACAGACAATCAGTTTTTCCAACGGGTAGGTAATCAGATTTTTTTTTTGTTTTGTAACAAAGTTTTTATCTACTTTTGACTTTTGACCATTTGTTGCCCGTTTATCTCCGTACGATACTACCAAGCTTTAGAATGGGCAACTGGCTTCATCATTCTGACCGACCGATACCTTGACAATTCAAAAGTTCCTGTAATTATTTTATTGGAAATAAACAGATGTAACCTTTTAAATGATTATCAAAATTTTTATGCTAAGCAGTCAATTATAATGTAAGAATGGCTATTAGTCAACTTTCGGTAAATCAATTATTTTTCGCAATAGTTACCTATATAGAAAGAAAGTAAGTAAATAAGGAGCAGGGTGTCAGTTTCACTCATACTCTATGGAAAACGGAGCTTCGTCCGACCAGACGGGTGTTGTGGCTGGTGGGAAACTGCCCGACGATTGACGTCGGGATCTTGTATATAATTGTAGATCACTCGGTAAACTCTGCTTGCGCGATGTAGTTGATGTAGTTGCGGTATGACGTCAAATCTTGAGTAGTTCGCATATGGCATTGTAGATGGCGCCACTTTATTTTTTGTATTTTCCACATTTGTTGATTTGAAGTTTCGTATGTCGGGCATTGTAGATGTCCGCCACAGTTACAATACAGTTTTAGTATTTCGCCAAGTTCCATTCTAAACAGTTGATATATTTTGTGCTACTTTTAGCTACGTTTTGTAATACTTATATATGATAGTATGTAGAAAGTACATACAAAAACATTAATCTTGAAAAAGTTGCCCGTGTGAGAAGCAGCTTGAAAAGACCTACTTTTCGAGCTGCTTCTCACACGGGCAACTTTACGTCGCTTGCTTCCGCGTCACCAGTCCTGAGTCTCTTTACATTTTGGCTGCTGAGACCAACACTATAAACGTAATAAGCTTGGCGTGGCTTGATATTAATTGATTATAAAAATACCTCAAAAAGCGCCCCCCACTTTTTTACACTAAAATTATGTCATTCAAAAAAATCAAAAATAAGGATAGAGGGAGATTTTTTTGAAATTAAGTTCTACATTTTAGTTTGATTTTAAAACGTATTTTTTAGTTTTTAAACTATTATTTATTTTCTATTTTTTAGTTCGGTCTCCAAAAGCGTATTTTTTAAATTTGTTTTTACATTTAATTTTTTGGCCAGTATGAAATGGATCAAAATTAAATTATTGAATTAGCGTCGGTCTTTGATATGTGTGCAAAGTTACAAATCAATCCGACGTTTTAAAGGGGGTGAAAATCACGTTCAAAGATTCTGTTACATAGAAACATACCAAGCTAATAAAAACGTGTAAAAAATTACAAATAATATATTATATTTCTTCTTTTTTTTGGATTATATTTTTGTAGATTTGATCTATACGCACTCAAAACCCTAAGTTGTGCGAGTTCGAGACAGAAAGAAGCATTGTACGTTTCTCATAAAATATTTCAAGGTCACACAGGACATTACGAATCTAAATCTTCATCTCAATCAATAACTCACATATCTGACACAATCACAGTTATACCCCATTTGTTTTCTTATATGAAAAAATTGCTCAACTGAGTTTTAGCAAATAGGGGTAGGGGGTCGGGATTAGGAACAATGCTCAACCTAATAAACGGGACAAATAATATAGGACGTAAATCATATAGGTCGGTTGGACCTGTCACATTCGTGCTGGTCGGTAGAGCGGGCTATTAATTCGCTTCTGATAAACCTGTTAGGTCCAATGTCGGATATATTTGTTGTTTGATTACGTACCGGAAGTTTGATTGTTGTGATAGGTAATTATAGTGATCGTTTTATATGTGAAGGTAACGGTAGTCTATCCTAATCGTAGGGAATATTATTTATGTGAAAGTAAGTTTGGTTGTTTCTTACTCTTTAACAGCTGAGTGCATTGTATAAAATTTGGCACACAAATGAACCATGATCTTTGTAAGGATTTATTCTATGTTTCTTTCTGGTTTGAAGATGAAATCGCGGGTAACAGCTAGTACCTACTTAATATTATAAAGAGGTAAAATTTGTGAGTTTGTTTTTAGGCGGTTATCTTCGGAACTCCTGATCCGATTCCGATAATTCTTTCACTAATGGAAAGCTACAGTATTGTTAAGTGCCACAGGATATACTACAATTTTAAAGAAAAAAGAAATCCATGCAATGTTCTACGGAAAATATTGTAAACCAGTATTGTTTTAACTGTCTTGTATGCTGTGATATTATTCAAGTGGCTCTGGCGCCAGAATAAATTGCCTCCTTAAATAGTAAAGCATTCCTATTTTTAGTAATAACTCGAAACTATTACTAGGTATGTTATTATATAAACGACTCTGTACAGAGAGAGGTGGAAAGAGAGTAGGGAAGTCTTTATACAAAAATAATATGTTTAGTAAAATAGGTACTGTAAATAAGACGATATTATAATATTAAAGTAATTAGGTGCTCTCTAATTTGTCACTGGTACAAAATCTCTTCACAGCTGCGATTGAACAATTCGTTTACCATGAAATTCTATTTGTCTGTGCGGCGGAGGCAACAATTAATCTGGTTTGGATAGGCAGTCCTGTTCGCTTCAAATCCAGTCGACGATGTTATTTGTTTACCGCCCAAAAGTCCGGAAAGGCCCGAAATCGTTTTTACGTCACAACTTTTGGAATGTTGAATGAAATGTTGACAATGTGTCTCCTGAAATTTGAGGTAGGTTTCAGGAGACAGGGAAAGGGAAAATTACGGTGAAAAGTATGGAAGGGATTTCGTAAGTTAAATAGCCAAACATTCCTAGCTCGAAATCATCATAATTAAGGGTTTATGCTTACTTTCATAGATCTACGGTGTATAGACTATCAAACTGATCAACTTTCTTCAAAAAAATAATCTGCTGTCTCATACAAAACTTCAACACTTATTTGACCCAAATGTATGGGACGGGAGGACAGCTGATTACCGTTAAATATGACCAAAAATGTATTATACACGCTGTTTAAACTTAGCACGTGCTTTGGTTTCGATACAATCTAAAAAAAAAAAAAATTGTACATATACATACACACACACACCACACACACACTCTGTCTGTGTCTCTGTCTGTAGAGAAACACGCGCACGCCGCACGGCTTACAACAATGTAGCAAAAAGTGTCGTTACAACTTTTGGTCTTAATTAAAAGTGTCGTTACAAATTTTGGTCTTTGTTTTTTCCGCCCCCTTTCGCAACGCGCGAAAAATTTTATAACTTCGGACGAAAAGTTTCCAGGTTCAGATTCATGTACTGAATTCATGGTAACAGGGTGCGTGTCGATGTCTCTACCACCTGTATAACAACTTAGGTACTGTCGGTTATCATTAAGTAAACCAAAGAACAATGTCCACTTCCCATACATTTGGAAACCTGATAATGAAAGTTTATGTACATATAGTTATAAGGTATAGTAGCAAGACTACCTGTAAGTGTAAAAATAATGTCATATAGTCATTTTAACGATTTAAACGCTACAAATTCCACAGAAAATATTAATGTTTCTTCTTAGGTTAGGATTTGCCCTAACCAAAAGTAAAGAAAGAAAATGTACAAGAATTCCTTATTAACGCTCGAAGTTTGGTCTCGAGATCCAGGGGCTGTAAATAAGGTCATAGGGTCACACAAAATGTACAGTACACAACGAGACGCAAACGCAACAACGAAGAACTGCGCCACTGCGCCGATGCCAATCGCAGAACTGTCAAATGTCAAAAAACTCCGTTTCAGTTTTGCTAACTGAATTACATAGTGCATGATTGGTTTATTTAATTATTATGTTATTTTTAAGAAGTACCTACTGATTAAATAAAACATAAAATAATGTATATAACTCAGGGACGGAGTTTAATAAAATCAAGTAGCAGTGTTTAAAATGGAACGTCGTAAAAAAGGGTAGTTGAGATGCGTTTAAAACATGGTAATACGTTTACCCTTGAAGTAGAGGAATATTTTTTTTTGCGTTTCTTTTAACATTGTGATAAGCGTAATAAATATACAATTCAATAAGCTGAATTTCAAGATTTTTTTCATTTCTATACACAAATATGTGAATTTTTCACCTTCAATTTCGCATTCTTATTTCAATTTTAGACTGAATTCATACATAAAAAAGTTGCCATTTCAGCCAATCGTTAAAATTACAAGTTGCAAATGATGCCATTTTGTACCTTACAACAAACACAAGGTTTTACAATCACAGGAGTGAAACAGGTCCATCCAATTTAAACAAAGACCCCGAGGACTCTTAAATCAGATTCCTAATTTTAATAAGTTAATTAAGAAGAACCCACGCCCTATCAGACATTTGATAAATCGCAATTACTAAAAACAAAATTACCTATTCCCGTCGGTCCGTCGAACAATATTTCAAAAACAATTTCTGTTGTCGGAAATAGGAATGGCGGGAGTACACTGGGCCGATTAATGATGGCTTTGTTCCAGTTTACAAACTACGGTCACAGAATAGACGGGTACAGAAGGTTAACTTCATACAACGAGTGAAAACGCACACACATATAGACACTCTTCAAGTACCTACAGCGACTGGTATGTGTTTCAGTTTAGTTGATTGATTAGACTAAACGACCAAATGCTCATTCTATCCCCCAGTGGTTCTATGTTTGTTAGGTCTGACTAACTAAACCCACCTTGAGACAGTTTGAGATCTCAGAGCGTACTATACATTGTTTCACTGAATAGCACTGTATAGGAAGACTGCACAGCAATGCACAATTCTTTTTGTGTAGGTATTTTCGTATAGTTTTATAGATTAAGAGTTTGTGTAAATACATACATAAACAAACGCCTCCTTCCTATAGGGTAGGCAGAAATCACAGAACGCTATCTGCTACGAACCTTACATACTTCTTTTGCTTCGTTTACTTACAGACATCAGCACATCAAGCTACCCTAATCAGTAAAATTTCTGTGATAGATTTTCATCTTTATTACATAAGCATAAGGTTCTTGTTCAATTGGGAAAATTTGACAGTTTGGGGTAGCTTGATGTGCTGGCGTCTGTACATACATCTGGTCATACATGCACGCTGGTTGCGAATACTCCGCACCTGATCTTTCGGAAGAACATATACATATATACAAGTTGGTGAAGTAGCGACCCAAGTGTTGTCATTTCAAAGGCCCTACAGCCCGCTATCCTCACAATACGCGTTTAAGTGTTCATATTGCTCGTTGTATGAACCTAGCCTTCTGTTCTATCTACTCTGTGGTAGTGCTCCGGTATTTCAAGTTCTTATTAATGGACTTAAAACTTCAGGTGGACGTCGCGGTTCATGCTCTAGTAGAAAGCACCTTGGGAGACTGCATAAAGACATATTTTATACAAGATTTATTTCTACTTGAAACTATTCTTTTGAGCGAGGAAAGTAATGGTACGAACAAGTGTTGTGCGATCGTTTGTCGACTTTGTTTTTCTAGGGGAATCTTTAATCTTTACAAAGGTTGTTTAATGTTCGTTATCAATAGACTATATCGGTGGTTGTAACTCCCATACAACGTTGTAATTCCAACTGTTACTACAAAACAATACAGGCTAGATTTAATTTTTATTTTTCCTAGCATTAGACTTTTTTCCATAGCACGTTGACATAGAGCTAATTCATGCCTGGCTTTGTTAAAGCCCAAGCCTGTATATTAGGACCCTGTTGGTCCTAATTTGATTTATGGATGGATATATTAATATCCATCCATAAATCAAATAGTTTCCCTTTTTAACACGCTTTTATTAGGTCGACCTGTGTGTAACTACATATGTAATGGAATCTAAGGTAACTCATTTAACCATCTTCCAAGGGTCGTAGCGTAATGAAAATTGGCAGCTGTATGTAGTTCTGATGACAATACAATAATATGGTACTGTCGAACTGATCGGATGATGGAGCCGGAAAATATGAACTGGAACTTCATGATGGAAAATCGTATCATATCTGTTTTGGATTTCTTAGAAAAGTCTTGTGTTTTCTTAGAAAAGCGTGGGGCGCTGGAACAGGTTCCCTTTGGTAACCCTTTGGCGGCATAAACGTTATGCTCTTGTGCGACCTCATGCAGTTTTCGCCAGGAAGTTAGTATTCGTATTTGTTAACAAGAAAGTCTTTCCTGTTCCAGCGCCCCACGCTTTTACAATCAAATATTATAATTAAAAGCACATAGTTTACACTTCAGCCCAGAAATGGGGACAACTTGAACGATCCATAATTTATTTTTTGTTTTTACGTGCATTAAAGCGTGTTTTTCTGGTGTTTTTTTAAACTATTCATTTTTAATTATTAACTAAAATTAAGGCACTTCCTAATCTCCTTAAGGGACCATAACCTGTTCCATGCGTTTTCTATACGTCAGTCTATTTCTTTATCGCTCTGGTTCACGCTGGCAATATATTTATATAAATTGTTCCTAAGTATAATATATGTACTCATCTTTATATCGATCGTGTGAACAAAGATGGCTGGCGTCACACTGAAAGCCAGAAAACTCAATGTTCATCGTAATGTTAATGTTTATCTAAATGAATAGACAGCTGTGCTGCTGGGGAAATTGTTGCGGCACTACTTCTTCCCAGCTAAAGCACTAGGAATTGGTGAGGCGCAGGCGTTTTGGGAAACTGTCTTATGTAATTATCTAATAAACCTTACACTCACCACATTAACTGAACGTCCAAATACATCCCAAATCATTATGTCCTGTACTGTTTATTTTTTTACTTATTTTTTGTTTTTATTATCAACTAAATCTAAATTAACTAAATTAACTTAATTTCCTACTAAGCACTTTTCTGCGTGGAACATCATTCCATTCTGTACCTGGAGAAGAGAGTTGTTAGCTGCGCCGCAGTTTATACTATTGCAGCTATCATCGTTTTACTTGTTCTTAGTCTTGTGTTATTATTTCGAAATAAACTTTTGTTATTATTATTTTTATTTTTTGTCTTATGTAATTTCGACGTTCGAAAAGTTCTAAGTTTTCATTTTGAACAACAATAACTTTAGAACATAATAGAGTTTTTAGTTTTTAAAATACTTCGATATTATTAAGAAAAAATACCATGACCTTAATTAACCGATTCTGTTCCATTTTCTAACCAATCTCAAGGAACAACGGCTCACAGCCAAGTAAATATTTACCGACGTTGTTTTCCGATGAAACTCCATCGAATTTCCGTTTGTTAGGTTAGTTAATAGCAAAAAATACTTTTACTTGATTAAATTTTTTAAGAAATTTTGGTTTTATTTAAGTAACTATTATTATATGAGTTCGGATTATGAATTTCTGATATCTTTGACTTTAAGTTTTAAGTAAACAATAGTAAGTCCTTTATTAAATTGAAGTATTAGGATTTAAGCTTTAGAATTAATTGAATACATAAAGTAATAAGCAGTTCTGGTGAATAATAATAAAATTGAAGCCACTCAGCCTCATTCCACGAAAAATATTCTATCAATCAAAGAATACATGCATGAGGATCAAGAAAGAATGAGATGTCTTAAGAACATGAACACACTAAATGAAACAGGCTGGACTACAAAGATGATTGATGAAATGATACAGAAATAAGGCAAACACAAAAAATCATACGAGTAGTACCAATTTAGCCATCGATCAACGTACAGACGCCAGCACATCAAGCTACCCCAATCTGTCAAATTTCTTTGATAGATTTTCAACTTAATCACATAAGCATAAGGTTCATGTTCAATTGGAAAAAAAATGACAGTTTGGGGTAGCTTGATGCGCTGGCGTCTGTACAAACAAAGTGATCTATCTACGAGTATCCTATCCTACTATATATATATCCTACTATAATATTATAAGGTGGACCGATGACCTTGTGAGGGCTGCAGGAGTCCGCTGGATGCAGGAAGAACAGAACCGGTCAAAGTGGCGGAGTTTGGGGGAGGCCTATCTCCAGCAGTGGACGTCTTTCGGCTGAAATGATAATGATATAATAATATTATAAATGTGAAAGTTTGTTATTCAATCACGCAACAACGGCTGAACAGATTTCGATAAAAATTTAGCACACAGACAGTTTATAACCTAGATTAACACATAGGATACCTTTTATCCCGGTGGTACGTTCCCGTGGGATAATTTCGAACCGAACTCCACGTAGGCGAAGCCGCTGGCAAAAGCTAGTCTAACATAACAACATCGATCATAACAACGCTAGAATTCAACAGAGAAAAATCAATCAATCTGCCTTGTGTTTTTCTAGCTATGTTGGAATCTACCCGGATGCAACTGAATACCAGTATTTAATTTGAAATGAGTGCCTATCTGTCCTCCACAACCCAGATACTGGGTAACACGATACCGCTTGGTAAGATTAGCTGTTAGGCTTTCTAGCTTCTGACTGACTATTCGTAAAGTCTGTCAAGATTTGCGAATGACAGCCGGGACCAAAAGCTTGACAAGCATCAGCGGCGAGGTGTCAACTTTTCTAAGAGAGAAGCCGAAGCGACGCACAGTGGGCTGAAAATCGATCTTCATAGACTTAGGGGTCAACTTGGTAATTTTTTTCTTTTTTCGGCAGAAATGGGTTTAGGTATCGTATATTAATCAATTTAATACTGCTTTAGTTTTCCAATAAACGTAGAAACGTTTATTGGAAAACTAAAGCAGTATTAAATTGATTAATATTAATATAAGTAAAGAATTACTTTATAGCACTTGGTTGAATAAAATGTATGGAGAAATATGTAAAAAAAAATGTAAAATATTTCAACTTTGGTGAAAGTGCGCTTAAAGTGAAAGTTATGACATGATTATGCCCCTTAATTTTGCTGCATTTTTTGATATATCACACAATGCGCGCACGCGTGAGATTTGGGTGAAAAAAAAATGTGTTTTTAGAATATAAATAAAAGGTTTTAATGTGTTTATAATTCACATCAGGTACTTTATGGTTATAAATAAATTGTATGAACAGAAATTTAATAGCTACCGGTTAAACATAACAAATTTTATTTTTTGTATTTAACTAACGAGGATCGTTAAATAATGAGATCTTATGATGTCGTATTGCTGAGATAATTAGATCGCATTAACTAAACTAACTACCTCCTTTCATACAAAGTTTTTTCGAACCTTAAGTATAAATCGTGAGCATTTAATTACTATTTTCAATCGACTCTGTTTTTTCAGAGTGATTAACCTATTTTTCTAAAATGAAGCAAGTGAATTTAGTTCACAACCTTGACTTGTATATATTGTTATAAAGTAGTCTGGTAAGCTGGATAACTACCTTGGTTCTCTATTCTGTTACCTAATTTTTGATCCCTAATCAAAAGTGCCATAATTTTTTGTGTTCAATTCATCATTTGTCCGAATGATTACTTGCCCGAACTTAATGTCACATAATATAACATGCCATAAAATTGAAATCCCTAAATACAACACAATCCCTAAATGGCATGTTATATTATGTTTTGATTGATTAATACCTATTGATTAATATACGATACCTAAACCCATTTCTGCCAAAAAAAATATTACCAAGTTGATCCTTAAGTCTGTGAAGATCGATTTTCAGCCCACTGTGCGACGCCGGTTTTAACTTACTGACTTATCAATAAAGGTACTATCAATCTAAAATTAATATACAAATAGGTACAAAGAATCGAGTATAATAAAATTAAATAGCTGAAAACCAAATAAAATGTGCAATATTCCTCCTTCTCGTTCTCGCTGAGGCGTTTTTCTAAATCTGTCTCTGTCATAAACCGTTGTACAGCGGCTTGCTATCGTCCATATCTAGCGGTGTCACGTAACGTAAACATCTTGACGGGATGCTATTGTATGAATTTGACGTTTTGGCGCCGGGTTAGTGCGAATCACCAAAGGGAAGCCGGTAGGAATCGTGTTATATGGTGCTTTCGCCACTGATGTGCATCCAAGGCACAGAGAGGTCTTCATATATAATGGTTGGTTACCTATCTACGAACTCACTAGCTTAACTTTCGATCGACAAGTGCGGCTGTAATTATTTAGCCACGAGCCCCAAGAGGAAATCCTAGTAAATACTGTACTTAATAAATAAACCATACTAAGTAAGTATTATTAGTAACGGCCGGGAAAATAATTTGCCGCCACAAGGGAAACTGGGATATCTTAGAGAGAATTTATCTGTAACATAATGAATCATATTACAATGACCATGGAGTGTAGAAGCGAGGATATGCCGAGAGAGTAAATCCATTTAGAGTGGGACTGGTCATCTCCTAGCTCCCACGGCTTATTTTAATTACTGAGTTGTTATTTTATTTTTGTTTTAATTACGGACGCTTTAATGTGCACGTCTTTTTACATCGTTCTCACATTGATAATTTCAACATAATGATGTAACCAACTTTTTGTAACAACACGATGATTTTAAAAGAGTGTCCATGGAGTTTCTTGCCCGTTCTTCTCCATAGGTACCTA
This sequence comes from Polymixis lichenea, assembly GCA_949091785.1. NCBI lineage: Eukaryota > Metazoa > Arthropoda > Insecta > Lepidoptera > Noctuidae > Polymixis > Polymixis lichenea. Next base: position 20,735,473 of record OX420944.1, read on the forward strand.
CGCTTTGGGATGGGCAACTAGCTTCATCTTTCTAACTAACCGACCTTGACAATTCAAAAGTGCCTGTAATTGGTTTATTTGAAATAAATGCTTTGAGTTTGAGTTTGAGTGATACCCAAAGTTCATAATTATCTCCATCATGTTTGGCAACGCGAGGGTGGATGTCTTTTACGCTATTTTGCGTAAAAAGTCAGCCTCACTAATTCGCCAAATTCTAGGGAGTGGATGATTGCAGGCAGACCAGTATCGACAGCTGTGGAAAGGCTCATCAGGTTGCATGCTACCTGATTTTTGTAAATTTTTATTCAATAATTAAAATAAATAAATAAATATAATTCTTTATTTCACCAAAAAAGTCAGCCACATTACAATTTTCAAAGACTAAGTGCATGTTAGATAATTGATTTCCTTTTTAATATTATTTATTTCAATAATTATATTTCTAAGGGCGAATTTCACCAAACTTCTATACCTAGAATGAGTCTTCCTGAGAATAAATTTTGAATTTTTGACAGATTTTCCATAGTAGAATTGTCAGACGTAAATTTTATTTTAGAGATAAAAGATATCTATCTGCCTTTGGTAAAAGCAGCCCTTAAAAATACATACACAAATTGTTCAATACATAAATTGATCTCCTCATGACTAACATAGTTTTAAGATAACAAGGTAACAAAATATAGGCATTTAAATAAGTTTACATTGTGACCTTCAAAGCTAGAGTCAACAGAGAATTTCCATATTCTAGACATACTCGTTCCATTGTGGACCTCATCCATAGCTTTCTATCAACCGAGATGGAGATGAAGAGCAAGACCGTAAAGCAACAAAAAGAGTAGCCTGGTTACTAATACATTTTGTTGGCTGTACACACTGAGTACTTTGCATGTAACTTCTTGACAAATCACTGCTCCAATATAGTCCCCCTCAGTCATGATGCGTTCAATAACCCACTGATGTGTATTTACCTTAATTCGTTTCATTTTATTTTTATGTTTGTTTTATATTTTATGTGAAATTTTAATGTAATTGTAATTCTAATTTGACTGTTGTATGCCCAAAGGGCGGGACGTAGCTGATCACAATTATCTTTTTAAGACCTGTATTATGTACCTACCTATAATCCACAATAAAGATATTGATTGATTGATTGATTGATTGATTGATTGAACTTGTAGGTGTGCATTTAATTAATACACATTCTGATGTAAGCGATTTGAAGAACCACTTCGAGGGACCAATTAAAATTTATAAGCACTTTAAGCAGAATGGGATGATAAAATTAACATAACATGAATTTCCTGATAATATTATACCAGATTATGTCATTAATCCAACAAAAAATTCAATCAAATTAATTGTCATACACTAAGCACATATCAAGGGTCTACTAAGGCTTGCTATTGAGAATTACTATTATTTTTAGTTGTAGGTCGTGGTTCGAAACCAGGCAGGCACTTCACTTTGTGTAAATAATTTCATTACCACTGCTCTCAAAACGATGAAGGAAAACATCGTGAGGAAACTGGCATGTCCTAGATCGAAAAATGGGTGCGCATGGTGGATTATAGCCCACTCCCTCTTGAAGAGACACGAGGCCTTTGTCCCAGCAGTGGGAACATTTTAGGCTGATTATTAAACTTACTATCGAGAGCTACCTGAATGGTATAATCAAGTAGACCATTAGTACTTATACTTATAAAACTATCCATTTCTGTAATTGTTTTTACACACTTTTTATTAGCTCCACCTGTATGTTTGTTTGTAACCGACTCGATTGGACTTGATTTTGACTCACTTCCAATGGTTAGATTCAATGTAAACTTTGTAGAATTATCGAGCACCGATGACAATTCAATAAATAAAAAAAAAAACAAAAAAACACAAGAAAAAAATCTGGAAAATCACGCTTTTGTAGATAGCAGAACTAAAAAATAGAAAATAAATAATAGTTAAAAAAAACTAAAGAACACGCTTTAAGAACTAAACTTAAAAAAGCAGAAAATAATTTCAAAAAAGCGTGGGGTGCTGTTGGAGGCATTTTTATAATCAATTTATGTCAAACACCCCACGTTTTTTGTTATTATTTTTTATTTATTATTTTTATTTCTTGTTGAGAAGGTTAGATAGGCAGTCACTCCATGTACAATACTGGGACTCAGCTACATCCAGTTAAACTGGAAGCCACAACATAGACGGTAAAAGTCTAGGCAGATATTGACTTATCCCTTTTATTTCTAAGATCTCAGTCCAAGATGAATCGCTCACAGCCACGAACATTTTGACCAGAGATACTTGTCAGTCGGCATTATTAATTACGTTTTAAGGAAAAATCGTCGTTTTTACATCATTATGCATATTATGTCGGCAGTCATTATTCATTGAAATGTGATGGCGAGGGATTTGGGAGCGTGACTTTCTTTATAATCTTCTTTAATTAAGGTTTATTTTTGTAAAGATTTGGGTAGCGTTGTGGAAAAAACTTGTAATTAGAGTAGCTGAATGTTGTGTGAAACTTTCTGTAGGTAGGTGTTGAATTTTGGCACTCCCCTGACGCTATAAAAGTGTCCAATGTTTGTGACTACCACAACTAGTTGACTGGTTATCTAAACTTATATCTGTATGTTATAAATCAAAGTCGCTTTTCATGTCTGTACGCTTAGCTTTTAAACTACGCAACGGATTTGAATGCGGTTTTCATCAATAGACAGAGTAATTTAAAAAGAAGGTTTATATGTATAATACACCGACCACCACGCGGGCGAAGTCGCTGGCAAAAGCTAGTGATATTATAAAGAGAAAAAAATGTTCTTATTTGTTGCATGTTTGTTTGTTACGCTAAAACGGCTGAACGGATTTAGATAAATTTTGGTATATGGGTAAACCTTACTTTTGTCCCGATATTCTCATGAGATTGACACGTATGCGGGTGAAACCGAGGGCTGCAGCTGGTAAATAATAACACCAGCGTATTCAATCAATCAATCAATCAATCAGTTTATTTGTGAAACATAGGTGTTTACATTAATAGTGGGTGCGCTATGTTTTGTCATAATTAAGACATACAAATTCTATGTGACCCATTAGGTGTCATTAGGTTATGTGACTTAGAAAAATAATATTTTGAATTAATTAAATACATGAAAAGAGAAAAAAGAAACATCAAATCCAATATAATTAATAAATAGTCATAGTAATAAAAAAATAAAATAAAAAATAAAAATATTATCAAATGGTAAAAAAAATGCATCATTATAATAATTGATCATTCAAAAATTCGTCTACAGTATAATAACTTTTGTCAATTAATAATTTAGTAAGTGCTTTTTTAAACTTATATAATGTCATGTTTTTTATGTCATCAGGAATTTTATTAAATACTTTAGTTTACTTTTTTATTGAAAAGAGTTTATGTATTACGCACTTATTTTCCGGCGTTTGAGGATGTCAGTATCCGTACATAGGTAATTGTCCTATCTATATATTATATTATCTATATATTGTCTATAAAAAGAAATAAATCATCGTTCTATCTGGTGCATGGCTGCAGAAAAGGCGTTTCATTTCTATGTCCCCATATTTATATCGAACATAATCTACAATGACTTGAGATAAAACAATCAAGAAACCTAACTTTCTAAATCTGATCCAATTCCAGAATAAAGGGGTCTTTTAATAGGCAGAGAAGCGATGGCAGACTTATATTAACTATGTAACTCAGACTTATATTAGCTTTTTCCAGCGGCTTCGCCCGCATTAACCAATTTAAAGAAAACCTTAACAAATTATGAGCCTCAAGCTTCCTCATGAATTACTCTGTCTATTGGTGAAAACGGCATGAAAATTCGTTCAGTACTCTTTGAGTTTATCGCGAACAAACAGACAGACAGACGCAGCGGGGGACTTTGTTTTATAATGTGTTTACCGATGTCAGTGCCGTCCACGATAAATTTAAAAAATCATCATCATCATCATATCCCGATTAGTTTAATATTTTACGTACTAACATTTTATTTAAGACTGTAATACTAACAAAATGGAACCTGATTTCCGAAAATAAACGATTATTATTATTATTATATTATATCAGCCGAAAGACGTCCACTGCTGGACATAGGCTTCCCCAAAAGGGGGGATTTGCCATAATCGCCACGCTTGGCAAGCGGGTTGGCGATCGCAGTATGGTGGTCAAATGCATAGAGAACGCTGCTGCCCATTCTCTAGTAAGTCCCTTAGTCGCCTTCTACGACACCCACGGGAAGAAATAGGATGGTGCTGTTCTTTTATGTCAGGCACCACACGAACGGAATTTAGAAAATAATTACCTCGTTATGTTATGAATTGAAAAAGTCACCCACAACTTCATGCATAAGGAGCCTTAACCACTCGGACAACACGACCTGGGATACAAATAGAAAACATGAATAAATATCTACCTACAAACGGGGTGAATAGGAATGCAGGGATAAAAACTTTCGTCCCGATTCACCCCTGCGTCCCTATTCACCCCGTTTGACTGGTACACAATTATGTTTAAAATTCTATCCATGCTCAACCAAAATCAAATAACTTTTCTCTCATTAATAATAAGTATGTAGAAATAAATTGATTTATTACAAAAAAAATGTCTATGACCACAATGCAAACATTAATATAATCTAACTCAGTTGGTATTGCGTCTATTCGCAATACAAAATGGGGCTCGTATGTCAATATGTAATAAGCGTCTGAAAACTTTCAATGCAAAAGGTTCGCCGATACATGTGTACCAATTTGATTGAATTTCTATTAAATCATCAATTTAATGATAATTCCATTGCAATGTTTGTGATGTATGATTGCAAATAATAATAAGCTTTATGAAACAACTAGCTTGTGCCAGCGGCTTCGCCCGCCTGGTGTCGGAAATTATCTCACGGGAACATACTGCCGGGATGAAAAGTATCTTAAGTGTTAGTCCATGCTATAACTATCTCTGTGCCAAATTTTATCAAAATCTGGTCGGCCCTTTTTGAGTGATTGAGTGACAAACATCTAAACATACATATTTTCACATTCATAATCACTACATATTATAAAACGAAGTCCCCCGCCGCATCTGTCTGTCTGTTCGAGATAAACTCAAAAACTACTGAACAGATTTTCATGCGGTTTTTACCAATAGACAGAATGATTCACAAGGAAGTTTTAGATTTAGATTTATTTGTTAGGGTTTTGTGTAAATTGGGTTAACGCAGGCGAAGTGGCTGGCAAAATCTAGTATTTTATACATACTAGAATTATATTATTGGATAGGTACAAGCATTATTTCAGGTTAGATTTATGGAGCTTTACAAATATACGAAATAGGTAATCTATTTGTATAACCTATCAATCTTCATTCTTTTTTATCTCTATAGAAACAATGAAGCGTAATCAACTAATGTTTACAATTGATTGTTTCAAACAAATCGCTTAAAAAATACAAAAAAAAAATCATTCAGTTGGCTTTCAAATAAAATGAAAGTAAACCTTTTTAAAATAAGCTTTTAATGAACTCAAAAGTACTTAATAAAAGTTACTTTAACGTAGAACTTTAATATTACCTTGAAAGCTTGTGGCTTATGTTAAAATGTATGAAGTATATTCCGTGTACTGTAAAGGAGTTCCTTCGTCTAGAACCAATCTTGGGCGTAGAATAAGGTCATGTGTTATAAAATGCATTGTCTTTGAAAAAGAATCAACATGTAACATTTCAAATCTGAAGGGTGAAAGGAAGTAGTTTTAATAAAGGACATGGATAAAGTATGGCCCAGCACGGATAAAGACTTAATTATATTGAAAAAAAAAAAAAAGTAAAATATTTGAATTTCCATTATGGCCTTCATTTCTCCGTATTCGTGTTTAGGTTCAGAAGAACCTAAACACGAATGACACACATACACACACACAACACACACAACATACACACACAACATAACACACAATGAACGATTACTTGTGGTTTCTCGTGGTGTTTTACGATGACCTTTCGCTTTGTTTCTGGATATCTGTTGTTTCTGCTCTCCCAACCGATCCCGCCTTGCACGGACTTAGCATCTACTCATTTAAATTTACCTTGGCTACGTGCATTTTGGACAACTGATTTTGTCCTATTTCTAATGGAAAACCGGCGCTGCAATGACTGTGGTTTAGATGAATTGAAAAAAGTCACACTGGTACTTGCCAAGAATTGAACCCACAACCTCATGCATCATGAAAATGTACAAGTTTACTGTATTTAAACATCAAAATATCATTGCAAAATGTTTACCTAAAATGTCTTATATCTCGTCACCACCGAATTTTGGAGTAATCAAATATAAACTGGACTAATCAATACAAATATTGCTTCATGATATATGTTGTTTTATTTATGTCCATGCTAAGCATCACATCGTATTGTCATTCATGCAGTGCAGTGCGATGCGCGCTCGAACACGGACGTGTTTCCACTGTACACGGCACGAATTTTATTCACGTGTTGCGCGGCCATAGCCGCTGCCCGTAAACGCTATGAGTTCCAAACCACTCATAGTCAATGAGTAGCTGGCATTCCTAGTCCATGCTATTGACTACATGGATGAGGTGAGCATCCCAATTTCAAGGAGAACGAGATCAGCAGCGGAAAACTGTTACTGTTCCAGTCACTTGGAAAACTAGACCAGATGCCGTCTCGCCGCAGGGATGGAACCGAGAAGAGTGTTCAAGATATCATCGATATGTTGAAGAAGACTGACCCGGACGACGTGCCTGATTTCGTGGCGAAGGAGCTGAGTAAGCTGCCCCCCGTCACGTTCGATCACGTCGACGTTACACGGCTGCTAAATGACATCACTACCTTGAAAGCGGAGATGACCAAGATGCAGTCCAGAATGGAGGTTTCTGAAAAAAAAAATTAACTACGTTCAGAAATAGCATTATTGCGCAACGTTGGTTCGGTAATTGGGTCACCAGAGGCCCCAAAGGTGAACACGCGTCGAGGGGCGCAAAATGCATCCATCGGCAGTTTTGAACCGGCGAACGCAAGTGCGTCACCAGCTGCCGATAACGCTGAGCAAGCGCCTTTCGCCGCCACCGTCGCCCGCACCACAACACCGGCTGCGGTAACGTCACACGTAGGTACGTCGACCCCTAAACGTATTTACGCTGCTATTGTCGCAACCGGCAAATCTGATGCGTCGCAGCCTAAGCGACAAACCGGAAAAAGGGGCAAACTGGAAAAGGGTACTCAACCTGCCCTGACTGCGGTCCGTAGCTCCTTGCCAAGAACTGGCCTAGTTGATGAGGAGGGTTTCACGAAGGTAGAAAAGAAGAAGAAGAAGCCCTGCTCTCGTAACTTGTGCGGTACCGCACCGAGTGGACCCAGCATGCTGCTGCGCCCTGCTGTGCCTACGACGCAGCTGTACATTTCGCATTTGCATCATTCCACGAAGATTGAGGAAGTCGTGCAGTACATGAAAGTGAAGACCAACTGGACACTGAGGGTCGAAAGGTTGGAGTCGCGCCACGACATCAACTTTAAGTCATTCGTGGTACGAATTCCAACCCACCATCTACAGTACTGCTTGAAAGAGGACTTTTGGCCGAAAGGTGTCGTATATCGACGTTTCCGAGGACGGTTACGTGACACCTCGCAGCGAAACGCGACGCCGTCAACTTTACGTGTATAATTATAGTTTTAAGCTGGTTTTTAATATGTATTAGTATGTCATTATTGTTTAAGATTATTTTGTGTATTTTATGTATAGGCCTCAGTTGCCTGATACTAAAATGATTATTATTATTATTATTATAAGCCAAACTTGTATGGGAGCATTATCTTTCTCCTTTGGAACATTACAAGCCAAGTTAAAAATAAAAGCTAGTAAAAATGCATTGTCTTCAAAACAGAATCAACACGTAAAATTTCAACTCAGTGGAATAAGGGAAAGTGGTCTTAATTCAGTTACCAAGATTTAACCCATACATATTATCTAACAAGGCAAGTTTAATAAAAGCTTATAAAAGCGAGACCAATGTATTATGCTTTTATTTGTCTCCTCTGTCTCATTCGCTAGTTCTATGTTCTCTGTTCGAGCGATGTTATTTCGCATTGCTATGCATCACATTCATGATTGCGTCTCAGGCGCCTTAGTGCAGCGCTGGGTGCAAAGTAATGGAACACGACAGAGTAACAACACGCTCAGCTGTTGTGGAAAAGCGTATACTGATAAATAATTTTATTTCTGCAAGAAGGTTTGTACAAACACGTCAATCATATTTTCAAAACTAGATGAGTTCGGCGTTTCCTATCTGACTGCTTTGCAAGAAACTCAGAAGTCACTTTTAAAGTCCAGACATTATCTTGGTCAGTTCATGTGAACACCATGTAGATTGGCGTTAGAAATTGTCTTTTGAGAAAAGGTCCACACAGATACAGTGGACCTGTCAGTGCACGCATTTCTTATTCTTTTATTTTTCGAATTCTTTAACGCTGTCGGAAATAATTCAAAAACATTTTTTTTTTCACGCTCGTATGTTTATTTTTTCATCTTTGTGCTTCACTGCAACACATCTAACCAGCAGATTCTCATACAACCAATCATTGTGTTTATGACTTTTGGAAAGGACCAGAGACTAGTCGGAACTCGGACTTACTGTTCTTGTTAGGAATAGAGCTCTAGTGGCTAAATTAATTTCGAATTTCGAATACTTGGAAACTGACAAGGCCTTTTTTCTTTTGGGTCCTGGACCTAACGTCGTTTGGGATATTAAATCTTTCTGATGCTTGTAAAAAAAGAACGGAGGTGGTGTTTTTCTGAATATAGTTCCGACATTCCAATTACAATTTTCACTGTAGATTCCGAGAAAACGAATCAACATTTTTCGTTTCTAAAAAGTGAATGGAACAGCCACCAGTACTCTTGATATTTTGTCGATTGGTTGGGTACTGAAAAGGTGCGGTAGTAGTTAGGTTTACAATCTAGCCTAGGGCGAAGTGTTGGTTAGTTTTCCTATGACTAGATATGTACACGAAGCTCAAAGCCTTTGCGGAGAGGTTACGATTTTCGATATCTGGGAGAATGCGAAATTTAACATTGCACGGGATTAACTGTGGTTAGGCGTAGCGGGATCTTCACCTATTCAAAAACATTTAAAGAAGTTACTTGTAAATTAATCTTGTTATAATATAAGGGATTTTTGAAGGATAAAATATCAATATAATTTTTAATTGCTGGCAATTGTTGGTCTTGACATCCAATTTTAGTGATATTTTGATGTTGACCTCTGTATAATTTTTTACTTAATTGCATTATGATTTTGACTACCAGTTGTGTATGACTTATTCATTATTATTTGACATATAAATGTTTATAAATTAATAAATTCAAATTTGATAATATTAGAGAATCATAACTAATATTGTGACTTCTCACACACCGTGTAGCTACCTATATTTACAAATAAAGATTCTTATTCTTATTCTTTGAAATAAAAGATAGACAAAAGAAAAAATAATGAAATAGATTTTGTAATTGCTTGACATTTTTTTTAATCAATATTATTATAATAAAAGACAAAAATTATTTTACTTTAAAAACATTTTAAGGAACCAATCAAAACTTGAGCGTTTTGTAATCAATCATTTATTTCGGTCACGATCAAAGCACACCACAAAGAGAGCAGAGAGCAGAGTTTGGCATTTCTGCTTACTCTCATTGAACAAAACCGTGTGTTTGTAAGTTAGTTCGGAACTGGCCAATTTGTAAAGCATGCTCGTAGCAATCGTTTAATAGATCGATTTTTATTGGCCTTGTCTATCATTCATTTCGGTCACGATCAAAGCACACCACAAAGAGAGCAGAGAGCAGAGTTTGGCATTTCTGCTCACTCTCATTGAACAAAAGCGTGTGTATGTAAGTTAGTTCGGAACTGACCAATTTGTAAAGCATGCTCGTAGCAATCGTTTAATAGATCGACTTGTATTGGCCTTGTCTATCATTCATTTCGGTCACGATCAAAGCACACCACAAAGAGAGCAGAGAGCCGAGTTTGGCATTTCTGCTCACTCTTATTGAACAAAAGCGTGTGTATGTAAGTTAGTTCGGAACTGACCAATTTGTAAAGCATACTTGTAGCAATCGTTTAATAGATCGACTTTTATTGGTCTTGAATTCAAAATTCCATAAAATTTGCCAAATCGCTTAGAAAATCCAGCTATACTGCAAACCAAGTGCCAATAAAGTGTTTAATGCTGAGCATCAATTTTGTAAGTACCCTATTATGAGTTGGTAGCCGATGCCAAAATCGCCAGCGATTTGCGGCCTTACATGGCCACATTTATGGCAAATGCCAAATATTGAACTAGGCAAACAAGCTAGAGTGCTTTGAAATTTATTTAGCGTTTAATATTTCATGTTGAAATATATTGTTGGCCGAAAGTTGGCGTGCGTTTGTGGAATGTTTGTGATGTCGATGAGATAGTTGTGTGGTTTTTGGCGTTTTGTTTTTTATGACAATGGATTTCATAACATGAATTGACGCAAATTTAGAAAAATATGTTCCACGGTCAGACATAAAAAGACCAATGCTTAATTACTCGTATAGAATCACTGCACTTTCTTGTGACGAAATGAAGTACAGGCATTGATTGAAACTTCCTGGCGCTTCCGTTGCTTCACAATGTGCCTCAAAGATGTGCCTCAATGTGATTCGTCTGCTGTAGCTGGAAGATGCGTAGCTGCTCTCTTGAGCCGTACCCCATGCGAGTAATTACGTAGTTTTTTTGAGTTACGAGTATGTAAGTTACGTATATTCTGAGTTTTAACTATTTTATTGACATTTCACAAATCTTAAAAGACATCATATCATATTAGCCGAAAGACGTCCACTGCTAGACATAAGCCTCCCCCAAAAGGGCCTAATCGCCACGCTTGGTAGGCGGGTTGGCGATCGCAGTATGGTGGTCAAATGCATAGAGAACGCTGCTGCCCATTCTCTAGTAAGTCTCTTAGTCGGCTTCTACGACACCCACGGGAAGAAATGGGATGGTGCTATTCTTTTACGTCCGGCACCACACGGCACAATCGTCAAAAAGTTAAAAGTCATAATCATACAAAATTTAGACATTTACAGAGGATTTTCTTCATCCCTCAGTAGTACAAGAGACTATAACGTGTTATATTTTGGTTAATGAAAGTCTTTGTTGAAGAATTTTTCTAGAAGAGGTTCAGATTCAGAGGTTATCCATAATTATTTTTCAATCACCCTAGTCACCATTTTATACCTGCAGCTAGAGTGTCATCAATTGCAAAAAGTCTTCACCGCAAAAGAGACGAGGAAGCTGTTTTAATACTAGCATATAGGTTCTACATCCATACTGCAGTGGTAATCGGTTCCTAATGAATGCTGATCTAAATTGCACGCTAATGCAAGCATAGTGTCCGTTAGCCAGTCCGGGCCGGACTTCCAATCTATGTTAATCTCTGGCTTGAATAAAATTACTCTCTGTTCTAATGTGGCTTTAAGAGCTGTCTTATTTATTTTAGAATTTAGTTCAGATTGGCTTGTAGCTTATAGAGTATCGATAAATTATGAACAAAGGGGTTATTGTGTAATAAACTATCAGTAGGATTTAATTTTGACAGATCTGCAATATTCATGGCATTGTTTACTTTGCTAAGCAGACAATTTTTTCGAGCAAAAAACACTACAAAGTGAAAAATTACTTTAATTTCGGAGGTCGGTGACTTTGGATATGTATTTTAATTGCTTGCTGCCTTCCGAAATTAAAGTTATTTTTCACTTTGTAGTCTTTTTTCGGAAGTCGGTTGTTTTTTTTGGTAAAAGTTTTTTTTCACTTTTGTAGTATTAGTATTTTTTAGTAGAAATTTCGAATTAGTAGGGTAGGTACTATAGTACCTACCCTACTAATTCGAAATTTGTTCATCCTTGGGGTCAAAACAATACATATTTACGCGACAGCAGCAATCGCGGTTGATTTACTGTTATATTTTGAAGAGTTCCTTTGTCTGTCTCCGAAACGCATCATCAGATCTAGATGAAATTGAAATGGGACCACACGGAAAGTACCAGCTTTCAAGTAAAAAAGAATCATCAAAATCGGTTCTCCCAGTCGAAAGTGCTGAGGTAACAAACATAAAAAGAAACATACAGACGAATTGAGAACCTCCTCCTTTTTTTGATGTCTGTTAATTAAAAAACAAACGCTAAACATGACAGCAAGTTTCATTTCAACACCAATTAACCCTCAAAAGCGATCTACCCATAATATTATGCAAAGCCTTACGAACCATAAAAATTAAACATAAACCTAGTGTCCCTATTTCACAATACATGAACAATTATGTCCCTATTTCACGAGGTGTGAGCTAGCCAAACGCGGCTCGTATGCATATGCAAGTGTATGGTAATCCTGGTAGTCACCGCGAGCTATGAAATAATGTGGAAACGGCTTATGCTTTTAAAATTTTAACGGTTGTTAACTGCACTGGCATTGCCAGTTCTGGGGTCAATTTTGGAGATGGAATCGTTGGTTTTTCTTTGAGTTTAAGCTACGCATGCATTGTAATGTTTTGTTCAACATTCTTGACAAAAAGTTTAAGGTAAAGTAAAATTTATTTTTTTAAGTTTAACTTAAGACCCTTACAGTGACGTTGGGCACTATTTTGAGTAAGGAAGTAAGTAATAATTTATTTACGAAAAGAGTTAGCCTAGGTAACATCAGTGTTGTTTAAATAAGGGAAAGTTTTGGCTAGTACATATGAGTAAGACCCCTGCCCTTCAAACTTGGAAAGCTCTGTATCTTGAAGGACAGTGTACCTACTAACTTTAGAGGAATTGACACGTTTTTCAAAAAAAAAAATCGTAATAGTTCTGATGTTAACAAATGTGAGTTACTTGTGAGGAGTGTCTGTGTGTGTGTTGGTCCCATCGGCGTCTATGTACGGGTGTGGAAATTACTCGTATCTTGCATACTTAGGAAAAGTAAGGTAAAGGAAAGAAAAGTGTGGCAATCGCAAGTGGTTTGCACTTAAACGTTGAACATTCATATTCTGTCTCTAAACTATAGATCGAGTCAAGGGCACAACCTTCATCACTAAATTAAGTTTGAGGCAAACCTAAATCGATTTAGAAATGACTGAGAAATACACTACAAACATGGCAACACAACACTGACAGCGGAAGAACCTACTCCTTTTTAAAGTGTAAAAACACGTTCACACTCGTAATCAGTTTTTGCTAAAGCGATGTTTACACTCTCAGACCAACATGTTGATGCAGCCGTGTTCATAAACAAAAGTTTACCGTGAGCACTAACTTTACATTTAGCCGCGTCGACGCTCGCGCTCTAAATAGTGTGAATTTGAAAAGAATTCATTTACGTTCGGAATTCAAGCAATGCTTTTTATTTGTTTTTTTTTTTATGTCAGACGTCGCGTTGTTACGGAATTTTTGGTTGTGGTAACAATCTGTCGATTGGATAAAATGTAAAATAGAATTTTAGCGTACAATAAAAATTATTTGAATAGAAAGAAATAGTAATATTCGTTATTTTACAAATAAAACATTGAAATGCTTCACATCATGGTAGCCTTTAGAATGAAAGCGTTTGCATTTATAATTACCAAGGTGATACCAAAAAAAATCGGACCTCCTATACAAAATCGATCAGCTGACTACTGATTTTGTATGAGAGGTCCGATTTTTTTGTCATATTTCGCTACATGTTCCTTGGAGAAAGCTGTTCAATTTCACAGGTACTATCACCCTGAAAATTTTAAACGGTGACTAAAAATTCACCTTGTATACAGGGTGGCATCGACGCGCAAACTGTAACCATGAATTCAGCACAGATTCGAGACGCGTAGAAATTTTTCGCCGTTTATGATTAAAAAAAACTGCTCTATCATAGAAAAGTGTAATACTACTAGTACTACGCGGTGAAAATGTATGGAAGGGTAACTTGTTTTTAATAACCGACGAAAATTTTCAACACTCCGGCTCAGCATCATGTAATAAATCCATGGTTACAGTTTGCGCGTCGCTGTCGCTGCCACCGTGTATACTTTATTGCACACCAGAAAAATACATAGCAAAAAAAACAAAACACAAAAAGCACACCATTTTCAACGGGTGGCCTAAAACCTTTGAAAAAATGAAAGCCTAGCGTTTCTCATGCTTCAACATTACGTAAATTCAAAGAATCAGGAGGAACATAAAATATTACGTCTATTATGCTACATCTGCCAACAACCTATGCAGTTTGGCAGAGGTAAATATAATCTGCAAAACAAAAATCCTGTGAATTAACATTTTTTCTTTTTTGGTAAAAACTTGGTTGAAAATATGATAAAGAAGTTTTCATACTGCTACAAAGTACAGATACTTTAAAAATAATTTTGGTCCAGTTCACAAAGTCTCGAAGCACTTTATCGCGCTGTTCTGCTAGTTTTAAACTCGTTGGTAATGGCTGTAAGCAATGCTGAAGCTTTGCATATTTTTCTCGCTTGGTTTTCTATTGATTTTTGTGAAGCAACAAAAAGCAATTAAAAAGAGATTTTTCAATTGGAATCACTAAGATCTGTGTTGCAAACAGTAAAATAACACCTGAAATGAAGCTGGAAATTCACATAAAAATTAAAAACGTTTTAAAACCTACAGCTTCACGCATAGTGTGGTTTGCTACTGAAAGAACTGAAGTGATTACGGTATAGGTGAAAAGAAAGAATCTCTTGACGAGTTATAAGTCTGTATTATCTCCCTACCTTGACACTTCCTTAACATATAAGAATACTACACGTAACAAATGGACGATACAAGTTGTACAGATGAAACAAAATCTAACATGGAACATTCAGGAATTAAATCACGTCGGGGTCTTCAGTACAGAGGTATAAGGAACAGGGTGTCAAGTTCACTCATACTCTATAGTAAAGGGCATTTGCCCACCAGACTCAACACCATCGTCTGGTCGGAGGATCCTCCCTTTACTATAGAATATGATCGAACTTTACGCTCTGTTCCTCATAAATCTATACAGGGTGTAACAGAAACCCTATTGGTATCCTTAAGCACTAAAGATAACAGCTGGTATAAAATCACTTTACATAGTTTCAGCTCAAAATAAAATACTCTAAGAATTGTTACCAAATTTTCGGTTTCATATGTTTCTTAAATTCAAATCATAACAAACGTGTCACCGCGCTACGTAGGTCAATAACTTTCCACATTACTTGCCAATATCACGATAAATCTCTTCCGAGTGATGTGTTTGTTTCAATTTGTTCTGGTATCAATGTATTAAAAATTCTCATAGCTTCCGAACATGTAAAGATAGGATTAACAAAACATTCCAATATCGTTTGTTATCATCCAAAAAAGCCGTGCCCTTGGTATGTATATACCCTTTCTGTTGCACGTTGTAAAACTACTCGGAAAACCGAATAACATATTTTCATAAATGAAGAAAAACACACTCGTTTTTTCAAAAATCAAAATCAAAAGTCATTTATTCAAATTAGGCTAAGAATCAGCACTTTTCGAATATCAAAATTACATAAGACAGTCCCTCAAAACGCCCGCCCTTCACCACTTCCTAGTGCTTTAGCTGTGAAGAAGAAGTAGCGCAACAAACTCCCCAGCAGCACAGCTGTCTGTTTAGTTAGATAGACTTGATTCTATACATAGGTAGGCAAAGTAATCAACAGTACGAGCGAGACAAAGAACTTAAAAAAAATGACAAACGTTTAAATCTGCCAATCCGTTTTTCAAATCTATTGCCGAGATCCACACACGTTTTAATCCTCATTGTAGCCAACTCCCTCTAACAGAGAATAAGCCTGTGTACCAGCAGTTGGTAACGTTACAGGATGATTGTGTAGTAAAGAAAAGAAAAATGGTTTCTTCTGCACAAATAATAATAATAATAGACATAGCATAAATAACAATACAAAAAAAAAACTATTTCAGACTAAGGTCCATATTTTCGTTAATATTTTGGTGTTTGTAACAATAGTGCTTAGAAATATAGGTTAATATTGTTAGTTTTTACAAAATGAACTATTTATTCGATCCTAAAGGCTCGTGCAGACTAGCGCGACGCGACGGTCGCGTCGCGACACTCGTAGAACAATTTCTATGAAAACTTCATGGAAATTGTTCTACAAGTGTCGCGTCGCGCTGTCGCGTCGCGCCTGTTTGAAGAAGCCTTAAGACTGTCGCCACCCAGTGACCATAAAATGGACAGTCCGCTCTAGCAGGGATCATTTTTAGAATGCTGTTGTTACTACCATGCAAACGCTGTAGCATGGAGGCCGCTTTTTTTCTCATGATGGCATGGAAACCATCTGTGCGGGGCTCCACGAACATTTCCAGGTACTACAACGCCATGGCAGTCCCAACAGAATCCTAAAACTATTATTAAATTACACACGCAGAACGCTGTAAGCTCGACGCGTGTATGCCATCCACAGGCCACTCGTGTAAAACGATTGACAGAACGCCTTAAAAGAGTAACTTTGACGTCTGTAGTACAATAAGCGAACCTGCGGGCAAGCATATTGCTCCTCACTGACAACGCCCTGCGCTCCCTTTCTATGCCTACGTCATCTTTTAGGTCGCACGTGACAATGTGGCCAAGGCACCTAAAACTATCAACAACAAAAAAGAAAAACACAAAAAGACATCAAATTCTCACTAGTGCATTATGGCCAAAAGCCTTGTTTATAACAAATAACATTCAACTTTTGACAAAGTTGTCCAATGCTTGATGTCAGAGCAAAACAAAACGAAATACTCTACTCCATTCTCTCCTCCAAATCTTAGCTTTGTGTTGCACTAACTAAATCATTGCTTTACAATACAAATTGCCCATTAACTGCGTCCCCTGAGGCTAGTCTAAGACGGGCTTAGCCGACGCAACAATTGTGCTGTCCCGCAACGATCGTCTTCTGGGATGCCTTTGATGTGCTCAAACAGGTGGCGTTGATGCGGAAGACTAATATTGTTGTGACGGTATTAGTCTGGTAACAGATTATTGGGAAATTGTCTTGTACCTTAGAGGTCATAGAACTTGGATAAGGACATCAAATGATCTACTTGTGACCTGATCGCGCGGCGCAAAGAAGGGTAATGTCTTTATCAGCCTATGTATGTATGCATGTTTTTTCCTTTGTGGCGCTCTAGAGACCAAACGCATGGGCCTATTTTGATGATTCTTACGTCAATAAATTTGAATTAAATTAAGCGAGTGTCACTAAAGCCGTGACAGTAATAATAATTCAATATGGCGACAACCAGTTGCAATATTGTGAAAAAGAGAAAAAAATATGGTCCATGAACTATGTCAAGTGGGGGCCATTCAAGTATTACGCAAGCAGATTTTTTGCAATTATTAACCCCCTCCTCCCTCTCCCATGTTCAAAAGTAAGCAAAGCATAAACACCCCCTCCCTTGCTCAAGTAAAAATTTGTACATGCATTTATGCATTTTTCAATGTGTTCTGGTTTATTTATTGATTGATGAGCAGCAGTTCTAAGTCTAGAAATAAGGAATAGGCCTGGAATAGAGGACTCTAACGCATTTAATGTTTATTTAAGCAAAGTTTACTGATATGGCATTCAATTATTATAATCTATATATATTAATGAACAAAACAATCTTCTTTTAAAGTCTTCGTATATTCATTCAAATTAACAGTCTTCATTCAGTCTATGACACACGAATCCATGACTAAGTCTTCGATGACATTGGATGTTTGCAGTTCAATGTTGTGTGTCTGCTCAGTTTCGTGTGATTTTGGAATATCAACATCGTTTTTTTCGAGCCATTCATAGACAAGTAGGGTTGCCTTAGGTGTTCAAATCAAAATCGACTAAATTTTGTAGAAAATCCAAAAAAGTAAAAAAATAAATACTGCTGACGTAATTACCATTCAGAGTCCCCCATCCCCCGTGTCATCAAAAATAAGCAAAGCACCTCCCGTCCTGCTGTAGTGATTACGTAATACTTGAATGGCTCCTGGGTTATTCATTGAATAGGTCTTTAATTCACCATAACATTCAAATAACAAAAACGCTTATTTTTGGCTTTGTATTACCACAACAACTATTTTCTTTTTTTTATCACTTGTCTTGAGCACTTCCTTTAACCTTTAGTTAAATCGTAGACAATGGTGTCGGTTACATGTTCGGTACATCTTAGTTTAAGTATTTCTCTATATTTTGTAGCATGTAACTGTTTTTGGCCCTAATAAATAAATATAAGTACATAACGGCCCAGTAAATAACTGGATCCATTTATCACCATAACGTATATGTAATTATTTGAGTGTGTGTAGGTCGATATGGTATCGTGGTAAATCATCGTCAGTCGGTCGTGAAATTAACAGTCCATTAAAAATCACGAGCCGCTGTTGTGCGAACGGGCTTCCAGATAATAAGTAGCAGATATTTTGTTGTACTTTTCCATTAACACGAATATACTTTCGGAAAAATAACCTGACCTCATTTTAAAACCGTAAAGTTCTAAGCTTTTAAAAACATTTTCTTAAAACGCCAGCCCAGTCGGTAAGCTAAAATCAAGCTTCGGGGATAAATCCATCCTCACCTATATCGATTGTTCGTTCAAGGATGAATAATCGAGAAACATCGTCGACTCGGTGTTTAATATCGATACTGTTTACAACGTTGTTTGTCGTGGTTTAAAAAAAACAAGCGTTCAGGAACTTCGGCGAACAATGGAATATTTTAGTACAATATTCTTTTTTTATGGAAATGTACTTTTTCGTTTGACCGCGTTCCACCTGACAATGCCAAGAGTTATTAGATATTTTGAAGTTACTTTTTTAGGAGTCCGATTTTTGCGACAGGTTGCTGGCGACCCAGAAAAGTGGAGATTAGATTTTGTAGGAATTTCAATATTGTTTCCAATACAGCGAGATGAAATATTATACAGATTTATTTCAAGTGCTTGAGTCGTTTGATCTTTGATTTTAAAAAAACATTTTGCCGTTTTTTTGGTAGATGAATTTTGGTGAAACAGGTTCTTATGACCGACGATTTCAACTTTGTTTTGATTACTTTGAAGTCTGGTGCAATGCAGTATACCTACATAAATTATGGATGTAGCATGTGAGGACTACAAGAACTGCAAGCCTACAGTAAGTAACAGTTAAATAAAAAACCGGCCAAGTACCTGTCGGACCACACACTATGAAGGGTTCCGTAGTTGGGATGAACAAAGATGATGATGATAAGAACAAACTTAACATAGTAGGTGAAAAACATATTCTCCCATACATTCTAACTGCAAATATAAGTTGGTCAACTTTTACTTGTGAAGTCCTTTTTCATCTTCGTCTTGTGTTGTTGTAAAGCCCACTTAACTGTTCACAGTTAAAAGGTAAATTATCAAGTTTACCTCCAAACTTCGTCATATACAGGGTTATTGGAAAAAAATCAACAAAGAGGTTGTTAGAGAGTTGTGACAGCTTATTGTACTCATCATTATGAACAATCGTAAAAAATCAGCTGTTCCTTACATCTATGTTCGTATAACTCATCAAAATGTAGCGAATAGCTGATTTTTTTTTTCGCGATTTCAGATTTGGTCCTATAGTAAAAGTTGTTCATAATGATGAGTAAAATGACCTCTTAAGAGGTTGTTGGTGTTTTTCTAATAACCCTGTATAATACAACAGTTAATTTGATTTCACAAAACCGCAATAAATGTGAAAGACCTATCCAACGACCCTGACCCCACAGGCCCCACAATGGGGTAGACGAGAACAAAAACTCACTTTACGTATAGAGGAGGTTCCCGATGTCTTTTTTCTCAAAATTAACTTTACTACTTTGTTGGCATAATTAATATGTATATATATCCATGCCAAATTACAGCTGTCTAGTACTAAGAGTCTACAAGCTAAGCTGCGTACTGACGGATAGACGGACATGGCGAAACTATAACGGTTCCTTGTTGACTACGGAACCCTAAAAATTGTGAAAGATATTTTTATTTTTTTATTTTAGCTAAAAACATACTTGCATATTAAAATTGTAGCTAAAACCAAGTAAGATAAAGCAACATCATGTTTAATACATTCTGCCAACATTTTACAAAGCCCAATTTTCCTTGAAAATACTTGAAAGTTCCTATCTAACCCATCGTACGGTAGACGGGACCTGAAATTCGTCAAAGTTGGTTAAACACGTTAAGTTACTCTCGGCGACAAATGGGTACCAAGTGATGACGTCACAGGCCTATCAACTGTACGAACGGAGGGTGCGACAAGTTCACAAAAGTAAATAGTATTTGAACTGTGAAAGATATTGTAGCCATTCGTTATAATAATATTTGGATACTTTATGCGTTATTGGATAGTTGTGTTAGGTAAATGTAGGTATCTATTTATAATATTTTGCTTAAAGACTGACTGAAAGCCTGACTGTGACTATGAAGTGTTATCGTATTCAATAATATCTTGGTTGAATATATTAGGTAGGTATAATTGTAATGTTGTAAGCAAATCAGCCACTTGCATTACATGCTTATAAGGATTAGTCGTGTCACGCAGGTCACGCTGTCCTTGACAACGTGGCCTTAAATACGAACAAAACCAGACTTAGCGTATAAAATTTGTAAATAAAATTGTGCGTTAAATGTAAATTTCTGTGATTATGAAAAATAAATAAAGAACGTTTTATTCTACTTATTGTTTGATTTTTCTGCTGTCTGTACGGAAATAAACAGTATGGCGAATTTACTTCATGAAAATAGAGCTGTGGCGAGTAAACACATACTTTTTTCGTGTTGAATTTACTTTGTGGCGAATGTACAACAATCCTTAATTACGGGGGTCACATTTAACGTTTTTAGAATAGGCCGGTAAGAAAAGCAACCGATGAAAAATTTATTTAAATTTCGAATTAGGAACTCTTTGGAAATCTGTAGATGTGAAATGAATTAATATGACAATTTTTTTTACAAATTGGCGGCAATTTAAAAAGTGTCTGTCGTGCGCGTCGAAAATAAGTAGATTTTAAAATAATCTGTAGATAATGTAATTTGAAATTCCTTTTCTGTTCAAAAAATATATTAGTAGGTATATTGGACATCCCATTAGTCACACGGATTGTAAAGGCCCCCGCAACAGGCGCGACGTGAGTCTTGTCGGACAGTTTTTAGGTAAACTTCATGGAAATTGTTCTACAAGAGTCTTGTCACGCTGTTGCGTCGGACCTGTCTGCGGGAGCCTTGAAGAGCTTATAAATGTACAAGTAGGTAGGTATATACAAACGTAGCCTAGCCATTTGAGCAGTAAGTTTTTGTTCGTGATCCTTTATCTAAAATATTCATGGTATACCTACCTACGACGGTAACTTTTTATTGAATTTATGACCTAAAACAAATAGCCACATGAAACTAATATTGTCAAACGTTGGCTTTGATTTAGACCCAGATATACCTATTCACAAAACCTCCGAATCCAATTTGATGCAAAGTTGTGGCTGGGCGGCCGTCACCCGCAGCTTCCCCATCAAATCGAATCACAACTCATAACACGAGTTAGTTCTTCTCAAACTATGATTCCCATGGAAATACAAATTATTGATGTATAGGTCGGTCGTAATGAGTTGTAAATATATTGCTCAGCTCATTGACTATCACGCTATGACCGATCTACTGAACTTCTACAGAACTTCCTCCCATTTGTCATAAAGTCTCTCAATAAAAAAATATTGGACAAGCAGTACTAGGTTTTCGGAAGTCATTTCTTGTCAGAGAAGTCATAATTTTACTAGTGTTTGTCTACATATATTTGTACGTTGTTTTTAAATATTCAGGTTCCATTAGACAGTGCTTTATACAGACATATGAGATTTGCATTCGCACCACTCAGTCTAAAGTGGAACCTGGAATAATGTGACAGTGTGTACACTCACCAAAAGAGATTAGTGATCAGGGTCGTCGGATATACCTAGTTGAAGTTTATTTTATTTTATTCCAAAATATCCATCGGTTTCTTACTAAACTTTAACGGTCGTATTCATAAAAAGTTAACAATCACCTAAACAGTTGCTAAACTCACAAAAAACTAACAAAAACTGTTATTCATAAACACATTTTAGTACTAAAGCGTTCTATAAATTTAATATAAAGTTATAAACGCCAGAACCCTTCTTTAACAGTGTTTTAAAGAAAAAATGGCCGACTCTCTAAAGCAGCTGATTTCAAAGAAAATGACGTTTGACCATTTGACGTACACATATTGTGTGTCAACAAATCTAAATTTTTAAGCAATCAGTTGACAGTTACAATTTCAAATTAGTTGTCAAATTCATATAACAATGACGTCACCGCGTCAGAAGTGTCGAAACTGTAGACAATTAAGTAATTGCCAGTACGTAATAATGTCTATGATTACATTTATTCTGTGTGTAAGCAGACATTCTCGTTAGACGATTCGATGTGTTGGTTATTTTGTTGGATGACTTCATTAAAATGGAAACATTTTGATTTATAAACGACATATTAGTTATAGAACGTTTATGAATACAAAATTTCATCATAGGTTTTATAGGCTTATCGAGCAGTTTAACTAATGAATGTCTTAAAACTTCGATAAGCTTTTTTTATGAATAAGACCGTTAGTATATCCGACGGCCCTGGTTTGTTATCTGTTTTGGTGAGTGTAGGTACACATAATTGTTGTAGTTACTACATAGTTCACTAGTATCTTTGTTTAGCAAAATATTAACATAAACGTGTAGTGTTTTTTCTTTCTAGTTTTGCTTGTAAGATTAACTTAGGCACAACAAAGATATGTCTCCATATTTTTTCTTACATCAATATAAAATACATTCTAGAGACAATAATACCGTCTGCTGTGATCAGAGTATTATTCAGTACTGAGAGTTTACAAAATTATTTATGTGTATTGCAAAGACCCGATGAGGAATCGCAACTAAATATTATTATATCAGCGCTAAAATGGACAATGTTTGTGATTCCAGTCATTGAAGCCATTTTCCTAAGTCAATTTATATAACATATTCGTCATGGGAAGCGTTTTATTCACTCTGTTTTTCCTACATTTCTTTATCAGCAGAAATAAATCATATTGACGCAAAAATAAACAAATAGGCATAGGCCGGGAGCTAGCGATACTAACACAGATGAAGATTTTTACGGTTTATGTGTTTTTCTTTGCAAAAAAAAGGATAAAATTCACCAAGTTTTTTTTTTGATAGAATGGTAAGTTACTAATGATTTTTCAATTGAGTTATATCGGAGAGTTCATGCGTTTTTAATAAATCACAAAATATAAACTGGTTTTCAATGAAGCATAACTCTGCTTTCATTTATTTTTTGCATGGAAACTCTTTTCCAATATTTTCGTCCTAATTTCATTCATCCGGAAATGTATAGTAGATTATCCCAAAGGTGCCATTTTTCAAACACTTGATATTCACATTTTTATTTTGTGAGAGTGTCATGGGAAATGGATACATTTGCCGTAATAATTTTGTATTTTAACCATAGAGCAATGTTTTAGCGCAAAATTATTGTATTAAGAAAAAGTATTCAAGTGATTTTGTTTACAGTACATGCCGGATGTTAGTTTGCATCAAAAGCCGTAACAATAAATTGTCTTTTGTGCTTCCGTGTGGTAGGTAAAAGTTTAAGGAAGGAAGCTCAGGAATTAAGATAAGCGATCTGCTGATATCCGGCGTATTATGGCAACATTCCCTCGGAACTCTTTATCGTTGTAATATATGGAACTTATCATCAACACCGCCGTGAAACTGCTGACAAAACCGTTTCACGTCGCATGTGCACATTTGGCGCTAGCTCGCCGCCTAAGACTTATTATTCATAGTATAGCCTTTTCCCCTATTATGGCAGAAACAAGCTTGCATCCGTAATCCTGTAGTCAGTAGAAAAGTTATATTGTGTCGGAGTCGGCAACGAATTTAATTAAGAACCGGAGATAGGAAATACTGCTACCGACTCAATCCCGGCCGGCCGTAATAGGTACAATTACAGAAGTTTTTTCATTTTCACTAGTAAGTTTGCTTGTAATTTGTGGTCATTTTTCGTCGAAAATTTAGTTCGGTATGATAACTTTGGTATAATATGTAGGCAGAACGCTGTCGATTTTAATAATAGTCATGGAAATAGGACTGTGTTTGAATAATGCCCTTTGTTGCATGTTCTAATTTCAGCCAATCAGTGTTGATAATGGACAGCTCACGCTCAACCTCATAGCAGTTGAGACGGACTTATTCTGTTGTTCTCTGAGTGAATTCACAAGGAATGCATTGTTTGTAATTTGTTATAATATGTAGGTACATGAATGTTAGTATTTAAGATAATTAAGTTAGGATAAGCACATTTATCGCATTGGGTTACCCTGTAATGGTAGACGTAAGAAGATAATAAATAAATAAATAAATATTGCTGACTGATATGAATCTCATCGTTTATGAATGGGCGTAAATTATTATGCGCACAATAGTATATGTAGTTTTTATTTATTTATTTATTTAGGTTAGCCAACAATTGTTTACACAATACATTAAAATAATTTAAATAATGGTACCTGCGTTCATAAGTGCAACAATTAATTAAAGGCTCAAGGCTTCTTCAAACAGCCGCGACGCGACAGCGCGACGCGACACTTGTAGAACAATTTTCATTAAGTTTTCATAGAAATTGTTCTACGAGTGTCGCGACGCGACCGTCGCGTCGCGCTAGTCTGCACGAGCCTTAACACAACTACAACTAGTTAGGGAAACTTATCATATCTACCACGGATTAAAAACTGATTGGTTATCACGGTTTATTCACAGGCGCTTATAGAGTAGAATATAATATGTAGAATAGAAAAATTCTTTAAATGTCCACAATGCGAAATTACAGTTATAAATATAGGATTGTTACATTTTTTTTTTTTTTGGGTTGGAAATCATCAAATAACTTCTCCCGCTCTGGGCGGAGCGGGAGGGCGTGTCAGACTTTTACTGACTAAAACCCACCCGTGTTCCCTCAGTTGCCTGTGTGCCAGGGGCCGCGGTATCTCTTTCGAACAACCCGCACCCCTGGCAGGCATCGGCCCTTGCGGGCCTCATCTGTTGCTGCTGACATCTCTTTGAGGCGCGCGTGGAACACAACGCGCCGTCGACCCGGGCTTGGTCCTTACCGGACAGCGAGCTACCCATTACTCGCCGTCCGCAAGCCCGTGCCTACGGTGGCCGGGAATCAGCCTGGGATTGCCGACGCCCAGGGCGTCTCCTGCGAAGGCCACGGCTGTGAGGGCGCATGTACTGCATCTCCCTCACGTGCGCCGCCTCCCTCTTTGTGATTTTTACATAGGGTGCCACAATGAGCGGTCTTATTGTTACAAGCGATATTTTAACGACAACTTTGGAGATTAAATAATGAAAAGAAAGTCAGTATCATAACATTTAACGTCTTATATGGTAGGTACCGACAATTAAAAGATTTGTACTTACCACAATTTCCACATGTAAAAATAAATATGGATACCACTTTTTCCTAATATGGCACGCCTACAACTCCATTGGAATTTATGGCAAAGATCTGAATCAAAAATATACTAACCCTCACCCCATAATCCTCAAGGGATACCAGCAGTTACGTATATCTTATCCCACTCCCACACATTTCCAAACAAGATATTATTACGTCACATAAAATAGACAAGGAGCCATCGTTTATCATAATGTCATGATCCAATAAATGTGTAACGAACTCAATTCCGTATATTAGGATCACATACGGCGACACAAAGAATAAAAAACATTTCTTGGAATGATTTTAAGATAAAATATCAGTTTTCTTGTGTGGTACGGGGCTTTGAAGTAGGCTTTTATGCTACAGAAATAAATAGAAATATGATGGCGAAAGGACACGGAATGTTAGAGGAGAAAATTCTCGAATAATATACATAGAATAGATTTCTCCTTAGGCGTAACATTTTTAGATTTTTTCATCACAGTATCATTTTCGATAAAAAAAGAAGCTAACTACGTTTAGTGGGCTCCGCATAATTATTAATTTGTTTCAATTAATAAATTATGTAACTATTTATAAAAGGAAGTATGTTTTCATTTTGCATAGAAATGATTTGAAACAGATCGATCGATCGATTTGACTCGCTTGAAGCTTATTTGATAAATTTTTAAGAAACTCGTATACTTATTTTTACTTAAGTGTAAAAATGTGAGCATTCATTCTTTTTACAAAGAAAGAAAATACATTTATTAAGCACAGACTAAAAAGGCATTGTAAATACAGAAAAATAATAAAAATAAAAACCAACAAAAAGTTTAAAGTACGTCAAAATGTGCTTTCACCTATTTTGTTATGGTAATTGTATTCTAGATGCATCGTTTTTATAAATAATTATATAATTAATGTATTCAAATATTGTAAAACATTTTAAAACAGTAACGGTGAAGTTTATTGCCCATTATTCGCCATACGAATCTAGCTTTTAGAAGGGGCGCTAAGAATCAATTCTATTTTAATTTAAATGTTGACATTCAAAAGTGCCTATTTGAAATAAACGCTTCGACTTTGAATCGAAAATAAGAAATAATTGTTACCGAGTTTTATCCTGAAAGTGCACAACTCACAAAAACTTTAAAATAACGTCCAATATCAAAGTTAAACCAACAATTACGCGACCAAAGCAGTCCATAATAACAATTTAACGCAGATTTAGCAGCTCCATATGCGGCGCTTAAACTAGAGCAAGTGGTAACATTATACACCAGGAAAATAGGCTGCCATGTTTGCATTAATTCTCACTACACCACCCTTCTACACTATCCTCCATGTTACTTACACCCCTTCCGAAAAGGGGGAACTCCTGGAGTAGGTACCTTTCTCTACTAATCAAATACAGGCGGCAAATATTTGGCCGGGATTAATTTATTTGCATCGATGTCACCTTCCCAGCTTAGCCTCTTGCCAGTTAAGTCTATTTGTGTTAGGTTGATCTCAAACTGTGCGAGCAATAGAATCGGTGTCCGATTTTCTGTTGGGGGTGACAGATCTATCATTCGTTGACGTCAGAAGCCCGAAAGTTTGACAACCAATCTAACCAAGGCGTATTACCTAGTAACTGGATTGTAGAGGTTAAATAGGCAGTCGCTCCAAGTAAAATACTGGTAATTAGCTGCCTTCGGTTAGACTGTAAGCTGACCCCAAAATAGTTTGAAAAAGACTAGGTAGATGATGATGAAGATGGTAGTAGATCGTCTATGTTAACCTAATCTGATCTTTTTAGGGTTCCGTACCTCAAAAGGAAAAAAACAAAACCCTTATAGGATCACTTTGTTGTCCGTCCATCCGTCCGTCTGTCTGTCTGTCACCTATCGACCCTTTATCTCGAGAACGCGTAAAGGTATCAAGTTGAAATTAAAACAGTATACTCAAGTCTACGGTCTTGAAGCTGTGAAAAAATCAAACTTCTAAGTTAACGTAAAAAAAAGATACGGCCTTTTATGCCGCAAAAAACGTACGACACTCTCAAGGGAATAACATTTTATAAGGGTTCTTTCCGTTGACCTAGAACTATGAAATTTGGCAAGTAATATTGTCTTATACTACTAGTACAGGGAAAAATCTGAAAACTAGTATTTGGAAATTAAATCATAAAAATACCCTCCGCCATTCACAACATAAACAAAAAAAAAAAACAAATTTGTAGGGAACCCTCGGTGGGCGAGTCCGACTCGTAATTGTCCGGTTTATTTTTTCTATTTAAACCGATTTTTTAATGTCGCAGCATCATGCTGAGATAGTGGCCTTTTGGCTTCGTACAGGAGTTAGTTTTTATTTTACTTATATTGTTGTTTTAAATCTTATTTTAAACTTATTACTTATGTAGTGTAGCTTATTAGTGATTTAGTTTTTATTACCTTTTTTATGTGTTTAATATTTTATTGTGCTTAGTAAGTTTGTGATATTCCTGTGCGAGTCCAATAAATACTTTTTCTTTCTTCTTTCTTTCTCATTTTGTTTACATTCATAATTTTTCATTTCGGAATAAATGCTTCTATAAAACGTTGGGAATCGCGGCGCTGATTGTTCTCTTATCACTGGCAGAGAATAATACAGGACGTAGAAGTTTTGTTAGCAGCATACTCAGCCTATAACGTTCCCACTTTTTTTTTTTTTTTTTTTTTTTTTTTTTTTTTTTAAACGTTGCTCCACACTAGGAATTACTCCTGTATTGTGGGTGCATTTACAAACATTTAAATTCACATACACAAATAGCCAGACCCGGAACAACTACTTGTAGGTCATACCAATATTTGTTCCGTGCGGGAATTGAACCCGCGACATGCAGCGCAGCAGTCAATCGCTTACTTGCTGCGCCAACCGTGCCGTCCAAACTGCTGGGACACAGGCCTCCTCTCTGTGAGAAGGAGTGAGCCGTAATCCACCACGTATGCCCAGTGTGGTTTGGTAGATGTCAGATGCCTGGGATTTTTTGGTTCTAGGACATGCCTGTTTCCTCACGATGTTTTCCTTCACCGTTTTGAGAGCAGTGGGGATGAAATAATTTACACGAAAGGACCTGTCAGGGTTCGAACTGGTTTCATGGCATTTCTACGCAATTTCGGTCGGTTATCGACTTTATCTACCGCCCATCTATCGGACTAACAATAACTACTATGTACCGTTTGGAGTCCCTTGTTTGGATTACTGCAATTTATTTAGTCCTTCTTAAGTAAATCATAATAAATATGTCAGTTCTATTTTGTTAGAATAAGGTAAGCGTATCGTAAAATTAAACTAGGATAGAGTTATTGCCTAGATATAACTTGAATAGTCCCGACTTTGTATAACCAGATGTGGCAGTTTATAAATTACCCTTCCGTGGCTATTTAAACTGCCATTTGCTGATCTTTTGGGAATGACAATAATAAAGGTAAGACTACCAGAATTTACCCATTTCTAACTCAGTCTTGTTGCCCTTACAAGATCTGACCAAGATAATGTCTGAACTAAGTGACAGTTTGTTTCGGTGTTTCTTCTTAGAGTAAGTAGTCGTAGTTGTAGTCGGTGTTTGTATAAGAAATCCACTTATAGAAATAAACATCAGTTTTCATTTACCGAAACCTCTGTTCTAGCTTTAACTATGCAATGCCAAAAAAACTGTAGAATAGTCACCCATCAAAATGTATCCCGGGTCTTTCGGTACACCTTATAACCAATTAAATTCTATTACATTTTACCATGACCTTTACAACGACCTGCCAGGGGTGCGGGTTGTTCGAAAGAGATACCGTGGTCCCTGGCACACAGGCAACTGAAGGAACATCGGTGGGTTTTAGTTAGTAAAAGTCTGACACGCCTGCTTCACCCAGAGCGGGAGAAGTTATTTGATGATTTCCCACCCAGAAAAAAAATCCTTTACAACGAGCTTTACAAGAGAATAATTATCATCATCATTGCTCCATTCCTGCCGATATCCCGATATATTTGACGTCAGCGTAACATGTATTTTCTTCCATACTTATCTATTAGTCGTCATTTTAGTAGTCACCCCCTTTTTAACCATATTTTTCGCGACGGTGCATCGCCAAATAGTATATAAAGTTTTTTCTAACAATGACTTAGATTCATAGTGATAATAGTGATAGTTAAACCAATAAACAGTGGTGAATAAGCGCTTAGTACATAAAAACCGTAAGGTCAAACCTCATTTGAGTGGGCTATATAGCCGTAATTTATAGCTTGTTAGTACTTCCAGGTAACCTAGACCAAGACCTAGCCCTGAACCTAACTTTCAATGATCTAAATCTAAGATAAAGCCCACTTAATTGAGTTTGTATGTCGTTTTACTTTAGATAGTAATTCTTAATAATTGTGTTTTTGCCAACCCTCTTTATGGGCGCGTTACGCTTTGAAAATCATTGTTGAAATGTTTTAAATATCATTTTGTTTTAGGTCTATGGACCAGCCCGAGATATCTATAATTAGATTCGAAATCGATTCAGTGGTTTTTGAGGAAATCAACTTATAAAGTAATAAATAAATAAATTTCCAGTTTTCCTCGAAATATTCTTTCAGTATGGAAAGATATAGCTAAGATAAGATATCTCAGGAAATAGGGCATTTTATAGAGAATACAATGTTGTGGAACATGCCTTATTTATTTTAATAGATTGATGTGTTATAGGCATAATGCTGATGTAACTGTGATAAAATATAGATAAAATAAAACATTAAAACAGAAAGCAATTAGCGGTTCTCGTTAAAGTAAAGTTTGTTGGTACGTAAGCAACCATGTAATTTCGTAAATTTTGTAGTCATCGGCAAGGTTCTAATTAAAATCGAAATACTTTGGTCTTCCTAGGGGAAGACCAAAGTATTCAGATTCTCAGACTCAATCGTGTATATGTAATGTATGCACTCTAATATAGGAATATAGGGGTTTATTTTAAACGATGACTAAAGTTAATAGATGTTTGAACGTCAAAAATGTATGGTAAAATAGTCGCTAATTTAAGTCGCCAATTTAACTTTCAGCAAAGTTTATAAATGAAGGGGTTAGATCCATTTGTATTGTCTTTAGAGCCCTGACATCAACAAGCAATGGACAAAATTGCAAAACTTTTTCTTCTTGAACACGAGGCTTAGCTACTTTGTATATATGCACTTTATATTTATTTTTGTAATGTGCGTTTCGTTTGTGCAGAATTAACAATTTTCTTTCTTTTTCTTTTTTTTTATTGCCATCGTCGTTCGTACTCAAAACTTCCCTCACGAGATTATCCTCATTCCTCCGAATCACATGCCCGACACAATTTGCAACAGAGAAAATATGAGCTCAAAATAATTACAGTGTGTGTGTTCCTTATTTATCCGTAAGAGTATCGGGTAGCGGTTGCGATTATATTTAAGACGTTTTCATTAATTAGTTTAATCCGTTCAAGTTAACAAAGGAGATTGTTACTTAACTGTTTAATCTTAAGATAATCAGGAAGTTTAGTAAAGTTAGATCCACGATAATGGTGTCGGTCGGATATAAGTTTTATTTTTATGGGCTTAATAATATTTTTTTCTGAAGTGAGAAGAAAAGTGCGGGTCTCTTCATGTATACAGCCCGGAGAAAATTAAGGGTTTTTTTTTTTGTGGGAATTCATCAAATAACTTCTCCCGCTCTGGGTGGAGCGGGAGGGCGTGTCAGACTTTTACTGACTAAAACCCACCCGTGTTCCCTCAGTTGCCTGTGTGCCAGGGACGGCGGTATCTCTTTCGAACAACCCGCACCCCTGGCAGGCATTGGCCCTTGCGGACCCCATCAGTTGGTGCTGACATCTCTTTGAGGCGCACGTGGAACACAACGCGCCGTCGATCTGGGCTTGGCCCTTTCCGGACAGCAAGCTACCCATTACTCGCCGTGCGCAAGCCCGTGCGTACGGTGGCCGGGAATCAGCCTGGGATTCCCGACGCCCAGGGCGTCTCCTGCGAAGGCCACGGCTGTGAGGGCGCAAGTACTGCATCTCCCTCACGTGCACCGCCTCCCTCTTTGCGAGCATAACTGCTTCGCTGAAGGAGGCGACTGATAGCCATGCACTCTCGCTCCGTACCATGGCTTGGACCAGGGTCGGCCGCGAGAGATCGCCGCCGCCGATCACCTCCAAGAAAATTAAGGGTCATGACGAACTCTTATTTATTCTCTTAAAAAGTGTTTGCCTACTTAACGGGATTGGCCTTTATGTTTCGCGTGCCTTATTGAACTCACATTTTTAACAAATTCACCTGTTTTATGTACTAATTGTTCTATTTTGCTATTATTACCTAATTAAAATACTTGGAAAACTAGGCAGTAGTCTATTTTTAAGGATATTTTATTTATGACCACAAGGAAAAGGTAAAATCAGGTTTCAGGCCCGTAATGCGTAGAGATGTCTACATAAAATATGTAAATTGGCACCATTCTTTAGAGCTCTAGGATGCTCTGAGAAATAGTCTGTCGAAAACATGTTGACACCAACTAAAATGTATTAGTTTAGGTAAATTAGTTGAAACATTTAATTTTATCCTCAAAATGGAATTATAGACACCTGATTTATGAAGTAAATGACCTATTTTAGGTAGATTAAATTAAACATTTAATTTTATCACATAATTAGACCTAACATAGATTTTAATGAGCATCAATCCAAAGTTTTTATCCAAATACATAGCTTATACTTAGTTTCTCTAAAAACGAATGTCCCGTTTAAAGGCCGGCTTGTGGCCACTGTTATAGCCGATAAACGAAGAGTGAGGGGATACTCTGGGCCCCATATTATTTGGGCAATTAACAGGCCGTAATGGAAGCGGCCCAAGCCGGTTCTCGCTTCAAAAGCGAAGTTTAAAATTTCCAATTGTCTGTGGAATATTGAATTACAATTTTGAAGCATTTTAAAGCAGGTTGAATTAATACTTTTATTGAGTCAGTTGAATGCGAGGCGATTTTGGTGATCGTCAGAAGGTGGTTTGGATTATTTTATAGAGATTTTTTATCATAATCTTCCGACTTTCGTTATGTTATTTACCTAATAAGTAGGTAAATCGAGGGGCTCGTGGCTAATTAAAAACAGCCGTACGGGTTGATTAATCAGGTTAAGCCACGTTTGCCGAGGTTGGTCCACGGATGGGTGGAACGTGGCCTAACCATTACATACTTCGAATAGCACGTTAAGTCCTTAATCCCGGCTGTCATTTCTGGAACTTTGACAGTCGTTGCGGGTCGTCCTAAGCCCAAAAGTACGACAACCTGTCTTACCAAGGGGTACTTATCGTATTACCCAGTAACTGGGTTGTGAAGGTACAGGCAGTCGATCCATGTAAAATATTGGTACTCGGCTGCATCCGGTTAGACTGGAAGCCGACCCCAACATAGTTGAGAAGGCTAGGCAGATGATGATTTACCATTTTTTTATAAGTACATGTAATGTATAACCTAAGGGGTCATGACATGGGCACGCCACGATTGCGGCGGTAAGTCCCGTCTTTGAGGAGTGGGTTGAGAGGCGGCATGGCGACTTCACCTTCCGCCTGACACAGGTCCTCACCGGACATGGCTATTTCGGGAGGTTCCTGTTTCGCATAAGGCTCCGAGTCTTTCCATTGCGAAGATCGCCCTGATGATACGGTGGAGTATACGGTGGAGGTCTGCCCGGCTTGGGCGGAGCACCGCCGTGTCCTCGTGGAGGTGATCGGCGGCGGCGATCTCTCGCGTCCGACCCTGGTCCAGGCCATGGTACGGAGCGAGAGTGCATGGTTAGCCGTCACCTCCTGCGAAGCACTGATGCTAGCAAAAAGGGAGGCGGCGCACGTGAGGGAGAGGCAGTATAGGCGCTCACGGCCGTAGCCTTCGCAGGAGACGCCCTGGTTGTCGGGAATCCCAGACTGATTCCCGGCCATCGTAGGCGCGGGCTTGCGGACGGCGAGTAATGGGTAGCTCGTTGTCCGGTAATGACCAAGCTTGGGTCGACGGTGCGTTGTGTTCCACGCGCGCCTCAAGAGATGTTAGCACCAACTGATGGGGCCCGCAAGGGCCGATGCTTGCCAGGGTTGCGGGTTGAAAGAGATACCGCGGCCCCTGGCAAAGAGGCAATCGAGGGAACATGGGTTTTAGTCAGTAAAAGTCTGACACGCCCTCCCGCTCCACCCAGATCGAGAGAAGTTATTTGATGACTTCCCACCCAAAAAAAAAGGGGTCATAACAGAACATTTTCATTTCAACATGCAATGCTACTAACAGCATTTAATGCTGAAATGATCGAGTTTGAACTTTCGATGTTGAAACAGTGTTGTTTTGTTGTGAAAACATAAGGGTTTTCTAAGACAGCGGTGGCCGCCACATTGAAATTTACCGTCAAATGACACCACTGAAACGTTATTTCTAGTCTTCCAGTCTAACCGGATGCAGCTGAGTACCAATATGCTATATAGATCTGACCTCCGCAACCCAGTAACTGAGTAATACGATACCCTTTGGTAAGACTGGTTGTCAGACTTTAGGACTCCTGACGACCCGTAATGACTGTCAAAGATCCTTGAATGACAGCCGATACCAACGGTTTAAAGTGCTTTCCCAGGCACGAAATAATCTTGATACTTTAAGTATGGTCACCCATCCACGGACCTACCGCCGCAAGCGTATCTTAACCTGATCGATCGACACGTCGCTATTATTAGTAAGCCACAAACCCCTAAACACACATGCACTTTATATGTGTACAGTCTTCATTTATACTTATCTGATAATTTAATTCATGTATGTTACACGTTCTAGCATACACAACCTCAAACACACAATATTTTTGTCTATAATAAAATATGATTAGGTATGTGAGAGCTTAGTTTATTTTCAACGTACAGTCGCCAAAAGAGATAAGTGACCAGTGTCGTCGGATATAGTTACGTTTAGTAAGAAACTGATGGATGTTTTCGAAACAAATTTAAGTAAATTAATAGAAACAAACTATATAAATAAATTACCTAACTACTGAAAATAATAGTGCATGTCATGTTTTTAAGACAAGTTATTAAATCTATACATCTATACATCTTCTATACATATAAATAAAATTGGAGTGTCTATTTGTAATATTAAAATAAGCGCTTTTTGCTATATGCATATGAATATGTACGGTACATGTACCAAAATAACATTTATTTACAATTTTTGTCTGTCTGTCTGTCTGTTTGTTCCCGCTAATCTCTGAAATGGCTAAACTGTTTTTGACGGGACTTTCACTGGCAGGTAGCTGATGTAATAAGGAGTAACTTAGGCTACTTTTATTTTAGAAAAATCCACGCGGACGAAGTCGCGGGCACAGCTAGTTTAAAATAAAAAAAAATTGCATGCAAGTACATTATTTCAACTTCATTCAATTTCGTTCATTCTTATGCCACCTCACTGTCTTATTTTTGTCAAAATCTGGTAACCCTTCAACTGTCCAGTTAATGAATACGATTAAAATTCGAACTACAGCTCATTTTGTGACCGTGCCTACACATGTGTGTGTGTGTGTGTGTGTGCAGAATTCATCTAATTCTTATTCATTAAAATGACACTCATTCTAGCCTAAACAACCTCATACATTTTCATACACCAAATATTTTTGTCCTAAATAAAATATGATTACTGATTAGGTTTTGCGAGAGCTTAGTTTATTTTCGTCATTCATAGTAAGGTACCTATTTTTAAAACGTGAATTTACTGAGATAGATTTTCTGAGAAAGATAATTTCACTCGCAAAACAGAAATTCGAAATTTATTTGCGTAATTCCAGATTATATTTTGAAGTGGCAGTTACAGCTGGCAAATCTAGATTAAAGCCAAATCTCTACTAATTGGACATTTCTGTAAAATATTGCGACAAACTTCAATTATGTGTCGTATGTCAGTCGTTATCAATACTGATGAGTAATTAATTGGTTTTCTATTTACTAAGACAGTGCGCACACGACCACGAGAGGCAAAACAGCACAAGCTGTGTAGAAATAACAGTTATGTCTTAGCCTAAGTGCGCACGAGCGATTTTTTAACGAAGCTGTTTTTATGGCGCACTGAATTTTCAACTTTTGGCGTTGAGCCGAGCATTGAGATTCCAATATAGTATAACCAACGTGTCAAAAAAAACACAGTGTTGTTGTAATTTTAACTCTCGGCGCTAAGCAGAACGTTGAAAATCCATTCCATGGCTTCGGTATTCTATCGCAGCCAATGGAAACTAAAAGAACAACCGTATAACGAGAACAAAACCGCGTGTACAATTAGTTGGGTAGGCACCAATTTAACCAATTTCAATTCAAAACTTATATTCCCCTATTACATCTCGTTCAATGCTTTAGACCGTGATATTGATTTGTAATTACAGCTATAACGTGAATAGGCCACGTGAGTGTCACTGTGTCTGTAATTAATGATTCTTGATCGAACTATGTATGGTTGTACCACATGAGAGCAAAACTTTAATATTGACGTGTTTAATTACCTGAACTATTTAGAGGTCTACCTTTAAGTTTCTCTTCTGCGGACGACTATGATTTTACGTAGGTAGGTAGCATAACATCGCGCCTTGTTCCTACGAACCATTGGGCAGAGTTGTACCTATAGTTCACCTATATTAGGGAGCGAGTATATAGCTAAAATGATTTTTAACACGCTTTTATTAGCTACACCTGTATGTTTGTACGCATGTTTGTTTGTAACCGACTCCTTTGGACTTGATTTTGACCCACTTTAAACGGTCAAATTTCATTTAAACTTTGTAGACTTATCGAGGACCGATGACAATCTAATAATTAAAAACAATCTAAAAGATAACGCTTTTGTAGTTCGCAGAACTAAACAAATTAAAATAAATAATAGTAACAAAAAAAAACGCTCTTTAAAAACGAAACTAAAAAAGCAAAAATAATTTCAAAAAAAGCGTGGCTTGCTTGATATTAATTGATTACAAAAATACCTCAAAAATGTTTTTTGAAATGTACTAGCTGACCGGACAGACGTTGTCCATCGGGTCCAATTGTTAATCTAAACCATTTAGGGAAGCCATTTAGCGAAGATCACCCAGAGGACACGGTGGAGCATACGGTGGAGGTCTGCCCGGCTTGGGCGGAGTACCGCCGTGTCCTCGTGGAGGTGATCGGCGGCGGCGATCTCTCACGTTCGACCCTGGTCCAGGCCATGGTACGGAGCGAGAGGGCATGGCTGGCAGTCGCCTCCTTCAGCGAAGCAGTTATGCTCGCAAAGAGGGAGGCGGCGCACGTGAGGGAGATGCAGTACATGCGCCCTCACAGCCGTGGCCTTCGCAGGAGACGCCCTGGGCGTAGGGAATCCCAGGCTGATTCCCGGCCACCGTAGGCACGAGCTTGCGGACGGCGAGTAATGGGTAGCTCGCTGTCCGGTAAGGACCAAGCCCGGGTCGACGGCGCGTTGTGTTCCACGCGCGCCTCAAAGAGATGTCAGCAGCAACAGATGGGGCCCGCAAGGGCCGATGCCTGCCAGGGGTGCGGGTTGTTCGAAAGAGATACCGCCGCCCCTGGCACACAGGCAACTGAGGGAACACGGGTGGGTTTTAGTCAGTAAAAATCTGACACGCCCTCCCGCTCCACCCAGAGCGGGAGAAGATATTTGATGATTTCCCACCAAAAAAAAAAAAAAACCATTTAGGGACCCACTCAAATATACACCAAAAATTTCATAAATAATGGTGCAGCCGTTTAGGAGGAGTTCAGTGACATACACGCATACAGAAGAATTTTACACATAAAGATTTGTCTGGTTAGCCCAAAATAAAACATTAATTGAGTGCACTTTCGAATTGTTTGCAGCCACTTAATTGAGCCTTGAAACCAATTTAACAGAATAGCTCAACAGCTCTCAAAACGAAAAGCTCAACTAAAACTTTTTTTTAGTGTTTAAAAAGTGAATCAATCTGTCTTTGTCTACTTTACCATATTCTTTGGCATATCTCAAAGAATAAAGAGTACGTTTAGCGTGAGATCAGTATTTCATTTTTATTCTAACCTGTTCCGTTATTTGTTACAGTATTTTTTTTTTTTTGGAAATGACATCGCAGTTGACCTTGAGAGGCTGTGACTGCTCAACCGGGCTTTCCTGTGGGGACTAATAGCTTTTAGACTAAGAGCCTCCAGCCAGGGCTTACAAAACTACGCTTAACCTATAGTGACTGCGCACTGAGGGCACCCCCTGCGGGGTACGAGCCTCGGCGCAGGGAGTCACTGTTGGGGGGGCAGCAAGTGGGGACAGGCTGGATCAAACAATTTCATTATTATTATCATGGGGATTTTAACTCTACTTGCTCAGCTTCGGCGAGGGCTGGCACTTCTGCGGGCAAGGGACGGTCGGGGGCCATTTCGTTAACTCGGGGTCTTCGCGGGGCGCGAGAACCTCGGCGGTGAGGTTGGAATAATCTCATGAAGCGACGCACGTTTTACTTATAGTAACCAAATGTACAAACACGCTGTGATTCGACCTTCACACGGACGTAAAATTTCGAGGCGGGATTTTATTGCTCACTGGATTTTCAACTCTCGGTGTTGAACCGAGCATTAAGAATCCAACAGAGTTCATTTTATCGCGTAGAAAAAATAACCTATTTGATTTTCAACTCTCGGTGTTGAACCGAGCATTAAGAATCCAACAGAGTTCATTTTATCGCGTAGAAAAAATAACCTATTTGATTTTCAGCTCTCGGTGCTAAGCAGAGCGTTGAATATCGACTGAACATGTGTGAACGTCAACTGAATGTGGGTGTAAGCGCAGGAGCTCTTGGTACCGTCCGACACACGGGCAAAATCGAAAGTGTCTGTATGTATTTTGTGCTGGCGCACACATTCACAGCATATTTGTACACTTGCTTACCACAACTAAAACGCGCGTCTCTTCGTGAAATAAAATACTGTAGGTGAAGTCGATCCCATTCTCTTGTAGCATTGGTTGTAAGACTTACAACCTGTAAAATAAAACTCACTTATACGACTGTCGACGACATTTTATGTGCTCTTCAAACCTCGGCGGTAGGTATCGAGTTTAAAGGAATGGTCACTCATCTATGGTCTGAACATGACAAGCAAAGCTTTAAGCTTTCAAATTGGTAGAATCGCGAAATACGAGTTAATAAGTATACGAAATTTTGCTAATTTACTTGATTTTACAGACGTACTTATACAGTTAAAGTACTTCATTCCCTGTTTTAAAACACAACACGTTAGATCGTTTCATATATTATCTAACTAGCTTTTACCAGCGGCTTCGCCCGCGTGGAGGTCGAATACTATCCCACGGGAACGTAGTACCGGGATAAAAGTACCTATCCTATGTGTTATTCCAGGTTACAAACTACCTGTGTGTCAAATTTCATTCAAATCTGTTCAGCCCTTTTTGCGTGAAAGAGTAACAAACATCCATACATACATCCAAACTTACAAACTTTCGCATTTATAATATTAGTAGGATAGTAGGATAATTGAGTTACTTTTTTATTTAGTAGTTGATATTTTTATTCAGGAAATGTATTGATTTTGAACTGAACTAAAGTTCAGTCGTTCATAAAATTAAAACAACCGAAATAAATTTCGGTTGTTTTCATTTTATAATTATAGAGTTCTTTGCCCATTTTCTATAAAATTTGGCTAAGTTAAGTTTTTTTAATTTTATTTTTTGTAAATATGAAAGTTATAAAAATTGATTTATACATTGTATAGATAGCTGTCACAACAATTCATTGTTAGTTTTAACACGCTTTTATTAGCTTCACCTGTATGTTTGTTTGTATGTAAGCATGCTTGTAACTGACTCCTTTGGACTTGATTTTGACCCACTTCAGACGGTCAGATTTCATTTACACTATAATAATATAGACTTATCGAGGACCTATAGGAGAGGATTTAAAAAAAAACTGAAAAATCACGTTTTTGTAGTTAGCAGAACTAAAAAATTGAAAATAAATAATAGATTAAAAATCTAAAAAACAAGTTTTAAAACGCAACTAAAAAAGCAGAAAATAATTTCAAAAAAGCGTGGGGTGCTTGATATTAATTGATTATAAAATTAGCTCAAAAAGCACCCCACGCTTTTTTGAAATTATTTTCTGCTTTTTTAGTTTGGTTTTTCAAACTTGTTTTTTTAGATTTATTTTATCTATTTTTCATAGCGTGTAGACGTCAAAACGATTCGTAAATATGTGGTATTTTTAACCTCTTACAACAAAATTCTCAAAACAGGCGCCGCCAGTTCGAGGTCGGTTAATCAAAACTAAACAATAAAGATAAAATTAATTACATCAAAATTTAAACTATCTTTCATGTTCGGCATTAAAATTTATAGAATTACAGTATTTTAACTGTAAAATCACGTAAATTAGCGATAATAATTTCAATGGCCCCTTAAGCCAGAGAGCTTTCTATTACCAACGAAGTAATCAGTTATGTCCCTACCAGTGGCGAAGCTACAATTTTTATTAGAGGGAAGCCGAAGAAAAAATTGTTCAGTTCTCATAAACTCTAGATAATGTCAAAATTCCGTAATTCCTTTACTTTTTCTAAATTTTACGGCAGTTATGGTTGGAATTCTTGGTTTAGACATAAAAAAATGGCATTTTTGTATTGTTTTGTAATCTTATACGATGTTTTAAGCTAGTATGAAATATCTATAATGTGATTCGATACATACATGCATGTGTTACATATTGTTTGGCAATAGTAGACACTAAGAAGAGTGTTTATTCCAAAGGGAAGCCGATAGGAATCGGGTTGTATGGAGGCTGCGCCCCTGATCCCTACTATATAATGTACTAGCAGTGCTCCGCAGTTTCACCCGCATAGTTCCCGTTCCCGTAGGAATACGGGGATAAAATATAGCCTATGTTACTCAGTGATAATGTAGCTTTCTAACAGCAAAAGTGTTTTTAAAATTGGACCAGTAGTTTTTATGTTTATTCGTTACATACAAAAATACAAATCTTTCCTCTTTATAATATTAGTGTAGAAGTGTAAATAAT
This sequence comes from Polymixis lichenea, assembly GCA_949091785.1. NCBI lineage: Eukaryota > Metazoa > Arthropoda > Insecta > Lepidoptera > Noctuidae > Polymixis > Polymixis lichenea. The sequence goes on from OX420944.1 coordinate 20,776,074, forward strand.
AATATTATAAATGCAAAAGTAACTCTGTCTGTCTGTCTGTTACGCTTTCACGCCTAAACCGCTGAACCGATCGCCATGAATTTTGGCAGAGATATTGCCTGGGATATGAGTAAGGACATTGGCTACTAGTTTACGCGATACCCGACATCCACACGGGCGGAGCCGAGGGCAAAAGCTAAATATTAATATAACCACTAATTAAAAGGCACTTAATATATCCCAACACGAAGTTCAGACACACTGATTAGGAGTCTTTGTTCACCGTTATGTGTATAGTTGAACCATTAAGATACTGCTTCTCATAAATGAAAACTTATCGCGAACTTATCCCATAGAAAGTTTACATCGATTTTCCAAACCGCGTTCTCTCATCAAGTGAAATAAAGCAAGAGTAATATCGACGGCGAGTTGTAAAATATCAAGTTACTTTTTTATAGGTGTCGTAAAAAATGGTCTTAAGTAATTTAAAAAGCGATGACATTCTTTTTCTGGTCAGCGAAAAGATTTTCAACTTTGAAGGTCTCATTAAATATTTTTGTTGCAAATATTTTTGGTCGTCTTGGACAGTTTATTTCCTTGAGAGGGCTCTTGGCTTAGTCAAAATTGTACATATCCGAGGTTAAACTGTGTTTGCTGAGGTGAGCGTATTGATGGGTGACCGTTTTTTTCAAATGAAATAAATTGCTGCGTGTTTTTTTCATTTCGCTCCGTGCTTTTATAGATAGATAAACTCACGCTTTCTTCCCAATAGGGGTAGGCAGAACCTTCAGAACGTCATCTGTTACGAACCTTACTTACAACTTAGCTGCAGGCTTCGCATGACGCTTTCTATTTCTACGAAGAATCGACAGTGCTTTTGCCAAAGTCACATTTTGTATCTCCATTTTTGACATCGCACCTTTGATATCCATCCTACAACAATCTGTCATTTGGCCTTTCGTCTTCTCTAGCTTCTTTGTCTAGCTTCTTTTATATATACACTATTTCAGAAGAATATATCTTCTCAAACTGTGAAAATCACACTGACAACAAATTTTATACTCGACGCCCACAAAGTTATATACGATTTTTTACAAAATCGTCATTCGTTTAGAACGCATAACTGTGATAATTAATAGAAGAACATAGCTATCTTCTCATATTGTACATAATTTAATTAATATATAGTCATGTCTATTATTCCGTCGACAAATCGGTGCTCCTGCTAAGCCTGCTGGTCAAACACCTACGTCGCGTCGGTGCCATATCCGTGCTTCGAAAACCACGTCAGTCCCATTTTCAATAATTATGACAATCTCATTACTGTTTTTAGGAGCCCAATACTCTGACAACGGTCTTACCTTAGGATATCGGGTTCCCCTCATAATTGGGTTAAAGAGGTCAGACGGCGGTCGCTCCGCGTAAAATATTGATAGTCAACCGCATCTGCTTTTACCGGAAGTTTACCCTAACTTTGTTTGGGAAAGTATGTAAAATCGATACCTTTTCAAGCAAGATTTGTTCTTCTGACGGAATACATGTATTGTAACACTGGTAAATAACACACATAAAAAAAAACACGAAAACAAAAAAATAAATAAATGTAAGCGGACTATCCTAATTTAAGGCTTCTTCAAATAGGCGGACGCGACAGCAGGGCGATGTGACATTTGTTCTTTTTACCTAGGTATTGTATACAGGGTGTTCGTTAATTAATGAATACCCTTGAAATGGTTCATGGTAGAACTAATGGCCATTCAGGAAAAAACATTTTGTTTTTTGTATTTTTTCTATGAAAAATTAAAAAAAGAAACACCGCCTTCCATATAAACACTACAAAGTGAAAAATAACTTTAATTTTTGAAGTCGGTGTCCTTGGATATGTATTTTTTTTTTCATTGCCTTCTGAATTTAAAGTAATTTTTAATTTTGTAAGTAGTGTTTTTTCGAAAATCAGTTGTTTGTTTTTTTTTTCTTTTTTCCAAAAAAGTTACAAATAAAAAATGTTTTTTTCTGAAAGGCCATTAGTTCTACCATGAACCATTTCAAGGTTATTCATTAATTAACGAACATCCTGTCTCATGTTAAAAGTGCCCGTTCACCTGCACCTTGGATAATCTAAATAATGCTACTGAAGCCGCATTAAACTTGGCTACCTACTAGGCTTAAACTATATTAAAATAAAAAAATAAAAAATATGTAAAAGCAAAAAAATAATTCGGTAAAATAAAATCTTGGGACGTTGCGTAACCTGAGTAAATATGTTTCACGCGCCCCACTATTTTATTTTAGCGAATTATTTGTTAGCTTTTAGCTATAGCCGTTTAACTTAAAAATAATTTTCACTTATTATATTTTCAAGTTTTTAGTTTTTAACTTTAATTTCTCACCCCTTTTTTAATTAAATTGTATTGTTATCACAAGTAAAGGTGTTTACCAAATATCAAATCAATCTGCCAACAGAGAGGGGGTAAAATTTCAAGTCTAAATTAGACCCAAACAAACAAAAAACAACAACAAACAGGGCAAGCTAAATAAAACCGTTTAATAATAAAAAGTGGACGAGTACCATCGACACGAAAAGAAGATGATCTTTTCAGCACTTTTCAGTTTTCGTATCAGATGAAAACGTTGACACAAACATACATAAACTCACGCCATCTCCCCATGAGGGATAGCAGAAATTACAAAAGGCTTAGCAAGAGAACCGTAGAGAAACGTTTTGACAACGGAAGAGTAGATAAAAATAACGTCTCCTTGTAGACAGTTGACAGTTTCTCACCGAGAATTGTAGACAAGCGATTTCTATTCTACGGTAGAGTAGAAATAGAAAGCGTTATGCTAAGCCTGCAGAACGCAACCTGCAAGGACACTTATGAAACGTCAGAAGCTTGGTGCACGGTTCCAATTTGTCGCTTCCTATGGAGAAGAGCCGGCAAAAAACTCCACGGTTACTCTTTTAAAACTAAGTGGCTTTTACAATGATTTCAAATTACAGTGATAATAGGTATGGGAGGACAGTGCAGGCCTGTCAATAAGTACCAGGTACTTAGAGGAATGAAATTAAAGAATAGAAAATCGTCTACAAATCTACAGTCTGTAAGGCCTACAACGTTCTCTCATTCACAATTTATGTAAAAGAATCTACATAAATAAAATGAACTTATTTACGATCCTTACACACGCCTTTTGCCTTTACGCTCTAGTGCGACTACTACGCACCTGAAAACTTTAATGTCAACTTAGAATAATACATTCGAAGATGCTAACGTTACATAGGCTAATGCCTACCATTAAAAACTACACGATATCATCCTAGAACAAAACGATTCGGTGTCTGAACGCAATTCACTCGCTCCTCTATCTGTAAAGCCCTGTCCCATGACCCATATATCTCAACCGTCAACGTATTCATTGTTTGAGGCCATTACTCTTAAGGGCTGTGCGCACTGAGCTTTATTGCGGACCCCGTGTTTTATCTCCCGTGTGTGTACCGCTTTACTGAACTTGGTGTCAAGTTTGATCTGTATGATGTTTGTTTGTTGGTTTGTTTGATATTTGATGAAGATGTTGAAGGGCATGTGGTTAAATAATAATAACAGTCGCACGATTCAATCGAAGATGAAGCTACACTCGTCGCGGTAATTTCATGGATCTATTACTTATAGAAACCCCTCTGTGCCTTGGAAAGCACGTTGGCCGCCGCACACTGGTCCCAAATTAAAAAAAAGTGGACATTGATAGTAGACCGCTGATATTTTTTTTTATTGTTGATATAATGATAACAGATAAGGCAAAAAAATATTATTGTCCTACTTCAAATACTTTTCTCTATAAAAAATATTTCTTTTTTTTTTGTATGGGAGTGATTACATTTTACTCAATTTCTCAAAAACCTTAAGCGATGTCGAGATGGCATTCACATATGTTAGAAAACTAATAATTCTGAGTATTTGGCTCGAAGAAACTTATTGCTTATCTCTGCGTACTTTCGAGATAATAGTGACAGAAAATAACATTTTTTTTTAATGTTAATTGTTCGCTTTTTTTTAATCATAGCCTTACTCATATCGCAATAGGTCCGCTGGCCAGCAAAATGGAGCTTCGACGCGAGTTTGCCGGGATAACAAGATGGCCGCCTCTCATGACGTAACGTAATACGGTCACGAATCGCGCGCGTACACCTCACTCAGTGTACAACTAAATGTGGTTGCGATAAGACGTGTCCTTATTTTTTCTGTGCGCTTGAAGAAATGCTTGTTGTTTGTTTGTTTTGTTATTGTTGTATTTTGAATCTTTGGATTTTAAAATCAAATAATTTTTGTTTGTCTTTCTTTCGTCGAATTTGTTTTCGTAATTTTTTTTGTTAAAATCAAAGTCACTTTGTCTTTGATATCTTTGATTCTAATTTGTTTTCAATTTTCCTTAAAATTATAATATGTCCGCATTTGTCACCAACTTAGACTTATACGTTGTTCTTAAATCAGGAGGTGGTTTTAAAAATGTCGAATTTTTATTTAATGCCCTTATTGAACGTATTGGTGTTGAATTGTCTTCCGAAGATTTGAGTAATATTAAATTATTTTGTCGTAATTTTTCAAGTAATATCTCAAAAAGATGGTCTGCTTCCAGTAGAGCTCAAAAGACCTTTCTTAACAAAAATTCAGACTGGTTACAATCCCAAATAGTTTGGCCAAAATGTCAAAATATCGATTTAAGCAGCATTTTTAAAGTTGCCGAGGAAGTAATTCCAAATTTCGAAACGCAAGTGGATACTCATCAATTAAGTTATGGTACAAGTAAAAAACCATTTGTTGATGTATCTGATAAACAGAAGAAAAGGCGTTCTCTAACACTTCTAGATCACACAGAGGAGGAATTAGTTTATGCTTTATGTGCCAAATTAAAAGAGTCTAAAAAAACAAAATTAGCAGCTATATTAAACGAACTCAGCCAAAACAAGGAAAAATGTGAGATGGTACATGATGTACTATTCGCTAAAAAGACTGACAAACCGTGTTTACCAGATGATAAAACGTTAGCGCTTTACACCTCAACAAATTTGTCAAAATGGCAATATCGAAATTTAAGAACTATTCTTGCTTCAGAGAAAATGTATGGTCTTCCATCCTATCAAAAGCTCCTGGAAGCTAAAAAAACTTGTTATCCTCCAGAGTCAGACATAACTGTAACTGAATCTGATGCTAAGATAAGACTTCAATCGCTTCTAGATTTGACAACTAATAGGATATTAAAAACAATTCAGCACAACTCTGCCGACAAAAAATCGCTAAAACTAATAAGCAAATGGGGTTTTGACGGGTCATCTTCTCAAAGTAATTATAAACAAAAGTCACACTCCGACACTAAAATTGACGATTCTTCAGTTTTCATGATTAGTTTGGTTCCGCTTCGTTTGGAAGAAGAGAGTGGTACTATCTTGTAGCAAAATCCTGCTCCCTCTTCAACAAACTATTGTCGTCCAATTGGCTTTATATTTGCAAAAGAAACAAATGAATTGATAAAGAAGGAAAGTGCATCCTTAGAGGAAGAAATTCGTAATCTTGTTCCCACAATTGTAGATAATTTTGATATTAAACATGATTTGTACATGACTATGATTGATGGGAAAATTTCTACTGTGATTTCCAATACTTCTTCTGCAGCTGTTTGTAATATTTGCAATACCCCACCTAGCAAAATGAATGACTTGGACTTTGTATCCAAAAGACTCATCAGAGAAGATATGTATAAATATGGTCTGTCTTCGCTTCATATGTGGATAAGATGTATGGAATGTATTTTACACATTTCGTACAACTTAGACTTCAAAAAGTGGGCTGCACGAAAAGAAGATAAATTATTAAAAGAAATTAAAAAGAATTTGACACAAGAAGAATTCCGGGAAAGAACTGGTTTGTTAATTGACATAGTAAAACAGGGATTTGGTACAACCAATGACGGTAACACGGCAAGAAGGTTTTTTGAAAATTATGAAGTATCTGCTGAAATAACGGGTATCCACCCTGATTTAATCAAGAGATTTGCAGTCATTTTACAAACAATTTCATCTGGTCAACTTATTAATACCAACTTATTTAGGGAATATTGTAAAGAAACAGCAATGCTATATGTAAACTTATATCCATGGTATTACATGCCTTCAAGTGTCCATAAATTGTTGATACACGGTGCTGAAATTTGTGAAAATTTCTCCTTTATTCCGATAGGCATGCTTTCCGAAGAAGCTTCCGAAGCGAGGAATAAAGATTTCCGGAATGTTAGAATGGCACATACAAGAAAAATCGGTAGAGTTCAGACTAATTTAGACATTATCCACAGCTTTCTAATTAGCTCAGATCCTTACATCAGCCATATCAAACCAAAGTTTGCTCGTTTACATAAACAGTTGTTTCCAGAGGCTAGTGCTTTGATCTTGAACAATGAATTGCTTTCGTTGGAAAACGAGGAAATAGAGATTTCTCAAGAGAATATAGACCCAAATATTAATCTTTCACCATAATATTTTTTCAGAATCGTTTGTGAATATATTCAACTTTATGTTTGCAGCTTAATATGTCTTCATTTTGATTGTTTTTTAGAACTGATGAAAGTACTCCTTCAGAAAGGTCATAGCTTTTCAGTCATTAGTGAGCCCCCATAACCTCTTTTACAGGGAAGTCTCTTTTTACTTATTTGACATTACGCATACATTATAATTATGTGCTAAAGTAAGGCTATGATTAAAAAAAAGCAAAAAATTAACATTAAAAAAAATGTTATTTTCTGTCACTATTATCTCGAAAGTACGCAGAGATAAGCAATAAGTTTCTTCGAGCCAAATACTCAGAATTATTAGTTTTCTAACATATGTGATTGCCATCTCGACATCGCTTAAAGTTTTTGAGAAATTGAGTAAAATGTAATCGCTCCCATACAAAAAAAAAAGAAATATTTTTTTTACAGAAAAGTATTTGAAGTAGGACAATAATATTTTTTTGCCTTTTCTGTTATCATTGTATCAACAATAAAAAAAAATATCAGCGGTCTACTATCAATGTCCACTTTTTTTTATTTTGGGACCAGTGTGCGCCGTTACGGATAGTAATTAGCCCAAAAGTCAGACAACCAGTCTTAACAAAGGGTTAGTCAGTTACTGGGTCGTGGAGGTCAGATAGGCAATGGCTTCATGTATATGTCGCAACCATCTGGTTAAATTAGCCAGCTAATTGGATGCCTACGCCATTCAGTAAATCCAATTGGATGCCTGGGCCGATAGTTAATTGAATTAGAATTGTTCAACGTTTAACAATTTGGCGTATTGAAAGTCAGTCCTTTGAAAATTACTGACCAAGACTCAGCCAAGTGATTCAAATTAAGTTCAGTTTTTTTCCACTGTGGCGCTAGTAGTCACCAATACATTTATGGCGTCAATAGCGCAAACCGTGAATGATATTTTTAACCGACGCAAAAACGGAGGAGGTTCTCAAGTCAACGCGTATTTTTTTTTAATGTATGGACCACGCATCACTTTTTACAGAGTAGTCTGACTTTTATAATTATTTTTTTATTGAAAAGGGGTATACCCCGAAGTTGGTCCCATATATATATGGAAAAAAAATCCAATCCTAAGGGTAAGAAAACAGATTGATTGTTCACTCACAGATTTGTTTAATGCTGAGTTGTGTATTACAAAAAGTAATAAAAATTTAAGCATGTAATTAGTAGATTAAAGCTTCAAAAAATTATAAAACAAAAACTTTTTAACAAAAAATTAAACCGCCGAAAAAACTGAAAAGCAAAAAATAATAAACCTTTTTTGTTTAACTTTATCTAAGTTTGGAAGCCGGTGACTTTCGTATATAAGTATTTTAATTGTATGTCACCGCCTCCCGAACTTACGTTATTAAGCTTAAACAAAAAAGGTTTATTATTTTTTGCTTTTCAGTTTTTTCGGCCGTTTATTTTTTTTCGTTCTTGTGTGCAATTATTAATTAAGTTATTGAAACACATTCCACTATTACTAGTTACATAGTGGTAGGTATTAGTAAAAAGTAGCCGTACATATGCTGCGACATGTAAACTGGTATTCAGCTGCATAAAGTTAGACTGGAAGCCAACTCTAACACAATTGAGATAAGGCTAGGTAGATTGATTGATTTGATGAAGATGTTAAATGAGAATGTTGAAAATTGGGTCTCAAAAATAATTGATAATCATCGTGTAGGTATTTATATTCTGGAAAAGAAAATGAACTCACGTGGCATTGACCAACACGCACTGGGCACGCGTGGTGGATTATGGCCCATTTCCACTGACAAAGAGGAGGCTTTCTTCCCAGTAGTGGGAACATTTTAGGATGATTATGGTAAAAAGAAATTGTTTGTGTAAACGAATAAATAAATAATAAGTTACGTATGACTGCCATCTGTCGAGAAAGTTTACCCTTCCCTCTGCGCCCTTTCTACGATTTCTAAGAAACTGCGGCTTCTAAGTGGATTTTCGAGAACAGATAATTAATCGTATTGTAGCAACTAAAGATAATCATTAACTTGCAGTGATCATTTTTGTTGAAATAAAAATAGAAATTGCGAAGAAAACTGTTAATGCAATGGATAAAGTGTATCTAGGTATTGAATGGTTTCACTGAATTGTTTAAGAGAGGCCTATAAATACTAGGCTTAATACAAACATATTAAATACAGATTTGCTTTTGATTGATTATAGCCTTATTTAGAGGATAAATGAACCGTGTGAAAAACTGAGTTTAAGAAATGGCATCTTTGAAAGGTAGTCGTTATATTCGTAAGTTTTTTATGGACCTTTAATCATGGTTGATATTTTAAATCTGTGAAGTTTAACTAACTTTATAAGCAGAAGATGGATGAGTTGCATGTAACTGTTTTCTTTATATTGCAGTAAAGTTTATTTTTTAGTCATAAGTGGGCCAAATTGCAATAAAGTAGTGTTCGTACTTTATTTTCAATTTTGTTATTAATCTTAAGTTAGGGAAGTAGTTTGCCATTATCACTTAGTTTTTAGTCTTATTATTATTGTGTGTACTTACCCAAATAAAATCTAGTTAACCTGTAAGTGGCGACTGTGTAAGTTTAAACCTATTACCGCAGTACATATCACAGAAGCTGCTCGTTTACCTTGACAAATAAATAAATAAACTTGTCCTTCAACTCAAAACAATGTTAAGAACATTCTTCTAACCTGTCACTCCAATAAAAAAATAACATACCTACTAGAGAAAATGGATATTGGTCTAGAAACACCGCTATTCTGCTATTCTCAAAGGAACTATGAACAAAAAGCTAGCATGTTCGTAAAATATGTATTGCTCCTTAAGTTATAAATCCCTGAAGGTAAATAAAACGCTGTATATGTTGTTGAGCATATTTACCTATTGGGTAATTTTGTTTTTGTCTGAATTTTCGCGTAGGGTGAAAAGCCAAAGGCGCCTCCACGCCTTTGCCACTAAGCTAAGAGGGCGGAAAGCAAAATGCTTTTAAGCGTTAATAACTACATTATATTGCGTTCATTTATCCGTTTGCCTAGCTTAATGGCGATATTACCTTACGATCGCTTAATATCGCTTTGCTGGTTTTAAAGGATATTTGCTTGGCTTGGAAGCTTTTACTCTTGTAATAAATAGCCTTAAACTATACCCAGTGGACTGGAGACGACGCTTTAGTGCGTCCAGTAAACTTTTTACTGCCAGTGTCACTCTTTCAAAGAAGATTGTTTTTAGAGAGCACGTGTTGATACCAAACAGAATCACAAGTTAGTCCACTAACTATTGGAAATTTAATAAAAAACTACCTACTAAAAATCACAGTCTAAAAACAAGAAAATGTTATCGTCTAAAACTAGTCAACAGCCACTTTGCCCTTAAGCTTATAATCGCTCACTACTGTTAGAATATTGTTTTGTAATCGCTCACTACTGTTAGAATATTGTTTTGTAAGAGTTTAAAAGTTATGAGGGAACAGATTAATATGCATACCTGCATAAATACATACCAGTCAAAATTATAACCCTCTTTTTCGCTTCGACGTCATCATCATTCATAATTTCAGCCGAAAGACGTCCACTGTTGGACTTAGGCCTCCCCCAATATGGGAGGGTTTGCCATAATCGCCACGCTTGGTAAGCGGGTTGGCGATCGCAGTATGGTGGTAAAATGCATAGAGAACGCTGCTGCCCATTCTCTAGTAAGTCCCTTGGTCGCCTTCTACGACACCCACGGAACTTCACGCTTCGATGTATTCGGGTAAAAATTTATACGGGTAACAATCTACTTCATAAAAAATCTAAAATTATTTCACTTACATAAAACGCCAGCCTAACCCACTGCGTCTAGAAGCACGAAATTTTACATAAGGGTTCCTTAAATATCAAAGATGAGAATTGAGGAAGGATATTTTAGTAAATTATTTGAAAGGGTTAAAAAGATGTTGAAAATTTGTTTGGAAATTCGTCATTTTTACCGATGAGAAATCCTATCCTTTAGATACACGGCTTCTTTTTATTTAAGTGAATCATTTTTTATTCAAGCAAATTCCTAATTAAACGCTCAGGCGTTTTACTTAAAGTATATTTTACTAAAACACTATTAGCCTAGAAAAAATATCGTCAGCCGCGCATCCTCATCCATTTTGTTTCTGATTAAATTATTTATGAGCTCCAAAATATCGGCTTTCACGGAGGTTCCCAGGAGCCTGGTTGTTTTGCAACAAATATATGTATAAAAGGAAAATTCCTTACTTCGGAACACGAAGAAGTAAATGTTTTATCATAAATGAATATCTCGCTATTTCGTATTTCTAATATATTTTTCTGGGGCGATTCGTAGGAGTTTTTTTTGCTGTGGTACTTGGTGAGATTGGCATTGTTATTATATTGGTATCGCGTATTATGGGAACGTCAAAATAAGAAATAATATCTTCTCTAAATGTACCTATTTGTATGTACCCAATGTTTTATAAATGAATGAATAAATGACATCGAATCATTTGTACATTCGATTAATTGACTATGTAAAAGATCGGAAAACATAATCTTACTGAGTTATTTTCGTTCACCTATGTTACGTTTATCAAAACTGCTACTCACGATTAAACAGAATGGCTTATCTGCAGTCTCAATAAGCGTTTGATGTGGCTTCTATTGCCGAATTGGTCGCATGTACTGAGCTAGGGTAACATGACCAAATGGTTTAGATTAGGTTTGAACTGTCACCACCGCGCGCGAGTTTAGCGAGCTCTATTTCCAAGTTGATCGCAGTTACTTAACTATTTAGTATTTTTAAGGCTGACTTTCATTACACTCAATAACTTTAAATTTATTTATCCGTAAAATCCCTACTTTCACCGATTATTCGTTTCATCTAAAAATAATTCGGATGCCATCGTTGTTGTTACATACAGAGCCAGGGGTGAAAAAGAACTTTATAATCTGACGTTCCTTTTCAAGCTTTTCCTATACCTGTAATCGCTGACCCGCTGCGTTGATATCTGAAACAAAAAAAACACGCTTTAAAAACCAAACTAAAAAGTAGAAAATAATTTAACTGTATTAAAAAGCGTGGGGTGCTTTTTGAGGTATTTTTATAATCAATTAATATCAAGCACCCGACGCTATTATTTATTTTTTATTTTTTAGTTTTGCTAAGTACACAAACGCGGTTTTTTTTTAAATTATTGAATTGTCATAGGTCCTCGATAAGTCCACAAAGTTTAAATGAAATCTGACCGTTGAAAGTGGGTCAAAATAGCGACCAAAGGAGTCGGTTACATACAAACAAACATACAAGTGAAGCTAATATAAAGCGTGTAAAAACAGTGGATTCGACAAACCATCTGCAACAGATACACAACGAAGGTGCTTAAAATAAAATGGTAGGTAGCTATTATCGCCAAAACCAATTTCATTACGTTTGTAGGTACTTGATAAATTCCTACCTACCTTGTCTTTTCCTTTACCTCGAACCAGCCCGCTGTCCATGTGTCAAGAGAGAGATGGCAAGATGGCTTGTCATATCACCATCTTTTTCTTGATCCGATGCCGTGTGGAGACTTTTGCCCAGCGGTCATCTTGCATCTTCCCTATGACCTACCTTATATAGTTAAAAAGATACCTTAAAAATTTTGAAATAAGAAAGTTTTCCAGTATCAGCAGATAATATTCGTGTCACGGCATCAAATAGTTTCCTTGACGTGGTAATGCCAACGTCAGCAAAACTATTTAAAAATCCAATTCCCTTTAAGTTCCCATCGTATGCACCTCTTTTACGATCAAACGATCTTCCGCTCGAATGGCTGTTGTATGTCTTAAGATGCGACGCTCATGCAGCCGTCAAATGCGATTTGATCTGCATTAAACTTAAGACCACGAAGCCGAACACTTTAAAGTTGGGGAGAAATATTAAAAGTTTGCTCTGTGAAGCTGCGAAGTTTTGCAAAGCTGCGTATCTATTGAATTTTGGAAGAGAAGCGGAATAAAATAATGACCCATTACCATTTTGCTGTAAGAAGAGAAAATAACTGTTGGTGAAGTAGTATTTGTGTAAGGAAAGGTCTAGAAATGGAGAGAAATATCTAGGTGGACTTGGTGCGTTTTTAATTTGAAAGTTTATACTTCTATTGTCTTGCCAGACCTTGTTATAACAAGTTTACAAAACTTAAATCAGTGTTTAGCATATCCTTTCAACGGCTTGAATGAAACAGCTTCTTCGGTGACAGTTTTAATTTATTTCACTGCCGTGCAGAAAAGTGTAGAATATAATTTGTTTATGGATTTTGAGGACTGCAATTTATGTTCTATAATTATATGTTATATTTACATAATACATATATGTAACAGCAACGTATAATAATACTAGCTTTTGCCAGCGGCTTCGCCCGCGTGGAGGTCGGTGTATTATACATATAAACCATCCTCTTGAATCACTCTATCTATTAAAAAACCCGCATCAAAATCCGTTGCTTAGTTTTAAAGATTTAAGCATACATAGGGATATAGGGACAGAGAAAGCGACTTTGTTTTACACTATGTAGTGATGTGCATGTTGTATAAAAATAGCTGGAAAATAATCACAAGGCATCAAAACATTCATCCGCATCGCTGTTAATAGGTAAAGTGCCAAAAAGACTGGCAGCATCGCCACGTTGCTTGTAAGGCGATATGTATCAAAATTCTCGACTAGGGATATTAAACAAGCGATTGTAAGGAAAATAAAACATTTTATTGTAATTAAAAACTTGTGGAATTTTACGAAGTGTCTAAGGGCGAATAAATAGCACCGAAATATTACTTTTCACCTTGTTTTAGATTACCAAGTGAATTTCGATTTTTCGTCGATTTCGGGAGGAATTTCACCAAGGGCACAGATTTGAACGGCACGTGCTTGAACGGCACGTGAGCACTTCCACTAACGGCACTGAAACAAAATTTCGTAACGTGCCTTTCAGTGGAATAGTTTATTCATATTGATTTCAGTGTCCGAACGGCCCCTACGTTAAATATTTTTTAGTGATGGGATATTATTTTTTGTTCAAGGCTTTATGAAACAACACATATCGATACAAATTATTCATTTCTTATCTTATCCTTCAAAGAAACTCCGAGCATAGGCCGCTCTATAACGCACTGAGCGATCTTGAATTTGAAGACCAGCCAAACTGTGTGTACACGTTTCGGCATACGGGCACGGACAGATTGGTTGAAGACCTTAGTCATTAAACACTGCGGGATAGGTGACGGGGAGACTTGACGAAGATATCCAAACGCTGCCCAACCCAACTGGAACCCTCTTTCTCAAAGTTGTGAGCCTAATAAGTTTACCAACCAGAACCTTCACAACTTCAAAAGTGAATCTGATGTAGATTGGTCTCGGCAAGACATGTTAATTTGTACATAACTGTCGTCTTTTTCAAATTTATTTCGGGGCCAACCTGTCTTTACGCTCCATTTAGGCTGTGCACCATCTAGTCTATCTATTTCAGTGTTTCTGCAATTATGACGCGAATGCAGAACGATGTGCTCGCCGTTCACGTTGATACCCTGTGCCGTCCAGTCCAGCGTCCTCCAACACGTCCTCCAACACGTCGGTGAACAGTTTCAGTAACACATCCCCATTTCACCCCTCTTAACAGTTGAATGGGGCTAGTTTTCTTGTCCTGGATCTGGACATTTATCGTGGCAGCATTATACAAACAACTCAATACTACGATGTAGCGCCAGTCAATTCAGTGTACGAGATTATGAAGTTAACAAACTTAGTTAGGTAACGTGGGTACCATCAATTGATTAAACGCACCTTCGAAGTAAAAACCCTTTTTAACCGACTTCCAAAAGGAGGAGGTTCTCAATTCGTCGGAACCTTTTTTTTTCGGCGTAGGTGTGCTCACGGCGTTACATATTTGAATGTTATCAAAAAAAAATTTTTTTTCTACAGAGGTTGCTTTACAATAATTTGGTTGGTTATAGCTTGTTTGTACGGCCTGCAAGAAATATGTCATTTTGTGCATATTAACGTGCAAGAATATTTCGTGTATATTCATGAGTTTGGTTTTATTTTACTATTTCGTTATTTTCGGTAATTAAAAATCAATTGTGTATTTGACATGGAATATATCTAAAATTAAATCCTTTAATATTTAATATACTTAATACTTATTTCTCGTAACAATCACTTCACAATGCTTCTGACGTAACCAAAAACTCACTGGGCACGCCACAATTGCGGCGTCCTCACCTTCCGCCTGACACAGTTCCTCACCAGACATGGCTGTTTCGGGAGGTTCCTGTTTCGGATAGGGCGGGAGGAAACGACCGGGTGTTTCCATTGCGAAGATCGTCCTAAGGACACGGTGGAGCATACGGTGGAGGTCTGCCCGGCTTGGGCGGAGCACCGCCGTGTCCTCGTGGAGGTGATCGGCGGTGGCAATCTCTCGCGTTCGACCCTGGTCCAGGCCATGGTACGGAGCGAGATTGCATGGCTAGCAGTCGCCTCCTTCAGCGAAGCAGTCATGCTCGCAAAGAGGGAGGCGGCGCACGTGAGGGAGATGCAGTACATGCGCTCTCACAGCCGTGGCCTTCGCAGGAGACGCCCTGAGCGTCGGGAATCCCAAGCTGATTCCCGGCCACCGTAATCGGGCACGGGCTTGCGGACGGCGAGTAATGGGTAGCTCGCTGTCCAGTAAGGACCAAGCCCGGGTCGACGGCGCGTTGTGTTCCACGCGCGCCTCAAAGAGATGTCAGCAGCAACTGATGGGGCCTGCAAGGGCCGATGCCTGCCAGGGGTGCGGGTTGTTCGAAAGAGATACCGCGACCCCTGGCACAGAGGCAACTGAGGGAACACGGGTGGGTTTTAGTCAGTAAAAGTCTGACAAGCCCTCCCGCTCCAGCGCGGGAGAAGTTATTTGATGATTTCCCACCAAATAAAAAAAAAACCTCAAACTCACGATACAAAATATATAAATGACTTTTAGCCACAGTTTACTAATTTTACTGCATTTAGGAAAATGATGGACCACAATTTCAGAGTATTTAGAAAAACAACAACTAGTAATTTTCACAAAACAAAATAAAACAGCTCACGCCTGTATTATTGAATTGGTTTGGAAGCTAGCTATCAGCGCGATTTCATCAGTTTTCTTCGTCATTTACCCAGACGTCATTTATGTGATTTAAATCCAACGTTAAACGAATACATAAACATTTAACCACGCTCATAACGCATGACAACGGAACCATTACGCACAGTGCGTGGGTCAACACGCACTTGCCGTATCGATATGTTGGTAATGTCCTGAACAAAGAATACATAAGTCCCATCACTATAAGCAGTATACAGGTGCCGTTCGGACACTGAAATCAATATGAATAAACTGTTCCACTGAAAGGCACGTTACGAAATTTTGTTTCAGTGCCGTTAGTGGAAGTGCTCACGTGCCGTTCAAGCACGTGCCGTTCAAATCTGTGCCCTTAGTGGAATACCTCGATTTCGGAAATCAGACTACATAACTATTGCTAGTATTACTTACTATATTGAGCAGTTTCAAACCATGCACATAGCGGATAACTGTGGTTTCCACCTTCACTAGTTAAATCAATCGTTTTGGATCAAAATCATCCTGCGCTACGTTGCGCCGTTTGCGGTCACCGGATCGGAATTTGCCTACATATTGGAAGACTTCTTGCACACTATTTCGAGGAAGCAATAATGTTTGAGAACGCTGAATGAGATTTACAGGGCGGGGCAGGACCATCGACGCGCAACCCATTACCCTGGATCCAGTTCATGATCCTGAACTCTCTAGAGCTGAAATATTTCACAGTTATAAACAAAAAAAAAACTGTCCTATTAAACTTAAACCCGGGTTAAGAATGCGAAAGTCCATTCCTTCCTTAACCCCGTCCGCAAGTTTAATACCCACATACCCAGAGTACTCCGATCCATAGCCTTTTGGCAAACCTCGAGCGAATGGTCAGACTATGTACACATCTGCCACATGTCAGACGATCAATGAGCCAAACGTACGACCCAGTGGGTCCCTTAATGGCAAACGACATCGCGGCAGGCCCAGACGGAGATAGCGGGATTAGCTGGGATACTTGAATAAAGATTCGTCTTTAGCAGCTTTAGACAAAGAAAGGTGGAAAAAAGTAGGGATGCTGTTAATAATAACGATGTAAACACTGTTTGTTGGCCAATAAATAAATAAAAGAAAAATTGAATTTGATACAAATTATGAGGAGAACCAATGAGTAACGTTACATCGGTAGCAAATTAACTCTGCCACATTGTACCAGGTAGCTATTGACGTAAAATTATTGGTACTAAATATTGTTATTGCGATTCCAATTAAGATTGGAAGAGGGTTCTGTATAATTAACCAGATCTGAAATTCATGGAAGTTACGACTTACCTAACATGTAAATGTAAATTGGGGTCTTTGAATGTTATAAATAAATGTTATTTTATTATATAACTGTTTTGGGAAACAATGCTTGGTACCTGATTTTTTTCCTATTATACCTACCTATCTACTTATACGTAAGCATTCGTAAGAAAAAATGTTAAAGTCTGAAAAAATAAATAAATTTTAATTTTAAATCTTTTCTTCCAAACCTACGCTGGTCTTCATTTTAATAGATCCTGTCTTACACGGCTCTAGTACGCGTTTCGCGAGTTCGTGTCCCATTTGGTAGTCGTCATTCCAGGCTATACACATTTTTCAGTTGAGTACCTCGAAAGACGAGTAGGAAACGATTGGATTGCAGTATAAAATGCTGATACATAACTAAATCATCATCATTTGACTATGCCTTTTCCCAGTCTCACCTGGGGCCCTACTCCCTAAGCACGAAGTCCGTCGTTTTTGTCGAAGTAACGGGCGTTTCCAACTCCGTATAACTTACGGACAGAAGATTAGTTTGGAGACCGACCTAAGAATGAATGACACCATGATTTGACAGCTGTCCTACTCCCGATATGTACTCGTATTTGCCCATTCAAGAAACTTAGTTAATTGGCTGTAGGATACACTAAGAAGTTTCGAACTATTTTCGGATGGGCCCGTATCTTCGTTGACGGAGTTAGATAGTAGGTCCCCTGATGCAGCTGAATACTAGTATTTTCAATATTGGTTTAATCTCTAAAACACAGTAACTAGGTAATACAATACCCCTTGGTAAGACAGTACCTATCTATACAATATGTAACAAAAACCCTGTTGTTCCTCCTACCCACGTTTTCAGAATCTGTATACAAACGTAATAAAGCAAGTCATTTATACAAACTGTTCATCAAAAATAAATTAAAATAAATATTTAATTATGATTATTTGTAATGTTTGACTGATTTTAATTAGATCAAAGAATGCCGCCGAGCTCGTAGTCCGAAATATACTTGTAAAATCAGATACTGTAAACATTTTTTTGAAGGTGTCGATTTTAATAGTTGTTTGGTATTGAACTCTCGAGTAGCCAATGCTTATTTTTTTAATTATAACTTCATCAATGTTGTGCTTGTAGGTAAGTCTATACGTCCATAAAAGGAACAACAGGGATTTTGTTACATATTGTATAGCCTATACCTATAAGCCGTTAATATTTGTTTATCTTCTTATCAGATTTGACAATTTTAACCTAAAAAGTGGAGCCTTTAGTCAAATTGTCGTAAAGCTCAGAAAACCAGACCTAATAGCTCCACAACTCAATCCTACACCTCACAAACTACAATCACAAACGCAAAGCGATCCTACCACAATGAATAATGTATCCAGTCTCCATGCTACTCATATCATATTCAAGTGAACTCTTTGATTGAGATAACACCCCGTGATTGCGTTAGATATTCCACTTCAGTTCCAACAAAGGTTTATTTTAATTGTAAAGTTGGGTTTGAAGATAAGGGAGGCGGGTTACTATCTGCTTTTGAAACTAGGTTGCGTTAGCATGTAGATGGTTTTTCTTTAATCTTGGAAGTTTTTGGCTGTTTCTACCTAAGATTTCAGCTGGTATTTGGGCCTAGGTTGTAACGATTTATAAATGTGGACTGCTGAATTTAGACTTTGCGGCCATTATTTACAAGAAGGGAGTAGGAGGGTCCTTCAAAATATGTACCTCACTTAGCAGATACATGTTGGAATAAAATGTGTTAATAGAATACCTGTAAAAGGCTGCAGTCTATTCTTTTAAAATAATCCAGTGACGTGGGACAATAGAAAATGTCGTATTTTCTGTACGTTTGCAGATACGCACTATTTCATTTAGATGCCC
Source organism: Polymixis lichenea (assembly GCA_949091785.1). NCBI lineage: Eukaryota > Metazoa > Arthropoda > Insecta > Lepidoptera > Noctuidae > Polymixis > Polymixis lichenea. The sequence goes on from OX420944.1 coordinate 20,794,848, forward strand.
GTGATTTATTTATTATTCGTATTTTTTTATTCTTCCGTTTTTTGCTATTTTCAGGTCTGTTTCAGGCTGGAAGTTGCTTAAAATATGATTTGCGACCGAAACAGGTGTGTATTTACAGAATGGAATAATAAAAAAAAACAACCGACTTCCGGAAAAACACTACAAAGTGAAACATAACTTTAATTTCGGAAGGCGGTGATAAAAAATTTAAATACATATCCAAAGTCACCGCCTTCCGAAATTAAAGTTATTTTTCACTTTGTAGTTTTTTTTTATTTCGAGCTGAAACTATGTATAGTGATTCTATAGCAGCTGTTATCTTTAGTGCTTAAGGATAGCATTAAGGTTTCTGTTACACCCTGTTTATGACGAAGTTATTCTCGAACATACATAAAAAAATAAAAAATATGTCGAATTGATGACCTCCTTCTTTTAGAAGTCGTTTAAAAATCATCAATACAACCCTCTAACTTCATTTATATTTGTTACGGTCGCGAATAATATTTTAATCAAAATACAATAAGCAAATTTTGATTCTGCGGGTTACCTTATCGTATCCACCTTATGTCAACAATATCCAACCCGACGTGGTGGGGGCAGCGACGAACATGCTTGGCCTAACACAGAATTATTTTCTTGCATTACAATAGTTGAAAGCTTCTCCGATTTGCCTATGGTATAGCAGTGTGAGAAAACTCTTCTAAAGTTTCAAGAGTCTTTATTGGACAAAGAAAAATGTTTGCGACCAATATTTAATATTTTTTTCTTTTTTTTTTTTTTAAAACGTCGCCCCACACTAGGAATTTCTCCTGTATTGTGGGTGCGTTTACAAACATTTAAACTCACATACACAAACAGCCAGACCCGGAACAACTACTTGTAGGTCATACAAATATTTGTTCCGTGCGGGAATCGAACCCGCGACACGCAGCGCAGCAGTCGATCGCTTAACCGCTGCGCCAACCGTGCTGTCAAATGTCCAATATGGATTGGTCCAAGTCATGCAGACCAATATTCAAAACGCATAAGCTTTTAACTGTGCCCTGTCTTTTAATTTACGAATCAGCTAAGTTTTTTGAACGAAAAATGACACAAATAAAAGAAAAGCTTGGTCTTTGGAATGCCTGTGCCTAAGTTATAACTTTATCGGCGAAGTTACATTTACATGGCTCCCCCATTAACGTCCTCATTTTTTCCATACAAACTTCGGGAGTGTATTACTCTACTGTTTGACAATGTACATAAAAAATTAAACATGGCATGGTTTTGTCTCATTATTATTATTGACTGTACGGAGACAGAATACTAAAACAAAAAGCCATTTAAAAGTTAGGACCCAACAAACATTCGTTTTTATTGCTAATTTAACCTAACTTTGGGCGTGTTTAAGTAATAAAAGAAGTGTAAAATCTCCAAAACCTAGTCAGTACAGACAAAGCTCAATTATTTAAAAGTTCAATAAACTTTATTGGTCATTGATTTATGCATTGATTTTTTCTTTCATAAAAGCCGATCTTCCGAAGGACTTTTCTTAATTTTTTACGCGCCTGTCTTACTGTAAATGACTTGTGTGTGTAGACGAGCGTCTAACTGCTCATCACTGATACTACCTCTGTCGGACACGATGCCTGGTGAGACAGCGTGCTTCTTAGCCAGGCCCACCAGTGAGTTCGAGCCCGCAACCCAGATTTCCCTTAATATACCTACAATGCTTTGCCTAAAGGTATTACGCAACTACCCTTTAAAATAAATTGTATTGAATTAAGAAAGTGGTTGTTGTACATATGAATGATATTATTCTCTTAATGAGTTTCATTAAAATTCTTGTAAATTTTATACTTATGACCTGGCATCAAAGTATAGACACTGATTTATTGTTATTTAATGTTGAAAATTATTTGTATTGTGTCCATTCTGTATTTGAATTGTTTGTATTATTAATTTTAGATTGTATTTGCATGCCGCTGTGTCGGCGAAACTTGCTGAACCAAATATTTAAATAATATCCTATATGTATCGTGTTTCTGATAAATAAAGACATTCATTTATTCATTGCCGTTTTCGTTCCAAGGCACTTTCTTCCCCTAATCAGTGTACCCAGACAATTTGCAGTGCAGTTAGAAGCACATAACGTAACACTAGTGTTGGTTTCCGCTATCATTCCAAGCTCCTTGTCCGGCCATGTTTGTCGGCCACTCACTTTTATTGAATCCGGCTTTCGGCCGCGGATATTACGCGGTGGCAGTAACTAGATCGTGAAATATTCGGTTATTGTTTGCTCAGTTATTTTATGGGTACAACTTTGAAGAATGTTTTCGGCTTTCGGCTTTCAGCCGATGTTCGGCTTAATGTACTGACTGATTCAGTTATGTAGTTCTGTTATTGAAGTCTTGTAACTCTGTATATGATTTGTATTTGAATTGGAGTTGTAAATAGGTCAGACGTGTGATGTGAATCTTGGAATGGCGTTGTATTTCTCGAGTTTGGTCAAGTTTTGTATTTTATTGCATTGAGATGAAATTGTATGGCGCTGCAGTGTTATTTGCTTCGGAAATAAAGCAATATGTGAATGCAGGGATTTTATCTTGAATAGTAAATCTTACACATTGACAAAGCACGCTTTCTTAGAAATGATTTATATAAATGTTCTGAGCTAAGTTGCATGATTACTGACGAATCCGTGCACCGACTGGACAGGTCCAAAAAAAAACCATTTCAGAAAACAATATAGATGGTCTTATATTGATCTGACAGAAAATGCCGACAACTACTTATAAAAATACGATTGAAATGTTAAAATATTTGCAAAATCTTATTTACAGAAATAAAGTATTTTATCATTATTGCATAGGATGTAAATAGATATACCAACTTAGTTTTAAAACTTTTTGATTGTTTGTGTGTCTTTGATCATCTCCATCATCAACAGTTTCTTGCTCCTGATGAGTGGAAGACAACTTCCACTCATCTCTAGCAGCTGTCATCTCAATGTTCACTTCTTTTCCAGCTAGAAGAAACTGAAGAACATAAATTTATCTGACCCAGGTGACAGCACAAAACATTGTGTCCGTTTCAATGGAGCGGCTACGGCGATATAAAAAAAAATATTCCAAGATTTTGTAAATAAATTGCCTTACAGCTCTTACAGTCTTACAGCTCCTAAAATATAAACCTAGGGTTTTTTTCTATATTAAAAAAAAAATTACAAATTCTATCTATTATCTACCTAAATTTCAGGTCTCTGCAACAGTTAGTTTTAAAGATCTCTGTGGCCGCGCGGTTCAATGGCGCGGCCACGTTCAAATCCTTATAAATTTGCCAAATTTATGGTTTTGGGAATCAACTTTTAATTTCTTTTACAAAATCTTACTAGATTTTTTTTGTATAATCGCTCTGGCCACACCATTGAAACGGACACCAAAATATTCACACGTAAACACAATAGAGAAAAAACAAAAAAATAGTATTGTCTGTCACGACTGCGCCAAATAGTCCCGCTATACCATCTCTCCTATAATGTATCCATATTTTCTTTTATCTAGCTCTTTTCTTAGAGTCATTTACATTCATCAATCTGCCCTTACCCCAATTAATTTGAGGTCTCTGCAATATATATTCTTCTTCCATACCTACTTTTCTATTAGTCGTGATCTCGGTGATATCGCCTTTCTAGCCATGTCATTATTCACACAGTCCATCCATCGTTTCTTTGGTCTTCCCCTACTCTTATAGCCATCGACATTCATACTCAAAACTTTCCGCACGACATTTTCCTCATTCATTACAGTCGTATACATTCTCACTTATAAATACCAACTTTATTAAAATCAAAATATTTTATTTCACATAAACCTGCAAGGGCACTTATGAAACGTCAGAAGCTAGGTGCACGGTTCCAATTTGTCGCTTCCTATGGAGAAGAGCCGGCAAGAAACTCCACGGTTACTCTTTTAAAAATAATTGGATTTTATAATGTTTTCAAATTACAGTGATATTAGGTATGGGAGGACAGTGCAGGCCTGTCAATAAGTACCAGGTACTTAGAGGAATGAAAACAAAGAATAGAAACTGTAGGCCTACAACGTTCTCTCATTCACAATATGTAAAAGAATCTACATAAGTAAAATCAACCTATTTAAATATACCTACCTATTAAAATCCTATCCAAAGTCCTTGAACGGTTGATTCACAATCAAATTAGCAGCTTTCTCACTAAAAATAATCTCCTCAACCCCTTCCAGTCTGGCTTCCGTCCTGGTCATAGCACCACCACAGCGCTTCTGAACATTACGGATGATATAAGGTCAGCGATGGAAAACGGTAATCTTACAGTTTTAGCTTTACTTGATTTCAGTAATGCTTTTAATACTGTTGACTTTGATGTGTTGCTTGGGATTCTATGTTCTCTTAATATATCTCCATCGGTAATTGACTGGTTCCGCAGTTACCTGTTTGGTCGCCGGCAACGTATTTGCTTTGGAGAGACCTTGTCTTCCTGGAGTAATACTTCTGCCGGTGTACCTCAAGGTGGTGTTTTATCTCCTTTACTTTTCGCAGTTTTTATAAACTCAATCTCCGACAAACTAATTTCTTCCAACCATCTTTATGCTGATGATTTACAAATTTACTCGCGAGCTCCGCTTGGAAAACTGTCCGAGGCTATTTTAACGATTAATCGTGATCTGGCCCGTATATGCGACTGGAGCAAAAGATATGGACTTATGGTTAACCCTATAAAAACGCAAGTTGTGGTGGTTGGCAGTTCAAGGACGGTCTCAAGGATTGACTGGACGACTCTTCCCCAAGTTTATTTTGACAACTCAGTTGTTCCTTTCAGTGAGAAAGTTAAAAACTTGGGGATATTTATTGATAAGAACTTCTCTTGGACTGCCCAGCTACAGGAAGTTAGCCGCAAGCTATTTGCATCCGCCGCGTCATTAAAGAGATTGCGTAACTTTCTTCCGATTTCCACCAAGATTGCGCTTGTACAATCGCTTCTTTTACCCATCCTTGACTACGCTGATGCCAGCTATCTTGACCTTACCCAAGACCAACTCGACAAACTTGAGCGCCTTCAGAATTTTTGCATAAGGTTTATATTTGGCTTGCGCAAATATGACCATGTTTCCGAATTTCGAGTGAAGCTCAAGTGGTTACCAATTCGCCTTCGCCGGAATGCTCACATTCTTTCCCTTTTGTATAATGTGCTTTTCTCCCCTTCCACCCCTCTCTATCTTAAAAATCGTTTTCAGTTTCTTTGTGACTCCCACACGAAATTCTTAAGGTCATCAGATAACTTGAAGCTTAAAATGCCTATGCATTCCACAACTTTCCTCGACCATTCCTTCACTGTCCAGGCCACTCGGTTATGGAATGCATTGCCAGTTGTAATTAAACGCGCGCAATCGTTATATGTGTTTAAAAGACTCGTAAAGGATCATTACCTGTCGTTGTTATCTGGTTCTCTTACCTAGCTATAATTTTCATGTACATTTCCATTTCAATGTAAAGTTATCATTTATTTTCTTTCCTTTTATATTTAGTATATATGTATTTATGTATCTATTATATAGGACATGTATATATCTGTGTATCTATTTTAATATATTGTATTTTTATTATTTGCGCCAACAACATCCCCATTTTATGTCCAGACCAATCACTGTCCATGCCAAGGTTGCCTGGAAGAGATCGCGGAAAGCGATAAGGCCGCCCATTGTATATTTTGTAGTGTACTTTGTTTTTTTGTTGTGTATTTTTTGTGGTGTACAATAAAGTATATATAAATAAATAAATAAATAAATAAATAAAAATATTTTATTCATGATACAAGGCTCAAATGAATGTTATCGTAAACAAGGCGAAGGCGTCAAATTACGACGCAATTAGCAGTCGATAGCACATACACTCGGAGGTAAAATACGGATGGATCTACCGACGGGTATTTCTGCATCGTCGGCGTGAATGCAGCGAGGTAGCTAGCTGTATCGCATGGGGGCAAACGCTCTTTGTTAAATTATAGCTCTCGTTAGGTATTGCAGAAACATTGTTGGACTTTATACTAGTCTCTTTATTTATCTCAAGCAAACCAATTACAGTTAAATTAAATAATTAGACATTATGAACAAGTATACAAAGTAAAAAACGAAAGAGCTCACTGGGCATCAAAGAATTCGTCCGCATCGCTGTCAGTGGGAAAAGTGCCCAAAAGGCTGGCAGTGTTACCGCGTTGGATGGCAATGCTGATTCTTTGACCTAAGAATAGGCCAGCCCTTTGGTCACGTGAAGAGTCGACCAACCGCTTGGCGATGTCCCGAAATACTCGATGAGCACTCGACCCCACGGCCCTAGTGTTTCAACCCCAAACGGCTCAAACATATAGCTCCCAATAAGGTTGTTATATTTGCGCAGTTTGAGGCTTTCTGCATCTGCAGCAGCCGCACCAGCACAGCCCGCCGTGCTCAGAAGATGGGATGGCGCGAGGGTGTCGACACAGGTTGCATCCCACACCAAAGGCCTACCCAACTTCCAAGGCATTATGGTCATTCCGTCTGGCCTCTTATAACTAGTATAAGTAATAGTATTTGCTACTTCACCACCTACTGCTAAGTTTCGTTTAACATTTACTGGTTCATCATAAAAATCCATTCTTGAATGAATCTTATTAGTAGATTTAGTTAGTCGTCGGTGTCAGATATTTTTTAATTAGAGACTTTTGGTCTTCTGGTATAATGCTGTTGTAATTGTTAGTTATTATAAAGGTAAAGTATATAAGTCAGCAGTCAAAAGTATAAATCCATGAAGTTATAAAGAGATTGTTCTATTAGAGTCGCTTCTGAGCCGCACCTGTCTGCGGGAGCCTTAAGATATCGTATAAAACAGATGAATAAATAAAAAAAATCCAACAATAAAATACCTAGGTATGTAAAATCTAAAGATTTACAATTGACGGTTAAACGGTCTAGAACTAGTTCAGACAATCTTCAGCATTAGATATTGCCATTATAAGCTCATAATACATTATTTTGACACGCAAAAGAAAATCATTTTAATCTCAAAATGGTTGAAAGTAGTAACAATAAAAAATAAACATTTATTTCAGACCAAAAATCTCCATAGGCAAGGCAAGGCAAGATTGCTAGTAACAAGAATTTTGCTTTTATATGTAGCAGTTGTAATGTAGCAGCTGGTTTTCTTAGTGTTTACGTCGTAAAAGTAGTGTAGTTGGGACATTATGTTGTTCAGAAACATGTGTTAGTAAACTAATAGGTTTCTATTTTCTTACATTTTTAGTTGAACACTTAAGAAGAAACAAAGTGGAACTAGCAGCGATTACATCATAAGATGGTCAGGTTTTTTTCCATTCCATCTAGGAAGGTACAAAACTCCAAACGACCAATTATTAATGTCCAGTAAAAGTACACTTAACTTAGTTTTAGAGATGATTAATTAACAATAATACTATCGTACAAATGAAATTACCGGTACTTTTTTATCTTGAACGAACGACTAGAAGAAACCTTTTTCCAGATTTTCTGTGGATCGGTAATCTGTCGCATAGGTACCTAATCGACAATCGGCCTGTCCCCTTTTTCTTTAGACGACATGTGTCTGAAAATAAATGTAACGGTGGGTACACTTAAGTAAAATATAACATAGGTCCTTCCCAACAAACAAACTAAGCTTATAAAAATAAGTCAATAAGGTCTAAACTCTTATACTTGTTATAAAAGAGCATTTATTATGTCAATGTTCCTTATAGTGGCACATTATTAGAAGATTTGGCTAATATTACCTTTACTCTTATAATTTGGCTGGGTAAACGTTAATAAATCCAAATAATACGGCTACAATAAGGGTTCAAAATGTGTTCTTCTTATAGAGATTATTTACATTGCTTTTTAGCCATATAATATTCAGAGTCATAAAAAGGCTTTTAATATGGTCAATTATTCTTAGAAAAGTAATGCACAAGGTAACTATGATGCTTTTTAACTTATAGGAATATTTGATAAGACGTCTATCCAACAATCAAATTCTAACATTTTATATGATCTTTACAAGGATGAAAGCAATCCGTATTCCCTTGTACAGTGATTATAAAGATATTATTCTCTATATGGTTACATTTAAATGTTTTACATAACTATATTCGCCATTTTGAAGTACAACAGATTGTGTGAATTTATTACGGAGCGGAATTTACATTTAAAAATGGATTCATAAAACTAGAAGAAGTATATAAGGAGCGGTGGTTACAGAAGAAAAGTTAAAAAAGTCTACGAAAACATGGTTGTGAGCATTAGACCCACCACCTCTACTCCTATGATGCTACAAAATGACCAAGCCGATACCAACGAAACAGCCAGTGGTTCCGCAGAGGATTATTTTATAGAAAATAAGAATGACAAAAACCAGTAAAGAAGAATATAATTGTAGAGATAGTGATATAAATAGAAAGGGTCGGATATGTACAATTAAAATATTCCTTTCTTAGAATAAAATGTGTCCACTTCCATGGCCATCGTATATTATGTAAATTAAGATCTTTTCTTTGTAGAAATTTGTCAAGATCTGCCATTATGTATATACTACCATTGCAATATCTGCGGACAAACATATTATATATATAATTATATTCTTTATTGTGTACTTACAATTATAATTATATTTTAAACTTAAAACCAGTGCACAAAAGCAAGCTTAACCCTATTAAGAGATCTCTTCTAGCCATGGGCACGCCACGATTGCGGCGGTAAGTCCCCTCTTTGAGGAGTGGCTTGAGAGGCGGCATGGCATCCTCACCTTCCGCCTGACACAGGTCCTCACCGGACACGGTTGTTTCGGGAGGTTCCTGTTTCGGATAAAGCGGGAGGAACCGCCCGAGTGTTTCCACTGCGAAGATCGCCCTGAGGACACGGTGGAGCATACGGTGGAGGTCTGCCCGGCTTGGGCGGAGCACCGCCGTGTCCTCGTGGAGGCGATTGGTGGCGGCGATCTCTCATGTCCAGCCCTGGTCCAGGCCATGATACGGAGCGAGAGTGCATGGTTAGCCATCGCCTCCTTCAGCGAAGCAGTGATGCTCGCAAAGAGGGAGGCGGCGCACGTGAGGGAGAGACAGTACATGCGCCCACACGGCCGTAGCCTTCGCAGGAGACGCCCTGGGTGTCGGGAATCCCAGGCTGATTCCCGGCCACCGTAGGCGCCGGCTTGCGGACGGCGAGTAATGGGTAGCTCGCTGTCCAGTAAGGAAGCCCGGGTCGACGGCGCGTTGTGTTCCACGCGTGCATCAAAGAGATGTCAGCACCAACTGGTAAGGCCCGCAAGGGCCGATGCCTGCCAGGGGTGCGGGTTGTTCGAAAGAGATACCGCGGCCCCTGGCATATAGGGAACTGAGCGAACACGGGTGGGTTTTAGTCAGTAAAAGTCTGACACGCCCTCCCGCTCCACCCAGAGCGGGAGAAGTTATTTGATGATTTCCCACCCAAAAAAAAATCTCTTCCAGCCAACCCTACTATAGTGAAACATAAATTTTATACATATGGGAACAAGACTAGCTAGGTACAGGATTTTGTTCGTGAGAAAGGAACCCTAACGATATGTAAAATGGCGAAAGCATAAGCAGCAAATGATGCCATTATAAGGTCTTCACTCTCAAAGACTCCTTGTAGACGATGTGCGAATCGTTTTGCTCTCATAATAGCACTGTTTATAACATGACTAATTAATAAATTACATTTGTAGCACAAAAACAGCTTAAATTCAAGGGCGGGTTGATACTACAACACAGAGCGTACCACATTTTATCATGCAGTTGAATTCCCATACACTTTTCACTATAGACGAGCACATAAATCAGATAAATAAACTACATAAAATAATAGCTTACCGTTCACTTTTCAGTAAAATGGTTGACATTTCTCTTTATTCGCCAAACTGTTGCGAAATTTAAATCACTAAGAAAAAGACTTATTGCAGAATCATAAATAGACGGCTATAAGGGCCTACGGCTTTTTAAGAGCCTTTGATTTGCCGCAATGAGTTTAACTCCCTTGTATCGGACCATAATAAAACACGTATAAGGGTGATCGCCCGTATTAACGCTTTCTATATGATTCTTACAAGTGTATTGGCCTTGTTCCTTGTCATAATATAACACGTCAAAGGAAAAAAAGCGGACAATAAAGCAACTATAAGGAGGGTATAAGGTTATTGTCTTTATAATTTGTGCCCAAACGCACCCTTATTAGCGATAATGCAGCTCCTATAAGAATATAATTTTCAGCCATATAAGCCACTACAAGTGCAATTTTTGTTTGTTGGGTTACGTCGAAACGAACATGCCAACTAAATATATGCGTTTCAACGTATAATTTAAGTATTTATTTTTCAATTCAAATTACAAATAATATCAGTGTAGCACTGGCTCTTGTCTGACCTCTCAATTTACAGGGTCTATGATAAAGAAGCGACATAGACAAAAATAAATAATAGTTTAAAAAAACTAAAAAAACACGCTTTAAAAACCAAACTAAAAAGTAGAAAATAATTTAATTCTATTAAAAAGCGTGGGGTGCTTGATATTAATTGATTATAAAAATACCTCAAAAAGCACCCCACGCTTTTTAATAGAATTAAATTATTTTCTACATTTTAGTTTGGTTTTTAAAGCGTGTTTTTTAAGTTTTATTAAACTATTATTTATTTTCAATTTTTTAGTTTTGCTAACTACAAAAGCGTGTTTTTTTCTATTTTTTTTAAATTATTGAATTGTCATAGGTCCTCGATAAGTCTACAAAGTTTAAATGAAATCTGACCGTTTGAAGTGGGTCAAAATAGCGCCCAAAGGAGTCGGTTACATACAAACAAACCAACATACAAGTGAAGCTAATATAAAGCGTGTAAAAAGTGCCTTGACGGTCTAGCCGGTTCTCAACTAATACGCTTACCAACGAACAGCTAATAGATAGATAATGTTGGTAACTCAACTTGAAGCTCAAATCGTGTTATAAACATTAAAAAAACTAATTAACAAGCTACATACATCAGGAAGGCCGAACGTAACACGCGGCCGCGATCGCTGAGCATCCAATCAAACTTTATTGTGTCTGCCCCAGATGTGAATAGGTACTCTTTGTGCAAGTTACAGCTTCCCCTTTAGTATGCCGAAGACGTTCTCACTTTTACATCCTGTTTCGTCGTTAGTACTGACTATTCTAAGTAGGTAGGCAGGGAAAGTCCATTAACGTTGTGGGGCAATTCGTTGTTGTGTTGTTCTTTTAACCGACTCCAAAACGGAGGAGGTTCCCATTTGTCTGTATGTATGTTCCTCGATATCTCCGGTAATTGTGGATCGATTTCGAAAATTCTTTTTTTAGTGGATAGGGTATGCCTCAGGGGTGTCATTTTGTAGTGTTTTTTTCATTTCTTGGTATTTTAAGCAGAGATGGAAATTTAAAATAATGACTAGCTGTTGGTATTGTATTATACGTACATGGAATTTATGCTGCATAACATTCGATACCTTACAATTTCCTGCATGCGTTTATTTTTTGCACTAAACTAAAAACTGTAAAATCGTGAGCATAATTTTTTGTTTCGAAAAATAACACGTAATGGTAACTTTTAACATGAAGAAATAAATTCCATGTTCCAGAACAGAATATCACTAACATAATTGTATATTTTGTTTAAGAGACCAGAAAATAATAGTGTTGGGTGACCACCACCTGATAGAAGTCAATCAGTATACGCGGTTCAAAACCAACTAAACGTGATTCAGTCTGAACTGGACGTCGTCTAGAGCGTCATCGAGCCGAGCGTGATGGTTCAGTTTCATACACTGCTTAGAAAAACCTAACCTAACTAGCCTTGCCTATATAGTTTTAGGAGTACATATGACCAAACGAAAGAGGAAAAACTTACGATAGTAGCCGAATATATGCGATTGGTGCCGAATATACGCGATTCAGAGTCGAGTATACGCAATTCAGCGTCATGGACCGACTGGAACGGAGTATACCCAATATAGCGTCACAGACCCGAGCGTCCAGCGGTCATGTTTCGTTCACTATACAGAAACAGCGCGTTTCAATTAAAAAAATAATCTACCTAGCTTTTGTCCATAGATTTAGGAGTATCGCCATTCCATAGTTAACAGCAAACGTGACGGCCGGTGCCTATAACGTGCAATAATTTGGCCAATTAGCACAGTCAAAGTGGATTGCAGTGCACTAAAAGCAGAGTGTTGCACCAATCAGAACTACGTGCGTTACGTGTCGGGTCATAATGTGATCTCTGGTTTGTGAAACTCGCGCCTATGTACGTGAGTGACACAAATATACGTTATTAGGGGTGTTTGAGATTATTATTAGATAACTAGCTTTTCCCAGCGACTTTGCCCGCCCGGTCGTAGATAAAATGTCCCACAGGAGTGTACTACTGGGATCAAAAGTATCCTGTGTTAATCCAGGTTATAAACTATCTGTGTGCCAAATTTCATCTAAATCCATTCAGCCGCTTCTGCGTGATTAAGTAACAAACACCCAAACATCTTAACATTCAAAATTCATATTTACAATATCATTACGATTCAAACATGCAACGTTTCACATTTTTATTATCAGTACGATGATAATCTTAGCTGAAAATAATAACAGCCACACGGGTGATTGAAGGTTAAACTAGGCTTGCCGCGGTTGGTCCAAGGATGGGTGACCATCCATAACATACCAAGACACACACACACACACACAAGCACTTTATAATTATGAAAGATTGTTTGTTTGGGTGTTTTCCACACATATAGTTTATAATCTGGATTACCATATAGGATACTTTTAACTCTGTAGAACGTACACGCGGGCGGAGCCGCTGGCAAAAGCTTACTGTAGTAGATTTTTTAATTAGATTTTTCCAACTCAAAGGGACATATAGTCCCGAATATTTCAGAAAAATTGCATCTCTATTTCACGAATTTCAGCGCAATCCAGTTTTGACGTGAATATTGAAATAAAATATAAACACAAGTCGTGATATTTTGCCACAATATTGCATTTGGGCGGACTGGTATCCCGTCGCGTGGCTGCAATTTCTCTATTCATATGAACTTTAGAGTTTGCATGGGTATTATATTCACACATATGAAACAGTTTTTTGAAATGTTGTTGTTTTTCAGACGTCATTATGAAACTATTTTTGAAACTTTCAAATAAATGCTAACATTGAAATTAAAAAGTGTGCTTGTATAACCTAAATAGTAGTGATGGACACTGGAGCTTGCCAAACTTAGACTAGCTATAGTGGCTAAGCTATTGGATATATTTGATTGAATTTTTATATGTAGACTGGTAACGTCGTACGACGAATTTACTATCGTATTGTCGTCATCGAATCGGGTCGAACCGACAAGCGCTTTTTTTAAATCATTTTATTATCAGGCAACTAAGGCCCATTCATAAAATACACAAAATAATCTTAAACAATAATGACATACATATTAAAAACCATCTTAAAACTGTAACTAATACACGTAAAGTTGACGGCGTCGTGTTTCGCTGCGAGGTGTCACGTTGTCCTCGGAAACGTCGATATACGACACCTTTCGGCCAAAAGTCCTCTTTCAAGCAGTACTGTAGATGGTGGGTTGGAATTCGTACCACGAATGACTTAAAGTTGATGTCGTGGCGCGACTCCAACCTTTCGACCCTCAGTGTCCAGTTGGTCTTCACTTTCACGTACTGCACGACTTCCTCAATCTTCGTGGAATGATGCAGACGCGAAATGTACAGCTGCGTCGTAGGCACAGCAGGGCGCAGCAGCATGCTTACTTTGTTTACTTTGTGTAAATTATTTAAGACATGTGACATCTACCAACTGGCACTAGGCCCGCGTAGTGGATTATGGCCTACTGACTCTCACAGAGAGGAGGCCTGTGTCTCAACAGTGGGAAAATTTTAGGCTGATTATGTATTGTCGGCTTCACCTTGTATTATACCTGCTTATTTGTTTGTTCTCGGACAGCAAGCAATCCGATGGTCCACTTAATGGTAATTGGTCACTGATCCGACGCCTATGAGTATGTGGAATAGCATAGGCATCGCAGAGGTGTTGCCATCAAAGATGAAATGTCTCATTTGCTTGCAATTAGGTGCACCAACTAACTACGTTTAATTTTATTTTGTTTATTTTGGAAAAAAAATATCAAATATAGTTGGTTTGTTGGTGGTTTTTAAAAAGATTTAAAGAAATAATTAGCTGTTTGAAATTATCCCAAAAGATAAGGCCCCTGACACACAGGCGACTGAGGGAACACGGGTGGGTTTTAGTCAGTAAAAGTCTGACACGCCCTCCTGCTCCATCTAGAGCGGGAGAAGTTATTTGATTTCATGCTAAAAAAAAAACACATGGTGGATTGAAGAAATATATCGCGATTCTATGGAATGCATAAAAAAAATCCAATGATGCACACTTTTCATTGTATCACGTCAGTGTCAGCGTTATCCATATTTCCAGTTCAGCGTATTTTTTTTAGGGATTAGTTGTAGTTTTTCGTTGAGCGGATTGAAAGGGATTATTATAGCTGATTCGTTTTCTTAATTTAAAAAAATCCTAAAACGTTGGATTTGATTTTTACACGAGCCTTCGCAAAAGCCCAATCAATTACGTAAAACTGTTTTTGTTATTTTGAATGATTGAATTATACATGAGTTTTTACAGCAAAAATGTTTAATTAAGTAATGCAATGTGTTTCTTTAAAACACAAAATTAAAGTGGTAGAGAATACTGAAAACCATCAGTACTATGCACTAGCACCTCGTTACTCGCCAACTCGTTTCTAGTTGCTAGCTCTACTCGCTTCTCGTTAATTGTACGTGGTGGGACAGGTGTCTAATCTTTCTCCATATCATCGCTTAAGGCGACCATAACAAGTTTTACAGAATTATAATCGTTCGAATCAGCAATAGAACTCTTTAAGTAAATTTTGACCTCAAATTTCATGATTTCATGAAATAGAATGGTTATTTCAATAGGGTAATATGAACCTAGAGGGATGAATTGATGATTTTATGATAATATTTCTATCAAGAAATATTTGTTAAGGCCGCGTATCATATTTATATCAACAGACTTACAACCAGACACTGACCTGGACATTACAGAACGAAAGAACTAACGAAGAACTATTAGATTCTAAAGTGCTAATAAACCGCAAAAAAAAAAACATTTTTATTAAATCGATTAATGCCGTAAAAATGCATTTAAATTTAAAATTTCGCGTAATTTGACGAAAACGCTGTACGCAGTGGACGCCATAATCCTCTATGGGTATGACGTCAGTTTGCTGTATCGACAAATGCACTGATATTTTACATGATAATTGTTTATAATTTAAATAATGAGTTAGTATCCTACTTATCTGAGTTAGTATTCTACTTTTCGTTGGTGTTCTTGAATGAAACATATTATTTAAATAAAAAATTACTTTGGTTACGAAAATAATAAAAGTACAAAGTTGTTCAATTGACACGCCGTATGCCTTAATAACATGGCGGCTACTATTTCACATTATTCAAAAACAAATTAAATAAACTGAAATCCTGGAATTGAATTTTAAAATTTATTTTGTTATTTCATGAACTAAAACTAACACTTTCCGACTGCATTTTGCCTAAGCTATTTCAATCATATATTTTGTTTTCTTTTTCTCATAGAGAGTAAAATACAATATTGGCTACTTTAGCGCATCCACCTGAACCGATGATATGGTCAAGGATTAGGCAGCTTTCCATCCAAAGGCGATTAACGACAAGAGAGAGTAGAGCTAGCAACTGGAAACAAAATGGCGAGCAATGAGCAGCAAGAAACGTTCGAAAATTTGAATTCCGCGGGCTCCCCATCAGATGGATAATTGCGTAATCCACTACCAGTAGGAATCCACAACAATAATGGCGTTACTTACGTTGCTAAGCAGACAATTTTTTCGAACTTAAGAAAGAATGGACCAGCAACCTTCAAAGTGAATCAAATTCTGATTAGTGGTGTGGTACGCGATTAGGGTGCAGACCAAAGTAAAAGACGTCACGTTATGTTGGATAGATTCTCTCACCATTGAACGTATACGCACATTGATTTAAAAGTAGCGGTACTTAGTCTGTATCACAGAACAGAAAAAACAGTAGAAGTTGCAAGTAGGCGGGTCCCGCGTACCCCGAGTTTTGCGGAGTTCCGCATAAGTCTGCTCCGCGAACACACCACGCACATCAGTCTTGTTACAACCGCCACAGTGAAAATAACTTGACAAGAAAAATACAAAAATGCCCTATTGTGTTGTTTTAAAATGTAAATATGATAGCAGAACCAAAATTTTTTAAAACGGAGGTATATCATACCATCGGTAGGCCTTTGATTTTATTTCGATTAATATTTTAAAAACAATATTTTATCAAATAAGCCAAGTAAAAGTTGACTTTATGTCACTTATTTTAAAGTCTACTTTATTTTAAGCTCAAACACATTGTTCGCGAAGATTCCAACTATGCATATGTCACAGTCAGCTACTCAATTAAAGATTACCGTTATCGATAGTGAGTTATCGATATTTTAAACTTACAATGTTCTTTGTGTTCTATGCCATATCGGGAAAATTTTTACAAGGTATGCGGTTTTAGTGTACCTGTTGTAACTAATTGCGTAGTTTAATATCTATTGCGTAAGATAAAAAGGAACGCTGCAAGGTGTACCTTTCTATGAATAGAATATTTTTTTAAATCGGATCGGTAATTTAACATAACAATTCTTTATACTTTCTATAAATCGTAAGTATGTATTAGAACATATTTTAAACAATTGATTTCGAACATAATAATATTTATCGGCTCTAGCTGTTGACTGTATTTTGTTTATAAATAAAACGGAATGTCGATAAATAAGTTAACGATAGTGGTAGTTAACGATACAGATATATCTCTGGAGGAGGACGAATAGTAATGACCTCGTTACGCAAATATAAATAATAACAACAACGAAATACAGCTTTGCATTTATTATAGTGACATCTAGCGGCGGATAGCGTAACTTGCTCATTAAACTATTCCGTTTAAACAGAAAAAGTAATAAATACTTAAAAAGAGTACACAATAAACAACTCTACATTGTACTGTGGTTTTATTTCAATAATGTGATGATTGACATATTTCCTACTTACATTCAATTCTAAAATACCAATCAGACCAAAGATTTCTTAGTGTTACGAAATACAATCAACTTGTATTCGTGTGAGTTTGAGTACGCTGGTTCCGATACTAGTGAAGCGATATGCGACTTCTACTATTTTTTATGTTCTGTGGTCTGTATACTATAGTGGTGTCTTTGATAACTGTACATTCGTTCTCAGTCTGTTGGATTTTCCTCACGATATTGCTTCATTGCGAAGTTTGTTTAGTATAAGTTATTATGCCATCAGCAAGTTTGCTTAGACATAATTTGTTTGTTTAGAAATATTATGTTTGTCGTTCTGTCGTGTTTTCAGATTGTGAGTATTGGGATTGTTGGTGGGTTTCATACTAAAGGGGTAAAGTATGAATTCGATAAGCTGAATTATTAGGTTCGGAATAAAAAAACCCAAGATACTAATTTAAGAGATCAATTTGTCAGGAACACACTTAATATATAATACCTGTCAGATTAACGATAAGTGGGCCCTAAGCTAGCAACTAAAAAGGTGGCGAGCCTAGCAGCGAGTGCGCGATGGTGATGAGTGATAACTCGCTGGTATGTGTATGCACCAAGTGATAAATGATTTATTCCTGTGAGTAGGTTTGTACAAAAACTTTTGCACGTCAAACATATTTTAAAACTAGATGAAGACGGCGTTTCCTACCTAAATACTTTGAGAAGAACTTAGAAGAAACTTAGAGGTTACAGTCCTTATTATTATTTTTATTTATGTATTCAGACTACAAATGAGGTCCATTGTGTTAGAAACAATTTTACTTAACTTATGTTAGTACTTAATCGCTAAAACAGATCTTGTTCGATCGGCTAACGCCCACACAAGCTGACTATCTGCCCGGGCGGCTATTGAGTGCAGAATGATGTTGGGACTGTCACGCAACCTGCGAAGTAACGAGGCAGATTTCTTGCGCCACACTGCGTCAAAGCTGTCAGTGCGCGCGTCGGCAAATTAAAGTCAGAATTAGTCAAATTCAGTCAAAGCTATTATTGTCCAGACATCACTTTGGTCAGATCATGTGTAGACCATGTAGATTGGCGTCTGAAATGGTCTTTTGAAGATAGAAGCACACAGATTGAGTGGACCTGTCTAGATAGTACACGCATTTGTCAGCAAGCGTGAGTCTTTCAGTGTTCTGCCCGCCAAGCGAGCATCGCCGATCGAGTATTCTCTTTGATAGTTCTGGTCACTGCCTCAAGCGAGTACCAGATCGCCGGCGGTGTCAAAGGTCAGCGATCAATTATATTTATCTCTTTTCCTTATATGGGACCTCAGATTATAAAACAAAGGCAAATAGACCGCGCGGAACACCAAGAGACCCAAAAAAAGACCAAATACTAAAGCGTTGCACTGTATGTTACATATATGGCCTCACTCTTGGTGTTCCGCGCGGTCTATCTGCCTTTATTTTATAATCTGAGTATGGCACCTACAATCTTCTGTACGTTTCTTGGGCGAACAAATCGTTGACAGCTAGTCGCTTACGTACGGCCCTGAGACAGGTGACTAATTTAGTTCATAAATTTGTCATGCCAGTTTTCCTCACGATGTTTTCCTACACCCTTTTGAGAGCAATGGTGATGAAATAATTTACAAAAGTTAAACGACTGTCTGGGTTCCAACCTTTTCCATAATTTGAGATAATTTTCCAGTCGATCGAACTTAGACAAACCTAATGGCTTCGTTTAGCAATGTCTACATATCGACCTTTTTCAATGACGTTGGTACGATCATTAAAAGTAGCTTCGTAATAAAGTTTTGAACATATATCTACGGGTAATAAGCGTCTATTTGATATTATACACCGTGGCAGGCAGGGACATCAGCTGTTTCTATGAAACAGCAATTTTGTTTTTAATAACACCATCGTACGTAAAAGAGTAGCACCATCTCATTTCTTCCCGTGGGCGTCGTAGAAGGCGATTAAGGGACTTACTAGAGAATGAGCAGCGTTCGTTATGCATTTTACCACCGTACTGCGATCACAAACCCGCCTGCCAAGCGTGGCGATTATGGCAAAACCCCCTAGTGGGGGAGGCCTAATGTCCAGCAAGGGAATGTTATCAAGATTCGAATGACGTTATTACGACGCACGCTATTTCGAAAAACTTTACAAGTGGTACGCCAGTTCGAAAACACATTGAGTCGAAAACCGCTATATCGAAAGACGTTGTCGCGAACACGCGGATTCGAAAAACTGTTTGAATAGTACGCTAGTACGAAAGTCTTGGTATCGAAATCCACTGATGTGGATAGCATATTCCAATCTGAATTGGTCTGGGGATCGACTCGCGGCAAGAACTACCTACACTACGATGATAAAACTGACACTGAGCTAGTTGTATATACCACTAAGTATAAATTATTAATATTATTACGTATTATGAATGAGCTGTGCTTCCCGTTTTGGTAAGTTAATATTAAAACAAATACTACAGTACCTATTTATTATAATGCAATCACAACAAAAAACTAATGAAGGTTGAAAACCTTAATTCCCTTAATAAACTTAATTGTTAGTTATTATTTATAAGAGCTGTAGCATTAAATACTAGTCTCTATTGAATTGAATCTACCATTTTGTCATCAATATGCCAGTCTTGTTACTTTTGCTAATGAGTACCCACCTGTAATTTTGATTCAATTATTTCTTTTTTTATTACTTTATGGAAATTATAAGGTTAACTTAAAATACTACTTCTCATGGCTCTCGTTTACCAAACCCAATAAAAAAAATTGGCTTTATCGGGGTCGCAAGTTCGATCCCCAGACAAATTCAGATTGGAATATGCTATTCGCAACAGTGGATTTCGATACCAAGACTTCCGTACTAGGGTACCATTCAAACAATTTTTTGAATCACCATGTTCACGACAACGTCAATCGAAATAGCGGATTTCGACTTAATATGTTTCGACTCAATGTGTTTTCGAACTGGCGTACCACTCGTAAAGTTTTTCGAAATAGCGTTCGTCGCAATAACGTCATTCGAAACTTCATATCATTCCCGTCCAGCAGTGGACGTCTTTCGGCTGAGAAGATGATGATGAACCAACAAAAAATATCAACGCAGGGGTTTCAGAATCATCTACTGAATGGTAACAAGTTGCGTGTTATGTCCTTGCCATCTTGTATACATAGTTTCTAGTATTATGTCTAACTATAATTTTCAGTTTCACTTTGAGTCTTATGTTGATCGAGATTCATCACAAACAAGAAGATTTACCATTACAAACACAATAAATCAAATGCAAAACGAAAACTTAAAACCGTCGACATATTCCACAGATTAAATATGTCGGTCAACTTGGCGGGAAGTTTTGAAAAGTGGCAACACATCAGTCCACTTTCAAAGTATTGCGCGGGAAACTGTCGCATGCGGCGGATGACGTCATGCAGCGATGGCACGGTATTCGTGCATGTATGACCCGTTTACTGAACGTTAAATATTTTAGTAGATTTTAAAGCTTCATTAGTTTCATAATACAATGGAGGGGTGTGGAGCGACGTGGGATTATTATAAGCGATCTTACGGAGAGTGTTTTGAACGCCATTTTCTAAACATCGCTGTGTTTATTGAGGACTTACTAAAAGTTAGTTAATTAAATTGAGTGTCTTTCTCTAAAGTTATGGCGTTGCTGAGTGTTTAATTATGGGTCTCATAAATACACAATACTCACTCAAGTCATACTGAAAATAAAAGCGGTTTTTGTATCTGCAAGAAGTCGATTCGTAATCATAAAAGGATATTTTTTTTACATTTGAATTCAAACACTTTGTGCCAGTGTGAAAAAACTAAAGTTTATTTTACCTGCTTCATTACACATAATTTATTAAAATACATTATATAATACATGTAGCAACGAAACGTAATGGCAGGATAGTGAAACAAGACGTGAAGATGAATGACACATTTCAACCATAGACGAGTGGCAGATAGGAATGTTTTAAATAATCACGGAGTAAAAGAGATACTTAGTGAATGAATGTACAAAATATTATCTGATCTTACATAATACTATAACTGGCTGGCCCGGCGAACTTCGTACCGCCATATTTTATTTCTCCAGTCGCGACTGGTAAAATCAAATCAGTTGGTAATTGTTTTTCGTCAAAGATCTGTCAAAGTCTTCTGTCACATAACGTCAATCACTTTTTGTATTAGATTGTAAAAATTAATTCTGATCAAATCTATATATTTTTTTTAAATTTTCTTACATACAAACCTTGTCCTGGCAATAAGGAATACATAAAAAAAGAATCATCCAATTTAGTGCAGTCGTTCGGAAGTTATGCGCGTACATACATTTCGGCGATTCATTTTTATATATATAGATTTTAAAATTAGGCTTATTTAAACTGACTTCATCAACTCGTCCCTTGAGAATCGACGTCCAAGCAAAATAAACACTGCCAAATAAAACATAATTTCAACAACAACAGTGTCAGGGTTGTGGCAGGTGGCTTTCTGTAGTTTCTGCCCACCCCCATGGGAAGAAGATATGAGTTGATGTATGTGTAACAATGATGCAACAAAACCCTCCCCTAAAATGCTAAAAATAAATAATAATTAAAACACATTTGTAACACAAATACGCTTCATTTGCGTGTCACAACACATTGGGCATTAATGGCGGTAGGCATGACACACATTACATTAATTTTTGACAATCAACCCAGATTTGTTGGCTACTTTTAGTTTTTAGTTGGTTAAGCCCCTTTGCAGTTTAGGGTTGGGCTGGGGGACATATTTTAGTGGAGTTAAATTGATAGGATGTAGGCTGGCAAGGAAAAATACGTTGGTATCTAAGAATGTATTCGTATTCTTTGTGCCTGGTTAAAAAGCGACTACGGAAAAAAGAGAAACTGGAACAACAGAAAGAACTGGAAAAAATATGAAATTCGTGTGGCAACTTTTACGATTTTTCTCAGTCATTCTCTACGTTAGCGAAAAGAAAGACTAATGGCAAAGTGTAGAAAGAAAAACAAGAAACAGGAGTATCTAGTGATTGGGTTTTACAAAACCGTCAGAAACGTTGATTTTTTGGAAAAGCCATAAAGACCACCTTGCTAACAGCGAGCACTCGTACTATTCGGTCACTTTCTTTTTAACTGACTTCCAAAAGGAGGAGGTTCTCAATTCGTCGGAACCTTTTTTTTTTATGTATGTTCCCCGATTACTCGAAGATGGCTGGACCGATTTGGATTTTTTTTTTGTTTGAAAGGGTATACTTTCCAGATGGTCCCATGATCATCAAGTCAGGATCTGATGATGTGATTCTGGAGAAATAGAGAGAACTCTTCAAATTTTATCGGCACATTTGAAGCGATTTGGTAGTTTTTGGAAGAATACTTTCTCGGAGTGGTTCCATTTCAATTTGGCGAAAATCTGATGAAGAACAGAGATAGGCAACGGAACTCCTCAATAAATGATAGCAAGTGGACTAGAATTTGCAGAAATCTCATGTCTGTCTATTGCTTACACCAGCTCATAACATAACATCACGCCGGGACGCTGTGAAGGCATAAGCACATGTGAACCAGTAAAAAGTGAAAAATAAAAACTTTTTTTTAAAAAAAACAACCGACTTCCAAAAAAACACTAAAATGTGTAAAATAACTTTAATTTCGAAAGGCGGTGACAAAAAATTAAAATACATATCCAAAGTCACCGCCTTTCGAAATTAAAGTTATTTTTCACATTTTAGTGTTATTTTGGAAGTCGGTTGTTTGTTTTTGAAAAAAGTTTTTAAAGAGTGTTTAGCATTCTTTGTCATCAGACACCTGGAGAAACTAGACATTCTCAATTATGCGACCCTGAGTTCCATCATCGGACAATATTTTCCACCAACAGGTTCAACACATCTATATAAACATACACGTGTACATACATCCATACATACAAATAAATAAAATTTAAATGTCTGTAATGACAAAATAACAGTTTTTTACTTAAGTACGTTAGTAGTAAGTACAAGCACAGTACTTATAAAAATAAAAATTGCCTGTTTGTTCCGGCTAATGTCCGACATGGCTTGACCAATTTCTCTGGCAGGTAGCTGATTTTATAAGCAGTAACTTTTTGGCCCCTTGGAACGTTCTGACATCCACGAGGGCAAAGCTGCGAGCTGCTGATAGCATAAAAAGAAAAGGAAACTGAATTCAGGTCTGTTAAGGTCGCCCTTCCGAAACATGACGTTATAATTAAACAAACACTACTTTCTAAATAACACCTTTCCCAAAAATAACTGCCTACTCGTCTACACCCAAACCAATTATGAAAACTATCTCGCAAAGTAAATACGTTGTATTTATATTTGATACCCACTGAGAATAAAGTAATTAAAACTAACAAGATATACCGAGTGACCTGCCTGGTACTTCACGACTCTGAGCGTTTCTCGGCTATAAACTAGGTCTTTAAGACTTCGATAGACTTAAGACCAAGTTGAGAAGGTTGTTTGAAATGGGATCTAGTATTCTACGATATTAACTTTATTTTTAACTAATGTTTTTAATTTTTTGAGGTTGATTGAGGGTAGGTAGCAAATATAACTTGGTTTTTTGGCATTCCATTCGATTCCATTCCATGCTGTGGGGATCGGCAGCTGACGTAGATTCAGTTTTCATTCTACAAAAGAGGGCAATTCGCGCAATCTATAAAATGGGGCCTCGCGAGTCTCTTAGAAACAAATTCAACGAAGTTGACATACTAACTCTGCCTTCTCTTTATATCCTAGAAAATATCTTGTATGTTCGCAAAAACTTAGGTCTTTACAAAAAAAGATGCGACTTCCATAACCTAAATACACGTAGTAAAGATGAAATTGTGATTCCAAAATTTAGATTAACTAAAACTAGCAAGTCATTTCTAATAAACAGTATCCGCTTCTATAACAAGTTGCCAAAATCGGTTACAGAACTTAGCGATGGAAAGTTTAAAACTCACATCAAACGTGTCCTTATCAAAAAAGCATATTATGAGATAAAAGACTACGTTGAAGACAAGGATGTTTGGCATTAATTCCTTCTGCACATGTGGCTTCCCTGGTAACTCATTAGCACCATAACTATGTGAGCGTCTATTAACTGCTTCCAAATTACAATGTTAATTTTTTTTTTACACTTTCTGACCTATTCTCGTCATTATTTGACATTATACAACACTTGTAATATCGAGTAGTATTAGTGATTCTCATGGAAATCATATCACTTGGTTTAAATAGGTTGATATTACTTATGTAGATTCTTTTACATATTGTGAATGAGAGAACGTTGTAGGCCTACAGTTTCTATTCTTAATTTTCATTCCTCTAAGTACCTGGTACTTATTGACAGGCCTGCACTGTCCTCCCATACCTAATATCACTGTAATTTGAAAACATTATAAAAGCCAATTATTTTTAAAAGAGTAACCGTGGAGTTTCTTGCCGGCTCTTCTCCATAGGAAGCGACAAATTGGAACCGTGCACCTAGCTTCTGACGTTTCATAAGTGCCCTTGCAGGTTTATATGAAATAAAATATTTTGATTTTGATTTTGATTTTTTGATTTTGATAACTACGAAAAACGTCAGACACCCCAACGTTTTTAGGGTTCCGTAGCCAAATGGCAAAAAACGGAACCCTTATGGATTCGTCATGTCTGTCTGTCTGTCTGTCCGTCCGTATGTCACAGTCTCTTTTTCCGAAACTATAAGAACTATGCTGATGAAACTTGGTAAGTAGATGTATTCTGTTAACCGCATTAAGATTTTCACACAAAAATAGACAAAAAAAACAGTACATTTTGGGGGTTCCCCATACTTAGAGCTGAAACTCAAAAAAAAAATTTCACCAAACACATACGTGGGTATCTATGGGTAGGTCTTCAAAAATGATATTGAGGATTCTAATATAATTTCCTCTAAACTGAATAGTTTGCGCCAGAGACAATTCCAAAGTGGTAAAATGTGTGTCTCCCCCCGTAACTTCTAAAATAAGAGAATGATAAAACTAAAAAAAAATGGTAATATACGTAACATTACCATGTAAACTTCCACCGAAAACTTGGTTTGAACGAAATCTAGTAAGTAGTTTTTTTTAATACGTCATATATCGTAAAACGCAACTTACCTTTCACTCTATCAACTCAAATATAAAAAAAAAAAAAAAAACATTTAATTTCATAAACATAAACCTTATGCATAAACCGTGAACCATTATGTTCTAATAAATCTGTAATATGTGCCTTAGTAAATAATAATTATAATTCGCGCGTTACTTTCTGCTACGGAACCCTTAATGGGCGAGTCCGATTCGCACTTGGCCTCTTTTTTGATGATACATCCATTTGTCCCTATAAAATATAGCCTATTCCACTAGGACCATAATAAATAAAATAAATTTGTATATCTACGTACGTTTAATAACGAATCATTTGACAGATCATTACCTAATCAAAATCTGATGAAGAGTTTAGGCACTACGTTGGAACATATTATACGTAATTAAAAACAACCATATAGGTACTACTAAAAACATATTCCTTCGGTTTCCTTTTGATTTTGCCGTACTTAGGTAACAAACACACAGGGAGATTTTTAATATTGGAATTCAGGGTGAACATCGAAGCTATGAAACATCAAAAAGGTGAGAAGATTTATGAACTCGATTTCAAAGGGCAAAACAAGTATCTTTTACGAGTTAGCATCGAGTGACGTATCTGTGAATACGCCCTTTTATTGTTACCCCAATTGTTCTTTGAGACTGGCGAATGTTATGATTAGGCTGGAGATACCTACTGACAGTATTTTATATGGAACTACTGCCTATACTGTCAAGTGATTGACGCAATTACTTTTCAATTTATAACAAACACACTACCAGACGAGGGGCAATCTGACCTCCGCAACCCAGTTACTGGGTAATATGATGTCCCTTGGTAAGACTGGTCCCTTGGTACGACTGGACTGTAAGACTTTCGAGCTTCTGACGCTCCATAACGATTGTCGGGACTAACGGCTTAACGTGCTTGCCGAGGCACGGAGAGGTCTTGGTATGTAAAGATTGATACCCTACCTCAAATAGATAACAACAAAAAAAAATAATTACAAGAAGTGATCCATAATTGCTAATTTGAGAGACCCAAAAATACGAGAATCCCAAATTACTGTGCTATCATCGCTTCATATAATTTTCGTATCTTTTGTGGTCGCCATTACGGCCTCTCCATTATGTATGGACAAGGCAATTCTGTTCGATTTTTTCTCGATGAATGAGATGGCTCTTCACGTCATTTGCAGACGTGACGTCAATGTTTGTCAACCCGTGAAAAGGTGGCGGGGTATTTTTGACCCGCGTTATTTTATTTTTTTATTTGAATAAAATAATAAAAATGTTTATTTGCGCCTTCAAAATTAATATAAGGACATGTTAAAAATAAAATAGGCTAAAAGGTAGTTACATTATTTTACATGTTAGAGTTGGTACTAATAAAAAAGATTAAGATATTGCCAAAATTATAGAATTCTGCTCTATGGGGATGCGATAAGGTAGTACGCGCAATTCAACTGTACCTACATACGTTTTTTGCAATTTAACCTGCAAATTGCAAAAAACGTATGTAGTTACAGTTGTATGTTTATTAAAATAAGAAATACTAGCTTTTGCCAGCGACTTCGCCCGCTTGGATGTCGGATATTATCCCATGGAAACATACTACCAGGATAAAAAGTATTCTATCTGTTAATCCAGGTTATAATCTATCTGTGTGCCAAATTTCATTCAAATCCGTTCGGCCGTTTTTGCGTGACTGAGTAACAAACATCCGAACTTTCACATTTACAATATTAGTATTTATTTATTTATTTATTTGGAAACTCAACAGCTTTTAATTAATTTACATGAGTTATGAAAAACAATTATCTTTTAAGCCAATAACCGAGTTTCACGGCATTGATAGAGGTAGGTTAACTAGAAGTAGCGAAAGAAAAAAAAGAAAATACTTATACAAATGCAGCTATCAATAAATGATAAATGATAAATGATTTTATTTCTGTAAATAGGTTTGTACAAACACTTTTACACGTCAATCATATTTTTTAAACTAGATGAGGTCGGCGTTTCCTATCTGACTACTCTAAGAAAGGCCGAAACAAACTCAGAGTTCACAGTCTCTTTTAAAGTCCAGACAAAATCATGGTCAGATCATGTGAAGACCAGGTGTCTGAAATGGTCTTTTGAGGAAAGAACCACACAGATTGAGTGGACCTGTCCATTCAGTGCACGCATTTATCAGTAATCATGCAGCTCAACTCAGAACTTGAGGAGAATTAAATAATAGGTAATGTGCGATTTTTGGCACATTGCTCACATTAAATGAAAAGTTACAAGTATGCACTTACCTAGATATTATGACTATACTAATTAATAAAATGAAAAACAACGGAACAAGAAAAAGTAGGACAGGACAGTAGGATGGCTTTACAGAGTTACAGAGTTATTTCAGAAAATATTTATTCGATTTGATTTAATGAACTTGTTTATAGTGATGATTATAATTCTGTAAATACATACTTGTTACGGTTGCAACTCATATTTTGTTCAACATATGATCTAAAACTGAACTGAAAATTGCAAAAAATAAAGATGATTTGAATTCCCTTAAGGTGAATCTAATCCACATTTTTCCCATACAAATTTCGGGAGTGTATTACGCCACTGTTCGCCAATGCACATCAAAAATTAAACATGATATTGTTTTGTCTCAATATTAATATTGTCTGTACGGAAACAGAATATTAAAATAAAGTCATTAAAAAGTTAGAAGCCCACAAAGATTAGTTTTTCTTGCTAATTTAACCTAACTTTGGGCGTGTTTATGTAATAAAAGAAGTATTAAATCTGAAAAACCAAGTCGGTACCGACAAAGCTCAAATATCGAAAAGTTCAATAAACCTTATTGGTCATTGATTTATGCAGTGGTTTTTTCATAAAACTCGATCTTCCGAAGGACTGTTCTTAAATTTTTACGCTCCTGTTGTATAAATGATCCTGAATCTCACTCAATAATGTTGTGCGTGTAGACTAGCTTCTAACTGCTCATCACTGATACTACCTCTGTCGGACACGATGCCTGGTAAGACAGCGAGCTTTTTAGCCAGGCCCATTAGTGAGTTCGAGCCCGCGACTAGGTTCCCCTTAAGATGTGATGATGTGTACATTTTTTCGTACCTAATTTAGTTTTGTTGAACCTAAACAAAATAACAACATAAAATACTTAACACATCGTCATAATTTTAGCCTCCCAAAAAAAAAAAACATGTGCGGGTTTGCCATAATCGCCACGCTTGGCAGGCGGGTTGGCGATCGCAGTATGGTGGTAAAATGTATAGAGAACGCTGCTGCCCATTTTCTAGTAAGTCCCTTAGTCGCCTTGTACGATACTCACGGGAAGAAATGGGATGGTGCTATTCTTTACTTCCGGCACCACACGGAACAATTTAACAGTACTTCAATATAATATTACTTTCTCTGACTGTTAATAAATAATTAATCAATATTCTTCATAGTATCAATAGGGCAACTAAGGGTGGTCCACAAAGCACCGATTACTCCCAATTGAATTGACCGCGTCAGTATTGCCTCATTAAACTAGCCAATTAAATGTATATTATGCCCTATTTACACATTAGGCTTTGTGTCCCTGTTCGCCCAAGCAAATGGTCCACACTACGAAACATCAGTTATGTATGACCTCAATGACATTAGGCATTTCATTTCATAGAAATGTAAACCAGACACGTTCGGACGAACAGAATGATTATAGAAACATATGGCACGATATATTGCCAAACGGCCCCCACATATAATAGCCAAATGGCCATTTGTTCAGCGGGCGAAGGGTTAGGTCGAATAAATGACATTAGGACTAGATTTTGATATAAATATTTGGATGAAAGGTATATAATGTTTGGTCCATGACCTCATAAAGTCTGGCCTTAAAAGTTATCCGATTGTACTTTTGTACTTTTGTGTTATACTTTTCATAAATAAAAACATTTTTGAGAGTAACAAACCTTATTGGTAGGATCATTTTACTCTCAGCTCGAATTTCTGTTCATTTTCCTAACTTTTTTCGATCTTACTTCAATTATCGTGGATACTTTAATTAATGTTTGGTTCGATAAACTTAGCAACCTCTTCAAAGTTATCAAATATCACAACAGTAAATTATTTTTATAAGGAGCGAGCGCCATTTGACCCCACGTAAAACTTTTGAGTAACAAATATTTACTTTAACAAATGAACGACGAAGAATGTTCACATAGATTAGAAGTAATTTATTATTTTAGAACGTGACATCGTTTCGTCTAGGACACCCTTCAAGTCACTTTATCAACGCATTATTCAGGATTTAAAGATTATTCAGGATTTAAAAGTTTCTTAAAACTATTTTAGTATAATACCTTTTCAAAGCAATGGGATTAGTTCGTGAGAGTACTGACCGTGACAAAAGATTTATTGGGTAGCTTAGCAAACTGCAAAACAATGATAACTGAAAATTGTTTCAATTTGATTATTCATTTCGATATTAAATATACTACTGCTACTACAACATACATACTTATATCGCCTGTTGGTCTATATATACTGCTGATCGTGGGGTCCTGGGTTCGACTCCCGGGTCAGGCAAAGAAAGTTATATTGGGTTATTCCATTAGGAATTTCTTAGTAACAGCCCGGAGTTTGGAAGTTGGCGGTGTGATATCCCCCGTGCTTCGAAAAGCACATTAAGCCGGTCTTACGCCTGATCTCTCTCCGGTCGTGTCGGATTGTCGTCCCATCGGACTATGAGAGTGAGTGAAGAGAGAGTGCACTTGTCTGCGCACACATTTGTGCACTATAATATCTCCCGCGCCAGAGGCTAGTCTCCGTTGAGATTGACCGCCATGGTCAAAATACGGTCTAGAGGACTATATATCGCCTTAGTAGGTATAGAATTTAGAAAGCATATACACTAGCAACCATAACGAAAAATACAGCAGTGCTGTTTAGCGGAAATTGGCCTGCTGACATATTCAGCTAGGTACTACAATTTTTTTCAAATAACAACTTGCAACTATTACAAAATTTAAACCATCTGTAGTTACAAATCAAAGTGAAGTCAAAGTCAAAGAATTTATTACAAATGGGCTCATAAAACGCACGTTTAAACGGCTAACTTTACAGAAAAAATAGCATTGATTCTAGTCGCCCTTTCCAATCTAAAAGGTAGATTCGTATGGAGACGAATGGGCAAGAAACTCCGCCGTTAGTCTTTAAAAATGTTTTACAATATTAGTACACGTTTTTAAATAATTATAAATGTGAAGACGTTACCTTGCAAGCAGAAAATATCTCACGAGAACGTATTACCAGGATTAAAACTACTTAATGTGTTAATCCAGATTATACACTGTCTGGGTACCAAATATCATTCAAATACGCTTAGCCGTTTTTGCGCCAGTCCTGAAGATACATCCAGACAAACGAACTAGAATTCTTCGTTACTATTTTATTATATGTAAGTATGAAATATTTTATGTATAGAAGTTATGAAAATTATAACGTTATAAGACTTAAAAAAGCAATTTCAGGAATTGAAATACAGGCTTCAAGAATTTATGACAGGTTTCCAGCTTTAAGAGTATTTACATAATAATCAAAAGTTTATACAGAATACAACCGTCGGTATTCTTAACTTCATTTAAATGGAGATGAAAGATAAATTTTTCTCGTTCTTCCACCAGTTAATCTTGGTATCGTAATAGCAGGTCATTTTAGCAAAAAATAATGCTGTATTATTAATCTTTGACCTTTAGTTTTTCTCATAATGTTTTGATATCTATGTAAGTTGTGATCTCATAATGATAATTAGATAGGATATTCTTAGGTGGCAATTTGATACTTGAGATAATTGAGTGATCATAATTAATAACAATTCGGTTGCCAAGCATGGACATAACAAAACATTTGTTTACACAGCTCGCATGAGTCAGCTTGGGTTTGTACGCCCATTTGGCACAAAGATCCTTGATTTGTTATAGCATAGACAGCCTCAAAAAAAATTATTTATACATCGACAACATATAATTGAATTAATTGTCTACTACAATCTTTGTTCCATAATATTGTATCAATGTGTACCCACAAAATAGGTACGTATGTTATACATACGGTACTTAATTGTAGCTATAATTTGATACAGTATTATGGAACATAAACAAATGGTAAACTATTTATCGATGTCGAATGTCGGAATGTGCATACATCTTTTTGAGGCTGAAACCTATCTATGTTGTTTAAAGCATTTTATGTGATCTGTTAAATATAATATAACATCTGACTTACAGGGTTGAATCATGAATTATTATTATATCAGTTAGACGCAAGAGGATAGTGTTGGCTATTCGTTTAATTTCTGCCAAAAAAGAGGCCTTTGCATTGCAAGTGGAGAGAAAAAGTCTGAAATTATTTCTTAACAGTTCCATTTTACCACAAATAAAACATTTTCTACTACTAAAGAATTCTTAGTCGAATCGGAAATTCGACACATAGGGTAGAATTCCTATTGTGTGTGCGATTGTCGGGAACCACACTATGCGCTTCGGTTTAGAATCGTATTATTTCGGGATCGAGTGAAATGTCACACGAACAACGGGTTGTGGTGGAAATGTTTCTGGTGGGATTATGGTGATGGTACGCAGCGAGAACACGTTATGGATACGGAACTGGCATGAGGGATTTGGAAACTGCTGAACAATGAAAACGTTACAAACGTTACAACCTATTGAGTATAGTCATTTTATTCTAGGTACCAAAAGAGATACGTGACCAATGTCAGCAACAACTGACGGAGCCCGCAAGGGCGGATGCCTGCCAGGGGTGCGGGTTGTTTGAAAGAGATACCGCGGCCCCTGGCACACAGGCAACTGAGGGAACACGGGTGGGTTTTAGTCAGTAAAAGTCTGACACGCCCTCCTACACCACCCAGAGCGGGAGAAGTTATTGGATGATTTCCCACCCAAAAAAAAACCAGGGTCTTCGGATATAGTTCAAGTTTAATAAGAAACCGATTATTGATTTCAAGTAAAATATAATTTAATTAATATAAAACAGACAGTTTATGAAATTGGAAACACATTTGGAAACATCCATCCGTTTCTTATTAGACTTCAACTATATTCGACGATGATTACTAATCCCTTTAGGTGACTGCGTCGTCTTTACATTTATAATTAATGTATACAAAATATTAAAACATTTTTTTAAGTAACTAGGGAGTTTCTCGCCCATTCTTCTCCATACAAAACTACCTAATTTCAAATGGAGAAGAATGGGCAAAAGACTCCATAGTTACTATTTTAAAATACTCGTAGAGCCAATTCTAGACACCCCATCCATCTATTTTCTTATATATTATGACGTTCAAAAGTGCTTCTTGATAGCCTACTTAAATGATTAGACTTTGACTTTTCAAAACGAGAGCTCTTTTATAATGCGAGTAATTTTAGTAAACACTATCTACCTTTATAGTACATAAACATAATCCCATTAAGTGAACGATATATAATAAGTAGAAAGCCTGTTTATTATATCTTCTAATATATAAAATTCTCGTGTCACAGTTTTCGTTGCCATACACCTCCGAAACGGCTTGACCGATTTTGATGAAATTTTTTGTGCTTATCCGGTATCTATGAGAATCGGCCAACATCTATTTTTCATCCCCCTAAATGTTAGGGGTAGTCCACCCCTAAATAATTTATAAGGCAAAACAACGTTTGCTGGGTCAGCTAGTAGAATCTAAAATCCTGCCTGACCAAGGGTATTCCAAATAAGGTAAATCAACAAATTAAAAACACAGTTTGTACATAACAAATCGTTTGTTTTTTTTTTGGGTGGTAAATCATCAAATAACTTCTCCCGCTCTGGGAGGAGCAGGAGGGCGTGTCTTTTACTGACTAAAACCCAACCGTGTTCCCCACAGTTGCCTGTGTGCCAGGTCCCCGGTATCTCATTCGAACAACTCGCACCCCTGGCAGGCATCGGCTCTTGCGGGCCCCATCAGTTGGTGCTGACATCTCTTTGAGGCGCACATAACAAATCGTTATTTGTTTTTTTTTTGTTGTTGGAAAAGCATTACAAATCCAACCTGAATTGTCTGATCTTATCATGTATTATGTAATTTACATTTTTTAAATGAATATTTTTCTTAATGCATAAAATATGGTAACACAGAATTGACTCGATTATTGGTTGTGTCTCATTGGTGTTTAAGGAATCAAAAGTAAGGATTTTACTGACAAAATAAAAAAGATTTTGAAAAGTCGATAAAGCTTATGTACTAAGCCCGTAGCCTTACAAGAATATTAAAACAGGAAGTGGTTTACGTTCTTTTTATTATGAATATCTTTTATTGTGTCTTGAAAAATTGGCTAACACTTAAACACGTTTGCGTCGGCGAAGTATAACACTGAAGCGAGTGAGTGCTTCCATTACGTATTTATGTACGTTTTGTTACGTTTTTGTATGCAAATTGCAAATATATTTTACGAATATGTAAGCCAGTCACTTTTTGTTTCGTTCCTACGCCACTTTCACAATTGGCGTAGCGTTTCGTCGCAGTTCGTAGCAGTTCGTAGCAGTTCGTAGCAGTTCGTAGCAGTTCGTAGCAGTTCGTAGCAGTTCGTTGCAGCTGGTAGCAGCTCGTAGCAAAAGCGTAGGCAGTTGAGAATATTATTGTAGCTTATAACACTCATAAGGGTTTTGGATTATTTACCTTTTGTTTGACGACACAGGCTTCTCCTTGACTTTCCCCTCATTATTCGAAGAGTCGTTCGACTGACAGCAGTTTAAAAGAAAGCGCTAATAAATATTTTAGTCATTGCATAAAGTCTTTCCTTGAATTTTAGAGACAAAGTTCAACAACGGTCTTACGCAAGTAAAACGTTTTTGTTTACTTGTTACAAGTGACCAAGTTGCTTCCAAGGACTGGTAGATGAGAGGCGGGTGTCCGAGATGGGCGAACGACATTTATGTAGTTACCATCGTGGTAAGAACCTGGATGAAGCTGGCACGGGAACGTGGGGATTGGTACATGAAAAGTGAGGCCTATGCTCAGCAGTGAGTTTTTTTTTTGGGTGGGAAATCATCAAATAACTTCTCCCGCCCTGGGTGGAGCGGGTGGTCGTGTCAGAATTTTACTGACTAACCACACGTGTAGGGAACAGTTGCCTGTGTGCCAGGGGCCGCGGTTTCACTTTCGAACAACCCGCACCCCTGGCAGGCATCGGCCCTTGCGGGCCCCACCTGTTGGTGCTGACATCTCTTTGAGGCGCGCGTGGAATACAACACGCCGTCGACCCGGGCTTGGTCCTTACCGGACAGCAAGCTACCTATTACTCACCGTCTGCAAGCCCGCGCCTACGGTGGCCGGGAATCAACCGGGGATTCCCGACGCCTAGGGAATCTGCGAAGGCTACGGCCGTGAGGGCGCATGTACTGGCTCTCCCTCACGTGCGCTGCCTCCCTCTTTGCGAGCATCACCGCTTCGCTGAAGGAAGTGACGGCTAACCATGCACTCTCGCTCCATACCATGGCCTGGACCAGGGCCGGACGTGAGAGATTGCCACCATCGATCACCTCCACGAGGACACAGTGGTGCTCCACCCAAGCCGGGCAGACCTCCACCGTATGCTCTAACGTGTCCTCAGGGCGATCTTCGCAATGGAAACACCCAGGCGTTTCCTCCCGCCTTATACGAAACAGGAACCTCCAGAAACAGCCGTGTCCGGTGAAGACCTCTGTCAGGCGGAAGTCGCCCAACGCTAGAGGGCGCATATACTGCCTCTCCCTCACTTGCGCTGCCTCCGTCTTTGTGAGCATTACTGCTTCATGCTCAGCAGTGGGCAAGGTCGGGTTTTGGATGATGATAAAGATGAAACAGGCGATGATACTATAATCGACTAGAGTATATCAGCGTCCCTGATCAATGGGTCAGATACATTTACGTCGACGTCTTTAGAATTTTTTCCATCCTTTGTGCGAACAATTTGATTATATCATAAAGTCCGTTTTCCCGTAATAATTCACGAAGCAAGTAATTCCTTGATTTTCAAGTCAGCAGTTCTATTTAAGAAACTTATTGGAGCATAGCATACCATTCGTTATACAGATCATACTAAAATCAATACGAAGATAAATGAAGGATTTCTTACAAAAGGTATCTTTCGCAGAAGTAAATTGTCACTTGATAAAAGGAAATTAAATGTAATTATTTTTTGACGCGTTGCTGGTATTAATTATGTTCGCTGGATGTTCCTTTGTAATTAAATAGTAATTTTAGGGAGATTTTTTATTCAAAAGAAGTGGAATACAAATATTTGAGAAAGATGTTATTAATTAATGGTATATAGTCATAGATAGCTTAATCATAGGTCATAATATTCTCACTACTGGGCCGCAGGCCCCTGTGAGTTAGAGTTTTCTAAGATAGTTGTTCGCGACGATGCGTCACTACTTAGCTATATAGTTTGTTTTTGACATTAACGTAGATTCATAGTGATAAGAGTGATAGTTAAACCAATAAACAGTAGTGACTAAGCGGCTAGTATAAGATAACCGTAAGTACCACCCCTGCAAACCTCATTTGAGTTGGCTATATAGCTGTGACATATAGTTCTAGTTGCGTTCAGGTAACCTAGTACCGAGACCTAGCCCTGGACGTAACTTTCAATAATGTAAACCTAATATAAAGCCCACTTAATTGAGTTTGTATGTCGTGTTACTTTAGTTAAGTAATTCTTAAGATTTGTGTTTTTGCTAACCCTCTTTCAGGGCGCGTCACGCCCTGAAAGCCCTAGTTGTATAGTTTTAAATATCAGATTATTTTAGGTCTACAGACCAGCCTGAGATATCTATGATTGAATTTGAAATCCGTTCAGTAGTTTTCGAGGAAATCAATTTATAAAATAAATTTATTAACATTTTTCAGATTTTTTTCGGGCTTCCTCGAAATATTCTTTCAGTATGGAAAGATATAGTTAATGTGGATATCTCAGAAGACGGGGAATTTCATAGGAAATGCAACGATATGTAACATGCCTTATATATTTTAATAAATTAAGATGTTGTATGCATAATTCCGTCATAGATGTAATGAAATATAAACAAATACAACTTAAAAACAGAAAGCAATTTGCGGCTCTCGTTACGGTTTTTTTTTTGTGGGTGGGAAATCATCAAATGACTTCTCCCGCTCTAGGTGGAGCAGGAGTGCGTGTCAGACTTTTACTGACTAAAACCCACCCATGTTCTCTCAGCTGCCCGTGTGCCAGGGGCCGCGGTATCTCTTTCGAACAACCCGCACCCCTGGCAGGCATCGGCCCTTGCGAGCCCCACCAGCTGCTGCTGACGTCTCCCTGCGGCGGGTTAGCAGTGGCCCCGCCGCCTACCACTTTTCGGCTGCAGGGGATAGGGAGAGCGGCCAACGCTATACCGACACTCCTCTTCCCCTGCGGCCCCACTGCGTCCGCCATCAAACGGTGGCGGCCCCGTCCAGGCCACGGAAGGGAGGAGCGCTACTCAGAAGTACCGGCACTCCTCCTCCACCCCAGCCTGTAACTCTCAGCTGCGATGCCTCCCATTCGACATCGCGGCCCGCCAATGCGGGAACCCCACTGGGGGGGCTCTCGTTACGGTAAAGATTCATAGTACCTGAGTAAACGTGTAATTTCTGGTAATTCGTAGTCATCGGCAAGATTTTTATTTAATTCTTAAATTAATTAATAGGTAGATATAGTTCAAGTAGTGTTCTGAAATTGCTTCCTGAAGTAATGAAAAAACTTGTGTTATTAATCAGGTAAGGTACCTCCTGTACGGAGTCCAAAAACACCCCCTTCCTAGACGAAAGTCTGGAAACTATTTCTTTGAGAATGAGTCTTAAACGTTGGTACATATGGTAACGTCATGAAGGCTGGAAGATAGTAGCCGTCTTGAAGATATCTGGAATCTATAAGTGCAGGACGTCAGCACCGCGCGGACCGGGAGCCCTACACACACAGTGGGACAGGCATACACCGTCCCCACACACCCCTCGCGTCCAAGCGATCACGCCCGTCCGGCACAATAGTATCACTACTATAACTTTTCAGTTCAATTGGTGGTTTAAATGGGATTTTTTATTAGAATAGCCCGGAGCGGGTAATTTGCGCGCCTTCTGCCTTACTTGGATATGGTAGCAGTTTCTCGAGTTATCTCTACAGATAACAAAAATCAGTAGTCCTAAAGACCCTGTTCAGGATAATAGTAAAAATATGACCTTGATAAGTATGCTTAATTTCAATTTTATCTGACATTTGAGAGCGGGTTCAAAATCGCGTTCAAAGATTCCGTTCCATAGATAGGTTGATAGATACAGTTGAAGCTCATAAAAGCGTTTTTAAAACCAATAGACTTTGCCCAGAACGAGGTCTAACCTGGAACCCCATTACTCGCAGTTGTCGTTTGTACAGATCGATAGCGGGGACCACCTCGGAATGCGTACTAACATAAATAGCACTGGGTCAACCAACAAAGCGATCCTTCTTCCTTTGTTTCCCAAAAACTAGGAAGACAATGGCAAACTGGACACTGGCTGTCGAGACAAAGGGAGAAAGAACAAAATACTGTCCCACAATTAAAAATAATGTAACTGAATTTACGAGGAAGTTACTAATTAATAGAGGAAATTTCTATTTTCTAGCCTATGAAAGCTTCTGAAGTAATTAACTGTTATTAGTACAAAAAAATAATTAGTTGACTTTTTTGTGTTGGTATTTTTTGTTTTCAAATGTTGGTAGATTTAAAGGCTGTTCGTAAATCGATTGAAGGAATCCTGACGGATTAAGGTAAGTGAATGAACTGGCAGATACCCAGCTGAAGTAACT
Organism: Polymixis lichenea; assembly: GCA_949091785.1. Classification (NCBI taxonomy): domain Eukaryota; kingdom Metazoa; phylum Arthropoda; class Insecta; order Lepidoptera; family Noctuidae; genus Polymixis; species Polymixis lichenea. The sequence goes on from OX420944.1 coordinate 20,833,030, forward strand.
ACAACACCTGGGCACGCCACGATTGCGGCGGTAAGTCCCCTCTTTGAGGAGTGGTTTGAGAGGCGGCATGGCGTCCTCACCTTCCGCCTGACACAGGTCCTCACCGGACATGGCTGTTTCGGGAGGTTCCTGTTTCGGATAGGGCGGGAGGAAACGCCCGGGTGTTTCCATTGCGAAGATCGCCCAGAGGACACGGTGGAGCATACGGTGGAGGTCTGCCCGGCTTGAGCGGAGCACCGCCGTGTCCTCGTGGAGGTGATCGGCGGCGGCGATCTCTCGCGTCCGACCCTGGTCCAGGCCATGGTACGGAGCGAGAGGGCATGGCTGGCAGTCGCCTCCTTCAGCGAAGCAGTTATGCTCGCAAAGAGGGAGGCGGCGCACGTGAGGGAGATGCAGTACATGCGCCCTCACAGCCGTGGCCTTCGCAGGAGACGCCCTGGGCGTCGGGAATCCCAGGCTGATTCCCGGCCACCGTAGGCACGGGCTTGCGGACGGCGAGTAATGGGTAGCTCGCTGTCCGGTAAGGACCAAGCCCGGGTCGACGGCGCGTTGTGTTCCACGCGCGCCTCAAAGAGATGTCAGCAGCAACAGATGGGGCCCGCAAGGGCCGATGCCTGCCAGGGGTGCGGGTTGTTCGAAAGAGATACCGCCGCCCCTGGCACACAGGCAACTGAGGGAACACGGGTGGGTTTTAGTCAGTAAAAGTCTGACACGCCCTCCCGCTCCACCCAGAGTGGGAGAAGTTATTTGATGATTTCCCACCCAGAAAAAAAAAAAAAAAAAGTAACTACAACACACCCACACCCACACACATCACATCACACTCTATCACGTTCGCCTTAGACCTACGCCATGACCGTTTCTTTGTGAGTCCATAAATGGGTCCATACAAAGTTCATTCGTGGTTGGGGAGTCGTTGCTTAAGTGAAAAGTGTCATGCCTCTGTAAATTGTAGTCAGGAAAAAAAAATAGTATGCAAATTAGCAATTCATACTCCTGCCAAAAACTGCTACTGTGACCTCTGAGTTTGTTTCGGGCTTTCTTCTCAGAGTAGTCAGATAGGAAACGCCGAACTCATCTAGTTTAAATAAATAATAGTTCCAAAAACTAAAAAAAAACACGCTTTAAAAACCAAACTAAAAATGTAGAAAATAATTTAATTCTATTAAAAAGCGTGGGGTGCTGTTTGAGGTACTTTTATAATCAATTATTACCAAGCACCCCATGTTTTTTTTTAAATTATTCTCTGCTTTTTTGGTTTGATTTTTAAAGCGTGTTTTTTATTCCTTTTTTTAACTATTATTTATTTTCTAATTTTTAGTTCTGTTACAAAAGCGTGATTTTTCAGTTTTTTTTTCTTGTTTGTTTTTGTTTTTTTTTTATTATTGAATTGTCAACGGTTCTCGATTAGTGTACAAAGTTTAAATTAAATCTGACCAAGTGGGTCAAAATCAAGTCCAAAGGAGTCGGTTACAAACAAACATACAAACATACAGATGAAGCTAATAAAAAGCGTGTAAAAAATATGATTGACGTGTAAAAGTTTTTGTACAAACCTACCTACAGAAATAAAATCATTTATCAAAATAATGGATGGGACAATTTGGACTTCTGCTTATCCCTATAAAGTATGAAGATTTAATGTTGCAGGATAAACGGAAGCGTTATCGAAGCTAAGTATCGTACCAAAAGAAAAGCCATTAAAGTTAGCTCTATAGTTTTTAAACGACTTGCATTAGCAAGCGGGATTTTGAAAAATCGTTCTTGAATAAAAGAAGAGGGGATATTAGCTTAACTTTGTATTGATTTTGACCTTCAATGGGCAAATAAAAATTCACACATCTTGTAAAACTTTATTTGGATTTTCGTGATTTGAAAAAGCTTCTCTATGTTGCTTTTTAGTAAGTTTTATTACCTGAGATAAAGTTATCATTGCCCACTTAACGAAGTTTCTCATAATAATTTTTCAAGATAATTTTTTTACCAGCGCGCAAACTGTACCCATAAATGCAGCATATGAATCACCCCAAGACGCCCTCGGGTAGAAAATTTGATCGCCGGTTATTAAAAAAAATGTGGTTCGGTTCCATACATTTTGACCGCGTAACTTAAATATTGCTCTTTTCAATGAAACAGAAGTTCTTTTTAAACCCTACGAGATGTTTCTTAATCAAAAAGTTTCAGAATCAATATGGTGAATGTATGGTAACATTTTTCGCATTATAAATTTCTCCTGAATACATCGTTAATATAACTTTAGCATAAATGATAAACATAGATTCACGCTGAGATATTTTCTCAAAATAGTCTAGTTTAATTATTGTTTAACATGTAACTAATTAATATCTCACTGGCTGAATGTACCTAATAATTCAAAATAATATCAATTTTCATCAATTAACAGATTTACCATTATAAAATATCAAATTAAACGTTCTTTACTTAGTTAAGGACTGCCATCGAATATGCCACGAGCCACAACAATTTACGCCTTTATATTATTAGAGATCATAATATTCGACAGTTAGTTACATGACCGAGCATTCTATGAAAAGCTTATTGAGCTGTCCAGTTATTCTGGAATTTTCCTAGCCAATGTACTCGTGTAACGAATTTAGCTAATGGAAATAGTTTTTGAAATGTAGGTTTGTTCTCCACACCCCATTCGCGTGTCCATGTAAATTTTGCTGCAAGTCATAAGCGCACAGCTTGAATGCAATATTTCGTTCATGATTGAAATTCAAACTTCATATTTGAGGTGCTAACTTTCGCTTTTAGATTTAAATTTAGTTGGGAATTTTCAATGCACATGAGTTAGGGCGTATACATTCTTAAATTGTATTTTTAGCTTAAATATATGTGCACAGTCACCAAAAGAGATAAATAAACATTTTCGTTGGATGTAGTTGAAGCTTAGTAAGAAACTTATGGAGGTTTTTGAATGAAAAATTTGATAAATGAACTGTTTTTTTTTTCTATTAATTTATTTTATTTTATTCGAAAATATCCAATTGAATAAAAAATAATTTAATTAAACGGGGTCATTGGATATAGCTGAAGTTTAGTAAGAAAACGATGGTGGTTACATACGAAATTTCATCTATATCCGACGACCCTGGTAACTTATAACCTTTTAGAAACCGTACATTAAATGCACGAGAAGAGTCTTTTTTTATCCCAAAGCGTAAAAGCACATGCCAATTTTTAGACTTCATCATCATTCGCCTTGCTCCACCCACTGATAAGTATAAGTCTTCTCCCTTTTGTGCTGTGCTTTTCTGGTATGTGAGTCTCATCCAAGTTTTCCCCGCGATCTTCTATAGGTCGTTTATCTACCTGCAGGCTTAGCATGAGATTTTCTATTTCTACAAAGAATAGACAGTGATTTTTCAATACAAAGTGACATTTCGTTTCTCCATTTTTGACATCGAACCGTAGATATCCTTCTACAATCTGTCATTTCGTCTTCAGTTTCTAACGATTTTTGTATAGGTCCTTATAAATGTAGAATATTTTAGAAGAATATTTCTTCCTAAACTATCAAAATCTCACTGACAACAAACTTTCTATTCGACGGCCACAAAGTATTTACGATTATCTACAAAATCATGATTCGTTTATAACGCATAACAGTGATAATTAACAGAAAACATACCTATCTTCTCCTATTGTACATCATTTAGTTAATAGTCATGTGTATTCTTCCTTCGACAAATCGGTGCTCGTGCTAAGCCTAATTGCATAACATACGATCAATTACAATTTTAATCATTCTGAAGGACAATGCTAATTCATTGCTTCATCATCTTTTATCATTTCATCATTTGACGTCCACTGCTGGACACAAGCACTTCGACCAGTTCTGTGCTTCCCGCATCCAGCGGACTCCTGCGGTCCTCATAACGTCAGCGGTACATCTTGTGGGAGACCAACCAACTTTACGTCTTCCGGTACGCGGTCACCTCGCCAGAACCTTCCGGTTCCATCGGTCTGCGAGCAATGTGCCCTGCCCACTGCCACTTAAGTTTGGCAATTCTTCGGGCTATTTTGGTTACCTTTATTCTCCTGCGGATCTCTTCATTCCTGATTCGATCACGTAGGGAAACTCTAAGCATAGCCCTCTCCATTGCCCTTTGGGTGACTTTAAGCCTTCTTTCATTATTCATTGCTTCATATGTTCCAAAAATGTGTCTGTTCAAGAAAATAAATAATGCAATGAATGGTGTTGAGCTGTCAAAATGCCATTCCTACTGGTGGTGTGTTACGCATTTAGCCTTCTGATCGTCGGTTGGGCATTTTTTGACGTGGCCCGTGATCATATTATGATACTTATCAATGGGAATTTGGAACCCATTTTATGCTAGGAATTATTTTTGTAACGCAATGGATTCCTGACGCTTTTATTTTCACGAACATTTGTTAAATTCGAATTTTATCCGTATCTTCAGTTAGCAAAACAATTTATAGTTTTGTTTTGTTAAGGCTTATCGGATCCAGAATATTTACGGTTAATTTGAAGCTAGACTTAACAGTCCCTTGACGGTTATTGTTCGCAAAGTTTATAGCGAAAATACACGCTAACTGCTATAACTTAAAAAGGTTTTAATTGTTAGCAATATACTTACAACGAGTCCCATTAATGTAGCCACAAACTTTTTGAAAAAAAAAAAAAACAAGTAAAAGTTTTTGCACGTTTTAACCGTCGTCGGAAAAGGAGGAGGTTCTCAATTCGGCCTGAAATGATTTTAAGAAATAACATCAAAAATTATGTACATCTGTAAAACTAGAACATTTGTTTACCTATGGTTTGTAAAGTTTTATTATTTCACTGGCTTATAGGACAGACGTCGTCCTATGCAAATTTCGATAAATTCGTTTGTGATTCTACATGGTCAGTAGCAGTTATGGCCTTGAGTTTATACAAAAATCTCGTAGAGTAGCATATCCCAGAAAAGTATTTTCAGTTTTCTACTAATTTGATAATTTTCCGAAAAACATTTTCAATTTATCTTTCCATAAAACCTAATTCGAATATTTGAAAACAAATATATCTAAATCTGTTCACCCGTTCTCAAGTAATGCGCTTACGCCCGAACAGAATTTAATTTTTATTGTCATAGATGATCTGAAACATATTTTTAACTAGCTTGATTGACACTTTTTCCCTTAAAATAAACTTAAGTAAATAAAACCATGACGACCTCATACTGTAAAATAAATCTATATAGGTACATACATATATACTAGATAAAAATCTGGATCACTGTGTTAACCTGCCGCAAAAACAAACAAAGCTTCATGGTTTTGTTTGTAGACTAAAATATACCTACATGGCAATGTTTTCAGTTACGTTGTTTTTTAATATTGTCCACCCGAACGAATTTAATTGTTTTAAATATACTTTTGTCAACTCTCTCAGAACTGATTAAATGGTTTTTTTTTGGGTGGGAAATCATCAAATAACTTCTCCCGCTCTAGCTGGAGCAGGAGGGCGCGTCAGACTTTTACTGACTGAAACCCACCCGTGTTCCCTCAGTTGCCTGTGGGCCAGGGGCCGCAGTATCTCTTTCGAACAAACCGCACCCCTGGCAGGCATCGGCCCTTGCGGGTCCCACCAGTTGGTGCTGACATCTCTTTGAGTCGCGCGTGGAGCACAACGCGCCGTCGACCCGGGCTTGGTCCTTACCGGACAGCGAATTACCCATTTTTCGCCGTCCGCAAGCCCGCGCCTACGGTGGCCGGGAATCTACTGATTCAATGGGTGTAAGCACAGCGTAAGCATAGCATAATCAGCCTATAACGGTCCCATTGTTGGGCCGTAGGCATTCTATCTGTGAGAGGGAGTGGGGTCTTCAAACCTACGACCTACAACTCGTGAGTCGCGGCCGTCACTTCACTCTCTCTCTTGTAAGTTGTACAGTATCGGGCATAAATATCTCTCGCTCACCTAGACAGAATTCAAAATCAATTTTCATTTAAAAAATTGCTATAAATATAGTTTTACGAGTAAAGTATTTTCAAAACCATTGTATCCAGAGAGGTCTAATCTCAAAATTGCAATGGTTATTTCACGAGAAAATCGCTTTTTAATTTTGCGTAAGTGTAAGGTACTTATGCTTGTGACTGTATCTATGTTCTGGTCGCAATTACAAAGCTACATGGAGGTTCGAATTGAAGATCATAGATTAAAGGTCGGTTAGCACCGGACTTGAGTAGAATGCAGCAGACATTAGAGACGATTAGAGCTTAGAGGACTTGGTGGCTTCTGTCCAGTGTAGGTACAGCTTAAAGATAGGTACTGTAAAGGTGGTTTGCAAAAGACGACCTGATGTTGTACAGGCTGGTAATAAAATAACTTAATCACATTCGAACATTCGAGCTTTTTTAGAATAAGATTTTAAATAAATTAGAATAGCAATATTGTTTCGAAAAGACGGAGTATCATGGCAGGCTGTAAACACGACAACGTGAAATGAGCGGATTTATTATAAAATTTGCACACCAAAGGCGTTTTATCACTCGATCCGGTACAAGGACAGCTTCTAAGGTTTTCACAGTACCTATCAGTGCTTTTACCATAGTAATTATTCCACAGAAATAAATTAAATTGAAATGTCTGTTTGTTACGTCAAAATAACGGCTTATTCCGCTATTTCCCCCTGAGAGAATACCCCTGGAACTAAATGCGTCTGAAAGTATACTATATGATAAAGATACCTATACAAAAAAAAACAGTCTGGCTGGACTGATTTTGACGGGACTTTCACTGGCAGATAGCTGATGTTGTAAAGAGTAGCATAGACTATAGGTGAAGCCACGGGCACAGCGAGTGTAAAATATATTTGTAATATTACGCAAGTGTTGACTGATGTTGGAAGCTGTTATACGGAAAGGTTATTTAGCCTAGGAGAAAGAGATAATAATTCGCAGTATATATTTTTTTTTAATACAATTCAAACTAAGAATTTTGCAGAATGGTTAAAATTCATCAGCCCAAGTCCTGGGATTTCAAATTTCACTGCATATATTTTTTTTCTTCTTCGTATTCTTTGGCAAATAAATAACCCTACCGAATAAAATAGGTACTCATTATTTTGTCCTGTATCTGATTAAAAATTTACTGAGTACCTATTGGGACATAGGGAATACTTGAAAATAAACAATTAACTTATTAACTCCACCCTCACTTAATTTATTCGTAGACCAACTTATTGACAGTACAGCTCTAACTGCCAGTGTAACGGACTTGTTTCGGTGAGTATTTTGTTTTTAAATAATTATTTTTTTCTAATTTTCGTACTTAGTTGTTTATTTATGTTCTTAGATAAACAAAAGACGAATTGAATGTGACATTTATTCCACATTCAAATCCTTGTTTCTCATTGATAGATTTTTCATTGAATTATCAATTTTAAGCAAGTGTAAATTATGTAGGTTTTGGATTACTAGTACTATTGAAATAATCATATATTTTTTTATTGTATTGTTAAACATGTACTTAAATAATATACTATATTTGTGGTATTATTATAGTTATTTTTCCAAAAACATATCCTCATTTACATTAAAATAAGTATAAAGACAGTGACAAAATACGCTAAGGCTACTTCAACACATAACCTGGTTTTTGAGCTTGTGTGCCCCCCACCATTGATTTTACTATCCTGGCGGTTCCCCTTACTCTACGGAAGTCACTGCAATGCTACTGGCTTAAAATTTACGAACATCGTGTTAACAGATCTAGCAAGGGGCCAAGCTAGGATATTACTTGCGGTTATTTCATGTAATTGTGATCTTTAGTTACTCATAACTTTGATATATAAAATTCAAAACGTGCCAATTACCTAATACGTATTTCTGAAGTTGTCGATTCCCAAAGTTAAAGCTGAAGTAAATTTTGTACGAGTCGCCTATGGAAAATAATATGAGAGGGCGAATCGACTAATAAGCCCACTTGCTTGCTATCCCAATTTAAAAAAAAAACAGCTTCGTGTGGGTAATCGGGGTAATAAGATAACTAATACTTTTCAAGCAGAGCTTCATCATATAAAAATTTGTACAACCAAAGTTTTAGTCCTATTTATAATCAGCGAAGGTTGACATTACATTATATAAATATTCTAGAACCCTCAACTGATTTCACATAACTGTATATTTATTTCTTATATACGGGACAAAAAACCAAACAAGTGCAAATCGAACCTCGCATGATTAGTTTTCTGTACTTATCCGTCAAAGCCAAAGCCTTTTGCTACGGCAGCCATTTTGAATTAAACTCGCTTACAAGATGGCGGGTATGGTGCTGTGGCGCAACTTAAGTTGGTCCTGTTTACTTAGAAACTGTTGAAGTACCTACCTATGAGTAATCTTATATATTCCTGATTATTTTTCTGCTACAGTTACTTGGGTAAAAGTAGATTTTGTGACATTTTTGGCATCCTTTTATGTTTCAGGATATTTCGAGTTTTTTCTTTAGATCGTTAGTACAAATCAAAGTTGGCGCCACAATTACATAAATCCTTAACATTCTACTCATATGTCTGATATCTTACGAGGAAACGAAAACTAAGTTAAACCTATGTTCGCAACCTAGGTTTTGCTTCATGTGTACAAAAAGGTAGACAAGTGCTAACACATAAAGAAACAGCTTAAACATATAACCGTTTCCTGCCAAAGACCAACTTGCACACAAAAGGCAATAATTAAATAAATACATCACAATTAGGTATATTGGACTCGATAGGTTGAGGTATCATAAGTGGGACGCAAACATTGAAACTATGGTTAAAACTAGGAAATAAAAGGAAAAGGGTAGATACTCTCGTGGAAGTCTGCCCAGGATTTATAAACGCTAAAATTATCAATACAGATCTATCCATCGTATACTAAACAAGGTAATAAGTGGAAAAGGTTTGAACCAATAAGTCAGTTTTCGAATTAATAACTCATTATGTATAGAAATGCGGTTCTGTTTACAAAACTGAGAACTTAGTCCGGTGCTATGTTGTCATTTTGTATTAACATCTTTACTAATCGGAATAAAGTTGTTAATGCAAAAACTGACTCACAGCTTTAGTTCGAGTTTTGTAATGTAAATAAGTCGCAATTTCAAATTGCCCTAATGAATAACTATTTCATGAAATCATGTCATTTGAGATTCTAACTTAAAGATAAAATTGATGATTCCAATTATACTGCAAATACTCTACTGCAAATACATAGATACAAATGACATGGCCGGATTTTGCCCTCAGAATCAATTCAGAATAAATAAATGTACAGTAATTATTAATATATGAAAATTACTTCTTAAATATACTAAAATGAATCGCAACAACTACGTTTCTCTAGATCAGGCGACAAAAAATACCAAATAAATATGTGTGTTAATTGATTTTGTGTAGATATTTCTCAAACTTCCCATTTATTTTGACGTTTGAACTGTGCGCGCGCCGCGCGCTCACGTTGCTTTGTTTGTTAGAGGTGAGATGTACTAGGTAAAATGCATACTGAGTCTTAGAAGTATGAGTCCGCCTAAATACTTATTCCAAAAACTAGGTTCACTAGTATTTAGGCCATTTCTTTCCATAGGTACCGAGTCTTCATAAAATCGAGATCGAGTAATCGGAGTAGAGTAATTTTCAGTTTATGGACTATTACCGTATATACGACGCGTTGGTGTTCGTATCTTTTCTACATTTTAAAATATGCACTTAAAATTAAATCTTATTGAAAACTTGCCTTCATACTTTACCAACAGGCTTAGAACTGCCAGCGTATTTTTTATACATGATATTAATAGACACAGAGATTTTGTTTTTTGTTGGTACCTATGGATATTAGATTTAGAAACGGAAAACAAATAATCGGCTCGCAAACTTCGAGTGCTGAACCGAACGTCTCCCAATGCCACCGGAACTGACCGAGGTTGTGGGTCGCAAAACTTGCAACTAGACGCGGGTATGGTCTACTACGTGTCAAACGCCATACGCTTATCTAACTACTCGAGATGCGTTCATGTGGTGCGCTCGGAATAAGCCAAACCAAAAACATATACCAAAAACATATTCCAGTATTACGTCTCACCTCTACTGTCTGTCACCTGTCACTCAATGCCCTGTGATCTGTGCAGTCTTGTGTTGGTCATATCTATAAAAAAGTACTCTGTGGTCATATCACTTTTTACTTGTGTTGAAGATCATCTGATGGATATTTTAAACTTGAGCCCAGCTATCGATTACCGGACTTTCGTTTACGCTTTTTCTGTTAATAATCTGCTGTGCATATTGGACTTATTTGTTCACGATTTGGATTCTGTTCTGACGCTCAGGATATCAAGGTGGCTGAATTGTAGTGTGGCCACTAATTGAAAGCGAAGGCATATCGTAACAACTTTAACACCGCAGATACAAAAAATATTGACTGAATGGTTATCTGTACAAAAGATATATACCCACTTAGTAATTATTTACATATTTTAATAACTTCACCTGCCTTATAAACAGTTTAGTTCTATAATCCGCAAGGCTTTACTACGTACCTACAATATATCATGTTTTTGTCTTCGTTTAGATGAATTGATTTGCAATGCATGTTACGTCAACCAACGCAGTGAAGAAGGTAGACATTGTAGAGTACTGGGCTACCCAATGGCGTGTATTGGTTGTGGATGCTCTGTTATGGCGAGGGGTTACTCAGTGCGACATCACACCCTTGAAGAAAACAGTCCATTAATCGATATTTTCTTCTCATGGAATAACCACAACCAGGTTAGTGTGTGCTGTTGAACTTATTTTTTTGTCTATTATCTTGCCCTGGCTGCTATAAATTGTTATTCTGTTGTTCCCATGATGAAGCAAATTCCTTATAATTAATGAGTTAGGGTGCAGTCTCACTTAGCAAATAGTCCGAACCACTGCACACAGACAAATAGTGTGCGGAGTGAAACCATTCTAATGAAAATAGTATTTTTGGTCGCTAACTCAGACAAACAGTCAGTCGCAAACTATAAACTGAGTGGACTGCGCCCTAATAACTACCGGTTATTATTTATTAATACTAACCACATTTGACTACATTGGCTGTAACATTTCTACCATTTGCTTTAGTTAAAGATGAAGATTTTATGTGTAAAAAAAATGACAAACGTTGTTACAGGATCGGAGGACAAATCTGCAAGTATGGCATCCCTGTTTGATACGAGCTAAGCGCCACTTAGTATTGAATACATATAGACAGGTGGAAGAACTGGAGGAAAATGAACCTGAATTGCCCGAACCACCAAGCACGAAAGATGGACCAAATGAATTATCTGCCTAGTTACAAATGTGCTCCAAATACTTCTAGCCATTGTATTTTTAGGGAGTGTAATAATCAATCAGATAATGTTGTTTAAAGAACGCAATTATTATGTTCCCATCAGTTGCCGAATATGCCAGATACATTTATTTGCTGATGAGTGGCATTTGTTACCTAAGGACACAAATATCTCATTTTATTTTACTCTTCAACGGTCAGAAGTTTTAATAGGACTTCTAAAAAGAGATCCAGTGACTTTTGACTTCTTTAATGCATGTGTCTTGTCTGAGTAATTGCAAATGAATTAGATCCTTAACCCTAGATCACTAACCTTATTTTACAACGCTTATTACTAACCTTCGTCGTTTCGGCTACGCCATATAAAAGGGAGGCTTCTAAGGGTTTATGGAATAAAATATTTATATGTGTTTTACTTATTTATTACAATAATCATTTGTTAACATATTTATAAGTTTTTTATTTACTAAATCACATTTTAATTACCTCGACAGTCTTTTAATTGAGTCCAGAGTTTTTACTCATTTGAACATTTTTGTTTTTTTAAATGCTTAAATCTTATCAACTAAAAAAAAACAAAGACTTAAAAAAATTATAAAATATTAAAATTAAGTAATAAAATCAACAAAAGAAAGAAACGTTTTAGAAAAAAACTATTAATTAATACATTTGTGACAAATGTCAAGTTTGTGTTCGCCACACAAAGAATTGTAGCACTTGGTACAACAACTCTTTGTTATTCTTCGCCTTGCGGAGGGGCAAATTACACAATTATTTTTTTTGGCGATTGGAAGACTAACTGCATCTTCTTTATGATCAGTCTCATGTGTAGAAGTAGAACTACTGGTTCCTGGCATATTGAAAATCGCTGTTATTGAGTCCCGCAGCCCCGTTTGAAGTGTCGAAATTTGTAATCTTTTTTGCATGTGTGGCTCGACTAATTTTTGATGGAGAGTTTTCAAGTACTCTCGCCTCGATAAAGGTTTTTTATTAGCCTCCAATCTCTTCCTCACCATCTGTTTCATAAGCCAGATCAGCCACAAAGGTGGTCTTCTTTCTCACTCTCAGAGCAGTTTTCTTCGTCACTATTATCATCGACGAATCGTATCTAAAATAAAAATACATTCAAATAAAAATAATGTAGGTACTTAATTCAATGTAAGCAAATTAAGTACAAAGTTTACAAAACACCGAAAATAATTATAACACCTAAAAAGAATGAAAAATAACTCTGCAAGAATAACGTTAATACTAACCTTCGTCGATTCGTCGACTCATGGTGGTTGGAACGGCGCACACAGGGCCCTTACAGAAAAAACACACCCGTGCGCCGTGCAAGCTGCTTGTCGACTGAGATTAGCCGGAATCTGGAATGCGTACGACGACGCATTCAAAATTTATACCACTTTTTTCGAGTCCGCGTCGTCGTTTTGACGAAGGTTAGTGATCTAGGGTTAAATAAAAATTCAAGAGCTATTTAGTGTTTTATTGCCTATCCAATTGTCTATATTTTTGCCAAGTCGCTATGTGGAATTCATAATATCCAGAAATACCTGTACACGACGAGTTCTTTGCTATCATGGCTAGCCTAAGACGACGATTGAAAGGTCTAGCCAGAGACTATTATCAATATTTTAACTATTATAATTACCAATACGTTGTAGTGGTATTTTGATTTCTGGCTCTTTTCTCACTAGCTGACTTGACGCGTAATTAATTAATTAAACGGACTTTATGTCTATTGATAATATTGTATAACTCGTTTTGCTTCGTCTATAGAACTCCGAATTCATATACCTATAACTCAGATATTTTGAATAGTAACAACGTTTTAATGATCGTATCATTGCTATTCAAAATATCTAGGCGCTTTATAAAAAATCCAATTTATAGTATCTCTCGCTTCTTCTCTTATCACAAAACTTAAACGATGTTAAAGACATACCTGCAAGCTTTAATATGATGTACTAAATTTAAATGTACATGCACATTTTTTTTGAGGGCAAAGCTCTTCACAAATTCCGGCCATGTCTTTTGTTATGATCGCAAATCATATTTTAGTCAATATACAATTTGACACCGACAAATGAATTTCGCTGTCCAACTTAGCGCATCCCCCATAAATGTCAATTTTCTTTCTCAGAATTTGACACTTACCTAAATAATATATATAGATTATTTGTCAAAGTCGGCACAATGGTCATAGAGGAAAATTGAACAGACATATAATAGGAACATTTAAGTGAAGTTAGCAGTTTTATGTGGATAAAAAATCCTTTAGCTAATTTGCTTTACAATTGGTATACTTTCCTCATATTCGTAAAAATGTTTTTGATAATAATCCTACAGTATCATTCAAAGTCTAAGTTCAAAAATATTAATATTTGTAAAACACGGTGGGTGTAAAAACAGGTGTTGTAAATATGTAAATAATCTCTCACTTTATCCAAATATAGTATAACCATTTAAATAGTTTCCAAACTCACGGTAATAATAATAAAAAACGTATGCCTGTATTTACATTTAAACATAAAACAGTGATTACAATATAAATCAGGTGTCGTGTTTCAAAGTAGGGTTGGTCAGTAAATGTGACTTATCAGTGAAAACCTTTTCACCTACTTAGTTTTAGTTGAATTTATTACCGGATTAGATTTAACTGGCTCATTGTTGAAAAAGTGATTGTTTTAATTAAACTAGTTTGCCGGAAATTGTGTGCAATTTGATAAGCTGTTTGATTTAAGTATAAAATGCCAGTTAAATTACGTATTTTTTTTTCGAACCGGTCAGTTTTTTACTGATCTACAATTTCATTTTGTTATTTGAAAAGAGACCAAAAATCAATAATTATAACTCCTTAATTCGAAAAGTGCGTAAGTTTTCACTAACGTTAGAAATACCCGAGGAAAAATGACAGGAAACACTTACTTATTGAGCCTTGAGGTTTCTGAGCACCTCATATGCATGGCGAAAATTTGATAGCTGAGTAGGTGCGGCAAGATGAGAGAACACCGAAAATATATTTGAAAAGTTTCAGATTTCCCAAGTTTCCCTTAGTCAAGAGTCCACTTTCAGATTTCGACAATGAAATAAAATAAAGCGATCTTCGGAGCCGTAGATTTTAATATGTGTGCGGCCTAGCCCGTAATTACCTAATTAGGAAAATCTAATCAAAATATTATAGGCTTTCCCTAAATTATAACTAACTTAAAAAACATGTTTTTGTTGCGTACCTAGACTTGCTTAAAAACCTCGGGCTCGCCGTCCATACTTTGAAACTGTCTTTTATTATTCGTATTGACCTATTTTTGCAGTAACTTCAAGAAACATACTTTCCAAAAGTAGTTCAACTCCCAATTCCTGCATAACACTAGAAGCATACATTAAACATTAAATTGTATGCGTTCCGACGTTTGTAGGGAACGTTCCACAGACATAAATCTTCGTATTGTGTGCATTCGATATCTCGTATCTCGCACTCGCTTCGTACGTTACTCTATGATTGATTGCTCATAAACAGGTAGCGTTTTAGTTTGTGTGTGTGTGTGTGTGTGATAGTAAAAGAATAGAGGAGACCTACATTATGTGGATAAATTTGTGAAATGAAGACATTCAGGTGAATTGGAACTCGAAAAGTGAAAAGTTCTTAAAGGTAACTGGAGTTTGAAAAGCCGGTAGTAAAAGCATTGCTTTTTGCAATTATTATAATGACCTATCATCATCTGCTTAGCCTTTTTCCCAACCATGTTGGGGTCGGCTTCCAGTCTAACCGGATGCAGCTGAATACCAGTATTTTACATGGAGCGACTGCCTATCTGACCTCCACAACCCAGTAACTGGGTAACACGATACCCCTTGGTAAGACTGGTTGTCAGACTTTCGGGCTTCTGACGACCCATAACGACTGCCAAAGATCCACAAATGACAGCCGGGACCAACGGCTTAACGTGCTTTCCGAGGCACGGAGGGACTTGGTATGTAAAGATGGTCACCCATCCACAGACCAACCGCGGCAAGCGTAGCTTAACCTGATCAATCGACCCGTGCAGCTATTGTTACTTAGCCACAAGCCCCCTCAATAATTATAATGACCTATATATACTTTTATTTGACGGACAACATAGATCTAATGAAAACGGTGTTAAGTAGAAACATTTTGATTAAATAAAAACTACATCGCGAGATTTTGACTTTGACTATTCTTTCAGAGCATTACCTACTATTTGTTATTTAATTATTTCTAAAAGCTCAAATTAGGCTTTAAAGTTTTATACATCGGAGAACTTTGTGTAGGTTGGTGGTAGCCACTTTCCCATTATCTGAGTCAATCCAGTCATTCATGCCAATATAGAACCACTCTGTCAACAGTGACCCAAACCGACAGTTTTACCACTCCTTATGCACTTTACATCAACTCCCAGCTGAGTTGGTTCAAACTATTAAGTCGTTGGAGCATAGGAACAGATACTTCAATAGTTCAGTTCAGTTCAAGTGTGTTCTCTTGAACAATTTAATCGCTTGCGCTTAAGTGGATGTAGGGAGCCTTGACGTTCATACAAAAGGAGTTTATGGGTGGTGAATTTAGCTAATGTCTAGCACTTAATAGTGATAATAGGAGGATTAGATACGGCTCTAGGGCGTGGAGGCACTTAAGGCCTTTTTGGAAGAAGCTTTGTCTGAACAAATACTGTTTGTTTCTTAAGTTTTGATAATTCTATCATGGGCATCAATCCCGGTTGTTTTCAATAGACTGAAGGACATCTAGTCTTTTTGCTACACCATTTTTCGCAGTTTTGCACGAATTTCTTAGTAGTTTACTGTGTGTAGATACACACCTATACTATATCTATACTAAAAATAAAATAGCCAAGAAAATAACGAAGCCTAAAATGTACATTAGACATTTTTTTGGAAAAGGTTATTTCTACGAGGAGTCTGATGTCAAAAATATTTTTTTTTGAATTTTTGTCCGTTTGTCTGTTTGTCTGTTTGTCTGGATGTATGTTCCGGATTGGCACATAAGCGACTGATTTGGCACATCATAGTTTATAACTTGGATTAACATATAGGTAGTATACTTTTATATTAGTACGGTAATACGTTCCCGTGGAATATTTTTCGACATCCACGCCAACCACATAGATTTTCTCGCTACTGCTTACTATGCCTCAGAGACATGTTGTAATTTAATTACAAAGTAAACTTCTTCAACATGACAATAACACCAAGATCATTCTCATGCTCATATTCTAACATATTTGGGGTCGGCGGAGCACATCTTCTTCGTCCATACATTAACATTAGCCGATATGGCTGATAGATGATATGGCTATTAAATAAACGATAAATGAACTGTGTGAAAGATGATATCATCTTTCACATATTTAATTTATCGTTTATTTTGTCTAGCCATACACATTCAATAAAGATCAAGTACCTAGTACTCGTTGACAACCCTACACTGTCCTCCGATACCTAAGAACACTGTATATTTGAAAACATTGTGTACAAGCTAATAGTGTGTTTTACTCCATTTAAGAAAACGTCCAAAAATATGTTATTGAGATAGCTTAGGCAAAATGCAGTCGGAAAATGTTAGTTTTAGTTCATGAAATAACAAAATAAATTTTAAAATTCAATTTAAAGATTTCAGTTTATTTAATCTGTTTTTGAACACCATGAAATAGTAGCCGCCATGTTATTACGTCATACGACGTTTCTGTTGAACAAATTTGTACTTTTATTGTTTTCGTAACCAAAGTAATTTTTATTTAAATAATATTTTGCATTCAGGAACAGCAAACCAACGATAAGTAGAGTAATAACACTTTTTTAAATTATAAACAATTATCTTATTATCAGCGTATTTGTCTATATATCAATCTGACGTCATACCTACAGAGCAATATGGCGTCTATTGCGTCCAGCATTTTTGTCAAATTACCCTCGAAATTTGAAAATGTAAAATTTAAATGCATTTTTACGGCACTAATCGATTAAATAAAAAGTTTGTGTTTTTTTTAGTGGTTTATTAGCACTGTATAATCTAATTAGGACACTTTAAAAAAATGGGAGTAATACCCTATTGTTTTAAAAGAGTTGGACATTGTCTAGTTAAAAACTGCATGTCCCTCCACGGAGTTGGTTGCATACACATTTCAAATGCTTGTATAGACATTTTTGAGGAAGTGTGTGCAGTTTTAAATTAGACGATCTCGACTATGAAGTTTCTTTCCGGTTCTTCTCCAAAGGAAACAGCCAATTGGAACCGTGCACCTAGCTTCTGACATTTCATAAATACCCTTGAAGTTTTTATGTATAATGAAATATTTTGATTTACACCAATTAGGGTCTTTTTATGTATAAAGTATATCCATATACATACATACGTGCCATATTGCTTACTGTATAGTCTAATACAGCTGTGTTTATCCATTGAAAGTCGCTCCTCAAAAGCCACGGAAAAATATTTATCCTCCTACGATACGGATTTTCGTATAAGATATCAAAGAAAATATCTCTGTGATAGCTACCTATTTTTCGTATCTTTTTATAAGCTATGTCGAAATTTGCTTCTATTTTTGTATGAGATTATAGGTACATCTATACCTACCTATTGTTGTTCTAGTCTGCTTAGGATAAAGCTATAGCGCATCAGACTGACGTCATCCTGCATCGCGCAAGCAGAGTTTACCACGCAACTTGCATACATACAAGGTGTAACAGAATAAACGCAAGTCCTGAAGGTGGTTTGCTTATCTTTTTTTTAAAAAACGTTGCCCCACACTACGAATTACTCCTGTATTGTGGGTACGTTTACAAACATTTAAATTCACATACACAAACAGCCAGACCCGGAATAACTACTTGTAGGTCATACAAATATTTGTTCCGTGCGGGAATCGAACCTACTACACGCAACACAGCAGTCAATCGCTTAACCACTGCGCCAACCGTGCTGTCATTATATCATCATCAACATCATTTCAGCCGAAAGACGTCCACTGCTGGACATAGGCCTCCCCCAAGCTCCGCCACTTCGACCGATTCTGTGCTTCTCACATCCAGCGGACTCCTGCGGCCCTCACAACGTCATCGGTCCACCTTGTGGGAGGCCTACCAACTTTACGTCTTCCGGTACGCGGTCGCCACTCTAGAACCTTACGGCCCTATCGGCCATCTGTTCTGCGTGCAATGTGCCCTGCCCACTGCCACTTAAGTTTCGCAATTCTTCGGGCTATGTCGGTTATCTTGGTTCTCCTACGGATCTCTTCATTCCTGATTCGATCACGTAGGGAAACTCCAAGCATAGCCTCCAATTATAGATTTCTGTAAATATTAGTGTAGATTTTTTCTTCAATCATGTATTTTGCCATACCTACCGCCAATTTTGTCAAAGAAAATTAAATCATCTTAAAATTCAATTAAACCTGCAAAATTACTTTTATTTTGGTAGTCATGTGATTTTACTAACATCAAACGCATCGCTGTTTCGAATCGTATTTGTTGCCGCGATGCGCTATATAGAATAGAATAGAATAGAAAGCATTTATTCGACACAGACAACACAACAGCAACAAACACATAAAAAAGAACAATAAACATGACAATAAAACGCGATGCGCGATGCTATTTTAAACTTACAATGTTCTCTGGGTCCTAAGATAAAAAGGGAAGAATTTGACCTTGCGTGCGGTTTGTTTCTGCAGTACTCGTAGTAATCGAACACATTTCCATTTATTGGTCATACAAAGGTATGTGTGTGAGTGCTTTCTAATTCTACTTAAGTTTCAACCATGCGAAAAATAATTACAAATGAACATAAGAACCTCCTTCTTTTTTAAGTATAAAGAGGCATATGTGTTAGTCTGACATCTAAGATCTATCTAATATAACAAATTTAATCAAAGTCCGTTACGGAATTAGTCAAGTTAAACATAATACGAGTGTATCCGCAGGCGAAAGCATATGCTTCCAATGTCAGTAGGAAGTGTACCCGTATTATCTAATCGCATAGTATAATATATATCGCATAAAATAGAAAGAAACACCACAGGATGTATCTTTCTATCAATAAAATAATTTTCAAAATCGAGTTAGTGGTATAACATAACAATTCTTAATTGTACTTTCTGTAAATCGTAAGTATGTATTAGAATAACTATATATAAAAACTTGATTTCAAACATAATAATATTTATCGACTCTAGCTGTTGACCATATTTTGTTTGAAAATAAAACGGAATGTCGATAAATAAGTCAACGACAGTGGCACATCTCTAGAGGAGTACGAATAGTAATGACCTCGTTACGCAAAAATAAATCTTATCTGTAGCGAAATACAACTTTAAATTTAATGCGTTTATTATAGTGACATCTAGCGGCGAGTAGCGTAACTTGCTCATTAAACTATTCCATGTGCACTTTAAACGGAAAAAGTAATAAATATGTAAAAAGAGTAGATAAAAAACAACTATATAGTCATTTTTAGTGGTTTATTATCAATTATGCGACGAATGACATATTTTCTACTTTCATTCAATAATAAACTACCAATCGGAACAAAGTTTTCTTAGTGTTACGATATACAATTAACTTGTATTCGTGTGAATTTGGGTACGCTGCACAGTGGAACGAATGTATGGGAGCGGTTGGACGTAGACATGTCCGAAAAATAAGAGTAAAATTATGACAAACTAATGATGCCATCTTATTCGATTACTTAATGCCTTCATAAATTGTGGTGATGAATTTCTTCATAACTCCCATATTTCGGGAGTAATTTGAGAAAATGTGAAATTTTACTATGAAAATGAGTGTATCGAGCTCTCTCCCTCCTGATTCCGGGCTTGTTTCAAGTAGCGATCTCTAATATCGTAATGCTATTACTAAGAGCTATATTTAATACTAAGACACATAGTGCGCCAAATGTGCACTTTCTGGGATAAAAGGAAATGAAAATTTAAAAAAAAAAACGTTTTTTCCCCATTTGTATTTACTTTAAACCGCAGACAGACTTATTAAGAGGTCTATAAATATATTATATATATATACAGAAATATATATTAACAAAAATATTCACAAGAACTGATGAGAGTATGACTTTTAAGTAAGTTGATAATAAATTACCTAGTTTCATTAAAAGTACAATAAATAATTAAGATGTAAGCTCTAATTTACTAAGTTACACATTTTAAAACAATAACATCATTTAATTATCTTCGTCATCATCATCATCATCAATTAATTCAAATTCAGAATCGATGTCCGCTAAATCATTTATGTTAACAAATTCGATATCACTTTTCTCAGAATCCGTAAGCTCATAAAATTCCTTAAAAGAAGATTTTTTTACAAACTTATTTCCTTTTGGACGGATACTTGTAACAAGTGGATCAGAAGACAGTAAAAGATTGTGCATAATATCTTCATTGCATGAGATACTGCTATGCTTTCGAGAATGCCCCTCTCTATATTTTCTAAAATCTTTATTTCTAGCCTCAGATGCCTCTTCGGATAGAAAACCAATGGGCACAATTGACATGTTCTGAACTATGTCTGGCCCATGCATTAAAATTTTATGAAGTGAAGAAGGCATATAATACCATGGGTATAACTCCACGTAAAGCTTAGCAGTATCAAAGCAGAACTCTCGGAATTTAGTTACGTTGATCTTCTCTCCTGATGAAATACACTGCAAGATCACACAGATTTTTCTTAAAAGCATAGCATCTATTCCGGTCAGTTCAGCAGATTTAGTGTAGTTTTCAAAAAATCTCCTTGCCGAGTTGCCATTGTTGGTGGATCCACTGCCTTGTTTCACAACATCGAGAAGTAAGCCCGTTTCTCTTCTTACAGCCTCTTGAACTCTTTTCTTCCTGTCATCAACTTGCCTTTTTGCTATATCACCCCTTACTTGCCATGATTTTATGTCTAATTTGTAGGAAATGTGTAATAAGCATTCCATTGAGCGAATCCAAGCGTGAAGGGTGCTTAAGCTATATTTATACATGTCCTCGTTTGCGTGTTTATCTTTGATTAACTCTAAATTATTCATTTCTTTAGGACAAGCCTTGCATATGTCACACACTGAAGCTGCTGTATTGGATATAATGGAATGAATTTTACCATCAATCATTGTCAACAGCAGTTGGTGTTTGACACTAATTCCATCAGTGATGGTGGATGGAGTTAAGGCTTCAATCTCTGCTTCGATTTCAGCCATCTCTCTCTGCACATTTTCTTTGGTTTCCTTTATAAACTTAAACAATATTGGCCGGCAAAATGAAGTGGAAGATGGTCGCTCGTTTTCCCAAATTGTTACACCTTTTGAGACGAGCCGCAGTGGTACAAGACTAATCATAAAATTACTAGCAAGATCGATTTGCTCATCTTCACTCGTCCTTTGATGATAAATGCTTTGGCTAGATGATCCGTCAAAACCCCATTTGCTGGTCAATACGAGCTGTTGATTGGGATCAACAGGGGTTTCTAACGACCTAATAAGTCTTCTTGAGGTTAAATCCATCAAGGCTTGTAATTTGATTTTTGCAGAGCTCTCTGTAACTGTGAGATCTTCTTTGGCCGGATAGCACTTAATTTTTTCTTTAACCAACATGTAGTAACTCGGGTATTGAAGAGCTCCTTCTTGAGTGTTGAAATCCCGAAGAGTGTTATAGCGCCATTTCGATAAGTTCATCGATACATAAAGAGCCAATGCCTTCAAAGGGGATATTTCCCGTACCTGAATTGATTTACCTTCAATGAAGGCTTTGATTTTTGAGGCCTCTTCTGGATTCTCCGTCAAGTATTTCATAACATAAGCTGTATCGCTTTGTCCTGCCTTTTGAAGCGCCCTTTCGGCCGAAAACATAATTTCAGCGCTGCTACTGCTGCATGAAAGACTATCTTCAGTGCGTCTTCTTTTTTGCCGGTTACTAAGGTCCTCAAAAGATTTACGAGGACTAGGATGTGTACAAGTTGAAGCATCAGATTTAGCAGGAGAAATTATGGGCTCGATGACGTCACTTATATTTTCTGTAGAAGGTTCCATATTTTCATTCTGTAATTCCGGCCATTGAATTGCAGCCTGTAGCCAAATCTCATGTTTCTTCCGAAACTTATCTGTGCTTCTTCCAGACTGTGTCCATTTTGCATAAATGCGGTAGCAAAATCGACGACACCAGTCTTTTAAACTTGTTTCAGCACTTTCACATAACTGAACACAACTGTTATCTTTTAAAACACTGAACAAATAGTTAAAGTCGCGTAAATCTTTATGTGCGCGTGCGCATAAAGCAACGTGAATATCAAGATTTGTATTAAAATTTGGAAAATACATTGCGAGATTAGCTTGGATACAACGAGGTGTAAATCAACACTGATTTTAAAGTTACTAATAGTGACCTATTTATATAAAATCCAGGTATCCCAGGTATCCTTTGTTAAATATTGCAAGGTAATTAGTTATTGTGATAATTAGTAAATGATGCATGCTAAATTAGTGTATTAAGAGCCATTTAGTAATTAAATAATAGCAATGTTCTTATCAGTAATCATTAGTGCATCAGTTTTATATGTAAACCTTAAGTCCCTAATTATATATCCTAATTAGCTTATATCTTCTCTAATTGGCTGCTCAGAAATGTTATTGTAATAAGGTAAACCTTTAGAAAAACGGTTTTAATCAACAAAATAAACAAAAAATAAAAAAATTGTGTTATAAAATAAACATCACTCTTTATCCCAGAAAGTGCACATTTGGCGCACTATGTGTCTTAGTATTAAATATAGCTCTTAGTATTAGCATTATGATATTAGAGACCGCTACTTGAAACAAGCCCGGAATCAGGAGGGAGAGAGCTCGATACACTCATTTTCATAGTAAAATTTCACATTTTCTCAAATTACTCCCGAAATATGGGAGTTATGAAGAAATTCATCACCACAAGTTATGAAGGCATTAAGTAATCGAATAAGATGGCATCATTAGTTTGGCATAATTTTACTCTTTTTTTTCGGACATGTCTACGTCCAACCGCTCCCATACATTCGTTCCACTGTGCGCTGGTTCCGATACTAATGAAGCGTTACACGACTTCTACGTGTTTTTTTTATTCTATGGTCCATCCTAAGGTCCCTAGAATAAATGAAACCGTATTTAGTGGATGATAAAGTCAACCATTGTTTGTTTCTATATTAATTAAACATAATAGCATTATGTGATTTATTAATGGCTAACCTATGGCACATAGCTTCTCTTAGAGGCTATCAGAAGAAATATCGTTGAAAAAATGAGACCCCAAATTACAAAATAGCAGTTTTTGTCACGATTTGACACTTTTACCGACGCCAATCTTTCATTACCAACCATAAATAGTTTAATTTATCAATTTACTCGCTAAATTATGGAATACTATCGAAAATAACCGTTACCTTCCAGTCATATCGCCACTACAAGGTTAGCAATACCAAAACCTACAATTTGGCGGCATATTATATTTTGTCTTCGAAAATAATATTTCTTTAGCACACGATGTGACCTGTCACGTGGGGCGTATGACACGTGACCTAGAACTAAACCGAGCCAGGTGTGACCTATAGGCACTACCAATCAAGTCGATTTTGATCTTATTCGTTTGTCCCGTCTATCATAATAAGTATATTTATACGTCTTTATGAATAAACTTAAAGGGAAGATATATAAACCATGGTAAGATCTGCCGTCTTGTATGGGTCCGAATGTTGGGCCACAAAAGGGATGAATGAAAAGCAATTGCATGTAGCCGAGATGAGAATTTTAAGAGGGATGTATGATGTTACACGGAGGGATAGAATAAGAAATGAGTACATAAGAGGAAGCCTGAAAGTAGCACCGATAACCGAAAAGTTGTGTGGAAATCGGTTGTCATGGTATGGGCATGTGCTAAGGTTGAATGAGGAAAACGTCGTGAAGAAAGTTTTGAGTATGAATGTCGATGGCTATAAGAGTAGGGGAAGACCAAAGAAACGATGGATGGACTGTGTGAATGATGATTTGTTTAGAAAGGGTGTGACTACGGAGATGACGACTAATATAGAAGTGTGTAAGAAAAAGATATGTTGCGCCGACCCCAAATAAATTGAGATAAGGGCGGGAGAATGATGATGATGATACGTCTTTATGAATTAACTAGCTTTTACCAGCGGTTTCACCCGCTTGGATGTCGGAAATTTTAGGACCACGAAAACATACCGGTATACAAAGTATCCTATGTGTTAATATACAGGTTATAAACTATCTGCGTGCCAAAGGAGACCAGTCACGTTTCATACAAAGTTGGGCCTAAAAGCCAAAGTGCCGGAGAAAAAATATGTTTTACCCAGGTCTTTCACCGAATTTATTCAAAGAAAAAAATCCAGTTTCGTGCATTTTAATAAATAAAATTGTATTGTAAACACGGACAGTTGACAGTATTATTGGCGAGAATAAATGCAAAGTGACCTTTATATTTTTGATTTAAAAAAAAAATACTAGAGGAACACTCGCAGCGGTTTGTTGTCATAGTAGGTGAAACCTACTTGTGCAAGATGAAGAAATGGTCGTAGAGATTCGGCGCCATAGTAAAAAATGATAAGAAAAGATAAGTAAAAAATGAAGGACTTTCCCAACCCTGGGTAACACTTTTTTTCGCTGGCCTCGACTTTGGTTTTGGGCCAAATATGGCTGATCTCCTTTCATTCAAAACCGCTCGGCCGTTTTTGCGTGTTTGAGTAATAAACATACCAACCAAAACATTTACAATACTAGTAAAGTTATAAGTAATATTAGTATTAATTAATTAATACATGGTTATTTTGATCCTAATTTCGGCTCTCACGCAATAATTGTTTACTAGAACTCATTGTCTTGCGGTTGAATTGCCCGAAATCCGACAGACCTTAATAACAGCAGTCAAAATAACCAAGTACTAGCTCGCTTTTGCGTCACAAATTTCAAAAGTTAATAACTTAATACAAATTGTGTCGCGAATCAGACAATCTTCAAAATAATATTTCTGTTATTCGAATCGTTATTTATTTCCTGAAAGTTAGTCACGTTAACCCAAAATAACATTAAATGTAGACTAAGTCATTATAAGTTCAAGAGTAGATACCAACCGTCTTATTACAAAACACGAGTTAACTTTAGTTCTAGCCTAAAACTCTAAGTCAGTTTTTGCATTACCAACTTTTCTTCTATTTGGGTTAAAGTTCTTAAGGGGAACCTAGTCGCGAGCTCGAACTCACTGATGGCCCTAGCTAAAAAACACGCTGTCTCACCAGGCATCGTGTCCGACAGAGGTAGTATCAGTGATGAGCAGTTAGACGCTAGTCTACACGCACAACTTTATTGAGTGAGACGCAGGATCATTTATAGTACAACAGGCGCGTAAAAAATTAAGAACAGTCCTTCGGAAGATCGGGTTTTATGAAAAAACCACTGCATAGATCAATGACCAATAAAGTTTATTGAACTTTTCGATATTTGAGCGTTGTCGGTACCGACTCGGTTTTTCAGATTTTACACTCCTTTTATTACTTAAACACGCCCAAAGTTAGGTTAAATTAGCAAGAAAAACGAATCTTTGTGGGCTCCTAACTTTTTAATGGATTTTTATTTTAGTATTCTGTTTCCGTACAGACAATATTAATAATGAGACAAAACCATACCATGTTTAATTTTTGATGTACATTGTCGAACAGTGGAGTAATACACTCCCGAAGTTTGTATGGGAAAAATGTGGACTAGGTTCACCTTAATACAAAAATGATAATTTAGCACTGGACTAAGTTGTCAGTTTTGTAAAAGGGGCTGTATTTCGATTTCAATTAGGTTCTTATTTCAAAAACAGGCTCGATGGTTAAAACCATACCTAAAGAAAAACCTTGTTTTGTAATAAGGGCGCTACTGTCTTGCTAATATTGTGTACATTCGTGTAGAGATTAAACTATCATCTTACTTTCATTATTTAAACTAGCATCTTACTTTAATATTTGCACGCCAATTTATGGCGAAATCTGTCATCGCACTAACAATTTATGTTCCTACTACCATCTTTTGTACCGCGTACTGCAAATAAATAACTTCGACTTTGACTTTGACTAATCAATCATCAAAACATATACTTAATAAAAATGTAACGGATCGCTGTCTGTACATGGAAGACATATGAGAAAAAATATTATTGAGACCTTTATCAACGCAAATAGCACTCAAAACAATGATAGTTAGAATTTTTGTCTGTTTGTCTGTTTATCTGTTTGTCTGTGCGTTTGTGCACGATAATAACAGAAACGGTTTATCCGATTTAGATTTGGTTTCCACTAATATATTGTGGTAAGTTTCACTTAACATTTTAGCGTTTGTTTCATGTCAATCGGTTTATAAATAAAAAAGTTATGCCAATTTAAAGAATCACGTCGAACATTTGTTAAATTATCTATATCTATCTAATATAGGTAAATACATTTTGTTAGTCAGCTTTTTAAACGCTTTATGCCTTCGAAGTACCATGTTATCATAATTCGGTAGGAGCATACTTAAAATAGTTGTCAGCTAGAAAGCGTTTTAAGCCGTCAAAGTACTAGGTTGTCATAACTCGGCAGGAACACAGGTAATATAGGTAATTGTGTCAGCTAGAAAACGCTTTATGCAGTCGAAGTACTAGGCTGTCATAATTCGGTAGGAGCACGCCTAATATACTAGGTAGCTTTGTCAGCTAGAAAACGTTTTATGCCTTCAAAATACCAGGTTGTCGTAACTCGGTAGGAACACACCTAATATAGGTAATTGTGTCAGCTAGAAAACGCTTTATACAGTCGAAGTACTAGGCTGTCATAACTCGGTGGGAGCACACCTAACATAGATGTGTCATCTAGAAAGCGCTTACATTTGAACATAATAATTTATATGTTATAACAAAATTAATAACGTAATAAACCAATTAAAAATCCTCTTAGAACTATTTTCGATTTCTACGCGGACGAAGTCGCGGGCAAAAGCTAGTCCTACTACAATATCCTGACTAATATTATAAACGCGAAAGTTTGTATGTATGGATGTTTGTTACTCTTTCACGCAAAAATGGCCGAACGGATTTGGATGAAATTTGGCACACAGATAAATTAAAACC
Organism: Polymixis lichenea; assembly: GCA_949091785.1. Taxonomy (NCBI): domain Eukaryota; kingdom Metazoa; phylum Arthropoda; class Insecta; order Lepidoptera; family Noctuidae; genus Polymixis; species Polymixis lichenea. The sequence continues at coordinate 20,860,500 of OX420944.1, forward strand.
TGGATTATCACATGATGTACTTTTTATCCCGGTATTACGTTCCTATCGGACAATTTCCGACATAAATGCGGGTGAAACCCCGGGCAAAAGCTAGTATTGTAAATGAGAAAGTTTGAACGTTGCAAGTTTGTTGTTACTTAATCACGCAAAAACGGCCGTATAGATTGGGATGAAATTTTGCACACAGATAATTTTCAACCTGGATTAATCAAAGGATACTTTTGATCCCGGTAGTACGTTCCCGTGGGATGGGATTAATTTCCGGCCTCAACGCGGGCGATGCCGCAAAAACTATTTCATAATAATTTTGTTCCGATGTTCAGTTTTTTTTTTTTGCGTAGAACCCCTTATATACCTATATTATATACTTTTGTGTAACAAAAAATAATATGTTCCAGCAGTAAATAGATAAGAGAAAGTCATTGAATAATTATGGAACCGATTGTGCTTGAATTAGGAAACCGAATTTAGATATGAATTTAAATTTTACCTACGAACTAACTTGTGATTATAGTTATTAGGAGTTTACAGTTTCGCATAATTTGATGGGGCTTGTGGCGTAGTAATAATGGGTCGATAGATCAGGTTAAGCTATGCTGGCCTCGGTCAGTCAAAATCAAAATCAAAAGTCATTTGTTCAAACTAGGCTGAGAGTCAGCTCTTTTTGAGAGACAGTCCCCCCAAGACGCCCGCCCTTCACCACTTCCTAGTGCTTTAGTTGGGAAGAAGAAGTGGCGCAACAAACTCCCCAGCAGCACAGCTGTCTGTTAAGTTAGAAGAACTTGATTCTATACAATAGTAGGTAATTAACATTACGAAACACATAAAAACATTAAATTTACCATATGTCAGCTACCACAGGCCTACCAACAAAACATTGAAAACATAGTACTGAAGTAGAAATAAACTGAATTATACAGGCAAATAAAATAAACCATTATATGAACTAACATAATTATATAACCTGTCAATAGTCAAGCTAATACTGGTGAAAGAACACGAACATTGTCTTGAGTTAATCACAGCGACCAACAATTATTATCGTTTAAGTAGGCATTGATAGAATAGTATGCCTTTGAACAGAGGGTGGATTTTACTTTAGCTTTAAATGCATTAAAATGCAAATCTAGCAAAGAAGAGGGAAGTTTGTTATAAAAAGTTATACCAAGACCAACAAAAGAGTTATGAACCTTATGAAGCCGGTGAAAGGGAACACGTAGTTTGTCCTTATTTCTAGTATTAATATTATGAATATCACTGTTTTTAGTATACAAGTGTATATTTTGCCTAACATATAAGATGTTGGCCAAGATGAATTGCGATGCAACCGTGAGAATCCCAATATCCTTAAAAAAAACTCTCAGAGAAACTCTAGCACCTAGTTGGTAAATTGCTCGAACAGCTCGTTTTTGAAGAACAAAAATATTTTGAATGTCAGCTGCTTTGCCCCATAGCAAAATGCCGTAGGACATAGCGCTATGATAATAACTAGTGGCTGCTATCCGCCAATAAACTAACCGAGCTGTATCAACGTCAGCGCATTGTCTTACTTTTGTGACGGCGTAGGCAGCCGAACTGAGCCTGCCCGCTAGGCTTGATATATGTAATCCCCACTGAAGTTTGGCATCTACTGTTAATCCCAGAAAAACTACCGAGTCTACAGTTTTAAGCACCTCATTATCTAAGACGATGTTAGGTCCTAGATTCTTAACATTCGGCAAGGCGAACTTGATACATTTCGTTTTCTTGGCATTGAGAACTAGTTTATTTGTGGTTAACTAATGCATAACCATTGAAAGTGCGCTGTTTACGTCGTCAAAATCTTGTCTGTTCCTGTCTACTTTAAAGATAAAAGAGGTATCATCAGCAAACAGTACAACGTCACAGATACCCTTTAAATAGTATGGTAAGTCATTAATATACACTAAGAATAAGAATGGTCCTCGTATTGAGCCTTGAGGTACACCTAACTGAACTGGTAGCCCGGAAGATTTCACACCATTAACATCTACAAATTGGTGCCTATTTTGCAAATAAGAACTTACTACATTGAGAGCTTCGTTTTGAACACCGTAATGACGTAGTTTACGCAACAGCGTGTCATGGTGCACACAATCAAAGGCTTTTGGCAAAAAAAAACTACAATTTTCGTATTTCATTTTCGCCTATGCACATCCTGCTTGTTCCCTTTAATTTCTAATTTTATTATTGCTGTTATAGCGACAATATGAAAAAAAAGGATTAAATTAAAATATTAATACTATGTAAAAATTTCAACTGTTTACTTATTACTGTTCATGAGATACACCTCACTGACAGACAGACAACGAACGGTCAGCGGAGGCTTAGTAATAGGGTCCCGTTACCACTCTCTGGGTAAGGAACCCTAAAAAGGAAACAGTTAACAGCAATATAAGACAGATCTACCCACATAATTGGTCGTTATGAATATCGGATACAATTTGTATTCCGTCCAGTTCATACATATAATATTTTTTGCTGCGGTATCTACCCAACAAACAACATGAAATAACGCGTCCCGAGAATACTAGATTTCATTCCCGAAAGGAGAAAAAAGATTTAACAAATTGTATTACACCACCAACAAAATTTAAACCTTGAGGTTGAAAAGATAGAGTTTAAATTCCGCTGTGTGGTTTGGTTAAAATGGATGCCCAACAATTCTGTTTGCGCCTTGACAATGATGTGTCGCTTAGATTTTATCACAAATGCTTTGCAGTCATTAGTGAGTGCACGGGACGATTCTTTTAATTCCTACCCTCTTTGTTTCAAAAACTTCACAAATAATGAAGGATTCGTCATTACGAGGAATATTTTAAAAGAATGCTACCGAAATACGATAATCTGTAGCTTTCCCGAAGTTATAGTGTTTTGTTCGGAAAAGCGACTTTTTATGTAATGCTGTAAGTGGTGTGGGTGGGTGGTTGGCAATACAGAATTTTCCTATTTTTCGTTAAAAATAAACCCTTTTGAAACCTCAGGTAACCTTTCATTTGAGTGAAGTATTCATGGAATAGGCAGTTTTGTACACCCACGTCATTTCCATGTTAATAAGTTTTTGGATAATATTATGTTGGTGTTGGATTTTGGCCTAACCAGAAGTTGTTGTGTATCAATACTTCGCTTCGAAGTCGCTGCCATCAGTTTGAACGTGATCAATCATAAGGTTATAGAACAGCGTAGAGCTTCTTTGACCATTTTCAAGCCTTTTTATTTTTGAAGATATTTAATTTATGAAAATAAGACATAATCTTTTAATCTGTACAAATAATTAAAAATATACCTACATACAAATGAACAAAATTTTCTGTTTGTATTTTTTTATAACAGCTTTTTACTGAATCCTTAAGATAGTATATATGGTACATATAACAAAAGAAACAATAACGGGACTTTCACTGGCAGATAGCCGATATTATAAGGAGTAACATGGACTATTTTACTATTTTTAGTCCCTTTAGCACGTTCCCTTAGGATAGTTGGCGAAGAAACCGCAGACGAAGCCGCGAGCACAGCTATTCAATCATAGAGACTTAGAGCTTCAGTCAGCTAGGAAATGCCGGCGCCACCCAGCTTTAAAACATTGACCAACAAAATATTGATTGTTAAATTGTCTTTAAAGATCTACTTACATAGGTATAAGTAATTCATTTAATTTCATTTCATTTCTTCTTTGATTATTTTAATCCTTTTAATTTTCTGAAAATAAGACATAAGTTTTTAAAAATAAATAACATCTACACGAAATTATCATCATCTTTCCCCCACTTGAATCATTTGGGATCATAATTATATCTGCATGTGTATCTTCGTATTCTTTCTTTTCATCTGTTCCATATTTTATACAATCCATCAAACATTTCCATGGCTTTGCTTATAAATAGAACCATTGTGTCAATAATATTCAGGTTAATATCAAACAACACAATTTATGTAGTAACAACATCAATACATACCATTATCGAATTCATTGTTTCGTGGAACAGACAAATAATCAACAAACATGTATGTGACAATTAAATAGAGAAGCCACAGAAGGTACGTAGCTACGCAGAAATCCTTCGAGGTCAAATATGAACTGTTGCTAAGTCGTGGTCCACATAGACGTAATAAAACCGAAGCGCGATTTTATCGTGCACCGAATTTTCAAATCGAACAGTGTGTATTTTCGACGCGCTGAGACTCACTTGCACTACACTCTGTTCGATTCTTAATACTCGGTTCAACACCGAGAGTTGAAAATGATGTTGAATTATGTTGAACAGTGTGAGATTTATTACATCCGTGTTCACATGGTCGTAATAAAATCACAGCGGCATTTGTCGTGCACTTAATCTTCAACGCACTGCTTAGCGCTGAGAGTTGAAAATCGAACAGTGTGTATTTTCGACGCGTTGGGATGCACGTTGATGTAAAGTGCATCCTAGCGCGTCGAAAATACACACTGTTCGATTATAAACTCTCAGCGCTAACCAGTGCGTTGAAGATTCAGCCGCGATTTTATTACTTTGGAACGTAGGCTAATATTAACTGTTGCTAAGAGGTCTCGAGTAACGCTGGCGCGATTGCTCACTAAATTTAATTAAGAGTAAATAAACGTACTAGCGCTGGTACTTTTAAGTTAATTAAAATAACCATTAGTGGCAATACTTGAGGTGCGCTAAGGTAGCCCGCCAAAATCAATTTTGCTTACGTTTTGTGTATTTACAGCGCAATGTCAGCGCTTATATGAACTTAGAGTGTTGTACCTATTGATGATTTAAAAAAAATGTAAATAGTTGGCGCCTAATCTTCGAAATTCGAACATAATTCATTTAAAAATCAATAATAATTGAAAATATTAGCTTTCTGCACTCTTTTTCTATATAAACTTTAACTGGCTAAAAAGTTCCATCTTTTTTAATTAAAGTTCACTTTTTAGGCAGTCGGGTTTTCTGATTTTGTAAATTATTTTTTCACTTTGGCAACTTACCCACAAACATTTTAAAATTGATTGCAAATCCTTTTAACTTACCCAAAAGCCTTCAATATATATAAAAAATCCTGGAAAAAATGACAAAGATGATTGCGTAAATGGTACTAATGCTACTGATTTCCAATTCTCCGAAAAGATACGGCGGGCGTTATGAACGCGCGTTCCAACCGCTCGCGTTTTATAAACATCCTAAATAAACATTGTTAGGAGTACTTGCTTAGTTTACTCTGTCATCAAAATTTACTCAACCTTGATTGAATTATAACCCGAGACGATAAAATATCCTTTTTGTGACAACAGGCCTTTTCTTGGCATTATGTACCTACCTAATAAGATTCTAGTCTTGCGAACTGAGAATCAAAGAGTGTATTAGAGCTTCATCCGGTGGTAGTAATTTGTTACACTTTGTTTTTGTTAGTCTTATCTTCCTATATTTTATCATAGTTAAATCAAATGAAACTTTTTTTATCAGATTTCAAAAAAAGGAGGAGATTCTCAATTCGGTTGTTTTTTTTTGTTCAAGGTCATGTAGGATTCATATTCCGGTCTAATCGGATGCAACTGAATACTAGTATTTTACATGGAGCGATTGCTTATTTGACCTCCACAATCTTTCCAACCAATCTTACCAAGGGGTATCGAGTTACTGGATAACAACAATACCCCTTTGTAAGACTGGTTGTCTAACTTTTGAGCTTCTGACTATCCGTATTGACTGTCAAAGATCTACAAATAACAGCTGGAACCAACGGGTTAACGTAGTTTCCGAAGCACGGAAGGGTCTCGATTTGCAACAGATGGTCACCCATCCACGAACCGACCGCAGCAAGAGTAGCCTAGCATTCAATCCACCCGTTTGGCTATTAAAATTTAGCAATTTAATAATTCAATCAAAATCTCAAACTAAAGAAGGATTATTCCTTCAAAACTTCACTGATCCTTAGGAGGATAACACGAATATAACAATTAATTACTAGTTAACAAGAGGCGGGCTTAACTAAGAAATAATTAAGGCTTGGGTACTGTAGTGACCGGCGACTCAATTAATGAAGGTAATTGCTCTGTGTTGGACTAAGGAACTCTGTATATGATAAAGGTTATATGTGCAGCTAATACTGTGATGCTAGAGAGCTTTTGTTGTGGATGTTGTGTTCGTACAAGCCTTTGTCTACATTTATTACCTATTCACTATTCAGTAAATAGCATCTGCCTAGCCTTTCCCCAACTATGTTGGGCGGGAGCGACTGTCTATCTGACCTCTAAAACTCAGTTACTGGCTAATACCCTTTGGTAAGACTGACCATCAAACTTTCGAGCTTCTGACGACCCGTAACGTCTGTCAAAGATCTACGAATGACAGCTGAAACCAACGGTTTAACGTGCTTTCCGAGCCATGGAGGGATATTGGTATTGTTGCGTGCCACAATTAATATCTAGTAACAATAGTTACCACTAGCGCCATCTATTATCGAGTAGCAGAAATAATAGAGTCCAGATCTTTCTAGAAATCTCAATGCTAGAACTTTCTAGAACTATCGACATCTGTTCAGTCGGGGCCGGTATTTGCTCGAACATTCTAGATGCTTCTACAGTAGAAGGTTCTGGAACTATCCGAAGACACTATAAAAGCCCGGAAAGGATCGCGACCCGGGAGTATTGGTCACTTTAGTAAATTGACTGTTAAATGACAAATGGTAATTCTTTATGAAATATGTAAAACAAAATATGACGCAAAGAAGAACACGTTGAGACAAACAGAAAAAAGAACAAGGTGACTCAAAATTTTTGCGTAAAATGGTCTTTTTCAATCGTAATAAAATGCCTACTTATAACGAAAACTGAAAAAAATAAAAAATAAACTAAAAGATTCCCTGACTATACAGTGTATTTTTTTAAATCCTAGACGTTGTCACGCACAGCTCTACCGACCGTGTAGCCAACGCTGCCTGACCTATTTTTAAAACAAAGGTCCCTAAACCCGTTTATTCAGGTAACTAACTCCATAAACATGGCTACGTGTTTCCGTTACAGATCTAAATAATTGCCGACCTGTTTCTTTGTTAAACGCTTCTTTATTCAGACTGGATTCGGGATGATAGGACTAATTATTTTTGGCGTCCTGTTTTGTTCTTAGGTTTGAAGTGTTTTTTAGTGTTTTTTTTTACACGCTTTTTATTAGTTTCACCTGTATGTTTTTATGTTTGTTTGTAACCGACTCCATTGGACTTGATTTTGACCCACTTCAAACAGTTAGATTTCATTTAAACTTTGTAGACTTATCGAGGACCGATGACAATTCAATAATTAAAAAAAAAAACTGAAAAGTCACGTTTTTTGTAGTTAGCACAACTAAAAAATAGAAAATAATTTAAAAAAAAGTGTGGGGTGCTTGTAATTAATGGATTATAAAAATACCTCAAAAAGCACCCCGCGCTTTTTTGAAATTATTTTCTGCTTTTTTAGATGCGTTTTAAAGCGTGTTTTTTGAATATTTTATCTATTATTTATTTGCGTCTTGTTTTGTTCTTAAATGTAATTAGGTTTGAAGTTTTGTTTCAGTGTTCTTTTTTGTGTTGTTCTTCTTAGCATGCAGTAGCGATCTATGCAAGGTGTAACAGAATAAGCGCAAGTACTGTGAGTAGTTTGTTCATAATTGACTACTGAATCGATTTCAGTGGACTTTGATTTAGGTTTTTTTTTTCAAAAATTGCGTAATTTGCAATTACTGACCGCCGATTGTGCCTAAGAAAATTAAATCTTATATTTAGGCGATAAGACTTTAAGTGCATAGGGTTAACGCTATTTTCTAAATAATAAAAGATTGCTTTAAAAAAAGTTTCGGTCATTGTATTATACTTTTAAAGCAATACTCTAATGGTTGGGTTGGGTTGTATGAGGTATTATGTTAGTTATATTACACATTGTATAGTCAGCCTAGAATTTAGCTACGAGCTTGACACTATCAGTAGCGTCCATCAAATCGTGTAGTGTGAGGACAACAGGACAGTCTGGACACGATATTAAGTGCCCCATTGATTGTGGAACAGACCCACATTTACACTCCGGGGCGAAGGCATCTGTGATTTTCCACCTGAACAGGTTTTGTTAGCCTTGGCCGACCTGAGACCGAAATCTAATTAAATACTTCTAGATAAGAGTGGGCAACTCATGTCCAGGTGTGGGATTTTCAGCAGGAGGAACGAATGGTTTTGGTTTGAAGCATTTTTGTCTTTGGAAGGCCTATAACGACACAAAATAGAATATACCTAAATGGTAAGTGTGACTGTTAGTCAATTTACAAGTTGTAACTTAAAAAAAAAACAGAGTAATGAGAGACTGTGAACAAGACAAAACTGCCAAAAGAAAAGTTCAAAAGAGAACATCAAAGTTAAAAATAAAAATACATAGGTATTATGATATAACCACTATAGGTACTGAAAAGATTGTCCAATAAGTTTTTCAGTGTTATCTAAATAATTGCCTGTAATAATATTATATATTTTTTACTATTGTATGGTAAAACTCGTTGAATACATCAATTACAACTGTTGAGTTTTAAAATCAACTTAGGTACTTCAAATATTCCAAATAGGCTTTGTTAAAAAAAGTATGAACAATTTAATTTTAGTACCTGCACTATGAGTTGATTTACAGCGAATCAAAAATGATTTTGTAGTGAAACGAAATTATTTACCCAGGTAAAGTAAAATAACTGAATACTGTACTTTAAAATTGCTTAGAAATAAATAGGGCAAAGAAAAATACTCTAAATATACCAGCTGCTCCTTGTCTGCAACTTGTAATTTAAGATAAGTTACGCTTCTAGTTTTCTAGTTGTAATAATTCAAACTTTATTCATTAGAATCTACTTGAAATTTCCTCGAGGTATTAATTATTGTTACAGATAGCTTCAGATTGTGTTAATTTGTCAACAGAATACTAGTTTTCTCGGAAATAAGACGTATGTCTTTTGTCTTTTTATAAAATCTTGAGCAAGATGGAGCAGAGCTCAAACAAAATGGTTGCCGAGAAACGGTCTACGGCTGGTACAGACCAGGGAAGCAGAAAATAAAAGGAAGATCTGCTTAGCATTGGGTGCTAAGCACAAGGCTGTCAACAATGATAATGGTGATGAATTCTTAAATACATTCAATACGAAACTATACCGTACCTACGGAGGAATACAGAACATAATCATTTGCCTAGCCTTTTCCCAACTATATTTGGGTCGACTTCCAGTCTAACCGGATGCAGCTGAATACCAGTATATTACATGGAACGACTGCCTATCTGACCTCCACAACCCAGTTACTGGATAATACGATACCCGTTAGTAAGACTGGTTGTCAGACTATCGGGCTTCTGACGACCCGTAACGACTGTCAACTTTGCACAAATGTTAGCCGGGACCAACGGCTTAACGGGCTTTCCGAGGCACGGAGGGGCTTGTTTTGTAAAGATGGTCACCCATCCACGGACCTACTGTGTCAAGCGTCGCTTAACCTGATCAGTTGAAGAGCGACTCCAAAAGGAAGAAGGAAGACATAACGAATTAACATTATTTCATGCTTAATTTTTTGCGCATTATTGTAGATAATCTTTGGTATGAGTTCTATCATAGTTCATGTAGGAGCCTTAGGGAGGGAGCCCCCTGTACCGGAATCGGGTAATAAAATTGAATAAATGTTCCTAGAAAATCGTCCTACGAGTCTATTTCAATCTTCTTTCTTTACTTGTCTTGTACTCGGTTTCTGTACTTGGTTTAAATAGGTTGATTTTACTTATGTAGATTCTTTTACATATTGTGAATGAGAGAACGTTGTAAGCCTACAGTTTCTATTCTTTATTTTCATCCCTATAAGTACCTGGTACTTATTGACAGGCCTGCCCTGTCTTCCCATACCTAATATCACTGGAATTTGAAAACATTATAAAAGCCAATTATTTTTAAAAGAGTAACCGTGGAGTTTCTTGCCGGCACATCTCCATAGGAAGCGACAAATTGTAACCGTGCACCTAGCTTCTGACGTTTCATAAGTGCCCTTGCAGGTCTATGTGAAATAAAATATTTTGATTTTGATTTTTTTGATTTTGTCAGTCAAATCTCTCTCGCCTACTGTCTTTTCTACTATTCGATTTCTAAATCATCTCAGCAGCCCGAATGTGAGTAGAGTAATTTTATCGCCAGCATGTCCAACTTAAGGTCGTCTTTTGCAAACAAACTTTGCAGTATATATCACTGATGTATTGTGTCACTGACGTCCCTTTAATACTCACTGCTAGTAGTTGTTGTAGGTGGAAAAAGATTTCTGTCTATCCCTAAGAGAAATACAGGCGTAATGTCGCGTTTTGCCACGATCATAACAATGACTTTTGGACAAAATACTCATGTTATTTATTCAATTTTAGGATCTATCGCAGGACGATTGGCGATTATTTGTGAACGAAGACAAACAAAATTATAGCTTTGTCACAACAGATGAAACTGGATAGTTCTTATTAGTTGACTCACACGAATTTACTCGCTCGAAACGGGCAAATCGACACTTGTATATGGATACATATAATATATATAATACCTACGCGTAAAATGTCAATATTCAGAACATCGAAAATTTCAATATCAAACGACCATATAACCGTAAATGAAAGTACTTTGTTTTTTGGTTGGGTAATCAATCATCAGTGGAGCGGGAGGGCGTGTCATACTTTTATTGACTAAAACCCACCCGTGTTCCCTCAGTTGCCTGTGTGCCAGGGGCCGCAGTATCTCTTTCGAACAACCCGCACCCCTGGCAGGCATCGGCTCTAGCGGGCCCCATCAGTTGTTGCTGACATCTCTTTGAGGTGCGCGTGGAACACAACGCGCCGTCGACCCGGGTTTGGTCCTTACCGGACAGCGAGCTACCCATCACTCGCAGTCCGCAAGCCCGCGCCTACACGTAAAGACTATCGACATTTTTAATCATTCGATATTTTAATCCTTCGGCATTTCAATCTTAGACATTTTAAGCTTAGGTTTAACAACTTTCGTTATTTCGATACAATCGATATTTAAAATTTCGATGTTTTGAACATTGACATTTTACCCATAGATATTTTAATTTTCGACGTTCAAAAATGCACCCTTTTAAAAAGTAAATTATTTTTAAGCGAGTAGAAGGTTCTTAAGTCATCTGTATGTTTGTTTTTTTTAACCCATGTATTTTCCGCGATAATTCCGGCAATTGTTGATCCATTTTAAAAATTATGAATCATAATCATAATAATCTTTATTCACGAATAAGAGACAACCATGCAGAGAAGAGAAGATTATTTCGAAGATAAAGTTTAGACAACAGCTGGAGAATGTGAACGTGATGCTAGATTGTAACGATAGCTTGGTTGTCTTCGGACTGATTCGCCCTATCCCCTCGTACTAGTATATAACTGTATCCCGAGTGGATAGTCTTCCTCAACCATAGAACAGATTCCCACAAGGTTCCAGTAAAAAGTCACATACTTATGTAGTTAAGCAGATTGATTACATACTGTATAGGTAGTAAATCATAGTACAGTTATATTAATTGAGTTACAAGATTGGAAATGTCTGTGTTGTTATGTGTTTGAGTATGGGTATAGGTATATGTGTGTATGTTTTATGTGTGTGTCTGTAGGTGTATAGTTATGTGTGCTTTATTATTTTTGTGTCTTATTCATACCAATTTTATAAGCAGATTTTCAGTGCTGTGGTAGTCTAGTGTTTTCAAGTATTTATCTATAGTTTCCTTGCACGTTTGACTATCAAGATTCTTTAATTCTAGATCTTTACCTATTATTATATAAAATGCCTCGTGAATACGTGTTTAGTCACTTTGTGTAAGTATCTTGGTAATTTTCTAATACAAGAAGTACCTATTACAATTTCTGGGGGGTCTGTTACAATTATATATTATTTAAAAGTTTTGATTTACCCGTACCGGGTGAGCAATTTCGTGCGAATCGACTCATAAGCCCTCACGACGCTACCTAATCAAAATAATTCGCGGAGACTTGTTCTAGGAAAGTTCGAGAGTCCTACAACAGTTGCCATAGTAACAGGGCATTATTTAATTCTAAAAACTGCATAGTTCTACATGCCAGTATAACTAGAGTTGCTACAGGAGCCTTACCAATATTTTAGTGTCTATTTATGACTACACTATAACTAAACTAACGCCCTTCTTCGCGACTTGGCAACATCGAGATTCATTATTATATTCATCATCATCATAATTTCAGCCAAAAGACGTCCACTGCTGGACATAGGCCTCCCCCAAGGTCCACTACTTCGACCGGTTCTGTGTTTCCCTCATCCAGCGAAATTCTGTGGCCTCCACAAGGATTAGGACTCCGTGTATTGCCGGAAGTAAAGAAAAGCACGAATCAATTTCTTCCCGTGGGTGTCATAAAAGGTGACTAAAGGATTTACCTGAGAATGGGCAGCAGCGTTCTCTATACATTTTACCACCATACTGCGATCGCCAATCCGACTGCCAAGCGTGGCGATTATGGCAACCGGTGACATTATATTGTTATGATACTTTGCCCAACCTCGGAATCAAACCCGAGACCTCATGCTCAACAGTAGCGCTTGCGACCTGTGGACCAACGAGTCAGGCATATGGTATATGCTACGGAATTTAACACATACTACAAAAATGTTACTCCATCTTTGTTTTTCTCATAAGGGAAAGTGTAAACGCCACAAATATTTTACTTTTAATATGTCGTATATCAGTTTTATGGGTGGGCCTACTATTCGCGGTTGTACCTAAGGTTATTGACCCCCTGCGGTTATGGAGTGATGGAAGGACCATAATAAAGGAGATGGCACTTGTTTCGGCTTCAAACTGCTTGTTGGTTGCGTCTTGTGATCCTCAAACTCTCGTATTCCTAAAATTTCTGGAACGAAATTTTCTGGAGATACTGACATAGCTTGAAAAAGCAAGAGTTTGAAAAGCTGAAGTGGCAGTGCGCTAGCCATCACTTTTGCCAGGGGTGCGGATTGTTTGAAACAGATACCGCAGCCCCTGGCACACAGGGAACACGTGTGGGTTTTACTCAGTATAAGTCTGACACGCCCTCCTGCTCCACCCAGAGCGGGAGAAGTTATTTGATGAAATCGCACCCAAAAAAGAAGCTAGCCATCACTATCTCTATAACAAATATACTATACCTATATACACAAACCTTATATTATATATGTCTGTACATAATTATACATATATATAATAATTATACACCCAATTATACATCTAATAATTTTATTATAATAATGAATTGAATTGCTTGCATTTGTACGTAGCCCTCTTCCTCTCTCCTAATTTTGTTGTGTCCGACAGGGTCTATATTGATCTCACTGTTTGTACCATCTATGTAAAACATATGGAATGCAATAAAGAATTGAGTAGGTATTGAGTATTGAAGACAGAAAAAATAAATAAAATGTTATTTATAAATTAGCTTTTACCAACGGGTCCACTGGCGTGGAGATCGAAAATTATCTTACGGAAATAGACAGCCGCTAGTCTGTTTCCGTGAGATAATTTTATCTAATGTGTTAATTCAGCTTATAAAATATCTGTGTGCCAAATTTCATTTAAATTCATTCCGACGTTTTTGCGTGTTTGAGTAATAAATATACAAAATTTTCACAATTATATTATTAGTAAAGCATGACTAAACTAATCAATTCACTATTTATTATCTATAGGTTATTATTCTTCTTATTAAAAACAAAAACATGCCCTCCAAAATAATAATCAATATTCAAAAGAATTTATAAGCTTCGTATTGAAATTCTATTTATAAACCCTTTGTTGTAAAAGAGGTTTATTTTGTTTGAGCCTGTAATAGAAAACAAATATTTATCTTTAAGGCATCTTTGGAGTTGCGGGAGAGACGACCCATTTTAGCTATGCGGGTAACATGGGTTCAACGTTTATCACGACCCCCCGCTGTCTTCTTTACCTATGTATGATAAAGCACAACTTTTCTTCTGTTTTTGTTAAATTGAATTTCAAGATTAAAAAGTAAGTTTAAAAACGATTACTCGACGAGAAACTAAAGAAATACGGAATAACTACAGTCTAAAAAGTAAGAAACAAAAAAATATTCCCATTTGTAAGCCGTGATCGTATGCCACTTTGCCCTAAAGCTTATGATCGCTTAGAACTGTTAGACTGTATTATTTCGCTATGGTAGTTTTCCGGAGAGAGAACTCGAGAAGTTACCACATCCAAAGAAGGTAACAGGAGTGCAATTTACCCACTCCCGGCTATTTGTAAAAACCCATTAAAACGATCAATCATACTAAAAAATAAAAATAATAGTTTCCAAAACTAAAATGTTTAAAGGATTGAGTTGATAGAGAAAGATTAGAGAGTGATTAACCTTTAAATCCTGGTGATACAGACACAATACATTTTCTATTGTGTGGGCACCTATCGGTGCCCTCCCGGACGTCACCGGTCAAAAAATTATGAAAATGATTGCTATAAATATTTTATTGACAAATGATGAATGACACGCGCCACTATACTGATTGCGCAACTTCTTCCCAGCTAAAGCACTAGGAAGTGGTGAAGGGCGGGCGTTTTGAGGGACTGTCTTATGTAATTTTGACGTTCAAAAAGTGCTGACTTGCAGCCTAGTTTGAATAAATGACTTTTGATTTTGATAAAAGTAGTGATTATCAAAATACCGTAAAAGGAACCCTACGCATTTTTACGTTAAAATCTACTTTATACTTGGGTTTTCTATTGATGCGTGTTTCTTAGTTTTTTAACTATTATTTTTCTTAATTTATTGCAATATCTGGTTTATCCTTTGTAATCTTACTCCAGGTAACCTAATCAGTAGTCAGTCTACCTCTCCATCGTTTAATAATCAGTAAACATTCTTGGCTCAGATTCAAAATGTACCCCATTTCGCGTCATTTCCAAACCGCACACAATGCATAATTTCATAGATATGTAGAGCAGGACTCTTTGAGGTTGTCACGTTATTTGCTGTCCCAATTCTGAACGGAATGGAACTGGAACAGTTGACAGTTCCACTAAATGCCTCATTTTTATTTTGTTTTTCAATTACATTTTCAAATCCGGGACAGTGATGTTTAAATACGTTTAGTCTCAGCCAAAATATGTTAGTGACCTTAAGGGCTACTTTTGTCTGCTCATTGGAAAAATGGAAACTGTTGTGCCGAATTAATCATCATCATCATAATCATTTCAACCGGAAGATGTCCAGTGCTGGACATAGGCCTCCCCAAATTTGTGGGGCTTGCCAAAATTGCCACGCTTGGCAGGCGTGTTGGCGAGCGCAGTATGGTGGTAAAATGCATAGCGAACACTGCTGCCCATTGTCTAGTAAGTCCCGTAGTCGCCCCCTACGACACCCACGGAAAGAGATGGGATGGGATGGTGCTAGACCGGATGCTGAAATGCCGAATTAAGTCCACATTTCTACGGACGTACCTACCTACTAAAATCACGTTGGGTTTTTTCGCGCACTGGATCGTGAAACCAGGGCTTATCGCCTGGAGTTGCAAATCGAACACTGTGTTTTTTCGATGCGCTGACACTTACTCGCGCAGCTCTCTGTTCGATCTCAATACCCGGTTCAATATCGAACCCCTTTTGAAAATCGATTGCGCGAAAAAATTACGCCGCGATTTTGTTACGTCCGTGAGAACGTCGATTTACATTTTGGATTGGGCGGTAATTTTAGTATCGCAGAATGACATTCAGCCATGTTCTTTACATGTGAGAACGAATTAAAAATGCGACAAACCATTAAAAAAGTTTTAGGTTGATGTCAACTCGACATAGCTCAAATTATAAACTATTTTAATCTTTGTTATCAAGTTAATAAATATAGTTTTCCATGCAATATTCTGCTCAGTGTCGTAGCTCCAAGGCTAACCATGGCCCATCTTGCACTGCATGCCACAGGGCGTGTACAGCCACGAAGAACCTTATGCGAATGGTGTTAGCGTTCTAAGTTACAGGACCAAAAAGGAAATGCAAATTATATTTGCTATCGACACATTAAAAAAGAAGAAGAACTGTGTCCTGATTGAATAAACATTAAAAAAAATACTGAATTAAGACTTTTTTTAAATTTTAAAAACAATACGAACTGCATTCATAGAATTTTAAATAATCGCCCGTCAGAACCGGATATCAATACTGAGTAGGCATTTACACACGAGTTAAGTAACTAGAGCATATTATACCTAAAGGTGCTGTCTACATGTGTGATATTCGCGTGAAGAAAACCTACATAACATTATGCTGCGTGTAACTTTAACTTGTGCATTTATTTACACTTTACTTAGGTAACTCGATGCATTTTAACGCGGTGTCCTGCGTGAGCGACGAATACGACGCAACGCGACGCGACACGATACGATGCAATGCAACGAGATGCTACACGCGACGAATGTCCTACGTGATTTTAGTCATTACTTCTCGAATCATGGAGAAATACAGTACAATTTTGCTTGAAAGTTCATATTTAAAGTACAGAAATTTAAAAAAAATGTCTTAAAAAGCACAGAAAGAAAACAAATGTAATATTTTTACAAAGAATCATATTTGCCGAGTACCATCATTTATATCCAAAATTAATAAACGATTCCTATAATGTTTATGTTTCTTGTCCCACAACAATCTTTGTTCACGCGCTGCGGCGATCAACCCTTCTGAATCAACCATTTCGTAATTCGTCGGTGTCGCGTCTCATCGCTCTCAAAACAAGTACGCGTTACGTCGCGTTTCACCGCAGACTGCCATATAGGCCGAAAGCAGGGTATGCCTAATGCCGTTGAATTAATCGTATTCGTCGCGTTCGCAGCGTCGCGTCGCGTCGTATTCGTCGCTCACGCAGGCAAGACACCGCGTTACAGCCTCTGGCGTGCAGGCACCTTAACTTGAGCCTGAAATACGTTCAGAACCGCCATAAAACACAGATTTCCGGTGTTACTATTATTCACGCTCACAGCAAGACATGAAGTAACATAATCCTACCCGGAAGGTAATTTTCCAGATGAAAAACCAGCAGAATATAACCTTTCTCACTTTTATTTTAACATTATTTCTTGGCCTTATTTCTGAGCAAAGCAAAATGAAGATAGTTCAGTCGAAAGTGAAATGTCGGGGGTGGCTTTTTATTAAAATTCTTTTCAAAGCATTCGATAAACCTGGCGCGAGAATGGTCGTCATAGAAACTTGTCTTAATAGTTGAAAAGGTGATAGGTTTGAATGACAACCTAATTGGTACTAAAGAAGGTATTTTTAATCTCTTTCTTGGGATTTTTGTTGTGAATGGTTTTTTTTTAATAACAGTTGCCGAGACGCAATCGTTCTTCTGATCGAATAAATCTATTCTACTTACCTACACAGGTATATAATGTTATGATAAGGGTACATTACGACGCCAAACAGTAAGTAATCGACTGAAAGAGAAGGAAAATCTAATATTTTACACCAAAATTTATAACATGGTTAAATATCTATAGATAGGTAGTTAATAAGTTATGACAATAAAGGGGGCGATTACCCGGATGACGTCTAAAAGAGAATTATGGTAGAAAAATAAATGTTGCGTAAATTTACACCACTGCGAAACCCTTTGGGATATATATGCGTGATGTTATTTGTAGTTATTAAAAATACTGGAACTAAAAAAAAGAAAATAAGGGCATTTTAATCAATTCTAACTTTAAACATATAAAATAATGTTTAACCTTTATTCTAGGCACACTATGACGAACTTTTTTTTAAAAAAAAATTAAAGAAATATATTCACAGTCTATCTGTATGTTTGCAGAACAAAAGCCAATTATTTTTAAAAGAGTAACCGTGGAGTTTCTTGCCGGCTCTTCTCCATAGGAAGCGACAAATTGGAACCGTTCACCTAGCTTCTGACGTTTCATAAGTGCCCTTGCACGTTTATGTGAAATAAAACATTTTGATTTGATTTGATTTGAAACTTTAACAATTATTTTACACTTTATTTTAAACTAGTTTTGATTTAATTTAATTTCGTTTAGTTTTCAAATGTTTTGTGTTTTCATTTTATGTAGTTTTCATGCCGTAAGGTAAAATATGGTGATACCAAGACATAATAAGATTTGCATATTGTTTACCCTTTCTTAGCAAATTAATAGGTTTATGATTTTGAATTTTTGCAGTGTAACCTCTGCATGTAATTTTTTTCCCACGTAGAATATAACACCCTCACCGCCCTCTTGTCACTGACATCACAACGCGGTTAACCTCATCCTTAGATGTTACAAAGATTTGTTTGTGTTTGTACAGATCTGTGAAATATGACGCCGGGAGAAGACACGTGTAAGGATAGTCTAGTAGTATACGTTTTCGTCCCACGCCATATCATCACAGAATTATATTTGTTGGGAGTAGTATTCATGATCGGAACGAATCCGAAGTGATAGTGAATGCTCGATAACGAAACAAGTTACATCGGTCCATTTAATGATAATGAAGGAACGGTTCGGAACATAAAAAGTAGGTCAATCGTTTTTCTGATAATATTTTCCTAAAACGTAAACGTAAATAGATGTTTGAACGTTATCGAGGAAGGAGTATGTAAGGATCGCTGCAGGTGTCATTCTATAGTTTCTGTCTATCCCCATGTAAAGAATGCATGAGTGTATGTATGGATGTATGATTCCCCAAAAAAATTAACAAATTACTTACCAACTTAAGTCCTCTTCCGACAGACGCGACGCGATAGCGCGACGTGATTCTTGTAGAACCATTTGCATGAAGTTTTCATAGAAATTGTTCTACGAGAGTCGTGTCGCGCCTGTTTGCGGGAACTTTTAAAAATACTTTTGCAGTAAATGCGTACTTATCTAATAACTATAAACTCTTCATAGCAATAAAAATTACTACTTAATAACAACAATTCGATACTTGAAAAGTTATGTATAACTTAAAAATGATCCGTCATAAAATAATAGTAATTTGAAGGAATCTGAAATTTAAAAACATTCTGCGATTGCAGTGAATTACAGAGGATGGCCTTAAGGAACGATGACAAAGAGAATGTTTCAAGTATATTTGGGCTACAAATTCTGTTTGAGCCTCGACAGTAAGGCATTGTTTTGTGACTGAAATGGACTTTTGACAGGAAATGTCTAGTGTTTTCAGGACCCAAAAGCCTTTCTGGTAATGACTGAAAAGGCGCTATAGCTGTCGCGTTTTAGCATGGCAAAACCGGTCATTGCACATTCCCTAATAACTCTCCGTAGGAATCGAAATAATAAAACTATGTGAGTATGTGTTTTTCATTGGAACATGTTGAAGATCGCGATAGATATTGATTCAGGACGTCAACGGGTGGGTCAATGACAGCTATGGTCATGCTAAAATATGACAACTACCTATATCAAAAATAAATAATAGTTTAAGAAAAATAAAAAAAACCACACTTTAAAAACCAAACTCAAAAGTAGAAAATAATTTAATTCTATTAAAAAACGTGGGGGTGCTTGATATTAATTGATTATAAAAATACCTCAAAAAGTACGGTTGGTTTTTAAAGCGTGTTTTCTTAGTTTTTTTAAACTATTATTTATTTTCTATTTTTTAGTTTTGCTAACTACAAAAGCGTCATTTTTATATATATTTTTTAAATTATTGAATTGTCATAGGTCCTCGATAAGTCTACAAAGTTTAAATGAAATCTGACCGTTTAAAGTGGGTCAAAATAGCGTCCAAAGGAGTCGGTTACATACAAACATACAAGTGAAGCTAATATAAAGCATGTAATATTTCAGTAGTTGAGGTTGAGTTGAGTAACTTATCTGAGAAAGTAGGTACCGGTCGACTTACTACATCCTTACGACAGTCGTTTACGACGCTACTCAAAAAGACCGTGATATAAACTAAAATAATGTAATTGCGTTTCTAATATTTTTTCTAAAATGTATGGAGTTGTTCCGTAAATATCCCACGTATTAATTTCATAACTACAGTTTAAGCAATAACAATACAGCAAGGGATCAAACGAACGCAATTACTTCGCAAATCTCTCGGTGAAAATCGCTCTGTATTTGGAAAACCGTAAGTGTGACCATTCAGCGTTTTCGTAGAAAATCAAAACTATGTCATCATCATTTCAGCCGAAAGATGTCCATTGCTGGATATAAGCCTCTCCCATGCACCACCACTTCGCCCGGTCTTGTGCTTCCCACATCCAACGGATTCCCGCGGCCTTCACGGGGTCATCGGTCCACCTTGTGGGAAGCCTTCGCACTCTACGTCTCCCGGTACGCGGTCGCCACTCCAGAACCTTTCGGCCTCACCGGCCATCTGTTCTGCGAGTAATGTGCCCTGCCCACTGCCACTTAAGTTTGGCAATTCTTCGGGCTATGTCGGTTACCTTGGTTCTCCTGCGGATCTCTTTATTCCTGATTCGATCGCGTAGGGAAACTCCGAGCATAGCCCTCTCCATTGCTCTTTGGGTAACTTTCAGCCTTCTGATAAGGCCCATTGAACTATGTAAGACGATGCAAATGTTGACGTCAAAAATGTGGTGTATTACCTGTATCAATTGACAAATAACGAATTGAATGTCAAAAGTGATTATCATTTTTGTAAGGGTATCGTACCTCTCAGCTCTTTGTCAATATCTTGGGTAAAGGGCTCACTTGAGCTGACCTAGCGTTATGTAAAGTTTGAATACAATACGAGACATGCTTTTCTGGTTTTGTTACCGTTATCAGTGAAATGCGGCCTACCGTACACAGCGACTGTATTTAACTTCGCGGTGCATACATATCAAGGTTTAGTTGATTTTTCCCTAAAAATGGACAGGAAAAAACTTGTGTCAGAAAATATATTAATAGCGGTCGTACGGATTCCCTTGACTGCTTATTGGGCATATTTTGTGTTCTGGTATTTCACGTGTAACTACTTATCTCAGGGTTGCTAGGCAACCGTTTTTTTTGTCGGTATAAAATCGGATAAAATGTTGGTGAGGCCTTGGATTTGGGCGTAACCGCCTGTTATTGATAAAAGATAAAGTCGCATACCTTTTATGGTATGCAAAAAATACAAGCGTTTCAACCTATAAGAAAGATATAAGAAAATAATGTAAATATAACGTTTATTTTAATGTTAAACCTTGAATTATGTATGTAAGTATTTCTGCCTACCTACGTAGTGCGCACTCTTTGAAAGACCTACGTATTCGTGACTAGATTAACTTGGCAAAACTACCAAAAAAGTTAAATTTAAATAATTATTCATTAAGTTTTTCTTTTTCTGTTGCCAAATATATAGGAAAGGAAGAAAAAAAAAAATCAGTTGTTCCATAAATTTTGACCGCGTAGTTATTACACTTTTCTATGAAACAGCTGATTTTTTTTTGTATAACTGACGAAAACTATCTACGCTAGGGGTTCTAGAATGATATGCCGAATTTATGGTTACAGTTTGCGCACTGGTTAAAAAATTACCCTGTACCTATGACGTATTGAAATGGTAATTTGCAAAATAAAATAAAACAAAAACCATAGTAACTGTAGACACTTTGTTGGCGAAGCTAGACGGAATAATAACTTAGTTATTAATGTGAATAATAATTGGCGAAATAATTATTTTCTTTGTGAAAATCATAATAGGTCACCAAATTACCTACATTTGCATGTTAGTCAAAAAATGACTTTTAAAAAAACCAGTTTTTTCAAGTTATTAGAACTTTCTTTAAAGCTTGAGGGTTATATTGGAGTGTAAGAAAGACGTTCACGCTTCACAAGAGGAAGTGATTTTAGATAGAGGTTGGCATATTTGTGTAATACATGCTACTTATCTAAATAAAAAATAAAGGCAACTTAAATGAAATCTTGTAATGGTTAAGATATTTTCACCCCAAATCCTGCTTTTGTATTTTTTCACTTATTCTTTGAATTGCGGAGGTTCCTTTCCGAAAACCACCCACATCTTTTATATATATTATGTAGCCCGTTCCCGATACTCGCCCGTAACTACCCCAGCCCGAACCAGTAGAGGTTCGGCAGGGAATGAATATTGGTATTTTCCGCAAGGTCACTCACTTTCTCACTTCCGCAACCACATAAATTGGGCTTTAAGTAAATCAGGATACCAATGAATTTGGTTTTTCTGACTGCTCGATCCTTCGTCGAATGTAAAGCCATTTCTTTATGGGATTTTCTCTTAAAAATAATTGGTTTTCGTTTCCTTATGTTGCAAAAGATTCTTGATTTTGAACCTTGTATTTTCATTGAAGTATCAAATGTAATCACGCGTTTATTTTAACTAAAAAATATGACTGTATTTATTGTAAACAAATGCTTATGTTAGAAGGACAAATCGTTTATTTGGTGCACACATTACATGACACAACAAACAAAAACACAATAAAATAATAACTTATGACTAATATTCATAGACGCATACCAGCGTCTTAAAGTTGCACCAAATGGGAGTCAAGTTCAGCATGTGTCAGGCAAATATACCTGACACGGAGGTTCTGCTGGATCCCTGCACAATGACATGTGACAAACTGACGCCGAGCATATGAGATAAATACGCGAAGTTCTGAAAAGTGGAACGACTAAGGAATTATGAATACGTCATAACATTAGTTACAAGTCAAATCTACCCCCCCAGTGGGGTTCCCGCATTGTCGTTGCGGGGGGGCTCAGTAACCGTGGTCATCTACACGGTGAAGCGAAGAGGAACCCCAAGGTGGGGCCGCTCGTCAGGGCTTGTGCCTCCAAGCCGACGACATAGCGGCCAAAAAGTAGGTTGCGGTGAGGTGCATCGCAACTGAGGCGGGCCGCGATGTCGAATGGGAGGCATCGCGGCTGAGGGTTACAGGCTGCGGCGGAGGAGAAGTGCTGGCACTTCTGAGTAGCGCTCTTCCCTTCCGTGGCCCGGACGGGGCCGCCACCGTTTGATGGCGGACGCGGTGGGGCCGCAGGGGAAGAGGAGTATCGGTATTGCGTTGGCCGCTCTCCCTATTCTCTGCGGCCGAAAAGTGGTAGGCGGCGGGGCCACTGTGCTGACCCGTCGCAGGAGGACGTCAGCAGCAGCTGGTGGGGCCCGCAAGGGCCGATGCCTGCTAGGGGTGCGGGTTGTTCGAAAGAGATACCGCGGCCCCTGGCATACGGGCAGCTGAGGGAACATGGGTGGGTTTTAGTCAGTAAAAGTCTGACACGCCCTCCTGCTCCACCCAGAGCGGGAGAAGTCATTTGATGATTTCCCACCCACAAAAAAAAAAGTCAAATCTAGGATTTACATATAAACATGATATAAAAGGAAAAACATCCTAAAATATAAAAATTCAAGAATACAATCTGAGAAAATGGTTGAATAATTTAACAACCTTTTGTTATTGATGAAACAAAGTTACAAAACTGCCTGAGGATGACAATCAATTTGACAACCGATTTAATTAAATATACTTGCCTTTAGAAACTGGATGTGAAAATGAGAAGAAAATTGTCGCAGTACATAAATCTGTACAGTAACGTCGCCCGTTCTCTACACATAGGTACAGTTACATATGTCTGTCTTTTAATTACAAACACTGTTTCCCCAACTTGTGGGCCTGGCACGCACGTGCGAAGTAAACATACTGACAATTTGAACAGTTTTATAATTGAAAATACAACTATCTTTTAGTCATCATACAACATCATCATTTCAGCCGACAGACATTCACTGCTGGACTTAAACGTCCCCAAGCTCCGCTACTTCGACCGGTTCTGTTCTTCCCGCATCCAGCGAATTCCTGCGGCTTTCACCTTTTGGTATTATGTTTTAAATTCTTGCGACTGGAGTTCTATGTTTCACCCATAGATATGAATAAAATCTTAAAATTAAGTAAATATTATGTGCGAAACGACTACACTGCGTTCACACTTATTTTACCTCTGATTTTGCGTCATTGTCAAAATCAAAGTGATCTTTGTTCTTGTTACAAGTAAGGTTGCTTTTGGGTTGCTTCCACTAACAAGTCTGTCAATATCCTAGTGATCTTTATTCCCGTTATGATAAGGTTGTTGTTGGGTTGCTAATGTCAGAGGTAATATGATTCTGAACGGATTTTATGCGACTATTCAAATTTTTAATCGTTCGAATTTCCGATACGTTACTCCGCCATTTCGTGTGAGCCCCACAGAATTTATTCTAACATATTTTTTACTAGTCATTCCCGGGAAGTGCGAGACGCGTAGACACTTTTACTTATTTTTATGGTCTTTTTCTCTTAGTGTTAAGCGAACTAGTATCAACATTAGTTACGTCGGCTTCCCTTGTCAGTAATAACTTTTAGGATTCATTCTAGGGAACTTTTTAAGGCTTTGAGCGGTTGGTGGAACACATCCTGGATTATTGTTATGAGTCCATTTTGATCATTATCACTAATGTTGCTGAAGGTACTGGATAGGTTACTTTCGGGAGAAATATTTATGTTCTGGAGTACTTTGTTAGATAGCTCGGTATTCTAGAATTGCTCGGCCATTAACGACAAGCTTAAGGCACCTGTACTACCACCGACTAGTAAGCGATTAGCTATCAACAGTTTTATAATAATAAATAAAATAATAATAAAAATCTTGATTGCAGACCACATGATCCATAAAAAAAACAAGCAAAAAATTTAAAATTAAAATATAAAAAAATTATAAGTACAATTAAAAAAAATAGAGTAAAGTAGAAAAAAAAAACATAATTAAATAGCATACATACACTCACACACATGCTCACACACACACACACACACAAACACACACACACAAACTCACTCCTTTCTTTTCTTGCACATTAATACAATAGGCACAAACATTTTACGCGGCTATTTCCAACCACCGCTTGTAGGTCTTGGTAGCATACATTCTATCAGCAATGTCCTTAACTAAGGTGATTCTACACGTACCAACCCTGGACATCACAGAGGCAATAACTCACTAAATCATATTTATGTATTAATAGTTAGACCGCAGCAAGGATAAACTCCACAAGTGGGGGTTCATGGACGGCTCAGATCTCCGGGGTGTATGGGGCGTCTCTCCTCAGACAATGACTCACCTGAACTCATTTCCCATCTTGGACCGCATGCCCTGCCACCCGCACACTTGAGGACCAATTAATGACGACCAAATAATGGCTGCTTCAAGCACCGGTTTCGCGTTGCTGAGTTTTGGGCCAAACCAATTTAAAAACTATAGGGTATATTTGTTGGTGATATTTTTGTCATCGACGTGCTATGAAGAAGAATAGTTGATGGGTGTTTTTTTTTAGTGTGGGCAATCATTTTTTTTTTTTTTTCTGGGTGGGAAATCATCAAATAACTTCTCCCACTCTGGGTGGAGCAGTGTCAGACTTTTACTGATTAAAACCCACCCATGTTCCTTCAGTTGTCTGTGTGCCACGGTATCTCTTTCGAACAACCCGCACCCCTGGCAGGAATAGTTGATCGTTGACTGTTCACACCGCCGTCACCGCCTCGCGAGTACTCGTTTATCGCAGTGACAGGAGCTATCAAAGAGAGTACTCGGACTGCCAAGCGAGGGTCGCTCCTCGCTTGGAAGGAAGAACACTCACTGAGAGACGACTTATCGAGCGAGTAATCACTCGATACCATCACGCACTCGCTGCTCGTTGGTCGCCTAAGTTTAAAGTGGCTACTCTTCTCGCTTCTTGTTAACCGCAGTGGGGCAGGTGCCTTAAATAAACAGGCGTCTTCAACTTATAGGTGGTCTTGTTTCACAAATATATAGCACACACATTTTATAATATGAATTAACACATAGGATACGTTTTATTCCGGTAGTACTTTCCAGTAGAATAATTTCCTATCTGAACGCTGGGGAAGCCGCTAGCAAAAGCTAATGGTAAATCTATCCATCGTAAATTTGGCGCCGACATCGTGTTCTCGTTGACGCTCCATTGACGTAGCGGTGGACAAACGGCGTTATTCTTATATTGTGGCGTCAATTTTGATTCGGTACTTTAAAATAACCACCACTTGTACAATCTATAGATACAACTATAGTGGCTCAAAGTAAACGAGAACGATGACGACGTCTAAGCGAGTCGAACATAAAATGAGTTATCGTAAGATCCTAAATCGGGAGTCTGACATTCTGACAAAGAGTAAGATGTAGGACCATTAGAGTCACGACAGTTCCTGACACTTAGTTTTGACATGACATGTTCGATAAAGTGCACTTCTCACTATCCGAGTCCGTTAAGGAAGTATTCGGTCAAATGTTATACAATTCTGTGTCTTAGTTTAATGGTAGAGAGGTCGTAGGGTTTTTTTTTTCTTTTTTTTTTCTGGGTGGGAAATCATCAAATGACTTCTTCCGCTCTGGGTGGAGCAAGAGGGCGTGTCAGACTTTTACTGACTAAAACCCACCCATGTTCCTTCAGCTGCCCGTATGCCAGGTATCTCTTTCGAACAACCCGCACCCCTAGCAGGCATCGGCCCTTGCGGCCCCACCAGCTGCTGCTGACGTCCTCCTGCGACGGGTCAGCACAGTGGCCCCGCCGCCTACCACTTTTCGACCGAAGGGGATAGGGAGAGCGGCCAACGCTATACCGACACTCCTCTTCCCCTGCGGCCCCACCGCGTCCGCCATCAAACGGTGGCGGCCCCGTCCAGGCCACGGAAGGGAAGAGCGCTACTCAGAAGTACCGGCACTCCTCCTCCGCCGCAGCCTGTAACCCTCAGCCGCGATGCCTCCCATTTATTTATTTATTATTTATATATACTTTATTGTACACCACAAAAAATACACAACAAAAAACAAAGTACACTACAAAATATACAATGGGCGGCCTTATCGCTTTCCGCGATCTCTTCCAGGCAACATCGCGGCCCGCCTCAGTTGCGATGCACCTCACCGCAACCTACTTTTTGGCCGCTACGTCGTCGGCTTGGAGGCACAAGCCCTGACGAGCGACCCCACCTTGGGGTTCCTCTTCGCTTCACCGTGTAGATGACCACGGTTACTGAGCCCCCCCGCAACGATAATGCGGGAACCCCACTGGGGGGGGGGGAGGTCGTAGGGTGAGATTCATAGATCGCACTTTGACTTGACTTGCTAAGTAAGCCTTGCATACGAATGTGAACATTTTTCGTCATACATTAATGTTCATGTTTGAATGAAACACTATCTTGTTAACATCCGCTTATACGAAAATTAGCGATTCGTCACTACTTTACACGGTTTCTGCGATTTCTTTATTATATATTAATTTAATAATAATGTTTAATAGGTACACATAAACCTTCCGATATACATTCTGTATGATTGTGAAACCCCTATCAAAATCCGTTGCGTAGTTTAAAAGAACACTAAATCCACACACTTTGACCTTCGAAAAGTGCTGATTTTCAGCCTAATTTGAATAAATGCCAGTTTACGTTCATATGGACAAGGAGCGCAGGAAGCTTATAAATTGTAGATTAAAATTAAAATGAATTATTGGTCCAGTGGTCGAATTTCGACTATTAATAAAAAGTTGGTGTATGTGTTAAGATTATAACATAATATTCTAATTGGGGTGTTTAGTAGAGTGCGTTAAGTCCAGGATAATGTTGTAGCCTTATTTTAAGGCTATGCTCATTTATCTAAAATGAGGATAGCGTTAAAATAAGGTTAATATTATTTCGTTATTACGAAAACGCGGTCTGTGAATCTTGCCCTCAGTTCCGTGCACACTCGACCGTTAGTGGTGTCTTTCATACCGGTTTTCAAAACAACTGGATAATGCAATTTGCTTGCTAGTCTGGATCCAGGCTTTAATAAATGGGTGAGTTCTTTGCGTAGTGTAAAAATACAAGATCTGCCTAGTCTTTTCCCTGGGGTTTTTTTTTAGTTGGGAAATCATCAAACGCCCTATAACGCCCAGCTCGGGGTGGACCGGGAGGGCGTGTCAGACTTTTACTGACTAAAACCCACCCGTGTTCCTTCAGTTACCTATGTGCTAGGGGCCACGGTATCTATTTCGAACAACCCGCACCCCTGGCAGGCATCGGCCCTTGCGGACCCCATCAGTTGTCGCTAACATCTCTTTCAGGCGCGCGTGGAACACAACGCGTCGTCGACCCAGGCTTGGTCCTTACCGGACAGCGAGCTACCCATTACTCGCCATCCGCAAGCCCGCGCCTACGGTGGCCGGGAATCAGCCTGGGGTTCCCTACGCCCAGGGCGTCTCCAATGGCGACTAGGGCCGTGAGGGCGCATGTACTGCCTCTCCCTCACGTGCGCCATTTCCCTCTTTGCAAGCATTACTGCTTCGCAGGAGGTGACGGCTACCCATGCACTCTCGCTCCGTACCATGGCCTGGACCAAGGCCAGACGCGAGAGATCGCCGCCGATCGCCTCCACGAGGACACGGCGGTGCTCCGCCCAAGCCGGGCAGACCTCCACCGTATGCTCCACCGTGTCGTCCGGGCGATGTATAACTATGTTGGGGTCGGCTGCCAGTCTAACCAGATGCAGCTGAATACCAGTATTTTACATAGAGCTAGTGTCTATCTGACCTCCACAACCCAGTTACTGGGTAATACGATACCCCTTGGAAAGACTGGTTGTCAGACTTTCGGGCTTCTGACGACCCGTAACGACTGTCAAAGATCTACAAATGACAGCCAGGACCAACGGCTTAACGTGCTTTCCGAGGCACGGCACGGCACGGCACGATCGGCACGGCACGGTCGGTTTCGATTTCAATACGAAAAGAATTTATCACGATCACCTTTCTTCTTTCTCGTATCGGCACGAACTATATTAAAATAACACCGTAGTAAAAAAAGAGTCTGCAATCGTTTTTATAAATATTTGTAAAAATACATGAAATCAGTATAATATCTGTCCCAACGATAAAAAGCGACATTTACACGAATAATTAGGTACGTTTCACGAAATTATTCGAACAGAAAGTACTAAAACAGCAACTGAAATAGTCGTAATTCTGAAACAATTGACTTGCAAATCGTTAAATCGAACCCGAACTGCCAGTAGACGTACAAACAACGCAAAATGAGGATTCGTGATACGTAAGGCATAACTGGCGTTTGGATAGACAATTGTCATTTAAATCCAGCCAAATGAATCGTTTTGGGTAGTATTCTCTACGGGGGTGACATAAAACCATAGACACTAAAGTCCTCAAAGGAAAATCCACTGTTCATACAGTACAACAAGAAAATTCATTTTAACTTCGCTACGCTGTGGCGTACCGAAATCTGAAGTCCAAGTCAGGTAGCGATCCCAACTTTCAGTACCCAACTAGCCTCGGGGGAGAGTAGACGTCGCCCGCCCGCTTTTGCCGCCTAATTCTAAATTCGAATTCGGACCGTTTGAAGATATCGTCTGTACCATGTTGATATAACCGCCATTCGGGTTACAAGTTTGAATATTTTATTAAGTGCAGTGATTTGTTATGAGTGTTAAAATGTTAGGACAAGGAGTAATCAAGCTTTTATGTTTATTAGTGACATTTTTTGGAGGTGAGTTTCCAATTTGACTGTGATTTAAGATAAAAATTTTGTCCTTTTAAATTGGCAGTTTTATGTCATTAATTTTGTTGTGAAAAAGGAAATCGAATTACGTCGTCGTTTTTATTAATGAATTCTTTCTGAAGCTAATGAATTGACGATCCGTTTTGTCTCTGATAATGGAGTGAAAGCTGGAGGGTGTTTTTTTTTTGTTGTTAATAATGTCTTTGGAAATGTAAGTCGAACATTTTCCTTTTTGTCGAATTGACAGGTGATTAAAATATTTTGCGCGTCGGAAGTTGAATTTAATTATTTATTCGAATTCAGAAATGTTTATGAAAACTAAGATTTCTTCTTATAATCGAGTATAAATTAAAGAAACGTTGAAACATTAATTAAATAAGAAAACATTAATTAATTGGGTCACGCTTATTCGCAACTGTTACATCTACTGCGCTTTCACGTAACTTTCATACCAAATCTTTACATAATTTTATATCATTCATTAGCTTTTTCATATTTTAACGTAACATAATATTCTAACAAAAAAAAATTATTACGTTATCACTACGATAGTGATTTAGATAATGACTTAACAAAAACAGATGCCTTAATATTGAAAATGTAAAAAGCTGAATATGTAACGTAAAATGCACGTGACGAACGATTGGACGGAAGGCGACCGGTTATTGGAATGCTCGTAGCTCTAGCGATACTGGAGTGACATCCGAACTTAGGTACTATGCTGAAATTAGAGGATATTTCAACCTTCTATTAAGTTGTGTGTATTTTTTAAATAGTACATAACTATATACAATGATTTTTAATACTTACGTTACCTATTTTGTAAAAACAAATCAATAATACGGTGACCAAAGACGTCGTCGGATATAGTTTAGTAAGAAACCGAGGGATGTTTTTGTATAAATTTTAATTTAATTAATAGAAAACAAACAGTTCATTTATCAAATTAAATTTCATTCGAAAATGTCCATCGGTTTCTTACTAAACTTCAACTATATCAGATGACTAGTTACTTTTCTCTTTTGGTGTCAGTACATACGCATTGACACAGTACTTTTGTTTAGAATATGAAAAACGTTTATCTCCAATATATTTTTCGTAAAACAACAATAATTATTTTCTTTCATTTATCAATGTAGCTGTTTAACTGTTATCAATGAGGTATAAACTGGGAATCATTCTAGAACAAAAAAGCACAGTGTTCAAATTAAATATATAGACTACGCATTTTCCAGAAATGCTTTTGTGATTTGCCCTTCTCATGGGGACACGCTGAATCTACAGAACACCACCTGCTACGATCCTTAGAAACTTATTTTTCTTCATCCAAACCTCTGGCCATTCACAGTAATGTGTGATTTTAATAAGGCTAAAGTTATTCAAGCGAGCTCTACAGCCACAATTTATTTTAATTTGTTTAATTTTAGGGTTGATTTTGCAATAGTCAGATAGCTTTTATCTGAGGAATAAATATATCGGTTGGACAGCTTTTGTCAGTTTTTCAGAATAAATCTGACAGTTTGGCATCATTTCTAAATGATGCCAAACTGTCAGATTTATTCTTCATATAAAAGTTATTGACTACTGAAAAATCCTTAGGGGTATCGACCATCAAAGTAACAAAAGAGAGTCACCATTTTTTTAAATGTTTTATAAAGTTTAAGTTTTCTCCTGTTTTCCAAGTATTGGAGAAACCTCGACCCCTGTCATACAGGATGTCCTAGTTCACGGGTCGAGACCTCATGGATGTATCGTGTGCTGAAGTACATTAGTATTACTTTTGAAATAAAGAATATTATTATTATTTAAATGTATTTGACATATCTTCAATATGATGAAGGCGTTCGAGGAACTCAAGGCGACTCGTAGACGGCCCTTGAACAATTTCAAATGTTGAGGCACCAACCGATGATTATCCATGCATTATGCACCCAAGGACAGCCTCTGGTTGGTGTTGGACTATTGCAGGATATGGAAACAAAGATGTTCAAATGTGTGTTTGGATGGCTAAAATGTACTGGTGGGGACATTTAATTTTTTTTAATCATTCATATGTTTAAAAAAGTTATTAAATGGATAGTAGTCATTGGATACATGAAGTGGGCTACCGTTGTAAGACGACTAAAATGTCACGATTACACGGGTAAAATTCCAAAATCGGACAATCTTCACCGTCTTTTGTTAATAAATCTGGAAAAAAAACGTCAATCACATAGAGTAGCTAATAATATACTAGCTAATATTGGAGCGATGAGGACGGAATACTCTGGCTGAATAATGCAATTTTATCAACTGGTAACCCGAACCATTGTGGTTACAAGACGTGACTGGGAATTAATTGAAAAGGCAGGGTTCTGTAGATATTTGGGTCCTTTGTAATCCTGTCGCTCAAAAATTCGTTGTATTCAAGAGGGAGCTTTTAGTGTCGCTGGCATACCCTTTCCCGTTTGCCAAAACGTGGCCAAACAATACTCGTGGTTTAAATCTCCGTATCGTAAACTATACAATTAAACCAAAATAAATCTAGTTTGACATTTTAATTTTAAATCTTTTTAAATAAATGTTTTGTTTCGTATAATTTCTTGGCTTTTGTATTTAGTATGACCGTGTTTATTTTTGCTCATGTACATTTAATCTGTGCAGAATTCACTATTTCTGTTTCTTTTATTTAGTTATATACCTTTGTACTCAAAATTCATGTGTCGTAAAAAATATATTTAATACGGCGTGTATATACATAACGGGCCGAGACCCAGGGCCGAGACCGGGACTGCCGAAAGAAGTGAAAACATAAGATTTTGGAAAAAAAAACACGTCACGTTAGCATTTTGGTGACGCAAACCCATAATGGGATACAACGGCTTCGGATATAAATATGGCTTAGTTTTATATTTAAGGAGTTTTTCGGTCAATCCGTTAGGGAAAGTCTATGGGAAGTATATAGGGACTAACTGGGAACTTAAGGTTTAGCCCATAGAGACCTTGTTTCATTCACATCTCCTTTCTCATTTAAAAATGGGTCATTATCGACCAACCCTTTTTGGGGTCGACTTGTACTATAACCATACGTGGCTGAAATCAGATCAACATTAAATAAACGACGGCCATCTGCCCTTTGCAATTGAATAGCCTAAGAATATCAATATCCAAAGTATCGGGTAGGTACACTTACGTTTGTCAGAGGTACTGGAATAGCCAATTATTTTGAGTTTTTGGTGCTCTAGAAAACTCTCAATTGAAACTGTGCACCTAGATTCTGATGTTTTATAAGTGCCCGTCTATGTTAATGTAAACCTGGTTGCTGCTTGAGGCTTCGCCTAGGTGGATGTCAGAAATGATCCCACGGAAATAGTGCTACCCACACAAAAAAACCTTTGTTACTCCTTATAACATCAGCTACATACCCGTCTAAATCAGTCCAGCCATTTCGGAGATAAGCCGGAACCAGACAGACAGTGAAAAAAATTATATTGTGTGTGTCTATTCAATATTTGAATTTTAAAGTCATTAATTCTAATTATTCTGAGAATCAGCACTTTTTGAACGTCACAGATTACATAAGACAGTCCTCTAAAATGCCCGCCCTTCACTAGTGTCATTATATTAAATCATTATCTATCATAAGAATTAATTTGTTTCAACAATTTACGAAACGATCAACATAACTCTTTGCATTTTTCGCTCAGTGACCCCGAGCTTATTAATGAGGCCAATTATTTTAATGAGTATGGTTATAATGTCCCTATGTAGGGAAAAGTTAAAAATAGACCTGTTCATTAAGCTGTATTTAACCGTTCCTGCTCTACCTAATAAATTCGTAAACGTACTGTATACATAGCTCATCAATCCTCTGAAAATTACCCATTTATAAAGGTAAATATTTGAACTTTTTACCAACATTCAGAGCGCATTAGAAAACGAACGCTCGAGTAATTTATTCATAGAAGCGCTAAGTAGAGATTCTAGTTCCACACGAAGTGGCCACCGCTGGATCTTAGCAATCCTTGGAAAATCTGCTCCAAATTATATTCAAACTCCTTGTAATTTACCTCCGACTCACTATTTTAAATGAAAGGCAAAATACAGCCCGATCTGGTTGCTGATAATTGCTTATTTGATAATTTATGGTCAACGAGCAGAAAATATCATATTATTAAATGTCATTAAGATTAAGAATTCGTTCAGGTATGAACGAAGAAGGGTCAGGAAATAAAAGCCAATTAAGACCAGCTTTTATATAGTTTCCCTGCTTGTCTGACCACACAACCCATTTAATCGATAACATGATAACCCTTGGTAAGACAGATTGTCAGACTTTTTGGGCTACGACTACCCGTAACGACTGTCAAAGATCCATGAATGACGTGCTCTCCTAGGCCCATAGTCGTCTCGATATGTAATCGATGGTCTTGCTCACCCATCCACAAACCGACCGCCGCAAACGCTAAATGTTACTAATGATACATGTGTCATGAACGTACACAATACTGTGATAGCAATAAATAGTCCATAGTCTAGGCTAGAACGCATATTCTACGAACTATGTATATCAGGCTCGTATTCCTCGAAAGAAAATGCGGAGAGTTACAGCGCATCGGCGTCTAGCTTATAACGTTTAAGCCCTTGGAATGGGAGGCGAGCTACTTGCAAAATTATGTTGGTGTTCCACGAAATAAAATATAATAATAAATAAATGTATATAATTTATAAAACAATAATTATAATTCTTAAATTTAATTCTGTGATACTAAAACAGTATAACTTACCAAAAACTTAACTAGTAATATTTAATTTTATCACATTAAGCACGCAGTGTTCTTCCTCCTCTCTCCTACTTGATATCTGCTGCGTCCGATAAGGTCCATAATTGTAACTTATATTATTTCCCTACCAACTTTATACATTATGGTAGGCAATAAAGAATTGAGAATGAGAAATATAGAATTCTATCACCCAAATATCCCATAGCAACACACTATTGAGATGAGAGTACAATTTGTATGAATCCAAGTTATAAACTATACAGGGTAAGTTTTTACCCAGTGCGCAAACTGTAACCATTAATTCAGCATATTATTCTAGACCCCGTAGCGCAGAAATTTTACGTCGGTTGTAAAATCAGCTGTTTTATAGAACAGTGCAGTACCTACGCGGTCAAAATGTATGGAACAGCTGATTTTTTTTTGTGTTACCTACGAATAATTTCTGCGTTAGGGGTTCTAGAATGATATGCTGAATTCATGGTTACAGTTAACGCACTGGATTAAAACTTATCCTGTATGTGTGCCAAATTTCATACATAGCCATTCTGCTGTTTTTGCGCCAATCCGGAATATACACCCACACAAATAGACGAACTGGCATAAGTGCTAAAAACGATTTTTTTCGGCTTTAGACTTGTTCCCTTGTTGCTAGTACTTTTTCATTCAAAAATATTCTGTGCATTTTTTTTTTTAAAAAAACGTCGCCCCACACTAGGAATTCTTCCTGTATTGTGGGTGCGTTTACAAACATTTAAACTCACATACACAAACAGCCAGACCCGGAACAACTACTTGTAGGTAATACAAATATTTGGTTCCGTGCGGGAATCGAACCCGCGACACGCACCGCAGCAGTCAATCGCTTAGCCACTG
The DNA here is from genome assembly GCA_949091785.1 of Polymixis lichenea. Lineage (NCBI taxonomy): Eukaryota > Metazoa > Arthropoda > Insecta > Lepidoptera > Noctuidae > Polymixis > Polymixis lichenea. Next base: position 20,895,693 of record OX420944.1, read on the forward strand.
CGCCAACCGTGCCATCAGCATTGATTTGGCTTCGTTACTATTTTATTATTTGTATAGATGTTATTGCTGCATCATTTGCCTAGCCTTTTCCCACCTATGTTGGGGTCAGCCGACAGTCTAACCAGACGCAGCTGAATACCAGTATTTTACATGGAGCGACTGCCTATCTGACCTCCACAACCCAGGTCCTGGGTAATACGATACCCCTTGGTAAGACTGGTTGGCAGACTTTCAGCTGCGTGTAAGGTATTATTGATAGTAATCAATCATTGGTAGTTAAAAGCTTTACTAGGACTGTAACATTATTTGCTGAATGCAAATACTTTTTTCCCAGTAGCTATAAATGGTGACATTAGCCAATTTTCATGCATTTAATTAAGCACTTCACTCTGTTGTCCGTTATCAGTGGTATTATTTTCACATTGACAGAGTATTTAACTCGTTGCAGTAAGGACGATTTTCGTAAAGAAAGTGTTCTTTCTGAATTTATCTTGGATCTTACTGACATCGGTCAAGGAATAAAATCGTAAGGAAACCTGCACATATGGTTAACTAGGTTTTGCCAGTGGCTTTGCCCGCGTGGAGATCGAAATTTTTCCAACGGGTACGTACTACCGGGATCAAAAGTATCTTAAGTGTTATTCCAGGCTTTAAACTATCTGGTGACGCGATGGGCTCATTTAGTGGACTGTATTTTGTAATGCGGAACAAAACGATTGACAAACGCTTGGCGATAGGTAGTTCAAGTTGCGGTGGGTGTAGGACAATAGAATACAAACCGAACATCTAAACATGCAAACTATTTGCATATAGAATATGCATTTACAATATTAGTAAGATATAAGACAAGAATCGCCAAGGCGTCTTGAACAAGCGCGGTGTTCAATGCCCATGCCTTCTCTGTTTGAGAAGAGGCCACAGCCCAGCATTGGGCCAATAATAGGCTGGTTTTATACAAAGTGTAACTGAATGAAACAACCTAATTGAATTTTGATATTACTTTACTGACAGTATTTGTATATCACGAAGCGAAGCGCATTTTATTTATGGTTACCAAGTGTACATAGCCGCTGTGCTACAATCTGGGTCAACACATGTGATACTTTTTATCCCGGTAAATGAAGTCCACGCATACGAAGTCATACGCAAAAGCTAGCAATTAACATAGGGCCCAGTATTCACGTATTCTTTGTGACCTAAACGTCCATCGGCCAATTTTAATCCTTTAGTCACTTCTTGTCACTGTCGTACCTACATCTGGAAAATGGATTACTTTGTCAAGCCTTTTCACCTCAGCCGATTTACTGAAATGTTGAACAAAGGTTCTTCCATTTCTGAGGACCTATCACGAACGTGCGGAGTAAAGCCACAACACTTCCCAAGTTTACCTACATTCATACATCACGCCTTTTTTCAATAAAGGTAAGCAGAAATTACAGAATGCCACCTGCTACCATTCCTATATCCTTCTTTTGCCTCGTCAACGTGCATACTTCTGCACATCCACGCACGCCGGTTGCGAGTACTAGATAGATAAATAGTTTATTTGGTGCATATAAAAGACACAGCACAACATACAAAGCACGATGAGATAAAAACTAATTACATGGAAAGAACATGGTGACAATGAAAAAAAAAAAGAACAAAGTATGACAAACATAGTGATGACCCTTTAGGCTAGGACACAATACTACGTAAACATACGCATGATTTAAGTTTCTTGTTTATTTTTCTGGGTGGGATATCATCAAATGACTTCTCCCGCTCTGGATGGAGCACGAGGGCGTGTCAGACTTTTACTGACTAAAACCCACCCGTGTTCCGTCAGTTGCCTGTGTGCCAGGGGCCGCGGTATCTCTTTCGAACAACCCGCACCCCTGGCAGGCATCGGCCCTTGCGGACCCCACCAGTTGTTGCTGACATCTCTGACGGCGCGCGTGGAACACAACGCGCCGTCGACCCAGGCATTTTTTTTTTAACCTGGAGAAATGCCTACTGGGCCCACGGGGAGATAGCGCAGTTATGTGGGACTGTATCCCACTAAAACTCCACGGTGTCCTCCAGTACCCAGGTTCTTGTTACATATAATATAATAAAATGACAGAGTTACTATGGAGTTTCTTGCATATTCTTTTCCATGCGAACCTATCTTTTGGTAGGGGAGAATAAACTGTAAACTCACTGAGAATAAATTCAATTTTCTTGTAGGTAAATTTTGACGTCCAAAAGTGCCTTTTATTGGCCTGGCCTACTTCAAATAAATTACTCGTTTAAACTTGCATCGTCCTAATAAGAACTCACTGTTTAGTTATTGCAACACGGTATGTCACAAGCAACTAAATTGCACTGTGTAAATCAAGCTTAAGCGTAACGTTAAATTAAACTATTTAAAATACACATTTTGCAGGTGTCTACCTGTTTATTAGTATCTGTGGGTATGTAAGGTAAAATACCATAGGATAGTTGTATCTTAACCGACTTCAAAAGAAGGAGGAGGTTGTCAATTCGGTTGTATTTAATCATTTTTAATATTTACTTTTTTATGTTTGTTACATCAGAACTTTCTCATTTATGAAGGAATTTAAAAAAAATCTTCTTTTTTTAAAGAGTATACTTATAGAGTGGTCCCAAATACATTTCTATAAGTTCTGATTACTAGTTTTTAATTTAGCATCAATAGTACATACCTTTTCCACTTTTGTATGCTGATGATGTTATAATAACTTCCTGTTACTGTGATTTATTTAGCAAGTGAAAATATACCAATATGTGTGCAGTAGATACTACAAAAGAAAGGGAAAAAAAAATAAGCGACTTTTTTTTTATCCAAAAAAACATTTTACGTTGCGTTTACGTCGCTCGTTCGTGCTAGGACCTCTGTTTACTGACCTTCAGGTTGCGGGTCCCTTCTTTCAACAGTGAGGAAAGCTTTTTAACCCCTGATTGTCGTAGCGATTACGGAATACTTGAGCAGGACTTGAGAACATAAACCAGTAAACCGATTCCAAAGAATTCGTTTTCCTTGAGTTGCAATGTCAAAAATGTTTTTTTAGTTTAGACTACCTACCCCGATAGATTTTTAATCGCTCTTGAAAATTTCATGTCATTCACTTTGATTCCTAAGTACGATTTTCGTGTTGTTTTTCATATTTTTGCAAGTAAATGATGTGGTCTCCTATAATTGGGAGCGCACACTGTATTTATCCTCGTTCTATCTATATTTGCATCTAATTGTGTACCCTATGTTGGATATGGCAGTGGGACGAAAGGAAATACACGCCAATTACCCCTGTTAAAGCAATTTGAACATACGAACAATGAAGGTAAGTAGCCAATTTGATAAACTATTTATTCCTTTGAATTTACCTACATAACAAATAATGTTAAAATAATATAATAATACAACACGTTATTTTTATATTAAAAAACACAAGCTAAACTTTATCCATTTTATTATTCATAACTGAATAACAGCAACATCATTATAATAATTATCTAAACGATATAGACCACAAATTATGTGTAGGTGGCTTGTTCAAACAAAACTTAGTTCCTCAGACAAACGTTATGGATATCTGATACTAAATTGAGATATGAATTTTAATTGTGTATAATTCATTCATTTCATTTATTCATAAAAAACTGTAACTGTAAATTCGATTATAGATCATTATTTTTCCAGGAACTATCATGACTAATTTGTGGAAAAAAAATACACCAACGTATTCAGCTAGTCAAAGAGCTAGCAGCACCTTTAACTGCGTAACATACTTTCAATCACAGTCTAAGGTTTTTGAACTTTCATAGATCTGAAATAATCATCTGCTCAAAATCGTAAACGGAACGTGGCTGTATTGTCAATCTGAACGGAATTGAGAACAATTGTCTGTTTAAATGTGTGTAACACAATTACCCTGCAGAGCTGTCTTGACTGCGCTGGAGGGTCGAAAGCTCTTCAGAAAACACCTCCATGAAGTGTTGAGTCATTCAAAGAGTGCTATCTGTGTCGTTAACTCGACACTACTTGAAGATAGAGACGCTGAACCAGCGTATACTTGTCTAGGTACCCATAATGTTTATCATTATTGAAATAAATGTAAGTGATGAAAGTAAAAAAAAAAACAAAAAAAAAGTAAGTAAGAAAGAAAGTAAGTGTAAATAAATAAATAAATAATTTATTGTAAGACATAAATTCCCACTGCTGGGCAAAGGCCTCCTGACTCTCTTTCCACCTCTCTTTGTCCAGAGCTGCCAAAAACCGATCTGTTTTTAAAAGATTCCAGCTCATCCCGCTCTCCGTTTGAGCCTGCCGTGATGTCTTTGCTACTATTCGGCACCCGGGTCGTAAGTTTGAAAATAAATAAAAAATAAATTTTCGCGGGGCTCAGTAGGCGCTTAACAAATATCGCGGTTACTGTTATTCAAATGGGTTAAGTCAACATCCATGAAGCGTTTTTGAAAAAATAAACAACTGAACACTATTTAATTATCCGATGAACAGAACATAAAAATTAAATAACTCATTTTATTTATTTTTCCAATACGAACTCGTGTGAATTCGCTCAAATAAAATACACACTCCATTTCCGCGAATAAAAAACGCATCATGAAATTAATAGTACCGTAAAAATAACGGTACGAAGTGTTACCGTGGGAACTGGCTTTAACATACTCGTAATATTATTATAGGCGGGTTTACACTGCACTAAACTAGGGCTGATCAATAACATACTTTGTTAACAAAATTGGGACTTGATTCTTAACTTTTCGATAACGAATCGGATCGATGTCGATTGTGTTCTCTCGATTACTGAAGGTCAGAAGTTAGTTCTCAGAACTTTTCTTTAGCCATTGTAAGTCTGAAAAGCTTTTGAACAGACTATTCGAGTCTATTCTCTGGTGTTTCTGAATCAACGTGTTTTCTTTTTACACGCTTTTTATTAGCTTCACCTGTATGTTTGTATGTTTGTTTGTAACAGACTCCTTTGGACTTGATTTTGATCCACTTCAAACGGTCAGATTTAGTTTAAACTTTGTAGACTTATCGAGGACCGTTGACAATGCAATAATTAAAAAAAAAACAAGAAAATAAAATCTGAAAAATCACGCTTTTGTAGATAGCAGAACTAAAAAATAGGATACAAATAATAGTTTAAAAAAAACCGTTTTTGTCTTTTTTATTATTATAAAAATACTAAAATTTTTGAATCACTTGCCTAGCCTTTCTCCAACTATATTTTGATCGCCTTTTAGTCTTACCGGATGCAACTGAATATCAGGATTTTACGTGCAGCGATTGCCTATCTTACCTCTACCACCGAGTCACTGGGCCACATTGTACCCCTTGGTATGACTGGTTGTCAGACTTTCGACCACCCGTAAGGCCTATCAAAGATCCAAGAATGTCAACCGACACCAACGGTTTAACGTGTGTTCCCAGGCACGGAGGGGTATCTAACTGAATTGAACTTATGCAATAATTTCATGTCATGTCTTCTCATAATTAAAAAAAATATGTATCGATGATTTGGGAACCTCCTCTTTTTTAAGAAATCGTTTAATTAAAGATTCGTGAATATTAGTGATAGTGCCATAGTGACTTTGGCTTCACTCCTAGGACTAAATTTGGAAATATTATCGAGCACAAGACCTTGACTATTGAGCTCGGAACGGAACATGAAAGGTCAGACATCAAATTGAGAAATGGATCGAGCATAACGTTCACTATCAACTTGATCTGAGACACACCAATACTTGAAGATATAATTTCATACCTGCATAGCTATTTACAACTATTCGATACGCTTCCGTAGCGAATCGAACATTAATCAATGTCATCGCAGGAGTCCTATAAACGCTGTTCACAAATCCAATACCCAAAATTGTTGTCAGTTGAAATCAAAAAGACGACCGCTATTCTTCCGACAGCTGTTTGTTGGGCAAGGCAAATCAGGTTATTGCAAAATCTTGTTTTCGATATGATAGCCTGTCGAATAGTTGTGAATAGCTGTGCTGGTCGTCCCATTGTATGAAAATACCCTAAATTATACAATTTTAACTAGGTAGGTCTATTCATCTCCAATCTCAACCCGGAATTCTATCCGCATTATGGTTATTTAAATCGCTTTAAAAAGGTTTAGTCCAGGTAACGGTTTCAAATGAATATTTATGAGTATTATGTAGGGTACTCGTTATTTTTACACGCCCGTCGAGATTTTAACTACTTAACAGTTATAAAAAGGGTCTGTTTCTTTGCGTATTTATCAGATTCTTTTGTTTTTATGACAGTAAGAGTATGTCACCTTGTTAAGGTTTTAAAAACAAAAGAAAATCGTATGGAAAAAATCTGTTTTGAAATGAAGCTGTTGGAAGATACTTTATATTGTTTCTTTTTAACAATGAGAGTTTTTAGCTGTGATAATTATGCTTTGTAAGTACAGCGACATATAAAGCTATACATTTCCTGTATAAGCTGACTTGTCAATATACGAAAAGCACATACAATGCGAGGTCAGCTAAAAATGGAAATTTATGGCTTGTTACATCGCCATGCGGACTATAACAATTTAATTTTGTTCTAAAACATTTTCTAACTTAAATAATGAATGAGCAGGAACATTTTATCTACGTTTTATTGTATATTCTATCTATAAGTATGGCGTAGTTTATTTATAAATTAGACGTGCTATAATGCTTTTGTCTAGAAGCTTTTTAAGAGAACATTACGCCAAAGTCAAACTAAAAAAGTCAAAGCATTTATTTCAAATCGGCACATAAAAGGCACTTTTGAATTTTGATTTTTATTTATTTAGCATGTGTACTAACTCACTGCTGAGCAAAAGCCACCCCTCTAAATCTCTCCAGGCATTAATTAACACTTACATTAAAACAATTGAATTGATTTTTGTCGCTCCTTCCAAAAGGAAGTTTCGTATGTTTATTACGTTGAAGAATGGCTAAGAAATTTCCGCCATCTCTTTCAAAACTTTTATTTATAATAGTACATGCTATTAGTTATGTGAAGCCACGATCTCGAATAGTCTTGGTGCCTTTTAAAACAGTACTTCATTATTTTTAAGTTTACATCGTGGCGTAGTGCTTCATAAATCCTGTTTACATCATCTAACAATATCTACATCTGTAACGTTACCCTTTTTATACGACATCATTAGTATTAATTCTACATCTTGGGGTAGTGATCCGTACATCCCGTTTAGGACTCGAGTCCTTAGCTTAGAAATCTCAGTAGCCATGTAATAATACCTACATCTGAATCGTTATTAATTTGGATTATATGTGCTGTCTCTCTCTGACACAACCCCTCTCTTTTCTCCCGGGTGTCGTATGAACCGATAAAGGAACCTGCCTGTCAAATGCGGTTAAGCCCTTATTCTCCGAAGATGCTGTGCGTGTGGCAATCTGTGGGAGAGTTTAATATGTTCTGGCTTGGACGTTATTAGTTGTGTGGGACTAGTTTCTTATTACTATTAGGAAATATTGTTTTATTTGTTACTGGCAACCTGCTTCTACTTACCACGGGTGCAATGCAGTTGAAACATCTAGGTATCTGAGATATATCTAAGTTAAGTTAAACAGTTCCGGACTCCTAAACCGAACCACGGTATATATTTATATAGATATAAATAAATCCATTTAGTTATCGAAATAAGTCATAGCAGTAACATGTATAAAACCCTTGTGTTTCTGGTTGACTGTGCCAGAAAAAATGGGAAAAAACAAAATTGGTCCTCAAAAATCCCAAGTCACTAATATCCATCAATTTTTATTCCATCCATTGCTGAGTAGGTATAAGCCTAATCCCTTTAGTGCCATGCTTCCCGGTTTCCTTCCTTTCATACATTTAAATACAAATAGGTATTATTAATATATTTGTTTAACATTAAACAGTGGCTTATATCAATTGGAATAAGTTTTAAAATTCCCCGAATCGCATAAAGGTTTACTGTATCAGTATAAAAGATAATTCCAGAAAACTTTACTTTTAATCAACCGTCGCAATGTCTTTGCTTGGAAAACTTCAAACTGCCTGAAAGCTCACTGAAAGTTCATTTTTTTGCCAACCCTGTGCTGCTCGCGCAGGGTTGGCAAAAAAGCGAAAGACTACTAGTTTCAATTTTTTTTTGCTGTCCTTACTAATAAAAGTAAAATTTTATTTTGTTCTATTTTATTTTAGTTCTAGAAATACAGATTGTAGGTAGGTAAGACCAACTGGAGCTTCTTGCTAGGTGATGCTTCGTTCCCGTCGTTACATCTAGCCTCTGGCTATTATTCGATTTCAGTATCTGCAGAATCCCGTTCTAAAACTGCCTTTGCGACCCTGGCGGGCAATTAAGTTTTTGAGACAATTTATAAAAGTAGATATATGAGGTATCTTCAGTCTTTTTTAACCGACCTCAAAAAGGAGGAGGTTATCAATTCGGTATGTTTTTTTAAATGTATGTTCGGGCATAACTCCGTCATACATAGGTAACCAGACGGATTTGCAAATTTTTTTTTTGTTCAAAAGGGGTTTATTCAAAAATAGTCCCATTTCAATTTCATATGGATCTGATGATGAGTTTCGGAGAAAGACAACGGAACTCTTCAAAAAATGACAGCAAATCAATCGCGATTGCTACTATCGCATAAATATGCATTGTTTTGATTAGATTCACTTTGTGAATACCCTAAAGATTTGGAAATGGTGTAGGGTATGTACTATAGCTAAAAAGTGAAAAATTATTTTCATTTCGGAAGGCGGTGACAAAAAATTAAAATAAATATCCAAAGACACCGACTTCCGAAATTAAAGTTATTTTTCACTTTGTAGTGTTTCTTCGGAAGTCGGTTGTTTTGTTTTTCTTGGATTAAAAAAAAAAAAACTAAAATGAAGTTTCACACATCTATTTTTATAAATTTCTCAGTAGCAAAGAAAAGTGTTTGAATTTGTGCCCGGTTGATGACAATAGACTCGCCTCCTATTAAATGGGACTATGTTATATAGTTCCGTGTGGTGCCGGACGTAAAAGAATAGCACCATCCCATTTCTTCTCGTGGTTGTCGTAGAAGGCGACTAAGGGACTTACTACAGAATGGGCAGCGGCGTTCTCTATCCATTTGACCACCATACTACGATCGCCAACCTGCCTGCTAAGAGTGGCGATTATGGCAAATCCCCCCCTTTTGGGGGAGGCTTATGTCCAGCAGTGGACGTCTTTCGGCTGATATGATGATGATGATGTTATATATATGATAGATACCCTTCTGCGCAACCCTTCGGGGAAACAAGGCGTGATGTTATGTGTTATTTTTATTTATTAATTTATTTATTCTTCACAAAGCTTACAGTCTAATATCTACCTACGTAAATAATAACATTTAGCGCTTACAGTTGCCATTTACAAGCTTCCACAAATTAAAAGATTTATTATTAATGAATTGTTGGTTAATTTGTTTAATTAAGAAGTATAATGTATCTTAGTACTGAAGGCGTGGGTAGGTAAGCAGATAGCTATGTTAAAAGGTCACAAGTCTAATGAACTTAATTATATAATTTAGACAGGTAGCAGATATTCCAAGTTGTAGGTAGAACTCCAGAACTCAATTAGGTATCTACTGGGTGGAGATACCTATGTTCACTCTCAGGTTTTAGTAGTTGTCGTTCGTATGGTTTTAGCTAATATATATGAAATTTTCCGACAATATGTCCGAAAGTCTTGATCAAGTCAAAGTCAAGCATTTATTTCAAATAGGCATATAAAAGGCACTTTTGAACGTCAACATTTACATTAAAATAGAATTGATTCTAGTCGCCCCTTCCAAAATGTAGTTTCGTATAGAGAAGAATGGGCAAGAAACTCCACCGTTACTCTTTTGAAATGTTTTAAGTACAATATTTAACAAACATGCATTATATAATAATGTGTGAAAACGATGCACCCAGAATAAAATTACCATACCGTAAACCGGGGTTACTTTGCTTCGCGGGATGGCTTTGATCAAAACTTCCATTTCATATAAAATCGCTAATTGCTTAAAACGAAACGCAACATGGTAGTTTTTTTTTCTAGGTTAGCAACACTGAAAAACTGTCAAATCCTTTCCTGGGCACACCCTGAGAATTCACTAATAATTAAAATAAAATAAAATAAATCTTGTCCTGTTGGTAAATTTCGATTTTTTGGTATTATAATTGGGGTTACTTTGTAATTTCGCAATAAAATAGGAGGGTATCAAAGTAACCCTACATCCAACGTATAACTTTGATCAGTCAGTTTTTTTTTTATCTCAAAATAAAGCCATATTTTTTCACGTATTATTACAGGAACCGAGAGTTATTAAAAAACCGATTATTGGACATTTTTTGTATTTTTTTATAACCACAAATTCAAGAGATATGAACCTTCAAAATTCAATTTTGATTAAAGTAACCCCGGTTTACCGGTACCAAAGTAAAAAAGTAAAAAGAATGAAAGTGAAGCAATTACATATAAATCAGTTTTATGATAGATACATGGTGCTTAGGGGAGAGCGGGGTTGGAAGTTCCGATTTTCAAATAACATGAAATTTTATTATGAAAATGACGGATTTGAATGTCAAAATGTGCAAATATTGAACGGATGTTTATCGTTTTTTTTGTAATATTAAAAGAACTTCTACTAATATCTATATATATTTTTTACAGAAGCAAATGTTTGTCAAATTTCGGATCGGAACATTCAGCCCCGCTTTGGGGCGAGTTGTTCCACCTTCGGCAAATTGTTCCGCTTCGATTATCACAATTTATATTGTCAGAATAACATGGGTTTTCTTAAATAAAACAACTATTTCTATTAATGTATGCATGTAATGTTTATTCTATGCACAATTAAACTTTTTTTTAAATTGCCTACAGAACAATTAGTAGTCCAGATAAACTTTTTTTATTTAGTTAAATTATAATTAAGATTAGTCATCAGTCTTACTTTAATCAGGCGTAATTATCTTTGGCAATCTTCGTTCTTATGTATCAGTAATCTTATTCATCACTCATTTCTTCATCTGACTCATAGCTGGGAACCTCCAGATAAACTTATTTTTATTTATTTATATTATAATTAAGATTAGTCATCAGTCTCACATTAATCAGGCGGAATTAACTTTGGTAACCTCCGTTCTTATTTATGAGTAATCTTATTCATCACCCATTTCTTCATCTGACTCACAGTTGGGACACACATAAGTGACTTCATCACCTTTATCTAAACATTTGGTATGAGCCCAATTTTTACAGATGGTACATTCTATCCACTGTTCTCTTGGACGAGAATTTGAATAAGAATCACAACAAATTATGCAGTACCAATCCAGATCGTTATCGCTGTCACTCTCGCTTTTTTGTAATACTCTTCGTTTTTCTGGTGTATCAGTTAAAATAGCCGTCTTTCTTAGCTTCAACACAGTCGTTACTCCAGTCTCGTCCAGGCTCCAAATTCTTGATGATGTCAATTTATGTTTTAATAGAATTTCACCGAGCTTAGTGAAAAATTCATTTACATTATGTCTGTTAAATGCAGATGCACGTCCCACACTAGTTGCTTCTGGGGTTCTTATCGATAAAACCGGGTTCCTCTTCATAAATCCAGTGAACCAGTCAGCTCCAGTTTCTCGATTCTTGTGCCACGAGGGGGGAATGTTTTCCAAAGAAACTTTTACTCCACATTCATACGCGAGTTTACGCACCTCTCCGGGCAGAAGACCGAAGTATATTGAGGAACACTTTAAAATGTAATTCGCTAACTCTTTTTCCTGTTCCAAGGTAAACACTAGCCTGGGTTTATAACCTATGGCAGGAATCCTGCCAGCTCTTAATTTTGTAACAAATCGATGTAACGTCATGTGGCAAATTTCAAGTTCTCTTGCCACAGTTTTAATAGGTTTTCCCTCCTTGATGACAGCATCTGCAGCTTGACGTAACAATGTTTCGGAGGTTTTACCTCTCTCAGATTACACAGACAGACAGACAGACAGATCACACGACACAGATATACAGATCTTACGTTTGTAGTTTCGCATCCTATAAAGAAAAATGGTCATAAGAATTTTAGTTACGATTATAGGTCAATTGGGGTAAGTTGTTCCGGGGAACAGCCAGCCCCCTCAGGAAGGAACTTATAGCCCCAAATTACGTTTATTTATGAAGACTGACATATTAGCGGACTAATATAATCAATTTAAAAATACGTAAGCTATAAGATACCTTACTAATGTCACTACAATTTAGGAAAGTTACGCATGAATCGGTCCATATTAATCAGAGATAGACCAAATTGTTAAAACACGAAAAAATGTACTTACGTAATGTTTGACAGCTACGTGCACACAGCCACTCAACCGCCGTCGCCGGAGTAACTGAAATGGCTGCCGGCGTGGCGCGTCACCTGACGCTTTAACGGCGCATTTCACATGTATTGCTATCTCTTTTCCTTACAAAGTTATTGCTGTCGGAACAACTTACCCCAGGAACTACCAGCCCCGCTCTCCCCTACATATTTACAAACATTTTAAAAGTAAGTATACGATTTTCCTAGAATATTAACAAGTAATAAGTCAGTGTGTGAGTTAAAGTAATCACTGAGTGTAAATCAATGCTTGCTGCAATCAAGCTTTTAGACATGGTTGACTTCTTGTAATAAATACCTCTTGAGGTTATCAGGAACATCGACGCGCAACCCGTTGCCCTGGATTCAGTACATAATTGTGAACCCGATGCGTTGAGATTTATAAGTAAGTTATTCAAAAAATCTGTTCGTGCGTGTACATTTTTTAGACAAAAATTTAAGATTTTCAAAATCTTAGCGCCAATTATTATTATCTTAATGTCAATCGCTTAACCACTGCGCCAACCGTGCCGTCATAATTAAGACATACAAATTTTAAGTGACCCATTAGGTGCCATTAGATTATTTGACTTAGAAAAAATAATATTTTGAATTAATTAAATACATGAAAAGGAAAAAAAAGAGAAACATCAAATACAATAAAATCAATAATTACTCGTAGTACTAATTATCAAAAAATATGATTAAAATATGCATTATTATAATAATTTGTCTACAGTGTAATAACATTTGTTTGTTACATGGATGCGACGTCTGTAATGATAAAGTGGGGCTTGTGACTAATTAATAAACAGCCGCATGGGTCGATCGATTGGGTTAAGCTACGATTGACGCGGTTGGTCCGTGGTTGGGTGACCATCTTTACATATCAAGCCCTCCGTGCCTCGGAAAGCACATTAAGCCGTTGGTTCCGGCTGTCATTTGTGGATCTTTGACAGTCGTTACGGGCCGTCAGAAGCCCGAAAGTCTGACAACCAGTCTTACAAAAGGTTATCGTATTACCCAGTAACTGGGTTGTAGTGATCAGATAGGCAGTCGCTTCATGTAAAATACTGGTATCCAGCTGCATCCGGTTAGACTGGAAGCTGACCCCAACATAGATGGGAAAAGGCTAGGCAGATGATTAGTTATTTAAAAGACTTTCAACATTTTCATTTAAAAAGGAAAGTGGGGGAAGTTTCTCACCGAACTACTCAATTGCCCTATAGGGATGGTCTTGTCAGGGAAATTGTTAAGCAAACTGATACCTCACGTCCATTAACTGTGTTAAGAGCGTTCACGCGGGCTGGCAACGGCGCATTTATGGCGGTTTTTCGTGATTATTACATTAAATACAAACAAAAGTAAACATTTTTTCAGCCATGCACTAGATCGTTGCTTTTTTAAAATTTTCTATGCAATTTTTTTTACAGCTATTTTGGTATTAACTTATAAAAATCAACATACCGTCAATTATTTTCTATTTGCATTACTAAGTACGATTTTTTATTTTTTACTAAAGAGTAAATGTAAATAATTATAAATACTCGTACCAACAATGTAATACTTGGCTGAAAAAATAAATGCGTTGTTGCCAGCCCGCGTGGAATTAACGCTCTCAAGGCACAGGCAGACATCTGTCAAAGAATGACAGTTGCGATTTGAATTAACTAGAAATTTTGCCCGAGATGGCTTGCAAATATCTTTCCATATTTCTTGTGTAATTCCATCTATTGCTAGAAGTTGAGACTGCCCCATTGCATCCTAGGTGCGATTCATACGTCTGGCAGAGTGTAATAGGCTATTTCCAATACGATTTTTTTAACTAATAGCCCGGAGTTTGGAAGTTGGCGGTGTGATACCCCCGTGCTTCGGAAAACACGTTTAGCCCTTTTTGTTTTATGTGTGGGAAATCATCAAAAAACTGCCCTCCCGCTCTGGGTGGAGCGGGAGGGCATGTCAAACTTTTACTGACAGACGTTGCCTGTGTGCCAGGGGCCACGGTATCTCTTTCGAACAACCCGCACCCCTAGCAGACGTTTACCCCTTGGACCTGATCTCTCCTCTCTGCGGTCGTGTCAGATTGCGTTTACGTGCCGTTTCATCGGACTATGAGAATGAGTGAAGAGAGAGAGTGCACTGTAATATCTCACACGCCGAAGGCTTAGTAGGTATCCGTTGGCCGCCATGGCCGAGATACGGCATGAAGGACTATTATGAAGTTCTACTTTGATACACTACTTAGAGTATTGAAGGACATCCCCTCCCCCTTCCACAAACCCCACTCGTCTTTTATCAGATAGCAGAGTAAGCCTTCATGCGAAGTGTAATTTTGATATACGTCCGACATTCCCTAACTTTTTTGCCTAAATAAGAAAAATGTCCTCATTCCCTGTGATTTATTTGTTACGGAAACTATTTTTGTATGTGACTGAAAAACTGGCTGCTTTAACCAAATGCGGGGGTCAAAAGAGGGTTATCATTTTTGACTTGAATCTAGTGATCATGAGTTTCTCCAATTATCTGTGTTATAAAACTAGTAGCTGGACAAATAAGAAGGAAGAAAAAAAAAATCTTCTTATTTTGTATTCCAGATCTAAAGAATTTTCTTACGATATTGTTCAATATTTCAGTGTAGTTTTATTCTTGCTAAAACATCTAGTTTTGCCTAGGTATTTTTGTTGATATGATTATTTGCTTGCATATTTTATCATGTCATCATGCTATTTCAGGATTGTGAACCACAGTATATTTAATATTAAAACATAGAGAATCAAACAATACAGGTGCATAATTAAATACCACAATTTACCTAGATGCGGAGCTGTATCTCAATGTATACGCCAGTTTGGTAGACTTTTATGCATTCTGATTGGATTTTTTCATCTGGTATTTCTCAGTGCAGCCCGGGTATGGCCGGTTGATGGTAATAGTTATGCTCCATATTACGTGGGCGTTAAACATAATTGGCAAAGTATGGGTGAACTATAGGTTTTTTTTTTTTGGGTGGGAAATCATCAAATAACTTCTCCCGCTTTGGCTGGAGCGGGAGGGCGTGTCAGACTTTTACTGACTAAAACCCACCCGTGTTCCCTCGTGTTACCGCGGCCCCTGGCACACAGGCAAGTGCCTGTGTGCCAGGGGCCGCAGTATCTCTTTCGAACAACCCGCACCCCTGGTAGGCATCGGCCCTTGCGGGCCCCATCAGTTGCTGCTGACATCTCTTTGAGACGCGCGTGGAACACAACGCGTTGTCGACCCGGGCTTGGTCCTTACCGGACAGCAAGCTACCCATTACTCGCCGTCCGCAAGCCTGGGATTCCCGAAGCCCAGGGCGTCTTCTGCGAAGGCCATGGCTGTGAGGGCGCATGTACTGCATCTCCTTCACGTGCGCCGCCTCCTTCTTTGCAAGCATAACTGCTTCGCTGAAGGAGGCGACTGCTAGCCATGCACTCTCGCTCCGTGCCATGGCCTGGACCAGGGTCGGACGCGAAAGATCGCCGCCGCCGATCACCTCCACGAGGACACGGCGGTGCTTCGCCCAAGCCGGGCAGACCTCCACCGTATGCTCCACCGTGTCCTCAGGGCGATCTTCGCAATGGAAACACCCGGGCGTTTCCTCCCACCCGATCCGAAACAGGAACCTCCCGAAACGGGTGAACTATAGGTTACCTACACCTCTGTCTAACGCTTTGGGGAATACAGGCGTGATCTTATGTTATGTAGAAAAATTACACCTCAATATTTCGAAAAAAAAAAAACAGTCTTATTTTTTAACTATAACCAATATTGGACCACGAGATATTAGGAATCAGCCATTAAACATCGAAAGATCACGCTTCCTCGTACCGCATTGCGAAAAATAAAGGACAGCTGAATTTTTCCATGTTGTGGGAATAAAAGGTTTTTTCTCCATAATCCTCAAAGGTTACCCTGCAAGCCTGAACAGATTACCATCTTCACTGAAACGGGTTAAGTGATATACGAAAGCGGGTACCTACCCATCTAATTAGTAAGGGTTTCTCTTACCCTTAAAAGATTTATTTTAACAATGCCGTGTTGTGACGTATACCTATTTTACTTGTCCGCTCCCCGGGATTTAAAAAGGTCCAGGAAAATACGTAAGTACGGTATACAAGACAATGTATGACCGTTTTTATTTGTGGAGACATCTGATGCTGTTGATATTAAAAATAAACTACCTGAACAGATAATGAATATGTTTAAATGATTGTCAGTATAATAATTTTATGACAATCATCATCTGCCTAGCCTTTTCCCACCTATCTTGAGGTCGGCTTCCAGTCTAACCGGATGCAGCTGAATACCAGTATTTTCCATTGAGCGACTGCCTATCTGACCTCCACAACCCAGTTACTGGGTAACACGATACCTCTTGGTAAGACAGGTTGTCGGCTTTTCGGGCTTCTGACGACCCATAACGACTTTCAAAGATCCACGAATGATAGCCGGGACCAACAGCTTAAGATGCTTTCCCAGGCATGGAGGGTCTTGGTATGTAAAGATGGTCACCCATCCACGGAACAACTACGGTAAGCGTAGCTTAACCTGATTGATAGACCCGTGCCCCTCTGACCTACTTTTAGCTTCAAATATACCGTTTTGATACTCCTTCCAAGGAATGTTTGTGTACAGGGTGTAACAGAAACTCTATTGCTATCCATAAGCACTAAAGATAACAGCTGGTATAGAATCACTATACATAGTTTCAGCTCAAAATAAAATACTCTAAGAATTGATACCAAATTTTCTGTTTCATATGTTTCTATCATAACAAACGTGACACCGCACTACGTAGGTCAATAACTTTCCACGTTACTTGCCAATATCGCGATAAATCTCTTCCTTCAATTTGAAAAGTTCGATTTTTGGTATCAATGTATTAAACATTCTCATAACTTCCGAATATGTAGAGATAGGATTAAAAAACCCTTCCAATATCGTTTGACATCATCCAAAGAAGCCGTGCCCTTGGTATGTATTTACCCTTTGCGTTACACGTTGTAAAGAACCAGTGTATCTTTCTCAGTGGAGATTCATAGATGATTCCGCGTTAGAATTTAGGTACTTAAATGTGGCGCCGTTCCATAATCGATGGGACATTTATTATCATGTCCTGCGTGTCCTGTCAGCTGCATGATAAAGGAACTGATGGACGCTAGTGATGACACCAAACACGTTGCTGAATTAGGGTCTGATTCGATTTAGATGCTATCGCTAAGAAGAAGTTTTTAACCGACTTCTAAAAGACGGAGGTTATCAATTCGACATGTTTATATATTTGTTTTTTTTGTATGTATGTTCAAGCATAGCTCCGTCATATATAGACGGATTTGCGAAATTCTTTTTTTTTAAAGGGGTTTATTCCGAAATAGTCCCGTTTAAATTTCATATAGATCTGATAATGCGTTTCGGAGACAGGCAACGGAACTCTTCAAAAAATGACAGCCAACAAACCGCGATTGCTGCTATCGCATAAATTTGCATTGTTTTGACCCAAAGGATGATGAAATTTCGAATAGTGTGGGGTAGGTACTATAACTAAAAGTGAAAAAAAAAAACTTAAAAAAAAAAACAACCGACTTCCAAAAAAACACTACCAAGTGAAAAATAACTTTAATTTCGGAAGGCGCTGACAAAAATTAAATAAAAGACGCACTTCCAAAATTAAAGTTATTTTTCACTATGTAGTGTTTTTTTGAGTCAATTGTTTTTTAAATAAGTTTTTTTTATAATTCTAAGTGAATAATTGTAGTCCGTTTTCGAGAAACCACAAACTAACTAAGCTCTTTAAAGACGTAAGATTAGCGGCATCTCAGACTACTTATAGTGACGGGGTGTGAACGCATATCAAAATATTCACGCTCCGATGAATCGCAAATGTATCCATAGAAAATTGTGCTCTTGACATCGTTATTTTATATTCTTAAACTTGTACCATGATGTACCTATTGAGTGAGAGTAAGTGCGAATTTAGGAATTGTATTTTATTGAAATGTTTGTAGGTACCTAGGTAATTCATAAATTAATTATAATTATGTCTCGAAATTACAAGCAATGAGTAAGTTCACAAAAGCGTAGACTTCTGAAAGTTATTAATTTAGCTAAAATTTTAAAGTGAAAATAAAGTGAGTTGCACCAGATTAAAAATAAAACCTCGCCGTATTAGAGGCTAGCTCAGCTTAACTAATATTCCTGCGAACGACTGCGGCCAACCTAATTAAGCCTGTGAAAGCACGATTTTAGGTCACGGCTTCAGAATTATCTACACACTCGTTTTCCTTTGCATGAGGAGAAATGCAGGCGGTATAATCAGCGTAAGATGTTCGAGTATGCAGAATGTTGCCGTAGAAATTGTCTGGATTTTGAGGATATGCGTATATTAAATTAAACAATAATATAAGAGTGAAGAGGTAATACTCCAAGGGGGTGAATCTCTTCTAGAATGAAGGAGAAATAACCATTGGTTACTATACTAGATCACAGCGTATGTATTGGCGATTTCAGCGGTATTTGGCGGTTTTAATGCCCATCTTAGTAGCATTGCACAATGTTCTACAACGACCGAACCGTCTTCGAATTCGGAGCATTTCCAACGTTTAGCTTCCAGACTGGAGCGGGCCGGGGCTGCCTTAAAGCGGCTCCTGCCCAACCTAGGGGGCCAAACGCCTCCTGCCGGAGGCTCTACCCGGGGGTCGTGCGGGCCATGGCCCTATACGGGGTGCTGGTGTGGGCGCCTACATTGAGGCGCCAACCTGCACGCCGGTTGAAGGCGGCCCATAGGGTCATGGCCATCCGGATGATCCGGGGATACCGCACGATCTCCGGTGTGGCGGCGGGCCTCCTTGCCGGATTGCCGCCAGTGGATCTGGAGGCAAAGGTCCTCGCGCACATTTGGGAGCGGCGCGATGAGGCCAAACGCCGTAACTCCACTGCCGCGAGAAATTGCGGCTCAGCGGACAGAGCTCCGGCGGGATCTCATGGCAATATGGAGAGTACGATTGTCGCAATCCAGTGCTGGGTAGGCCACGATAGCGGCGGTAAGTCCCCTCTTTAAGGAGTGACTTGAGAGGTGGAACTCACTCTCGCGTCCGGCCCTGTTCCAGGCTATGGTACGGAGCGAGAGTGCATGGCTAGCCGTCACCTCCTTCTGTGAAGCAGTAATGCTCGCAAAGAGGGAGGCGGCGCACGTGAGGGAGTGGCAGTACTCGCAAGAGACGCCCCGGGCGTCGGGAATCCTAGGCTGATTCCCGGCCACCGTAGGCGCGGGCTTGTGGACGGCGAGTAATGGATAGCTCACTGTCCGGTAAGGACCAAGCCCGGGTCGGCGGCGCGTTGTGTTCCACGCGCGCCTCAAAGAGATATCAGCACCAACTGGTGGGGTCTGCAAGGACAGATGCCTGCCAGGGGTGCGGGTTGTCGAAAGAGATACCGCGGTCCCTGGCACACAGGCAACTGAGGGAACACGTAAAAGTATGACACGCCGTTCCTGCTCCACCCAGAGCGGGAGAAGTTATTTGATGATTTCCCACCCAAAAAACCGTCTCCGAATTCTCCTTATTTCATTGTCCACAAAGTTTTTTTTTACCGTCATGAGATAGTTCTACGAGCATTTGGCTTGGTAGTCTGTCTGTGTATAGATAAATAGTCTGTGTATTGTCTATACCTACATAGATTATAATAGGTACGAAGTCATAACTGCACACAGAATAAATACATTTGAAAGAAATTATTTGTTACGATGTGTGAGAACGAGTCTGATGCCGTGAATATATTTTTTTTAAATATATAAATAGATAAATAGTCTGTGTATTGTCTATACCTACATAGAATATAATAGTTACGAAGTCATAACTGCACACAGAATAAATACATTTGAAAGAAATTATTTGTTACGATGTGTGAGAACGAGTCTGATGCCGTGAATATTTTTTTTTTAAATATATAAATAGATAAATAGTCTGTGTATTGTCTATACCTACATAGAATATAATAGTTACGAAGTCAAAACTGCACACAGAATAAATACATTTGAAAGAAATTATTTGTTACGTTGTGTGAGAACGAGTCTGATGCCGTGAATATTTAAAAAAAAATACTTTTTCGATTGTCTGGTTGTCTGGATGTATGTTCCGGATTTGCGCAAAAACGGCTGAACGGACTTAAATGAAATGCACAGGTAGATTTTAACCTGGATAAAAAAAGGGTATTTTTAATCCTGGTAGTAATTTCCGGTGGGATATTTTCTAACATTCACGCGAGCAAAACCGCGGGCAAAAGCTAGTATTTTGTACATCAATTTTGCATACAATTCTATATCCGGTAGGAATCAAGTACGTCCGACCATCTCAAGACCAAAGCACTCTACCTACTAGGCAGACACGTTTCAAAAGCGTTACCTAGGACATCAATAGCTGGTTACTAGCCTTTATCCGCGTTTTCGCTTAAGTGGAACCTAGTCGCGAGCTTGAAATCACTGGTGACTAAAAAGCACGCTATGTCACCAGGCATCGTGTCCGACAGAGGTAGTATCAGTGATGAGCAGTTAGACGCTAGTTTACACGCACAACATTATTGAGTGAGATGCAGGATCATTTTTAGTACAACAGGCGCGTAAAAAATTAAGAAAAGTCCTTCGGAAGATCGGGTTTTATGAAAAAACCACTGCATAAATCAATAAATTACAATTAGGTTAAATTAGCAAGAAAAATTAATCTTTGTTGGCTCCTAACTTGTTAATGGCTTTTTATTTTAGTATTCTGTTTCTGTACGGACAATACCAATAGTGAGACAAAACCGTACCATGTTTAATTTCTGATGTCCATTGTCGGACAGTGGAGTAATACACTGCCGAAGTTTGTATGGGAAAAATGTGGACTAGATTCACCTTAAGGTCGAAAGTTATGCCACGGGTTCGTACTACTGGAATAAAATATAATCTTATATCCTAACTCAGGTCATTATCTAGCTGTCTGTCAGTGTCTGTCTACAATAATAAACTGAAAAGTTAGACTGCAGTCATACCGTGTGAATCTCGATTAAAAGCCGACCCTTAAATAAAAAGGCCAAAAAAAAAGAAGGCTAGTTAAACTCGTAGTTAGACTCCTTGAGACGATTTACACAGGGAAATGAAAAGAAATAAAACTGTTCATAGGTCTTTTGAAACCATTTTGCAATTCGCTTTATGGACTAGTCACACCGTTTCCTGCCAAAGTACCTGAGTAATTTTAATGCGGGAACGTACTGCCTGTGCGTTCCCGTAGAATATTTACCGAAATCCACGCGAGCGAAGCTGCGGGTAAAAGCTTGTCTGGCTAATGTTATAAATGTGAAAGTTTGTATATTTAGATGTTCGGATGTTTGTTCTCTCAATCACGCAAAAACGGCAGAACCGATTTGGATGAAATTTGGCACACAGATAATCTGTAACATGGAATAACACATAGAATACTATTCATCCCGATAGTACAGACGCCAGCACATCAAGCTACTCCAATCTGTCAAATTTCTTTGATAGATTTCAAACTTTATCACAAATACATAAAGTTTATGTTCAATTGGGAAAATTTGACAGTTTGGGGTAGCTTGATGTGCTGGCGTCTGTACATTCCCGTGTGATAATTTACGACCTCCACGCGGGCGAAGCCGCTGGAAAAGCTAGTATTTTATAAATCGATTGGCTTTTGCTTAATTATACACCTAAACTTTCCTCATGAATGATTCTAGTCTGTCTATTGGTGAAAACTGCATGAAAACCCGTTCAGTAGTTTTTGAGTTTATCGCGAACAGACAGACAGACAGACGCGACGGGGGACTTTGTTTTATAATGTGTAGTGTTATACAGCGTGTGACGGAAGGGGGGTATCAACCCTGAAGGAGGTGAATGTGCTCATGAAACTCAACAACTTTCCCCAAAGAACATAGGTCGAAATATGAAAAAAAAAAAATTGGCCCTCCCTTACAAAACTGACTACCAGCTGATTGATTTACTATGGGAGGGCCAATTTTTTTTTTCATATTTCGACCTATGTTCTTTGGGGAAAGTTGTTGAGTTTCATGAGCACATTCACCTCCTCCAGGGTTGATACCCCCCTTCTGTTACACGCTGTATAGTGATAACGTAATATGTAGTATGTAGTGATATATAACGATAGACGAGTCACACACGAACATTAGAGTACTCAAAACAGTTTTGAGTACTGTAATGTTCGTGTGTGACACGTCTATGTGTAATACGTCATTACTTAACAGCGTAAATTTCATCGTCATAAGATTTCCAGGAAAATTTATGTTCATATTAGCACCTAGTATTTTGATAGCTACTTATTGTTGAACGGAGAAAATAAGTGCTCGCTTCAATTTATGAAGAGGCAAAATAGTGGTTTGTAAGATCGAATCTCTGGAATTTCTGATCTGATTACAACAATCCATTCACTAATGGAAAGCTAAAAGGCAGGGTCATTTTAACTAATAGGCATTATAAATGCGCAAGTTTTTTTTTTGTTTTTGCGCTTTCACGATAAAATGGCAGAAACTATTTGGATGACATTTTACGCATAGGTCGACCATGACCTAGGTAAGAACACAGGCTACTTTTCATCCTGGACAGCTATAGTCCGCGCGGAACTAGTTGGCCGCGTCTTAGGTGGGGACTCATCTTGCTATTGCTATCTCATGTGCGTTTTATCTTAAGGCCCTGGTAACTTAAAATAATGTCGTTATGACCGATAATTGTTCTTATTGCAATCCGATACGGGTTAAAATCTGTTGTAATGAATTCGAATAATAAATGAGCAAACGTACGTCGTAAAAGTGCAAATAAAGTCGTGTAAAATTAGATATTAACTATTTAATAATAAATAATCTATCACTGGATGCTGTTTGGTATTTGGAATTTTATGGCATATTTATAATTATAATTATAATTGTTATTGAAGGGATAAACCGATTTTAAAGATAATTAAGAGGTGACTTTGATGATTTTTTTGATGCATTAAAGTATGTTTTATTATGTTGTGAGTTCCATCACTGTATGCAAAATAAACTTAAATTAATATTTTTATTTTTTTATTAATATTTTTTTGCTTTCAAAATTATGTACGGTTACAGATACACTGGTTTTAAAAACCACCTTTTTGATCGTTTTCAAGAAATCTCCGCCTTAACTAGCCGGAACTTTTGATGCGTGTTGCCGTCGCGAAGTACGGCGCCGCACTGCAGGCCGAAGCCAAACGCTACGCCAGAATGTACGGAAATGACATTACCTGCGGAAAGATTACGTCGTGTCCTTTCCGCAGGTAATGTCATTCCAATACATTTTGGCGTTGCGTTTATCGTGAAAGCTAACAGAAATGTGTTTTGCCTAGGCCTGCTGCCGTACTGAGTAATGACAGCAAGCGTCCCCGCCCCTCCGTCCCACCGCTCACATACCTAAGGCGAGGCCAACAAGTTCCGCGCGGACTATAGTAAAAATATGTTTTATGGCACCTATAGTAGACATCTGGGCGAAAAGGTCTCGGGTTGAAGTTACTTATCACTATATATCACTACATATTATAAAACAAAGTCCCCCGCCGCGTCTGTCTGTCTGTTTGCGATAAACTCAAAAAACACTGAACGGATTTTCATGCGATTTTCACCAATAGACAGACTAGAGTCATTTACAAGTAAAGTTTAGGTGTAGAATTAAGCAAAAGCTAGTAGATTTATAAAATACTAGCTTTTTCCAGCGGCTTCGCTCGCGTGGAGGTCGTAAATTACCACACGGGAACGGACTTCCATGTTACTTGTTGAACTATCTGTGTGCTAAATTTCATCCAAATCGGTTTTGCCGTTTTTACGTGATTGAGTAACAAACATCCGAACATCTAAATATCGAAACATACCTACAAACTTTCACATTTATAATATTAGCCGGACTAGCTTTTGCCCGCAGCTTCGCCTCGTGGATTTCGGTAATTTAGTGTTGTAGATACAAACAGGGGGCTTCATTTTGGGTAAATGATTTTATCGCCACTGCTCTCAAAACGGTGACGGACAAAATCGTGAGAAAACCGGAATGTCCTAGAATCAAAAAAAATCGAAGACTTGTGACATCTACCAATCCACACTAAGAATCGAAATCATTCTGTGATTTAAATAAATGCTGAAAAAAAAAATAGTTTAAAAAACTAAAAAACACGCTTTACAAACCGAACTAAAAAATTAGAAAATAATTTAATTCTATTAAAAAGCGGGGGGTGCTTTTTGAGGTATTTTTATAATCAATTAATATCAAGCACCCCACGCTTTTTAATAGAATTAAATTATTTTCAATTTTTTTAGTTTGGTTTTTAAAGCGTATTTTTTAGTTTTTTTAACTATTATTTATTCACTATTTTTTAGTTCTGCTTGCTTGAAAAGCGTGATTTTTAAGTTATTTTTTTGTTTCTTTTTTCTGTTTTTTTTTTTAATTTTTGAATTGTCATCGGTCCTCGATAAGTCTACAAAGTTTCAATGAAATCTGACCGTTTGAAGTGGGTCAAAATAGCGTCCAAAGGAGTCGGTTACATACAAACAAACAAACAAACATACAAGTGAAGCTAATATAAAGCGGGTAAAAACACTGTTTTTTTACCTAATATTTTGTTGGACACTCACTTCCCCCAAATTATTGCTTGTGCCAAATAGGAGGAGCATTAAAATGAGCCTTATTTACAAGCTTGTTGTAGAAAATTAAATAAACAGGTGAGCAATGTAACAGACAAGGAGTAATAAAGGAGCATAATTCAAACCAATAAGTATGAAATATGACTGCTGTGTATTATATTTACCACATTACATCACTCTTAATAAATGTTGTAGATTATTTCCATCGTTCATTCATTCTTCAGAAGTAACTGACTTAAAATATGTTAAGGTGGATACGCTTAAGTAACCCGCGAAACACAAATTTTCTTGACATGCAGATTAATGTCTTAAATACTATGTGGATTGGTAGAGATATCGACGTACAAACTGTTGATGATGATAATGATGGGACTTTTCCGCACCTAGACTCCCATTCGGTCCACTGTGCGTGGGGATTCTGACTAACAAAGCCAACCTAGAAAGAAAGAAAGAAAAATAGATTTATTTGTCACAGAAACACGTGCATATAAAAGATGACATACTTAACATTAAAAAAAAAAACATGATACACACACAGATTATACATAGGCATAAAGAAGATAAATAATCGGCAGCTGCACGCCGTGACTGTGACAAGAAGGCTTCCACTCAGCATGATGCTATGCTATGGGACCTAGGTCCGCCCAAAAGCACAGAAGCTTCCTGTAAGCGTCACAGGCTTTGCGGAGCGACCTCACCGTTCCGATGATTTCTACACGTTGAGAAGTCCCAGCCTCGCATTCCAGGATGACGTGGGTGGCTGATTCCTCGGCATCAAGGCAGCCTGTGCGGGCTGTCTGTGGTGCTTATGTTAAAAAGATGTTTGTTAAGGGGCGCACAACCTGTTTCCAATCTACAAAAATAAAAGTACACAATTTATATGATACAAAAGTTTGTCGCAAGATTTAAGTACTCGTATTTACTTAGTTTGAAATATTTTTTTTTTTTTAATTTTCAAACTAAGTAAATACGAGTACTTACTTAAATCTTGGACTAATTAACTAGCCCCTAATTTGATAGAAAAAGTTTAAAAGAAAAGTTTATTTAGCTCAATAAAAGCTTGTTTTAAATAAAGTTTTTTTGCTTTTAATTTATTTTTTACTATTTAGGTATTTTTCGAGTTATTCTTAGCAAGCCCATTTAATAAGCATATTGTAGGTGTGAATTAAAAAATAATAATCCTCTATATTAGGTGTTCCACCATGTGGGATTTATAATGACGTCACAGAGCTAAACCTGCATTGTCATCCAAACAAAACGTGTATACAAAATCTCAGTTCAATCGGTTAAAGAAATCTGCTTCAAAATTGAGCAGCAAGATTCCACCCGAACAGACATAGTTACATTGCAAGCTAAATAAAAGCTTGTAACATCAGTCTATATTTTTACGCTTTTAAATACATATGACCGCGTTGGTGAATTACACTTTTGTAGGAAACGGCAGTTTTTATTTTAATAACTGACGCAAAATGTCACCGCAGGCCTCGGGAGGGGGGCGGGTTCCGACTCATGTTCTAAAGCCTTGGTAACAGGTATTGCATGGATGTACTAACATAAGAATACAGCTATTGTCGGTTTGGGAAGTAGTTTGAATATTGCATGGTGCTTTGTGGGTGGGAATTAGTTTCCATAAAATTAAAATGTCTTCTTAAAAAATAAGATGTAGTATACACCGTGACATTTTAGTCGTCTTACAACGGCAGCCCACTTCATGTATACAATGACTACTAATAATTTATTTAAAAAAAGATGTTTTTGAACATTTGCATAAATAAAAAAATGAAAATATAAGACGCACGACGTAGTTTAAAACACACTGTTATGGAGATGAAATTAATGATAGAATGTAATGGTAGGTAGGTAGATATCTTCTACCGCTTGATACATAAACATTATTAACAGGGAGGGTGTTTTATAATTCTAAAGCATTATTTATTTTTCATTGTACCTATTATCTTAATTAATGGTAACAATGTTTTAATCGCGCCTAGAGGTATTTTATGACGGATACATTGAGTGGACCACCTTTGTAAGACGACTAAAATGTCACGGTGTATAATTTGCTTAGCATTGGCGTAACCAGCATACAATGTTTCCACTGTTAGCACACAGGCCGCTTTCTGTGGGAGGGAGTATACAAGTACTTAAAAATATAAATATATCACCCATGTATTACAAAGTTACTGTCAATCTGCTAAAGTAATATTTATTTTACTGATGGTTACAAAATTCACAGAGAATTTATCACAAACAGACTTCATCGACTGTAATCACCTTGCTTATTTATTGTATCACGAAATACATACTGCAATAGTTCAATAATAAGATTGCGTAATGAGACCTCTAACGAACGAAAATTCGCAGAAATACTTATCATTCGCTTAAATAAACAATATGCCAACACATACTTACAAAAGATCAGGTTTCCTCTTAAAAGGTAAATGCCACCACAACAGATCATATTATTACTTATTCCTTGGAAAACGACAAAGAAAACTCCATGACAACGGATACAAAAACATTTAATCAATAACAGAAAAATATTCCCTAAGATAAATCTATCAAGGAAACCCGCGTCAGCAATACTGTAACAAAATGGAAACGTTACAGAATGGAAACGTTCACTCACTAAGTAGATAGTCCAATTCAATTTGCGTAGGTTACAGAGGGTTTTAAGTATTAACGGGACTTTTGATGTTGCTATTCATTAATTTTACGAACACACGTATCCCTTAGGGCAGCGGTTCCCAAAGTGTTGAGTATGAAAAGGGTCTGTAAATATCCGTGCGGACTGCTGGCATTTTTAAATGGCCGAGAAGAAAGCCTATATTGAGTATTGATGATTTTTTTATTTAAAAAAAGCCATTTATGAGAGGAGGGTTTCGAAGAAAATCAAAGTTTCACATCAAGTGGATGAACAACAACGTTTTTCTATGCGGTACTAACAAGAAACAGCCATCACAAATTGTCTAAACTGTCAAGCATAACGGTTATGTTAATGTCCTTGCTGGCCATTTATTGTACTGGTCATTACGTGTCCCATGCTAAGCATTGAATGTTTACCAAATGAAATTATGATACGACTTTTCACGCTCATGGGAACAGCAATGGTAGTGTTACCCATCTGCGCAATATTTTTGTCTACGCAGCGAGCGAAAACCGCTGGCCCACGAACAAAAATGTTGAGTACCAGTGCCTTTGGACAACGATATTTTTTTACCTATTACATTTGTGGCCTTGATATGGGTTTCATAAAATTCCGAATGATATTTTAATAAATGTGAGGAAGAAGAGTAGGTCTGTTTTATGTAGGTGAATTTTCATTTTGTTACAAATAGGATTGTTTTCTTTTTATTTTGTTGATCATGAATCATTTATTTTGTCCGCAGAGTAAATAAGGGTCTCATTCGATTTGCTACCGTATATTGTAAAAAATGTGTTTGTTTTTTATTGTTGAGGTAAATTGGGCCACGTAAAGACAAAAGGAGATGAATGTTCGTTGATCGACGTTGTTTGTTAAACTCATCGGTTATTTATTAAAATATCGTATCGTATAATCATTTTACCTATTGTGGTATAGTAATTGTATTCAAGGTATATGTATCATCTTCACATATTATTTTAATAAGAAATATTGTAAAACATAGTAAAAGGGAAAAGGTAAAGTTTCTTGCCCATTCTTCTCCATCCGTAACTATCTTTTGGAAGGGGCAACCAGAATTAATTCTATTTTCTTGTAAATATGGACGTTCAAAAGTGGCTTTTATGTGACTATCTATACATCTGTACATCTATACATATCTATACATATAAATAAAATTAGAGTGTCTGTTTGTAATGTTAAAATAACCGCTTTTTGCTACATGCATATGAATATATATATACGGTACATATACCAAAACATTTTTTTTTACAATTTTTGTCTCTGTTTGTTCCCGCTGATCTCTGAAATGGCTGGACCGTTTTTGACTGGATTTTCACTGGTAGGTAGCTGATGTAATAAGGAGGAATTTAGGCTACTTTTATTTTAGAATTTTTATTTGTTTTTATTGATATATAAATAATAGTAAAAACACTATTCCGCGCGGACGAAGTCCTGGGGACAGCTATTTAGAAATAAATGTTTTGGCTTTGACTTGGTCGTGCAAAAAGAAACTACAACTATACACCATTTGCGAACAGAAATGACTTCTTTCTGAAGACGGACATAGTAAAATGTCATATTAAACCATATTGCTTCGCTCTGGCAAAATAATATTACGATAAGCAAAAGGTATGATCTATAGCATATATCTATTGATAGGTATCCTAGAAGACGGAGGTAGAAGCAATTTATAAACTTCCTGCTTATCGGTTCCAACAAAGGTTTTAATCTAATCAGCTGGAGTATTTCTGTGTTCAACAAAACCTTAATTACTTTATGGTTTACTTATTATAATTAAGTTTATGTTGAAAATATCCTGCTTTCATCTTACTTTATACATTTTAATTAATATTGATAAAAAATGCTTGAAAAATTCTTAGAATAATATTAATGTCCTATGTGATCGAAATAGAACAGGTCTGTCAGTGATGGCGGTGATGATAACTTTCTATTGTTGAGTCAGCAACAATAGATTCATATCTTACTAAACGTAACTCAGCTGAAGTTAGTATGACAGCTAAAACGTGACAAAATGGAAATAAGTTAATCCTGTTGATTACGACACCATCATTTGCCTAGCCTTTCTTCAAGTAAGTTGGGGTCGGATTCCAGACTAGCTGAATACCAGTCTTTTATATGGAGCCATTACCTATCGGATTTCCGAAACTCAGTAACTGGGTAATACGATACCCCTTCACGACAGGTTGACAGAGTATCGAGCTTCTAACTACACGTAACGCTCGTCAAAGATCTAAAGTCTTGAGGAAAGTATTTCAAAAGGTCTCTAAACCCAATTCAAATGAACTACCTCCCTAGTAAGAGAGGTTATCAACACCAGATCCCAGAATAAATCCGTTTTACGCAAAGGCACATTGTTCTATAGTATGTAGGCCCGTAGGTTAAAGCCTTATAGGGCTGTAACAAAGTTTGTCTTCGAACAATATTTACATTTTGTCTTAAAACCACACATACACAAGTACACACCCTGCATGACAGACGAGTGGGGTGACCACGATTTTGTACGGAAATAAATGGACGATGTTCGAGCACGGTCCGGTAAGCCGGTTTCGGCTACCGAACTAAGCTGTAAGACCAACAAACATAATTCCTGACGGTATATCATGTTGGTATTCCCGCTTTAGATGTATGGATGGTCAGATTGGTCACCCTGTATTTGGATGTCCGTAGGAGTTATTTGGCTTTGGGCATTATTTTGGTGAAGTTGGCTGTTGTAGGCTGAGAAATAGTTTTATGTACATTTATCATGATTAGTAGGAGTTTTATTACTTGTCGGTCTATGAAGGAGGTATGTCGCTAGAATATACGATATTCGTTTTGATTATCTTACTTCGATTGATTTGCACAGTTAGACTCGTAGAATAGTAATTTATTTCCAAAACTTCGTTTGTAATTATGGTCGGTGAAAAGTACAAAAACAATGACACGATTTATTCAATCTTCACTCAGAACAATTCCCTTAAGAACTCAAGTCGATAATCGAGTAATGTTCTTAAGGTTTTCTTCCCCGGATCAGTTTATAACAAACACGAACTTAATTTACTTCAGTGAAGAACAATTTAATTCTAAAGTTGAAGTTTTCTTTCTAACCCGATCTTGAACGAAAGAAAAACAGTATCTATGTTAGTGCCTTGTGTTTATCATTGAGCTAAGTTATTAAAGTTAGTTGTTGTTTTAGTCGATAAGTTAGTTTAAAGGTATTAGGAGCGGTTCCGATCACGTGGTGAGGTCAATGTACTTTTGCCTGTAGGTAGGTTAGTTACTTACGTAAGAATTTTCTGACTTTTGATGTATCGTTCATCATCTGCCTTTAACTTTTCCTAACTTAGTTATGGTCAGCTTCCAGTGTAACTAGTATTTTACATGGAGCGACTGTCCATCTGACCTCCACAGCCCAGTTACTGGGTAACATTATACCTCTGGTAAGACTGTTTGTCACACTTTTTTCAGACTTACGACTACCCGTAATGACTGTCAAAGATCTACGAATGACAGCTGGGACCAACTCGGTGACACTAAGGGTATCGATATGTCATGGATATACATTTTGCTCTGGGTTTTTGGCCGTGGTTGATGATCCAAAGTATGTGTTAATAATTATGAAAAAAACTTTTACCAAAAAAATAACAACCGACTTCCGAAAGAACACTAGAAAGTGAAAAATTACTTTAATTTCGGAAGGCGGTGACTTTGGATATGTACTTTATTTTTTTGTCACCGCCTTCCAAAATTAAAGATATTTTTCACTTTGTAGTGTTTTTTGGGATGTCGGTTGTTATTTTTTTTGCGAAAATGTTTTTATTTTTCACTTTTTAGTTATAGTCCCTACCCCACTAATTCGAAATTTCATCATCATAAAATGGGACTACACGAAAAGTACCAGCTTTCAAATAAAAAAAGAATCATCAAAATCAGTTCACCCAGTCGAAAGTTATGAGGTAACAAACATAAAAAGAAAAAAAAAACATACATTCAATTGAGAACCTCCTCCTTTTTTTGAAGTCGGTTAAAAATGTTCCAGCACCATAATCAGGTGGCTTCTTACATTCATAACATCACGCCTTTTCCGTGAAGGGATGGGCAGAGGTGCACCTCTATTGGGACACCCTCATTTCGTCAGTTATGTCCCATGGAATAGGCGCGAGGCTATTGCCATCCACCAGACATACATTCAAATGTAAAATAAAATGGTGTCAAGCAAATCAAAACCAAATTAAAATGGATATAATTGCTAAACACCACTCAAACAAAGATTTTTGTAAATTTTGGAAATCAAAATACAAATTAAATCATAAGCCGAGCCTTCCCGTGAGCGTCGAAGGTGTGCATGACCAGGGTAGTATTTGCCGACGCGGGTGTTGATAGTTTTTCGACCATCATACGCAAGAGATGCGCATCTCTGCTACGCCGTGTTCGCGGTAGCCCCAATACCATTCTTAGAACGTTGGGTGCCAGGTGGGACTCGCCGATCTTGGGGCGGTGGATACGCGAGACAGTCCCCAGGATCGGCGTACCTCGTGCAGGTTCTTCCCAAATATATTAATGTTACTAACACTAGTTTGTAAGTCCACATTGTTACTAACAAATATGGAAGCGATTCTGAAAATATATGTTTTTTATTTTTATTTATAAATACAGACTCCGGGCTGATATTGAGAAATTACTGCAAGAAAAATCAATAACACTTTGCCGAATTTAGAAATTTGTAGACGATTTTCTATTATTTATTTAAATTCCTCTAAGTACCTGGTACTTATTGACAGGCCTGCACTGTCTTTCCATACCTATTATCACTGTAATTTGAAAACATTGTAAAAGCCAATCACTACATGGTATAAAATAAAGTCGCTTTCTCTGTCCCTATATCCCTATTTATGCTTAAATCTTTAAAACTACGCAACGGATTTTGATGCGGGTTTTTTTAATAGATAGAATGATTCAAGAGGAAGGTTTATATGTTTATTACGCCAACCTCCACGCGGGCGAAGCCGCTGGCAAAAGCTAGTTATTTATAAAATAGTAACCGTGGAATTTCTTGCCGGCTCTTCTCCATAGGAAGCGACAAATTGGAACCGTGCACCTAGCTTCTGACGTTTCGTAAGTGCCCTTGCAGGTTTATGAGAAATAAAATATTTTGATTTTGAGTTTGAATCGAACCCAGGACTCATGCTCAGCTGTGGCGCTTGCGACCACTAGGAAAACGAGGCAGATACCTCTCTTGATTTTTTAAATGTAATTAAGAAGGGCAGGTAGGGTACACAAAATGTGTATGTAGATGCTAATTTCCACTTTTTGTTTACCTTAAAGACAAAGAAATCCTACTAATATTATGAATGAGATAGTTTGTATATTTAGATGTTTGGATTTTTTTTCAATCACGCAAAAACGCCTGAACGGATTTGGATAAAATTTGGCATATTAACACATAAAATATTTTTTATCCCAGTTGTACGTTCCCGCTGCCGAAGTCGCTGGCATAAGCTAGTACTTTATAAATATTTTTATTGTGCGCTGTGCAAGCAATAATTTTCACCTCAAGCAAGTATTTAAAATACGGGCCCTATTAAAATTTTAACCCTTGGCAAATAAAGTTCTTTCGACGATCAGACACAAATTATGGCGTACCTACGCCAAAAATGTTTCAAACTCCTTCACAAAACAGATTCCACAGTACATCCAACACATAACGTAACATTTCGTTGAAAGCAATTCAACGTAACAAATTGTATGAAGCCCTCCAACACGCACTTGACCGACATTTGCCAAACAAATATGGAGTTTCGACGTTTTGTAATTAAGTGCAAGATAGAATGTCAGACATACTTCTTCTGCGGTCCAATTTTACGAGTTCAGGAGTGTTTGTTTTATGTTGAGTTAGTTCGGTATATTCTGTGGCGAGAATCTGAAATTCTCTCTCTAGTTATTAAGTTTGATGGAAAGGCTAGCGTAGGATATGTCCTAATGTACCTACTCGTAAGCTTGGGTGTTGGGCCTGAATGTATGCTGTGCAATGTCAGAAGTTTTGATGTAGATTACTTTTGGCAGCTACCTTTTTGGGTTCTGCGTTGGGCACCATTTTCAGAATGATTTAGAATCTTTATGAAAAGTTAATTAACACGATTATACAATTTTATTAGTGTCTCGCTTCAACAAAACATCATGATTTCTATGGAACTCGGTTCCCTGAAAGATATTTCTGTTAGAAGATAGTACCTAATTAGGTTTTGAGTATAAAAGTCTTCGTTGTCCCTAGTTCTTTAATTTTCTACAATTTTATTGTGAGTCTTTTTAAGTTTTAATCCAGTCTCTCCTTCATTAAACACGTACATAAACTTATTTTTAACCGACTTCAAAAAAGGAGGAGGTTTTCAATCCAACTGTATATTTTTTTTAAATGTTTGTTACCTCATAACCTTCGACTGGGTGAACCGATTTTGAATGAATCTTTTTTTATTTGAAAGCTGGTGCTTCTTGGTGGTCCCATTTCAATTTCATATAGATCAGAATCATCTGATCTATATGAAATTGAAATGGGACGCATCAGCGTTTCGGAGACAGACAACGGAAATCTTCAAAAAATAACAGGAAATAAACCGCGATTGCTGCTATCGCATAAATATGCATTGTCTTGACCCCAAGGATGATGAAATTTCGAATTAATGGGATAATTAAAAATGAAAAATAAAAACTTTTTCCAAAACAACAACCGACTTCCGAAAAAACACTACAAAGTGAAAAATAACTTTAATTTCGGAAGGCGATGACAAAAAATTTAAATACATATCCAGTCACCATCATCCACCGACCGACGTTACCGTCGTTTGTATGTCTTAATTATGACAAAACATAGCGCACCCACTATTAATGTAAACACCTATGTAAACACCTATGTTTCACAAATAAACTGATTGATTGATTGATTGATTGATTGAAGGGAAAAAGTTGTTTTATAAATTATAAAATAGTTTCTCTCTCTCTCTCAAAATTTCTCAAGTAAGTATTACAAACATTAATACGACACAGGCGTACATCACACAAAGGATCCTAAGTACCTATTCGTGTAAATAATATTTGATCCAAGCAATACTGTGCTTGACGTTTGACACCAAAGGAGAGCTTTCTATGAACTCAAGATTGCTACCTTCGCTTAATACACCTTGATGTCAGAGTACTAGGTATGTATTTGAAACCCGATACGATCGCCTTGTGCAAATAAATGAGGAAAATATCATCCTACTATCATTATCATCATCTGCCTAGCCTTTTCCCAACTATGTTGGGGTCGGCTTCCAGTCTAACCGGATGCAGCTGAATACCAGTATTTTACATGGAGCGACTGCCTATCTGACCTCCACAACCCAGTTACTGGGTAATACGATACCCGTTGGAAAGACTGGTTGTCAGACTTTCGGGCTTCTGACGACCCGTAACAACTGCCAAAGATCTACAAATGACAGCCAGGACCAACGGCTTAACGTGCTTTCCGAGGCACGGAGGGTCTTGGTATGTTAAGATGGTCACCCATCCACGGACCAACCGCAGCAAGCGTAGCTTAACCTGATCGATCAATCCGTGCGGCTAATATTACCCTACTATATCATATAGGATGGGTTACTTACTCTTGCACGCTAAAACTACTGATCGAATTTGGACAAAATTTGGTACACAGATAGTTCGGACAGTTTATCCCGATAGTACGCTCCCGTGGGTTAATTTCCGACATCTACGCGGGCGAGGACTACCGAGATGACGCCTAACAAAGAAGTATGGAAGAATAAACTAGAAAAAGGGCAGGATGATGATGAACGATGACCTTCAGGTTCAACCTTTCAAGGGTTTACCTTAAAAAAGTGTACCTAACTACTGATACGTTCCATGTAGTGCTGGACGTAAAATAATACCACCATCCCATTTCTTCCCGTGGGTGTCGTATAAGGCGACTAAGGGACTAACTAGAGAATGGGCAGCAGCGTTCTCTATGCATTTGACCACCATACTGCGATCGCCAACCCGCCTGCCAAGCGTGGCGATTATGGCAAATCCCCCGTTTTTGGGGGAGGCTTAAGTCTAGCAGTGGACGTCTTTCGTCTGATATGATGATGATGAACTACTAATATAATTTCAAAGTATAGATATCAGTGAAAAGCAAAATATCGAAGTAAAAAAGATCATTTATAAGCTAAAACACTGATCCTTGTTATGATTAGCAAGAAACTGCTGTATACCGAAGCTAAACGTCCAGGTCCAGTTGAAAACCAACGTCAAGCACTAGTTGTCTGGAATTTATGCTAAACTAAGCCTTTTTAGCGCAGCACTATAATGCTAGTTTATGCTAAACTAAGCCTTTTTAGCGCAGCACTATAATGCTAGTTTATGATAAAACTAAGCCTTTTTAGCGCAGCACTATAATGCTAGTTTATGCTAAACTAAGCCTTTTTAGCGCAGCACTATAATGCTAGTTTATGCTAAACTAAGCCTTTTTAGCGCAGCACTATAATGCTAGTTTCTGACTTCTCCTGACCTTACACTTTTAATTGATTTTTATTTTACTAACTCCTGCTGTTTAATGTATATTGTGTGATTTAAAGTCTGTGCTAAATAAAAGTATTTTCTTTCTTTCAAACCTACAATTTCGTTCTCAAGCCCCAGACAAGCGGGAATCACTTTAAGAGCGTTTCAACAAGATTGACATAAGATTTTTGTTAGCATATGCTACCATAAAAAGTATTTTATTTTTATTTTCCATGATCATTACCGCTGATAGAATGTTACTTTGTCGCGGCCAATCATGCAATAAACATGTAATATGGCCAAAAGGTGTTCTTTTTAACCGACTTCCAAAAGGAGGAGGTTGTCAATTCGTCGTCCTTTTTTTTTTCTTTTTTTATGTATGTTCCCCGATTACTCGTATACTTCCCAAATGGTCCTATGATCATTAAGTCAGGATCTGTGATTTGATCCTGGAATAATAGAGAGAACTTTTCAAATTTTATAGGCACACTTGAAGCGATTTTGGTAGTTTTTGGAAGAGTTTCTCGGAGTGGTTCCATTTCAATTTGGTGAAGATCTGATGAAGAACTTCGGAGATAGGCAACGGAACTCCTCAATAAATGATAGCAAATGGACTGGGATTGCTGAAATCTCATGTCTGTCTATTGTTTACACCAGTTCATAATACAACATCACGCCAGTACGCTGTGAAGTAAGCACATGTGAACCACTAAAAAGTGAAAAAAAAAACTAAAAAAAAAAAACAACCGACTTCCAAAAAAACAGTACAAAGTTAAAAAGAACTTTAATTTAGGAATTCGGTGACTTTGGATATGTAGTGTTGTTTTGGAAGTCGGTTGTTTTCTTTTTAAGTTTTTTTACTTTTAGTTGATAACGTACACACTGCAATATGTGAGCTTCATCAATTTCAAAGAAGGATTACTCCCATTTACCATTAGCCTGTGTCCTGTCGAATAATACGAGAGAACACGAGAACAAAATTGCTCGCCTCGCTTTGATCAAAAGATCCTACCTACACACTGACACACTGAACGTGGGAGGACAAGGCAAACGAAGATTGCTCTGGATAGCGCACCCTCAGCACTCTAAGTCACATAATCTAATGACACCTAATCGGTCACTTAAAATTTGTATGTTTTAATTATGACGGCACGGTAGGCGCAGTGGTTAAGCGATTGACTGCTGCGCTGCGTGTTGCGGGTTCGATTCGCGCACGGAACAAATATTTGTATGACCTACAAGTAGTTGTTTCGGGACTGGCTGTTCGTGTATGTAAGTTTTAATGTTTGTAAACGCACCCACAATACAGGAGGAATTCCTAGTATGGGACAACGTTAAAAAATACTGTACTTATACTTAGTAATAATAAAGCTGAAAAGTTTGTTTGTTTGTACGCTCTAATATCTGAAACTTAAAGTCTGGATTATTTTTATTTTTTCATTTCATAGCCCAATTATTCAGAAAGGTTAAAAGTTATTTTACATCACGCTACAACTCTTAAGACCGCTAATTAAAAACGAAGTTAAAGTCCGGGATGATGGTACGGCGGAACAAGAAATTTCACCCGGACGGAGTCGTGGGCAGACGGTAGTATTGTATAACAATATCACGCCTATATTTTCCGAAATGGTGGGCAGAATTTCAAATTGCATCCACGTTATGTTTTTTTTTTTGGGTGGGAAATCATCAAATAATTTGTTCCGCTCTGGGTGGAGCAGGAGGGCGTGTCAGACTTTTACTGACTAAAAATCACCCGTGTTCCCTCAGTTGCCTGTGTGCCAGGGGCCGCGGTATCTCTTTCGAACAACCGGCACCCCTGGCACATCCACGTTATGTTTAAGTTCGATCTAATAGGAGACGAGCCGAGCGAGTATTATTGCCATCGACCGAGCAAAAAACCAAACAACAGGCTGTTAAAGAAAAAACCTAACAAACAACGAATACCACTGCTTGTTTTTACACTTGAACTTCTTATTATTTTGATAGTTTGTAAATTATGCAAATAAATATTCCAGTATCGAAAAAAAATATGGAAAATTGCAAGTAGGTACCTAATAGTTTACTCGAGCTGGAGATCGTAATCAAGAAACATTCTTTAATTAGCATTCGCACTTGCAACTCTAAGACTAACAAGGCAGTGATTATCCATAGGGTTCCATTTTTGGCACTTAGCTACGGAACTCTAAAGACAAAGGTATAAAGTACAAAAAATCTACGCAAAAACATAATAATATCAAGAAAGGCGTTTCTTCCCATCGTGTGAAACGACACTAAACATACCCAATTTCTTTTATTTCAACATCAATATGGAAATGTTCATTTTCATCCTTTTCCTTGCGAAATAAATACGTTTGTTTATATATAACCTACATAAGAAACTCACTTAGGGTGTGCTTAAAGGCTTTTGTGAGGCAATGTTAGGTCCAGGCGAATTTTAGTCACGTTTGCACGAATCTCGTCTAAAAGATGTAAGTCGTGCCGTATTGTGTAGGGATTGTGATGTCATTTGGCTCTAGAATTCGAGCTATTGTTATGATTTTTCTTTTTAAGGACATGTGAAATAAATCGTTTTTCTTAAAAAAAAATACTCGGGGTCACATGTAAAAAAAATCTGTAGTGTACTTGAAATTCGTTTAATTCTAACCTACCGACACCAAAAAAATACAAGAGCTGTGAATGAATAAAAAAACTCGGTTTGACGGCTAGGGATATTAGTTTTAAATTAATATTGTGTTAATTTACCGAATCAAACAAGCCTTTTAACTTCTCAAGAAAGATAACCTATTTTGATCTAAGGAGTTGTCTTACAATATTTTTTCAATACACTATTATCTGATTACCCAGTCTTCTTCCACAGGCAAGATCTATTTTTCAAACCGTACGTTTCAGTGCATTTACGCTAAAAGCGTGCGATATGAGAAAAGCATTATTTCTACGTGTCAGTTGAAAGCTACATATTTTCTTTCCTTTCTTTCTTGAATTGTAAATGGCGTGTAACGTTTGTTGTTTTCAACAAATTGCACGAGAAATTGACGTTTCATTTTAGAGTAAACATCACTTCATGATGATGGATGGAGAAGCGTTGCATTCTTTTGTCAATAAGGAAATGCTACGATGTGTTGAGTGTGTATTTAGATTAGAAAATTTTTACTTAGTAGAAGCTTGTAGTTTTGAGAGCTCTTTGTGGGAGAATTGACAACGTCTTAGGATTTTATTTCTTTCACCGCAATAGGCATAATTATTTTGCAAGGTTCTGTCGTGACGGCAGCATTCCTGAATCCACTAACTTACAAGCGTCACCGTAGATACAGTGTACGCAAGTAACTATATAATTACACTATATATGTATTAATTACTTGAGTAAAAAAATCCTGCGTTTTTTTATCACTTAGGTGTCGAGGTACTCGTCTGCATCGCTGTCATCGTAAAAAGTGCCCAGAACTCTGGCAGCGTTGCCACGTTGAATGAAAATTCTAATTTTAATGTGAATGAACGAGCCAGCCCTCTGGTCACGTAAGTGTCGACCAGTCGGGAGAAATTTCCTTGAATAGGAGACGCGCTCGGGCTCCATGACCCGAGCGTTTCGACCCCAAACTGCTCAAAACTGTAGTTACCCATAACAATAAATTATTTGCGCCACTTGAGGGTCTCAGCAGTCGCAGCAGAACCAGCACGCCAGCCATGCTTGGAACATGAGATGACACAGGTTTCAAGTAACGGTGCTAAAAAAATTGCCATAAACACACTATCGACATATCACTGATGCTTTTGTAAATAAGTGAAATAGGGCCCTGGAAAATAAACCAGAACTTGGCTATTATTACGTCAATTAAGCTGAGAAAATATCTCATCAATCATAAAAACCCCATAAAAAAAGAACTATGTGTTTCTTCAGAGCAGAATATAGCAAAAAATCAGCAATTTCTACCAACACTTTTAACAAGACCAACATTGTAGAGAAGTTCGGAATTATAATTAAAAAACACATTCAAGTTGGAACTAGGTCGAGCAAACTCAAGACTAGAACAAAAACCGATACTACTTACTAAAATACTGAATTAAAATTGCCTAGAAAATGGATGTCGGTATCGAGAAAATGCGATTTAAGTTTGGAGTTAAAAATGAAATAAGGTCTTGCGTTTTTAATATATTACAATTTCTTGAAAAATAAATAACAAAATAAAACATTTTAAAGTGTGAAAATTTTGTGGTATTGGAAATGTTTCGTA
This sequence comes from Polymixis lichenea, assembly GCA_949091785.1. Classification (NCBI taxonomy): domain Eukaryota; kingdom Metazoa; phylum Arthropoda; class Insecta; order Lepidoptera; family Noctuidae; genus Polymixis; species Polymixis lichenea. The sequence continues at coordinate 20,936,124 of OX420944.1, forward strand.
ACAATTACTCATTGTGTTTTTATACCAGGAATAAATTGAAATTTAATTCTTTCGTAGAAACTGAAAATAAAATTCGTTTTAAAATAACAATTTAATAAATTCAATGAAACATTCCGTTATTATTGGCAATCATTCCGATGTTTTGGTATTTACCCAGAATTACCTACTTCAGTTTTACATTTAATAAATTAAGAATCTTGAAATACCCGAACACAGATCAGTCAAAAAGACTAACAGAATAGTAAAACCATTAGTGTTATTTTTTGTCTGATTATAATTTTTCTATGGTGGATGAGGTGTATGGTAGTTGGCGAAAAAAAGTACTTTGTTTATCATTTTACCTAGGAATAAATTGAGAACTGACCATAACAAAAAAAAAAAAATACAAAAACACCTCAACATTCTGATTCCCGTCACAACTAAGTACTGGCACACAACAAAACTTGTATACCTAACTTTTTCAATATAGTTCAAAAGAAATCGGTCACAAGAATGAAATTATACTTTTTTTTTGCATGTTCGAGAGCAAGTTTCTCCCTTTGTACAAGTTTTGGGCTCTATTCTTCGCTGCTGATAAATAATTCATATTCGAACTACATAGAGATGTAATAGTTTTTCTGTCAATCATCCTGATGGGAGTTTGATTTGGAAATGTTATTGTAAATCAAAGTATTCGGCTGATATTGGATAAGTATTGGGACTTCATAACTTTGCAGATTTTTCCGAGAAAAATTGGCATGATTTTAAATAACTGAGGGGCAATTCTTTTAATTTTATGAACGTTCACAGTCTGATCTCAGTCTTCATCTGTCAAGAAACCTCGAGTTTCAAAAAAACTTCAAAACCTATCAAAAATGTATATTTTTGACATTTGACTGTCGCTGAGATGAGACTGTGACTAGATTTTGAACGTTTTTAATTACTAGAATTGGCCGTCTGTTCTAAGTAGAATACATACTTGAAATTAGTTAATTTAGTCTTGTCTCTTTGATTACCTTCAAGCCAAATCAATGAGCCTGTCAATCGAATCGAAATTTTGTCTACCAGTATGAAGTAGTACAAACATCTTTTAAATATAAAATAAATCATGATCTCTCCCGACATTCCATTCAAACATAAGATTCCCTTGATGTCTAAGCTAACTCGCATCTTGACCTTAAATTCGCGCACAACAAAAATCCTTTTGCCCTTAATCCTACTCTCATAACAACTCTTGAAAAACCGAGCGTCAAGTGTCAACGTACCAACATAACGCCGCAAAAAAAAACGTTATTATTCTGTTCTAGCTGCCACGTCAAAATCAACGTTTTGAGGTTACCCCATTGTGTACACTTACGTTCACAAGTGGTTTGAGCGTCGCTAAAACATTTCCACTGCTGTCACCAACAGTTATGTTGACAGTGTTATTAATTGTCAGTGCAGTGACTAGGTATTTTCAACTGTCTATTGTTTCGGATGAGAATTTTTATGCGTTCTATTTTGAAATTAAAAGAAAAATGTGGGATTGTGGTGTATATCTGTCATCGTAGATGGTATTGTTGGTAACACAAGAGTAGATTAAACATTATTTTGTTTTTGTACACTTTTTAAGGGTAGTCCCTTATGTTTCGCCATGTCCGTTCGTCAGCACGTCTGTCTGTAGTTCAGATCAGAGACTCTGAGTACTGGAAAGCTATAATTTGGCATGGATATACATACATATTAGGTAAACCGCCAAAGGGCAACAACTATCTTCAAAAATAAATGCTCCTCCTGTACACGTAAAGCACTAAAAACACTTTTAGGAAGTGCGATTAAACTGCATCAACCTTCAAGTGTCAAGTAATTAACAAAATTACTTTTCCATTGTTATCAGACTCAATGAGTCTGCCGAACAGCCGAGGGGATTATTTTATTCCTTATCGCCTACCAAAATTAGGTGATAAGTTAACATCTTCTTTTTCGAATCTTTAGAATTATTTTAGGAAAATAACAGTGGCTTTATCAGTTCGACCATGACAGTATTTAATTTACAACCACAATGGTATCTCACACTTGGAATAGTAAAATTTCGCGGTAAATACCGATAAAATATTCATCAGTAAACGATATTTATTTCTGTAAGTAGGTTTTATTGACGTGTAAAAGTGTTCGGGACACTTACCTACACGTCAATAAAAAATAAAAATAAAAACTAGATAAGGTTGGTGTTTCCTATCAGTCTACTCTGAGAAAATACATACCCTGAAACAAACTCCAAGGTCAGTCTCTTTTAAAGTCCTCTCTTCTATGCGCACGCATGTGCCAGAAATTGTGTATCATCTCAACTCAACAATTCAGGAGCTCAAGTTGAAGAGAAATGGATAATATCCTCCAGGTGGTACGAGGACTAAAACACGGTAACCTCGTTAATAGTGGACTGTATTTTATAAAGGCATAACAAAACGGTCAACTATATTTGATCCGGCTCGAAGGACCATGAAGAGAAATGGATAATATCCTCCAGGTGGTACGAGGACTAAAACACGGGAACTGCGTCATCGTCCGAGCGACAGCATACATTACATACATTATAAACTCCATCTTTTCTCGCCGGTTCGCACTATTTCTATACAGAAGCTAAACAAAGTTCATTATATAATGAATATACAAACAGTATTATACAGCGAACATATTTGTCCATTGCATACATCTGAAGCCGCTCTAATCCTAAACAGAGTACTATTATGTTGAACCTAACAGTTCCCCCTTTAAAGTGGATAATTTGGACACAAAGGTTGCGGCCAGCGAGAGCTTAAACTAACTATAAGGGATAAAAGCGACACCTGCATTATACGTAGGGCTTAAAAACTTAGGTAATACTAACTAGAATTATAGGTTGCCTAGTTGGGAAGTGATTTAGGAGTAAATTACTGGTTGTTGTTCTGGTGGACGGAACTCCATCTAGCTTATTCTTTTTGTTTAATATAGCATTATCAGTCTATAATGTTCCCACTGTTGGGACACAGGCCTCCTCTGTGTAAGAGGGAGCAGGCCGTAATCCACCACGCGGGCCCAGTGGAATGGTAGATGTCACATGTCTTCGATTTTTTTTTTTGTTCAAGGACATGCCGGTTTCCTCACGATGTTTTCCTTCACCGTTTTGAGGGCCGTGGTGATGAAATAATTTACACAAAGTAAAGCGCCTACCTGTGTTTAAACTCGCAATCTACTCTCGTAAGTCGCGGCCGCTACCACTGGGCCAACACCGCTCTCTTTTTGATATATGACATGTAAAAGTGATACCTATGTCCTTTTACAGAATAAACAATTTCATTTCATTACCATCATTTCGTTACAATAGGCCAGTGAGGAGCTCGTGGCTAAGTTATAACCAGTGATCGGTATAGGTAGAGCTAATTTACGTAAACTTCAAAGAACAGAGACGAAAAGTGGAGACTTCCTTACGACTACATTTTTTTTCGGAATATTTGTTACGAGTTTCGGAACATCACATAGGTACATTTAATATTAATGTTATTAATATAGTAAACTAATTGAATTAATTTTCCTTTTTAACCGACTTCAAAAACAAGGAGAACGATCTCAATAAAACCGGTAGAAATGTTTTCTATTGTTACTAATTCACCTTTATTTTTTGAAAACAATAAAAATCGTGCATACTCTTTTTTTAAAAACAGAAACAGGAAATGAATTCGATAGTTGTTTTACTTTATTAATTTTAGTTGTACTTCACGTAACGTTCCGAAATTCGGAACAGATATTCCGAAAAAACATTTTTAATTATGAGGAAATCTCCACTTTTTGCCTCCGTTCTTTGAGCTTTAGGTACATTAGCTCTACTTATTCCGATCACTGGTATTATCAGTCTCAGATGTCGATCGATGAGGTTAAGCTACGCTTGCATCTGTTGGTGAGCATCTTCACATACCAAGACCCCTCCATGCTTCGGGAAGCACGTTAATAGGTAGAAACTAGATAAAAACATTTAGTAGTAATAAAAGTAGAAGTAGACATTTATTAATAATAGTTGTAGCAGTATAAGTGAATGCGTGTGTGAGTAAATGTGTGTGTGAGTGAATGTGTGTGTAAGTGATTGTGTGGCTGTGAGGGGGAGTGTGGAGGATTTACACAGAGCGACTGCCTATCTGACCTTCACAACCCAGTTACTGGGTAACACGACACCCCTTGTTAAGACTAATTGTCAGAGTTTCAAGATTTTGACGACTCGTAACGACTGTCAAAGATGTACAAATTTATTTATTTATTTAAACTTCTCGCACACAATAGGTACAAAGGCGGACTTAATGCCTTAGGCATTCTCGACCAGTCCACCAAGGGTGGTGAAGAGATTAGATGGCAGGTGCTTAGGTTGAGAGGAACAACGACTACAAATTTTAACATAATGAATAATAAATAAGTCTGGTACATAAATAGGTTATAAACTAAATAATACACATATAAGCATACATATCTACTATAATACATACTTGGACTGGACTGAATATGAAAGGAAGAATGAACAAAGTCAGAAGTCTCATACTTCTGACTTTGTTCATTCTTCCTTTTAGGACAGATGAGAAAGGAGAAAAGCGTAGTCAAAGCGCGCAAACTGATGACAGCCGGGACCAACCGGCTGTCATCAGTTTGCTTGGGCTTAAGTATAACCATAAACAAAATTGTTGTTATGGAACTCAGTTGTCCCTCGATCTTGGGGTGGGCGCTAATAACTGCGACACAGTTACAAAACTAACGCAGTATTAACGTACACAAAAATTGTACTATGTTTTTTGTTCCAATAAATATTTGTTTTTGTAAATACTGATAATCAGCTGCATCCAACATAGTTGGGTAAAAACTAGGTAGGCGATGATGACAATAGGCCATTATCGCCAGGTCGGGCAAAGCGTTATTGAGAATTTCTCAGTGTCAGCTCGGGGTCTTCTTATGCTCACGATTAATGGCAATAAGCTCATCCCCTATAATTAAATCTTTATTTTCCTTAAGACTAAAAAGGGTTCGTTGTATGTACTCAACATAATGAACATCTTTTACTATGGGACCATATAGGGTGCAGGTGTCAACAGGGTGGCAGGGATATCTACGCACAACTGGGTACCATGGATTCAGAACAGGATACTGAACCCTCTGCGTTGATATTTATTCTCGATTATTAACAAAAAAAATGCTGTGCCATACTTTTGACTCCGTAGGTATTGCATTTTTGCCCCCGTGGGTATTGCACTTCTGACCCCGTAGATATTGCACTTTTGACCCCGTAGTTATTGCACTTCTGACCCCGTTGTTATTGCACTTTTGACCCCGTAGGTATTGCACTTTTGATCCCGTAAGTATTGCAGTCTTGACCCCGTAGGTATTACACTTTTGACCCAGTAGGTATTGCACTTTTCTATTAAACAACTGTTTATCTTTTGATAACTGATGAACAATTTTTACGTTTACTAATTGTAAATGTAATTCCAAATTTCTTTATCCGTGGGGTCAAAACAATGCATATTTACGCGATAGCAGCAATCGCGGTTGATTTACTGTTATATTTTGAAGAGTTCCATTGTCTGTCTCCTAAACGCATCATCAGATATAAATGAAATTGAAATGGGACCACACGGGAAGCATCAGCTTTCAAATAAAAAAGAATCATCAAAATCGGTTTACCCAGTCGAAAGTTCTGAGGTAACAAACATAAAAAAAGAACCTACAGACGAATTGAGAACCTCCTCCTTTTTTTGAAGTCGCTTAAAAATAGGTTGTAAAGCTGATTGTACTCATCTGCCTAGCCTAGCCTATCTTCTATAGGTAACACTATATTCTATATACACCTATATGGTCGCCTATTTGGACCACATATTTGGTCCGTATTAAGCAGAAGTGTATCCTATGCAAACACTTCTGCCTACAGTTCAGGATATAAGTACAGGCGTAATGTTATGTTAGTCGTCAGCTAAATGATAGATTATTGGTTTATCATGCTGATTTCTAGTCCATTTCAATGAAATTGCATCGGATATTGCCGTAATCATAGCGATTAGCGAATGAATTGGGGATTGCGTATAAATTATCGTTGTTATAATGGAGGGTGTTATTCGTGTTATTTCAACAATAGTTCTGTACTAGTACACTTTTAAATAATAATGAACAAATTCTTTGCCTAGAATCTTGTGCCGTGGAATTTCATAAAAAAGATAAAAATGGATGCATACTTAATAGGTCTATAAAATTTGATTTTAACTTAAAAAAAAAAAAAATTGTTTTCGTAAATAATAAGTAGCAAAATGCAAGCAAAAAATTTCTTATTGGCAGAATCATTACCCAAAAAAAACATTAAAATAAATCCCAAATAATGATTTTGATACTACGATACGATAATTTGATATTACTTTAGCAGTTATGGTAACACGAATATCTACTTATTTGAAAAAGTAAGGCAGCAAGTAAAATCTGCGCGAAAATCGAAAAAAAAATACGACGACAAACTCTCAAGTTTCATTTCACAGTTCGTTGCGCAATATCACAAGTCACAACGGAACTTAACAGGAGTGATCGTTGAGAACTCAACGGGAAAAGATAAGAAGTGGAAAAGTTCGCGTATCGTACTTTTACACTTTAGTTATTTAGACTTCATAAATATGACGAAGCGAATCAATTTAAACATTACATTGAGCAGAAGTTTGTTATTCTTAAAAGCGATAAAAGTTGGTACAGTCAAGAGCACGTGGTAACAATTCCCCAACAATTGACAGCAGTTGTATTTCCTTCGCAATTATTGTTACCTATTAATGTAAGGTATTAGCGACCGCCCTTGCTTCGCTTGCACGGTTATAATAGTATACTGATGTACTACATATGGACAAAGCATCGGGATTACTGTACTAAGTATAATTAAGGTAGATTCCTAGCTTACCAATATATAGGTACCTTCCAAAATAAATTCTCTTAATGATGGTGGAAACCACATTAAAAATCCATTGTGTAGTTAAATAATGAATAATAGATCTAATCCAATAGGATTCTGTATAATTAAAATTTAAAATTAATTATTTAAAAAAAAATCAAATTAAAAATTATTAAAAATTATACAGAATACTGTATAATTTTAAATTTCTGTTTTTCTCTCGTCACTGTGTTGTTTATTTATTTATTAGTTATTTGTTGTGAATGATGTAATAATTTCAATATGCACTGTATGTTTAATAATGCCTTTTGGTGGCACTCATTGCATATATTTTGTTTTTTAATGCGGATAATTTAGTGGGCTGCAGTATTGTTATTCACTCTTATTATTCTTTTTTATGTTAATATTATATATTGTAGCTGTTTATTGTCCCTAAATAAAATAAAATAAATAACTGCGGTCGGACAACCAGTCTTACCAAGGGGTATCATGTTACCCAGTAACTGGGGTGTGGAGGTCAGATAGGCAGTCGCTCCATGTAAAATATTGGTATTCAGCTGCATCCAGTTAGACTGGAAGTCGACCCCAACATGATAGATAGATAGATAACGATGACAGTAGGTGATTTTGATTTTGTTGGGATTATCGGGACAGGAGGCCGATTGGAGCAGGAATCTTAACCGTTGAGCATTTTTTTTATTGGGCGTAGTTAAGATAAGATAAGATGAGATTTTTTATTTGTTTAAACATGGTGAACATGATACGTTACAAGCAAGATAACTATGAGATAAAGAAAGTTTGGTAGGAAGAGATGGTGCATAAACCGTGATAATATTAATCAAAATTACATTGAAGACATTGTGTAGGTACTCATTAAATCATTATTATTAATTAAAGATTAGGTATCATTACAATTCAAAAAGCACGTTTTTTAGATACAATATAATGTCAAAGTAGTCATTAAATAATTTAGTCAATAAAAATATGAATTAATGTCATTAAAATGTCCATTCCAAATAACAATTATTACAAAAAAAAACTCTTATGTATATATACATAGCAGAAATACATGTTAGATAGATATACGATACGAGGTTATTGTGTGGCACATGGCCGAAATCCAAACTTACGCCGCCATCTTGTTTTTTGAATATGTATTCAAGTGACATTTCACAAAAAAATTGCACAAAAGTTTACCGACAGAACTCGAATGACGTTGACAGGAGTTGTCAACGTCATTCCATTCCAACGCCAAAATATCCTTGTATAAACGCAGATAAAGATAGTAACAATTTTACACCGACAGCAACTGTGTTTCGTAGCACAAAGAATGGTTTTCGTAGTGCAATTATTGAATATTGTTATGACTGACAGCCTCAGTATTGGGTTACTGTCAGTCCGTGTACGATACCTGTTGCAAACTAGTCTTGTTCGCTTCGCTCCACATTGGCCAGAACTATGAATATGTAGAACATAATCGGGCATGACAAGTGGATGCTGTTGCCCTTTGAGATGGATATGATAATGCCTAGAAAAGGTTTTTGGGAGTATTAAGGGTAGGAGAGATCACGTGGTGGATCTAAATTTGCTTCCAAGCAATACAAATAAGGTAAAGTCGACGGAGCCCCGTGAAGCGGGGCTCCTTCTACCGAATTGCTTAGTAAAAATAACCACGTAGATCTTCGATCCTAACCTGTCCGTACGGGGGTGCCCCAAGTCTCGAGCTTTCTTTGCTCGCAGACAAAGAACGGCAAGACGCGTTATATTTAGTGCTCTACATTGTATTTTGTGTTCTATACTTACGAAATAATCGAGAAACCAACGATTTGCAAAAAACACAATTTAAAAATATCGAATTATTTTTTCCTCAGTGCCCCAGCTCCTTGTTCTTACACTCCAACCCATAGAATGTTTCATAATGATCTTGTGGTTGCTATGTCAAACTATTGTATTTATTGAACCTTTGTGGAACTAAAATTACTCACGTATTAAGCATAATTTGGCAGTAGTTCCAATCAGGGTTCCATAACCTTGCTTGTGTTTGACAAATAAATGTTTCCATGAATTTATTCATCTCCATGTACTTTCCAATACTGTATTGGACAAAACACTGTGTAGGTGTAATCTTTCAAACAAAAATAAAACAAGCAAGACCAAAAATATAAACTAAAACCGTATTTAGGCTTAGTAGTCGATTCGCACAGTTATTTTCGTTCGTCGTAATCGTTACTTTTTAATAATAGGTATATTATTTCTATGGGCGACTCGCACGAATTTCATTGATTTATGAGTGAATTAACAGTTCCAGCATTACGTATTGGGCAATTGGCATGTTTTGTATTTTATGAAATTATGTCAGTGTACTTTTTCCTTCTCCCTCTCACAGAGAGGAGGCCTGTGTCCCAGCAGTGGGAACGTTATAGGCTGAGTATGTAGGTATGTACTTTTTCCTTAATTTTTCGTTGTTTCCTTAACGTTTTATTAAAAACAGCAATTTGCAAATCACCCAATACACATTTCTGGAATTGTTCATTCGCACGATTCGTGAATCGACTTAGAAGCCGTTTTTAATAAAGGTTTCCAAAAGACAAATCAGTCAATGGTTTTAGCTATTTTAGATAAATAGCAAGCGTTGTGATTATACGTCTCTTTTATATTATGAGAAAGTATTTTCTCATACATCATAATTTTATCATCACGTCACTATCACACTATCACCTTTGCTTTGCAGTGGAGCAATTTCATGCTCAAATTTATTTTTGTTTGCCGTGTACCTACTTCGTTATGTTTTACTTACGTATCTACCTCCGAGGGGACATGTACCCCAATTTACCAAATAAATAAAGAATAAAAAATATCAGTAAAGAAAACGGTTAGTTACCGAAGCTGTTTCTACGCAATTAAAGATCTTCGTTTCTTTGAAGGTCGATTCGATTCGTCGTCAAAGAAAACGGCGTGGAATGTTTTCCTTGTTATAAATAACTTTGCTAGTATTTTCGTTCCTGGGTTGTTGTAGATGGCGACTGGGAAAGGGGCTAAGAGGATGTCTCATTTTTGTAGTCTGAGACTTGCATGTCAACCAACGAAAAAAAAAAAAACAGCGTGTTAAAATATCATTAGTATCATCATCACAATTTCAGCTGATAAACGTCCACTGCTGGTTAAGTGCTTCTTGGATCCAGCGGACTTCTGCGGTGTTCTCAAGGCCATTGGTCCATTTATTGGGAGGTCTTCCAATTCTACGTCTATCGGTACGCGGCCGCCAGCGATCGTCTGTTCTGCGAGCAATGAGCCCTGCCCACTGGCACTTAAGTTTGGCAATTCTTCGGGCTATGTCGGTTACTTATTCGATCACTTAGGATAGCTCCAAGGATATCACTCTCTTATTCTCTTTGCTTTCATAAAGTGAAGTGCATTAATAAACTTCCTATTTTGTACCCATGTTATTCTAAAATGTTTTGAAGTTTACGGAAGTGAGCAATATAGAATAGAATAGAATAGAATAAGTTTTATTTCGGACACCAATATCCATAAAGTGTTAGTAACATACAAGAAAAATAACTTATTGCCTAGTGTTAGTAAAAATCAACCTCCGCACAAACTGCTGTACAATCGGAGAGCCGAAGCTCTCGGCTACAGTTTTCAAGATGTTGTTTCGACTACCCTTCACTCTCCCCAGTAGCGATGCAGTTTTTTTTGCGTATAATTGCATAGAAGCCGTCGGTGCGGGCTTGCGCAAACATCTCCGATGGGCTACAGTAACGAGGCAGTCTCAACAACATCCTGAAAGCATTGTTATATTGGACGCGCAGGGCATCCAGCGATCTCTTAGTACAATTGACCCATAGATTGCCCGTGTACAAACTAAATAAAAATAAAAAAACAACAACAACAACAAACAACAACAACAACAATATATATTTTGGTCTAAACTTAAATCAGTTTTGAAGATTATTTATTGGACGGCAGCTAGATGACTAAACATTTAATTACTAGCTTTTGCCGTGGTTCCACCCGCGTGGATCGCGTAAAAACGTAGCATATGTCCTTCTCCATATCCCAGTTTCCCTACGCGATCGAATCAGGAATGAAGAGATCCGCAGTAGAACCAAGGTAACCGACATAGCCCGAAAAATTGCTAAACTTAAGTGGCAGTGGGCAGGGCACATTGCTCGCAGAACAGATGGCTGATGTGGCCGAAAGGTTTTGGGGTGGCGGCCGCATACTGGAAGACGTAGAGTGGGAAGGCCTCCCACAAGGTGGACCGCTGACCTTGTGAAAGCCGCGGGAATCCGCTGGATGTGGGAAGCACAAGATCGATCGAAGTGGAGGAGCCTGAGGGAGGCTATGTTCAGCAGTGGACGTCATTCGGCTAAAATGATGATGATGATGATGATGATATCCCAGGCTATATCGTTGCCAACTTTCGTTCAGCGGTTTAGGCATGAAAGCATAACAGACAGACAGACTGACACACAGAGTTACTTTCACATTTATAATATTAGTAGGGATTTATTAGTTGTAATGACTAGGCTCACAAAGCCTTTTCGACACTAATTATTTTTTTAGTTTCAAAAAGAAAAATGTCTGCTTATCCACCAAACTCTGTTTTTTAATTTGCTAGAACAAATTGATAGCTGTTACTATCGCTTAACTGCCATGTTAACAAAAAAAAAGGTGATCTACCTTTTTTTTGTTAACATGGCAGGGCACGCAGCAGACATTTTAGTCTAGCAAATTAAAAATCACAAACTCAACTCAAGTCACACAATCACAACAAAATGTAGAATTTTAAGGTTAATAAAAACTTCGATCAACGAGTCACGAAATTAAAACTTTTAAGTTTTATTATCAGAATCATAGTACCAAAGTTGATATCAAAATACCTAGAAGTATGTTTATTTATTTATTTATTTATTTAACCATTTATGTACACACATAATTATATAAACAGACAAGAAGATTAGAACAGAAAAATAGGTACAGAGGTGATGCTTATTTCTAAAGAAATCTCTTCCAGCATACCTGCGATAGGAGAGAAGATAAAGAAATGTAGACAGCGTGTGAAAGGGTAAATAAGAAAATAAACTACATTGATTTATGATCAAAAACAATAATACACTAAACAAATTAAACAACTAATATGGGAATATACTATTCCGTTTCCGCAATTAGTCCTTAAGTGGACCATTGTGCATGAGCCATGGCGGCCATCGGTGGTTAATCCAGCTAGCCCACCTCCCTCCAGAAGTTAGCTATATCTCCTGGTCTATTGAGAATATCCGTGTAAAATTTGGGCGCTCCGAGGGTTTCTGTTCTAGTCTGGGCTACGCCTGTGCAATCGAAAAGCACATGCGCAACGGTTTCTTCAGCCTCCATGCAGGCCCTGCACAGGGGGCTGTCCGTTATGCCTATTGTGTAGAAGTGTTTGTTTAGTGAGCAGTGTCCCGTGATGGTCCCAGTCACCAGACGCAGATCCTTTCTGTCCAGGCGTAACAGACCTCTGGTTAGCCTGCCATTCAGATATGGCATTGCTTCCTTAGACTGCCTGCAGGTGGGCCAGGCCTGGTGTAGAGGTCCACCAGCTCTCCGCTTGTGTGTGGGTGTAGTCCTGAAGCCACCTGCGTATCTGGTTGAATGGGATGGGCACGATGGGCTCGGGTCCATAGGCTGGCGTGCTGGATGCCCGTCTGGCCAGTTCGTCAGCAGCATCGTTACCTAGTGATTCGCTGTGTCCTTTTATACATTGCAGTGTCACAGTGTTGCGGTTAGAAACTGTTATTCGTTCTAATGCATTGTGACATTCTAGTATTAAGTTCGATGTTATGTATTTTTTCTCCCTAGGGATTGGAGAACTAAAGCACTGTCAGAGAGTATACGTATGTGGGTGTCTGTGACTCTCCTGGCTTGTATCGCGTATGCCGCTTCTATAATGCCCACACATTCCGCTTGATAGACTGTGTTGAACATTCCCAGCGGGCTGGATATGTTTATGTTGAGATCGTGTGAGAAAACTCCGACTCCAGTTCCGGAGTCAGTCGTTGATCCATCTGTGTAGACTCTTAGCTCTTCCGGGCCTGTGTGATCATTCTGTTCTTCTGTGAGTGCCACGTAGTAGTGTTTTTGGAAGAAGTGCAGTTTCGGTGTTTTATCGCAAGGTGATGCCAACATTTTTTTCATTTGATCGCATTTGTCGTTTGATCGCATCTTAAATTAAATCATCGGCGTAGCCTACGGTGAAGTAACCCTTATCATTCAGTGTTTTTATGAGGTTGTCTATGACAAGGTTCCATGCAGCGCAAGCAGCGGCGAAAGGACGCCCCCTTGCGGACTGCCCTTCGCCACTACTGCCCTTGTAGTGTCGTTCACGGTGACTACCTAGAAGTATGCTTTGTGATAGTGAACAACCCTGTTGGCCATAAATTATTCAAAGAAGAGAGCAAATATCAAGGATACTATAAGGCCGAAAACAGACAGGCAGGAGCTTCACTTACTGCTCTCTTACACTGCGTACTTGTAAGTAAAATTTGCTAGGTCGCATGGTTTCATTTATTTATTTACCAAACAAATAGGGAGTGATATGAAGATTCGAATGACGTTATTGCGACGAACGCTATTTCGAAAATATTTACAAGTGATACGCCAGTTCGAAAACACATTGAGTCGAAAACCGCTATATCGAATGACGTTGTCGCGAACACGCTGATACGAAAAACTGTTTGAATGGTACGCTAGTACGGAAGCCTTGGTATCGAAATCCACTGTTGCGAATGGCATATTCCAATCTGAATTTGTCTGGGGGTCAAACTCGCGACCCAGTGATTACTAGTTCGATCTCCAGTGCTCCAACAGTTTTTTGAATCAGCGTGTTCGCGACAACGTCATTCGACATAGCGGTTTTCGACTCAATGTGTTTTCGAACTGGCGTACCACTCGTAAAGTTTTTCGAATTAGCGTGCATCGTAATAACGTCATTCGAATCTTCATATCAGTCCCAACCAATTTCATTTACAGCATTAGCCCACAAGCTTCGTAATAATTATAGGTTTTGCATATATCTAAATTAAAGGAATAATGGCGAAGGCATAATATTGACACGCGTTGGTCGTCACTCACACCTGTTTAGGGATAACAATCCCGCAAGACGAGATCACGCATTCCTGCGGGATCCTGCTGCTTTTATTAATCTGCTGGATCCCGCACCTTCAAAGCGTGGATCTGCGGATCCCGCATCTTTGAAATTCTCTTATCAAACCAAATTGAAACTACAGATTTTTGTATAACATCAACTTTTATTGAACATTTGTTACATTAAGCAACATAAATTATTTATTTTCTATTAATTTAGTACCTAAGTAATTTACAACAGAAATTATTTATTTTCTATTAACTAAGTATAAGTAATTAGTAATTTACTAATTATTTATACTTAATTAATAGAAAATAAATAATTAATGTAAGAAATGTTTAATAAAAGTTGATTTTTACACAAAAATCTGTAGTTTCAATTTGATTTCATAACATAATTTCAAAGATGCGGGATCCCGCGCGGGATTGAGTAATACCGCATATCAATCCCGCGGGATTGAATGAGCTGCGAGATTGCAATCAATACACCTGTTGCCAAACTACATGACTAATAAGTTACCTAGTGAGTTTCCAAGTGAATAGGCGCATTTCGCACCGGCATCAGTCATAATCAGCTTATAATATTCCCACTACTGGGAGGCAGGCCACCTCTCTGTGAGAGGGGGTGGGCCATAATCCACCAAGAGAGCCCTATTCGGGTTGGTGGATGACATCTGTGTTCGAATTTTTTGGTTCTAAGAAATGCCAGTTTCCTCACAATGTTTTTCTTCACCCTTTTTGCAAGCAATGGAGATGAAATGAAATACATAAAATAAAGTGCCTACCTGGCTGTGAACTCACGACCTATAACTCGTAATTCGGGGCTAATACCACATGGCCACCACAAAATGGAGGACGCAAACAGAAAACCAATATCAGCAACCCGAGCCAAAGGCAATCAGGGAAGAATGCAATGACAAATGTTTTTCATGATTTTTAACAGACTCGCGAGTTAACAAATAAATAAATACATACCTATGCTGAGTAGACATCAGTACTCGCTACCTTTGACAGTAAAATATAGTTTATTTGAGTTCTTCCACCGTGGTCCACCGTACATCTTCACAGTGACTAGTGTTGCGTCGAATTTCCACCCTCCAATCCAGCGCACTGTGTGACCCATTGCACAAATTTACGTGGAAAATGGCTTGCAGAATTTTTTGTGCGCCTTGCCTTCGCATTTAAACACCTATGTAGATCAGCAAGCTATATTGCACGGTTCGAGCTACGCTACTCACCAAATGAAGGCCCTGCATGTGTGACTTTTAGCCTAAGTACTGACAATAGAGTTTCAATTGGAGGTACTTGGCACGGCCCACCAAGCACTTGCAAATTACTTCGCAATATTAATAAACTTTTGGACTGGTATAAAAGGATTCTTAAAATATTTAGTGTTAAAAAACGCTAAGAGGGAAAATGTATGTTGGCATTATGCAGCAGTGTCTGTTATTAGATTCGTTTCAAGGACATGAGTTTTGGCCGTGTTTTAATAGCATGTTTTTCTTGTGTTTTCTTTGGTGATTCAAAAGCTTGATTGCCTACTCTTTAAATAATAGCTACAATTTCTCTAACTATGTCCTTCTAATGGTTTTTTAAATCTTCACAGTAATAGTTCATCAATCGATTTCCATCTGGCATGATCGAGGTCAAGAGCAGGGCCCATTCAGTAATTAAAAAAAGTTTCTTTCTAGTTTGTCTTTCATACGTTTCTTGAAGGACTTGTGGCTGTTATTCGTGCAACTTAGACAGGTTTTATGGGTCGTCAGAAGCCTGAAAGTTTGAAAAACTAGTCTTCCCAAAGGCAAAGGCAAGGTTGTGAAAAACCAATAAGCAGTCGCTCCATGTAAAATATTGATATTTAGCTGCATCTGGTTAGACTGGACGCCACCTATATAACTTGGTTGGGAAAGGGCTTGGCAGATTGATCGTCTTTCAAAAGTTAGTGATAGCGTTGAGATTGTTAACATTTTAAGAGAGACATCTCTAAAGAATGTCCATCTTTATTTTAGATATTATTTTTGACAGTCCTGCTCCAATTAGACGAAAAAAAAACTGTATTCAAGGCGCTAATCTCTAAACATACTTCTCAATAATTGAGATCGTGTCAAAATTGACATTCAGTGTCGATAAAAGTTTCGTTATTTATGTAACAAATGGCAAAATCGAGTACTTAACGCTCGACATTTTCAGTTATGAAGTTAAATAATAAAATAATTATCAATAATGAAATTTCAAAATAAGGACAATTTACGTTCATAAAAACGGTGAATTTCGAATCCGCTTTGAGAAATACAGCAATGCCTGATTTAATCTCACTGATGAATTTTGGTACAATTGAGTTCTTACGGAATTTCAAGTATTATCGATATAACGTGTTTGCTGATTATGATCAATACGTTATAGGACTACCTGTGGCTCGAGTAGGACCATTTTTATTTTACGACTTAAAACGAAAACGAATTTCAGCCTGGCTTGTATTTTCGCTGACAACTTTTTTTTGTTTGTTGATGTAAAATGTTTTTCTTTTCAACGCATTGTCAATTTTATAGTCGTCTTAAGTTATAGAAAATGGATATTTTGGCCGCAAATTGCCAAATACTGAAAACTAAATTCATTCGGACTGCCTGTGGCTTTTAGTACTTGAATAAATATTTCTGTTTTTCATAATATTACCAGTCATACCAATTTCAGGTATAAAAAGAAAATTCTCTCAAAAATTAAATAAGCTTGATTTACTTCAAGTATTTTTCTCTTTCTAGTACCTACTTTGAACATAATCCGATTTAACCGGATTAAGATTGCCCTTTACCCTTTAACTAAACCTGGTTTGAAGGCCCTTTCGATAACCTACATTGGGATTACGTAGGATTGTAAAGACTATTTTTTTTTTATCAAACAAATAGACAATTTGATACTTAATTAACAACTGAGCGATGCCCGCCGTATGTTAATTTCGTTTTCAACAATCTATCCATATTTTGTTTTAACGAAATTTTGGATACAATCGCAATTACAAGCTTTACATTAAAAAACATGAAATTTTTAAACCAATATCAATCAAACAAATTAAAAGCTTGTAAAAAAGTTTCTCAATTCGTCAGCTTTTTTCTTGTTTTTCATTCTGATTTCAGAAACGGTTATTTTCACAGATGTATAACAAAGTATGTTAATGAAATCCAATCCATTCTGCTTGTGGCAATGTTCGATCGATCAGGTTAAGCTACGCCTGGCGTGGTTGGTCCCTAGATCGGTGACCATCGTGTCATACCACGACCATGCTTCGGAAAGCACGTTAAGCCGTTGGTCTCGGGTCTTATTTCTGGACCTTTGACAGTCGTTACGGGTCGTCAGAAGCCCGAAAAGTCTGACAACCAGTCTTACCAAGGAGTATCGTACTATCCAGTAACTGGGTTATGGAGGTCAGTTCAACAGTCGCTCCAAATAAAATAGCAGTTTCAGCTGGCTTCATTCAGTTAGACTAGAAGCCAACCCCATGATGGTTGGAAAAAACCTAGGTAGATGATGATCTGCTTCACATCGAAATTGGTGTACCTAAAGGTTTGAAGTCTTTACCTGCCTTCTTTATAATAATAACTATCGTAACTATAACAGCACGTAGCTGGGGCCCTAACGGCTGATTTTATCATCAACACGGATATTATACGGAATAGCGTGGTTCGGGTTAAGTGGCTAATTATGACCGTCATTAGCACACTGTTTATGCGATGGCCACTGCGATTAATGATTGAGCGTCGATCATTGCCGTGAATGCGACCCTTTCCACTGTTTGTGACATATTATCTGTTATTAGTACGCACTATGTGATGGTAATTTAGGTTAGTGAAATATATTGGGTACCGTCCGCACTTGGTGGTGGAAATCCTGACCAGTCGTACTCAGCGCTTGTGCTCCACATTTATTATGCGCAGAAACAAAGTGTGGAACTTTACCAGCGTCTGTGTTTCCTTCCACATTGAAATCATATACATTTAAAGCAAGAGTGAAGAAGCATCGTCTGGGTACGCTCGTTCCATCATAGATCTCGTTCATCGCTTTCCATCAGCGGCGGTTAGACGCGTGATCGAGGTCAAAAGTAGGCCCATGGAGCAATAAGAAACATTTACTTATATTAGAGTTGCTCATAATAGAGAGATACCTTCATCGTCAGCCGCATTCTCCATTGTTGGGTAAATTAATGCGTACTTTCTTTTCTCACAGTTCAGGACCCCTAGAAAAGTGGTAAAGCGTTTTGTATTTCTACAACAACATTCAACTTGAACGCCAAGGTAGTACCCATCAGTGGTAGGATGTATGCTAAACAAAACATGTTTCGCAAGCGTAACACGTATGGATTTACAGAATTATAAAAATTAAATCATCAATACAACTCTCTAAGTTCATAAATAATCCCATTGAATGACTTTCTTATGAAATAGTCATTAAATGGGGATATTTTTATTTTATTTGGGAAAACAAACAATCGTACATTGTACCTATATTATCTCTAAATACACAGTAAGCTATAAGTAAATTTACAATCCACTACGTTACTAGCTTATATACGATACAATTTTGCTAAAATATATGTAATAAATGTGTATATGTGATATATGAAATTAGAATTACAGTCATTAACGGGAATCTAGTCGCGGGCTCGAAGTCACTGGTGGGCCTGGCTAAAAAGCACGCTGTTTCACCAGGCGTCGTGTTCGACAGTGGTGGTATCAGTGATTAGCAGTTTTTTTTTTGCGTTTTAGCTTCGCACGGTTTGTGCATTTAGCCAGTGTCAAGTAATTTTTATTTTCGATCGTAAATGTTCCGATATCGGGCACGAAGTTACAAAACAGTCATAGTCGTCTTTAGTCAGTCAAGTCAAAGTTATTGTAAAGCGGTAGTAACTTTACAACAACCTAATAGGAGTTATTGGGGGGAACACGAAGAGTCCAAGTAAGTCACTTATTTTCACCTTCACTACACTTGTGCACTCACACGTAAATTGAATAATGCACTACCAAAATTATACAGCTTAATTCGCTATTTCACAAAATTTCATGAAAATTAAAATTCATGCGACATGTTCCAACGTGATTCCGCCAAAAACTCATGTGATTAGCAGTTAGACGGTAGTCTACACGCATAACGTTATTGAGTGAGATACAGGATCTTTTATAGTAAGACAGACGCGTAAAAAAATAAGAAAGTTGCTTCAGAAGATCGGGTTTTATGAAAAACCACTGCATAAATTAATGACCAATAAAGTTTGTTGAACTTTTCTATATTTGAGCTTTGTCGGTACCGACTTGGTTTTTCAGATTTTACACTTCTTTTATTACTTAAACACGCCCAAAGTTAAATTAGCAAAAAAACGAATATTTGTTGGCTCCTAACTTTTTAATGGCTTTTTATTATTTATAATAAAATGTAATAGTATTCTGTTTCCGTACAGACAATATTAATAATGAGACAAAACCATACCATGTTAAATTTTGGCTGACATTGTTGAACAGTGGAGTAATACACTCCCGAAGTTTGTATGTAAAAAATGTTGTTACATTTGTAACGGTCGCGAATAAAATTTTAATTAACATACAACCATGTCTCTAATAAATAAATAAATAAATAAATAAACCATAAACTGACCTGCAAATTGAAATTTTATAATTTTGTATTTTTGTGACTTTGAGAGTAGGTCCCAAGATTTGTGGTTCTAAAGTTTATCCTTATGCGATGCTTGTCAGCGAACTGAATGGCGTCGAAAAAAAATAAAAAGCCGACCCTGCGTAACGGGAAGAGGCGAGAGCAAAGAATAACATGTCCGATGTCTCATCCGTTTTTTAAGCGTCACATGTAGCATAGCGTGGCTTACCATACGAAGCACCCGCTTCGTATTGTCTAGACGCACCTTAAGATTTTATAATATTTGACAAAACACATGTTAGGATTTATGGGCCGTGTATCAAATACACACAGATGATGGCATAATGAGTTTTAATGGTAAACATGTTAGCAAGCGAATTTCACGGTTATAAAGCAGCTCATGCATACGAGTTTAGCACGTTACCGAATTTTAGACGTTCATAGATTCGGTTTGAATGAACGTACGCATAATTTCTAAATTCGCTCGCAACTCACTTGTTTTCAGCTGGATTCTCTATACAAAATACTAAAACAGAGGTGTCCCTAGGCACTAGCACGAACGCTTGACGTAAATGAAACGTAAACTCGAACGATTTTGGAATAAAAAATTAAAAAATTCTCACTATTACCTTTGAAACCCTCGGGCTCGTGGTTAACGTCAAAGTTTAAGCAATGCTTGTCACCGTCGACTTTCACAACTCAGTTTCTGGATAACGATACCCCTTGGTTAGACTGCTTGTCAAACTTTCGGGCTTCTGAAGACCCTTAACGACTGTCAAAGGCCTGCGACTAACAGTCGGGACCAACGGCTTAAGGTGCTTTCCGAGGCACGGAGGGGTACGTAAAGATGGTCATCCATCCACGGACCAACCTGTCCAGCTGTTATTATTACGCCACAAGCACTGCAAACCAGCACAATGAGTATCACCTAAAGATATGCAGAACGTTTTAAAACAAACTAAAAATTATATATGAAAAGAGTATTTTGATTTTATAACGCTTGACGCTTATTATGTTTAAACCAACAAAAATGAACCAAAATTAACTACACGTGTCGCCCAATAATCTCAGCAGTTGGTATCTAATAAAAACGTATTAAAATAAAACAAAACATTAAGCTCAAATGTCACGAAGGCTCCCATTCATTTAGCTTCTTATCCTATATCCAATTATGTTCCAATATACATAATCTCGACGCATTTGGCCCGAGGATTACGGGGGAGCCGACGGCCATTTTACATAAGTCTTGAAAAGAAAATTGGGTGTTTCAAATTTTGTTACAGACTTCGGACCAGCCTATCTGCTTTGTTTTTTTTTTTTTAAGTAAAGTTTAATGAATTTTTATGAGCAACGTAGAAGAATCTCGTGTTGTAAGATTTTTTACTTGGTGCATCAAGTTTATGGGCTATTTCTTTTTAAGTTTTGTAGTGCGCTTTTTTATTTCGTAATAGTTTTAATTAATTTTGAAGTTGTGAAATTGTTACGCTTAAAATCTTTGTGGCCGATGTTAACAATCATCTTATATAACATAACATCACGCCTAATTTCCCGAAGGATTGGGCAGTGGTGTACTTATAGTACACCTACATTCGCCAGTTATGTTTCATCATTCCCACTGCTGGACATAGGCCTCCTCTGCCACTTCGACCGGTTCTGTGCTTTCCACATCCAGCGGACTCCTGCGGCCCTCACAAGGTCATCGGTCCACCTTGTGGATGGCATTCCCACTCTACGTCTTCCGGTAAGCGGTCGCCACAACAGAACTTTTCGACCCCATCGACCATCTGTTCCGCGAGCGCTGTGCCCTGCCCACTGCCACTTAAATTTGGCAATTCTTCGGGCTATGTTGGTTATCTTGGTTCTTCTTTGGGTGACTTGAAGCCCTCTTATGAGGCCCATTGTGAGCGACCACGTTTCGGTTCCATATATCATCACTGGCAACACGCACTGGTCAAAGACTTTCGTCTTGAGACAGTTACATTTAAGTCCCATGTAACAGAGAGCAGGCCTATTGCCATCAATAGGGCACACATCCAGACTTCGGGCTAATTCTGAGAAATTTCAGATAGAAAAACCCAATACTACTTTCCCCGGCCTGGAAATAGAATGCAGGACGTCATGCTTAGCAGTTGCGCTTTTGACTAGACCAACGAGGCAGTTAATAATTTTATTTGCAAGAATCTTTGAGTAGGTACAAAGCGCTGGACGGTAATTGAACCTTACTCAAAACAAACAAACTTGCCTGACACGTTTCAAACACAAACAAGTAACATTTCTTATAAATAAAACCGAATCATTCTTCACAAAGTCTGGAAGTCCCAACTGAAATATCCCTGCAGTTGTTACATGAAGTTTGTCGCGATAAGAAGTTCTGTGCCGTCTTCCAGTGTGTATATAATGTGCAGTAACACCTGCATACACGAGGCACGATGGCTGTGACGTCACACATGAAGTATTGAGCTTCTTAGTATGTAGCGAGATTTATCTAGAGTTGTGAGCCAAGCACGAACCCGTGGAGTAAATGTTACTTGAATTCGGGCGATAGCAAAATAGAAAACACTCGTTTCGCACAAAATATTAACTTACACTTGAAAGTTTATTCATATCTTTGGGTGATACTTATTGCGCTTGCCCAAAATGCTATAGGACAGTTGTATTTTCGGTTCAATTTATTTTCGTTCGAACTATCTTTTCTTTTAAATATTTGTTGGGCATAATACTCTGTTCGTATAGAAAAGGAAAAAACATTGACCATGAAGGCTTCTTCAAGCAGGCGCGACGCGACAGCGCGACGCGACACTTGTAGAACAATTTCCATGAAGTTTTCATAGAAATTGTTCTACGAGTGTCTCGACGCGACCGTCGCGTCGCGCCAGTCTGCACGAGCCTTGATGCTCGCTTTCTGCATATTGACCGTGGTTCTCTCACGTATGTTTTCCTTCACATTAAGTCAGTAGACATGTATGCCAAACACACACGCACACACACACATATACACATTAGAAAGGGTAAGTACACCTTACGTCACATCGCTATTCCTAACAACCATCAAAGAGTGTCAGTTGACCTATGAATGTACGGACAATTTTAGATGGTAGCAATTTGCTTTACAAATAATTTCCCCGGCTTCACCTAAGTAAGAATCCATCCTCAAGTTCTTAACAAAATAGATATCTCTACCACCTCAGCCCAAGGGAATCAAGGAACTATCAAAGGTTTCATCCTCGAAAAAAGGGCACATGAGCTTAAATAGGAATTATATTTACGTCAAATGTCATTTGTTTGTGTGACGTGTTTTGTCTAACTGCCCAGCTTCACTCAAGGTCGCCCATACGATATATACCGTGGGTGTATACCTACATAGATAGCTGCATCCGCGTAACTCAGATATGCTACATCTGAGCATGGAATTCAATGTGTTATCGGATTCTACGCTACGGAATTATTTGTCAGACAGTCGAATATTATAGAATGTAGCGTAATTTACGCTCCTCCCTTCGGGGAATAACATCATCGATATCTGTCTAGCCTTTTCTCATCTATGTTGGGGTCGGCTTCCAATCTAACCGGATGCAGCTGGATCCACTATTTTACATGGAGTGACTGCCTATCTGACCTCCACAACCGGGTAATATGATACGCATGATACACTTTGGTAAGAATGGTTTGTCAGATTTTCGGGCTTCTGAAGACCCGTAACGATTACCAAAGGTCTACGAATCACAGCCCGGCCCAAATGCTTAATGTGCTTTCCGAGGCACGGAGGGGTCTTGATATGTAAAGATGGCCCCATTTACTGACCAACTACAGCAAGCGTAGCTTAGCCTGATCTTTTGATCAGGCTAAGCCGACCACTGATGGACTTAAGCCTCCCCCAAAAGGGGGGGAGGTTGCCAAAATCTCCACGCTTGGCAGGCGGATTGGCGATCGCTTGGCAGGCGGAATGAGTAAAATATTGTGCGGAAAGTTATGAGTAAGTATAAATGTCCTTAGCTATAAGAGTAGGCTTAGACCAAAAGAACGATGGACGGACTGTGTCAAAGACGATATGTCTAGAAAGGGGCTAACTACCGCCACAGTTTTATGATGTTGTTGGCTTGCTGCGCGCTTTGGTGTTAACTGTAAGTACAGAAAACAATTGTTATAAATAAATAAATAAAGATTAATTGGGAAGTATGGAATAAAGAACATATTGCGCCGACCCCAAATAAATTAGAAGAGAGACAATGATGATGATACACATTGACCGTTCGGAATAAATGATCTTCTACATAA
Source organism: Polymixis lichenea (assembly GCA_949091785.1). Classification (NCBI taxonomy): domain Eukaryota; kingdom Metazoa; phylum Arthropoda; class Insecta; order Lepidoptera; family Noctuidae; genus Polymixis; species Polymixis lichenea. The sequence continues at coordinate 20,960,056 of OX420944.1, forward strand.
ATAATAGTGAAATCAGGCAAAATCCGTTGCGAAGTTTAAAAAAACAACGCTGTCACACGGACAGGTATGAAAGGCGACTTTAACTTTAAGTGAGTATAGGTTCCCACGTATACTGTACGTGATTCCATTTACAGATTTACCGTACATACGGTTTTATGGCTGAGACAGTGTGTCTCATTCCGAACCAAAGATTTTTTTTGCTCGAACATGACGTTGATCATAAAATGATAATATAATTTATCATCAGCCAACAGCAGTCCACAGCTGGGCATAGGCCTCTCCAATTGCACGCCATTCAGCTCGATTCTCAACCACTCTCGTCTAGCTGCTAACGCCCTGTGATGATCGTCGCTCCAACAAACCTGAGGGCGTCCTCTTTTATATAATAATATCGCATTTGATAAAACCAAGCATTTGACATAAGTGACCCACGATAGTATCGTCCTCTAAAGTCCTTGTAGGCAAAATATCTAAATGAAAACTATTGTAATAAGCGTGTAAATCATGATGTTCCAGTGATGGTAGTTTGCTGACGGCTCGGCTGTATTGATAACCTACCCCTCATCTATATTATTACCTATGAATATTAAAAACTAGCTTTTGTCAACAGTTTTGCTTGCGTGGAGGTCGAAAATTATCTCACGGGAACATACTATTTGTATTTCAATATCGATAGTTGGTCGCTGTAATTAACTCAAGACAATTTTTATGTTCTTTCTCCAGAATTAGCGTACCTAGAGACAGGTTATATGGGTTCATAAAATTATTTAAAATTATAATCTATTTTTTCATTAGTTATTGACATGATCTATTCATAACAATATTTTTTATGGTTAGCTAGCGACCTCGACAATTGATCATTCTATTCTTGCCTGAGCAACCGGCAGTAAGTTCGTCATGCTCCCGTAGATGTCACTACTTGCGGTAGCGTTGGGATCGGTTTACCTCTTTCTCTCAAATATGGCGAGGGGGGTAATGGCTAATCTTTGCGTTATGCTCGTGAACGGGTGCTGCTTGTGGTGACTGGTCGTCTTGCTGACCATGATTTTGTTATTGTTTGTTAATAATTACCTACCTGTTTATTTATTTTACGTAGATGGTCCTAGGTTATCATTTGTAAACATAATCCAGCATTGCTTATGTAAGCTATCACGCCATTTATACCAGGAGGCTTTTATTTTGGTATATGCTTTGTTTACTTTTTTTTGTGCTTGAGTTAAGTTTTCATTTTATTTGTTGGTATATTGGCATGGCTAGCTGACATTATGACACTGTTTTAAGTTCTGTGTCTGGTAATGTTGATTACTTTGCCTACCTATATATAGAATCAAGTCTATCTAACTTAACAGACAGCTGTGCTGCTGGGGAGTTTGTTGCGCCACTTCTTCTTCACAGCTAAAGCACTAGGAAGTGGTGAAGGGCGGGCGTTCTGGGGGACTGTCTTATGTAATTTTGACATTCGAAATGTGCTGATTCTCAGCCTAATTTTAATAAATGACTTTTGATTTGATTTGATTTGATTCAAACATTTATCATCGAAGGGTGTCTTAGACCTACCTATCCTTATTATCAACTGCTCATCAATCTATCTTCCAATACATGATACTGAAATCGTTTTTAAATTCTAAAACTTTTTTAGTTGAAATTCGAACCTCATCTATTTTAGAACACATTTCAAACAATGAACATTCACGTTCGAAATTCTCTCTTACATTAAGACCCTGATAGACAGTCTGGCAGTTGGAGTCATTAGTGTTTCTGGCACTTTTCCTCTAAAAATAGACTAAGTTCTGCCAAATTCTTTATGTACCCGTCTGGCAAGAGTAGTTAGGAAAGGGGTCCGTTTTGTTGAAAGAGTACCCACTTTAAGTGGGTACTTATTAGAGCAAGTTCATGTATAAAAGAAACCTTGTATTTTTATTCTTTTGTAAGATTTGCTTTACTTACTATTGAAAGATCTGAGGTACTTATGTATTTATAGTTTGTAATAAAGCTGCTTCTCTACAGTATAGGTATTTATTTTTTTGGTACTACAATATACCAAGTCTGGTATCTTATTATTTTAGTGCAGTTGGAGACCCAAAAGACCAATTCTGCGTCCGACCTCGACGCGCTGGCTTGCCATTAAATTACATTGACAGATTTTCCAAAGAGAATCACACGTTTAGAATAGTTTCGGTATTGCCAGCACAATTACCCGATAACAAAACTAAATAACATTTAATCTTTAGTCACAGTAATTTGCGTCAAATGTTCCGATTATAATTCAAAACCTAACAAGTGGGTATCTAAATCTGACGGATTGAAAAAAATGGGTTATTGCAAGAATTCTTAAGTGCCTACCTACTTTTATATTCTCAGAGGTGAAGTCTTACTAACATGCTTTGTTGGGTAACCCAGTTAGGTTATAAAAGATGTTAAGTGGGTAGGGACATGAGTCTTTATAAGAACATAGGGATATTTTTTGAGTATTCTGAATGTTTTTCTCAATTCGTCAAGGCTTGTGAGAAAATTAAACTAAAAATCTAATTGTTGTAAGCCCGATTACAAAGAAGTTGTATATTCGAAGTCCAGATTTTACGGAATTTGAAAAGATCCTACTTTTGAGAGATCTGAGGTACATACGTATTTATAGTGGTATCATCGTAAATATATCACATCTGATGGATTAAAAAGATGGGTTGGTATAATATTTCTTAAGTAAATGTTACAACCACGGGTTACAACCAAGGTTTATCATTTAAGAGAACTGTTTTATAAACGTGTGGCTATACGCGCATGTTGTGCATCTATAGAGATGGCACAACCAAGTTTGGTTATAAAGATCTCCTACCTAAAACTTTGTAAAAAGACAAGTATATTTTTCGAGTAAGTACCTATACCCATTCTCCTGAATAGAGATATTTAATTGAAAATTCTTGTAAGCCCGATTACGGAGAAGTACAGTATATTTGAAGTCTAGATGGAACGAACCTACTAAGATTGTTTCATTCAAAATTCTAGATTAATATTGCCTCGGGATGAATTTTGTTTATTGTAAATTTATCTGCTCAATAAAATAAATATCGCAATGTTAGTGTGTTGCGTAATCACGTCGCAGATTATTCCATTGTAATTACCAAAATTACCAAAATTGCCAAACTGCTAAATAGTTAGTCTTTCAAGTTATTTCTTAATTTCTATAGGACACCTACTTATAATAACAAAAAGAGGTAAAATTTGTGTTCTTGTATAATAGCGGTAATCATCGCAAATACAGATCCGATTTAGATTTTTTTTGTTCACTAATGGAAATCTACAGTACTTACCTACCAATTGATATTTTTAAAATGATATATTTACATCATAATTTCAGCTGAAAGAAGCCCACTGGTGGACATAGGCCTCCCCCAGAAAAAACCGAAACGCTGGCCGCTACCGTAGTCAAGGGTAGGCGGGCTGCCGGGTCCTAGGGGCCGTTTTGCAGGGCTGCTTGTAATTTTTGGGGGGTTTTGCCATAATCGCCACGCTTGGTGATCGTAGTATGGTGGTAAAATGTAAAGAGAACGCTGCTGCCCATTCTCTGGATAAATTTTATGTTAAAATAATAAAATACACGCGACACGCGACACAAACTCGCGGGCCAAAACTAATATCTAAGCACATTATGGTCATGTTCATAATTATCTTTATTTGCGTACCTTCTATTACAAGCATTTGTGATTAAAACTTATTTTGGGACGGCTTATAGATATAATATTATAGGTGGGTAGAGTCACCAAAAGAGATAAGTGACCAGGGTCGTCGAATATATGTAGTTGAAGTTTAGTAAGAAACCGATGGATATTATCGAATAAAAATTAATCCTAATAATAGAAAACAAACAGTTCATACATCAAGTTAAATTGCATTCGAAAACATCCATTGGTTCCTTACTATACTTCAACTATATCCGACGATCCTGTTTATTTAAGGTTACTATATACATATATATTTTGGTGACTGTACATAAAATAAATGTCCGGAGGTAGCGGTAATAAATTTCCAACTCAGGTGAGCTAAACCTTTTCGAAAACCAGAATAAACAGTTCATAAATCTATGTTAGTTTCCACAGAATTTATAACCCATACAAAAATGGCGTGACTTCAAATAAGAACCATTACCAAATGAAAGGAGCACGAATTATTCAACGTAATTCATTTTATCTAGTTTGTGACAGCACAGGAAGATAAATTAAACGTAAATAAAAGTTAGGAACAGAAGTAGACAGAAATGCTAATGGTGTAAGCGAATTTAGTACCTTCAAGTTTGCATAATAAATATTAAAGTAAGCAAGTTAGGTAAAATTAATGATAAATATTGTAATAACTAATGTTAGATTTTGTCGAATGTCAAATTGTAGAAATGAAAGACAAAAACTAGACCATCATCATCTGCCTAGCCATTTCCCAATTATGTAAGGGTTGGCTTCCAGTCTAACCGGATGCAACTGAATACCGACTTTACATGGAGCGACTGCGACTGAAGACTGCAAAGACCAACAAACAACTGAAATCGCTCGAAGTCTAACTAACCCAAAAGTGTAAGAACAGATGTGGAGCTACTATCTAATTTAGTCTTGAATTAAAAAATGCACTTTTCATTATTATTTATCCACGTGCCATGACACTAAACTGGTTAAGTATTTCCCTATGTTTAGACCGTTAAGGTTGTTTTTCATTTGAGGGATTGGTAATTAACAGAAATAACGGTGAACATCAGAATCGCGAGTGTACTTTTCAGATTTGCCTAGATTTATTCCAGTTATTATAGATTAGAGAGATTTATAGAAATTAAAAAAAAAAAAACACTTTTTAGTTCGTTTTATTAACAAACTAAAAAGAACAAACTAAAGAAAAACAAAACGAACTAAAAGTTTTTTTTTACTTGTTACTTTTAATAACAAGTAATAATAATAGCTTGTTTTTGAATAAACCTTTTTTCTTTTAATTTTATAGAATAGTAAAGAAAGAAAATCGTTTTTTCTACTTCTCGAAGCAACCTTACACTCACAGTATTTTGTTTATTAAATACGTGTTTCTGCAGGTACACAAGAGGTACCAAATCTACTTATACAGTGCACTTAGTTATATATATTGGTTAGCAGTACACCCGCGGTTCTGACATCAGGATGGCGGGTGCACATAATTTTTAAAATATCATTGTACGGGTGTAGGTACACAGATTTTCAAGAGAGGTACTTAAAGGTACACAGAAGGTACCAAATAACTGCAATAAATTTAGGCAAATCTGAAAAGTACACCCGCGATTTCGACGTTCACAAATAACTTCTTTTTTGTACGCTCTGTTTAATGACACTAAAAAATCAACTCCTAATGTGTGGACTGTATTTATGTCATTAGCTACCTTGGTAGAGCAGTGGTGGCCTAGTGATAATGGCCGCGACTTACGAGTTGTAGGTCGTGGGATCAAACCCAGGCAACCGCTTTACTTTTTGTAAATAATTTCATCACCACCCCTCTCAAAACGATGAAGAAAAGCATTGTGTCGAAACCGACATATCTTTGAACCACAACTGGCACCGGCAAGCAATTATAATATGCACTGACTTCGTCCACTATTGACCACCGGTCTCCGGAGGGGAGTGATGTAGCGGACATACGAAAACTTCAAAAATCAACAAAATGTGGAGAAACACAAAGAGTGAAGTGGCGCCATCTACAATGCCATATGCGAACTACCCAAGACTTAACGTTCATTCGTTCTTCGTTCGTCACACCGCGATTACAACAGCTACATCGCGCAAGCAGAGTTTACCGCGCGATCTGCATATATGCAAACATCCCCTCATCATTCGTCGGGCAGTTGCCCACCAGACACAACACCCATCTGGGTCGGAGAATCCTCCCTTTTCCATAGAGTATGAGTGAATTTTACACCCTGTTCCTCATACCTCTAAACTCTCACCGACAGGTGGCCTGCGTCACAGCATAGGCTTAATAAGCTACACGAATACATTGGTAGGTACGCACCAATACAATAGAATAGAATTATTGGGACAACCAGTCTTGATAAAAGTCATGATTTGCAAAAATAAAGCTTGTTTATTGGTTGTGAAAAGTAGCGTTACAATAGAACAAATAATTATCAAAATGGTGTTGTAGACACAAAGAAACGTTGTGTTTTTCTAGACATTATTTTTATTTCATTCAGTGAACAAAACAACGTCCTCAAACCTGTTAATTAAATACGTAAACACAAAAGAAATCTAAACAAAAAAGGGCAACACTCGACCACATATTTGCTGTCGCGATCAAATTTCAGTTGCTCAAACAATACAAGGGACGTATTCTACCGTATTGTTTGGATCTCAACAACAGACGCGGCGAGATCAGCTCACAACAAAGGCGGTAACTCGATACAGACGGTTCAACACCCCTGCAACGTGCTTTCTGCAGAGATTACTACGTGAGTGTGATCTATGTAGGTATTGTGTGTTTCGTCTTTACGTGTATTTACGAAATAGTGCGAGGAGTGAAGGAATAGTCAAAACATAACATCATACCTTGTATCCCAGAGGGTTGAGCAGAAGTGTACCAGCACACCCACATTTCGTTACATCAATCGTCAGTCGGTTGTTGACGCTGAATCGCGTATACTCGGCTCTGAATCACGTGTACTCGACTCCAGTCGTAAGTTTTCACTTCTGTCGTGACTTCGTGAGGTCGTAAGCACACTTTTTTTTTCTTCTTCAATCTTATCGAACTCAGTATTTATTTACAAGTGATCTTCAACCCACCACTTACCAGGAGCACATAAGTAAGCGCTGATAGTTTGGTAAACCCTCAAGGGAGAGCTCCCGTAAAGTATATACACAAGTATTATTCATCCTGTATTTTAACGCCGGCGAACCAACATCGATGACCCTCTGGGGCATAACATTTTCTTCAAGAAAAATAAATGCGGAACTCCTTGTTAGGAGCAATTTTATTTGATGCGTAAAATGTTACAGCAAGGAGAGCGGTTCTAAGTAATAGTTTCGGAAAAAATTGCATGTGTAGGCAAAACGTGAAGTTTTGTGGGTGAGTTTTTTTGTAAAGGCTGTTTTGTAAATTTAATAAATTAGCCAATTGCTTAACATGTATTTCTGGAATAGTCTTTTCGCCCACAAATAAATTAACTTTGTTCGAATCGCCTCATCATATCATCATAATCAGCCTATATAATATTCCCACTGCTGGGATACAGCCCTCCTCTCTGTGAGAGGGAGTGGGCCGTAATCCACCACGCGGGCCCAGTGCAGGTTGGTAGATGTCACATGTCTTCAAATTATCGACTTTTTGGTTAAAGGACATGCCGGTTTCCTCACAATGTTTTTCTTCACCGTTTTGAGAATCTCCTACAGAATAATAAAATAGACTAATACATTACTTAAAAGAATCGATTTGCCTGTTTCATCGTTATCATCATTATTTCAGCCGAAAGACGTCCACTGCTGGACATAGGCCTCCCCAGGCTCCTCCACTTTGACCGGTCTTGTGGTTCCCACATCCAGCGGATTCCCGCGGCCTTCACAAGGTCATCGGTCCACCTTGTGGGAGGCCTTCCCACTCTACGTCCTCCGGTACGCGGTCGCCACTCCAGAACCTTTCGGCCCCATCGGCCGTCTGTTCTGCAAGCAATGTGCCCTGCCCACTGCCACTTAAGTTTGGAAATTCTTTTGAAATTTGCCTGTTTAGGGCAAGTAAATTCGTGCGGATCGACTAATAAGCGAGTTATTACTGTCGTATAAAAACCGCAAACTACCGGTAAAGAAGCAGGTCTACCCCAAACTACGACTTTGCAGCTACCAAACAAACACTATGAAAGAATATTAGAAAGCTACAAAACAATTAAATGCACACTTTTGTGCTCTCCTGTTTTATTCATTGCGGTCAGTCCAACATTGTGTTTGTAACGCTAAGCGGACCATTGTTAGCCATTAGGTACACCTGTTCACACAGTGTTGCACGATTATATACCCTTTATGTAGTATTAAGTGGAGTTTAAGTTGGGACAATAGCATAGGAGTCGGTTGTAGTGGAGGTAAATGCATTAACATGTATTTTTGAAAAGGTATTTCCATGTTTTCAGTTTTATACACTTGTTTATTTTGGGCTTGTATGGCTAGTTTCGTGCTGGAATGGAAACCCAAAACGAGGATTCGCCACGAGCGTATGGCAAGTTTCATTATATAATAATAACAAGCTTCTGCTCGCGACTTCATTCGCGTCAAATTTCTTGCTGCCCCGACCCACCCCGGCGCGGCGCTTCAAATTGCCTGCCCGTGCGAGTACTTCGTATTCGTGACTTTTTTCTCTATGCTCGGCTGCTAAGGGTCTTAGTTTCATGTTATATAGCTTATAGCCTTCCTCGATAAATGGGCTATCCAGCACTAAAAGAATATTTCAATTCGAACCAGTAGTTTCTGCTATTAGCGCGTTCAAACAAACAAACAAACTCTTCAGCTTTATTAAAAGTACAGATGAAACTTGCCATTCGCTCGTTTTTTGCTGTGATACAGGGCGGTTTTTTGCTACGATACAGTAGCGCGTTTTGCTAACCTGCGTCTATATCGCTGCTTTTGACCGAAAGTTACATTTGCAACGCGTGAAAGAAACGATTCAATAGCGGTACAATCGTATAGTGTAAATTCAACATTGATCATCTTCATCCATCATACAAACGCGGGAGTGTCAATACAATTGCTGAATCAATATTGAGCATCCTCACTAACACACGACTGTAGTGGTTTACATAGTGGTAAATTTCTTTATTACTCTGGTGCACCCAATATTTACCGACCAAGTCCATCTTGGTACTTTAGCGTCCACAGGTGTACTTCAGCGTACGACTGTATCGATATTGGGTGGCGTCTGTATGAATTCTGCATCACGACTGCATCGATTGCGAATCGCGGCTGTGTCTGTATCGGGATAGTGGTGATGCAGAATTATGGCTAAGTGGGCGAAGGTATACGACCATCGAGAGTATTGCGGCTGCATCGCGGTCGGAAACCGTCCTCAGTTCAAGGCTCAACTTCTTTTACTTTCCTACTCATAATCTGCCACCGTGGATATCTGGAAAGTGCCTCCTAACCCCTAGATCTCTAACCTTTTCAAATTAAATTAATTTAGAGCAGAGCTAACCACATTTGAGCGGATGAGACGAAATTAAAATTCAGTGCATTTGAAAACGACTGAGACCTAATTTGGTCCTAATTTGTTTCAATTTACTTGGTATCTAATATCAGCGTCCTCAGGCATGGCGTTAACGATTCAGGATGAAAAACTGTATCTTCTGAAACGTTTACATCATGCCTGACGATAAAGGATGATGTAAAAAAGAATTATCGACAATTATGAAGTAGTATTGCGTGACGGTTTTAGCAATGCAAAGTGGCATCATCATTGGCATTGATTTCCACTATAATGGTCATTCGATTTATACTTGTGGCTTGTAGCCGTACAGGTCGATTCATCAGGTTAAGGTATGCTTGCCACGGTCGGTCCGTGGATGAGTGACCATCTTTACAAACCACGACGCCTCCGTGTCTCGGAAAGCACGTTAAGCTATTGGTCCCGGCTGTTATTCGTGGATCTTTGACAGTCGTTAAGAGTCCTCAATAGCCCGAAAGTCTGAACCAATTTTACCAAGAGTATTGTGTTACCTATTAACTGGGTTGTGGAGGTCAGATAGGCAGTCGCTCCATGTAAAATACTGGTATTCAGCTGCATCCGGTAAGACTGGAAGCCGACCCCAACGTAGCTCGGAAAAGGCTAGGCAGATGATGGTCATTTGATTTATATTAATCGTGATTCGTATATAAATGGGCCGATAGTCATTTATTACGACCACCTCAGTTAAAGAGAGGGGGGCGGGAGGTTGTCATGCCCAGAGCCGAACTTAAGTTATTATACACCCACTATAATTCGGTTCTAAAGTTTCCTCATTCTCTATTTTATTACATGGAGAAAAGCCGGGCTCAGCACTCTTATAGCCTGTAAAGTTCAGGCTTTATTTGCGACCGACGGCAGGCGACCAAAATTTCATACAAAGTACAGTTTCATACTTTGTAAGCGAAGTCCTTAACCAAATAAAGTGAGTTCGAAGTCGTAAACGAAAATTTATTTATTTTGCAGTTTATATGCGTTTAAGGCACTTAGTCGTTTTTGATCAAATTTATTTGCAACTTAGTATTTACCTGTTCTTAACATTTTTATGTAAGAAATCGTATTTATAAACGTTTCTTAAAGTTATAAGACGCATAAACTTAAATATCCTCTGGTCTATTTACCTACTATTCACGCCAAGATATAATAAAGTCACCAAGTACGTCTTCCTGTAACGTAAAACATTTTTTTTGTCTTCTTTGATATGTTTTGCCGCATATTAACTACCTGAATAAGTGATCTTACACAATTTCGTTAGCAAATAAAACACAAATCCTATCAACAATACTAATAATATAAAATGTAGATAAGAATTAAACATAGGTGAGTATTTGTAACGCCTTTTTCAAATAGGGGTAGGCAGAAATAATAATTCTAACATACTCCTTTTTCTCGGCTCTTGTTTCTTAAGTTCAATTAAAAGTTATTAAACACACAATAACAATGAATATTAACAGCGTAACGGAAAGATGTTTCTGTTTGCGTAACTCTTTTGTTGTACCTAATAAAGAACTCGAAACTTTTTAAACAGAGTACAGAATTTTCTTTTTCGTTTTTGTTGTGTATGTACAAAAACCGTTGAAGGGACTTTGATGGGGTTTCACTGTATGGAAGTTTGTGACCTAATTAAAAATCGCGGCGTATATCTTTATGCTGCGAGATGGAACATTAAATTAGGCGTTAATCGTCCTTGATGGGAGTATAATTTTAAAAGGAATAAGCAATTAAGTTAGAGAGATATTTGGTTTGAATTGGGACGACTTTTCTTCCTGTGAAACGTGAAACAGGGGTAATATGGAATAATTTAAGCAATCTAGCGGGAATGTCCCGCTAGATTGTATGTTTATATAAATTATCTGCGACGGAGACCCAATTAAGTGCCAATCTTTATGGTGGGAATAATCCGACCAAGCATGTACGCTTGTATGCTGATTATCACTGAAAAAGTGGGCAGTCGCCTTTATCAGTCCATTTTGATGGTATTCATGTTATATCTTATTAGTCAACTCGCACGAAAAAACTCACTTTTAAATAATATTGGTATATAATTGGTACAGTAATTTTGTTCTGAATGCATCGTTTTCACGCATAATTATACAATGAATGTATGTTAAATATTGTAGTTAAATCATTTTAAAAGAGTAACGGTGGAGTTTCTTGCCCATTCTTCTCTATACGAAACTACATTTTGGAAGGGGCGATTAGAATCAATTCTATTTTGATGTAAATGTTGACGTTCAAAAGCGCCTTTTAAGTGCCTATTTGAAATAAATGCTTTGACTTTGACTATAATATTTTCTACAGGCAGCTCGAACGAAGTAAAATTTTCCGGCGAATCAACATGCTCAGCAAAACGTATACGGAAACTGGCACGGTTTGTATTTTATGTAACAAAGTTAGTGTACTTTTTCCTTGACTTTTCGTTGCTTCCATTACGTTTTATTCAAAATCTCGATTCGCACTTAATTAAATTGACGTCGTACAAATCACCTACAAAAAAAGATTAATTATTTAAATGTGACGACTCGCTCGTTACGGACGAGTTTTTTCGTGCGATTTAACTAAGAAGCCAATGTTGTATGCAACGTGTCCCTGTATACATACAATTTAATTACATATAACATAACCTCACCCTTCCTTCCCATGGGGAAAGGCAGAAATTATAGAACGCCACCTGCTCGTTCCTAACATACCTGTGTTAAAATCATATTGAGTGGCAGATTACAATAACCTTTATTCATAGCTTTAGGTACAGAAACAACAAAGCTTGTTTTTTTTTTAATAAAAATAACAACACATTTTCGGCGATATGCAAAATTCATATTAGTGAATACCGGCGAAGGAATGTTTAATCCCACCCTGTATATCTTTCTTCTATGACGTCACATAAATATTATCCTTACGTACAAAGTTTACAAACTAGTTATTTTCAAGCCAGAATATATGCTTCAGCACATATCGCAAAAACGGTTTAATTAGGAGCAATTATTCGCTGCAATAATTTATGTAATTGCCAAGCAGTCTTGTCTCGAACAGTTTCGTTTAGTTCGGGGGATATACGAGTAGGGCCTCGGGGCTATATTTTACGCATTCTCGACTAGTATTTTGTAAGTTTATTCATCGTGTGATTGGCGGAAAATTACCAAGTTTCCATTACGTATTTTCGTAATAGGCAGTTATTTAGTGTTTATGCATGTAATATCGCTGATAGAAGAGTGAATAATGAGCCATAATGTTCACACTACTGTGATACATGCCTCCTCTCTGTGAGAGGGCCACGTAAGCCCAGTGTAGTGCAGGTGGATGTCACATTTCTCTGAATTGTCATGGCGGTTTGGTCACGATGTTTTCCTTAACTTCCGAACCGCACGTTACAAAGTTTTGTTTCAGTGCCGTTAGTGAAAGTGCCCAGGTGCGGTTCGGTCAAGTGCTGTTGAAATCGGTGCTCTGAGTGGAATATTTCACCGTTTTGTTATATGATGTGTAATATAAGGACTGCGAAGGGTCCTTGGTACTCGGGTCGATTCTAACTATAAAATTAAACGCATGTAGGGGTAAGGATGTGAGACTTCACGTTTATTTCAAGAGTTAGAAGCTTACAAGGCCACGCCTGTCATTAGAATCAATGCTCTCGGAACAAAACCTATGTAAAATTATTTGACGTTCTTATTTTAGAACTTCCTGATTGTTCGAACATAGATACAGGCCAATTATTGGCTGCCAGTATGTGCGTGAGGATATTCGGTAATCGAACAACCACTACAGTACTTTGTGTTGATGTATGTGCGAAGTAGAAGTTAAGTACTTGTACTTCGGAGAGCGTGTGCAGGACCTCCACGACCTGACCCCACTATCGCCATTATGGTACCGGACTACCCGACGTACTGTAGTGTACCATCCATATTTGGTTGATATCCCGACCAGCGTACTCAGCGCTTCTCCTCCACACTGTGCACATCCAAAGTGTGGAACTCTCTACCACCATCTTGTTCACACCACAATTAATTCGTCAGCTTTCAAAGCAAGAGTGAACAGGCATCTTCTGGGCATGCTCGTTCCATCATATACCTCATCCATCGCTTTCCATCAGGCGTGATCGAAGTCAAGAGCAGGCCCATTCAACAATAACAAAAAACCTACCTGCTACACAAACATATCGCTTGCAATATCAACTTATTTCAACAACAAACGACGTGTCGTTACAGTTCTACTATACTGTCGGGGTGTCATCGAATACGTGACGTCACTAAATCCAAGATGGCCGACGCTAACAGCCACTTTATCCAGTACGACATTACCAACAATAAGATCGAATTGTTCCTGAGGTCTAATAGCAACGTTATTTTATTTTGTGTTTATTTCATTGTAATTGTGAGGCGGGTGAGTTATTGAGATCGAGTATGTACTCAATTTAGGGAAAGCATTTTTATGTGGTCCGGGTAGAGCATTATGCAATAGTCACTACTTGTTTCTTGATAAGTCGGAAGCAAAGAAAAATTCTTAAAAGCAAGAAGGTTGTAGGTATTATAGTCATTGTTCGTACTGTTTGATTCGTGAATCGTGCCTGCAAGAATTAGTCCACTTTCGCACGGATGTATAAATACATACCTACTATATTTTTCTTATTGTCAACTGGCCAGTACTGGCAAAGGACAGCATTTTGTGGAAGAGGGAGAGGGACGCCTTTGCCCTAGAATGGGACAAATACGGGCTAGTTTGATAGATAGATAGATTGTCAACTAGCCTCTAAATGAAGTAATTTGTGGTGCAAGCAGCTTGTAGTTTATTTAATATATCATTTTATTCATATTCATGGCCACCGAGATAAAATGTTTACTAGCTGACTTATAAGAAGGTGGAAATTCTCAATTCGGTTGCAAATTTTTTTCATTGCTCTAGAATTCCCTCAATTATGAATTGATTTGTAAAATTCTACTTTTGTTTGAAAGGGGGATATCTTATAGAGTGGTCCCTTATAAATTAAGTCAAGTTTCGGTTTTTTATTTAGCTTAATTAATACGTATTTCTTCCACTTAGGGCTGATTTTTCAGTAGCTAGATAACTTATAACTAAGGAATGAATATTGCGATTTGACAGCTTTTGTGTGGGAAATATGACGAATTGACATAGGCAATCAATTATTCTTCAAAATTTATCTGACTGTTGAAAAATCAGCCCTTAGTAAATTTTGATGATATATGAATTTTCTCTCACTGTTATTTACTTAGCTAGTAAGGTATACGACTTTGTCTGGGTAAATCATTATCATCATTCAGCCGAGACGTCCACTGCTGGACATAGGCCTCCCCCAGGCTCCTCGTCATTTTTGGGGGTTTTTGCCATAATCGCCACGCTTGGCAGGCGGGTTGGCGGTCAACGTATAGCGGTAAAATGTATAGAGAACGCTGCTGCCCATTCTCTTGTAAGTCCCTTAGGCGCCTTCTACGATGCCCACATGAAGAAATGGGATAGTGCTATTCTTATTACGTCCGACACCACACGGATCGGACTGGTGCGTAAATACTACAACTAAAAAGTGTAAAAAAAGATTATTTAAGCTAAAAAAAAACTGACTTCCAAAAAAGCCTTACAACGTGAAAAATAACTTTAATTTCGGAAGTCGGTGGCAAAGAAAAGAAAATACAAAACCGCAGACAAAAAAAAGGGAACAATGTTTATTTTGCATCCATTTGATTGAGCACTCGGATCAATAGATATTTTAATTTTTTTGTGATGAAAATTTTATTACGATCGTACAATCAAATTGCTGTCATTGGGAGCTTTACTTCACTTCATCCACTTCAAAATATAAAGCATTGTCATCCCTTTTATGTTTTCCTTCTCAAGCGTTTTTCATTTCTATTCACTTTTCATCATCTGGTTATGGCCCTCCAAAATCCTGCAATCTGGCCAAGTGTGAATCAAAAATAAACCTTGTACCACTGCAATATGGTTAATACTTAATTGTAGTAGAACGAAGGGTGTAAACGCCGAGTCTTTTGATCTTCGAAAAGCCTTCACCTTAAGACTATAAAGACTTGTATGTAATTTAATAATTTCCCTCTCTTTGATATAATTTCGTACACCCATTATAATATGGTAAGAAATTGGATGGCTGTGTTTGACAACAAACCTTGAAAATAAAAAAAATCGTACAAAATTGAATCTTATTTTTTGTTTTTAATGGTTTTACTTTTATGATAGTATAAACATTGCAGATAGGTGGAATATTATATACCGAAATTATAACGCAGCTCTATTGTAATTTGTGTGAAATATTTCCGATGGGGTAGGTAGAAACTACAGAACGCTTCCTGCTACGATCCACACATAATTATACTCCTTTTGCCTCGTATACGTTCATAAATCTGTGGCCCTAGTGTGAGTTTCTTTTCCATCTCGACTTAAGGCATCGCCCGCGTTCGGCGCCCCGATTGGCCCTTACCATTCCAGGGCCAATCGGAAGCCTAACGCGGTCGATGCATTAATTAAGTCGAGATGAAAAAGAATATCACACTAGGGCCTCGAGCGAGAGTGCATGGGTAGTCGTCACCTCTTTCTGCGAAGCAGTAATGTTCGCGAAGAGGGAGGAGAAGCACGTGAGGGAGAGGCAGTAAATGCCCTGGGCATCATGAATCCTAGGCTGATTCCCGACCACCGTAGGCGTGGGCTTGCGGATGGCGAGTAATGGATAGCTCGCTGTCCGGTTAGGACCAAGCCCGAGTCGATAGCGCGTTGTGTTCCACGCGCGCCTCAAAGAGATGTCAGCAACAACTGATGGGGTCCGCAAGGACCGATGACTGCTAGGGGTACGGGTTGTTCGAAAGAGATACCGTCGCCCCTGACACACAGGCAACTGAGGGAACACGGGTGGGTTTTAGTCAGTAAAAGTCTGACCCGCCCTCCTGCTCCACCCAGAGCTGGAGAAGTTATTTGATGATTTCCCACCCTCAAAAAAAAAAATACTAGAGCCTTAGGTCATACACGCACGCTGGTTGCGAGTACTACGCAACTGAACCTTCTAAAAAACATCACAAATAATGTCACTTGGTCACACTTTTCAGGATAAGTTTTTATCCAGTGCGCAAACTATCCACATGGTCTTCACATGACCTGACCAAGATTATATCTGGACTTTAAAAGAGATTGTGACCTCTGAGTTTGTTTCGGCCTTTCTCCTCAGAGTAGTCAGGAAACGCCGACCTCATCTAGTTTTAAAAATATGATTGACGTGTAAAAGTGTTTGTACAAACCTACTTACAGAAAAAAAATCGTTTATCATTTTATCATTTATCATTATAATCATGAATTCAGCATATCATTCTAGACCCCTTACCGTAGAAATTTTTCGTCAGTTATGCAAAAAAGATCAGCTGTTTTATAGAAAAGTGCAATACCTACGCGGTCAAAATGTACGGAACAGTTGATTTGTTTTTGTATAACCGACCAAAAATGTCTATGCTAAGGGCTCAAGAATGATATGCTGAATTCATGGTTACAGTTTGCGCACTGGATAAAAACTTACCCTGTATGTCCTCCTAGGGTGTCCCTTCCCGGCATTTGCACTCACATCTGCCTTGTACTTAAATACCTGTCAAGTACATGTCTTTTGTTTTTTCACTTAAATTAAAATAGGCTTCTAATAACGAACACATTTAGAGGAACTATTAGAGGTTCGAGAATAAAAATAACAATGGAACGACTTCTTACACAGAATTACATAACCAATTATTAAAATTGTAATACAATATCCTAACCTAACTAAAACTAGTTTACTGTACCAAGAGCTTCTAAGATTTTTTACATCAGGTCCATCTGACAATGACTACCACCTGGTAGCAGTATTGCGTGCCTAATATGGATTACTTAATTTACAAAAACTTCAATCGAAAAAACAAATAGCCTTCATTCACCCCTTACACGAATCCATTATTTTTTATAATATTCCGTTCCCTTTAGATTATAAAGCTACACAGTACAGTATCCACAGTATTTTCATTACGTAAAAAGCTTCTGCGTGGAACATATGCTTACCTACTAGACAACTACGTTACTTATTTAGTACATGCACTACACGTTACTGTTTTCCTTTTGACATGTTTTCGTTGAGAGTATCCCCTCAAGTGGTGGAATGAATATGGAGTAAACATGTCTGTGCCCTGCTCTTGAATGATTATGTGCAAACAACAATAACAAGGTACAGGGTGTGTATTTTGGAGTTTACTCCTTTAGAATCGATTTTTATGTAAGGCCTACGGTCCACGGTGCTACTATCCTACGGTGGATATGTATTTTAATTTTTTCACTTTTTAGTGTATTTTTTGAAGTCGGTTTTTTTTTTTTTTTTAAAAAAGTTTTTATTTTTCATTTTTTTGTGGTTCACATGTGCTTACCCCTTCATAGCGTCCCGGCGTGATATCATGCTATGAACTGGTGTAAACAATAGACAGACATGAGATTTCAGCAATTCCAGTCCATTTGCTATCATTTATTGAGGAGTTCCGTTGCCTACCTCCGAAGTTCTTCATCAGATCTTCACCAAATTGAAATGGCACCACTCCGAGAAAATACTCTTCCAAAAATTACCCGAATCGCTTCAAGTGTGCCTATAAAATTTGAAAAGTTCTCTCTATTTCTCCAGGATCCCATCATCAGATCCTGATTTGATGATCATGGGACCACCTGTGAAGTATATCCTTTCAAACAAAAAAAAATCCAAATCGGTCGAGCCATCTTCCAGTAATCGGGGAACATACACAAAAAAAAAAGGTTCCGACGAATTGAGAACCTCCTCCTTTTTGAAGTCGGTTAATAATAAATATACCGTTATTGGTCGTCGAGTCGTTGAGCTCCTTTTGTGTTGAGCTACACGATATTGACAAATGCACAAACTCACATGGGTGTGGTTCTTCACTCAAAATACCATTTCAGATATGGATCTACATAATCGTCACACAATCTGACCAAGATTGACTTACCAGTTTTTGAGTCCGGTGTTTGTTTCGCCATTTCTTCTCAGGGGTGGTCAGATAAGAAAGGTCATCTAGGTTTTTAAAGCTAGATGACGTGTATCTTTTTTTTTTACAAAATAAACAATTTCATTTAATTTTTCTAAGATGTTGAAAATGTTCTAGATTTTTTTGTAAGTAACAATGTGCTAGGTTAGGTTGGCAACCTCTGTACTAGGTTTACGTGTAATAAAAATTCTAAAGTATTTGAGTCGTGATATTTATTTTTCCATTTCAGGAGTGATATTGATATGTGTGTTGCCTGTATTTAGATGGATTGGCTGACAGCTGTAGCTTGATAAAAATAAACTGTATAAAATAAAATAAACACTCGGGCATGTAGCGAAATGTAATCATCTGGAATTGAAATTATTTGTATTGTAAATTGGATTTTCGGCCTATTTTCACTGGTATTTTTATTTTGACCTTTTATTTAAAAAGAAAACTGGTTACACATTGTTTCTCTTCAGTCTTTTTAGGTCAAAAAACAGGCACCCCACTTTTAAGGCGTTCGTCTTTTTTTTTTGCACACAGCCTGTAAAGGTACTTCCATATTTATCATACCAATATTTTCCTTTTTCGAAGAAAAAGCGGAATTCCTTTACACGTCATCTTCAGACATCTTCGGTACGACTGACCGTCGATCCAAGGTTCATTGTCCGTCCCTTTTTACTTTAGGGATCCGTAAATAAAGGCGGGAAATGACGTCATTATTCCGTTGGTCATTTGTTTTTCGGGGCTTTTATTCTTTCGTTTTGTTTTGTTTTTGGACCGGAATTGTGATTGCTTGTAATCGTCACTAGCTGTCACTTACGTTAAGTAATGAGTATCTAAGTGTATTGGTTGGTAATGTAGGTGAAGATCTCATATCGTATAGAAGGTAGTTGACTCTTCTTGGGAACAAAGGGATGAAATAGTTTCAATCTGCGTGGAGAGATCTTTTCATTGAAATATGTACATAAAAGGTTTGGATAAGATTTTCACTCTCCATTGGCGTTTTAATTGTACCATCCAGCTATTAATTATATTAGTTATTTTGAGAAGCTCGTGCCTATGTAATAATTTCCGCACGGCTTTTTTTTGGGTGGAAAATCATCGAATAACCTCTCCCGCTCTGAGTGGAGCAGGAGGGCGTGTCAGACTTTTACTGACTAAAACCCACCCGTGTTCCCTCAGTTGCCTGTGTGCCAGGGGCCGCGGTATCTCTTTCGAACAACCCGCACCCCTGGCAGGCATCGGCGCTTGCGGGCCCCATCAGTTGCTGCTGACGTCTCTTTGAGGCGCGCGTGGAACACAACGCGCTGTCGACTTGGGCTTGGTCCTTACCGGACAGCGAGCTACCCATTACTCGCCGTCCGCAAGCCCGCGCCTACGGTGGCCGGGAATCAGCCTGGGATTCCCGACGCCCAGGGCGTCTCCTGCGAAGGCCACGGCTGTGAGGGCGCATGTACTGCATCTCCCTCACGTGCGCCGCCTCCCTCTTTTGCGAGCATTACTGCTTCGCTGAAGGAGGCGACAGCTAGCCATGCACTCTCGCTCCGTACCATGGCCTGGACCAGGGTCAGACGCGAGAGATCGCCGCCGCCGATCACCTCCACGAGGACACGGCGGTGCTCCGCCCAAGCCGGGCAGACCTCCACCGTATGCTCCACCGTGTCCTCAGGGCGATCTTCGCAATGGAAACACCTGGGCGTTTCCTCCCGCCCTATCCAAAACAGGAACCTCCCGAAACAGCCGTGTCCAGTCAGGACCTGTGTCAGGCGGAAGGTGAGGACGCCATGCCGCCTCTCAAGCCACTCCTCAAAGAGGGGACTTACCGCCACAATTGTGGCTGGTATGATCTTTACATAGCTTCCGTGCATCAGAAAGTACGTTAAGCCGTTGCTCCCGGCAGTAATTCGTGGATCTATGACTGTCTTACCCAGTTGTCTGAGTCTGCCATCAGTGTCTTAGGCAGTAGTTCCATATAAAGTACTTATATTCAGATGCATCCGGGTAGACTAGAAGCTACATTGAGTTATAATATTTGTACAATTCCATTATAATGCCGCATAGTCTATCAAACCATTAGCATCCACAAATGTTACATTTAACACAAGAGCTTTATTAGCCAAAGCCTGCATTATGGCGTAATTCCCTTTGTAAATTATTTTGGAGCAGCCGATACATTACTAGCATGCACATCTACCTAATCATTCCTGACGTCCAGTTACATCGGAATGTGCTTTGACCATGGCTGCTATAAAGTGACTGTATTGTAATTACTGTTTAGATACATTTGACAGTATCAATTTAGTAATTGTCTAGGTTAGGCATACTAATAATTCACACACATATAAAGTACATACACAGCGACTTTAGTTCACACACAGATTTTGACATCGCTAGCGATAACGTAAAAACTTGAAATCGCTAGCACGTCGCCCACGACACTTCGCTGCGAGAGTATATTATAGTATTACATAAACTATACAATATATGATAGAAATTACTCAAAACCTGAAACATGTTTGTTCAGAATTGAGAAAAGAATCGATTACATTTTTTTTATTATGTCATTAGAAATTACCGAGTGTTCGATTACTTTGCAAATTGATATGTAGCGCTTAACGCGCAGTGGTAGTGGCGCAGACTTACGAAGTAGTAAGTCGTGGGTTTAAACCCTGGCAGGTAATCTACTTCGTGTAATTTATTTCATAACCATTACTCTCAAAACGGAGTAGGAAAACATCGTGAGGAAACCGGCATGTCCTAGCAACAAAAAATTCGAAGACTTGTGACGTCAACCAACCCGCAATGGGCCCATGTGGTGGATTATGACCCATTCCCTCTCACAAGGAGAAGGCCTGTGTCGCAGCAGTAGGAACATAGGCTTATAAATTATGCTGAATATTTAACCATCGATTGTAAAAAAAAATATTCGTTTCTTTTTTTCATATCTCACTTTTGAGGTATCGTGTAGTCGATCTCATAGTAGCTGTACCACTTTTGTCAATTCCCTTGTCTTTTATCGAGTTAAGAGCATTCATCCCACGCGGGCTGGCAACAACGTATTTATAGTAGTCTTTCGTGATTATTTAATTAAACACAAACAAAATACTATTTATTTTCTGCCAAGCACTAGATCGCTGGTATTTATAATTATTTTTAACATTTATTCTTTAATAAAAATATTTAATGATACTGAGTAATGCAAATAGAAAATAATTGACAGTATGTCGATTTTTATAAGTAAATACCAGAATAACTGTAAAATAATTGCATACAAACTTGAAAATACTAACGATCTATTGCATGGCTGAAAAAAATATTTACTTTTGTTTGTATTTTATGAAATAATCACGATAAACTAACATAAATGCGTTGTTGCCAGTCCGCGTGGAATAAATCAATATAAAAAATCAAAATCAAAAGTCATTTATTCAAATTAGGCTGAGAATCAGCACTTTTCGAATGTCAAAATTACATAAGACAGTCCCCCAAAACGCCCGCCCTTCACCAATGCTCTTAAGATGTAAAAGTGACATGCAACCATTCTTATTATGGGCACGCCACGATTTCGGCAGTAAGTCCCCTCTTTGAGGAGTGGCTTGAGAGGCGGCACGGCGTCCTCACCTTCCGCCTGACGGAGATCCTAATCGGACATGGCTGTTTCGGGAAGTTCCTGTTTCACATAAGGCGGGAGGAAACGCCCAGGTGTTTCCACTGCGAAGATTGCCCTGAGGGCTCGGTAGAGCATACGGTGGTCTGCCCTGCTTAGGCAGAGCACCACCGTGTCCTCTTGGAGGCGATCAGCGGCAGCGATCTCTCGCGTCTGGGCCTGGTCCAGACCACGGAACGGAGCGAGAGTGCATGGGTAGCCGTCACCTCCTTCTGCGAAGCAGTAATGCTCGCCAAGAGGGAGGCGGCGTACGTGAGGGAGATGCAGTATATGCGCACTTACGGCCCTAGCCTCCGCAGGAGACGCCCTGGGCGTCGGGAATCCCATGCTGATTCCCAGCCACCGTTGGCGCGGGCTTGCGGACGGCGAGTGATGGGTAGCTCGCTGTCCGGTAAGGATCAAGCCCGGGTCGATGGCGCGTTGTCTTCCACGCGCACTTCAAAGAGATATCAGCACCAACTGATGGAGCCTGAAGGCCCCTGAAGGGCCGATGCCTGCCAGGGTGCGGGTTTTAGTCAGTAAAAGTCTGACACACCCTCCAGCTCCAACCAGAGCGGGAGAAGTTATTTGATGATTTCCCACCCAAAAAAAAGAAAAAGAAAAAGCCATTATTAAAACCTTTCTATATTTAACTCCGTTATTTGTGTTATTAAACTAACCGTATTGTAAGTTCTTCATTTTCAATTCCATTTCCGTGTCCCAATACTCTCAAATTCTAGTTAATTTTGGTCCTATTTATACCATAACAGGTTTATGAACTCTTAAGAGTTCTGTTTGACTTTGTGTAATGTATAATGAAGTGTATATTGGCCATTACACAGGCTTCATTCTGGTAGTATGTTGCCATTACGTATGGAAAGGGAGAGGGAGACGCCGTATATGGAGAGCATTTAACATTATACGTGAATATTCTAAGCCGAAATGTTTGAAATAACGTGTCTTTGTTTTCTGAACATGTATTTTTAAGAGACCTTTGAGAAGCAACCACGCAAAAAAGCAGTGAAAATTCCTTACTACTTATACAATAAATATTAGTACATTTATAGAAAAATAGAGGAGCTTGTGGCTAAGTAATATCGATCAGGTTAAGCTACGCTTGCCACGGTTGGTCCGCGGATGGCTGGCCATATTTAAATACCAAGTTTTGTGGACGTACTTTCCGAGGCCAGGAGGGGCCGTGCCTTGGAATGCACGCTAAGCCGTTGGTCCCAGCTGTCATTCTTGGATCTTTGACTGTCGTTACGGGTCGTCAAAAGCCCGAAAGTCTGACAACCAGTCCTTACCAAGGGGTATCGTATTACCCAGGACCTGGGTTGTGGAGGTCAGATAGGCAGTCGCTCCATGTAAAATACTGGTATTCAGTTGCATCCGGTTAGACTGGAAGCCGACCCCAAGATAGTTGGGAAAAGTCTGGCAGATGATGAGTACATTTATAGAATATCACTTCTTCACCTTTTAATCAGCTATCTTATCCAATCTAAAAATATTAAATATACAGTTTTAAAGCCCACTGCTTTACAAACTTCATATATTATATTTCTATACGCTTGAAAGAACATTGTATGATATGTCACGTAAACGTTATTTGCTAACAACTAAGCGCTTAGCGACTGTTTCGAAGACAAAGTTTGAGGCACCGTTTTTTCGTATATTTAAGTTAGATTGAGGATTTAGGGATACTAGAATTGTTATAGAATTATTAAAATTCTATAAATTTGCTTATACTGTGTATAGTTATAGGTATATTATTTATTATTTATACATGGTGATTTCGCCAGGAAGAAGGATACTCCGTAGTATAACCACTTTAAATAAAAGTTTATTTCGAAAATAGAGATAGCTAGACATGTTTTCTTTGACCAGAAATCTTAAATATAAAGTTCTAGTTATAAAAAAGGCTAGTCCCATTATTTATAAAGAAGTATAGAATTATTTTTAATGGGACTAGAATTTTATCGACATTCCGTAGACTTTTTTATGTAACTTAAACTTGTTTCACAAAGGTGGTTCCGCCAGGGAGCATGACGTACAACTTTATATTTAAGATTTATGGTTAAAGAAAACAAGTCTTCTAAAAAAAAATCAATACCTACTTCAGTAAGTTTCAACGACAACATACAGTGAAGCAGTAGTTCCACATTATTTCACGTTTCATTTGCCTGTCCGCTTCGGCGACTCCTTCGCTCCATTCGAGTCGCTTCAGACGCTCTCGTAATATTTATTACCATTGTTTTCTTTGTCCTTTGTGGTCAATATCGCAAATTGAATATTAACGGAAATACGGGAGACTCCGGATGATTGCTTAATCTGGTTTAAGAATGGAAGAAAAATATTAACCAGTAATTGTGTCACTTCGGAGGATTCTCCTCATATAGAAAGGGGGGAGTGGGGACGGCCTTTGTTCATCACGCTTGCTTTTGACGTGTTGACGACTTCAGAACGTTTAGGTACTCTAAGTTTTCTTTGAATTAAACAGTGGATGCTAATATATTATAACCCCTTGAAATCTTCGAAAAAAGTCACAAGGAACGCTAAAAGAAAACGAATTAATATCGCGTGAGAGAGATGCGATGCCAAATATTTAACATGTTTAAAAATAAACAATTGTTAAAAAAAAACTACAAAAGACGCTTTAAAAACCAATCTAAAAAAGTAGAAAATAATTTAATTCTATTAAAAACCGTGGGGTGTTTTTTGAGGTATTTTTATAATCAATTAGAAGTAGCAAGCACCCGACGCTTTTTACTAGAATTAAATTATTTTCTATTTTTTAGTTCTGCTAACTACAAAAGCGTATTTTTGTTTTTTGAAATTATTTTATTGTCATCGGTCCTCGATAAGTCTACAAAGTTAAAACGAAATCTGACCGTTTGAAGTGGTTCAAAATCAAGTACAAAGGATTCGGTTACAAGCAAACAAACATGCTTACAAACATACAGGTGAAGCTAATAAAAGCGTGTTAAAAAATCGGAGTCGCAGATAAAAACAATAGAGGTCCATCATCCCCAATGTTCATAGGAAGCGATTCCTGAGTCTTCCAATAGTAGATATGCTCGCTTCTTAGACGAGAAGAATACGTCTCGTCTAAAAAGGAGCAAACTATAAATAATTAGGCCATACCGAGGTAGAACTGAAAGCTGTAGGTAGTACCGTAACAAACCGCCCAGGGAACATTGAGACTATATTGTCTTGCTAACGGAGGCAAATTTTAAAATAGAAAGGATTCTTAAGCTGACTTCCCACGGTGCGTAATATTGCCTACGGACGCGGACCAGGCCGCACCGAAGCACCATGGGAAGAGTATCGTCCGTCGCGGTGCGTCCTATCCACGGTGAGTCGGTAACTAAAAGGTCCAATGCGAGCTTCTTTTGCACTTTGCATTTTGGAATGACATGAAGTTGGTTTTTAAGAGCTTTCATTTATAGTCGTTTTTCGTGATTCAAACAAAAGTACTATTTTTTTTCAGCCAAGCTCATCGCCAAGATCGTTGGTATTTATAAATATTTTTAACATTATTCTTTAATAAAAACATTTAATCGTAATAAGTAATGCAAATAGAAAATAATTAACGGTATGTCGATTTTTATAAGCAAATACCAAAATAACTGTAAAAAAATAGCATACAAACTTGAAAATACCAGCGATCTAGTATGCATAGCTGAAAAATATGTTTACTTCTGTTTGTATTTAATGAAATAATCACGAAAAACCGTCATAAATGCGCCGTTGCCAGTCCACGGGGGGAGAATGCTCTTAAAAATGGACTTTATCTCAAGACCCTTTTTAAAAAAGGGGAAATCATCAAATGACTTCTCAAGACCCTCACAGACGAACACGCACCGTGGGAAGATCTTGGTGTCAGTTGCTAGGTTGTCCGTCGGTGGTCGTCAGTCATGCTTAATAATCCGCAATATCGCGGATAGTGAAAAGCCGCCTTTAGATGTATTACAAATCAACACCTTAGCTTATCACACTTTCAGCGTGGTAGATTACGACCCGCTCCCTCCCACTGAGAGGAGGCTTGTGTACCAGCAGTGGGAACGTTATAGGCTGATTATACAGTCACAATTCGAAAGATTAAGAAGAAAATTGTTTATTTCTTCATGTGTTTGAAACATTCGCCTGTTCAACAACGTAAATAGCGCAATTGATGTTATTGAATGGCCAAAATGAAAAGAATTGCGTGGCTGATCACTTTAAAAAAATATCTAGCTTGAACAATGAATAAAGGTATGCTTTCACTTTGTAAACTATTTCAGTTGCAATGCAATGTATTATAGAAACGACGACGGGCATTGCATTCTGACATTTTGGATTCGATGGAGTCAAGTTTTGTTTTTGCCATCGCCCGTTTCTTTGACTATTTTTCTAATAAAGTTTAGTTGATTGCTTGGATTACACGTTTGAAAAGTTTCCTCTTCTTTAATCTAAATTACGCTTTTTTACGGTTATCAGGCAATTGGTTAAAGATAATTATGTAGGGATTTTTACGCAATTTCCTTAATTACTTTTTGAAAATGGGTGGTGTTTTTATAAGATTTAGAGAGGAGATGAGAACATCGTCCTGTGGGCGTTTTAATATTTTTTAACGAAGTTATCTACCAACATTTTTTTGTAAGTTTTGGATTGTTTTTAAAAGTTTCGGTCAATTACATCGTTCTCAGCTTGAGACTCATTTTCACAGGACAACCGCTTGGGAACTAAAATTATGTTCTATTTATAAACCGTAATTTTATTTAAAACCTAACTTGAGTTTCGGTAAATTAATTTCAAATTCAATTTAACATTTTCCAAAGCATTCTGGGAATTTATCAATTGTTTTCGCGTTTACTAGAAATAGATCGACCTTGGAATAGTTAGGGCCTTTTGGACTAAAGCCTGTTTTCACTAACGTCAAACAAAGTAACGTTAGGTAATACAAAACGCAAGAAATTTTCTAAGTAACCTATGTCTGCACTTTAAGGAGCCTTAAAGTTTATTTCGGCCTTTGTTAGAGTAGTCAGACAGGAAACGACAGCTTCATCTAGTTTTTAAAATAAATAATAGATAAAAATATCTAAAAAACACGCTTTAATAACGCAAATAAAAAGCAGAAAATAATTTCCAAAAAATGTGGTGTGCTTTTGAGGTATTTTTATAATAAATTAATATAAAGCGCTTTTTTTAAATTATTTTCTGCTTTTTAGTTGCATTTTTAAAGCGTTATTTTTTAGATTTTTTTATCTATTATTTATTTTCTATTTTTAGTTCTGCTAACTACAAAAGCGTGATTTTTCATTTTTTTTTTAAATTATTGAATTGTCATCGGTCCTCGATAAGTCTACAAAATTTAAATGAAATCTGACCGTTTGAAGTGGGTCAAAATCAAGTCCAAAGGAGTCGGATACAAACAAACATACAAACATACAGGTGAAGCTAATAATAAGCGTGTAATATGATTGACGTGTAAAAGTCTTTGTACAAACCTACGTACAGACAATAATTTATCATTCAACCAGTAGGCTAGCTTAAGCTTCAAAATCTCTATTTTAGACATTTGTCTGTACTTTTTAAGTCAAGCGTTTTTGTTTACTCAATTTGGGTGAGTTGTCAAAGTATTACAAACAGGTGTCGTTACTTTAGTCAACCCCTTGTGGTTGGCTGGTAAAAGTTTAGGTGTCGACTAGAGTAAATGAAAACGGGCATCAGTCTTCGAGTGAGTCAGATCAGACTCTGAAAATGGAAATCAGTTTGAACAGTAGTGTATAAAAAAAGACAGATACAGTCTGGATGACCTAGAGCTTGGAAGCATACAACCCTAAATTTTCATAGCCGGGAAGCTAGTTTCCGTATTAAAAAACGTTTAAAATCTAGTCTCAATCTCGTCTCAGCGACAATCTGTTCCATAAAACTTGCCAAAAATGTAGGTAAACTTGAGGTATATCGACAGAGTGTGAGACTAGAATGCGTCCTTTCTTAAATATCTGGAGTTTGCCCCTCTAATGTAAGCTATAGCTAAGAACCTTAGAAAAAGCAGTGTTGGTTAATATTTGCTACTGTAATGATATTTTTAGTTTGTGCGTAAAGAAAAGTAGGTCTTCTGTAAAAGGTAGAAAAAAATATTCAAACGGGAATTTTCTTCGGGAAATTCAGAGCTATTTCTTGCCGAGCGAAGCCTTACCTGATCCTAAGGGTTGTTGTTAGTAATTTAGTTATGAACTTATATAATACTAGCTTTTGCCAGCGGCTTCGCCCGTATAGAGTTCGGAAATTATCCCACGGAAACGTATTACCGGGAAAAAGTATTCTATGTGTTAACCAAGGTTATAATCTATATGTATGCCAAATTTAATCCAAATCCGTTCAGCCGTTGTTGCGTGAATGATTAACGAACATCCAAACATCTAAACATCCAAACATACAAACTTTTACATTTATAATAGGTATTAGTAGGTTAGCAGGATTATAATATATGTTGTATATATGTCACTGTATGATTGTGAACACCGTTAGTTTACAATCTATCTAGCGAGATTATAAACTGTTGATAAATTGTAAACTGCACCATACTGCTTACCGATCGAATAGGTTAGGATAGAATTGCGAGGACGGCGCAGGCAGCGACATGCCGACTTGATGCCGCCATACCCCCTGGTATGGCGGCATCAAGTCAGTGCTGCACGATCCCTGGAGTTGTGGTAATTTCTCAGTGCACTCGGACATCGCCGACGGTGGAAGGAGTCCCGAGGGGGGCAAAGCTGGATAGGTTGCGAATGTCATGCGCAGCATTTGTCGCGGCCCACCCATCAAAGCGAAGTAGGTGCACAGGCGGAGTTTTTAGTGGGTGCAAGCCCCACATAACCACGTCGTCTCCTCGGACGGCGTGGTATGCGTTAGGCATTTCCATCGCTGGAAAAAAAAAAACTGCGATCAACCGCGCGCCAGCCGAACGAGCGAAGCCAGCGGTGCCGCGGAAGCGGCCGGCGAGCGCTGCTTCCAAGTTAGTGCCAGTTACTTGACTATTCAGTAATAGCGTAAGGTACTATCCGTCTTGATACCAGTTCACAATTTGACTGTTTCACTTCGATAGATGATAATCTACCGAAAAATAATGCGTTAAGTTGTAAGCAGTATGTTACGGTTCACAATCTTTCGACAGTTCAGAATCTCGTGAGATAGACTATAATCTAACGGTATTTACAATTTTACGGTGACATATTTATAGTAGGAAGTAACATGACATCCTCTTAATATTTCGTGTATTGATTACAAAACTATTCATCTTAATAGTTAACAAGTCCAATAAAGTAAGAAAAGTAACTATTTATATATAAAAATACATCAATCATGTCACGTCACTAGGTATAGTATCTAAGGCGATGATAAATAATGAATGATTTTATTTCTGTAAGTAACTTTGTACAAACACTTTTACACGTCAATCATATTTTTGAGATGAGGTCGTGTTTTCCTATCTGAATACTCGGAAAAGAAGGGCCGAAAGAAACTCAGAGGTCGCAGTCTCTTTTAAAGACCAGACATGATCTTGGTCAAATCATGTGAAGACCATGTAGATTGGTGTCTGAAATGGGCTTTTGGAATTCTCCAGTCTTGAGCTTGAACTTATGATTTAAGGAGCTCAACTATTCGACGAGCATTACCAAGAATGGACGTTTTGGTAGGCCTCAAAAAAAAAGTCAAACTGCTAGATCATGATTAATAGGTAATAGGTAAAACGGACTGTTTTCCGCAACTCCACGTCAAGGCGCGTATTTTGCGTACGGGTGGGAGAATGAGTTATTCGATCCACCCCAGCTCCTTGAGAAAGGCCAGCAACGCCTTGGTGTTGCTGACAATCTCGCGTAGGGTACCTGGGTTACCGAAGTATTTTACCCTGTAATTAGCGACCACCGGGCAGTTCAACAGCACATGAGCCGCTGTCTCGTCGTCCTCCATGCAAGCTCTGCACAGCGGACTGTCTGTTACTCCTAAGACAAAGAGGTGTTTGTTAAATGACCCGTGGCCAGTTACACCTGTTGTAACTGTACGCGACTGTCGTTTAGTTAAACGGAGAACCTGTTTCGTGACGCGAGCATCGAACGCAGGAAGTGCAGATCATGATTAACATAACTGAGAAAAACAAAACAAGCAATGACCAACAAAGTAACACATTCACAATATTTAAAATAATATAACACTATATAAAGCAAATATTCATGTCATTGCTTAAACAAAATTCATAAATTATATCAATGTGTATATAACACTGGACATATCTTGAGGGACCGTGTAGATTGGGTTTTGAAATAGTCTTTTGAAATGGACTTTTAGTCGTCCTAATATTCCAGGTATTTATTACCAAACACTTCACCTTAATATTTGGAGGTAGTGTGGTTTATATTAATCAAACGAACTAACACGTGTAAACCTCAAGGACTCGTATATCTAAGTCAGTTAAATTGAGGTCATATAGGTAGGTATTTGTGTCTGTTACTAAGGGTTTCTTGATTGGTTATTTATATTCTGTGGTCTAGGACATTATGTGAAGCTGTGGTACCTATGCTTGTTGATAAGGGTCCTGTAATTACGACTTGCGGTTTAGATTTCTATGTTATAAAATAGTTAACAGTATGTAGATTGGAAATAATAAATTGTTTATTTACTGTACCGAGCCCGGTTGTAAAAATAGTAAATCTTATGCCGCGATCACACCCCTATGCCTGTCGAGGCCTGTCACGGCCCGTGCCAAGCATTAAAGTAAAACTAAACGCGCTCGTATAGGCCGTACAGGCCGCGCCGCGCCACGCCGTGCCTTTGAGCTTACCGACTAGTCGCGAGGAGCCACCGTAGGCTTCATCGACGCCCGGCGCAGCGTGGTCTGTCTTTTAACAGGCCATGGAACCGTGGCATAAAAAGTGCAAGTTTTCAGAGAAAACTGTCTATAATTCGTAATTATATTCATTTAATATGAAATCATTCTCATAGAATACTTACCAATGATAGACGGATTTCTCAATAAGAATGCTCGTGCGCCCCACAAACACCCCAAAAAGCTATCAGGGAAATGCCTTATTATTAGAGATCTATCGAGACTTGGGTGGGAAGTGTTGTTAAGCTGCTCTTGTTCGACTTGTTTTGAAGTAACTTTCACGACAACCCACGAGTAGGTACCAGTGGCGAAAGTACCATATAACACGATTCCTACCGGCTTCCCTTCGGGCATGGGGTCTCAACTCGAACAAAATATAATTAGTCTTGAAAAAAAATCATAGATGGCAGCATAGATAACAATTATGAAATTAACAAACCCTGAAAAGCGTTAAACGGTAGGTTTTGGCTGAAGTAAGATAAGTAAAAATCAAAGCTTCCTTGTTTAATGCTGACTTATCGATTTACACTCATAAATCACGTATTTTCAACAAAAAAGATAAATGAAGCCTTTTACGTCAATTCGAACCCATTTATTGATAGTGTAGCAGCCATCTGTTAATCATTTTCTTTAAAGCTCTTTGCAATAGATGGCATTTTACTCAATTTGTCCTGCTGTAAACCAATCGCTACTAATATTTACGTTTTAAGGAGAAAATTTAGATTTTCCTCTCCTCGATACCAAAAATATACTATTGCTAAAACTGAAAACACGCGTAGGTCACATTGTATGGTGAATTTTTTACGATAAGTACTCACGTTGTTAAATAAGAAGAGGCATTCGCAGCAGCATAAGAATTGCTAGCTCACTTACACAATGAAACTATTCCGCGAACTCGTCTAGATAGCGTTGTACAACTACAGTCTTGAGCTGGCAATTAGTGAGTCACTGATGCTGCCATCTGTTAAAAAATGGAGGAAGAAAAATAGCCAGCTCAATAGCCAGACTTAGGAAGGTCTCATTTCTTTGTATGGGATTGGGTATCTGTACGTAGTATTATATTAACTGTGCTTTAGGGATTCGTATCGGAACTCTATCACTATTAAAAACGTCACGTCAATAGTGGCTACTATTGTCAAAAAATATAGTTACACTACGTGTATTTAATTCAAACAACAAAAACGGTTTTTGTAATTTTTGTTATGCAACAAAAAAAAATGTTCTAAATTAATCCCGCGCCAAAACCTCTTAATCGAACTAAAAATTTATACAACAGCGATCCGGTAATGATGTCACATTAGGTGACATGGCACTGCCTGATATGGATGAGAGCAAGCCGCTGTACAGCGAGTTATGAAAGAGACAGAAAAAGATAAATGCGTCAGCGAGAAAGAGATGGAGGAATATTGTACATTTTATTTGGCTTTCAGCTGTTCAATTTTATTGCATTTAATTCTTTACATTCTTATATTATTTTTTGAATGATAGTAAGTATTCTTTATTGATAAGTCAGTAAGTTAAAGCCGACTTCACTTCGGCTTCTCTCTTAGAAAAATTGACACCTCGCCGCTAGTAGGTACACACTAACACAGCCGGCCATGTAAACGTTATACCATCTGACCTTTAAAAGAGTTTACGAAAATAGTTCTTAGTTCGTACATACACAATCTCACGCCTTATTCCTATGGGGGTAAGCAGAAACTACAGAATGCCAACTGCTCTTTTTGCCTCGTTTTAGGTCATACATCTAGTCTAGTAGTAGTAGTAGTCTAGTCTAGTACACGCACACCAGTTTCGAGTATTACCTAAACATATTATGGGGAAATTTTAAGGGTTACAAATACCGAGAAATTTTAATGGTTGTTTTCCCGCGGCAGAACAATTTGACATAAGAAGTACTTTCGAAGCATAGAGTAACAGTAAAAAAAAAAAGATTATTTGTTTTAAAATAATTTAAAAAATATTCAGCTCGATAAAACACGTAACACTAGAGGTAACTTGAAGATACTACTCGAATCGCAAGCGCCGCCGACACAGGAAACAGCGATACATAAAATGTTCAAAGCAAAATAAACTCTCGCACGTGGTGATTTTTTACAATGGTTAATCTGCCATTTTTTGTTTCTAATATTTTATTTGTTCATAAAACGATTGTATTACCAAGACAAAACCATTTCGCTGCAGGAAAACGACCATTAAAATTTCACGGTGTATATAATATTAAAATAAATGTGAAAGTTTGTATGGATTTATAGAAGTTTATTACCCAATCATGCAAGAACAGCTTCACGGATTTGCATAAAATTTAGCACACAAGTAGTTTATAATAACCTGGATTAACAAATACAATACTTTTAATACAATACGTTCCCGTTGGATAATTTCCGATATCCGCGCGGGCGAAGCCGCTGGCAAAAGCCAGTATTATAAATGTAAAAGTTTGTATGTTTGGATATTTAGATATTTGGATATTTGTTACTCAATCATGCAAAAACGGCTGAATGGATTTGGATGAAATTTGGCACAGAGATAATTTTTAACCTAGATTAACATAGCAATAGGACACTTTGGGCGAAGCTGCTGGGAAAAGCTTGTATGTGATTCCCCCATGGGGAAGGCTGCTACTTTCCTTATACACTCCGTTTGCGCCGTTTATGTTCAAAGATAAAAAGATAACGCATACACCAGATTTTTGAATGGTATCCGCATAATATTGGGCCTTTCAAATATTATCATCACATTATTGAATATATGGGATAACCCCTTGCAGTATGTGAAAGTAGATCCATACCGCGATATTGGAATATCTCGGTAGACTGCCACCGTTGCTCATGGCAATGCAAAAAGTATTTTTATATTCTTACTTTGATATAAAATCTATTTCCTTTGGTTGATGGTCCTCAAAGCCTTTTTTTATTTTTACACGGACGGAAATTCGAACTAAAAAATATATATTGACATTCGGAGTCCCAATTCATAATAAAATTACTAACACATTTTCTGAATTGAGGTTTTCAGAACTTAACTCTAGCACAACTTAAGCTGAAAACCCGCGAAATTCAAAATGTTGTTAAATTGGAATAAATTTTGCGGGCTACATTGAAAGGTAATCATCCTTATCTAATGCTAAATGAGACTTTCACAGGTTCTCAACTTCAAATTCTTAATTCAGGAACTGGGTTAGTGAATCTTCAACAGATATGGCTCAGGAGCTAGTGAAGAGCTCCAACTAAAAAATAAAATCAATATTTAAAATATAGTACACGAGTATGCAAAAACAGAAATACAGTTACTGTTATACTTCTTCTTAAGCTAGACTCCTTCTTAAAGGATCGCACCAGTCAAGGTAGACCAGTAAAAGTGGAAAGAGGGAGAAGGCCTCCCTGGCCTTTGTTCTACAGGCTTGTCATAATAATA
Organism: Polymixis lichenea; assembly: GCA_949091785.1. Classification (NCBI taxonomy): domain Eukaryota; kingdom Metazoa; phylum Arthropoda; class Insecta; order Lepidoptera; family Noctuidae; genus Polymixis; species Polymixis lichenea. The sequence goes on from OX420944.1 coordinate 20,994,182, forward strand.
AAATTGAAGAGACGTGAAGTAAGCAGAAAGAGTACAACTATTTTAAAATATCCCTTGGCAAACTTCGTGTTTAGTCAGTGGTCGGATTTCAATCAGTTGCCCTCTGCACTTGGTGCAGACCAGACGCTCTTAATTGACTTGGAAGTATATACAATATGTAACAAAAACCCTGTTGTTCCTTTTAGGGACGTATACACTTACCCACAAGCACAACATTTACGAAGTTATAATTTAAAAAATAAGCATTGGCTAGTCGAGAGTTCAACATCAAATAACTATTAAAATCGACATATTCAAAAAAATTTTTAACAGTATCTGATTTTACAAGTATCCTTATTTCGCACAATAGACTACGAGCTTGGCGGCTTTCTTTGATCTAATCAAAATCAGTTAAATATTACAAATATTCATAATTAAATATTTATTTTAATTATTTTTGTTAAACAGTTTTTATAAATGACATGCTTTATTACGTATGTATACCGATTCTGAAAACGTGGGTAGAAGGAACAACAGGGTTTTTGTTACATATTGTAGATTTGTGAAATGGGAGGAAAGCTTTTTTGTTGAAATGCAATGATTCCCGAGGGACATTAAGAAAAAAATATTTTTGTACGTTGTGATTAAGAAAAACCTATTCAAACGTCTCTCGTTACCATAACTGGCATAGTGTGTACATACAACTTATCGACGTCTAGACTAAGCAACGTATATAGACGAAATATGGCTGAGTTTATGTTTGTAAACCTTCAGGCAAACTATGTAAATTGGTTTACCAAAAGTAACATAACATGACATAACATCAAGCTTATTTACCTTGAAGGGTTAAGCAAAGGCCAAACCAACCAATATATACATTTATAAACTCATACTTCCCGTAGGGGTCGCCAGGAACTACAGAAAGACACCTGCTGCGATCCTTATACACCGTGACATTTTTGTCGTCTTACAAAGGTGGTCCACTCAATGTATTCGACATAAAATACATATAGGTGCGATTAAAAAATTGTAACCATTTATTAAGGTGCTGAGAAAAGTAATAATGCTTTAGAATTATGAAACACCCTGTTAACAATGTTTAAGTATCAAACGGTAGAAGATAGATCCAGCGCACGAGTCGAGTAGATTATTCCATCTCCATTAATTACATTCCATCTTCATAAAAGGTTGTTTCAAACTTCGTCATGAGTCCTAGTGAAAGATATGTTTAATTTTTTTTTAATATTTATATGTTCATAAATAGGCCGCGGAAATCCTGAAATAATGATGATGATAATGATGTTTATAAATTCTTTTTTTTTTAATAAATGATTAGTAGTAATTGGATACATAAAGTGGGCTACCGTTGTAAGACGATTAAAATGCCACGGTGTATACTTCTACCAACCAATTATTGCACATATTATAATATAGCATTTGGGTAGGTAGGCAGAAACAGCAAGCAGAGGCCTTAGTGTGAGTTTCTTTTAACCACCTCGATCAAACGCACCGAGCGCGTTTGGCGCTCCGATTGGCCCTGGATTGGTGACGGACCAATCGGAGCGCCGAACGCGTTCGATGCGTTTGATCGAGATGGTTAAGGCGGAGATTTCTGGAAAACGCTCAAAAAGGTGGTTTTTTAAAGCTGTGTATCTCTTTAAGCGTAAATAATTTTGAGAGCAAAATTGAGAGAGTAAAATATATGATATATTCAAGTCTTTTTTGCATACAGTGATGGAACTCAAAACATAATTAAACATACTTTAATGCATCAAAAAAATCATCAAAGTCACCTCTTAATTATCTTTAAAATCGGTTTATCCCTTCAATAACAGTTATAAGCATAATTAAAAATAAACCATAAAATTTCAAATGCCAAACTGCATCCAGTGATGGATTATTTATTATTAAATAGTTAATATCTAAATTTATATGATTTTATTTGCATTTTTACGACATACGTTTGCTCATTTGTTATTCGAATTTGTTACAACAGATTTTAATCCGTAACAGATTGCATTATGAACTGTTATCGCTCATAATGACAATATTTAAAGTTACCAGGGCCTTAACCACCTCGATCAAACGCATCGAGCGAGTTTGGCGGTCCGGGACCAATCGGAGCATCGAACGCGCTCGATGCGTTTGATCGAGATGGTTAAATGAAACTCACACTAGGGCCACTGGTATTTACAAGGAAGATATGAGTGAAAACGCTGGGAGTGCACAGTGCTCGCAACCGGCGTGCGTGTATGACAATATTTACGAACGGAAACGAGGCAAAAGGAGGATGTAAGGATCATAGCAGGTTGTATTCTGTAGTTTCTGCCTACACCTATGGGAAGAAGGTGTGAGTTGATATGTATGTCATCATCTTTATTATCATCGGCCCAGCCTTTTCCCAACTATGTCGGGGTCGGCTTCCAGTCTTAACCGGATGCACCTGAATACCAGTATTTTACATGGAGCGACTGCCTATCTGACCTTCTTAACCCAGTAACTGGGTAACACGATACCCCTTGGTAAGACTGGTTGTCAGACTTTCGGGCTTCTGACGACCCGTAACGACTGTCAAAGATCAACGGATCAAGACCAACGGCATAACGTGCTTTCCGAGGCACGGAGGGGTCTTGGTATGTTAAGATGGTCACCCATCCACGGACCAACAGCGGCAAGCGTAGCTTAACCTGATCGATCGACCTGTGCAGCTATTGTTAGTTGAAATGTATGTATCAAAACAATAATAATATTGGCATTGATTGCTTGCATTCTAGTGAGGTCTATCGAGTGTCTAAGGGTGTAGGTATTCAAAGTAGACTAAAATTATTGTTTAATGTATGACGATTTATAAATACTAGCTTCCGCCCGCGGCTTTTCCCGCGTGGAAGTCGGAAAGCATCCCGCGGAAACGTACTACCTTGGTAAAAGGTATTCTATGTGTTAACTTAAATTATAATACATCTGTGTGCCAAATTTCATCCTAATCCGTTCAGCGGTTTTTACATGAAAGAGTAATAAACATCCATACATACAAACTTTCGTTTTTATAATATTAGTAAGGATGTATGTTAAGGACACTATTTTCAAATGACAAATGTATAATTATTCCTTTTGTTAATTGAGTTGAGAATTAACTGTTTTTTTGTTTGGATTTAATTTTAAATGGTTTTTTATTCGTAATTTTAGTGTGTTGACATTGAATAATATTATTGTTTATGATTTGAGTTATGTTATTATTTTTAAATTACCAATGTGCTAAGTGTAATATGAGCGTTATTTTGTGTTAAATTCATTCAAATACCTACAACGTAAAATGTTAATGAATAAATTGAATAATCTTTGCACTATTTTTGTTACTTGAGATTTATTCAAACGTCATAATTCCTACTGTAAATTGATTTGAATTTACTTGGAAAATCGTACAAGCAGCCCAGAACCTGGATTTAAACCCGGTCTATATCAGTAGACTAGTCTGCTTACCCCCTTGGGGAAGAAAGACGTGATGACATTTTATTTTAACATGAAAATGTCTACGTTTATCTCGTTTGTAAGATCAAATAAAGAATCTAAAATATTCTAGAAGCTGTACATTTTAACAGCGTAGGTACTGAGTAAACTTACAAGCCTTCTATTGAAGATAGGTATATAGTTACTTACTTTGAAACGAGAGAAAATAACGATGTATTGGAAAATATAGTATCGGATTGATGGACGCAGATGCTCGCCCTGTTAAAGTAATGGTACCTACTTATCAGTCTTATACAAAATATTATTTATTCACAAAAAGGTACTTTTGTACAGTCACGTCCATTGATAAGTATCGCACGTCGCTGTATTTCCAAATGTATGTTAACAGTAATGGGATTTCAGAATTAAGTGTGCCGTATGTAGGTTTTCTATTCAGGGAGCTTCGTAAATTATACTTATAATATATGTATAATTTACGAAGCTCTCTGATTGCAATTTGTACTTGGTTGTATTTTTAATAACATTCATTACAAAAGCGAGATATTTTTGACAGCGTTATATCCAGCTTTAATTACGCTGTCAAAAAGATCTCGCGTTGTAATGAATGTTATTAAAAATACACCCAAGTACTAATTGCAAAAAAAAAATGATCTTCATACATAAAAATTTTGTAAAAATTGCGTTGTGATTTATTACAATTGCTTCCAACGGTTGTTTTATTATCGCTACTACTTCACACTGCTGTATAAAAAGCGCAATGATCAATCAAACACCGAAAAGTAATTAACTGTTTTTCCCATTCACCTCAATCTGCTTAGCTTTTTCGATACAAAGTTGGGGTCGGCTAGCAGTCTTAACGTATGCACCTGATTACCGGTAAATTATAATTATGAAGCGACTGAATATCTAGCCTCTACAACACAGTTACGTCGGTAGCATGGAACCCCTTGGTAAGACTCGATGTCAGACTTTTGAGCGTCGGACTACCCGTAAAGACTCTCAAAGATCTTCTTATAACTGTCAGGACCAACGGCTTAACGTGTTTTACGAGGCACAGAAGTGTAATGAATGGTCACCCAACAACGAACTGACCGCGGCAACTGTAGGTACCACCTTAACCATCGACTGCCCCGTGTGGCTACTTTGTTGCGCCACGAGACCCTTCTATTTTCCCAAACATCTGCATACAACATAACATTTACAAAAATAAAACGGAATTCACTTCCCATCCAATCCATGACTAGCCTGATTCATGACAAAAACAATCAACTTTTGATCTCAGTCCAAATTGTTAGACCAAATTTAACAGAGCAGATCTTAATACAGCAATAAAATTTTATTAGAAAAAATACAACTGTCTAGACTGGACAATTGTACTTTAAAACTACAATAAGCCTAAATGTCTGCGTTTTCTTAAATGGTTTTTGGCATGCACTAGAGAAAACTGTAGCTTACTGAAATTGCGACCGCAGCATTGTACGTTTATGGTGGAATTCTGGTGCCAATATAATATTAAAACCGGTGAAATTTGGTTAAAAATGTAACGATGTGAGAGTAGGCCGGAGGTCATCACAGCATTAATGTATACCCTTTCCGGAGAGGGTTTTTATACATGTAAATTCAATCAAATAAAAACACATCTCGGTTGCAATAAAGGACCCTTCACGACTGACGGTACTGAGCATTCAATCTTTTAACTTGTCACCGTGGACACAGTATAATAAAGTAAGCAGTACCAGAACTCGGCAGTGTCCTTGAAATAATTAACTACGGCCGGCTGGCCTATACTCATTGCTTATTTTTGTGCAAAGCATGTTATAAAGAACGCTTGCATAAATAATTAAATTTCTCTTTTTACGCATTCTAACAACTTTGGAAATAGGGAAATCAATAATACCGTGGTAGCTAGTAGCTTATTTAATTTGAATTCTAAGTATCTTGGTCCTCGTGGAGGTAATGTCCTCGTGGAAGTGATCGGCGGCGGCGATCTCTCGCGTCCGACCCTGGTCCAGGCCATCGTACAGAGCGAGAGTGCATGGCTAGCAGTCGCCTCCTTCAGCGAAGCAGTCATGCTCGCAAAGAGGGAGGCGGCGCACGTGAGGCAGAGGCAGTACATGCGCCCTCACCGCCGTGGCCTTCGCAGGAGACGCCCTGGGCGTCGGGAATCCCAAGCTGATTCCCGGCCACCGTAGGCACGGGCTTGCGGACGGCGAGTAATGGGTAACTCGCTGTCCGGTAAGGACCAAGCCCGAGTCGACGGCGCGTTGTGTTCCACGCGCGCCTCAAAGAGATATCAGCCGCAACTGATGGGGCCCGCAAGGGCCGATGCCTGCCAGGGGTGCGGGTTGTTCGAAAGAGATACCGCCGCCCCTGGCACACAGGCAACTGAGGGAACACGGGTGGGTTTTAGTCAGTAAAAGTCTGACACGTCCTCCCGCTCCACCCAGAGCGGGAGAAGTTATTTGATGATTTCCCACCATATTCGAAGAAATTGGCAAGTCAAAGAATTATTTCGTATAATTTCTTATTGGATTACAATTTCTTTAATAGAAAATCCTTTTGACGCCAAAATATGGTTCGTATCGTAAAAAATCCACAGCAAGATTAGAATTTTTGAACTGTGTTATCTTTTACAGTTTGATATTCCGCTTATCACAATCCGCAACAAGATTTATAACTAAAGTTACTTAGAAAATTTTAATGATAGGGTTATCTGTTGGCTAAACCTACTTGTTTTTATGGTTGGGATTTCCTCATTTTTTCCTATAAAGACAAGGGACAATCTCCTTACACAAAAATACATCACAATAACGTAAACATTCATAGACAAAAAAGTCGGAAGCTAACCACAGACTGTATAATATTCATGCGATGCACCAACCAGCCATTTTCACGTTGGCAACTCTATTGTTTCTGGTTTTTAATTAAGAGCCTTCAGATGAAGCATCGTGGCCACAGAAATTTTATAGAATTGAAAAGAAAAAAAGTATTTTCAAGAGCTTATTTGTCTTTGTTCGGAAACGGAGGATTTCGCTGTGGTTTATGGTTAGATTTGCTTGAGTTACTTTAGACAAGGGATTATGCATTCATGTTCAGTGTTATCTGTGCAAATTTAGTTTTGCACGTCTGAGTACATTTTAGATGAGAGAACGCTTTAATTAAGTGCTCAGTTTGGGAATGTCGGGTGCTCAAAATTTTAGTCATGATCTTTCGTCGGGAAACCACTAAGTGCTTTTTTGTACGTCGTCAAATTTTGTTTTAATTACGAAAAAATTAATTTGCATCAAAAAAGCTTCCATGAGTGGCAATACTTACAAAAACTGGCATAATGTCTGCCTGTGTACCTAGTTTTTAGTCACTTCATGCGACTAAATAAAAGACATAGTATAAGCAGTATTATCGGTGCATAATGCTTTTGCTGGGACTCACGCCTCCTCTCTGTGAGAGGTAGTGGGCCATAATCCACCTCGCAGGCCATGATTTGCTCATGCCGATTTCCTCACGAGGCTTTCTTTCATAGATTTTAAGAGCAGTGGTGAAGAAACAACTTACACAAAGTAAACTGCCTGGGTTTGAACCAACAATTCGTAATCCATGGCTATTTCACCTGGGCAACTGCTCACGTGTCTGTGCTAATAAATTAGTTTCATGATCATGTAGCTTTGCTTATGTCATAAGTAGAGATCGGATATTCGAATGCATATTCACCTAAAGTTGAGAGGTTGGCTAAAATGGAATGCGCTTTTGATTTTTTTTTATCTAATGTAAAAAAAATATTTTTACTAACACACACCACCCCTACTCTTACAGACTTACACTCTAAGTACATAGGTATAGCTACCAAATTTCCATCGGGGTTAAGTTTTTAATAAATATGCGTCTGAATAGTTATGCAATCCTAATCATTTAGAAGTCGCTTCCATAATATACACCTGACTAGCTATGCATTCCCGGTGTTGCTGGCATCCTGGGATATTTGTACAAAAAAATATTTTAAGAAGCCGCTTCCATACTTTCATAACTAAAAAAATTACTTCAGGTAAATATGCATCCGATTATCTGATCCCTTGTCATAAGTCTTCCATTGTATCCTCAAACACCTTTTATCTAGTAAGAATAGATCATAGCATGCCAAAACATCTGGAAATGTGCATAATATTGTATCCTGCATGTCCTGTGGTTTGTTGGATGCCACTGGTGGTACCAGGGCCCTGAGACAAAATACATTTCTGTTACCGTTCATGCCAAACGCTACGCGAAAACGCGATTTTGAATCGCATGGGTTCACAATACGACAGTGTCATCGTACAACTAGAACACGAAGTAAAGGAAATCGAGCATTACCAAGCGCTTCTTGAGAATCCACACTCAAGAAGGCACAGACGTGGGTTAATCAACGGAGTGGGTTACTTGGCAAACACATTATTCGGAGTGCTAGACGAAAACTTCGCACAACAGTATAAAAAGGATATAGAAAAGGTAACTCACAACGAGAATCATCTTCGGAATTTGACGTTCGACGAAAATCTATGAGAGTGACATTACCTGCGGAAAGGACACGACATAATCTTTCCGCAGGCAATGTCATTCCCGTACATTTTGGCGTAGCGTTTGGCATGAACGCTAACAGAAATATATTTTGTCTAGGCCTGCAGATTCGAAACCAAAATCTAGGCCGACTCCTAAGATATAGGCACGCTAAGGAGAAGAGGAAAATTAGCATGATACTTTCACATAAGTGGACCCCAGCATATTCATAAATGATAAACGATTTTATTTCTGTAAGTGAGTTTGTTCAAACACTTTTACACGTCAATCATATTTTTAAAAGTAGATGTGAGTGGCTTTTCCTTTCTGACTATTCTGAAAAGGCCGAAACTAACTCCAAGGTCAATCGAGTTCTGACCAAGATAGTCCTATATATATCTTCGTCAAACCATGTGATGACCATGTGGATTGGTGTCTGAAATGGTCTTTTGAGGAAAAACCACACAGATTGAGTGGACCTGTGCAGTTAGTACACGCATTCGTCAATTATGGTGCAGCTTTACTCAGAACATAAACAATTCCACGAAGAAAGGACATTTTGGTAGGCCACATAAAATCCTCAAACTGTCAGATAATCATTAACACTAACTGAAAAAGAAATAAAAAATCATGTCCCATATAGTCACACTCACAATAATTAAATAATATTATATCTACTTCTCAAAGTAACTATTCATGTCACAATATAATACGTCAAACGCCAGGCAGATGACCAACAATCAGATTTCCAATAACCCCTTATTTACCCCTACGAGTAGACAGTAACTAACAATTCAGCCATGAATTCAAATTCAAGCAATCTAACTAGTTTGGCCAGTGTATTCACGTATAGGAACCCCTCCAACAAGTTAAATAGACTTGCTATTTGAGTTCTCTGAATATAACCAACCTATATGTTGTGGTCTATATTGACATAGGTCAAAATTGGCAATGGAAGCGACCCTAATATTGTTAGATTTTGACACGTAAGGTCGAAAATTAATGAAAAATATTAACTGGTTGATCCTTAAGAAAATTAGCTTTTAAATTAATCTTAAAGTAATAGTTATTTTACTTTTCAAATGTTAATGAGACTATTGTATTGTTCCCGGTAATTTTTAATTCTTTTTTTGTTGATTAAATTTTATACCTAGGTTGAAATATTATATATACTAAACGAATTGAATGTAGCGCTAATTAAAATGAATAAATTAAATATTTCAAAAGTATCTAACTGTGTAAAACTGTATGTGATATTCGTGTAAAAATAAACAACATTAATTGAAATGAAATCCATCTGTCCACTAAATTTATGACTTTAGTCGCAGTATTTGAAATGGTTACCTATCATAAGGTCGAAAAATATTTGACCAAATTTCATTTCACCTAAAACTTTTCAACTATTTTCGTTTTGTTTTTTTATGTCATCCAAGTCACATCTTCCGCTGTATCAGTTGAACTATTAATAATTAAATATTTTTCGTTTACTCCAACGTTTCATTTGGTCGAAAAAGTTTTTATCGAAGTTTCACTTTGCCGAAAAGACATTTGTTCGAAGTATTACACTGGCGTTATAGATTAAGGCAACAGGAACAAATTTCAGATTAACCTACTATTTTGTTTAATTAATTATTTAAATGTTATGGCACTTAATAAAACAGTTGATAATGAACAAAAGTGATTTTAAGTGGTCCCAGTAAGAAGCATGCAAACAAGGATGCTTGCTTCAAGCATGCAGCATGCAAGCAAGCATGCGGCGTGCAAATAAGCATGCAACATGCAAGCAGGCATGCAACATACAGCAAGCATTGTTTCTGTCACGGCTCCGGCGCTGGCGCTGCGGGGTTTAGTCGGCCCCAAGCGAGTTTATCGTCGCAGATGGTTTTAACGCTCACCACAGCATAGACTCGCCGACCAGCCTCAGCCGCGGCGGCGAGCCTTCCAACCACATTCTCCTTAGCTCGCGGGCCGCCCCACCCCTCCGCACCTATGCGGCCTTAAATTACGTTCTAGGGGTAGTGCAGACAACACTGCGTGACGTCGGTTTTGCAGCGATTCGTTTCTCACTAAATTTTGTTGCACAACATATTGACTTTTTACGACACCATTTTAATTTAATATTAAAAATGCTACCAAGTAACCGGCTATATATTTGTGACCAAATAATATTCCGTAACATGTTGTTTCGATGTGGTGAAAATATGGCAAATAAATCTTTAGGCAAATGAAAAGTGTTCAAAAGAGGCTTCGGATAATAGCAAAACGTTATTTTGTATCACGGCGAAATACAGTTCGGTAAAATAATACATATGACACATGATACTGTTGATCTAAAAATATGTCAAATAATGCATATAGCAAAAAAGACGTCGGTTAATAGATTTCGGTAAAATAAAATTCCAACAAAAAAAAAATATATCGGAAAAGTGATCGGTGCCCATTCATCCAGTTAAAAAAAAATCTCTTTGGATGCGTACAAAGTATTATAAATTTTTAAAATATTTAAGTAAGTAAATACATACATTCATCAGTAAATGGACAGTCAACAGATAAGTGCAAATATTGAATTTTCTACTTAACATTTTTATTGAAAAACTGTGTAATTCATTTGGCTTCATTTTATGTATTAACTAGCGATGGCGATTTTTCTGTGCTTCTATATATTAACGTAGATTTTATACACATAAACCTTCCAGAATAAATACTTTTATGACAGTAAAAACTTAATTTTTGTATAGTTTGCTATACAAAAATAAATGTTTTACTGTTCATACAGCTGAATACCCACCCAATTAATTTACAACCATACATTGTGCTGTCATTCTATATCCGACCTCCTTCAATAAGATCACTTCGAAAATAACATTTACATGTTCATTTTCCGTTTTTGAAGTCGGTAAAAAATTTGGACACTCTGTAACCGGAACACGTACACCATGACTCTTACATACCTATCAGCAAAAAAACCGCCCCGGGGAAATGAATGGGGTAGGCCGAGTATGTATGCTGATAATAATGTAACTCCATTTCCTGCAACTCAAAATGATTGCCATTGGACAAAAAATAAAGAAATATGACTATAAAAAGCACCTGTCTAAAAAAACAAAAGAAATAATGCCAACAAGAATCTTGTGTTAAAAGGATGACTGTTAGATTGAATACTATAAGCAATCTCATGCAGTCGGAGGAATCTTCCTAATTTTAACAATAAAGACCTTTATTGCCTCAGATTGCTTCTATTCAGTCTAATACTCATCATTTTAAAACAAGTTTTTTGTTTCCACCTTTTTTAATTATAGTTCACGTCTTAGGCAGTCGGGTTTTTGATTTTGTAAAAAAAAAATGTAATTCACCGTTTTTAGTTATTCTAATTATTTTTGACGTTAATGAGACCTATTTATGAAATCCTTTATTTTGATACCCCAATCAATAGGTTTTGAGAAAAAAAGTACATTATGGCGCCAAAAATCGGCCATTTTAACTTTTTTCAATTTTGATATACCCAGTGTCACCTTCACAATTAAGACGAATCTAATGGCACCTCTTAAGCTAAAATCTATCAATCCGTTTAGGCTACAGAGCGTGTCAAAGAAATACACATATATACATACATACACTCGAGAAACATACTCCTCCTTTCCACCTTCTGGCGCACTCGGGTAAAAAGATCTCAGCTCTGCATACTGTCAGATGAGAACACAAGGACAAAAGTCGGATAATAAAAGAGTTGCACCCGGATTCTGTAACGAAAATCAACACAAAAACTAGGTAACAAATTGTCAAGGATTGCTATGATTGGTTGACTGAATTATCAACAGCCAATCGGATCACTTGATTTGGCATTTAATTTTGTTCAGTTAATCTTTTTCGTACCAGGAACCGGGTGTAAGATAATTAAACGATTATTAACATTATATTACATACCTATATTAGTTTGCTTACATACCATAATTCAAATAATAAGTGTACTTACATGGGCAACTAAAATTGCGCAATTCTCGGCAATTTTTACACAAACTTGGTCATCATCTGCCTAGACTTTTCCGAAATATGTTCGGGTCGGCTTCCAGTCTAACCGGACACAGCTAAATACTAGAATTTTACATGAAACGACTGCCTATCTGAACTCCACAACCCAGATGTTGGGTAATACCCCCTTGGTATGGTTGTCAGACTTTCGGGCTTCTGACGGTATGTAAAGCATTTTCTTCTCATCACCTCTTCTTCCAACAACAAGAAGCTAGCTTTGTTTTATTTATGGCAAGAACTATTAAACTCAGTCAACTCAGTCTAAACGTTGCAAGCGGGCGATCTCAAAGGACGAGACAGACCATGAATCCGCAGCGGGCGGCCTGACGGTCGTGCGTGCGTTGTGACGTCATCACACGCTATCGGTATCAAGAGACCATTGCCTGCGGAATTCACGCAACTATTCGTACCTTGAATACCTTTATAGAAGTTAGTTGACACTGTAATCTCAACGAGAAAATTTCATCCCCCATCCCGCGCGGGAAATGGCTCAGTTCGACCAGATCTTTTACAACTCGTGCGGACACGAGATGCTCTGTACTGTAACCGTGCCTAAAATAAGTACCCAGCAAAACTGTCTAATAAGTAAACCAACCCACATCAAAAGCAGCCGCAACTTAACACACTTAACTTAACTCACATCATGATCAAACCAACAGTTATCCAGAACGTTAAACTTTAACTTCCAACTTAGTACATGCAGATAAGAAAATACAGTAGTCATGTACCAATTAGAAGTTGTGACGTCACCAGACTGAATTCACTCGACAAACGTAGGACACGAGTTTTAGGGCTGTCGCTTAATTGAGCTCTTTATTTAATTACTTATGGGCTTGGATGTGAGTTTTTAATATTTTGAAAGTACCCAGTTTACGTCTAGGTATTACTTACTTGTTCCGTGTGCTGCCGGACGTAAAGAATAGCACCATCCCATCTCTTTCCATGGGTGTCGTAGGAGGCGACTAAGGGATTTACTAGAGAAACATACTGTGGCAACAGCGTTCTCTATGCATTTTACCACCATACTGCGATTGCCAACCCACCTGCCAAGCGTGGCAATTATGGTAAGCCCCCCCAAATTGAGGGAGGCCTATGTCCAGCAGTGGACGTCTTCCGGCTGAGACGACGAACGAGTACTTACACTTAAGTGTGTCAAACATTACATGACATTCTTCTTTTAAAATTTACCCCATTTTTTTCGGCCAGTAGCATTTTTTTGCTTAAAGAAATACAGAAAAATGTTTATTCTGCACAAAGTACGTTACAAAAAAGTACGTTACAAAAAAAAGACATAGCATTCACACATTCAAAGAAGCCAAAAGCCTCGTATTCAACCAACTAATGCTCGACAATTTTGTCAATTGGGTACATGCACATTGCACATTGCACACATTTACCTATATTTGACATTTTTAGTCGTACCTCTTGCAGCTGTGATGATGATAGTGATTATTGTTTTAGTGGTCTTGAGCAAGAGTTCTTGTACATTGAGCAATAATACTTGATAACCAATTTATTTAGCTTAATAAGTCATTATAACCTCAACAGAAGTAAAGCAAGTATTTACAAGAAAATTAACTTCCACAGTATAATGAAATCAACTCAAATCATGTTTAGTCAATTCAGATGGTGATATTGTTAGCAGCAGTGTCAATCGACTTCTTTCACTGACTGTACAACACGGCTACACTTCAAGCTATACATTTCCAGTATAAGTTGATCTCGCGTTATACAGGGTGTAACAGAAACCCTATTGCTATCCTTAAGCTCTAAAGATAACAGCTGGTAGTTTCAGCTCAAAATAAAATACTCTCAGAATTGATACCAAATTTTTGGTTTCATATGTTTCTTAAATTCAAATGATAACAAACGTGTCACCGCACTACGTAGGTCCTTAACTTTTCACATTACTTGCCAATGTCACGATAAATCTCTTCCGAGTGATGTTTTTATTTCAATTTGTAAAGTTCGGCTTCTGGTATCAATGTATTAAAAATTCTCATAACTTCCGAACATGTAGAGATAGGATTTGAAAACCCTTCCAATATCGTTTGATATCATCCAAAGAAGCCATGCTCTTGGTATGTATATACCCTTTCCGTTACACGTTGTTTAGGATTTCCGTACAGTGCGAGATCAGCGTAAATTGTGTACCTCAGAACGATAAAACAAGTTGGTACTTAAAATTTATCCCGTATTTTTCAATTCAAAAATTTCTTGTTTTCGGTAAAGGTAATCGAACAGCCTAAAATCCATTTATCCTACCTCTCATCAACTAGTACATGTAACCAAAATGGTGTACTGTAGTACACATTGGCTCACCGTTCGACAATTTCCAATTAAAGAGCTTGTAGTGGCAGCGCGGACTGACTCACTCGCCAAACGTAGAGGGCGCTAGTTTTAGGGTTGTCACATAAATTGACCTCTCATTTAATTAAAAGTGAATCTTCAAGACGAATAATTTTACTAAGATATACTGGCTCCAAGTCGTGATGGCCCAGTGGTTAAAGCCTCAAGCAAGCACCAATATGACTTTTTCAATTCATACGTACGTTTTGAGTCGTTATCGTTTTCATTTTTGCAGTTCAACAACATTCAATGCAATAATCACGTTGTTGAGCAGAAGGATTTTTCGAACATATGAAGCAATGGATTCGCAATATCCTTCAAAATCGTTCAGATTTTGATGAGTAGTGTGTTACGAAATTAGGGTGCTGACTTCGGTGAAGGAAAAATATCTTGGACGTATAGTCAACTAGATCTTGCCTGCGCCTCCACGCACGTGGATGGCGGTTATCACGTAGAAATGTAGAATATATCCTTCTCCATAACCCAGGTTATATCTCTGCCAAATTTCATGACGATCGGTTCAGCGGTGGAGGCGTGAAAGTAGAACAGACAGACAGAGTTATTTTCACATTTATGTATAATACTAGATTCTGCCTGCGACTCCGTTCGCGTCAAATTTCTTGCTCCCCGACCCAGCCTGCGACGCCTGCCCATGCGAGTACTTCGTATTCGTGACTTTTTTCTTTTGGCTCGGCTCCTAAGAGTCTTAGCGTGATGTTATATAGCTTTTAGGCTTTCTCAATAAATGGGCTAACTAACACTGAAAAAAATTTCAAATCGGACTAGTACTTCCTGAGATTAGCGCGTTCAAACAAAAAAACAAACAAAACTCTTCAGCTTTATTATTAGTAAGTATAGATAATATTTGTTATACATTAGTAGGAATATAAATCAGAAATCGCCAACCCGTCTTGAGTAAGCGTGGTAGTAGTCTTCTCTTTATGAGAAGACGCCTTTGCCCTGCAGTGAGACAGCAAAAAACTGTTGTTATTATTAAGTCCTGCAGACAAATAATTCTACTTAATAATACTGTCTAGTTATAGAGACTTATCATAGTCTTTGCTTCGAAAAATTCCATCGTCGTCGGACTTAAAAGCATCGTCAACAGAATTAAAGGCCAACAAAATAAGGGTCAACTGAATTAAAGTCCATTATAATCATATTTTTGGTTCTGAGTGAGAATTTGACATGTACGTATACGCCTGTATTAATTTGGCGACCCTAACGCATTTGTACCACTTAGAAAGGGTACCCAATTTATGCAGGCGTGCGTGCCTACCTTTCCTACATTTTATGGTCGACGCAAAAATATATCTTCATAAAAATTTCTGGATTCTTTTCTCTTACAATGAAAGCATTGTGGCGGCATCTACATCGTCACTTGCGAACTATGCATCACACTGACGTCACGCAAAAACCTGCATCGCGCAAGCAAAATTTATCGCGCATCTAGCATTAGGTAGGTACAGAGTGTTCCGTATCTGATTGTGTAATACCCCCAGTAAAAATGTGTGCCGGTTGTTAAAAAAAAAAAAAACACTTGAGAGGTGTCAAGGGACACCCGGATGGAACGAAGTTCCTTTCGATTAATTAGTGAAGGAATTGTAATAAAATTTTAAAAATTGTACATATACATACACACATATATATATATATATGCACTCTGTCTGCAGAGAAACACGCGCACGCCGCACGGCTTACAACAATGTAGCAAAAAGTGTCATTACAACTTTTGGGCTTAATTAAAAGTGTCGTTACAACTTTTGGTCTTAATTTTTTCCGTCTAGCCCCCTTTCGCAACGCGCGATGAGGAACTTCGTTCCAAAAATTAAACGCGTAGGATTTGCATTTTTCAATGAAATAACAGTCTTTTTCGATAACTGACGAAAAATTTCTACTCTAGAAGATCTATCATGAGCTGAATTCATGGTTACAGTTTCCACGTCTATGTCCCCCGCCATCCTGTGTACAACGTGCCGACATCAATCGTGGGGCACTAGCCCACCATATACAACACCTATCTGGTCGAACGATCCTACCTTTTCTGTAGAGGATAAGTGAACTTAACATCCATTCCTCATGCCGCTGTAACATGATGACCTGTCAAGTAATTGTGGCTGTCGCGAGTCTTGGCTTACATTGCTTACCTCTCATTTTGTACCACTGACGAAATCAAAGTAATCTTTAGTCCCATGATCATAAGGTGGCTGTTTGGGTAGCTGGCAGAGGTGAAATAGCTGTTTAAGGACTGTCTGAAACCAACAAACGTTGAGCGCATAAATATTTTTCTAGTGACCTTGGAAACATTTCTAATTATACAGCATTCGGTATATATCAAAGAAAATATAATAAACTAGTTGCTTATCAGCACAAGAGGGCAATAAAAGTAAAGGAAATGGGTTTTTATTGCGTCGGTAATTGCGAGGTGGGCAGTAAACTACCTTTGTGATAATTGTGTTTGGATTAAAGCGGTACCCATTGCCGTTTTTTTTGTTACCTAGTCTAACAGAACTATACTGCGAGAAGTGTAAGTTATTGCTAGATATAATCGCACCTGTTTATTTTAAGTATGTAATAAATCTGCCTCGTTGATCTAGTAATCGCAAGTGCTAATGTTGCGCGTGAAGTCCTAGGTTTAATTCCCAGGTCGGGCAAAATGTTATTGGATTTTTTTATCTGGAATTTCTCAGCCCGGAGTCTGGATTTGTGTCCGATTGATGTCAAGAGGCTCACCCCCAATTATATGTGACTGGAACATAACTAGCGAAATGTGGGTGCTCTATAAATACACCTCTGCCCAAAACTTTGGAGAAACCAGGCGTGATGTTATGTATGTAAATGTCATCGTATGATTGTGAACACCGTTAGTTCATAATCTATCTCGCGAGATTATAAACTGTCGATAAATTGTGAACTGCACCATACTGCTTACCGACAGAATAGGTTAGGTTAGGATAGGTTAGAATTGCGACTAACCACACGCTAGCCGAGTGAGCGAAGCGAGCGGTGCCGCGACAGCGGCCGGCGAGCGCTACTTCCAAGTTAGTGGCAGTTACTTAACTATTTAGTAACAGCGCAAAGTACTATCCGTCTTGATACCAGTTCACAATTTGACAGTTTCACTTCAATAGATTATAATGTACCGAAAAATAATGTTCACAATGTCGCGAGATAGATTATAATCTAACGGTATTTACAATTTTACGGTGACATATGTATTATGAAGAGGTAGGATTTATGAGTTTGTATATAGGGATAATTTTTATCGATCCCACAAAATTCTTTCACTAATGGCAACCTACAGTATTACCAAGTGTCATAAGATATATTTATTATGTTAAAACCAGAAATTTCACGAGGATAAAAACCCGAGAAGGAGCTACTATCTTATAAACGTAATTTGGACACATCGTTAAATTACCTCAACTTTGGAATCACACTAATTATTGTAGGAATATTATAAACCTGTCAAGTCTAATGTAACATTACAACGTATTTGACGCTGGCTTTGCTAGTTTTATTACAATGATACAGTAAATATATTACACAGATTTTTTGTTTCAAAAGCCCGTAAGCGTACCGAAGTTTAATCCATAGTTAACTGTAGGCGTAATAACTTATACTAATTAGAATAAAACCCTGAAATTCCACAAATGTGGTAAAATAAATACTTGAAAAGTTGAAACCATTTCTTAATTGTATATATTTTATGTACCTACTCACGAATATTTTTAGGTAAAGTGTGTTCATTACTTTAACATTTTCACAGAATTAAAACGTAACATTTCTTCGTTGATAATTCATTTAGGTAGAAAGTAGTGATGTACCTACTAGTCGGCCATATATTTTGTAGTCGGCGACTAGTCGGCTAAAACCACCAACTATTCCGCCCATTTTTTACTAGTATCAATTTGCTTAAAAATTTAAAAGACGATTATTGAAATGAAATTGAAATCTTTACTGTTAAAATAAGATAAGATAAGATAATTTTTTATTTTTCCTAAACATGAGTATTCACTCACACACATAGCATGCAAGATGTTACATGAAATTATGATTATGACAGTTATGTTTTGCCTGAACGGTGTACAAATATAAGATGTCGGACGCTAAACAGCATAGTAATTAATACAAAAAAAATATAAATGTTAAAGCAATTATTAATAAAATTAGGATGTCAATATACAAGTCAAATTAATTTGTCAGTTACAAATTCGTCAGTGCTATATTAGACTCTCTCTAACAGAAGGCTTTTTAATCTATTTCTTAATTTTTCAGTAGTTAATTCTCTCCAATGTTTTGGCAAAGTATTATAAAGAATTGGCACCATACAGAATGTACTTATAAGTTAGAGTTGTCCTGGCTCTCGGTATACATAGCTTACTATTGTCGCGTCTATCTGACACTAAGGGGATTAGGTGTGGATTCGATTTGACAATCATGATGGTCTCTAAAATGTACATTGACCGAAGGGTTAATATTTTATATGTTTTAGAAAATGGTTTGCAACTCTCTGTAACATGAAGACCAAACATAGCCCTCAGAAACCTCTTCTGCGTTTTAAAAATCACATCCTTATTTGTTGAATTTCCCCAAAAAATTAGTCCATATCACAAGTTAGATGACACCAGGCCGTGATAAGCAGTTAGCAGTGCATCAACATTTAAGATGGGTGTGTTTTTGCTTAATGCTTCCACATGCGCTTTCCAATCTAATTTGCTGTCAATAGTTACACCAAGAAACCTGGTTGTGTTCAATTTGTTTATGTTGTTATTACAATAATGGACATTTAAATTTGGTATTGATGATCTTTGGGCAAAATGCAGAATATTAGTTTTCTCAACGATTATCTTTTGTTTTCAAACCATTTTACCATTGATTCTATAGAATTATTAATGTCAGTTTCGTATTTGTCACTGTAAGCAATTGCAATGGTGCTTTCGTCGGCCAAAAGTGTCATCGGGTGGCCGATACTTTTGGGTAGGTCATTAATAGTATAAATAATAGCGGGCCCACGACAGAACCTGTTATACCTACCTAACATGAGATTACCCAATATATTTTGTTATTATAGAATCAGTTTATAGTGAAATTTCAGTGCAATCCGAAAATTAGGAGAGTAAGTAATTGGAATCTTTCGTTTGGTCCATTAATTAATTGGACGTAGATCCAGAAGTTAAATACCGAAAGTAAAATTAATTAATACTTCTAAAAAAAAAAAGAAACTCAATAGTAAACAATTGGCAATAAGTAGGTTTGCCATTAAGAACATAGCCAATGTCACCCAAACTAAACCCAAATCAATGATCAGCTTGGCCGACTAGTCGACCAAAGTCATAGTCGGGCCATCTCTAGTAGAAAGTAAGCGAAAGGGCAGAAAAAACGGAAAAACAGAGACACATACACAAACCGTTTTTTTTAAATAATACTACTCTGGAAAACTTAGAATGATTGTTTTTGTTATTCTTTTTAAAATTTTAGAGTCTTTTTGTTTTTTTTTTGCTCGATAAACATAAACTTCTTCAAAAATAACTACGTTTTTATAAAAATAAAACGATAAAGTAATTGTAATGAAAAATTTGTAACATGATTAAATTATAGGTAAAAAAAAATAGTTTAAAAACTAAAAAACACGCTTTAAAAACCAAACTAAAAAGTAGAAGGTTAGGTTAGGTTAGGTTAGGTTAGGTTAGGTTAGGTTTGGTTAGGTTTTTAAAACGTGTTTTTTAGTTTTTTTAACTATTATTTATTTACCATTTTTTAGTTCTGCTAACTACAAAAGCTTGATTTTTAAGTTTTTTTTTCTATTTTGTTTTGAATTTTTGAATTGTTATCGGTCCTCGATAAGTCTACAAACTTTAAATGAAATCTGACCGTTTGAATGGGTCAAAATCGCGCCCTAATGAGTCAGTTACAAACAAACATACATACAAACAAGCATACAAGTGAAGCTAATATAAAGCGTATAAAAAAAACAAGAAAAGGTGCCAACCCTACCTGTTATGTAGCTCGGACTCAGTTCTGAACATGTTTCTGCTTATTCAGATCCGCGTTGAGTTGTAAAGCGACAGATTTCGTTGAGTTGTAAAGCGACAGATTTCGTTAGGCATGCAGCGCCTAAAGAGAACTTTATTCATTCAGCTCACCAATACAATACGCCTTTGAATGTAGCTGTTTAAATTTTTCAATATTTTGTCAACTACCTGTGGGTATTTTTTTCTAATTGCAATTACATGATGGAATATTGGGGAGGGGCTCGTGGTTAAGTAATCATAGCCACTTGGGTCCATCAAATGTAAGCTACGCTCGACGCGATCGGTTCGTAAATGAATAACCATCTACTATCCAAAATACATACACATAAACTGGGGTAAATATGGGGGCAAACACTACAAATAATTTCCCATCCGCTTTCCTAAATATTATTAACCACTCTTATGTAATGAATGCGCTTCTTTTTGTGAACTTCCATTTTGGGGTCCTAAAATACTAAATAGGCAACTTGCCGGCCTCTGGCGCTTTGCTCGCTTGGCTCGCGCGTGGTTGCCCACGACTTAGTTACTGTAAGCAACTGTGAGAAAGGGCCAGAAATTAAAATAAGAGTTTGAGTATTTTTTTTTAACTGTGCATCTTTAGAAGCTCCAAACGTGTTTTAGAACATCATTTAAACATTTCCCTTTTTATTATTCAATGGTTTAAACCCATAAATAAGGCTTTTCTGTAGATATGCCTGCAATCAGTCAATCTAGATAACTAGCGGTTAACCACAATATGCATTCACGCAAATGTTATTATTCATGTTTATTTTGATCAGGATTTAAACATGAATCGGCTTTTAGCTGATTAGTAAACAAAGGGTATCAAAATAATCAAAAATTATATAAAAAAATTACTACTGGTAGCAATAATATGAATATTGCTACTAGTAGTAAATTTTTAGATATAATTTCAAAATGAAAAAAAATTGTGCCACCTAGGTATTTAAGTTCAGATCTACACTATTGTTTTATCTTTAAAGTAAGTGTAGGAATATTTTGAAAATACCTAGAAATTAATCAAAAAGTTGTGAAACTAAAACTCTGTCTAACAACTTGAAAGATTTTCTGCAAAACTTTGTTATCTTAAAAACATGACAGACTCAGGTATCTATTAAATTGTCAGTAGCAGATCTAACGCAGATAGCTCGCAATGTAATTTGAGGCGCTGTACACCAATTTATTTGTAAGGATGCACAGTTTCGATTATGACAATAACTATGTATTAGGTAAATGGTATTTTAAATCTACGTTATGTCGGCATTTCATATATAAACATATTCAAAAATGCATTTAATCAGTAGCTATAAAAAAAAGGAAATAACAGTAATAATCTTTATGTCTCAGTCAAATTAGATCCCGCGGTGTCCACTTTCTAAAGGTTTTAAATCTGTGGTCGTCCCCTTAAAAAAAACTCAATAAGTGTATGTTTCGGTAATTTTTTTCTTATAACATTTTCCTTATTTGAGGGGTTAGTGGCTAAGTAATAACAGCCACACGGTTCGATCGATCAGTTTAAGCTACGCGTACCGCGCTCGGTTCCTGGATGGCTGACAATCTTTACATACTAAGACGCCTCTGTGCCTCGGAAAGCACGTCATGCTGTTGGTCCCAGCTATCATTCGTGGATTTTTGATGGTCGTTACGGGCTATCAGAAGCCCGAAAGTCTCACAACCAATCTTAGCAAGGGCTGTCGTATTACCCAGTAACTGGGTTGTACAGGTCAGATAGGTAGTCACTCCATAATATATGAAATACTGGTATTCACTTGCATCTGGTTAGACTGGAAGCCCAACATAGCTGGGAAAAGGCTAGGCAGATGATGTTATTTTTGCTTTTTGTACTATATGTGAAAATGGATTAATTAAATTGTCTACTTTCGAAAATCCGAATACTCCTGGTATTAAAGCCTTGGTACGTGCAAATAACCTACTGGATGAATGGACCCTTACATTGGTAGATTGCAATGAACACGACAGCTTGTCAATCCGTCACCTATAGACAATTTGACCTATTTCTCTCAATCGACTTCGGCAAACCGAAATATTTTGAGCGAAGCAGTAGGCATAAAGGTATAGATATATGCATACACCTTATAAATTGATTCTACCCTAGTTAGTAAAAAGGTGAAAGAAATAATATTTCCCGTATTTCAAACCTAAATTCTTCATTATGTCGGTTTAATAATTTATTTATTTATTCGCTGTCATTCTCTTCCTACATTTTACAGTACATTAATTGTTGGTTTTGCACATAAATCGTGTCACGGCGCTGCAAACTGCAATTTTGATTTGCTGCTAAGTTATTTAACATAAAAATTACATAAATTGAGTTAATATTTATGTATAATTTTAAGATAAATAATTAGTTAGCACATAGACAATCAAACAACCAGCGATTTATATAATATAACTTAACTAGCTGACCCAGCAAACGTTGTTTTGCCTTATAAATTATTTAGGGGTGGACTACCCCTAACATTTTGGGGGATGAAAAATAGATGTTGGCCGATTCTCATAGATACCGGATAAGCACAAAAAATTTCATCAAAATCGGTCAAGCCGTTTCGGAGGAGTATGGCAACGAAAACTGTGACACGAGAATTTTATATATTAGATATTAGATTTTTTTTATCGACTTTTAAATGTATGACTGGTTTTAATTGGTTTATTTTCCGACAAGCAGGAAAAATATCAACAACATACGGACGATATGAAAAACTTATTCATAAAAATAAACGGCCAGACAAAGCGCAAAAAGTAGGAAAAAAATATGGTGTTTGTTCGAATAAATTTCAATTAAAAACATTGCACTGTGCTGCAGACAAATTGCGAAATTAGATTTTTTTGCTAGGTTTTTCTTTTTGCGAGAACGCTGCGATGTTTTTAGCTTTCTGATGTGCGATTAATTTTGCAGCCAGACAGTTATGTTTATTATATTTTGTTTCTTCTGTTATTAATTAGGGCTTCTTGTGTTTTTCCAAGTTGGTGTGTTAGTAGCTCTTAAGCGAACAAGCAAGGTTAAGTTGACCCCTCATAATCACTTTTAGTAACGATTCTTACTAAATTGAAACCTTATATTTATAAATTCATTATGACTTTTTAATAAGATAAAATTTCAAATTTCAAATTAGGCGTTGGTATATTCTCTTTCTTCTATTAAATTTCATCTGAAAGAAACATTTAAATCTGATTTTTATTTTAATTACTAAGTTTGTTTACCAAGTCTGTCTGGACCCTTTCGTTGTTATGTAGATGTTGTCAAGTTTGCCTGCAGTTGAAATTTAGTTTTGTGGATATTATGCAAACTGCATCTAAACTGTATTTTGCTATTCAGTCTATCTGTACAGATTTTCTGCCACCATGATTTTATTCATATAGTTTTAAATACACGTGGATTTTATTCGGATTGCCAGGGAAAAATAGTAGGAATGGGTGCTTGTGTACTCTACTGATAAAGCTGAATGTAAATAGAAAATAATGTGTATAGAAAATGTTTTAATTTCCAGGTAATACAGTAAGCAGGTTCACAGGTTAACACCAAGATGGTGGGTTACAGTCACGATTTTTATCGTGAATCCATCCTTTAATTTTGTTTGTGGGACAAGAAAATCGACCACATAGCGATAATATATTTTGGGTGGCAGTCGTCATCTATTTCGCGTTGTTGAGGCAACTGTTTTGCTAACGCTTCGTTGTTTTAGTTATTGGTTAGCAAATCTATGTCTATATCATCATCTGCCGAGCCTTTTCCAACTATATTCGGGTCGGCTTCCAGTCTAATTGGATGCACTTGAATACTAGTATCTTACATAGAACCACTGCCTATCTGACCTACACAACCTAGTTACTGGATAATACGAAATCGTTTGATAAGTCTCGTGGCGGACGTCTACAATGCCCCACATGCGAAACTTAAAATTAACAAATGTGGAAAACACAAAAAGTGAAGTGGCGCCATCTACAATGCTAAATGCGAACTACTCAAGACTTGACGTCACACCGCAACTACATCAGCTACATCGCGCAAGCAGAGTTTACCGCGCGATCTGCATATATACAAACATCCCGACATCAATCGTTGGGCAGTAGCCCACCAGACACAACACCCGTCTGGTCGGAGGATCCTCCTTTACCATAGTGTATGAGTGAACTTTACACCCTGTTCCTCATACCTCTATAGTCTGGTTGTTAGACTTTCAAGACCCGTAAAAAGACAAATTTAATTAATGACAGCCGAGAAGGCTTAACGTGCTTTCCAAAGCACGGGGGATCGTACGGGGCGTATGTACAGTTGGTCCCCCATTCAAGGACCGAGACAACAAGCCCCTCCTGTATTGTCAAAATTACAATAAAAATATTATGCTCACAAACGCAGATTCTTGAGCATAATAATCTATTCTTTTCTCTGCATACGCCAATTTATCGCAGACTCGCATGCAGGAAATTGAACCGGAACACATCAAGAACTATACCAACACTTCGAACAAAATTTTCTTCTAGTCTTCGCAGTAACTGTCGTAACGAACGAAAGAGCCGAGCTAGTTTGAGTGCACGCATCGCAACAGTGAACCGACTAGAGCCAACCAAAATTGCTGAAATTACAGTTAAAAGCGTCATCAACCGTCTAATATGGGGTCAAGTTAGGGGCGGAAGCGGGTTGCTAAAAGAACCGTTTTAAAAGTATCCTCTTTATTTATTTTGCTTTTACTGTCTTACTACTTTAAGAGCCATTTTCAACTGCTTTTTTGGGCCAAACAATTTAAAAGAACTGACTTTTTTTCTTTTGGGACATCGACAAGCGGTTGGTCGACCCTTCACGTGACCAAAGGGCTGGCCTATTTCTAGGTCAAAGAATCAGCATTGCCATCCAACGTGCCAACGCTGCCAGCCTTTTGGGCACTTTTCCCACTCACAGCGATGCGGACGAATTCTTTGATGCCCAGTGAGCTCTTCTCTTTTTTACTTTTTATACTTGTAAATACTGTCTAATAATTTATATATTTTTTCGTGGTATTTTTGCCATCGACACGCTAAGTAGAACTGCTTTTTTAAACATAACATGATACGTCACGCTTGTGCTTTGTTTAAATAAGCAGTTGAAGACGGCTTAGAAAGGGTCAGGCAGAGGTGTACTTACCTATAGTACTTACACCTAAATTTTGCCGTCCTATATAATAGGGAGACGCCTATTGTAGTTCTCTACAGAAACTCTTAGTTTTTGTTCTAAACATCAGGATGGTCATGTCCTATGAATATCATAATATAAGTTATTAGGTATAAAAAATAAGGTTTAGTTTTAATCACGGTAATTGCAGCTACTTGCGTCGCTCAAGTTAACTTTTTGCAAAGTTGGTTTTTAAACTTGACACCCTGTTGTTCCATTTTTTAGAGTTCTGTACCCACAGCGTGCCAACGGAACGCTATTACTCTAAGCCTTCGCTGTCCGTCCATCCGTTTGTTTGTCAGCAAACTGTACCTATCTCATAAACCGTAACCGCTCGACAGTTGAAATGTCTACTGAATATGTATTTCTATTGCCGCTATAACAACGAACAAAAAGAAAAAAAAAGGTATAAATTAAAGGCGTTTTTTGCCTTGTGGTACGGAACCTTTCGTGTGCGAGTTGGTATACTGTGTATTGCACCTACTGTACTGTACAAAGTACTGTGACAATTTCACTAATGTTTACCAACAATCCTTTCAATGCCATTCTGTGTCGGTTGCTTAGAAAGATTGATTCAAAATCCTTTAAATAAAATAATTATTTGTTCGTTCGCACAAATAATTACGTTGATACTCATTCTTAAATAAAGGAAATAGTGCATAAACGTCTTTGCCACCTAAAACGGCTTAAAATACCTAATTGATTAAATAACACGAGTGACCACTTCAATGAAATATGATAGCTACTACAAAGTGTGGTTAACATTTCAGCGTAAATTCAATAGAAGCTTGCAATTAGCAAACCAATTAATTAAAATGATCGAAATCGATTGAAATAATGATTGAAATATCTATTCAAGTGTATTTATTCAATTGCATTAATGGTTGATTCAAATCAATCTAATCAAACGCAATCCCACAAACCGAAAATGGATCGGTAGCGTAGTATGACCCAAAATGATGTACGCTTTAAAATAACCAATGAAACTCTAAAACTTTTTGGGGCTTCTAATAATGACGTTTTAAAAAAATAAACGAACCTCTTTTTAACTTTCTAGGTTTTTCTCACAGTTGGTCGCAGTAACTAGGCTAGGGCACTCGGATCAAATAGGTTAGGTCAAAACTGTGACCTAACGCGCGCGAGCCAAGCGAGCGAAGCGAGCGGTGGTGTGACAGCGGTCCAGGGAACGCTACCTTCAAGATGGTCGCAGTTACTTGGCTATTTTGTATTTTAGTGACACCAAAATAGAAATAATTTGAGGTTCACCAAAATAAAAGCATTTGTTATATTAGAGTGTTCATTATATTTTAAGAAAGCAAAATATAAATTACTTGAGGTTCGTTTGAATTTTTTTTTTTTTTTTTTTTTTTAAACGTTGCCCCACACTAGGAATTTCTCCTGTATTGTGGGTGCGTTTACAAACATTTAAACTCACATACATAAACACCCAGACCCAGAACAACTACTTGTAGGTCATACAAATATTTGTTCCGTGCGGGAATCGAACCCACGACACGCAGCGCGGCAGCCAATCGCTTAACCACTGCGCCAACCGTGCCGTCAAAATACACGCCTATTGTAATAATTTATTATTATGTATATCTTAGTAAGTAAACAATCGTATAAATCAGTTCCGCTGTATTAAATAAAAGTGACTGAATTTTTATAATACAAGGTTTCCTAAAACATAAGAATAGCTCAGAGACCCTCCACGGTCGTAGCACATTGCTACGCCGTAGCCACGCTCGTAGCTTGGTGCGTAGCGAAGAATTTGCGAAGCCAGACGCTTGCCCCATATTCTTCGTTTTAGGATTTACGCAAGAAATTATATTAATACACTCGCAACCTGCTTTGCATAGGTTTTTACGACAGAAAAAATATTAATACATACCTGCTTAGAAGTCGATACACAATTTATTCATGAAAATTTTTACTCGCTTCTTCTTGAACATCACACCAACGCTAAATAGGAAACCTCTAGGGCCGTACAACTAGCGTTTAACTAGCGCAACTTCAGGATAGTTTTGAAAACTTAAATTGCCAAGTTACGTGGATTGAAGCTGAAGTTATTTTCAGCTTATGCTTAATACCTGGGGGGTTTATGAACTTAGTAAATTATGTGAGAATAAGCTCGTCTCGCGTGCGTTGCCTATAATGCGGTTATTAATTCTTATAACTAGTAACTTTGTTGTTAGAAATGAATTCACATTCCAGTAAAATTTCGCTTTTGTTAGTTATAAATTAATTTAAGTTTCGGGGATTTTTAGCGTGGTGTGAAGCTTTTTGATCACTGTATCTTCTTAATAGTAAACTTTCTTTTGCGGGGGCTTCGCCCGCGTGGAGGTAGAAAATGAAACCACGCGGGATGTACGATCCCATGGTTTAACTTAATTAGATAAAAAGTATCCTATGTGTAAATGCAGGTTTTTTTTGGTTTAGAAATCATCAAATAACTTTATAACTTCTTCCACTCTGGGTGGAGCGGGAGGGCGTGTCAGACTTTTACTGACTAAAACCCACCCGTGTTCCCTCACTTGCCTGTGTGCCAGGGGCCGCGGTATCTCTTTCGAACAACCCGCACCCCTGGCAGGCATCGGCCCTTGCGGGCCCCACCAGCTGCTGCTGACGTCCTCCTGCGACGGGTCAGTACAGTGGCCCCGCCGCCAACCACTTTTCGGCCGCAGGGGATAGGGAGAGCGGCCAACGCTATACCGACACTCCTCTTCCCCTGCGGCCCCACCGCGTCCGCCATCAAACGGTGGCGGCCCCGTCCAGGCTACGGAAGGGAAGAGCGCTACTCAGAAGTACCAGCACTCCTCCTCCGCCGCAGCCTATAACCCTCAGCCGCGATGCCTCCCATTCGACATCGCGGCCCGCCTCAGTTGCGATGCACCTCACCGCAACCTACTTTTTGGCCGCTACGTCGTCGGCTTGGAGGCACAAGCCCTGACGAGCGGCCCCACCTTGGGGTTCCTCTTCGCTTCACCGTGGGAGGGTGACCACGATTACTGAGCCCCCCCGCAACGACAATGCGGGAACCCCACTGGGGGGGGTGTTCCCTCAGTTGCCTGTGTGCCAGGTGCGATGGTATCTCTTTCGAACAACCCGCACCCCTGGCAGGCATCGGTCCTTGCGGGCCCCATCTGTTGCTGCTGACATCTCTTTAAGGCGCGCGTGGAACGCAACGCGCCGTCGACCCGGGCTTGGTCCTTACCGGACATCATATATCTATGATCCAAATTTCATCCAAATTTTTCAGCCACTTTTGCGTGATTGTGCAACAAACCTTTACCCATATCCATCCATCCATGAGGATGGATTTTAGTAGTATTAGTAGGATACCTCGTTTAAATAGTTTCCTGTCTTTCAAATCATTTCACTCATCTACTCAAAAACAAAATGATAAAATCCAAACAGGTCCACTCAATCTGTGTGGTTCTTTCTTCAAAAGACCATTTCAGACACCGATCCACGTGGTCTTCACATGATCTGACCAAGATTATGTCTGGACTTTAAAAGAGACTGTGTCCTCTGAGTTTGTTTCGGCCTTTCTTCTCAGAGTAGTCAGATAGGAAACGCCGACCTCATCTAGTTTAAAAAAATATGATTGACGTGTAAAAGTGTTTGTACAAACCTACTTACAGAAATAAATCATTTATCATTTATTATTTAAACAACAGTTAAAAGCTACCAAATAAGTATTTAAACACGTCCTTTTTACATAAGTTAACAAATATTGTTTGAAAAACGAAAAAGCGTTTTGAATTTTTATTTTGTGTAATAATCTAGTACGAAAATAATCATTATTTTATACGTTATTATCTGAAGCCATTACAAAAACGTTATCGAAGGGCCCAATACTGCCATATCCATAATCAATAAGCAAGGTCTCGCAGAAAATAAATTACAAGATTACTCAACGCGGTAACATGTGTAAATCTAATTGAAACCTTTTAACCGTACTAAAAAGGTTCCAGAATTACGTGGAATACCAACCAAAGCCACCACATTATTGAATTCACCCGAAAGTGCGTAATTCCTTACCATTTTATCGGTAACACACGCAAATTCCATTTTCTGGTACATTACACAGGTCAATCTGGAAACCCGATTCTGGTATTGGTCGACAATGTTAAGATTTTTTTCGTTACTTTAAGAAAGTGCTTTGTAAATGGATTCTTTCGGAAGTCTTTGTTAAATACCTTGGAAGTTAAGGACAGTTATGTATTGAATAAACAGGTTTTAAGTGGTTGCATACGTTGGAATTCAATGCTTTATATTTTCGAACAAGCCGTTCGCCCGATGAGCCTTTCCTTTGACAATATATAATATATACTAGCTGTGCCCGCGACTTCATCCGCCTGGATTTTCCTAAAATAAAAGTAGCTTGAGTTACTCATTATTACATCAGCTACCTGCCAGTGAAAGTCCCGTCAAAAACGGTCCAGCCATTTCAGAGATTAGCGGGAATAAGCAGACAGACAGACAAAAATTGTAGGAAATGTTATTTTGATATCTGTACCGTATATATATTCATATGCATGTAGCAAAAAGCATTTATTTTAATATTACAAACAGACACTCCAATTTTATTTATATTTATAGATTATAGATATAGATGTATAGATAATATATATAATATATTTGACATAAAATTCCATACCAACTTTCATCCCCTTTATGAATGTGGGAGTACTAGTGGCCCAGTGGTAACGGCAGCAACTTACAAGTTGTTGGTCGTAGGTTCGAAGCCAGACAGGTGCTTTACTTTGTGTAAATTATTTCACCACCACGACTCTCAAAACGGTGAATGAAAACATCGTGAGGACACCAACATGTCCTAGAAACTAAAATTCAAAGACATGGGGTATCTAACAATCCACACTGGGCCAGCGTGGAGGATTACGGCTCACTCCCGTTCATTGAGAGAAGGCCTTTGTCCCAGCAATGGGAAAATTATGTGCTGTTTATGATGTTTTAAGAAGAAAGAACAGAAATTTTGCAAATGAGTTCCTATTGTAAAAAAAACGTTCACTAAGGAAGCTTAGTGGTGAACTTTTGTTAAAATAGGAACTCTTTTGCAAAATTTTATGCTTTTAGACCCAATGATTAGTATGTTATCCGTCAGTAGATTTTTATTAACAACGAGTAGATTGGCTTATAACTTCCAGGCACGTAAATCTAATCATTCTTTTTGTAACCCAGATTTTGTTCACTTTTGTAGGTACCAAACAAAGCCTTTTCTTTCAAATATTTCAACATTTTGGCGTATGGTTTGACGCAGTGACTGAGCAATTGGCCTTTGCACTACGGATCACTTCCCACACAGAACCAAATATTTGAATGGCCTACATTTTACAGCTCCTAGTTTCCATTTTTGTGAATGTGAGGTTTCTGAATTTATCACGGTAGAGAAGAAATTCTAGGATCGGCTTTGAAAACCATGTAGCCACCATCAAAATCATGAGTGAATTAAGTTATGATTTCGTTAATTTTAAGGGTTCCTGCGCTCATTTGTATCTTTCGTATAATTTTCGTTCTTAATATGTTACATTATTTCTATGAGAGTTTTTTGCGGTTTTTAACAATATCGTTGGTACTTTCTTTCGGCACTCGTGACCTAGAAAAAGTAACTAAACCAACATATATACTAAATAATAACTTTACGTATACCTTTAATAAAATAATAACTTTGGAATTGATTTTTTTGTCCGGATTGTTCTAGATTGGCGCATGAACGACTGAACGGATTTGAATTAAATTTAGCGCACATAGGGTAATTTTTATCCCGGTAATACGAGATAAACACTGGTGAACCTGCGGGCAAAAGCTAGTCTTAAATAATTGGGTCTTCTACAAAGCTAACGTATTTTTAAAGAATACTAAAGTCTTTTTCTTCAACCAAACTACACAAAAATGGTACTTAACATACAGTATTCGTTTGTAGTTTTTGTAATAAATGTAGGCATAATTTTTAGATCTGCCTTAGCTTTAGTCTAGACACAAGAGTAATCGAATCAAATCGGTTAGTCTGGGAAATCTACTGAGACGTCACGAACACACAACCCTACTTCTCAGAAATACATACACTACAAAGGTAGATTAACTTATATAAGTAACCTACATATAGGTCCAGATTAATATGATTATGATAAATTGAAATAGTTATTAACAATTAAACACAATTAAATTTACCTTTGTTAGTTTACATTATGAGGATATTGTTTAAACACATATATAAATGGTTAAATAAATAATATAGTACAGTCGGAGCTTGAACAGTCAGCGTCTATACACATTTTTCAAAATGAAGACAGTACGTACACACGGCTATACATCAAGCTATACATTTCCAGTTTACGCTGATCTCGCATGGTACGGAAATCCTATACAAAGCGAGATCAGCTTATACTGGAAATTTATAGCTTGATGTGTAGCCGTGTGTACACGATAACTGTAATTCTGGCAAGAACTTTAAACGATTGAGATAAAGTAAAATTTTCTTAGCTGTTGAGATAATTTTGAATAGTCTGTTCGTCCCTATATTTTTCACGCTGACTATGCTTGTTTTGTTACCCTACCAATTTTAAAGATGAAAGTCATTGGCCAGTCATAAACGACAAGGTCTACTTTGTTGTGTATATGACAATGTTTTTATATTTTTATTCGATAGTTTAAATCCCGTGGATGTTTAAATTTTTTGAGAACTGTTGTCCAAACTGGTAAAACATTTCGAGGTCGCATGTACCAAGTAATAATAAGCTGCACGGATCGACTGATCAGGTTGAGCTACATTTGCCTCAGTAGATCCGTAGACGGGACAAAAAAAAATACAAAATAGTTTATTTCTTTAACAAATTTATATACTACTTATCTAGTGATAGAAGTATCTTTTTAAGCAAATAATCCTCTTCCGCAACTTAGATTAGCGTTATGTACATTCAAAAACAAAAGTTATACCAGTATTAACTATTTGCAATTATATAATTTTATAATTTTAAAGAAGCAAATTAAAAAAAAGCAAAGAATTACAGAAGACTGATATTTTACATAAGATTATTTAAATGAGAGACCATCTATTCAAACCAAGACCCCTCCATGCCTCGGAAAGTACGTTAAGCCTCAAAGAGATGTCAGCATCAACTGGTGGGGTCCGCAAGGGCCGATGCCTGCCAAGGGTGCGGGTTGTTCGAAAGAGATACCGCCGCCCCTGGCACACAGGCAACTGAGGGAACACGGGTGGGTTTTACTCAGTAAAAGTCTGACACGCCCTCCCGCTCCACCCAGAGCGGGAGAAGTTATTTGATGATTTCCCACTCAACAAAAAAAAATGGTATTAGGTTAACATATTTAAGCGCTATGTTTTGCCGCGAAGGCATACAAATTTCAATTAAAATGTAGGTAATTAAAGAAACTAAAATACTTAAAAAACTAAATAAAACGAACAACAAAAACAAAACATGAAATTAATTAAAAAATATCATTAATAAAATTTTCTTAGGCATGGCCTTGGGCATGGCCATGGGCATTTGGGCATGTTTTAATACTATCGGGTATTTGATTGTAAATTTTCGGAGTCACGAATCGCGTGGACCTTTGACAGTCGTTACGGGTAGTCAGACGCCCGAAAGTCTGACAACCAGTCTTATCAAGGAGTATCGTATTACCCAGTAACTGGGTTGTGGAGGTCAGGTAGTCAGTCGCTCTATGTCATACATATCCAATCCGATCCGTTTCGATTCGACTGGGTGCCAACACTAACATAATCGGGAAAAAAGATGATGTACACGCACGTGTGATTTTATGACGCATGTATATGTCATATGATCAAAATTGACTGTAAATACCAAGTGATGTGTTTTAAAAACATTAAGTCAGACAAAAACATGCAAACTTATCAACAGAACAAAACTAAATCACAGTTAGAGAACCTCCATTGTTTACTTTGCTGACCACATAACATGAAATGTTTTACCGCAGGGCAACCGAATTGGTGTTATGTATGTGGCAGCACCGTGTTTCAATTTAGGAAGTTATAATTGGCCACGAGTTCATCTCCACACAATTGGCATGAAGATCGATATACTACTGAATTACAACTGGCAAGTTGTTTTTAGAAACTACGATATTCATTTGTTTTTACCCGACTACGGCAAAGCAATAAGGAGGGTAATGCTTTTGAACGGTTTGTATACATGTCTGTTACGTCATTACCTCTAAACTACTTATCCTAATTAGACAAATGGGTATTTTTGGAAGCGCCTCGATCGTCCGCTGATTATGAGTTATGTGACACTACATTAAATTAAACATGGCGCCCTCTTTAGGACATAAAGTGACTAACAAATATTTTTTTAATGATGCCGTTTTGAGTACTAATTGACATTTCAAAATTGTGAGCTAACCTTCAAATAATTTAAATAAAAAAGTTTAAAAACTAAAACCCGACGACTTCTTAGCCGCTCTAAAAAGTATGAATTAAGAAAATATTCATATCTGTAAGCCGTGGTCATATGCTATCTAAACATAAATTCTAGCAGTAGTAAGCGATTATAAGCTTTAAGGCGAAGTGGTATACGACGTTTTCTAATAAGTTCTATCTGCGGGAAAAGGAAGGTTTTCCAGATTGCAATAATAGCCCAGAAAAGCGAAATAAATGCTAGTGAACTTTTATCACTGGAATTTTC
Organism: Polymixis lichenea; assembly: GCA_949091785.1. Lineage (NCBI taxonomy): Eukaryota > Metazoa > Arthropoda > Insecta > Lepidoptera > Noctuidae > Polymixis > Polymixis lichenea. Next base: position 21,028,423 of record OX420944.1, read on the forward strand.
TTAATTTAGGCATAAGGAATACTAAGTGAAGTGAAGGTACATTTACCTCTGCTAACCCCTACGAGGAATACAGGCCTGGTGTTATGTAATGATCAAGAAATACTTCAAAAAAGGCAATGGCAAAAATATGTGTCTAAATAAAAATATTCTTTAATTGTCCAAGGTCCGGTCAATCAATAAATTGAAAGTAAAATTCTTTAATTTATATCATTTTTTTTTCTTGTTCTATCTTCTTTTCCTGGGCTATCATTAAAATTGCCATTTCTTTTTCATGTAAACAGAATGGCTAGGTACAACATTTCACTACTACATTCCATAGTTCTTTTTGAATTCGTTTTGTTTGGAACCTAAAACAGTTTTTATATTAAACCTTTAAACCAAAAATTGCAACATTGTGAATGAAAATGATTTCAAACATGGATAGTGTATCGCCTCGTTGGTTTGACACCTAATATATTTAATGGTAGGCTACAACAAACATTTGCTAGAACACTTTACTAAAAAATATTCAGTGTGCATTTTTAACGCAGATAAATTATCTAAATAAAATGGTGTGTACTCTGAAGTAAAAAAACAGATTTGGGTCTATTTTGAATAATGGAGATTTATCTTCAACCTTTGCACCACCTTTACACATTGACATTACTTAACAAAACAACACACTTAACATATACACAGATATGCAGGTTGTTTAGATTGTTGTTAGAAGAAATGCGAAACGAGATATTAAATTTCAAAAGTAACGACCCATGCCTAGATAAGTTGTAGCTGAAACCTATCTGTTCAAACTTAGCAGATGAAATATGAGATCGAATGATGCCACGAGTGAGACAAACATCAAAGGTATTGATCCAATTATATTAACATAAATGAAAACTTTCATTTTGCATGTTTCTAACTCAATCTCGCAAAAAGGGCTATATCGATAAGGATGAACTTGACTCACGGATAGTTTATAGCCTGGACTAACACACACGCAACACAAGATACTTTTCATCCCGGAAATCGTTCCCGTGAGATAATTTTTGATATCCAAGCGCGGGCGAAATCGCTGGCGAAAGATAGTATTTTTTTTTAAATTTATTTATTTCACCGAAAAAGCATACAACGGATTACATATATTTATGGGCTAGTACTAGGGAGAATATAACATATTAGCATCTGTAACCGAACTAGGACGAGTCTTGTATCTCAGCATACAGCGCCAGACCCCTCAAAATAGACAATAACATAATTATTAGCCCAAATGACATGCAATTGGATGCATAAATAAAAGAACCTAAGTAAAAGAATTAAAACTAAAATAACAAAAAAAAATAATATAATAAACTACAAAAAACAAAAAAGTGTGTGAGTGTTTATGTGTGTGCGATTTTGTGTAAGTGTATAGTAGTGAAAGGTGTCAGGGTGGTGGGTAGTGTAAATACGTCTTACCGAAGAAATAATATCTTATGTATAAAATTTCCATGTCACAATGTTAGTTACCGTATTTCTCCGAAATGGCTTTACCGATTTTTACTAAATTTTATATGCGTATATCAGTAGGTCTGAGAATCGGCTACTATTTATTTTCCATACTAAGTGATAAGGGTTGTTCACCCTAAATAATTTATAAGGCAAAACAACGTTTGCTGGGTCAGCTAGTAAACAATAAAAGTATTAATTGACCATAGCATTTGCTATTACTGAACCATCAATAGGTTCTCTGTTTCCTCATAGGAAAGGGCAATTAGATACTCATGTACCTTCTTCTTGCATAAGGATTTGTTGAGCGGATATACCTCGAGTACTTCATTTATTAAACTTCAGTGATTCGCCCTTCGAGATTACACTTATTTACTTGTAGTAGCACGGACATGTGCTGCCATCTTACACTATTTTAGAGCAACAATTCAAAAGAAATACATTTCATGCGGCCCAATGTGGGTATCTCATACACGTTTTGTGTGGTTGCCATCGCGCACGTAATTTTCTAATTAAAAATTAGTTTATTGAGTTTTTTAGACTTTTAAGTGGTATTTCTTAGTCTTGATTATGGGAAAACGAAAACGCTACGATGAGGAGGAGTATTTAGCTCGGAAAATTAGAAAATTGGAGAAAAAGATGTCTCGTGTTCGTCGTAAACAACGGGAAAGAAGTTACCGCGAAACTAGTTCGGATTTTGATCAGAATCAAAATTCTGATAATGATCAGATCCCAGAAGCACTGCAGGAGGTTCTGCAAAACGAAGAATATTTTGTTCGAAATATTAACTTATTTGCATTTATTTGGTGCCTAGTGTCTATGAGTTTAGTTTGTAAGGCTAATACCGACCTATAATGTACTTCAGTTCAACTTGCAAGGTTGATCGCTGTATATTTGGTAGCACCAAAATTCTGGAACATATTTCGAGAAATCATGTCGTGAATTTATATTTACAATACTGTGGGTGAGATACACCAGCCTAGAGTACAAACCTTGAGTTTCTATCAAAAATTTACAACTGTACTTATGATTCTAGAATATAGTCCGGGAGATTATGTCATGAATTTGTACTGACTGACACGGTTCTAAGATTGATGTTCAATTCTAGAGTACAAACCGTGAGTTTGTATCAAGAATTTGTAACTATAAGATTCTAGAACATAGTCCGGGAGATTATGTCATGAACTTATATTTTCTGTTATAGACTGACGTTCAATTCTAGAGTACAAACCGTGAGTTTGTATCACGAATTTATTAACAACTGTCAGTCTATTGTTTTCAGGAACCCCATATGAAGTTATATCTGATTCAACTTCGCATCCAAAGCCATCCGATAAACCAATGTCCGCGCCGAAAGGAACCTTAACCCCCGCGCCGGATCATGCTTGTGCCCTGGTGTGGAGGTAGCCTCGGGGGCTACCTCCACACCCACTTCCGCGGATGCATCACCTCTAGAACAGGCGTCAACGGAAATTACTCAAGAGTTAGTGCCTGATATTTTGTGTTTACTAGGAGAGGAGCCCGTACGGGAAGAGGAATTTGGTGAAAACGTTCAAAAAGACATTGCTAGTAGGTGGACTGATATTCTGGTTAATGGTCTAAAGGATGAAACAAAAAAGGAAATATTAAAGATTTACAGTATACCCTGTAATTTAAAATCGGCTCAGGCTCCAACACTTAATCCTGAAATCAGAGCAGCGGTTAATGAAGGTGCCTTGAAGAGAGACAACATATTAACTGACAAACAGAAGGTATTATCTTTTATCATAACCTGTGTAGCCAACACAATGACTGCTATCTTGCAAACTGGCTTTCGCGAAGAAGAGATAAAATGTCAGACATTAAAATGCCTTAGTGATGCCGGCAGACTTTTATGTCACACACATTACGGTGAGACACAAACAAGAAGAAACTTTTTGCTGTCCTGCCTTAACAAAGAAATTAAAGATAATGTAAAGGACCTTAAACGTGATCACTTACTATTTGGTAATGATCTCCAAGATAATTTAAGATCTATGAAGGCCATTATAAGAACAGGCACCGAGTTCAAACCTACAGCTGCCAAGCCGAAGTTGCCAGCCAAAAACGTTCAACCAAAGGAAGCAACGTCGAGGGCTTTAAACTGGAGGGGCCCGCCACCGCCGCAGTCGCAGCCTCGCCGCATGCCTCCCAGACAGACCGCGACGGCTGGTGGGCGCAAGCAACCAATGCGCCGTGCGATGGATCGCCGTGTTCCGCGGCAGCACAACTCGACTTCACGTCGCTAGCCGAAGTGGACAATACCAATACACAGGCGGGTAAATTAAATTCCTTTCATCATAACTGGTCGCAAATCACAAGTGACCCTGTTGTGTTAACTTGGGTTAATGGTTTTAAAATTCCGATTTCAAAGCATATATCCCAGCCTATATCTTATCCACATAATTATCCTAAGTCTGAGGCGGATGAACTGCTCATGACTATAGAAATTAATAAACTTCTTAGTATTGGTGCCATCAACATGTGTGAACCATGTGAGGGTCAATTTTTATCAAATATTTTCCTTGTTAAGAAAAGGAATGGAACTAACAGATTTATTTTGAATTTAAAATGTTTAAATAGATTCATCATTGCGCCACATTTTAAACTTGAAGATTACAGAACTGCTATGAGACTCATTTCAAAACGTAGTTATATGTGTTCCATTGACCTAAAGGATGCATATTTTTCTATTAAGGTTCACAGTGACTCTAGAAAGTTTCTGCGATTTTGTTGGCTGGGGAAGCTGTATGAATTTCAAGTTTTACCATTTGGTATTAATATAGCACCTTATGTGTTTACAAAAATCATGCGTCCAGTAATGCAATTTCTGCGTAATCAAGGCTTATTGTCCGTTATTTATTTAGACGATCTCTTGTTATTCGGAAATACTTATCTGGATTGTAAACGTAATTTTGAAATTACACAAAAACTTCTTCAATCATTAGGTTTCACAATAAACCTAAAAAAGAGTGTTAGTATACCTAGCCGAACTGCAACATTTTTAGGTTTTGTTTTCAATTCCGAGAATCTTACGATTGGTATTCCAGTCGAAAAGAAACGTAGAATCAAGGATGAATTGTTACATTTCTCTAACTTAAAAAGATGTAAGTTACGTAATTTTGCTCATTTAATAGGATTGTTGATATCAATTTGTCCAGCAATGCAGTATGGCTGGCTATACACAAAGAAATTCGAGAGAACTAAGTATCTTAGTTTAAAACAAAAACATGATTATAATCAACATATTAATGTACCTGATTCTTTAAGCGAAGATTTTGACTGGTGGCTCAGTAATATTGACAACTGCGCCAGCCCTATTCGATCCAGCGATTATAAGCTGGAAATATACTCAGATGCGTCTCGAACTGGTTGGGGTGTCAGTTGCTCAGGCCAGACGGCCAGTGGACAATGGTCTAGCAAAGAATTAACTCAGCACATTAATTATTTAGAACTGACGGCAGCATTCTTTGGGTTGAAGATATTCGCCAACGATTATCGTAACTGTGAAATACTTTTACGAATTTATAATTCCACTGCAATTTCTTACATCAATAGAATGGGCGGCATACAATTTCCCCATCTTAGTTCTGTAAGTCGTGACATTTGGCAGTGGTGCGAAGAACGACGTTTGTTCGTCTTCGCTTCCTATATTAGTTCGAAGGATAACTTTATCGCAGACGCGGAATCTCGCCGCATGCATGCTGATGCTGAGTGGAAGCTCTCTGACGATGCTTTTCAAGTAATATGTAAAAGATTCAATCGGCCTGAAATTGATTTGTTTGCAAGTCGATTAAATAGGAAATGTCCCAAATTTGTTTCTTGGCATAAAGATCCAGAAGCATTTAGAGTTGATGCGTTTACCCTCAAATGGTCCACTTATTATTTCTACGCATTTCCTCCATTTTGTTTAATCTTAAAGGTTTTACAGAAAATTATTCTTGACAAGGCTGAAGGTGTTGTTGTGGTTCCTTTTTGGCCAACACAGCCTTGGTATCCACTGTTTAGGAAATTGCTAACCACTAGTCCAATTGAATTTACACCTAATAAAACATTGTTGTCTTCCCCTTACAGTGTGGAACACAAGTTTCAAGAGAGCCTTACCCTGGTTGCCGGAGTATTGTCAGGCAGGCATTTCTGATGCAGGGCACTCCTTCCAATGCTGCAGATGTAATGTTGGCGTCTCTAGCTAGTAGTACTTTAAAACAGTATAACACGTGTTTCAAACGATGGTTTACCTTCTGTCAGGATAAAAACTTAAATTTATTTCAAGCATCAGTTGCCAATGTGTTAGATTTCTTAGTTACCCTTTTTAACCCAGGTCAAAAGTATGGCTCAATCAATTATACTAAAGCAGCACTATCACTTCTTTTAAACTCCGTAACTATGAATGATCCACAGGTTACAAGGTTTATGAAGGGAGTTTTCAAGTTGCGAACTCCACTCCCAAGATATAATTTTACTTGGGACCCGTCTATTGTTCTAGATTACTTAAGTAAATGGCACCCTAACGATAGTCTTTCTTTCGATAAACTTTCAAGAAAACTGACTACACTTTTAGCTTTAGCAACTGCACACCGGGTACAAACATTGTCGTTGATTAAGTTGCCTAACATTAAAAAATGTGATAACGAAAAGTTTGTAATTAATATCACGGATTTAATCAAAACGTCGACCGTGAATCGTACGCCTCAATTATTGATTCTTCCTTATTTCAACGAAAGACCTTCCATTTGTCCGGCTAGAACTTTAGAACAATATTTAACTGTATCGGCAGGCAAAAGAAAACCTAACTGTAACTCTTTATTCATTAGTTTTAAGAAGCCTTTCAATAATGTAAGCTCACAATCCTTAAGCCGTTGGATCAAGGCCACCCTGAGTGAAAGCGGTATAAACACATCTGTCTTTAGCGCTCACAGTACTAGACATGCAGCTACGTCTGCAGCCAATAGGCTGGGGGTTAGCATAGATAATATTAAAAGAACTGCAGGTTGGACCGGCAGATCACAAACTTTTGCAAAGTTTTATAATAAAGAAGTAACTGCAGATACCTCAGATGCTTTTGCTCGGTCCATTTGTAGGATGGCTTCGATCAACGAATGATAATGATAATTTTCTCTTTGTTAAATGAATAAACATATTTGATTTTCAAACCTTATGTTTTCTGGTTACATTTGTAAGGTATGTTATATATATATATATATTATGAGTAGTCCTTTTCCCTAAATAATATAGTTTCCCCTTCACTAATTCGTGAAACTCTAAACATCTACAAGTAAATAAGTGTAATCTCGAAGGGCGAATCACTGAAGTTTAATAGAAAGTCAAACGAACTTACCTGTAAGTGACGTTCGATGACTATTAAACGATGTGATTCGCCCGAGAGATTACACTCCCCCCCTGACCCTGATCAAGATACTTCTAGATCCGTCCCTGACTTGCACGAATTAGTGGCTAACGATGGCCAAAAGGGAGAACGTGTATGAGATACCCACATTGGGCCGCATGAAATGTATTTCTTTTGAATTGTTGCTCTAAAATAGTGTAAGATGGCAGCACATGTCCGTGCTACTACAAGTAAATAAGTGTAATCTCTCGGGCGAATCACATCGTTTAATAGTCATCGAACGTCACTTACAGGTAAGTTCGTTTGACTTTCTATTTTATTGTAAAGAAAAGGAGCAATAACAGAGTAAAATCTCCTTATGAAAGATGTTTTAGGTTCATAGGATCGTGTGCATACCTCGTGCTTGCGGCGCTTGTTGGTCAGGATTGGGTCAAACACGAGTTTGGAGTGGTTATTCAAAACAATTATTTCTATAAACAATTGCCTAACAGTAGAGACTTAGCAGTACTGATAAAGTAGTCTTGTTGGGAACAATATTGGTTTAAAATTGCTCACTTTCAGTATCGCCTATATTAAATTATTGACAACTTATCTTGGATAGTACCTATAAAATGTGAATATGATAATAAATGAAAATAGTCACAATGCATTAATGAAGTGTGTGTGAGGAGTGTTATAAATCTTTGAAATAAATCGTAGCACCGAAATTAAACACCGGACAAGTGTGAGTTGGACTAGCCCACCGAGGGTTTTTGTACAAATTTGAATTTTTTGTTGATTTTGTGAATCACGGAGGATATTTTTTATGATTTATTTGCAAAGTTATAGTTTTCAGATTTTTACCTGTAATAGTAGTATAAGACGATATTATTTGCTAAATTTCATAGTTCTAGATCAACGGAATGTAGTTACTCTATAAATTTTGATTCCCTTGAGAGTGTCGAAATATATGTTTTTTGCGGCATAAACGGGTGAATCATTTTTTTCTTTAACACATAAGTTTGATTTTTTCACAGCTTCAAGAAACTAGTCTAGTAGATTTGAGTATATCGTTTTAATTTCAACTCGAATCTCAAGAACGCGTGCAGGTATCTGCACGCGTTCTTGAGATAAAGGGTCTTGACAAACAGACAGACGGTCGGACAGACAACAAAGTGATCCTATAAGGGTTCCGTTTACTCCGTTTGAAGTACGGAACCCTAAAAACGTGATTTTTTTAAACCAACTAAGTAGTAGTGATGGGTTGAATATAGGTTTTGCCAAATCTTTGACTAGATAATATTTTGTTGAATTTTTGTATGCAGACCGGAAACGTTATTAGTTATACGAAGTTTATTTAACTGTCGTATTGTTGTATTCACCTTGTATATTCTGGTTTATTTCTATAGGGAAAAAAACATCTGTAAAATCTTTTCTCGTAATATTTCGTATCGCGTAACGGACCACGAATGGCTAGGATGCAATAAATGAAGAACCATTGCCACTTTCGTGTCGACACGATAATAGCTCATAGTGAAGTGAACAGTGAGCTAAATTGGTAGCGGTGTTGCCCAGAGGATATGTACCTAAGTATGGCAGTCCTCACAAAATAAAAGTGCGCTGTTGAATTTTCAACTTTCGGCGCTGAGCCCCGAGCGTTAAAAATCTAACAGTGCAGTTTTATTTATCCCTACTTCCCTACTATACTATGTAATATTATAAATTAATTATAAATGTATATTATATTATATATTTTAAATATAATATTACAAATGCGAAAGTAACTTTGTCTGTTTGTATGCTACGCTTTCACACCTCAACCGATTGTCATGAAATTTGGCAGAAGTATAGCCTGGGATATGGAGAAGGACATATACTACTTTTTTACGCGATAACTGACACCCACGCGGACGGAGCCGCGGGATAAATCTAGTGCATACATAGTGTAATGTGTGTGTGTCGTATCGTGTAGTGATGGTGAACAAGTGGCAGTATTATCGCAGCCTAGAGTATCGTCTGTTGGGGCGTCTCTTTGAATGTTCTCCAGTACAACAATAAAAAGACAGTAAAGCAAAATGACCAAATAACGTGACCTTGACATTCGTAGTTACGATTCCAGTCATCATCTTCATCATCTGCCTAGCCTTTTCCCAGCTGAGGTCGGCTTCTAGTCTTACCAAAATTTTACACACATGAAGCAACTGCCTATCTGACCTCCACAACCCAGTATACTGGGTAATACGATTCCCTTTAGTGTCGACACAAAACTGTGACCTCTGTCTTCATACAGCCTCAATGACCTTCAACGATCACCTCATCTTGTTTTTCTCCAATGCAGTACAAAAAAATCCAGTTCTTTACCGGATAATCCTTGACCTTGATTGGCAGTGGTCAATAACTTGGCACAGATCCATCAGTATACAAGCCTCTTGTTAGGCTAACGATGGATGGCCAATGCCAATGTGGTGCTTAGACGTTGAAATTACTCTGTGTGGAGACGTTTTGTCTGTCAAGTATGAAAAAATCTGGCATTAGTTCATTTGTCGCTTTATGTTGAAAACAAACCATCTACGGGGTGTAAAATGAAACTCAAAGCATTTATTTCAAATAAACCAATTACAGGCACTTTTGAATTGTCAAGGTCGATGAGTTAGAAAGATGAAGCTATTTGCCCATTCCAGAGCGTAGGTACCTATGGAGAAGAACAGTCTTTTAAAGTCATGGTATTGTTACAAAAAGTTGGTTGCATCGTTATGTTGAAATTATCAATGTGAGAACGTTGTAAAAAGACGTGCACATTAAAGCGTCCGTAATTAAAACAAAAACAAAATAAACAATTCAGAAGTTAAAATAAGCCGTAGGAGCTAAGAGATGACCAGTCCCTACTGGCGGCGCCCATTCACGAACATACCCTTTGGATCAGCACCATTCAGCTCAACCATTTTGAAGGGAACTTAATGATCCAATACAGACGCCACCACCAGCGAGACATTTGAGTGAGCATGACATACTCTCAGTTGCCAGGGAGGGCACATTCAAGTCAATGAAAGACGTACCCTGTAAATGGTAGTTTTTAGTAGGAACATAGTGCTCACACATTTGCTATAATAATCGTTTATTTATAATAATCGTTTATTTATAAAAGGGGACACATTTTCATTTACAGAGTATCTTAACAATTTAAAATAGGGCACAGATGCTTATTGCCTGAACTAGGTTGAACCTGTGCTTCAGGCTAGGAAGTGCTTAAATACTTAAAGTAATAAATTAACAATGTGTATAATGTAATAACTAAATTAAAATTAGGAAAAAAAGGTAAAATAAAAATAGCATGTTAGTCGTTCTATTTGCAGACAACAAGTAGATCTTCTGTCTGTGCATAAGCGATGGTTAGTAAATATGTAGTAATAATTTTCTTACAACTAAAGTAATTCAATTTATAGATACTTAGTTTTCTATTTAGCCTATTGTACAGAAATGGGCCTAAGAATGTAAAAAACCTTTCTACAAAGACATGTTTCGAGGTTGTATTAGATGTGCATACTATATCATTCCGTCTTTTGTTAGTATTGTCAGCAGTGTACGTAAGTATGGTGTGCTGTTTTAATACTAAGTGCAAAATGAAAATTTGGCGAACAGTCATCACGTTGCAGGAATTATATAGCAGATCTGTGGGAAAGAAAAAGGGATGGAAGTTTGCTACCTTTAAAATTGCTCTCTGAGCTCTTTCAAGAGGAAGCAGATTAGTTTTTGGTGCGCCACCCCATGATGTGATGCAGTATTGAATTATTGATTGACATAGGGCTAAATAAACTTGTTTGATTGTTTGAAAATTAAATGCAATTATACAATACTAGAAGTTTGAATTTATACAATGCAAAGATATTTAGCTTTTACAGGCTTCAGCAGCTCCAACAATGTTTTCAAATGTTATAATTTCAAATGACGCTGAATGAAGCTGAGAGTTAACTATATTCTTCCCATCATTGCGATATTTTTTCTGTCTAGCAACCCTCTGTTTATGGAGATATTAAAGGTAAAATGTCCAAATTTGGTATAAGTTAACAATTTTTAAATAGATGTATATGTTTGTATGCATGTGAGTTGGGTATCTGTGTAGGTGTGGATGTCTTACATTTGAATGCTTGTGTGTTTGTTTGTGTGTCATGTGTGTAGTAATTTAACTTTAAATACCCCCACGACCCCTGTGCCGTTGCATGCTCTCATAGGGCCAAAATTTCCTTAGTTCATAACAAAGTATATTTCAAGATTCCCAGTAATTATTTTTACAGTCACTATCACTATCACTACATATATAACAAAATCCCTCGCTGTGTCTGTCTGTCTGTCCGCAATAAACTCAAAAACGGCTTAACCGATTTTCATGCAGTTTGCACCAATAGACAGAGTGATTCACGAGGAGGTTTTGTGTGAATTGACTATCGAGGGCGAAGCCGTTGGCAAACGCAAGTGTTGCATAATTCGATGTACAGACTGCGTAGATGATAGCTTTGTAATCTATCTTTTAACACCCTTCATTTCCCGCACTGTGGTTAACATCGTTTCTGTCTGTAACCCTAAACTGTCTTTGAAATATAACCGTATCCTCTGAAGGGTAAGCAGGTTCCTACAGTACGTGCCATAAATTCATCGTTACAAGTCCCATGTAATAAGACCTCCTTGTGGTACATTTTACCCAAAAAATCGTGGGTACATTGCGTATTATAAAGATAAGTGGATACTGGGTCACTGGTGTGATCAATATTTATAAACAAAACGCACATCAAAGAAATAGGGGAATAATAACGTGATTGCTTGAATAAACTACACGATTTAGATATTCACAAACGAATTTCTACCATTCATCGAATTCATTCTCAATGACAACCGAACTATTTGTGTGATGTTAAATTGATTTCCATATTTCGCGCCAATCGCACTTTGAATAATTGATAAATTAATGATTAAATTTCACTGTACTATCAGTGAATTGTATTTAATTCCCTTTTGTGAAAAATATTGTTAGTCGCCCCGCCAAGCTCTTGATCCGCTTAACACGGAACTTTTTGCGTTCTGTTTTCCACACTTCTTTGAAGTCCATATTAAAAATGAATTTTATACTGGCTTGGGCTTATCCGATGGGAGAAAAGAATTTAGTGTTTAAAATCAAAAGTCATTTATTCAAACTAGGCTGAGACTGAGAGTCAGCACTTTTTGAACTTCAAAATTGCATATGTCAGACCCCAAAACGCCCGCCCTTCACCACTTCATAGTGCTTTAGTTGGGAAGAAGAAGTAGCTGTCTGTTAAGTTAGAAGAACTTAATTCTATACAATGTACGTAATTAACGTTACGAAACACAAAACAAAAAATTAAAATATTTGCCATATGTCAGCTAGACACAGTAGCACACACCAATATACCAAAAAAAAAACATAAAAAAAAATGTTACATGGTGCAGTGGAGAGTGAACGGTTCGAAAATTCAGTGTCATTTCAGATTGTTATATAAGTGTGAGATTGAATTTCGAATTTCCATTGGTTAATTGAAAGATTATAATTTGAGGTTTATTAAATTATTTCTTTTTTTCGATATTTTGTATGCTGACCTTCTTTTATTAACAAGTTTGAGTAAATCCCTTGTATAAACCAACTCTTATTTATTGACTTGTACATTCCAACTTCCCACTCATAATATAATATGGACGGTTCCCCGGCTATTTTAAATTGTATACCTACATATTTTGAATCCGTGAATTTTTCTGATTCCAAATATGTATATTATATCTCAATTTCGCAAAAAATGTCGCTTAGATAAAATAGCTGGGGAACCGTCGATAGATATATAAAAAAAGCAAAACTCAAACTCTTAGTATGTCGGTTTAAACAAGTTTAATACACGTACTGAATGTGCACGACTGTGTGCTCATTATACGCAAAGATCATACAGCGCGCTACGCGTCCAATATAACAACGCGTTCATCTAAACTTCCTAGGCAATTTAAATGAAATTTTGTAAAAAGCTTGTTAGTTCAGAACAGTGATAGCTCAGTGGTTTACGAATTGTAGGTCGTTAGGTTCGAACTCTTAGCTAGGCGCTTTCTTTTGAGTAAATTATTTCATCACAACCGATCTCAAAACGGTAAAGGAAAACACCGCGACAAAATTAGCATGTTCTAGAACCAAAAATTCGAAAACATTTGACATCTACCAATCCACATTGGGCCCGCGTGGTTCGGATTGCGGCCCACTCTCTCTCACAGAGAGGAGGCCTGTATCCCAGCAGTGGGAACATTATTGGCTGATTATGCTATGATAGGCTTCATTACCTATGAGTAAAAAAGTCGTAATGTCATTTAAATCCAGCAAAACGTTACCGCCGTACTTTATGGCCGCACAGGTTGACTTTATCTGAAATCTAAATTCGAAGTAGGTAGGTTAGGCCGAAAATCAACTTGAATTATTTATTCTCCAGTATACAGCCATGTTATCAGCATCACAAAATAATATATCACTGTCTTCCACACCCACGGGACGTGTTACCCGATTGCTTCCTCATTACAGAGTAATGAGTTTTCACAGTACCATCTTGCAGTGTTACAGGATACTTTAATATTAATACAGCCTTTATTGTGTAGTCTGTGGGTACAGTTCCGTAATTACCCCCGAATCAAGTACAGGAAATCCCAAATGACTTGATTGGGAATCTTCTATAAATATACATACAAATAAGAATACTTCCTTAGTTTTGACTTAGTGACAATTTTTGTAATAAATAAAAGAAATTGTCACAAAATCAAAACTGTACATTGAATATTTTTGAGAACAATGAATAGGGTATTACACTTATTTTTGAAAAGTGTCTTAATTCGATTCTAGAGTGCTAATAAACCACTAAAAAAGCACAACATTTTTATTTAATCGATTAGTGCCACAAAAATGCATTTAAATTTTACATTTTCAACTTTCGCGCGTAATTTGACGAAAACGCTGGACGCAGTGGACGCAATATTGCCCTGTGGGTGTGACGTCAGTTTGCTATTAAACAAATGCGCTGATATTTTAATAGACAATTGATTATAATTAAAAAAAATTAAGTTACTTTTCTACTTATCGTTGGTTTGCTGTTCGTGAATGCAAAATATTATTTAAATAAAAATTACTTTGGTTACGAAAATAATAAAAGTACAAAGTTGCTCAGTTGACATGCCGTATGACGTAATAATTTAATAACATGGCGGCTACTATTTCATGATGTTCAAAAACAGATTAAAAAAACTGAAATCTTTAAATTGTATTTTAAAATTTATTTTGTTGTTTCATGAACTAAAATTAACATTTTCCGACTGAATTTTGTCTAAGCTATCTCAATAATATATTTTTAGATATTTTCTCATGTACAGTCAAATACCCTATTGCCACGAGATGTGGAAACGAGTCTGATGCCGAAAAATAGTACGTCTGTCTATTTGTATGTTCCGAATTGGCGCCAAAACGCCTGAACGAATTTGCATGAAATTTTGCCACACAGATAGTCTATAACCTTGACATACTTTGAATCCAGATGCTACGTTCCCTTGGGATATATTCTGACATCCACGTGGGTGAAACCTCGGGCAAAAGGTAGTTATAAATATAAGGCTTGAATCACATTATTGCGATGTTCAAGTCAATTCTCGGGCCAAGTTAGTGCGATTAAATATTCATGACGTTTATATTAATTTACATTTTAGGATGAAAGTAAACATGAGACAGTGATTATGGATGACTCAATTTGGTATAAGGAAATACAATATTTAACACAACTAACTATTTACATAAGGTACTAAATTAAATGAATAACTGTTAGACAAACAAATACAAAAAACAAAGGGATACTCAGGCTTTTTTGGAAATACTCGTCCGCATTGCTGTCATTCGAAAACGTGCCCAGAAGATTGGCAGGATTGCCACGTTGAATAGCAAAGCTTATTTGTTTACAAAAGAACAACCCAGCCCTTTGTTAACGTGGATTGTAGACCTGGGGCCCAATTCTGTAAAATTCCCCGCGGATTCTTACCACGTTCAAACCTCGTCAATTTCATGGCTTATACAAACCATTATCAGCAAGGAATCGAAATGTCGTATTCTATATGGTCTAAGACAGATTGTCTATGTCACATTATGAAATCATGGGTGCGTATTGAAGTTTAATTCGACAGTATATGATCCTAATACTTGTAATGGCAAAATACTCCATTTTGAACATCAATAACTTTTTTATCATATCGTTTTTTATTATTTGATGTAACACAAAAAATAACATGACAAATTGACAATTACTATTTTGACAGCAGTGTTAAAATGTATTGAGATTATTGCTTTTGAACGTCTCTTGTGTCTGTGACGTACGTGCTTCTTGCTGTCCGAGTGTGTTTACATGTTTACAGTTTATTTGTTTTGAGAGTTCCTGTATATTTTTAAATAATATGTTACCATATTGTGATTGAACGAGATGATACGATTATTACGTTCGAGTATTAATTAACATTTAATTATTATTATAAAAAAAGAATTAGTTGGAGTTTCATATCAAAATTGTTTATTTGTATTTATATTTATTTCAGTGCGAAAATAGTACCTATGTTATTGTCCAATCTCGGGCTGTTAGGTGTAGTAGGCTGTAGATTCAAGTAGGTTTCGCTCTTTGTTGCTGCATATTTTCTATTAAATATGGAAAACGTTTAGGAAAGTGAACAAAACCATGAGATAGTACCTATTAGTTTTTTTTTTTTTTTTTTTTTGTGAGTGAGAAATCATCAAATGACCCCTCCCGCTCTGGTTGGAGCAGGAGGGCGTGTCAGACTTCCACTGACCAAAACCCACCCATGTTCCCTCAGCTGCCCGTATGCCAGGGGCCGCGGTATCTCTTTCGAACAGCCCGCACCCCTAGCAGGCATCGGCCCTTGCGGGCCCCACCAGCTGCTGCTGACGTCCTCCTGCGACGGGTCATTACAGTGGCCCCGCCGCCAACCACTTTTCGACCGCAGGGGATAGGGAGAGCGGCCAACGCTATACCGACACTCCTCTTCCCCTGCGGCCCCACCGCGTCCGCCATCAAACGGTGGCGGCCCCGTCCAGGCTACGGAAGGGAAGAGCGCTACTCAGAAGTGGTCACCTTGACCACGGTTACTGAGCCCCCCGCAACGACAATGCGGGAACCCCACTGGGGGGGCTAGTACCTATTAGTGTGGTACATATATCAAGCATGTTTAATAATAGTGTATATATACATAAAGCTACAATGTCTCTTGTGTATGTATATACCTACGAAAAACAATAGTTTACGATCTTCAATATACGATTTGCTGAATTTTACACGAACTTCAACGACTCCGTACGGTTCTCAAGTGTGGAATTTTGATAGTTCAAACCACGCTAACTTCGCGTTCATTTCGCTCGGTTTCGTTCATTGTGTCATAGAGAATACGAAAATAGCAGAATCGTGTGTGATCTAAGGAATTGATGTGGTTTCGATGTTAGGAATCGTTGAATGGTCATAGTGAATTAGGGTCCAGTCGGCGACAAATTTCCTTAAAAAAGATACGCATACTCGGGCCCTATGACCCGAGCGTTTCGACCCCAAACAGCTCAAAAGTGTAGTTACCTCCCATAGAGTTACAGTATTTTTGCCGCTCGAGGGTCTCAGCAGCTGCAGCAACGGCAACAGCATATCCCGCCGTACCCTTGGAATGGCATATAATATAATATATTACTTACTATTCGCAAACATCCCGTCATTTCTTCGAGTGGTTTATGCGACTTGATAAACCATCGAAATCTGGTTTATCATAAATATAAATTTAATACAAAATAATGTGTTTATACACGTAAAGCTTCTAAAATCAGATGAGTAGTTTAAAAGAGTATCGCGGTCACACAGACGGACACGCAAAAAGAGTGCCTAATACGTTAAGCAAAAACTTTGTACCCCTTTTTGACGAAAATTACGTAGACGGAGGAGTATTTTGACACATTTAAAGTTTACATAGTGAAGGAGTGCAGACTGGTAATATTTTTATTGAGTTTCACTTGTAATTAACTATGATCGAATTTCGACCTGTTGGCGACCACTGGTAAGTATAGATATTTATTTATTTATTAGGTTCACCAACAATTGATGTGTAATGAATTGTTGGTATTATGCTAAAGATAATATTGTACAAAATAAACTAAACCAAAGTAACTGAACTAGGTTAAAAATGCTAAATACTTGAAACTTGGAAGACATCATACATCACTTAGGATTAAGTTATTATAGCATATTGATGATTAAAACTAATCGGGAAAATACTTATGAAAAGTGGCTTTCAACTTTATAGAAGAAGGTAGGTACACCATATAAATTACAGAGTGTATGAGTGTTAGGGTTGGACCTCATCTGGCAGCACGGAATCGCATTTGTTCCGCCTGTGCTACCACGTGCTGCAGTATGCTGTTGCATGCGAACGCGCGCTGTCGCATTCCGCAGACAAAAAAGGCGATCGCACGCGTCGAGGATGGACGATCAATGATGCGTTAGCATGCTATCGCGCGCTTCAGCGTTCCGGAGTCTCCCTGCCGACCATTGCATTTTGTCCGTGATGCCGATCGCCTCGAGGATTCCGCTGCCTGCTATCGCATTATGCTTTCTGTCTCGGTCTAGCAAATGGCAGTTCTAAGCGACAGAAAGAGAAAGGGCGACGGAAAAAGGCGATTCCGTGCTGCCAGATGAGGTCCAACCCTAAACGTCCTCGGACTCAAATTATTTTGTGAAGTGATGGGAAGCATCTCAAATATCGGAGGTTCTGTTCTTTTACCGCTGGACAAGCTTTTCTGAAACCACTACACAGCACATCAAGCGTGGGCCTTTTTTTCTAAGAGAAAAACCAATCACAGTTCAGTTCAAGTGGAAAATCGAAACCGAATCGAAACCGGGACTCTAGAAGAGTTAGTGATCCGAAGCAGTGGCTAGCAATAAATAAATGGCTAGCTTTTGCTTAATTTAACTTTGGGGAGCAATGTTTCGTGTGAAGTAATGTATTTACTTTAGTACTGTAGGTAGGTGTCGTGAAGAATGGTGCTAATAACGAATTTACTCTCTTGAAGTAGGTTTTTCCGAAGTAAGTCGTTGGCTAACGAAGTTATATTATGGTCGGTCAAAGATATGGACTTGAAGATACTATACAGGATAAGTTTTTATCCAGTGCGCAAACTGTAACCATGAATTCAGCATATCATTCTAGACCTCCTAACGTAGAAATTTTACGTTGGTTTTACAAAAAAAATCTGCTGTTTCATAGAAAAGTGCAATACCTACGCGGTCAACATGTATGGAACAGCTGATTTTTTTTGTATTACCAACAAAACATTTCTGCGCTGGGGGTCTAGAATGATATGCTAAAGTCATGGTTACATTTTGCGCACTGGATAAAAACTTATCCTGTAGAGAGGCTATCAGAAGAAATGTCAAAGGAAAATATGTAATTCCATGTCAAAGTCAGGCCTCCTACCATAATATAGCAAAATTAAACTTCGGGAAAAAAGGCGAGATGTTATTTTATGAAATTACCAAGTTTGATACGTTAAGGTGAATGCGTTAAGGTAACCCGAAAAAATCAATTGTTTGTAAGTTTTTTGCAATTTTTGTGGTGGGTCTATACAATGACTTAAATTGTTAAGGCTTCTTCAAACAGCCGCGACGCGACAGCGCAACGCGACACATGTAGAACAATTTCTATTAAGTTTTCATAGAAATTGTTCTACGAGTGCCGCGACGCGACCGTCGCGTCGCGCTAGTCTGCACGAGCCTTTATAATTCTGTTAAGCGATATTTTTTACGGCCGCAAATTATATTCTAATCGAAATGCAACCTGAAAAATAGACCAGACCACACCCTAATTGCGTAACTCACCATTAATCATTGTTCACGATAGAACAAAAGAAACACTTGGGTTGCGTATAATCGTTTTAGCTAGATTTTACAACAGATATTAATTTAAAGGTGGCAATTTAACATAGTATTTTCAGGGCTTTGCTAATGTGACGTTGTATAGTAAGAAAGAAAGTATGTATATGGAGGTGTCACTTGAGAGCTACGATCGCATGAGAATCGGCTTCGATGATTGGCTGTTGAATATGACGCTATATTCGGGAATGGTCATTGGTCAACCGATGCGCCGCAGACATGACGTGATTTTGAGCGTTGATGATTGGTCAAGCAATGGCGTAGATATATCTGTTTCATTTTGACAGTTCAACAATATTCATGGCGTTATTTACTTTGTTGAGCAGACACATTTTTAGAACATGTGGAGCAATGGATTAGCAATTTGTTTCAAAACTAAATAGATTATGATTTATCTTGAGTTACGCAAGGTGTAGGACACTGGCCTATACATTGCAAAAACGTAAGAAATTTTTAATTTCGCGGATTTTTCTAGAGCTTCCACCTTAACCACAAAGACTATTATAAAATTACTAGCTTTTTTCATCGGTTTCGCCTGCGCGGAACTTGAAAATTATTCCACGGGAACGTACTACCCGGATAAAAAGTATCCTATGTAGTAATCCAGGTTATAATGTATTTGTGTGCCAAATTTTATCCAAATCCGTTCAGCCGTTGTTACATGATTGAGTAACAAACATTCAAACATTCAAACTTTCACATTTGTAATCCTTACTAATATTATAAACGCGAAACTTTGTATGTATGGATGTTTGTTACATTTTCACGCAAAAACTACTGAAAACATTTGGATGAAATTTGGCACACAGATAGATTATAACCTAGAAGATACTTTTTATCCCGGGCAGTAGTATGTTCCCGTGGGATGATTTCCGACTTCCACGCGGGCGAAGCCGCGGGTGAAAGCTAGTATTATGTATATATAATAGGATAAGTAGAATTATACTCATACCTCCGAAAAACGGCACAAAACGAAACAATCGTAAACTATGCAACTGGGACCGTGGTCCCAGTTTGACAGCGGTTCCAGTCGCTTGAGGACTCTGAGTTCCTTCAGTTTTCAGGAATTACTATTTTATGAAAAAGTCATTCAATGGAATGAAATGATGTTAGAGGGTTGTATTGATAGCTTGGCTGATATAGGGTGGTATTGATGTAAAGCCATATTTATTACAGTCGCGAATCATATTTTGACTAACATACAGCTGGCCTGACCTGCAAATTGTAGTAAACGTAACAACAATGGGATACCCTTGAGCTTGCACCTTAACATTCAAGAATCAACTTTAAAAATTATGATTAATCTTGAAATTATAAAAAATTAAAAATAATTTAAATATTAATTTTTTAAAAATACTCAAAAATCAACCTTCAAAATGATACAAAACAAATAATATTAAATGATACATAACAAACAAAATGATACCTAACCGACAATATAAATCAAATCAAATCAAAATCAAATAAATTTATTTGCCATAAGTGTTGGTACAATTTCGGTCTTAACATAAATAATTATATAGATAAAAAATACTTAATCATAATATTGTGACATGTAAACATTTGGGTTTATACATAAACATAATTAAATTACACTTTTTTAATAGTTATAATTCAATTAAAATTAAAATGGCGTAGCAATGTTATTAAAATTATTAAACACATTAAAAAGAAAAAAAAATATGTCAGAGGGTAGGTTATCATTATCATTATTAATTTTTCAATCTATAATTAAATTTATCGCTCACTGAATAGAAATTCTTTTCTCTTAACCATACTATGAGATGACCTTGCAAATTTAATAGCTGGTAAAATTCTAGTGCTGTCAGGTTATAGCATTAGATATGCGACCACACTCTGCATAGCTATTCTTACTAAACATATAATGCGGTCCTAGGAATTATAGGCAAAACTATTATGTTTCTGTACCTAGTACTTTTTGCAAACACTTCTTGAGCCTTTTTAAATAGCTCCGGGTGCATTTTAACAAACTTAGCGCATTCAAAGATACACAAAAATGATACATAACAAACAATATAAATGCGGTTAAATCAGGACATGACACAATACATTTTTTAACATTTACTGGGTAACAAACAAAGTCATTTTATTATTTTTTTGTGTGCCTACGGGTTCCGGAAAAAAACATGGCAGGAATACAAATATTTTTTTAAATAAGTGATTCCCGTGATCCGCTAAAAGCTGAAAAGGCAAATGGCAAACGCTCGAATAAATAAATGGGCTCTGGGTTTTCGTACACATTTCTCATTTCAATTAGAGGCAAAATATATATACTTACTCAGTATTAAATGTATCCGCCGGGATTAATGAGAAAATCAAATTAATGATATCTGTGTAACAAAATGTCTTGGCAAGCTAGATAAATATATTTATAAGACAGTAGGTCCGTCGAAACGTCTAAAGACGCCTTTACCTTATCGGATAAGTCTTAAAATAATGTCATATAGTATAAACCATTCTCATTTACGATACCAGAATTAAATGTTATTTTAATAATGAAGGCACATGATGTTGATTCAGTGTAAGTTTTGCTTAATGTACAGAAATAGGAGTGGCTAAATGATGATTGATGACAGACGTCACGGTTGGTTCGTGGGTGAACCAAAGTCTTTCGAAAAACTTTGAGTCTTTACGGATAGTCAGAAGCTCATACAGTCTGACAACAAAAAACAAACATAGTACCAAATAAAATAAAGAAAACACTTTATGATGGTGATTACGTAACAGGATTTTTTAAGTATTGTAAAATATTACCAATACACACAAAAATAAAAAAGTGGTTATTAATAGAACAGTTCACCAACAAAGAACTGCAAACTAAATTCAATCATACTATAGCAACAAGAATGGCAGCCCAATCAAAACTAGTAGTACCGAGATACAAGAACTATTACGGAAAACGAACGAATGCATATTTAATACCTACTTTAATTAATGATGTTCCAACAAAAATTCAATCGGAAATAACAAACAGTAATTATAAAATTAAATACACAAAATACTTTGATTCTCTTTGAAAAAGCATCATCCTGTTTAAATTTCATTCAATGTAATTAGCATCGACGGAATGCCTGACCCGCGCTGTTTTCGTTTTTGAACTATTTTAGTTATTACTTACAAACTACCTTACAATGTTTTATTTTAATTTTTATAAACTATGTGTTAACTATTAATTAATAAGATAATGATTATTCTGTAAGTATTAGTTTTAAGATTGCTGATAAGTGTTTCAACATCCGGACAAACCTATTGAGGTTTTTGTTAAAAGAGTAACCGTGGAGTTTCTTGCCGGCTCTTCTCCATAGGAAGCGACAAATTGGAACCGTGCACCTAGCTTCTGACGTTTCATAAGTGCCCTTGCAGGTTTATGTGAAATAAAATATTTTGATTTTGATTTTGATTTTTGATTTTTGATTTTTGATTTTTGATTTTGTGATGTTTCTGTTTATATTTTGCTTTATTAATTAAACATAAAAAAAACTAGACTTGCAAATGAGTATCATATTACTCAGTATCTGGATTGTGGCGGTCAGATAGGAAGTCGCTTCATGTAAAACTACTGTCTGCCTCCGGTTACACTAAAAGCCGAGAGTAGCATAGTTGGAAAAGGCTAGGCAGATTTTTTTTGTTATGAAACAAGATAAGTAGGCTTTTACATTTTAGTAGTGTCATATTGAAAAACGTCTCCAACGCCTTAATAAGAATAGCTTTATCGTAACATCTTAATTATATTACGTGATGAAGTACCAGCTCAAAAAATGATCGATTTGTGCGTAAACAATTATTTGATTGATGGTGTACCAGTATTTTTATCTATACACGCAATTTACTGAAATGAAATGGCGTCCGTTCCTTAATCGACAGAGCCCCTTGACACAACAAAGTAGAATGATCGAATATCAGTAAATAGGCGTATATTCTTTTATGTAGTTCCTCGTTTTTACGTCCCGACCTAACGTAGAGTTTGCTTTAACGCTTTTATACTGCTGAGACATCGTCATTTTTTTGAGTCTGCAAGGCTGCCCATCTATTTGACCTGAAAGAGCCTAAAGTTCAGGATAGGAAAATATTCACTTGTGGCGTCATCTACATCGCCAAGCGTGAACTACGCTGGACACTTGACGTCACGCAAATTTCGAATCACTCTAGCAGAGTTCCGCGCGATTGGCATAGGTATGTACAGAAAGAAACCGGACACCAAACAACAGGCAGTGGCCCACCAGACCCAACAACCGTCCGATCAGAGGTTCCTCCCTTTTCTATGGATGATGTCGTGTAATACACCCTGTTCCTGATATTTTTCTAAACTAACAGAAATTCACTTTATGGACATCATTCTTGGTTCAGTGAACAGGAACACTTCGCTACAATACTCTAGCTAGACTACTACCTCACTCCTCTCCGCTTACACGCTCCATTCAAATGTACAGGCAGCTTAACCGTCTCAACGCCGCAAAAGGGAATTGCCCTAATCCCTACACTTGAGCGAAGGACTGGTGACCGCAGAAGGTACCTATCTACTGAAGTTGTCATAAAAAGGAAGGACTATTAACTTATCCTATGTTCCTTTACTACCTTCATACGAGAAAAATATCCAATTATTTAATTTCACAATCGCAGACAACATCCATGCTTATAATAATGCTAGGTCCTGCCGTCGGCTTTCACCCCCCGTGGATGTTAGCAATTATATCATGGGAACATGCTACCGAGATCTAATCAAAGTAGACTATGTTATTTCTTATAACATCATCTATCTGCCAGTGATAGTCTCATCAAATTCAGTCTAGCCGTTTCGGAGATTAGCCAAAACAAACAGACATACAAAACTGTAAAATGTATTTTTTTGGTATAAGTACTATACTATACCTATATACTTTTATATGTATTTTACTTCCAGTCTAACAGTATGCAGCTGGATACCATTATTTTACATGGAGTGACTGCTTATCTTCCCATTTCTTCCCGTGGGTGTCGTAGAAGGCGACTAAGGGACTTACTAGAGAATGGGCAGCAGCGTTCTCTATGCATTTAACCACCATACTGCGATCGCCAACCCGCCTGCCTTCCAAGCGTGGCGATTATGGCAAATCCCCCCTTTTGGGGTAGGCTTATGACCAGCAGTGGACGTCTTTCGGCTGACATGGTGGACTGCCTATCTGACCTTCACAACGCAGTTACTCGGTAATACTATTATACCCTTTGGTAAGACTGGTTGGCAAACTAACCGTAACGACTTGTAAAAGTCTACAAATGACAGCTTTGCAAGGCACGGAAAGGTATGTATGTAACGATGGTCACCCATCCACGGACCAACAACCTTAGGTTAATCTGATTGATCAACCAGTGCTGCTGTTATCACGTAACCACAAGCCTCACTAGTATATAAAAATAATTTCAAAGAAATATTTCCTCTGGCCAGTATCACAAATCAATTTGAATGTTCTTTTTCCATTTTAGCCGTTCCCTAAAGCCGCATCTGTCCCAAACGTTGGAGGATGAACTCTGAAAAGTTCTGGATGAGTCCGGATAAAGTATAACGTCTGCATGATGGAGGATGTTGCTAAAAGTTTGTAGTATTTTGGGATGTAACCCTTAGATAATGTAGGTTACATAGAAGTGGGTTGTTTTTCACTTGGAATATAAAATTACGGGTTCAATTTACATTTCTACCCAAATCAATTCAGACGCTCTAAGCGTATCGCAAATTCGAACGCGTTTTATTAGAAATCAAAACTATTTGATTGCATTTTGGTGCATTTACAAGCATTATTGGGCCTTTTTTGCTCACCTGTTATTTTTGCCGTGAAAAAATCACGGTTTATTCGCCGTGTGTGGGTACGGTTGTCAGCATTACATGGATAATCTAATCTATGGAAGCTTTTTGACAGAGACGTTTTTTCGACGATGCGATTTATACGACGTACCGTGTATAAAGGGCCGTAGTATGGATAAAGTCCATAGATATAGTCTTAAAACTAAATAATTATTATGTACGAAACATTGATAAAAAATTACAAAAAACCCAAGAAACTACAAAAAACCCAAGAAACACAATCAACATCTCAAATACTTACGCATAAATAGGGCGCAATGTGCGCTGGTGTCAGTGGTATCGCCAGTCATCTTGCAGTCAGTCTTTTTGGACATTGCTTTGTACAAACCACTTTCAATCATGCGTGTAACGTTGAATTTGCAAAAAAAAATGTGTTTTGTCGTAACTATAACCACTGACCTTTTGAGTGTTACTTTTATTCGAGACTGTGCATCTTGGGTTTTTTGTAGATCAACATGGTGCGAAACAATTTAAAACATTCTAATTTACATGAAAAAACTGTTCATTTTTAGCAATAACATCTCTCAATTTGTCTAAGTCAAATATTTGACTTACACCGTCAAATTCTTAAATGTACCTAATCAGCAAATACGAATGGCAAGATAGAAAAGAGATGACAAGACGAACTGAAATCTCGTTACCTCCCTGTGATCTATTTGCAGTCAGTTTGTCCGATGGAAGGTAATCGACCTAATTTTTCGTTTCTAAATCACAAAACGGGATCCCTATTATGTATGACTGTGAATGACAGGTTCGTTAAGGCTATTTTTCAGTCCTAGGGTTGAAATCTTTATTAACAAAATAGGCGATAATTGTTGTCTCTTGTTCTCTCTCTTTGTCTGTTATGATTTGTAAACCCTGTTCTCTGCTTGTAACTAATGCATTTACATACATTGATAATTACAATCACATCAATCATATCCGCGTGATGCCGGACGTAAAGAAGAGCACCATCCCATTTCTTCCCGTGGGTGTCATAAAGGGCAACTAAGGGACTTACTAGAGAATGGGTAGCAGCGTTCTCTAAGCATTTTACCACCATACTGCGATCGCCAACCCGCCTGACAAGCGTGGCGATTATGACAAACCCCCATTTTTTTTAAGGAGGCCTATGTCCAGCAGTGGACGTCTTTCGGCTGAAATGATGATGATGCTGTTGACATTAACAATCTCGTATCGTGTTATAGATCTTCTCATATCCTAAACTCCGTATCTCCTTAGTAAAAAACTCTAGGTACTTCCAAATAGTACATTGTGATTAGGAATCGGATAATCAGATGCATATTTACCTAAAGTAAATTTTTAGTTACGAAATTAAGGAAGTGGCTTCTTAAAATATTTTTTGTACAAAAATCCTGAGATGCCAGCAACACCCGGAAAGCATAACTAGTCAGTTGTATAGTATGGAAGCGACTTCTAAATGATTAGAATTGCATAGCCATTCAGATGCTTATTATTTAAAATTAACCCCGATGGAAATATGTGTACGTATACCAATGTACCTAAGGTGTAAGTCTGTAAAAATGGGGGTGGTGTGTGTTAGTTATTTTTTTTGTATTAAAATTAAGATTTTTTGGTACAAAAAGCGCATTCAATTTTAGCCAACATCTCAACTTTAGGTTGATATGCATCCGAATATCCGATCTCTAATTATGATACAAGTGTGCTAAGTAGTTCATTACACTCCAGGTGTTATTATTCGGCGATAAGGGATCGACGTTTCACACGACGTTTTTCAACAGTTGTATTGTTAATTGCTCTTCTTTCCTACGTAAAGTCGACATTTTTGATAATAATTAACCATACAACGAACACACTTGGCCGAACAGACTACATAATTTTTTTGCGAAGATTGAAAAAAAAAGTAAAGTAAAAACACTAGTGTGGTATTGATTGTAAAGTAAAACACACGAGTGTATATTAAGCCTAAATTAATTACGAACCTAAACGCGTTGACATAAGAGTCACTTTAGAAGAAAGTGTGTTGAAAAATCTTTTATCTTATAAATCCAAAACGTTCTTGACTGGTTTTACTCCAGCAACTAGCTTTAAGCTTTGCCTCTCCAGCACAATAAAAACCAACAGCCAGTAACAACTCCATGGATTATAAATGTCGCATTACCAAAGCCTAAAGAACACGGATGTCGAATCTTTATTATTTCCCGAAAACACTTTCTGATGCCAAAATAGATTAGGACGCCATTTCCAGATAGAGATCGGGTTGTTTTCCGAAGAGAAAATTTAAATAATGACGTGATTTTACTTGAGGAGCGGAAAAGTTACATTAAAATTATGCAGATTGAAGTATATTTCTTTGTGTAACGACCTATTAATGTGTCGGTTTAAATTCTGGATTCTTGGGAAGGTACGAAATAGGATTAACGTAGGTTTTATATCAGGCTGTTTTCCCTGTAAATGACTTACCGCGAGGATGTTCTTTGTGGATTTTATATACCGTTTTGTGTAATAAGGTTAGATTTATTGAATAAATCTGGTTTTAGATCTTCAGATATTCATACGTTTAAGTGTATTGAAATGAATTTGTGAACAGCGATGAGTTTTGGTTTAATCTGAATCAGATTTATATTTCATTTTTGTATGTTAGGTACGCACAGTTGTTATTCAAGTATTTTGACCAAAAGCAAACCATACCACAAGCATTTAGATTAGATGAATTGGTAGTTAGTACCAATACATAAAAAATTAAATCATTGACTCAGAATTTTTGTTCTTTTGATTTGTCCTTTCTTTAAATAGTCGTTTAAAAACTTGCGTTTTTTTTCCTTTCTTTTAATGTAAGACTTTTCTTTTGATTTTACCGTTTAAGGATATCTACATGTGGAATGCAATAAAAGTATTGAGTAAGTTTCAAACGAGTGCAAATTGTTCCTTAAAAATATTAAGTATTTAAGATGTAGATACCGTCTAAAGCCACACATATAAAGGCTCGTGCAGACTAGCGCGAGGCGACGGTCGCGTCGCGACACTCGTAGAACAATTTCTATGAAGACTTCATGGAAATTGTTCTACAAGTGTCACGTCGCACCTGTTTGAAAAAGTCTTAAAGGTTATCGCTTTTCCCTCACTACTTGTTTATTAAGATATTTGTGTAACTGTTTGTTTTCCCGAATTAAATAAATAGATAATACCTAGAGTGGTACAAGGAACATTTGTCTCCAGACTTACCTTGAAAAAATTGTAAATTGCCACATAAATTGTCATCATCATGATTTCAGCTGAAAGACGTCAAATACTGAACATAGGCCTCCTCCAAGCTCTTTGACTGCTTCCATGTTCCCAGCATCCAGCGGATTCCTGCGTTCTACGAGCAATGTCACTTATGTTCGGCAATTCTTCGGGCTATGTCAGTTACCTTGGTTATCCTGCGGATCTCCTCATTTCTGATTCGATCTCGTAGTTCGTCTCTCCATTGCTTTTTAGGTGACTTTTAGCCTTCTAATAAGGCCTATTGTGAGCGACCACGTCTCAGTGCCATAGGTTATCACTTGCAACACGCACTGATTAAAGACTTTCGCCTTGAGACATTGCAGTATTAAGTAGTTGAAAAGTTTTATATGAAAATTATGTTGAAAAAACAAGATGGCGGCATTAATTCCAGCTTTGCCACGCGTCAATATAATACTTAATATGGGTAGTACCTGAAACATAATCGCCGGTTACCTTTAAAAAATATACCAACCATAAAACTACGCTATCGAGTATCAACCTCCTTTAACCTGCTATTATAGTCAGAACACGCAGTAAGGGGTCCGACAGTAAACATCACACTCCGGTTTTATTTGCTGTCATTTCGATGACACAGGTAGCTCGTAGTGAATGTTAAACGCGCTGTTTTATAGAGGTCCCTCTTTTAATATTATTTCCAAAGAATGTAATGGTTGGTTAAGGGATTGATAGTTTTCATCACCTCTGAAAGTTCCGGGTTACTTGTCTGGGATTTTTTTTAATTAACCAGGTGCATGCCTACCCAAACAAAAAAATTTTAAACGTAGTGGGCTGGGCACATTGCTCGCAGAACATCCATCAATGGGTGCCATTTGTTTCTGTAGTGGCAACTGCATACTGAAAGACGCAGTTGGAAGGCCTCCCAACAAGTGGACCGGAGACCTGGTGACGGCCACGGAAATCCGCGAGATGCAAGAAGCAGTAACGTTCGATGTAGTGACGCTTGGGGAAGACCAATGTCCAGCAATGGACGTCTTTTGGCTGAAATTATAATGATGATGATGATTTTGTTTATCCGAATTCCTAATACAAAACCATCCTTAGTAGGTGGCAAAAAATTTAAAATACAGAACCTAAGATACCGACTTTCAATATCAAAGTTATTTTTCACTTTAGTTTGTTTTTGGAAGTCTAGCTAGTGACTGAGGCGACGATGATAATAACCCATTTGTATTGCGTTTAAACACATACGTAGGTACCTACAATACAATTCCAAAGCTTTCACTGGAAATGTAATACGAGAAACAAGGCACTCCAGCTACTAGGCAACACGGACATAGTGCGTCGGCTATAGAGATCTAAACCATTTGAGTAAGTGTAGTGTTTCAATTGTGAATGAATAATAGTAACAGCGCTTTGCTATATATATGTCACCGTAAAATTTTAAACACCGTTAGATTATAATCTATCTCGCGAGATTGTGAACTGTCGAAAGATTGTGAACCGCAACATACTGCTTACAATTTAACGCATTATTTTTCGGTACATTATAATCTATCCAAATGAAACCGTCAAATTGTGAACTGGTATCAAGACGGATAGTACCTTGCATTATTACTAAATAGTCAAGTAACTGCCACTAACTTAGAAGTAGCGCTCGCCGGCTGCTACCGCGGCACCGCTCGCTTCGCTCGCTCGGCTTACGCGCGGTTCGTCGCAATTCTAACCTAACCTAACCTATTCGGTCGGTAAGCAGTATAGCGCAGTTCTCAATTTATCGACAGTTTATACTTCGCGAGATAGATTATAAATTAACGGTGTTCAATAAAATGAAAATATTTTATTTCACATAAACCTGCAAGGGCACTTATGAAACGTCAGAAGCTAGGTGTACTGTTCCAATTTGTCGCTTCCCATGGAGAAGAGCCGGCAAGAAACTCCACGGTTACTCTTTTTAAAATAATTTCCTTTTACAATAAACATTGTCCTCCCATACCTATTATCACTGCAATTTGGAAACCCAAATTGCAGTGATAATAGGTATGGGAGGACAGTGCAGGCCTGTCAATAAGTACCAGGTACTTAGAGGAATGAAATAAAAAAATAGAAAATCGTCTATAAATCTATAGTCTGTAAGGCCTACAACGTTTTCTCATTCACAATATGTAAAAGAATCTGTATAAGTAAAATCGACCTATTTAAACCATATTTCTATAGACAAGATTTCTATATTTATAAATAGTCGATATTCGAAGTAATGTGTTACGTTAAATAATGACGAGAATATGTCAGAAATTGTAAAAAATAAAAATAATAAAAATTTACATTGTAATAAGCTTGTACTTATATCAACAATGTAATCCTGCAGGTATTTTTATTATTCATTTTAATTAAGGCCAATCCCTGTTTAACGTTGAATGATGAAAACAATGATTTTAAAGCATGAGAAAAGCAGTCATGTTATTAAATCCGTAACGGCAAATTATTCATTAAGTCATGAAAAATTATACGATTCCCTGAAATACCTGCTATTTGTTCTACAAAAGCTTTAACACCTGAATATAGATGCATCTTCAGCATGTGAGGTTTAGTATTTTCTTATAGATTTATTATTTTAGGAACTGAGATTCCAGTATTTTTAAGAACGGACGCATTCATATCCTAGTGTGAATCTATAAAAAAATCCTCTAAATTCACCAATTTTTTGACAAGTTTTTGACATTTACTATCGCTAAGATGAGACTGTGGCTAGATTTTGTAGGTTTTTAGATACGAGATTTTTGACCTTTTGATTCATAACACCCACCATGGTGCGGCAAATAATAAAAAAAACTTTTTTCCAGATCAAAAGTCATTTAAAAAAAATCAAAAGTAATTTATTCAAACTAGGCTGAGATAAATTCATGATTAAATTTCACTGTATACTATCAGATTAAACCTTGAGTGAATTATATTTAATTCCCTTTTGTGAAAAATATTGTCATTCGTCCCGCCAAGCTCCTGATCCGCTTAACACGGAACTTTTTGCGTTCTGTTTTCCAAACTTCTTTGAAGTCCTTATTAAAAATGAATTTTATACTGGCTTGGGCTTATCCGATGGGAGAAAAGAATTTCGTGTTTAAAATCAAAATCAAAAGTCATTTATTCAAAATAGGCTGAGAGTCAGCACTTTTTGAACGTCAAAATTACATAAGACAGTCCCCCAAAACGCCCGCCCTTCACCACTTTCTAGTGCTTTAGCTGGGAAGAATAAGTGGCGCAACAAACTCCCCAGCAGCACAGCTGTCTGTTAAGTTGGAAGAACTTGGTTCTATACAATAATAGCATATAATTAACATTCAACAATAAATGAAAATTTAACTAATAAAAAAATGGTTTATGCAGTCATGTAAAATAAACAATGATATGAAGTAATAGCCTTCCCACACGAAATAAAATGATGTTAGGCTTTTAGTTATGTGGGGCGATCTCTTGGGTCTACTTAGACATAATTCTTGCGTAGACACGTTTTTTGCGTTCCAACACAGATAAAAAAGTATAGGCATCATAAATGTCCCAAAAAAAGTATTTATACGTAGAGATGTACCTAAAATAATACAAATTACTTACTTATCATTTCAAACAGCTCCTTGTTGTGGTCGTCTTGCTGACCATAGGTTTGTTATTGTTCTTAATAATTACCAATACTTACTTATAAACTAATAATTGCCAGACAGACTTGAATTTTTTTAAATATAATTATATATGCATTTATTAAAAAGCTATTTTTAACATAATAAACAGACACTTCAATTTTATTTATCTGTATAGATTTTTACTATTATTATTGAATATTATCAATATAAAATATATTATTGTTTGGTTTTGGAACGTTTTATCAAGAGTAAAACCACACATTATTAATTAATTCTCCGTGCGAGTGAACTGTGGTGAGACTGCTAACGCCATCTGCCATGCGCCACATGAACTATTAGCTTAGTGAATGTTCGTCCAAGGATGAGAATTTGTATTGGAAACTGCTGAAATTCTTGTTGCTACATGATACTTTTTCACTTGAGTTAACAAACAGCTTTGCGGCTGTTATTATACAGCCGTATGGGTCGATCGATCGGGTTAAGCTACGCTTGCCGCGGTTGATCCATGAATGGGTGACCATGTTGACATACTAAGATCCTTCCGTGCCTCGGAAACGGGACCAACCGATTAACGTGCATTAATCTGTTGGTCCCGCCTGTCATTTGTAGATTTTTGACGGTCGTTACGGGTTGTAAGACCCGCAAGTCTGTCTAACTAATCAAACTGTGCTGTGGAGGTCAGGTAGGCATGCAGTCGCCCCGGTACTCAGCTGCATGCAGTTCCAACGATCTAGTGCTTGGCTGAAAAAAAAATAGTACTTTTGTTTGTATTAAATGGAATAATCACGAAAAACTACTATAAATGAATTGTTGCCAGCCCGCGTGGAATGAACCCTCTTAAAATCTATGGCAACACGATTGACAGCTGTCCCTACTCCCGATATGTTTTTCCCCGTCCAAAAAAGTTAGTTAATTGGCTGTAGGATTCACTAAGAAGTTTCGAACTACTTTCGGACGGGCCCGTATCTTCATTGACGGAGTTAGAGAGTAGGTAGTGTGTTACACAATTAAGGTGCTGTTCCAACATTACACAGACATAAGTACAATTACCTGCTTTCCGTTTACCTGTTTGAGCAGATTAGAAGCCGACCACAAAATAGTTGCTAAATGGCTAGGCGGATGATGAAATAAGTTGATTTTCAGAATGAAATACCTTTCCCAGAACACTGTTTCTTAATACTACCTAGTAGGTACTGCCATTCACAGGTCTTGATGTTTACCCGTACAAACTTTATGACGTAACATTTGTTAACGTACCCCCTTTATTCATTAACGTTGCTTAAAGGGAAGTAAAGATTGGCGACTGTTTAACTAAACATTTTTGACGTTTAACCGTCTCTTAACTTTTAGCAATTTTTATAAATAAACCCCATATTGACTCAAATGTGAACCTATATAAGGCTAACAGTTTCAAACAATTTTTAGCATATCCAACAAAATAGTGGTCCATGTGTGTTGGGTTACTCCTTAGTTGGCTAGGCAACAAATATAACGGTATAAAATAAATACAAATTCTGTATAATTTCGATATTATAAAAATAGGAAAGTTTTCCAGAAAATACTAAGTCGGATACTTAGTATTTTCTGGAAGACTTTCCTATTTTTATAATATCGAATTTCTGAGCAAACTAAACAAGGTTATTATTTTATAAGTATACAAGTTACAAAAAATTGGTAAGTTTATCGTTTTAAAGTTTGTATAACGAAAAAGAAAATTCTGCTTGAGGAAAGTTGCCAGACAAAAACACCCACTATTTCTCCCTCACTCTCCTGCTTTTCCAAATTTAACTTTATTTAGAAATTAGCAGTGTGTTCGTATCTATACAATATGTAACAAAAACCCTGTTGTTCCTTTTAGGGACATATACACTTACCCACAAGCACAACATTTACGAAGTTATAATTTAAAAAATAAGGATTGGCTAGTCGAGAGTTCAACATCAAAAAACTATTAAAATCGACATATTCAAAAAAAATGTTAACAGTATCTGATTTTACAAGTATCCTTATTTCGCACAATAGACTACGAGCTTGGCGGCTTTCTTTGATCTAATCAAAATCAGTTAAACATTACAAATATTCACAATTAAATATTTATTTTAATTATTTTTGTTAAACAGTTTTTATAAATGACTTGCTTTATTACGTATGTATACCGATTTTGAAAACGTGGGTAGAAGGAACAACAGGGTTTTTGTTACATATTGTATAACAGTTATGTAAAACATGTGAGGTAGCTGTCATTAATGTCAACTGTCAGCTCAGGCTCAGTGCGAATAGCGGGAAACAATTGAAAGTAAAGCGATGACTACACGAGAGGCTTGGGCAGGAGGAAAGCCTCTATATCAATACATAACATCACGCCTGTTTTCCCAGAAGAGTTAGGCAGAGGTGTACCTATACAGTACACTCACATTTCGCCAAGTCAAATAACTGGGGAAATTATAAGTCCGATGTAATAAAGGACAAATCCACACACTGGGCTGCTATTGAGAAATTTCAGAGACCTTATAATACTTGTTCGAGTCGGGAATCGACCCCAAGACCTCACGCTCTGCAGTATCGCTTACCTCCACTAGACCAACAAGGCAGTTAGTGCAGTGATAAGCTTAAATATCAGCAGTATCATTACAATGATATTTCTCATTGTTTGTCTCATTTGTTTTAAGTAAATTCGTTTATTTATGTATATTTATTTATGCTTATATTTATATATACATAGGCATATAATTATGTATATATATTTTATTGCACCTACCACTGTTTGTCTCTACATCACCCAAAGGTCGACTTGTAGAAAATGCCTATGGCATTAAGTCCACCTCTGTACATGTTTGTGCTTAAAGTATAAAAAAAAAATAAAAAAAATAAGGGATCAACTGGATTGATTGATTGACTTGACAAGCAATTTCTTCTTCAATTTTAGCAATAAAAACTATTTTTCAAATACATAACATACGATATAACTTTGCCTTTGACACATCAACTATCCAAAATATCTTACCTTGTAGTCGTAATAAACTTTATCAATAATGTAAATAATATCTCCAATGTACAATTACATACTTCGAAAATTGAACATTTGTTCAGCCACAGGCATGCCAAGTATACGAAAGTGCGGGTAGATGGAAATTTACAAGGCGTTGTTAATGTCCTAAACTTTAGTTTCTCTTTGTCTTGGGCTTTGATACATCAAGACCGAGTGAAATGCTTTTCTAAAGTGAGGTACGTTTAATACGTACCTACCTACTTCATGTGTGTCGAAAATGGAGAAGGTTTTTGGTGATAAGGTATAGCTATACAACGTGTAACGGAAAGGGTATATACATACCAAGGGCACAGCTTCTTTGGATGATATCAAACAATATTTATACTGTTAAAGATTATATTGAGGACACAAAAGCTTGGGATTGACTTGCTCCAATTTTTACATACTAAATGTTGTTTTTTTTTTTTGCCAACTTATACTCTGACATTTGATAATTATTATATACACTTTGACATGAATATTTACTTTAGGAGTATAATATTATTTTTGTTTTAATTATTGTGAATGTGAGGACTATTTGGGTCATATTTTGTTTGTTTTTGTGTTTTCTGTTTTGTGTTTCATCTCTTTCTCAGCTAGTTTTAATATTAATCTGGCAGTTTGAGTATTTTATGCGGCCTACCCAAATGTCCTGTCTTTGGTATTGTTCGTCAAATCGTTGAGCTCCTCAAGTTCTGAGTTGAGCTGCATGATTACTGACAAATGCGTGCACTGAATGGACAAGTCCACTCAATCTGTGTGGTTCTTTCTTCAAAAGACCATTTCAGACACCGATCCACATGGTCTTCACATGATCTGACCAAGATTATGTCTGGACTTTAAAAGAGACTGTGACCTCTGAGTTTGTTTCGGCCTTTCTTCTCAGAGTAGTCAGATAGGAAACGCCGACCTCATCTAGTTTAAAAAAATATGATTGACGTGTAAAAGTGTTTGTACAAACCTACTTACAGAAAATCATTTATCATTTATCATTATCATGATATTGGAAGGATTTTTTAATCCTATCTCTGCATGTTCGGAAGTTATGAGAATTTTTAATACATTGATATCAGAACAAATTGAAACAAACACATCACTCGAAAGAGCTTTACCGTGATATTGGCAAGTAAGGTGGAAAGTTATTCACCTGTAGTGCAGTGACACGTTTGTTATGATTTGAATTTAAGAAACATATGAAAACGAAAATTTGGTATCAATTCTTAGAGTATTTTATTTTGAGCTGAAACTATGTATAGTGATTCTATACCAGTTGTTATCTTTAGTGCACCTGTATACGCAGCAGCGACCGCGACTTACGAGTTATACTTACGAGTTATACTTACGAGTTATAGTTCGTAGGTCCCAGGCGCATTACTTTACATAAATTATTTCCTAACCGCTGCTCTCAAAACGATGAAGGAAAACATCATGAGGAAATGGCATGTCCTAGAACCAAAAAATTGCAAGACATGTGACATCTACCTACCCGCAGTGCGCCCGATGGGGCATAATGACCCACTCCCTCTCGAGAATGGGCCGCAGCGTTCCCTATGCATTTGACCACCATACTGCGATCGCCAACCCGCCAGCCAAGCGTAGCGTAGCGATTACGACAAATCCCCCCTTTTGGGGGAGGCTTATGTCCAGTAGTGGACGTCTTTTGGCTGTTATGATGATAGCTATACTTATCTACCGTTTTGTTGATAACCTACAGATTTTTTGATAAAATGATAGGAAAAAAGAGAGTGTTTCAAACTATTTAATTATAAAATAGATGTATAGAGTTGCTGTTTTGGGATTTCGAATTTGGTAATCAAAAAAGAATCTAAATACTTACGTAATATTTAAAGCGACTTTACAAACAAAGAACTTAATACAGTGTAATTTGGATCTACTTAGCTGTTCTTTTTATTACCCAGAATTAAACAAGGAGCGTGTAAAATTTACACAACAAAAGATTTTGTTTTCCAAATATTTTGGATGTGAAAACTTTTTTAGGCGCGCTGGGCATTTTTTGAGATAGATGGATAGATGGAAAATAATTGAACTCGCAAACACTGCTCGAGATTGCATAGGTAGCCGTTACCTCCTTCTGCGAATCAGTAATGCTCGCAAAGAGGGAGACGGCGCACGTGAGGGAGAGGCAGTATATGCGCCCTCACCGCCCTAGTAGCCGCAGGAGACACCCTGGGCGTCGGGAATCCCAGGCTGATTCCTGGCCACCGTAGAGGCGGCCTTGCAGATGGCGAGTAATGGGTAGCTCGCTGTCCGGTAAGGACCAAGCCCGGGTCGACGGCACGTTGTGTTCCACGCGCGCCTCAAAGATATGTCAGTATCAACTGATTGGGTCCGCAAGTGGCCCCTGGCACACAGGCAACTGAAGGAACATGGAAAGTCAGTAAAAGTCTGACACGCCCTCCTGCTCCACCCAGAGTGGGAGAAGTTATTTGACGACCTTTACCGTTACCGACACCTCTGTGTACCGGAATTTAAAGTGAAAACTTCTTAAGGAACGTTGGGTATTTATTGAGATGGGAAAAATAATTTGAACTTGCGACGCTGTTAAAAAATACACACGTAATTGTTCAAGGTTTTCGTTCTGTCAGTATTCCCGGAGTGTCACTGTTTTTTTATTCAAATAACTAAACATTTCACGAACAATGTCCTTTAATGTGAATTTCGGCCATACTTTATCAACTTCAGAGAAGATGCTCAATTTATAATCTTGATTTAATTTACTCCCATCAACCGTAACGAAGACAGGTTGTCAATACCGCACAGTCCTCAGTAATGAGTTTATCTCGCTAAGAATGGGTTAGCCAGAATATTGTGGAAGGCTCGTGTATTGACCCAAAAATATAAAGTGATTCATCTCCACTTTCCTAAAAGCAAACACTACGCTATTCTGAATTGATTCTAACAAAAACTTTACTGAATCCAGCAAAGTTTGCGTTACTCTAGACAAAAATAAAAACGCTAAGTATATTTGTTTAGATATACTTTCGTCGAACTCAAAATTTGGGTCGCGACAAAAGCGTGTTCTTTATTGTGTTGAATTCGGTCAGACAATATGTGCCTTATCTTATAAGACTTATGAGACAATCGATCTGAGTTTCGGTAACGGCCCTATCTTATAGATATCCAAGAAATGTGATCATACTTCGTCATTTGTTTTTTGAACGCGAGCTGAAAGAGCAGGGCGATATCTCGTGACGTCAGGATGTGTTTGACGATTTATTGAGCTGGCTCAAGCGGCTTTGTTTTGTGGTATTACGGGGCTTTGTTCCTGTTGGCATACATTTGATGTTCTTTTTTTAATAATTTACTCACTTGTATTAAGTTTTGTACAAACTTTTATAAATTGTGACTTTTGCTATGATAAAATAGCATTTATCAAAATGCGGCTTAAAAACATGACTTTGCCGAAATCTATAGATTTTCTTTTTATTCAGCCATCACAGACATTTTTTGTTCATAAGTGAATAATGTTGAAAACCATCGACTCGATTATGATAACAAGCAGCAATTCTATCTCACATCTGATTGCCGATGATATATTATTTCAAAATTATGCATATTTTTTGCAGAAAATATTTGAAGTAGGTAGTGGAATTAAAAATCTGTATATAAAGCAGACAAACTGAAACTCAAACACAAAGCGTTTATTTCAATTAAACCATTTACAGGCACTTTTGAAATGTCATGGATTACGTCAGTCAGAAATATGAAGCTAGTTGCCCATTCAAAAGCGTAGTAGGTACCTATGGAGGAGATCAGACAAGAAACTTCATGGACACTCTTTTAAATTATATTGTTACAAAAATATCTACGGACACAATTTTTACACCTAAAAAGTTACGATTTTACTCACGACTTTTTTCTTAATTTTCAGGAGTCACAAGCCTTCGAGACGTCATGCTTCTAGTACAGCCTTCCACAGTCATCAGGGGTGGCACAGCCGCGTTGATCTGTTCCCGTGACATGCAGGGGGCGCCACTGTACTCCGTCAAATGGTACAGGGGCAACCATGAGTTCTACAGGTATACGCCGATGGAGGAACCTGATACTAGGGTATTTGGATTGCCTGGGATCTATGTGGATGTGAGTAAAGATTATTTAAGTTGTATTTCTGTTTTGTAAGTCATCTGGGGTCGTTTTATGTCGTGTTTTAGCCGTCATATTGTACCAGTGCAAGAGAAAGATGGACAACAGCAGGAGCGACTTTAGCATTTCATAATACCTGAAGCTTATAATGTTGCCCAAAATCTGTATTCTCTCCTTAAATTACCTACGTGATCTGTCCAGTCTTTGTTCGGGTTGGCTCACATTCTTACCAGATGCAGCTCAGTACCAGTATTTTATATGACGCGACTGCCAGTCTGACCTGCAAAACCCAGTTATTGGGTAACATGATATCCCTTGGAAAAACTGTTTGTCTAACTTTCGGGTTTTCGACGCCCCGTAACGACTGTCAGAGATTCACGAATTCCAGCCGGGACTAACCGCTTAACGTGCTTTCCGAGTCACGGAAGGGTCTTAGTATGTAAAGATGGTCACTCATCGACGATCCAACCGCGGTAAGCGTAGCTTAACCTGATCGATCGACCCTTGTGGCTGTATTACTTAGCCACAAGCCCCACCTAACCTACGTAGCCGTCTAAAATGTTTGTTATTCTACGTTCCAGTTTTAACTACCAAAAGTGGGTGCAATCTTATCTCAATTCTTTTCTACTCCAATCTACATAATTCTGATACCTCACCCAAGAGCAACATAAAGATAATTAGGGTCTCTCCTTACCTTCCAATATGTTTTTCCTGCTCAGCCATTGGCCCACCCTCACGGACAGATTAAAGAGTCTATTACACGGATGGATAGGACTCGATCACAGAATCTAATTCTTTCAGTCACCTTCAATAAACAAAGAAAACGATCCTTGCTCAGTTGATTGGTTTGGTTCACAAGTTGAATGGTGCACTGTTCATGCAATTTGTTAAATTGATCGACGAGAACCATTTTGTTTTAGAAGGCTTATGTTCATTGTCCAAATCGATTTAGTTGTAGGTACTGTTAAGTTCAGAAGTTCGTATTAGACTAAATATGTACGAACTTGATAGCTAGCGAAACTCCACCTAAGGTGATATACACCGTGACTTTTTAGTCGTCTTACAACGGCAGCCCACTTCATGTATCCAATGACTACTAATTATTTAAAAAAAAAAAGATATTTTTGAACATTTGAATAATTAAACAAATTAAATCTTTGTACCTATTATTTTAATTAGTGGCAACAATTTTTTAATCGCGCCTAGAGGTATTTTATGACGGATACATTGAGTGGACCACCTTTGTAAGACGACTAAAATGTCACGGTGTATATCGATAACTAAACACGAGCGCTAGGGCTTTGTCTCGCATAGGGTCGCAGCATTATGCTGAGCGATGGCCGTTTTGGGTTGGGTGTGACGCATATTTTCCATCAACTAGTTATTTTTTGTGCTTTTATTCTTTATCTGCGTCATATTTGCCGTAAATAAAAATTACTTTCTTTCTTTCTATAAAATTACATAATTTGAGAAGGAGAAAGAAAACATCGTGAAGTATGGCCTAGAACCAAAAATAAGAAGACATGTGACATCTACCAACACGCACTGGGCCCGCGTCGTGGATTACGGCCCAGTCCCACTTAGAAAGAGGAGGCCTGTGTCCCAACAGTAGGAACATTAAATGCTGCTATGTGATTTTTTTTGGGTTCATCGAGTGCTAAGTACTAAGATACTAATTTACTTAAAAACCATCAAACTCTGTCACCTAAATAGAAGATGACTTTCTAACGCGGAGAGCGAAACTGACCACGGCTACAAAGCTAAATAAAAAAAAAAAATCACAAGCGCAGCATAAAAAACATAACTAAAATTGAAACTGGTTACAACGAAGTTCCAAAAAGTTTAATGGCCAATGTACCACAGTTTGGTGAGCAAACGTTCCAAAATTTAAGCAAAGTCGAGCAGTTCCACGTTTGAACACGGTCAGCGAAAAAAGAATACACGAAAAGGCTGCGAGGCGACAAAAATCTAGTACACATATTGTGTACCTGTTTGAAAACATTCCGAATTTCGCTACCGACGTCACTAGTATGGTCTCACTTTGCTAGATTGAATCGATAAAGACTGGATCGGGATTGAAAACGATTTTCGAGGTGCGATCCAGCGTCTGTATAGCGCTGTCTTCGTTTCATTACGGCGGAATGAGGTTTTTCACATCTGTTTTATTGTAGAGGTGTTTAAAGGGAATATCTGTTGGTGGTAGATACTTTAAAATCCATTCCGGATATTTACTGCACGAGTTGCATTGTGTTGGATGTTTTTTATTTCTATCTTGAACCGAAAATCGACGCTTCTAACAGTAATTGTGTCTGCGATCCGGAAAATGTTACAAAGTGATACTTCTTGGTTAATGGACTGAAAATAATTGGATCTTTGCTTGTAAATGGCACAGGACAATTTGATGAGTCCTTCAGTGTTCTAAAGTCGCTGTGTACTGAATTTTTTGTCATTGATGTTTTTATACAGTTGATAAAATCGTGGTTAATTAATGATTTAACCTAATCGATCTACTGATACGGCTTGCCGAGGTCGGCTCGTCGATGGGTGAGCATCTTTACATACCGAATCCTCTCCACGCTTTTCATCGTCGTCGTCGTTACAGGACCGAAGCCCGAAATTCTGATTACCGGTCCTACCAAGGAGTATCGTATAGGTAGCAGACACTGCGTTGTTGAAGTCAGATAGGCAATCGCTCAATGTAAAACACTGGTATTCAGCTGCATCCGGTTAGACTGGAAGCCAACCCCAACATAGTTGTGAAAAGACTGGGCAGATTGATTGTCAGTTAATAATACTCTGAATATTGATGATAATGTTCTAAATTAAATCATCTGTTAGTTGACCAGTAATGTTGTTTCAAGTAGAAACTAAAACATGATAATTAATAAACCTAATTACACGCTGTCATTATACATATTTTCTTAATTATCACTTAGTAACTTTTAAAAAACACTTTTAATGGATCGCAGAAATTATAATCCTATTAACATAAAAGCAAAACATTTTTGACAGGCGGTCAATAAACTCTGACCTCGCTTCTATAAACGAGTTCAAATCAGCTGGAAAATTAAATTATCCTGCCGAAAATGAAAGTGAATTTGTTCCACAGATTTACTCATAGAGTAGAATAACTTAATTTATATATTCATCTTTGTATACATCATGAATAAACAAACTTTCAGTTATCTAGATCACGAAATAAACTAAATTAAAGTTTAGCACTGAAAATGGACCGCTCGATGTCAGTAATACAACGAATTATTAAAAGGGAATCGCCATAGTAATGTAACTGGAAGATAAATGGCAGTTGTAGTTTGTAGGTTGGCGCCCTGAAGAGAGAACAGAACACAGTCAGCCCCAATACCATCTTGCTGACTACCGTTATAAGATAGACTGTGGTGCCATCTACACCGGTACATGTGAACTACGCATCACACTGACGTCATTCAAACTCCTGCATCGCGCAAGCGTAGTTTACCGCGCAAGTAGCATATTTAAAACGTCCAGACGTCAATCAAGCCTTGGCTGGAGGTCTTAATTTATTAATTTATGGAGGCACCTACAGGCAAGCCCGGTTAAGCGGAAGACAACCTCCTAGGGTGACCTCCAAGATGCCATATACATTCTAAACCCCCCCAGCGTAGAAATTTTTCGCCAG
Organism: Polymixis lichenea; assembly: GCA_949091785.1. NCBI lineage: Eukaryota > Metazoa > Arthropoda > Insecta > Lepidoptera > Noctuidae > Polymixis > Polymixis lichenea. The sequence goes on from OX420944.1 coordinate 21,070,683, forward strand.
CTATCCAAAAAAAAATCTGCTGTTTCATAGAAAAGTGTAATACCTATGCGGTCAAAATGTATGGAGCAGCTAATTTTTTTTTGTAAAACCGACGAAAAAATTCGACGCTGGGGTGTTTAGAATGATATGCTGAATTCATGGTTACAGTTTGCGCACTGGATAAAAACTTAACCTGTATAAAAATCAAAATCGAAAGTCATTTATTCAAACTAAGCTCTAGCGTCAGCACTTTTTGAACGTCAAAATTACATAAGACAGTCCCCCAAAACGCCCGCCCTTCACCACTTCCTAGTGCTTTAGCTGAGAAGAAGAAGTGGCGCAACAAACTCCCCAGCAGCACAGCTGTCTGTTATGTTGGAAGAACTTGATTCTATACAGTAAAAGCATATTATTAACATTCAACAATAAATGAAAATGTAATTAATAAAAATTAAAAAAAAAACGGTTTATGCAGTCAAGTAAAATAAACAATGATATGAAGTAATTCATATGACCTGTCAGTAGTTAAGCTAATTCTGGTGAAAGAACACAAACGTTGTCTTGAGTTAATCACAGCGACCAACAATTCTTATTGTTTAAGTAGTCGTTGATAGAATTGTATGCCTTCGAACAAAGATTTGATTTTACTTTCACTTTAAAAGCATTAAAATGTAAATCTAGCCAAGAAGAGGGAAGCTTGTTATAAAAGGTTATACCAAGCCCAGCAAATGAGTTATGAACTTTATGAAGCCGGTGAAAGGGAGCAAGTAGTTTGTCGTTATTTTTAGCATTAATATTATGAATATCACTGTTTTTAATGTATAAGTGTATATTTTGCCTAATATATAAGATGTTAGCGAAGATGAATTGCGATGCCACCGTGAGAATACCAATATCTTTAAAAAATTCACTCAGAGAAACTCTAGCACCTAGTTGGTAAATTACACGAACAGCTCGTTTTTGAAGAGCAAAAATATTTTTAATGTCAGCGGCTTTACCCCACAGCAGAATGCCGAAGGACATAACGCTATGAAAATAACTAAAATAGACTAACCGAGCTGTATCAACGTCAGTGTATTGTCTTACTTTTCTGACGGCATAGGCAGCCGAACTGAGCCTTTCCGCTAGGCTTGATATATGTGATCCCCGCTGAAGTATAATAACAAATACAATCGGCGGGCAGTTGCCCGTCAGACGCAGACACCCTTCTTTGTAAATGTGGTTTAGAAGTTCCATTTTCATTGGTAAATAATTTCATGTCTCATTATATGTAGTTGGTCCCAATATGAGCCAAGAAGAAGAACGTTGTTGTCTCGTTTCTTGATGATAAACTCTTAATAAATTCTTGCAAAATATTGTAGTACTCGCAACTCAAAAATGTCCAGGTAGTCAGTTAATTTTACTAACTTATTTTCCACGGTGCCTTTCAGATGAATAGATCAAACGGCACTCAGGTGCTGCTCCGAAGATTGGACCTGACGTTAGCTGGCAACTTCAGCTGCGAGGTGACTGCAGACTCGCCATCCTTCGCCACGCAGATTGCTACCAAGTTCATTGATGTTATTGGTAAGAATACTTCTATTATTGGTAATATTTAATCTTGGGAGCTAAGTTTGAAGGAAATGTTTCTTTTACATGTATTTATTTAAATAACTTGATAGACTTATAGCTCAAGGAGAGTACATTAGTCTGAAAGCCTCCAAAATTACAGGTTTCTACTTATATAAATGACTTTATTCGACTCAAAATTATAAATGGACAACATGAGATGGAATGTATCTATTTTAGAACCTTCTGGAAGTCTTTAAACAGACCCAGGGTGGCCGGAGCAGGGCAAATCTGTTCAGGTGGCGATTCATTGACGACTCCGTCTTGGAGTGTAATTGTTCTGCCAGCTGCGCGTTACAGGAACTGATGGACACTAGTGATGGCGCGTTACACGATGTCGAATTTTGGGCTGACTCCATTTATATTTCCATCGACATTATAAGAAGAAAAACCATCAGTAGATGAAGATTTTTGATTTCTCTAAGACCTGGCTACTGTTAGTGGCTGACACACATAAAACCTAAAAGTTATGGGGGTTACTCCATAAAAAAAGGGAACAAGAATGTTATGTGAGGTGTTCCTAACAATACGAGCTACAACTTGTAAAAACTCACTTCGAATCTTGATTTTATGCTTCTAAGTAGTACATGACCCCTCCGTGCTTTTGAAAGCATGTGAAGCCGTTGATCACGGCTGTCATTCTTCGGATATTTGGCAGTCGTTACGGGTCGTCAGAAGCCCGAAAGTCTGACAGCCAGTCATAATAAGGGTGTCGTATTAGCCTGTTACTGGGTGGTGGTGGCCAGATCATAAAAAAGACTGGTATTCAGCTGCATCCGGATATACTGGAAGCTGACCCTGATATAGTTGGAAAAAGTCTAGGCAGATGATGACTAGTTTTTGTCCATCATCTCGTAAGTGAACGTTAACCTGGGTACAATGCCTATGTTGCTCAATCAGTTAATGATGGTTAAAGTATTCCGTGTGGTGCCAGACGTGAAAGAATAGCACCATCTTATTTCTTCCCGTGGGTGTCGTAGAAGGCGACTAAGGGACTTACTGGAGAATGGACAGCAGCGTTCTCTATGCATTTTACCACCATACTGCGAACGCCAACCAAGCGCCGCCAAGCGTGGCGATTATGGCAAAACCCCCTTTTGGGGGAGGCCCATGTCCAGCAGTGGACATCTTTTGGCTGAAATGATGATGATGATGATGAAGGGGAATAAAAAATGTAATGAATGTTAATAGACCATTAGAAGAAAATAGAATAGCGTGGAAAAGAGAGGGGGAGGACTTTTACCTGCTGTGGAACAAATTAGGTTAGATAATTTAGATTAGACCAGAAAATTCAAAGATGCAAGGTTTTTTCCTACTCGTACTGCAAAAAAAAAAAAAAACATTACAATGAAGTATCCTATCGACATAGAAAATACGTATGGCTGCAGTGAATGTAGCCACGATGTATCCACTCAATTTATCCCAGTTACCGAGCTAGTTTATGAGGTCGGTAACAGGTGGAGCAATTTGTCGCTATTTCAAAACGACACGCTTTATAGCTTATTATTTATCGAATAGACTGTCGTTGTATTAGGTACTTTGTTTCTGAATTGTGTCGACGGAACGTATTGGTCACATTTATAGGGTACTAGCTTTTACCAGCGGCTTCGCCCGCGTGGAGGTCGGTGTATTATAATAATAATAATACATACACACATTAAACACACATTATACATATAAACCTTCTTCTCGAATCACTCTATCTATTAAAAAAACCCGCATCAAAATCCGTTGCGTAGTTTTAAAGATTTAAGCATACATAGGGAAATAGGGACAGAGAAAGCGACTTTGTTTTATACTATGTAGTGATGATATTTCTTTTTTAATAAATGGCTTATTTATTTTAAAATTTTTTGTTCATCTTATTGACGAGTCGAATGCAATCTAAATAGTGTGATCTAAATCTGTACAGTAGCGTGTTTTTATAATAATTACGTAGGGCCATACCATAAGACAATTATCCATGTGTCTATGGTCATCTATATCTCTGGCTCCATGCTTCTGACCTCCACAACCCAAGCTAACAGAACTGGGTAAAACGATATCCCTTGTTAGGACTGGTTTTCAGACTTTCAGGCGTCCCCCTACCATAATAGGTATGGCCGACTATAACCGACCGAAGATAAAACAAACTTTAACCTAGTTGTTATTTTAATTTTATAACGAAAATTAAAATAACAACTAGGTTAAAGTTTGTTTTATCTTCTACCAAAACTATCCAAGACTGGCTGAGATCAACTTAAATACTTCACTAACTTGACACTTACATAAAACAATTTTAAACAAGTGGCTTTAACAAAATGATAGCTCACTATAACTACCCGCCTATCTCGAATTTTAATTATAACCGTTACATTTTAATAGTCTCGAGTACTTAAACGGACCTTTTGCCGCCTTAACTCAATTTCGGAATCTTAAGTTTATTCGCAGTTTGAATATTATATCCGAATGATGAAATAAAAAACTTTTAATTAGCCGGGAAGCTATCAAAATGGTGTTCTTAAGTGGTCTCTTAACTGGGACAGGAACAGACTATACAGAAGGTTAAGAAAACTTTGTTATGGTGTGGACCTTGGTTAAGTGGAAGGCAACGGCTCGCTTGAATGTGCCCTTATTAAGACGCTTATTGATCTAAAAATATGACACTTTCCGACCGTGATAACATTCTTCCTATCGCCGGAATTATTTCTTAACACAATAACAGCAGGCTTTAATTTTGAACGTTCAAAAAGAAAGAACACAGAACATAAATAGTCGGCATTCATTGCGTTATTTAGCTTGTTGAGCAGACAAATTTTTCGAACATACGAAGCTTTGGATTGACAATATCCTTTAAAATCATTTAGTTTTTGATGGAAAGTGTGTTTCAGAATTAAAGTGTGGGTGTCCCACAACACCTCTAGTTTTTTCAGATTAGAAAAACAAATCGTACGATCAAGGGCTAACTTCATAGAAATAAAAAAGGGTTTTTACATTTATACCTTTTGGGAAAAGATCTCCAGCAAAGGTAATAAAAATACTCATTTCAATTGAATAGCAAACGTTATACAGGCACCATCATCTCAATATTGCTTTTTGACCATTTAAAATGAATGAATGAGTAAATTAAACTACATTCAGTTAACTTGGTGTTTCTGTACCTAATATTGCCGCTGTACAATTTTTCCAAATGTTCCAAAATCATTGTGAGGAAATCGGCATGTGTTAGAACCAAAAAATCGAAGACATGTGACATCTACCAACCAGCACTAGGCCCGCGTTGTGGATTACGTCCTACTTCCCTCTAACTGAGAGAAGGCCTGTGTTGCAGCACTAGGAATATTATAAGCTAATAAATTATGCTATGCTATTGCATACTATAGTTCCGTGTGGTGCCGAACGTAAAGAATAGCACCATCCCATTTCATCCCGTGGGTGTCGTAGAAAGCGATTATGTGACTTACCAGAGAATGAGCAGCAGCGTTTTCTCTATGTATTTTACCACAATACTGCGGTCGTCAACCCGCCTGCCAAGCGTGGCGATTATGGCAAACCCCCCATTTTGGGGGAGGCTTATGTCCAGCAGTGGACGTCTTTCGGCTGTAATGATGATGATACCATGCTATGCAAATTGAAGATCTGTTCAGTATGCAATGTAGGCTTAAGAATTTATATCTACCTACTCATTTCAGTAGGTAACAAGAAATCTTCCAAAAATAAATATATAAATAAAATAATAAATGTAAGAATGATGACCAGTCCGTCTGCCAAGTACATACTGACGTAAGATAAGTTATTAATATAATTTATTTTTATTCAGACGGTAATTACAACGCTAATTAAAAGACACATAATTATTTTAAAACGATTGCAAACATAGTCGATAAAAAAAAAAAGTTGTCCTCACTATGCAAAATAATAATTCGATTTGGGAATTAATCTAGCGTTTGATCGATTATGACAAAAAAGTTGCATAATTATCGTATGTTCATGATGAAGCGTATTTTATCAAAACAACAACGGCGGCTGCCAGTTTGGTTCCAAAACAAACCGTCTTAGTAATTGAATGAAAAGTTTACTTAACTCAGTAATTTCTAGCGGACATTTGGTCCTCAATTTAACGTCATTCAGTAAAAGTTTTACAGTGTCATAACAATTTTATTGTCTCGTTCATAATTGAGTAATCGAGGCAACATTTTGAAAGAAATCGAGTTTGTGATTTTCAATTTAACTTTTCAGTCTTGACCGTAAATAGTAGAAATAATAAAATATGATAGGTAAGTTTTGTATCTTTGTGAGGCTATGGAAATATGTAATATGGAATTGTGTTTTTCACTTTTGTAGATAGGTAGTAAGTTAGGATTTTAACGAAACAAGTTATTTAGGTATCTCGTCATGGCCTTAACTGCGTCGTCTATGGAAAGTCCTAGTACTACATTTGTTTGTGAAGTAGGTCGTCGGGAGAAAATTAACACATACCTATTTTTGCCGCAGCTTTGCAGTTGGCGTATGTATATTGTCCCAGAGCATAGTAGTATGCCTTGTATTGTAGTTATGGTGGCTTTGACTTCTTAAAATCCTTGTTTGTCTTCCAAATGAATGTCTTGCTTTCACATCAAAAAAACCCAATCAAAGAATGTCTTACATTCTTTGGAAAAAAAACCAAGATTTTCCACACCGTTCATTCTTTTCCCACCCATGTTGGGATTAACTTCCAGTCCAATCAAATGCGATATATACCAGTATTTTTAAGTGACTTCAAAAAAAAAGGCTTATTCCACTTTTCCCCGTTGGATGATCCCCATTGATGGGGATTAGTGAACTTTTTGTTCACTATTCCCCGTTGACCCAAAATTTTTATTTAATGGGGATAAGTGAACTAAAAAGTTCAATAATCCCCATTAGGTAGGTACGTTAAAAAAATAAAATATATGAATCATGTTACATTTATTAATTAAAAATATAACTTTCTTATACCTAATAAAATCACAGATTGTACAATTATTAATTTAAAATAAAAAATATAACTTTCTTATACCTAATAAAGTCACAGATTGTTACAATCATTAATTTAAAATTGTAGCATGAAAATATTTCTTTCTTATACCTTGTAAAATCAAAGATTACAATCACTTAAGTTTTTCTAATTAGGTACGTTAAATAAAAACAATATAAAAATAAAATATATGAGTCATGTACTTTTATTTTTATAAGGTAAGAACAAAATTTTAAATTACCTACATACCTACTTTACGATTTTATTAGAACGAAAAACAGATTGTTGCCCCAACGAAATTGTTCTAACGATGTTTGGGAATAAGACCTTATATCTATCTATCTAATAAGATACACAATACTGTAAAAGATGCTCATTTTCTAGAGGCGCGCGCGCAAGGCGGTGGCGGAGCGGGGTGCGAGTTAGCTCGTATGTGATTGGTCGACCCATCTTTTGTTTTTGTTTCGTAGTCGTTAAGGGTTAGTAGTGTGTAGTGTAGTTCAAGCGTGCAGTTCTTATCAGTTCGCAGTTATTAGTTTAATATAGGAATAAATAAAGGAAATGGCTGGTAGTTCAACTGACGTTTGTTTAGAGTACGTTAAAAAAGGTAAAGCTACCATACTTCTCCGGGCCGGACATCAATACAGTAAAAAATGCAAATATAAAAATGGTGGAGTTTTGTGGGAGTGTACCACAAGAAAACAAAGTAAATGTGCCGGATCCATCACTGTCATGGTAAGTTACTTATTATATTTTGTGATTAATAATGACAATAATAACTCAGGTTATGTGTGTTATCAATATCACGTTTATCAATATCAAAATTTAAAAATCAACGTTAAAGTTTAAACACTGTTTCTGTCATGGCGGCACGTGTGACGTCATTCTTTTGTCAAACAAGTCTATTACACCTAGTGTAAAAGAGTGTAGCTGAAGTGAATTGTATATATTTAATTATTATTACATATTTTAGTTAAGCATAAAGTGAAATATGTTTTGTTGAACTATTCTGATAGGATAACAACAATTTGTTATAAGTTTTAAAGGTTGTTAAATAGCCTATTTAATTTTGTATTCTATGTAAGTGCAATATTGTTTACTTAAAAAATAATGTAAAGTAATTAATTATTATTACTTAATTTTACAGGACAATCAAGTTGTAGCTGAGAAACGACACAATGTTTGTGAACCTGATTTTGCGCGGAATGAAGTTACCTTGAGGTTATTCAAACTAAAAACTACACTTGCGGATCCAGAAGCACCTGCTATTTCCACTGCTTACAACGCGGCTGTGAGCTCACTAAAAGATACCGGAATTGACAAAATAAAAGAATTCCCTGCCCTGAAGTCTATCAAAACAACATTATATAAACACAGAAATGCAGCATTTGAAGTAAGTAAAATTGAGTTCAAAAATGTTGAAGAAGTTAAAGTACCTCCAGCTCATCAGGAATTTATTTTAGCAGACTACAATGACAGTGGTATCCGTGTAATAGCTTTTTGCTCTGAATTTGCCCGACATCAAATGAAAAATTTGAAGATGTTCTTGGGTGATGGAACGTTTTGGATCTGTCCATCTCCCTTTTACCAACTCTACACCATTCATGGGGATTTGGGCAGTACAGAAAAACACATAAACATTGTGCCACTTGTTTATGCCCTCATGAGCCATAAAAATCAACAAACATATGAAATTTTATTTAGTATGCTAAAATCTGCATTACCTGATTGGAATCCAGAAATATTTAAATGTGACTATGAAGTGGCTCCGATGAACGCAATGCGAAATGTTTTTGTAAATATATCTATTAGCGGCTGTTATTTCCATTTCACCCAGGCAATATGGAAGAAAGGAAAACAACTCAAACTAACAAAAGATAAATTAACCAGAAGACAAGTTGCACTTAGCACTGCTTTGGCTTTGTTACCATCAGATAAAATCATTGCGGGTTGGTTTTATGTTGCCTCTCAAAGCCCTGATGATGATAATAGCAAGGAGTTTAGAAATTACATGCTCAGACAATGGCTACAAGATGATTTTATTAAAACGTGGTGTGTATTTGGACAGACTCATCGCACTACGAATTTAGTCGAAGCATGGAATAATAAAATAAAAAAGCGTGTGAAAATAAAGAAACCCAACATTATGAAGCTCCTCACAGCGTTGGCTGAAGATGCATCGTATTACGAAGTTCTTGCATTGGGGGTTTCTGAAAATAAAGGCATAGCGGAAAAAACAAAAAAAAGCATCAATCGCGATAATTATATACAGGAGGTCCAAATGGAACTCATTAATAATGAAATTACGATTGGGCACTGTTTAGAAAAACTTAAGTGAGTGTAATCTTTGATTTTACAAGGTATAAGAAAGAAATATTTTCATGCTACAATTTTAAATTAATGATTGTAACAATCTGTGACTTTATTAGGTATAAGAAAGTTATATTTTTTATTTTAAATTAATAATTGTACAATCTGTGATTTTACTAGGTATAAGAAAGTTATATTTTTTATTTTAAATTAATAATTGTACAATCTGTGATTTTATTAGGTATAAGAAAGTTATATTTTTAATTAATAAATGTAACATGATTCATATATTTTATTTTTTTAACGTACCTACCTAATGGGGATTATTGAACTTTTTAGTTCACTTATCCCCATTAAATAAAAATTTTGGGTCAACGGGGAATAGTGAACAAAAAGTTCACTAATCCCCATCAATGGGGATCATCCAACGGGGAAAAGTGGAATAAGCCAAAAAAAAGTAGGTTCTCAATTCGACTGTATGTTTTTTTTATGTTTGTTACCTCAGTATTTTCGACTGGGTTACCCGATTTTGATAATTCTTTTTTTTATTTGAAAGCTGGTGCTTTCCGTGTGGTCCCATTTTAATTTCATATAGATCTGATGATGCGTTTCGGAGACAGACAACGGAACTCTTCAAAAAATAACAGTAAATAAACCACGATTGCTGCTATCGCATAAATATGCATTGTTTTGACCACAAAGATGATGAAATTTCGAATTAGTGGGGTAGGTACTATAGCAAAAAAGTGAAAAATAAAAACTTTTCCAAAAAAAAAAACAACCGATTTCCGAAAAAACACTACAAAGTGAAAAATTACTTTACGGTGACAATAAATTCAAATACACATCCAAAGTTCTTTTTCACTTTGTAGTGTTTTTTTGGAAGTCGGTTGTTTTTTTTTTTTTGGAAAAAGTTTTTCTTGGAGCTACTGCCTATCTGACCTCAACAACCCAGTTAATGGATAAGGGTGGATGTCAGACTTTTGGGCTTCTGACTACCCGTAACGATAGTCAAAGATCTACGAATGACGGACGGGACGGTTTCTATATTTAAAGGATATAAAAAAACCTTTATTTCAGACATGAACATGGTAAAATGAACAGTCCATAGGTTGGTTAGTGATGGGTTAGTAACAGAAAGTCGTATAGTCTATATTAATATTGTTAGTAATGACACAAACACAGTTAAATTGCCTAAGCCCGCCCTCGAGGCTCAGGGTGGAAAAAACTATAGGTACATTTACGCCTCCTTCTAACTCTTAGGGAATCACAAGCATGACGTTATGTGACGAAAATATTTACTTAAGTACGTGCACCTATAGCTATTTCCTATCTATCCTAGCTTATAGGACAGTCTGGCCTGTTAACAATCATCTTCAGGATGCCGTTCCGAGTGTTACGCAAGCGCTGTAGTGAGGAGTCATGGTGTCCCATGGTTACCCATTAATGAACTAACCACAGCAAGCGTAGCTTAACCAACTACTTAACTATTGCTATTTAGCCACAAATTGCAAAAAAAATATTTTAATTCTCCCACAGCTGCATCCTTACTAACCCCAACACAATTTCGGAAGGTCCTAATTCCATTTCGTGAAGTGTTTGGCTATAACCGTTTCAGTATTGTTATTTTATGGGGCATAAAGTTCGCGATATCAGTATAGTTATCGACGACCGATCTTGTATTTATTAGGGATTGAATAGGCTAAGTTTCGGCATATCCGGTAGTTTGTAATGGAATAGGTTGTAGATAGTTGTTGTGTTCCGGTTTTACTTTGAATTTACGGAGTTGTTACGGTTTTTAGGAAGGGGTTTTTATTATTATAAAAGTTTTTGGTTTATGGAAAGGCTATAGTATTATTATAATGTTGGCCAAATAAAATTCAATGAGCGATAAGACCGCCAGAGTGCCCTAAAATTTTACTGGAACATAATTTAGTTATTGAGATATTTTTATGGTGTACCTATGATGAAGATCGTGCTTACTTCTACACACTTCCTACTAGAGATGGGCCGACTATGACTTTAGCTGACTAACCGACTAGTCGGCCGCTAAATAGCCGACTAATCGGCCGACTAGTTGGCCAAGCCGATCATTGCTTTCGGTTGACTTCGGGTGACATCGGTAATGTTTATGACTGCGTTTTCGGCTCCTAGGTACCGCCGGGTCCGCGGCGTCCGGCGACCAGGCGGAATTGTCAGGACATGTTTTTATTTGTTTTGTATTTTATTTATTCTATCATTGTTTAAGTGCGAGCCGGCGTTTCTTCCTATCCTATTCTAGATTGCACCGAAAGTAAACTGTAAAACCGGTTTTATGTTAAAAATAATAACAGTAAAGATTTCAATTTCATTTCAATCACCGTCTTTTACATTTTTAAGCATATTAATACCGAGTAAAAAATGGACCGACTAATCGCCGACTACAAATATGGCCGTCTAGTCGGTACATCACTACTTCCTATTAATGTTATTAATATGAAAGTTTGTATCTTTCGATTTTTGGATATTTCGATGTTGGGATGTTTGTGACTCAATCACACAAAAACGACTCCACGGATTTCAATGAAATTTGGCACACAGATAGATTACCTGTGATAATATATAAAATACTTTGTGTCCTGGTACTACGGTCCCGTTGGATGATTCCCGACCTTCACGCGGGCGAAGTCTCAGGCAAAAGCTATATCTACTACCTATACTTCTAAAGGTGATCGAGACGTTTAACACAAAATCTCCAGCCTTTTTAAGAAAAGCAGCCTTGTTCCAAGCAGAGTAAAACGACATTTTTATTTAATTTTTCAACAAAGGCTATTATTGACTACCCGTATCTTTCCTTTAATCTAGACTGAGATTAGATCATTTTCCCGAGTATAATTTAGATCCACTGCCAGTTTAACAAATTGCAGAAAAGTAGCATTTTTCACGAAACAATTTTGCCCTAGGATTTTCTGCCTTATTCTGTTGATATTTTACTTTGTTTTATGAAGCAATATAACACACAGCAACGTTGCAATATTTTTGTATCAACCATTTTGTACGCAACTCCTTTATATCCCATTTACGAAAACACATCGCATCCTTATTTTCAAATTATGTTATAGGAAAGAAAATATATCTTCGATCTTGTTTTATTAGTAAATAAAATCCTGCTGTAGCAACGGAGGAAAACAAACGTATTTTAGGGATACATTTTCATGTTTATTCTTGATATTTTGAGATTGACATACTTTTATAGCCGTGTATCTGTTTCTAAATGTTGGCTATTTGAATCCCAGTTACTGCAACTTTTAAAAAGATATAAAAATATTAAGGCATAGGTCATTCTTGTCATTCTTTCTGTTGTCTATGTTTCCGTCTTTGTCAAACTTGTTGTACCTACCTAGACAATAAGTGAATGATGTGGTCTCTCTCTATAATTGGAAGCGCGTAATTGTATTTGTCCCTGTCTCTATTAACGTGCATGTAATTGTGTACCTTCTGTTGTCGATGCAATGAAGAAAGAAAGAAATATATCTAGAGTTCGAGAGGCAGAATCTTCTTGTGCATCTACAAAATGGTTGCAAAGAAAGTCAAGAAGAGAATGGTGGAGGACAGGATGGTGTGGCGCAGCCTGAGCGAGGCCTATGTCCAGCAGTGAACTGCGGTAGGCTGAATTGATTGATTGATCTACTGTGGCGGCATCTACATCGCCACATACGAACTACGTATCACACTGACATCACGGAAAATCCTACTGCGGTATACTCTGCATGCTCGGGTAAGCAGAGATTACCGCGCAACTACCGTTTAAGAAATGTCCCGATGTCAATCGTCGTGCGATAGCCCACAAGACACAACACCCTTCTGGTTGGAGGATTCTCCCTTTTCTATGGAGAATAAGTGAACTTTACACCTTGTTCCTCATGCCTCCATCCTACTAAAATTGATCGACGGGGTGGTTCTCGCCGTTTACTTTATCCAAGATTATCTATCTCTTATTGACCTGTAAGAGGTACAATATAATCATTTAATTCAACATCACCTACCAGGCTATCTGTTATGCTTCTCTCATGTTGGTACGAACTGTAGGAAAATACCTTAGGTCGTGATAGAAAGATATTTAAGCTAGTTGGCTATGTTGGTAGCGGGACGCCCTCTCCAGGATGCAGCAGACGTACTCAAGTATCGTCACTCATTTTCATTTTCCCCAGACTGCCGGTAATGGGTGGGGTACATTTTAGTGTTCTGAATGCTTGGTGGAAGTATGTTTATTATGGCCTAGACATAACTGGCGAAAAGTGGGTCTAGATAGGTATTGTAAAGGTTGGTTATTTACCGAATGCAACCTTATCGTCGTACCGGTAGGCAACGAAATGGCTTTGTCGTATTCGAACAGTCAAGGAGATCTATAACAATCCTTCAAATATTTTAGCTTAGGTTTTTTGTGTTTTCAAGAGAGACTATTAACATTTCGGTCCACTCATTCTGTTTGGTTCAATCCTCAAAAGACCATTTCAGACACCATCCACATGGTCTTCACATGATCTGACCAACATTATGTCTGGACTTTAAAAGAGACTGTGACCTCTGAGTTTGTTTCGGCCTTTCTTCTCAGAGTAGTCAGATAGGAAACGCGACCTCATCTAGTTAAAAAAAAGATTGACGTGTAAAAGTGTTTGTACAAACCTACTTACAGAAATAAAATAATTTATCATTTATCATTTAACAGGCGCGGAGCTGTAAAGACCTAAACGTGGCATAAACGGTATAATTTATATTTACCCGCATACAAGCGTTTCACGTATCAAATCCCGGTACTAGGGACCCTAGTACCGGGGATAAACCGTAGTCATTCTAAATATCAAAATGAAATATAATTACGAGACTCCCTTTTTTTCACCATGACTTTAAACTGTCGATTATCAAAAATTAAGGGCGTTATTCCACCGCAGCCGTCACCGGGACGTTTCCGAGAAACGAGATTATTTGAACGGAACGTGACGTCCTAGTGACGGGGATCGTTTGTCCACCGCGACCGAACTCGGCGGTTCAGTAATTTATGTTATGATAGACAAAACAAAGGCCGGGCGAACGGCACGCCACGGTTGTGTGTTGAATCATATTTTGTATTGCCGGCACATAGGCCCGTCACAATCTCGTACCAAGTTCTAGCGGTCACGCCGAACGTATTATGTAAAAATGTCACGGTGAAAATCTTAAGTGAAGTAAGCCGTCAATATAGTAATTCCCTAGGGTCTCACCTGGTGGGTCTAACTAATCCCATCAGGTGGAATGACAGCTCACTTCGAGCTCACTTCACCTTAGTCTTCATGGTGAAATATTTACGGAATAGACCGGCAGGGGACGGAGGTGCGGGGTCACGTGGCCATAGCAGAATATATACGTATGCGTTGCTACATCAGCGCCAGCATCTCTTATTCGGCGACGTCCAGCGGGCGTGACGGATGCGGTGAACAAACGCACTAACACGAGAAATAAAATAATATCGAAGGAAAGTGTGTACATACTTATATTGCTGGTTCAATGACTACCTTTCCATGTATTTCCTGAACCTTTGATCTACCAAATTGAAGGAATATTATTTACATCAAACACATTTCTGTACCAATAAAAATGTACTCACTTTGAAAATTTTATACCTAGGGACTATAGTTACACTTCTGTCTTTTCCTTCGGGTATTACAGGCGTGATGTTATGAAATTATCCTAGACATTAAAATGTAAGAGTTGGGATGATTTGGATGGGCACACAAGTACACTTGTTGCCGCCATGGCTCGCCAATTTGACGTTGTTAATGTCATCGACGTCGGCTGTCATCCAGATGTCAAAAGAACCGCATGTGCCAACCGGTGCCTGCCAGGGGTGCGGGTTGTTCAAAAGAGATACCGTGGCCCCTGGCACACAGGCAACTAAGGGTAGGTTTTAGTCAGAAAAAGTCTGACACGCCCTCCTGCTCCACCCAGAGCTGGAGAAGTAATTTGATGATTTCCCAACAAAAAAAAACGACCGGTTCTTCCAGTTCACTTCCATAATAGACTGAAAGACATGCGTTAAAGTGGCATCAATTTCACTGTATTATCTTCTATTCAATGTAAAGGAATCATGGTCAATGGGGTACGTTATAAAACTCTCAAATATTATTACTTCGATGAACACATAAGAGCGGCGCACGTGAGGGAGAGACAGTACATGCGCCCTCACGGCCGTAGCCTTCGCAAGAGATGCCCTGGGCATCGGGAATCCCAGACTGATTCTCGGCCACCGTAGGCGCGGGCTTGCGGACGGCGAGTAATGGGTAGCTCGCTGTCCGGTAATCACCAAACCCGGGTCGACGGCGCATTGTGTTCCACGCTCAAAGATATGTCAGCAACAACTGATGGGGCACGCAAGGGCCGATGCCTGCCAGGGGTGCGGGTTGTTTGAAAGAGAGTTCGCGGCCCCTGGCACACAGGCAACTGAGGGAACACGAGTGGGTTTTAGTCAGTAAAAGTCTGACACATACGCTCCACCCAGAGCGGGAGAAGTCATTTGATGATTTCCGACCCAAAAAAAATGAACTTATGTGTTCATTTTTTTATTACATTAAATATTCAAACTAACTAACATACATGCTAGTATTCGTGTTCCTTGTGCAAAAGCAAGAAATAATACGTTGTCATTGGTTGTCTTAATATCCAATCAGCAGAGTAATTGCTTAATAGACTATCAGTAGTAATGGCTTTTAATTTTGACATTAACAACATTAACTGCGTTATTTACGTTGTTGAGCAGAGATTTTCATTTAGCGTTTTTTTTTAAGTGAAAACTTCTTTAGGTGCGTTGAGCACTTTTTGGGTGAACAAAAATCTTGGAACTCGCGTCATCGTCACGGAACGGTTTCTGATTTAATCAGATTATGAGCCAGGGGTCTATTTAAAATGGCGGTAGGGTGAACGAGCACACGAATAAGTTGCGCGTTGATGTCTTTTGGAAAAGTCCCTTTCTTTCATTAGGAAATTCGAATTCTTTTATCCCTTTCTTTCCCTTTGTACTTTAATGGCTGAGGTCGATCACTCGTTTATCATTTTTTACCGAGAGCAATCAGAACCCAAGGTCCCAATGTGAAATCCTGTATTGACGATTTAAAAAATACACACGTAATTGTTCAAGTTTTCACTTCTGTCGGCATTTTTTTTTTGTTACGGGCGTTTCCTACTCCGTATCACCTGCGGCCATAGTTTGGGGCCCGAAGTTAAAATGTACGGCAACTTAATTTGACAGCCGTCCCTTGCCGATATGTTTTTGCCGGGCCAAAAAAGTTAGTTAATTGGCTGTAGGATTCACTAATAAGTTTCGGACTACATTCGGACGGGCCCGTATCTTCGTTGACGGAGTTAGAAAGTAGGTAGTGTGTTACGCAATCAGGGTGCTCTTCAACCATTACACAGACATAAGTACAATTCCCTGTTTTCCCTTTACCCTTTTGAGTAGATTATTAGTTTACCGACAAGATCGCGTCGCAAAAGCCAATTAAACCGTCTAATAAGACCTCCAGGCTTGTTAATGAACCTTGAATATTATGTTTTCCTGGTATCACATGCATGAGTGGTTAATAATAATTTGATAGCTGGCAACATTATTGAGTATCTTATTTGATGAATACTTCAAACTGGGTTTTGCTCACGGCTTCACCCGCCTAGAGGTCAGAAAGAAAGAAAATACATTTATTTAGCACATACTAAAAAGGCACACAATATACAGCAAAAAAATCTTACTTAAATAAAAATAAAAACCAACAAAAACTGTAGTGTAAAGTATCAGAAACTAGCATTAAAGTGTGCCTCACGGCTGCGCTAAAAAGGCCCGTTCTAAAGGGCAGTTCAGCAAAAATGCCAGACAACTAGTGCCAGACGCTGGTTTTCAACTGGACCTGCAGGTCAGAAATTTTCTTGCCACGGAAACGTCCTACTGGGACACAAAGTATTATATAACTTCTTCCCGGTCATGGCCTACCTATGTGCAAAATAATGTCGAAATCCATTCAGCTGCTAAGGCATGAAAATGTAACGGACAAACAGATAGACCCTTTCTTTATTTATTTAGAATCTCCAACAAAAGATGTACACAATACATAAAACATAAATAGAGGGCAACATTCATTCTTCACATTCGTAATATTTTAAGTATGGATAATAATTGGACCATATAAGAGTAGCTCTTCAAGTTTAGCAGTAAGATGACTACGGATGAACATAGGTTTCTCCCAATTATTTTTTTATTTTTTTAAAATTAAATTTTAATTTATCGTTGAATGATGGTTATATGCTATTATTGTATAGAATCAAGTTCTTCCAACATAACAGACAGCTGTGCTGCTGGGGAGTTTGTTACGCCATTTCTTCTTCCCAGCTAAAGCACTAGGAAGTGGTGAAGGGCGGGCTTTTTGGGGGGACTGTCTTATGTAATTTTGACGTTTGTTTTTCAATTGGGGCAACAACAACAGCATGACAGTTTTGACATTTAGTTTTTTGACGTATTCGTAGTTGGCAAATGTTACAATGAATTCAATTTCGCTTGAAAATCGCATCCAAATAATTAAAATCCTCTATGGAAATGGTGGTTCTGTTAAAGTTACATTTTGTAAAATTCGTGATATTTTCGGACAACATAATCGCCCTTCTGAGACCGCTATTAAGAATTTGGTCGCTAAGTTTGAGTCGAAGGCTCGGTACAAAATGTGCCAACACCAACGCGTGTTCGACCTGGTCGTTCAACTGAAAATATCACAGCCGTGAGACACAGTGTTGAAGAAGATTCAAATTTGTCTATTCCTCGTCGTTCTCAACAATTGGGGTTATCCAAAACCACCACATGGCCTATTATTGATGACGTGGATAACACTGACATGTGGTTTCAACAGGACGGTGCTACATGTTACACAGCCAATGGAACGATCAATTTATTGCAAACGAAATTTACCGATCGCATAATTTCACGAAATTCAGCGGTTAAGTGGCCAGCCAGATCGTGTGATTTAACACCACTGGATTATTTTTTGTGGGGCTATGTTAAGGACAGAGTCTATACGGAGCCAATCGAATCGATTGCAACTTTAACACTCAAAATCTGTGATGTGATTAACGAAATAGACCCGCCATTTTGCCAAAAAGTGATTAAAAACTTTGATGAAAGAATCGACTTCTGTCAGCGTGCTCGTGGTGGACATTTGTCAGATATAATTTTTTATTCATAATTATTGCCAAACTTTTCTCTTCGTAATACAATAAAAATTTGAATCATCTTCATATGAATTCTTTGTTTTATTTTGTTTTAGAAAACAAAGTCCTTGTTGAAAAACCCTATATATAGAGTGGGTGGCAGCTACATCGATGGTCAACCTTTTACGCTGGATTCAGTACATGATCTTAGGATCATGACTAGGGATCGGATAATGAATGAGAATGCATATTTACCTAAAGTTAATTTTTGGTTACGAAAATATGGAAGCGGCTTCTTAAAATATATTTTTTTGTACAAAAATCCTGGGATGCCAGCAACACCGGGAATGCATAACTAGTCAGTTCTATAGTGTGGAAGCGACTCCTAAATGATTAAGATTGCATAATTACTATTCAGACGCATATTCATTTAAAATTAACCCCGATGGAAATATGTGTACGTATACCAATGTACCCAGGTTGTAAGTCTGTAAGAGTAGGGGTGGTGTGTGTTAGTTATTTTTATTTTTTTACATTATATTTAAGATCTTTTTGGTGCAAAAAGCGCATTCCATTTTAGCCAACATCTCAACTTTAGGTGAATATGCATCCGAATACCCGATCTCTAATCATGACATACAGACACGAAAATGTCTTTAGAGACACTGGCGTTTAAATTTTGTCTCTGTATGTAATGAATGGTCACCTATCCATTCGATCATACCGTTTTTTTTTTTTTTTTTTTTTTTTTCTGGGTGGGAAATCATCAAATAACTTCTCCCGCTCTGGGTGGAGCGGGAGGGCGTGTCAGACTTTTACTGACTAAAACCCACCCGTGTTCCCTCAGTTGCCTGTGTGCCAGGGGCGACGGTATCTCTTTCGAACAACCCGCACCCCCGGCAGGCATCGGCCCTTGCGGGCCCCTCTGTTGCTGCTGACATCTCTTTGAGGCGCGCGTGGAACACAACGCGCCGTCGACCCGGGCTTGGTCCTTACCGGACAGCGAGGTACCCATTACTCGCCGTCCGCAAGCCCGTGCCTACGGTGGCCGGGAATCAGCCTGGGATTCCCGACGCCCAGGGCGTCTCCTGCGAAGGCCACGGCTGTGAGGGCGCATGTACTGCATCTCCCTCACGTGCGCCGCCTCCCTCTTTGCGAGCATAACTGCTTCGCTGAAGGAGGCGACTGCCAGCCATGCCCTCTCGCTCCGTACCATGGCCTGGACCAGGGTCGGACGCGAGAGATCGCCGCCGCCGATCACCTGCACGAGGACACGGCGTTGCTCCGCCCAAGCTGGGCAGACCTCCACCGTATGCTCCACCGTGTCCTCTGGGCGATCTTCGCAATGGAAACACCCGGGCGTTTCCTCCCGCCCTATCCGAAACAGGAACCTCCCGAAACAGCCATGTCCGGTGAGGACCTGTGTCAGGCGGAAGGTGAGGACGCCATGCCGCCTCTCAAGCCACTCCTCAAAGAGGGGACTTACCGCCGCAATCGCGGCGTGCCCATTCGATCATACCGTGCGGCGGTTACTTAGCCAAAGGACTGTTATGGAGGTTCAATAATAACACACACATACACACACAGCACACACACACGCCAGACACACTTTACACACACACACAAACTTTACACATACACTCATACCATACTATACTTGAAAGCACCTCTCTAGTCTCCACTCTAGAATTCGTATACTGGACCCCAAGACACAGACTAACTAGCGCTAGTTTGGGGTTTACTGGCAAATAATATTTGTAACTAGCTGTTGTTTAATATTTAAGTTACTCAATATGTCGTCTCAACTTGATGTTAACCAATGTATGCGTATACTGTATAACCTGGACAATAAATATTTTCTATTTTCTAATATACCTACCTAGTTACAAAAAAAAAAAACAAAAACAGAATTGATATTTCGGTCAAGGCACGCGCATTGAAATCAAGTGTGTCCCGTAAGATCATAATATTCATGATGTACATGTTTTTTAGGATTCCCATCTCCATTTGAATAAGTTTTTATTTTGTTAGGATTCAATTTAGTATCACGTTTTTTCGAAGGAAATCCCCACAGAGTTAGAACGGAACTGAATGATATTGTTATGTATGGAAGTTGAATATATTTCTGGATATAATATTATGGAGATAAAAAAAGCCTTAGAAATGCGGTTCATTGGTAGGCGGTTCTAGTGTCAGTTGAGAACGGTTACCGATTTGAATATTTATGGATTTAATATGTTCGTCATAATTTTTTAGTACGCATTTGGTTTTTATGGAAAGAAAATTGGAAAACTTACAAGTTAACTTTTTGACTAATAAGAGTTCTGAGAATGGTTCTAATATCGGAATTTTAGATTTTTTTCGTTCTTTTTAATCATTTTCAGAACTCATAGCAGTTATTTTTTCTAAAATATTCAATTTACAGTTTTGCTATGATTTTATTATTTTAATCTTTTTTTGCATTCAACGGAGGTAGGGCGGTGAAAAAAGCAAAAAGTATAATCAAAAAATATTTAAAAAATATTTTTTTGGGTATGTTTGTTTGTATATTTCAAGCTAAAACGACTGAACTGATTTCGATGAAAGACACATACTTTTTATCCCGATATTCCCCGAAACTTATGCGGGTGAAATTGCATAAACCCGAATAAAACTAGTTTCAGATAAAGCTAATAGTTATTAAATAGCGAATGTCATAGCATACCTACTTTGATCTAATACAGAACATTAACTAATGAGTTTCTTACAAATATTCCAGCGTTGCCGCCAATCGCACCAGTGCTGAAGGCAGACAAGGATCGCTACCAGCCCGGTGAAGTGCTGCAAGCCAATTGCACGTCTTCACCTGCAAGGCCTGCTGCCAACCTCACTATCTACATCAATGAGGAACCTGTAAGTACCATTTTCATCATTTTCGGGCTTAAAATACGGCACTGATAGGGTAGCTCAGCTTCGTGGCCTTGTGTGAATTTCATTAAACCATCTCGATCAAACGCATCAAGCGCGTTTGGCGCTCCGATTGGCCCCGATTGGCCGATTGCTGAATTGGTGACGGACCAATCGTAGCGCCGAATGTGCTGGAAGCGTTTGATCGAAATGAAAAAATGAAACTCATACTCAGGCCTCTGAGTGCCAAACGCGTTCGATGTGTTAGATCGAGATGGTTAAATGAAACTCACACTAAGGCCTCAGTAAGTACCTACCAACGTAACATTTAAAATTTAAATGTACAGTCGCAAGCATATATAAATAATTATGAACAGCTCTGCAATAATATCTGGTTGCATTATTCATACGTAAATATAATTATGACTGGGCACGCCACGATTGCGGCGGTAAGTCCCTTCTTTGAGGAGTGGCTTGAGAGGTGGCATGGCTTCCTCACCTTCCGCCTGACACAGGTCCTCACCGGACATGGCTGTTTCGGGAGGTTCCTGTTTCGGATAGGGTGAGAGGAAACGCCCGGGTATTTCCATTGCGAAGATCGCCCCGAGGACACGGTGGAGCATACGGTGGAGGTCTACCCGGCTTGGGCAGAGCACCACCGTGTCCTCGTGGAGGCGATCGGTGGCGGCGATCTCTCGCGTCCGACCCTGGTCCAGGCCATGGTACGGAGCGAGAGTGCATGGCTAGCAGTCGCCTCCTTCAGCGAAGCAGTAATGCTCGCAAAGAGGGAGGCGGCGCACGCGAGGAAAAAGCAGAATATGCGCCCTCATGGCCATAATCGCCGCAGGAGATACCTGGGGGTCGAGAATTCCAGGCTGATTCCCGGCCACCGTAGGCGCGGGCTTGCGGACGGCGAAAATGGGTAGCTCACTGTCCGGTAAGGACCAAGCCCGGGTCAACAGCGCGTTGTGTTCTACGCGTGCCACAAAGAGATGTCAGCACCAATATGTGGGGTCCAAGGATGGCAAGGACCGATGCCTGCCAGGGGTGCGGGTGGTTCGAAAGAGATACCGCGGCCCCTGGCACATAGACAACTGAGGGAACACGGGTGGGTTTTAGTCAGTAAAAGTCTGACACGCCCTCCTGCTCCACTCAGAGAGGGTGAAGTTATTTGATGATTTCCCTCCCTCAAAAAAAAAAAAAAAAAACTATGAGACATCGAAGGAACACGAAAACGATCGAGCGAGACAAGCAACGCTAAAATATAGGATGCTGCATTGACTTCAAAAATATATCGTGTTAATGCAATATTAACGGACAGGTTGCAAGCAATTTAAGCAAGATATTTATGACGCAAGACATGACCGTCAATTGCATTTACACATATTTTTAAACCTATGCAGCGTCCTATATTTTGGCGTCGCTTGTCTCGCCCCATAGTTGTGGTGTTTCTTCGATGACACATATTTGTGCTGCCACTTCGCCTTGCCTTTGGCCTTCCACATATGAACACATTTATTTTTATCTGACCTCCATAACTCAGTTACTGGATAACATGATTCCAAACAGAAATCTATTTTTGATAGAGAGCTGCGTTCTTACCAGAAATGTTCTACATGTACCATTTTAAAAACAATTAGAACTTTAAAAGTATTTTCTATTCGATTCTATTCATGATAAGTCTTAAGAACTTTTACAATTTTAATGGTTATAAACGACCTCATTTGCAAATGTAAAAGTTTCATAATTAGATTACTTTGTAGGCCACCTGTAACTTAGACACTTGTTACTTATTTCAACGAGGCTTGTAAAAGCAGGTGGCTCTTTTTAAATGTAATATCGCTCATTAATCATTTTTATTACTTACTGTGTTTTCATGTAAGGTTTTTCTTTTTTGACACTCTTTTTATCTTTAGCTAGGTAGGTAGTTGTAATGCTACGGCTACACTTTCATGACAACGCGAACTACACTGCGCGCGTCCTCTGTTGAGCAGCGAAATGACGAGCGGTATTCGAGACAGTGGGCACAACGTGTAGTTTTCGTTATCGTGACAATGCAGCCCTAGCACTACTATGTAGGATAGCTTGCTTATCTATTTTCACCCAATTTACACATTTACTTATTTGCACGCTAGAGAAAACATAAACTTTACCCCTGTTACTAATAAACACGGAATAAAGTTAAACCAGGATTTACAAACGAATAACTTTAAACTTACGAACGTTTAAACTTGGAATAACTTTATTAGTAGAAGGGTTAAGCTTTAAACTTTATGGTTAGCTTTTTTCCTGGAATTTCCAGTCGTTATGGTTGTTTAATAATTATAAATACTTAAAATCGAAATCAAGAGGTATTGCTAGCATTGTTTACCGTAGTACTGTAAATATTTCCTTAGGGTACCTACTGTGTAGCAGGAATCAGCTGGAATTGAGAAGGGCCAAACCAGTTGATGTGTTGACGCGTGGGGCTATGTATAACGTGTGTGTGTGTTGACGTCTTTCGGCTGAAATAATGATGATGTTGGTGGCAACTAAACGTTTTTCTTTCGTTTCATAAACGTCACCATAGCAACTAGATTAGTAGCGTAACAAAATTACATATTAAGTATACAGAGGTATGAGGAACAGGGTGTGAAGTAAATTCATCCTCTATTGAAAAGGGAGGATCTTCCGACCAGACGGGTGTGGTGTCTCGTGGGCAACTGCCCGACGATTGATGTCGGGATGTTTGTATATATGTAGATCGCGCGGTAAACTCTGCTTGCGCGATGTAGCTGATGTAGTTGCGGTGTGACGTCAAGTCTTGAGTAAATCGCATATGGCATTGTAGATGGCGCCACTTCACTTTTTGTTTTTTCCACATTTTTTAATTTTAAGATTCGTATGTGGGGCATTGTAGATGTCCACCACAAGTACTAATAAATGCCAGATAAATGGCCAGATATTGGTGTATGATGGAAGCCTTACTAACGCTAATCTCCTTCTCGTTCCAGCTCCGTTCGACAGAGACGAGCCTTCATCCTTCAGAAAGCGGTCTCCTCTGGACCAGCGTCAAGGCTGACGTGAAAGTGACGCCAGAGCTGTTCCTCAGTGGACGACTGAGGGTTGCCTGCCTGTCTACAGTGTATGATGTGTACAGGAGCTCAGCCAACCTGGACTTCTTTACGCCAGATACAGATCCTAGACCTGAGAGGAGTAAGTTTACATAATTGCATCCTTACTCGTCGATTGAAGGTTAAGCTAAGCAAGCCGAGGTCAGTCCGAGGATGGATGACCATATCGAGACACCTCCGTGTCTCAGAAAGCAAGTTAAGCTATTGGTCTTGGCTTTTATTTGTTGATCTTTGACAGTGGTTAAGGGTAGCCAGAAGGCCAAAATTCTGACCAGGCTTGCCAATACAAAGGGTATCCAGCAACTGTGTTGTGAAGGCCAAACAGGCAGTCAGGCCGTGTAAAATATCAGTAATTTTATATCGGTTACATTGGAAGGTGACCCTAAACTAGTGGGGAAAAGACTGATGATAATAAATTACAAACCAGTCGTCGAGCTGTCTAATGTTACGTGGTCACAGCCATCTATGTTTCATCAATAGCAAAAGCATTACAGGTATAGAGGTATGATGAGGAACAGGGTGTAAAGTTCACTCATACTCTATTAAATAGGGAGGATCCTCCGACCAGACGAGTGTTGTGTCTGTTGGGCAACTGCCCGACGATTGATGTCAGGATGTTGTATCTATCCAAGTCGCGCGGTAAATTCTGATTGTGCGATGCAGGATTTGTGTGACGTGAAGTCTTGCGTAGTTCGCCTGTGGCATTGTAGATGGCACTGCATCACTTTTTGTGTTTCTGTGTTTTCTCAAGTCTTTGATTTTTGTAGTTCGCATGTGGCATTGTAGATGGCCGCCACACAGGTGCATTTAAAGTATTTTTATCTCACGAAGCAACGCGCGTTTTACTTGTGGTACTGTGCGCTTACACACACATTTACAAAATTACACATTTACACAAGAGCTCTCGGTTCCGTCCATATACACGAGTGAAGTCGCAAGTCTGTGTGTGATTTGTTGACGCTACTCGTCTTTACGCACACTTTCACAGTATGTTTGTACACATGGTTCCAACAAGTAAAGCGCACGTCGCTTTATGAGATAAAAATACTGTACCAACTCAGAGACAAAAAGGAATTGTCTCATATGCCAGTTAATACACTGGCACCCACACCTATAAATTATAAACCAGCAAAGCTTCTTGCTGTAATAAGTGCGATGGTAGTAGCTCCACGCACGATATCCTTCACAAAACATAAGCAAAATCAGCCTATAATTTCCCCACGCCTGGGACACAGCCCTCCTTTCTTCAAGAGGAGTGGGCTGTAATTGTGTCAGATATCTTAGATTTTTTAGTCCTTGACATGCCAGTTTCCTAACGATGTTTTCCTTCACCGTTTTGAGAGCAGCGGCGGTGAAATTATTTACACTAATTAAAGCACTTGTTTAGTTTCGAACCCACCGACCTGCAACTGGTAAGTTAGGGCCGTTGCCACTGGGCCACCAGCGCTCCGTTTAGACATTTACAAAGGCAGACATTTTAATAATATTTTCATTGCAATATTACTTAACGAGTTAAATGCCTACGATTGAATTAAAGCGTGATTGCTTCGCGTGAGTTAGTGGGTTTGATCCTTGGTCCATGCAGTGAAATTGGGTGGGCTTTTTTATTAGTACCTAATCTCATAGATTTGTGCCCAATAGGCAATAGTTTTTTTTAACACTAGAAATTTCTCCTCTATTGTGGTTGCTTTTACAAACATTTAAACTCATATTCACAAACAGCCAAACCTGGAACAACTACTTGTAGGTCATATAAATATTAGTTCCGTGCGGGAATCGAACCCGCGACACACAGCACAGCAATCAATCGCTTAACCGCTGCACTAACCGTTCCAGCGCAGTTTCAAAGTAGGCGAGCCTATATTTGCCATTAAAGGGGCTCAAATCATATTCAGACCTACCCAGTACAAAAACTTCAAACAAAGAAAAGGTCTTTAATGTGGGACCTCTGCCTACGCCTTTTGCGAATACAGACACCATTTTATAAAGGGGTTTACGTTAATTGATGATATTAAGGTTAGTAGTTGATAACTTTAGTCTTCAAACATTACGGCATAGAACATATCTAGGTAAACAGAATGAAGAAGAAGAAGAACGGAAAATCCAATCTTAACATTTTATTTCTTTTCCTGATTGCAGTTACTCTCAACAGTGCATCGAAGTGCTTCCAGAGTTGGATCCTCCTGTTCCTGGTAGTTCTTCTACCACTGGCGATGGGCCAAGATTACTTGGTGCCTATGCTCGACTACGACGACTACGAAGAGAAATTTAAAGACACCGTTGCATTTGCGTCGCTTGTTGGTGGTTGAATCTAAAAGTACTATAAAAATACGAATTTAGTGTGATAAATAATTTTAAACACGATACTTAATTAAGCATTACACTGTTTTTGTAAGAATTTGCTTTTGATAAATAATTATAGTTTTTTTTAATGTTATTAATAGTTTTTACGATGAACTCAAAGACTAGAAATACGGATTGAAAGAATAACCAGCTTACATAAACGAGCGATTATTATTTCACAGTTATGTATCCTAATTAATTTTATTTCATTTGTGATCAACGTTATGGGCTACCATATTGTCTTGTTCTGTGTATTTCTTATGTCTATGTTTTATATTGTAACTGTTTGTCTGTATTTTGTTTTATTCCTTTTGAATAAATCAAAACATAGAGGTCATATTACTTTATGGCTAAAGTCTGAAAAAAGTAACGCATTAAAGCATATTGATGTGGCTTCGTTGTCTCTGGTCCTTGAGTTCAACTGATAAAATGAATAAAGAATACCTATATATTAAATACACTATTTGAAAAAAGAAATGTAAAACAAAAGCTTGATCTACATGGTTGGGTCAGTTTTACAAAACTGGTATTGGTAACTGATGCTGGAAACCGAATGTACCTAAAGCCTAACTCTTTTGTTTGGCCAGATCTTACCATTTCGAATTTAAAGTATTCCAGTAGCATCTGGCATTTCTTGAACAAGAACATAAGTTACTTCATCATCTACCTAGCCTTTTTACAATTATGTTGATGTTGGTGTGGGTCGGTTTCGTATGATAATTAGTATTAATAATAATAAATAAAAATCTTTATTGCAGACCACATGATCCATAAAAAAACACAAGCCAAAAAATAATAATAAGTACAATTACAGATTTAGAATAAAGTAGAAAAAAAAGAACACAATTAAGTAGCATACATACACACACACAAACTCACGCCTTTCTTCTCTTGTACATAAATAGGTACAAACATTTTACGCGGCTATTTCCAACCACCGCTTGTAAGTCTTGGTAGCGTACATTCTGTCAGTAATGTCCTTAACTAAGGTGTTTCTACACGTACCTACCCTGGACTTGAAAGAAGCAATTCTGCTTCTCTGAATGGCATTGTAATACAATACCCCTTGGTAAGACTGGTTGTCAGACTTTCGGACTTCTGACGAACGGTAATTATTGTCAAAAATTCGCGAATGACAGCCGAGAGCAACAGCTTACCGTGTTTCCCGAGGCATGGAGGGGTATTGGTATGTAAAGATGCACTTAAGGAGATGAACAAAAGATGGATGTAAGGACATAAGTTATTTATATACTGGCTAAAAAAATATTTGTATAAATCTTATGTTGAAAAGAGAAATGTACAGATCGTTATAGCTAAGCCAAAAACTTCGCCATGTAGATCACGCTTTGACACTTTTTATTCAGTTTAATTGAAATATTATTTAATTCTCACTTAAGTTCTATTTGCTTTGCACCATATTTAATTATTGCCGAACATGCAGGATTTTCTTCATTCAATTATTATTGTAACTTTGTACATTCCATTTTGTATGTAATAAATAATGTTCTACACTGTTATAAGTCCTCATGTAAATACTGCTGTCTTTCTAATGTACACAGTTATAAGATATTGTGATAAACGTAATGGCTGTCACGCCTAGTAGAATAAGCATAACTGGGAAAATTAAATTTTCATAGTACTTTTATGTGTACAGTTTCCGATAAATTGATATTGTTCTGTTTTGTTTATATAAAGGCAACTACTATGTATTGTTAGGAAGTATAAAAAGACTCGGCCAAGAGCGAGTCGTAGTCGCCAAGGGTTCCATAGCAAAATGCAAAAATCGCTGAAAAGAGCACGATTCTTATATGTGGAGACCCCCTGCGTATGGAGACCTGTAATTTTTTACTTTGTTTTATTTTTATTATCTGTTGATAAAAAGGCAATAGAAATACGAAAATTTCAACTGTTTACCTATTACGAATCATGAGATAAATGGTTGGACAGCGGGCTTAGTAATTTGGGTTCCGTTTTGGTACAAAACTCTAAAAAAGTGGTTGTTTTGATGAAGATGCCTGAGTTATGATAATATCCGTTTTGTTTCCACGATATCATTCCTGGGCTGCCAACTTACCAGCCAGAGATTTAACACTTCTGCATTATACGCAGAACTGGTTCCTATCTGTATCTCTTATAGTCAAATTTGTCAGTTTTAGCTGTCCAACTATTTGAGTGGACCTAGCGATCGGAGAAAAGCGAGGTAGTAGATAAGCGTATTTGGAGTGTCCCTGTGAACTGGAGTGCAACATCTCATCTGTCTAACCTTTTCCCAAATATGTTGGGGTCGGCTTCCAGTCTAAGCGGATGCTGCTGAATCCCAGTATTTTTCATGGAGCGACTGCCTATCTGAACTTCACAAAACGGTGAAGGAAAACATCGTGAGGAAAGCGGCGTGTCTTAGAACCAAAATTTGGAAGACATGTGACAAATACCAACCTGCATTAAGCCCGCATGGTGGATTACGGCCCACTTCCTCTGAAAGAGAGGAGTGGGCCGTAATCCACTCCTTATCACCGAGAGGAGGCCGGTATCCAGCAGTAGGAACGGTCTAAGCTGCTTATGCTAATGCTGCCCTTGACAAATATTTTAAAAGTTTTTGGTAGGCCTCTAGTACAGACCCTACCATCTTTGACTTCAAGGTCCGATTCTTTGTTTTGGGACTGTTTTTTTTTACTTCAGAAATGGATCAGTTCCAGCTTCGAGTTGGAATTTAGCCTGTTTATTGACAATAGGCTCGCCCCTATTACATTACTGGTGAATTATAGATGTACTTGTACACCACTGCCAGTCCTTAAAGGAAATACAAGCGTCATAGTTATGCCTAGGGTTAATGTTTTCCTAGCTCTGCACTTCACCGCTCAAATGTTCAGACAGATTTGCGAATTCAATTCCGATATTTCTGAGTTTCAGATACAGTCTAATAAATATTGCTGTCCTTTTCTTACAAGAAGCTTTTGTGAAACTATGTAACTCTTTATAGCAATACCTTTGCAAATCTACTAAATCGGAGGGCAGAATGTTTAGTGTTAAAACAATACATTATGTTCAACGTATGAACCTAACCAATAGAATATATGCATATTGTTTAAGTTAATCTTAACATCGAAATAAATAACTATAAATAGAAAACAAAATAGTATGCAATTTGTATATATTGACAATTGTTCAAAGTAGCGAAAATGGGTCACCAAAACAGAGGAATGGATGGTTTAGGGACCCGGTTTCGCTGCTTTATTTTGGGTGTATAGTCAGCGATAAAAGTCGATTAACACGTGTAAGTAGCCCCTTTTAATTTGGTACAAGAACCATACTATAAATACCATTTGTTATATGTCCTTTTTCTTCGATTTCTGTTCTTGGTTCTTCCAGTGTCAGCTTTATTTTCTTCTTTCTCCATATCTGCCTTAAACCCACTGTCGACTTTATTACTGTTTTAGTGACTTAAACGTCACTAATTGCAGGTCATTTTACGACAAGGTCTATGTAACAGACGATTTCAATCTAAATGAAGTTTCAATTTAGTTGAAAAATTTTGTCGTGTAAAAAGTGATGAAGAAATTTTGAAATAGACTATATTTAAACTTTTTTGGTGTCATACTAATAATTCCTCCACATAACGCCATGTTCGCCTGTATACGATTATTTTTTAGTATTATTGTTACTCACTGCTTCTTGCAAGATGAATTTTATTATTCTTAGGTAATCCTAATTATTATTCTAATAATTTTACCAATTAAATGTTACACAAAGCACAAATTGTTTGATAATTTGAAATTGTTGATCATTTGTCCAAAGATTTTATTACTTATCAATGAAAATTGTAAATAAAGAATAAATTTTTGAAAATAATGTAAATGTGTTTTTTTTTTCTGTATCAGATAATTGGTTTTTCCATAGAGTAACTACCGTTATTTCGATTTTCGTGATGTTGATGCTCGAGTTTTTTAGTTTTGACCGAGCGCATGAAGCGTCGTCTTTTCTTTCACCTTGACACCTACTGCTTAGAGTTACATCATCTGACTGGCCTTTTCCTAGGCTGAATACCAGTATATTATACAGAGTGATTGCTTTACTGACCTCCACAACCTAGTTACTGGGTAATCCGGATTTTTAAGTCAGACTATTGGGTTTCTGGCTATCCGTAACAACTGCCCAGAGTACAGTCAGAAATATAACTAAAATACAGGAAATAAATTTCTTCCATCCCATATTAATAGAAGACACTTACTACTTCTAGAAGTTCTAGATGCTCCAAGCTAACCGAAAACGTCTTTTGAATAGTAAAATACTGGAAAATTGCTCAGCGAAAACTACTAGGCAGCATGAGTACACACGGTGACATTTAAATTTTTCAGTATTATCACTTTGACAGCCGATAACAACCAAAGGTCGTTACGCTTTTTTTTTGGGTATGGGAAATTATCAAATAACTTCTCCCGCTCTGGGCGGACCGGGAGGGCGTGTCAGATTTTTATTGACTAAAACTCACCCTTGTATGTTGTGTTCCTTCAGTTGCGTATATGCCAGGTGCCACGGTATTTTTTTCGAACAACTCGCATCCCTGGCAGGCAGCGCTCCTTTCGAATCCCACCAGTTGGTACTGACATCTCTTTGAGCGTGGAACACAACGCGCTGTCGACCCTGGTCCTTACCGGACGGCGAGCTACCCATTACTCACCGTCCGCAAGCCCGCGTCTACGGTGGAAGGGAATCAGCCAAACATTCTTGACGCCCAGGGCGTCTCCTGCGGCGACTAAGGCCGTGAGATTGCCTCTCCCTCACGTGCGCCTCCCGCTTCGTGAGCATTACTACTTCGCAGAAGGAATTTAAGTGACGGCTTCCCATGGACTCTCGCTCTGTACCTTGGCCTGGACTAGGACCACACGCGAGAGATCGTATCTGCCGATCGCCTAGTTTGAATCGATTAGTGCCATAAAATACATTTAAATTTTACATTTTCATACTTCGCGCGTAATTTGACGAAAACGCTGGACACAGTTATCGCCATATTGCTCTGTGGGTATGACGTTAGTTTTCTGTGTAAACAAATGCGATACTTTGTATGTTAGTTGTATATCATTTAGAAAATTTGTTATTATTCCACATATCTTTGGTTTGCTGTTCCAGAATGTAAGATATTATTTCAATAAAAATTACTGGTTACGAAAATAATAAAAGTACACAGTTGTTCGGTTGATTAGTTAAAACAGCGGTATGACGTAATAACATGGCGGCTACTATTTCGTGGTGTTCAAAAACGGAGTAATAAAACTGCAATCTTTGAATTGAATTTTTCAAATATAAATTGTTATTTCATGAAGTAAAACCATAGAGTTTAGTAGTTTTATAGTCTTTGACTAAAACCAAATTTTTCCCACTGGATTTTGCCTAAGCTATCTCAATTATATATTTTTAGATTTTTCTCATATACAGGGTGTAATTTTAATCACCGTTAACCTCATAAGGGGTCATTGTACTCCTCATTATGAACAACTTTTACTACAGGCCCAAACCTGAAATCGCGAAAATAAAATCAGCTGTTCCTTACATTTTGACGAGTTATGCGAACATAAACCACCATGTAAACTTCCACCGAAAATTTGTTTGAACGAGATCTAGTAAGTAGTTTTTTTTTAATACATCATAAATCGTAAACCGCAATTTTCCTTTAATTTACCTTTCATTCAATCAACTCAAATATAAAAATAAAAAAAAAAAGACATTTAATGTCATAAACATAAACCTTATGCATAAACTGTGAACTATATAGTATCTATTTATTACTGACTTACGCTTCTTTTTCAATCATCCACATCATCATTGTTTTATTATCCTTTTACGACTTTCTTACATTATTATATTTCTCTCTTTGTTCTCTGTGCTAACACTCTGCGGATCGGTCTTAAACGATTCGTCTATATATAATTACCTGATTTTACATTAGAATTTTCCATCTTTTTACATAATAATATTATTGTTATGACATTTAAGTCAAACGTGTCAAACTGATGTCTACTTATCTTTTTAATTATCTATGCAGTATATTTAAGGAAGGTTGCATTAGGATTGTACTTACTAAAAATAATTTTATATCGTTTTGGATAGCCTAAATTTGGTTTTTCTATGTAACTACGTTGTCAACTAAATAACAAAATTCAAAATTATAATTATAAGATTCATAAACGCACTCTCGGTTTATATGAAGAAGGTTTTATATGTCTTAGCCGAGTAGACTGGCATATGAGAGAATCTATGGCTGAAAAAGAAAAAGATGAAGGAATTTGGAATGAGAAAAAACAGGAAGGGGCGGACAGAGTGGAAGGGTGATGGAAGCAAGTGAGGGACCTCGGAAAACCAAACTGACTGACGGTGCGCTTATTCGCTTAGTCGCTTAGCGCTTAATTACCACTACTTATGGATATAATTGTCTGGAGCCACGGAGTTGTCTCAGACATTTACACGTCGCAACATCACTAGAAGCCTATTCGTCACCGCATCCCTGAACACAGAAACGCCGCCGAACCCTTGAAGCATACCTTGCAATCTACATTGACCTCCCCATCTTGATAGAGTGCGTTTCTATTTAAGTAGGTACCTTTTTTATAATTTATCGTTTGTATTCCTATATTAAATTTAATTGTCTAGTCTATTTCTACCCTTTTATTTGTTAGGGATAGGTAGACACGACAGAACCATTATTTTCTAATAATAAATCTGTAATAGGTGCCTAAGTAAAATGATTAAAACATCGATCAAAGTTACAACGAACTACAAGAACTTTTATATTATGTTACTTGCTGCTGCAGAAGCCTTCATGGGCGAGTCCGACTCGCACTTGGCCGCTTTTTTAAATATTTTAAGCGAAAAACTTGAGAGGTGTCAAGGGACACCCGGATGGAACGAAGTTCCTATGTACAAAAAACCTGTATACACTCAACAAAAATAATCGTCGCGACACCACACTGTACAATGCGAAATAGAAAGACGAAACGAAAATAACTGGCTTGCTTTCTATGAGAGAGAGCGAGAGAGAGACAGACAGAGAAACACGCGCACGCTGCACGGCTTACAACAACGTAGCAAAAAGTGTCGTTACAACTTTTGGTCTTAATTTTTTCCGTCTAGCCCCCTTTCGCAACGCGCGATAATGAACTTCATTCCAATAATATTTTTTTTTAAGATTAGAGCAGTGGTGGCTCTGTGGTAACGGCCCAGACTTACGAGTTGTAGGGCGTGGGTTCAAACCCAGGCAGACGTTTTACTTTTTGTAAATAATTTCAATACCAATGCTCTCAAAATGGTGTAGGAAAACATCGTGAAGAAACCAGCATGTCCTAGAACCATCATCTGCCTAGCCTTTTCCCAACTATGTTGGGGTCAGCTTCCAGTCTAACCGGATGCAGCTGAATACCAGTATTTTACATGGAGCGACTGCCTATCTGACTTCCACAACCCAGTAAATGATTACATTTCTGTAAGTAGGTTTGTACAAATACTTTTACACGACAATCATATTTTTTTTAAACTATATGAGGTCGGCGTTTCCTATCTGACTACTCTGAGACGAAAGGCCGAAATAAATTTGACAACACACACAAACAACAGTAATTGGGTAACACGATACTCCTTGATAAAACTGGTTGTCAGACTTTCGGGCTTCTGACGACCCGTAACGACTGTCAAAGATCCACAAATGACAGCCGGGACCAACGGCTTAACGTGCTTTTCGAGGTACGGAGGGGTTTTGGTATGTAAAGGTCACCCATCCACGGACCAACCGCGGCAAGCGTAGCTTAACCTGATCGATCGACCCGTGCAGCTATTGTTAAGGCCTATTCAAACCTAGGCGGTATTCGCTACCGTCTGCGGTAGAGAAAACCGAATGGGTATGCGGTAATATTATTGTTAACACCAAAGCGGTTTTCGCTATCCTTATGGGTAGAATACCGAGTTCAAGTTTCGCTCAGGAAAGTAAAGATTCTGTTTCGCCCAACAAGCGAAACAATACCTATGCGGTACTATGGCACCAACTATTCCGCTTTAGCCCCGGAACTATCCTGAACGAAACCCGCACGGTATGTACCTCTACCCACAGCGGCAGCGAATACCGCTCAGGTCGCTAAAGCCGCGGAAATTGTTACTAAATACCTGAGCGAAACCCGCACGGTATGTACCTCTGCCCACAGCGGCAGCGAATACGCTTAGGTTTGAATAGGCCTTTACTTAGACCCGTGCTGTGCCCGCGGGATGGATGACGGCCCACTCCCTATCACTGAGAGGAGGCCTTTATTCTAGGAGTGGGAACTGTTTAAATATAGGCTGATTATCATGATTTTTTTAGAAACGTGATAGGGTAATTTCACCCCTAAAAAATGAGTCCCGTGCGTATTTTGAATCGGTGCGGCAGCGTAAGGAAAGGTGCTTTGGGCGAAAATAGTTATCGGTAAAAGATTATTTAGTTCAAGCGTGTTCCGGCAAACCATTACATCGGCAAATCTTGGTATCGGCCAAACATTCATTCTTTGTAGCGTTATTCGGCGAAACGTGCTAATCGCTAAGTAATGGTATCGACCAATAGTTTTTTCGTAGTACTGTTCAACGGTTAACCATGCTTTCTGTAGTAAGTAGTCTGTAGACAGTTAAACCGTACGGGACTAAAAATATAAGAAAAAATCATTTCCGTGTTTATAAATAATAAAACGATCTTTATGTAGGTACACACACCTTATATTCGTTATCTATTCGACTTCTTAAAAAAAATAGCACTCGAATACAACATGATGATAACAATAATTTTAATTTTCAAGAACAAAAGAGTCTTTTTATAAATGATTCACCACCTGTTTTGCAAAGAAAACGATTTGTAACGTCCGATTTTGGTCGTGTTGATTTTCAAAAACAGAGAAGCCGTACAATTAGGTACTGTTTAGAGATACATTTGGTGATAGACCACAGTTTGTACACACGGCTACACATCAATCTATAAATTTCCAGTTTACGCTGATCTCACACTGTACGGAAAACTTATACAATGCGAGATCAGCTAATACTGGAAATGTATAGCTTGATGTGAAGCCGTGCGTACAATAGAAAGGAGCATGTTACCTTATTTGACGCGATGTAATCCAAGAGTGACGCTAAGTATGCAATTTTCACCACTTTCACTTGTTCCTTCGAGATAAGCGCAGGAGCTGCGCTCGCGACAAGTTCTCAATACCAACAGGCATTTTTCTTTCTTCTTTATTTCAAATATCGTGGTGTAGCCGTCTTGCTCGCACGCGAACAAAAGGTAATGTACGGAAATGGGATAGGTGCTATCCCATTCCTGCACGTTGTTTTTGGGAAGGATAGAATATCATCATCATCTGCCTAGACTCTTCCCAACTATGTCGGGGTCAGCTACCAGTCTAATCGGATGCAGCTGAATACCAGTATTTTACATGGAGCGACTGCATATCTGACCTCCATAACCCTGTTACTGGGCAATACGATACCCCTTAGTAAGACTGGTTGCCACTTATCAGACTTCGGGCTTCTGACGACCGTAAACACTGTCAAAGATCCACGAATGACAGCCGGGACCAACGGCTTAAGTAGGATAGAAAATAGTACTTTTGAAACCAAGCCTATCTATTAATTTATTTTACCAAAGCAAATATCAATACTAACATTCTAATCGAATCGACGCAACCACAATTAATAATGTACTTAATTAACTAATATTTTGTAAAAATATTATTTATAAGAATGTCTGATATTAGAGTGTTTAAAAGGGCAAGGTATTCCATTTCTTGCCGTTTTCCATAAAAAACGCTGCTTCCTACTACGCTTTGCAATGGAAACTGTTGTCATCTTTAATGGCCGGCTCTGACAATATAAAAGTGCCTTGAAATGGTTGAATTGGAATAAAAGCTTTGAGTTTTGAGTTTGAGAGACGCGTTACCTACTTACAGAAATCCGGATAGACAAAGACGTAGTACAATAGTTACATCTGATCTAATCCAATTCCAGGTGCAATCTAAAATCCAATCAAGCTGGTTCCAGTCCAATATGTCGCTGGATTTAACGTAATTCTTCTGTCGAGGCTACTTTGTCTTGTAATGGATCGATATTCTTGCCATATCTATACCAACTCTCTCCTCTATCGTATTATCCAGTATACTATTATTCAGCTACATCCTGTTAGACTGGAAGCTGACCCCAATTTATTTGGGAAAAGGCTAGGCAGATGATGTTGACGATCTATACTCTCTCTCTAAATTAAAGTATCTGTTTGTTGTGTTAAAATAACACCTTTTTACAATATTTTTTTATTTGTTCGTTTTGTTCCGACCAATCTCCGGAACTGCTTAGCCGTTTTTGACGGAACTAACACTGGCAGATAGCTAATATTATTAGTGGGGTAACATAGGCAATATTTATGTCCCGGTAGCACGCTTCTATGGGATAATATCGAAGAAGTCGCGAGCAACAGCGTTTCATAGAAATTGAGTAAGTACGACCGGTAATCGTCCTTGTTGTTGTGTGGGTGTCATCGTGAGGTTTTATTTCTTGTCGTCATGTCGTCAAATCAAATCATATATAAAATCATTTAATCAAATCAGGCTGAGAATCAGCGCTTTTTAAACGACAAAATTACGTAAGACTGTCCTCTGAAACGTCCGCTACTCTGCTAGGAAGAAGAACTGGCGCAAGAAACTCCCCAGTAGCACAAGTATTTGTAAAAGATTCGTGAAGGATTTATACTGACTTTCAAATAGCTAACTGTACGGCAAGGTGGCATCGGAGTTGACTGCCTATATGTCTATGTCTTTGTTCATCGTAGGTATTGCCCGGAAGTGTTGGTTCTTCCGATACTTAGTGTAAACGCGATGCGCTTTACCAGGCCATGGCCCTATAATGGAACTTGCTGGAGTGTCCAAAGGGTCCTTAAAGCAACACCTAGCCTAGAGCATCTTTTTGAGGTCATAAAACACGACACTGATAGCGCGATTTACACCATAAGACAAGAAAATTATGAAAAAACGAAATTAATAAATAGGTGCGAGTCAATTGCCATCAACCGGGTACATATCAAGATTCCGGACTGCTACAAAGAATTTAAGAAGAGACTGACAAGAAGAACCATAAATACACCACAAGAGGTACTATAGATACGAAAGAAAAGGAAGGTGGTTTTATGAATGCACGGACTTAAAAAAATGAGATCCAATGTCTGTTTATGTAACGGAGTATGCTAATTGCACCGAAAAGGGTCTTGTCCAATCTCGTCACACCATCCTGCACCTTGTACAATACATTTACGTTAACTGCGAAGAGAAAGCAGTAGCCTTCTCCAAAAACATTCATAATTCAAACACAAACGATTTCAACACAAGTATAAAAATAAATGCAACCTAATTGTCTTCTATGAATGAGTGGAGAATTATAAGCACACTGCAATTAGAACGCGCTAGAAAAATCAAATTAAAACCTCTAATGAACAAACATAGCGGGAGGCGGTTGCCGGTTAGTAGCACAGAGTAGTATAAGAAACAGATACTGTGCAGATAGATAGTAAATGATTCTTGATGGGTATGTGGCGTAGCCACAATACTTATATATATTTACGTCTACTTTAAAATACTTTACATACTATATACACAAAATACAAACACAAACATTAAACATGCACAATAACACTTAGCATATTTACATACCTACCTGTGCTGCATAGACGCGTCGTTGGGTCGCCGAGCCTCACCGCGTCGTCGTCGTGTCGTAGCGAGTAAGCGTGCCCCAAGTCCCGCTACTCACCGAAACAAAGGAGGCCTAGAACCATCGCCGGCGCAGTGACGCGCGCGCTCAGCAGTACGTCTCGCACCCTCACGGCAGACGCACGCTCGCTTGCTGCGCGAATCCCTTCCGCATACGCTATAACGCTTGCTGTTTTGCTATACCTATCTGTTCCTACTTGTTGTTTGTTAATATTAGCGGTGAGAATAAACTGTTTGATCAAAGTGCCCGGACCATTTGATTGCGCACACAACACCCATATTCTCCTACATTGGTGACCCCGGATCTTGGACACAGCACGGAGCAGCATAAAAACCGTAAGCTAGTGAAAACCAGATTTAAAAATGTCGAGAAACAACAAGCCATCCGACACACAAAGTGACGAAAGCAGGTCGCATTCCAAAGAAAGGACATTTATACCTTCCGACATTTGTCGTGTCGGGGTACGACTTCCGCCGTTCTGGCCGGAGGAACCTGCAGTCTGGTTCGCGCAAATAGAAGGAAGTTTTGCACTCTCAGGTGTCAAAGATGACGACACCAAATATAATTACGTCAGTGCCCAACTTGAAAACCGTTACGCCGCAGAGGTCAAAGATATTTTAATTAATCCTCCAGCTAGTGGCAAATATGAAAAGTTAAAAAGCGAGCTGATTAAAAGATTATCAGCGTCGCGTGAAAAAGAACTTACCCAGTTGCTGATGCATGAGGAATTAGGAGACAGACGACCATCCGCGTTCCTTAGACACCTGCAACATCTAGCGGGCCCAAGCATACCCGACGATTTTATAAAGACCGTGTGGACGAGCCGCTTACCGGGCAACATTCAAATAGTCGTAGCATCGCAGCCAGAGTCGTCACTTTCAGCACTCGCAGACCTGGCTGATAAAGTGCACGATCTCGTGCCACCCGCGCCACAAGTGGCCGCCACGGACGCAGTTCCTAACTCAATGATCGAGAAATTATCAAAAGAGATTGCAGAGCTTAGTCGTCAAGTGCAGGCCCTCTCGACAAGAGATTCTAGATCCAGATCCAGGAGTATAAGTCAACGGGGAAGAAGCAACACGCGTTCCCAGTCAAATTATAGGAAGTACCCTACCTGTATTTTCCACCACAGATATGGAGACAAGGCACGAAGATGCCTGAAACCGTGTGATTATCAATCAGGGTCGGGAAAAGCCAAAGGCAATCATCAGTAGCGACACATGATTGCCATAGTCCTACTACTGGTCGCTTATTCGTAACGGACAGAAGAACAAAAACGCAGTTTTTAGTCGACACCGGAAGTGACATCTGTGTTTTTCCCCGCTCCGCCCTGAAACAAAGACGACCACGCACAACCGAACTCAACGTTTTCGCAGCGAACGGAACACCAATTGCCATATACGGTGTCCAACAAATGGAACTTGACTTAGGTCTTCGCCGTGCATTTTCCTGGCAATTCATAATTGCTGACGTCACCAAAGCTATCATAGGAGTCGATTTTTTATCGTACTACGACTTAATCGTAGACTGTCGTAACAAACGCCTGATCGACAACAAGACAAGCCTGTCAGCAAGTGCAAATCCAGTTCCTGTATCTGATGCCATAACTTCAGTCAAGACCATAACAGGCGAGTC
The DNA here is from genome assembly GCA_949091785.1 of Polymixis lichenea. Classification (NCBI taxonomy): domain Eukaryota; kingdom Metazoa; phylum Arthropoda; class Insecta; order Lepidoptera; family Noctuidae; genus Polymixis; species Polymixis lichenea. The sequence continues at coordinate 21,110,487 of OX420944.1, forward strand.
TAAGTACTTGAACCTACTTCGAGATTATCCAGAAATCACTCGGCCGGCAGGCACACACCGGGTCATACGTCACAATACGGTTCACCACATAAGAACAACCGCCGGACCGCCCGTATATTGCACTCCGAGAAGACTTGCCCCGGACAAACTGAAGATCGCAAAACAGGAGTTCGAAGAAATGCTGAGAATAGGGATAGCACGACCGTCTGAGAGCCCATGGTCGTCCCCCCTTCATCTCGCCGCAAAAAAGGACAACGGATGGAGGCCATGCGGCGATTACAGGATGTTAAACGCCCGAACGATCCCCGACCGATACCCCATCCGGCACATCCAGGACTTTACTCAGAACATAGCTGGCTGCCGAATATTCTCAAAAATTGATTTAGTAAAGGCGTACAACCAAATACCGGTGAACCCCGAGGACATCCCCAAAACGGCCATAACTACGCCCTTTGGCATGTTTGAGTTCCCTTTTATGACGTTTGGGCTTAGCAACGCAGGACAAACATTCCAAAGATTTGTGGACGAAATGACCCGTGACCTGGACTTTTGCTACACGTACTTAGACGATTTTCTGATATCCTCCCCCGACGAGGAGACCCATTACCGTCACTTACGCCTCCTCTTCGAACGATTAAAAGAATATGGAATGGTCATAAACATTTCCAAATGTGTTTTAGGGGCAGAAGAGGTAACTTTCCTCGGCTGTAGCGTATCTTGCGCAGGTATTAAACCACTGGACAGCAAGATCCAAGTTATAAAGGACTACCCCACCCCGAAAACCGTTCGAGAACTCAGGAGATTCCTAGGCATGATAAATTTCTATCGTCGTTTTATAAAGGACGCTGCCTCATTCCAAACGCCATTACATAGCCTGCTATCTATGCCAATCAGCACTCCTAGCGCATCCAGACATGGACGCCAAACTAGCGTTAGTAACGGACGCATCAGACGTCGCAATCGGGGGAGTTCTACAGCAGCAGAAAGACGGGGAATGGCAACCTCTCGCCTTCTTTAGCCGTAAATTGAGCACATCACAAAAGAAATACTCGCCGTACAACCGAGAACTTCTCGCAATTTACGAATCCATAAAACATTTTCGACACCTGGTGGAAGCAAGACACTTCACAGTATTTACAGACCACAAGCCAATCTGTTTCGCATTTCAAAGCCATAAAGAAAAGTGTTCACCACGTCAGTTTCGACATTTAGATTATCTAGCTCAATTTACAACGGACATCCAACACATATCGGGAAAGGATAACATAGTTGCCGATACTCTCTCAAGAATAGAGGAAATTGTACAACCTGTCGAGTCAAAGAACTTGGCCATTTCACAGGGTAACGACCCAGAACTAAGACAACTGTTGGGAGGCGGAACTTCGCTTAAGCTTGTCAAAGTAACCGTACCAGGAACAAAACTGGAACTTTACTGCGACGACAGCACGCCAAATCCACGACCTTACGTACCAAAAGAGCTCAGAAAGCAAGTCTACGACAGCCTGCACTCACTTAGCCATCCTGGCGCTAAAGCCTCCGCAAAATTAGTGGCTCAGCGTTACGTATGGCCAGGAGTAAACAAAGATTGTCGCGATTGGACCAAGCTCTGCCACGCATGTCAACGTTCAAAGATCACTCGGCACGTAACTCCACCGATGGGCACCTTCAAGCTACCAAACGGCAGATTTACCTACGTGCACATCGATATCGTCGGACCGTTACCCCTCTCGGATGGCTACCGTTACTGTCTCACCGCCGTGGATAGATTCACTCGATGGCCCGAGGCAATTCCCTTGCAAGATATAACAGCTGAAACAGTCGCCAAAGCCCTCGTTTGCAACTGGATATCACATTACGGTTGCCCTACAGAAGTCGTGACAGACCGCGGGAAGCAATTCGAGTCCGCACTGCTAAAACAGCTCTCAGAACTTGCCGGATTTCAACGCAACAGAACCACTGCTTATCACCCTGCAAGCAACGGAATGGTGGAACGGATGCACAGACAACTTAAAGCAGCCATAATGTGCCATGGAAGCCTAAAATGGACGGAAAGTTTACCTCTAGTACTGCTAGGAATGAGAAGCGCTTTCAAAGAGGACATACAAGCGTCACCCGCCGAACTCCTCTACGGCGAATCCCTCAGACTGCCCGGAGAGTTTCTGCAGCCAATCACTGACCAGCATATGACCAGTGACCTCACCGAATACTCAGCACGACTGCGTTCCATTATGGACAATATACGCCCTCAGCCAGCCGCAAGACACAGCAGACGTAACATCTTCGTATACCGAGACTTACCTTCTGCTACTCACGTTTACGTCCGAGATGACACCGTGAGAGGATCTCTACAGCCGGCGTACACTGGGCCATACCTAGTCCTGCAAGGAGGCACGAAAGTCTTTAAACTACGTATTAAAGGAAAAGAACAGACAGTATCGATAGAGAGGTTAAAACCAGCCTACATACTTACACCAGATACTCGTTCAGAGACTCGTCCACTTGAAAATGAAACTCCAAACCCTGTAAACAAAGATAATGAAGTAAGGATCACTCGCTCAGGAAGAAGAGTGAGGTTCCCTGACTGTTATCGCCCATCCTAGGATGGTCTCAAGGGGGGAGTCATGTGGCGTAGCCACAATACTTATATATATTTACGTCTACTTTAAAATACTTTACATACTATATACACAAAATACAAACACAAACATTAAACATGCACAATAACACTTAGCATATTTACATACCTACCTGTGCTGCATAGACGCGTCGTTGGGTCGCCGAGCCTCACCGCGTCGTCGTCGTGTCGTAGCGAGTAAGCGTGCCCCAAGTCCCGCTACTCACCGAAACAAAGGAGGCCTAGAACCATCGCCGGCGCAGTGACGCGCGCGCTCAGCAGTACGTCTCGCACCCTCACGGCAGACGCACGCTCGCTTGCTGCGCGAATCCCTTCCGCATACGCTATAACGCTTGCTGTTTTGCTATACCTATCTGTTCCTACTTGTTGTTTGTTAATATTAGCGGTGAGAATAAACTGTTTGATCAAAGTGCCCGGACCATTTGATTGCGCACACAACACCCATATTCTCCTACAGGTATAAGGATCCTGGGAAAAGACGTCAAAATAATAAATAAAAAAGGTTTATTGTACAAAAATAAACACAACATTAAAGTTAGTCTGGCCACCGTAGACACGTGCTTGCGGACGGCGAGTAATGGGTAGCTCGCTGTCCGGTAAGGACCAAGCCTGGGTCGACGGCGCGTTGTGTTCCACGCGCGCCTCAAAGAGATATCAGCAGCAACTGACGGGGCCCGCAAGGGCCGATGCCTGCCAGGGATGCGGGTTGTTCGAAAGAGATACCGCGGCCCCTGGCACACAGGCAACTGTCAGTCAGCAAAAGTCTGACACGCCCTCCCGCTCCACCCAGAGCAGAAGTTATTTGATGATTTCTCACCAAAAAAAAAAACATTAAAGTTAGAGATACACTAAAAATGATGAAAATGATGATGCATGAACTTACTAAAAAGATATCATATCTCAAGAGCCAAAAGTCCTCATAATTATTGATTATTTCAACTTAAGGAAGCTCCAGGATAGGCCGCGGAATTCGAATTATCTTCCGTTTGATTCGCCTATCAGAATATATTTTAATCAGCATACAAATTAATACTCACCTGCAAATTGAAAAAAAAAACACGGAAAAAAATTTGAATTTCGTGAGATACTTTAGCGCATCCACCTTAAATGCAGTCAGGTAAAAGTGACTCAGTAGTTACATGTATAAGTATTGCGAAAGATATTGAGGATATGAAGAAGAAGAAGATATGAGCTGATCGTTAAAATATTATCTGTATTGTCGTAAGACAAATTCTGCAACTACTTAGTTTGCTTTCAACGCAAACTTGACCAACGTGTACATATGAAGTAAGCGGTGTTATTATAAACTCGATGAGCATTATATGAGGAGATAACGCATTGAAAAAAAAATGAGAATGAAAATATGTTTTTTTGTACTTTATGTACAACACAAGTGCATTTTGTAATTATGATCTCCGCAGGGTATCCGAAAATCGAGTGGAACGGCGCGTAGAAAAGGCCATACACTGAAGTAATTTTTTTGGTCCAACAGATGTCTGCTAGTTCTACACACAAGCTTTAACAAGGACTGGCCTTTTTTATTTTCATTTAAAAAAAGCGCTCTCATAATTTCCAAAAGACATAAAAAGTAAGCTTCAATATTAAAACCCTGTTTCTTTCTACTCTGTGCAACGTTATTCAGAGTGTTCCCGTCGCATAGTTAGTCTCCGCAGCTTCCGCCAGGGGCGCCCGCTGCCACGCGCCACAAAGCTTCAGAAGAATTTTATTCTGCTTCAACTCTGCACCAATTATTTACTATGCCGCGATGCGCATTGATTCTCTTTGTTTGCTATGCTAATGAAGTACGCAGGTGGCGTTTTCCTTAAAATAAAAACTTAAATATTTCACACAAATAATGTGAGTTGCGGTGTTAATTAAAATGAGTACACATAATAAAATCCTCCAATCGGGTTATCAATGAGTCAGGATCCGAAACCGAAAGGTTTCAATGACTTAACTGGTAGTTATATTGGCTTACCAGTTAAGTTTATTGAGGTGGTATTAAATTATTATAATCTTTATATATTAAGGAACAAAACAAATTTCTTTTAAAGTTTTGGTATATTCATTCAAATTAACAGTCTTCAGTCTATGACACACGAATCCATGACTAAGTCTTCGATGACATTAGATATTTGCTGCTCAATGTTGTGTGTCTGCTCACTTTCGTGTGATTTTGGAATATCGACATCGTTTTCTTCGAGCCATTCATAGAAAAATAGGGTTGCCATGTGTGTTTGTAGAAAATAAAAAAAAAGTAAAAATCAATACTGCTAACGTAATCACCATCCAGACTCCCCCATCCCCCATGTCATCAAAAATAAGCAAAACAAAGACCCCCTGCCCCATGTAGTGCTTACGTAATACTTGAATGGCCCCTTTGCTTACGTATTCATAATGGTGGCCATTGATAGTGATCTTGAGATTGACCTAAATCCCAACTCATTATCAAGTAACCATTAGAATTAAATACATCTGAACAACCAGTATCAATTTCAATATCCAAATAATTTAAAACGACACCAGCAATGAAATACAAATATCACATCTACATAAGTAAGCAATCGACTGAGACGTAGATAAATATGTATATCGTGCGGAGCCCTCAACACTATAGTGCAAATCGTTCTCTTGTATACCTAAGAATCCCGTTTTTCCCGTGATTGAGGAGCCTTGGATTGAGGCGGGATTGAGCCGGGATTTACCGCGGGAATCAAGCTGGCAAGAAAATGTTTTCGTTCTACATAGTGCAGGAAATTTCCAGGTATTCCTCGAGCTTCGGATTTACAATTGACAGAATTGAAATTGTTTATTATTATCCCCTTTGTGTGTCTGGTTGCTGCGTTATTTTATAAAACTACTGCTGCTTTTCTTGAAACGCTTTGTTTATTCAATGTCGTTCATTGGAGCTTGGATTTTAATAATGTATTCGTTGTGCTGTTTAGCTTGGGTGTTTAAATATTGTAAGAAAATTGTATTTAAAGTTTCTACTTTTTCATTGAGCAACATTGGTAGGTGCATTTTTGTCCAATAAGAATTTGAAATACCAACATTCCTGAGTTGTATTATGTAGAATGTTGATGACTAATTTTCCAATAAAATCTGTCCTACTGATGTGTGTGTATTTGGACCTTCGTTGCTCAATCATGTAAAAACGACCGATCAGCACTTTATTTGGACGCCGCCAGTAGGGACTGGTCATCTCTTAGCTGCCACGGCCTATTTTAAATTCTAAATTGTCATTTGATTTTTGTTTTTAATTACGGATGCTTTTAATGTGCTCGTCTTTTTACATCGTTCTCATATTGATAATTTGAACATAAACGATGTAACCAACTTTCTGTAACAAATTGTTAATAACAATTTCATAATTTTTAAAAAGAGTGTCCGTGGAGTTTCTTGCCCGTTCTTCTCCATAGGTATCTACTACGCTTTGGAATGGGTAACTACCTTCATCTTTCTGACTCTTTGACAATTCAAAAGTGCCTGTAATTGGTTTATTTGAAATAAATACTTTGAGTTTTCTTCTGCGTAAGACACTATTAATCAGAATCCGAATCTTTTTGAAGGTTATTGCTAATCCACTCCTTCATATGTTCTAAAAAAGTCTGCTTAGCAACGTAAACAATTCCATGAATGTTGTGGAGCTGTCAAAATGAAAGCGATCAATACTGATAGTGTATGACGAAATTACTCCTCGGATTTTAATGAAATTTAGCAGACAGAGAGTTTAAAACTACATAATTAAAGATTAATACATAATAATTTATATTAAAAAAAAATATGAAGCTAGTCAGTTTATATATTTGGGTTTATAAAAAAATATATATTTAATATGCATAACACAAACGATAGGTAAGATAACCATACCATGTTCTATCTCAATCAAAAGCCTAAGGATAACATTCTAAGTGCTCTATTCCTCGCTTTTTGATAGCGATCGGATGAAAAGAGTACCTCCGTCCTCCGTTACTATGAACATCAATTTGCTTTTGGCAACCAGGTACTAGCGGCTTTGCAAAGCGAGCAAATACCACAAATCCTCGGGGCTTAGATAAAAGTAACCTCACAGTATTGCAGTTCAGGCAATATTAGATGCTTATCTTACTATTAGGAATTTCGAAAGCTGGGCCATTATAGGTATGGGACCGGTTTTTGGTAATCGTTTTGGAACGTACGTAATGTGGCACTTTTACAGATACATCAGACATCTTCCAATTATAATGTGACCAAAAACGTACAACAGCTGTTTGTTTCAAAAGAAGAACAGGAATTGGTTGAATTTAAACGTTGCTTCCATATCTTCAGGTGGACAATACTGGATAACATCACTATCATCATCACCCACACAACCCGACTTCACCCAATATATAAGTCTCTCTGCAACTAACTTTTAAAATTCATAAGCCACACGTCACAAGGAAGTTGGTGGCTTAGAAGCATACTGCACAATTTAACATTCAAAACCTCTGCGAGAACGTGCATCTAGTAACCAAGCTTATCTACATACGAGTACAAAACAACCCCAAAACTGCATACAAATAAAAGAGCCAACTTTAGATAAACGTAGGAGTTACTCGCAATTTTAAGATGCACTAACATAGTGACATTTACATGGACCCACACAAGGAAGTTAGCAACAGCGGGGTACCCACAATTAACAATGCAAATTTACCAAGTGCGAAAGCTGTTCTGAATTTCATACAGAGAATACATATGGTAATTGGGTTTGAACACAGGAAAAACGTCATAGTACGCTCGGGGCCATATCAAGCGACACATTTCGAGTATGAGCTGGTCTGGCATTGTACGGAAAGCCTATTCTATGAAATACAAATTTATACTGAAAATTTATTGCCGTGTGTACAAGGCTTAAGGATCGTTAAGATCCTGTAGGAAAGATTCTCCCCGCGCAAAGTTTTGTCTTCGTTAGTATCCGAGCCGGTTCATGTCGTGGTGTATCTTTAAGTTGCATCTCCGCTTATGTTCGTCAAAATACGAGTAACAAAATATGACGTCACACAGCTCTGCATTCCAAACTCACATAATAAATCACTACTTTACATTACAGAGGGCCATTACAATAGAAAATTAATTGTGTCTCATTAGTTTTCCATTATATCATTGGAACTTGGAATCTTTTCTCTCAAAAACTAGACGTTGTAGGTGAAAAATTATGAAAATTTCAGTACCTACTTATATTACACCCCTTGGGATGTGTGTATGTAGATTAATGGATGGCTTTTAAACGACCTTGACGGTGACCTTTGTCAGAAATTGTCATGACGTAAGTTCTCCGCTCTGAAAATTTTACTTACAATGCAAGTAATTACAGATAGAACACGATAAAAGTAATTTTCCTCTGTTGACACAGACGATGACGAATAAGCTGTACACAAAGTAGGGCATGCCACAATTGCGGCGGTAAGTCCCCTCTTTGAGGAGTGGCTTGAGAGGTGGCACGGCGTCCTCACCTTTCGCCTGACCTAGGTCCTCACCGGACACGGCTGTTTTGGAAGGTTCCTGTTTCGGATAAGGCGCGGGCTTGCGGTCGGCAAGTAATGGGTAGCTCGCTGTCCGGTAATCACCAAGCCCGGGTCAACGGCGCTTTGTGTTCCACGCGCGCCTCAAAGAGATGTCAGCAACAACTGATGGGGTCCGCAAGGGCCGATGCCTGCCAGGGGTGCGGGTTGTTTGAAAGAGAGTTCGCGGCCCCTGGCACACAGGCAACTGAGGATACACGGGTGGGTTTTAGTCACTAAAAGTCTGACATCCTGCTCCACCCAGAGCAGGAGAAGTCAGTTGATGATTTCCCACCCAGAAAAAAAAAGCTGTACGCATAGTAATCAAAGTATGATACGAGTCTCGAACCGTTGCGTCACCACTGGTTTGACCGGTTCAGAGGTTCGCTTAGCGAAATTTTTATAGCACTGTATGACCTAAACCTGCAGTAAGTCACGCTTTTCTGTGACTTAAATGTGCAATTTTTACACAAAAAAACGTGACTTATGTGTAGGTTTAGGTCACACATGCTATAAAATAGTATACGACACGTGTGACTTAAGTAGTCCATAAGTACACGTATCGTAATGTATCAATAAACCCCGTCCACATTACACGTAACATGTTATCACTTTGTTAAGAGATATGTTGGCGTGTTTATAAAAATTGAGAAGGCTTCTATAAAAAGTGATGCTGCAAATTACGTCTGCAGTGTAAACGTTGTGTAAGTCATATTTTGGGTGTGGTGTAATGGTAGTTTTAAAATTTATCAGCAGCACATTTTGCTTTGTTAGGAGAGCATGAGTATTAGTAGTTATTCGTCTTTTTCTTCTAAAGTCACCAGCCAAATAAAGTTTTCTTTGTCAGATATCTTAAATTGATATCTCCTGATTATTTAATTTCCTGTATGTTGTTCACCTTCTTGTTATTACATATCCTTGCTTTAAGCCACCAAAAGCATAGACAATCTTTCTCCTTCCTATCCTTAGCTTTAGGTAGAATATTGAATAAAATCCTTGTTAAATAATCTTAAAAGGAATCGAACAAAAAAAAACTGTCAGATAATATATATAAAATGTTAAAAAGTGGCAGTTGGCTGACCCTGAACAATAAATCTTTTTCTTAGTTAACCTCTCAAAATGAAAAACGTTACAATAATGAAAAAAGCATTAAAAATTCATGAACAAACGTTCTTTACTTAAACTGACCGGTCTATAAAACACACGTGAAATAAGTCCACAATATTTTTTCAATAAAATTCTCAATCAATTTTTTATTCGTTCAAAATTTATTACAATAAAATTCCTGCTCGACTAAAGTAAATGTGTTACTCTCGTTGAAAAAATGAAATCAGATGTATTGTGGTGGACTTTTTACTTTTATATTTGTTATATGCAGAGAACAAAATCTGTAAGGATTTTTCAAAATCTCGTGACACCTCCTGCAGTTTGGTATACGAAATTCCAGCCAAGTGGTAACATTTATCTTGCAATATTTCATCGTCATCATCAATATTATCAGTCTGCATACATTCTGAATATACAACTCACGATACGAAAACTTCTTTAACACTTTCATTGCCACTTTTATTTTAATTTACATACTTCACGCTTCAATCAATCAAAAATCAATCAAAAGTCATTTATTCAAATTAGGCTGAGAATCAGCACTTTTCGAACGTCAAAGTACATGAGACAGTCCCCCAAAACGCCCACCCTTCACCACTTCCTAGTGCTTTAGCTGGGAAGAAGAAGTAGCGGAACAAACTCCCCAGCAGCACAGCTGTCTGTTTAGTCGGATAGACTTGATTCTATACATACACAGGCAAAGTAATCAACATTACGAGACACAGAACTTAAAAAATTGTCATTTATGTCAGCTAGCCATGCCAATATACCAACAAATAAAGTGAAAAATTAACTCAAGCACAAAAAATAAAAAGTAAACAAAGCATATACCAAAATAAAAGTCTCCTGGTATAAATGGCGTGATAGCTTACATAAGCAATGCTGGATTATGTTTACAAATGATAACCTAGGACCATCGACGTAAAATAAATAAACAAGTAGGTAATTATTAGCAACAATAACAAAATCATGGTCAGCAAGACGACCAGTCACCACAAGCAGCACCCGTTCACGAGCATAACGCAAAGATCAGCCATTACCCCCCTCGCCATATTTGAGGGAAAGAGGTAACCCGATCCCCAACGCTACCGCAAGCAGTGACATCTACGGGAGCATGACGAACTTGCTGCCGGTTACTCAGGCAAGAATAGAATTATCAATTGTCGAGGTCGCTAGCTAACCATAATGCCATACAACTCCTCATAAAAAAAAAAAAAATTGTTATGAGTAGAACATGTCAATAACTATTACTTAGTCAATAAAAATATATATATCAATAATTATATGAACCCATATAACCTGTCTCTAGGTACAATTCTGGAGAAAGAACATAAACATTGTCTTGAGTTAATCACAGCGACCAACTATTTTTGTCATTTAAATAGTCGTTGATGGAATAGTAAGCCTTTAAACACAGGTTGGACTTTATTTGAGCTTTAAACGCATCAAAAGGCAAATCTAGCAAAGCAGAGGGAAGCTTGTTATAAAAGTTTATACCAAGCCCAACAAATGAATTATGAACCTTATGAAGCCGGTGAAAAGGAGCACGTAGTTTGTCCTTATTTCTAGTGTTTACGGTGTGAATATCACTGTTTTTAGTGTACAAGTGTATATTTTGTCTAATATATAAGATATTGGCAAAAATTAATTGTGATGCTACCGTGAGAATACCAATTTCTTTAAAAAAGTCCCTCAACGAAACTCTGGCACCTAGCTGGTAAATTGCTCGAACAGCACGTTTTTGAAGCACAAATATATTTTGAATATCAGCAGCTTTGCCCCATAGCAAAATACCGTAGGACATAACGCTGTGAAAATAACTAAAGTAGACTAACCGAGCTGTATCGACGTCAGTGTATTGTCTTATTTTTCTGACGGCGTAGGCAGCTGAACTGAGCCTTCCTGCTAGGCTTGATATGTGTAATCCCCACTGAAGTTTGGCATCTACAGTTATGCCCAGAAAAACTGCCGAGTCTACAGTCTCAAGCACCTCTTTATTTAAGACAATGTTGGGACCCAGATTTCTAACATTCGGTAAGGCAAACTTTACACATTTAGTTTTCTTGGCATTGAGAACTAGGTTATTTGCCGTAAACCAATCCGTAACCATTGAGAGTGCACTGTTTACGTCGTCAAAATCTTGTCTATTCCTGTCTACTTTAAAAATAAGAGAAGTATCATCTGCAAACAGTACAACATCACAAATATCCTTTAAATAAAATGGTAAGTCATTGATATACACTAAAAACAAGAATGGGCCGAGTATTGAGCCTTGAGGCACACCTAATTGAACTGGTAGCCCGGACGATTTTACTCCATTAACTTCTACACATTGCAACCTATTATGTAAATAAGAATTTATTACGTTTAAAGCTTCGTTATGGACACCGTAATAAAGCAGCTTGCGCAAGAGCGTCTCATGGTGCACGCAATCAAAGGCTTTGGAGAGATCACAGAAGACTCCAATAGCATTCTGCGATTTCTCCCATGCGTTAAATATGTGTTTCATCAGAGCAACACCCGCATCTGTAGTCGAACGACCTTTTGTAAAACCATATTGCTCATTATGAAGGAGGCTATTTAAATTAAAATGCCTTAGCAACTGCTTGAGTATCAACTTTTCGAATATTTTGCTAAATGCAGGTAAGATAGAAATAGGCCTGAAATTACGAATGTCATTTTTATTACCTGATTTAAATAATGGTATGACTTTACTACACTTCATGAGGTCAGGAAAAGTCCCTGAATCAACACATTTATTGAAAGTGACAGCTAGATAGGGGGCTACGGTGTCTATTATATTACTTAAAAGCTTAATGGAAATACCCCAGAAATCACCAGTGTTTTTAGACTTAAGTGTGTTAAAAACATTAACTACATCACGAGACGTTACATGTTCGAATCTGAATAGGTCGCTACATTTAGGCACACTACTATGCAAAAGGTTTTCAGCTTTAGACGGGGACGAATTTAGGGAGCAAGTCGTAGTTACAGGTATGTTGGTAAAAAACTCATTAAATGCCTGTGCTACGTCAGCTTCCTTATGAACTAATTGGCTGTCGACCATAATCTCAAGTTGTTTTTCTTGTTTAACTGATTTACCCGTTTCATTGTTAATGATTTTCCAAGTGGTTTTTACTTTGTTATTAGAATTTTTAATTGTACTGATTAAAAATTTCGATTTTGCAAAAGCACTAATCTTTTTAAATAATTTTGAATAGTTTTTGACATACTCTAGGAAAGGAGTATCAAACCTGTATTTTTTCAAACCATATAACTCGTATAGTCTCGATCTACTTTTGTAAATACCTGGAGTAGCCCATTGGTTAAAGCCAACAGAGGTGCCATTAATGTTAATGGTTTTGGTCTTGAAAGCAGATTGGTACTCTTTTTGCACAACATCAAAAAGGGCTCCATAAATTTCATTAGGATTCTCGTGCTGTGCTATGGAGGGTGTAATTCTACGAGCTATATTATTTTTAAACTTGTTGCAACGACTAGCTGTATATGGCCTGCATTCAAACGTATGCGACTTTTTATATAATGGCATTGGGAAGCTAGCTAATAAACCACAGTGGTCAGATGTTAAGTCCGTTAACACTAATTTATGTTTGGCATCACAATCACTAAATATATTATCAAGACATGTTGACGAAGATGCCGTGATCCGAGTAGGTTCAAAAAACAAGTTAATTAAATTAAAAGATCTGAACAGATTGAGAAGTCTAATACTTAATGGAGTAACATCTAAAATATTTATATTAAAATCTCCACATAAAATTATACTTTTTTTACTTGATTTTACACTTCACTTCACATTACCCGAAAAAAAAGCTTTTTTACAAAAAGAACAACCGACTCCCAAAAAAAGCACTAGAAATTGAAAAATAACTGTAATTTCGCAAGTTGGTGAGTAAAAAACTAAAAGAGAAAGAGTGGAAAATAATTTAGATCTGTCTCTAAATTATTTTTCACTTTTTCCCACACCAATCTGTGTGCCACTTCCTGTTACGTAAACAGTCAGCAAGCATTAGAATAACCATCAAGATACATAGAGTGGATTAAATACGTACTGTAGAAGCTAACGCCAAAACTGACCCCTGAAGAATTTTCGAAATAAATCCTTCCTGAAGAACCTTCTCCTTTTTGAAGTCAGTTACAAACACGCGGGGTTCTGTATATCCTTCTTCCGATACAGCTGACAAACCGGTACCTGAAGAAGAATAAAAAAAAACTTGCGAGGCCTGTCGGCAGCACTTGAAGAAGAATTTACAAAAACATGCGAAGCGTGTCAGTGGCACTTGAGGAAGAATTTACAAAAACAGAACAAACAAAGTGTTAAAAGCCTGGGTTTTGTTACCTTTGAACCCGAAACAACCATGGATTAAATTCACCACATTGCTTTAGCTTAGATTCTATTAAAACTAAATCTTTGTTATTCAGTGACCTCCAAAACCTGTATGCTGATACCAGAAATTGGTCCCTGTCGTGATAAGATCCCTATGTGGTACTACGATCCCACGGCATCAAACTGTACTCTCTTCAACTGGGGAGGCTGCCAAGGAAACGGCAACAGATTTAGTACATTTTCAAGTTGTTTGGGATTTTGTTTGAGCAAGCAAGGAACCAGTAAGTATCTTTTGCAAGAGGATCTGAAGGTAATGTCTGTGGAAGCGAAATCCTCATAGAGAGCGTTTTTGACATCGTTAAAGGTCAGTTCAGACGGAAGGAAAAAATTCTCATGGCATATACTGGCTCAATTGAAAATAGGACTGTATTACAATAGCCTAAAGTAGAATACTCGATGTGAATTGCGGCTAGAAGAGGCTCGAGCCTGTGCGAGGATTTTTCCGTTCTGTCTGAATCTTTGGTCTGACCTGACCCTAAGTCAACTGGGCACGCCAATTGCGGCGGTAAGTCCCCTCTTTGAGGAGTGGCTGGAGAGGTGGCACGGCGTCCTCACCTTTCGCCTGACGTAGGTCCTCATCGGACACGTGTGTTTTGGAAGGTTCCTGTTTCGGATAAGTCGCGGGCTTACGGTCGGCGAGTAATGGGTAGCTCGCTGGCCGGTAAGGACCAAGCCCAGGTCGACGGCGCGTTGTGTTCCACGCGCGCCTCAAAGAGATGTCAGCACCAATTGAAGGAACCCGCAAGGGCCGATGCCTGCCAGGGTGCGGGTTGTTCGAAAGAGATACCGTGGCGCCTGGCACACAGACAACTGAGGGAACACGGGTGGGTTTTAGTCAGTAAAAGTCTGACACGCCCTCTTGCTCCACCCAGAGCGGGAGAAGTTAATTGATGATTTCCCAGCCTCAAAAAAAAAACCGTAATTCAACTCGGTGATGTAAATTTCACAATTTGCGAGCTACATACATTTCTTCTTAGCCTGTCGAGGGCAGTCTCAATGGCTTGGGCACATAATTTGGACCCATCACTAACGTCCATTAGTTCCTTCAACGTGCTGGAACCACATTTACACTCCAACACAGAGTCGTCTATGAATCTCCACCTTAACAGGTATTCCTCGCTTCGGCCAACCTGGGACCAGACTCTGTTTAAAGACTTGCAGATTACGCAATGCAACTCATGTCCAGATTGGAGATGTTCACTTTCTACATTGTCATTCGTGCTTTTATTTAGCTTATAAATGTAGACCTCTGGCAAAGACTTAAAATATTTCGATATTTTATTTTGAACACGTCCTAACGTTTCTTAGATACCTACTAGTTTCTTTTCTGTGCCCTAGAAGTTAGTAAAAACATTTTGAATATATTCCAATAAATTAAGTTGATTAAACTGTACTCTTCATCACTTCCAATGTTTTTTTTTGAGATGAAATGGCTCATCAAACGCTGCAACAACTCTGTCTAACTTTTAGAAAATCGTCCAAGATATTGCAGCTTGACTTTCGACTACGGATTCTGCTTTGGATCAGCACAAAGGTGGTTCTTTGACGCAAGGTGGAAGGTCTGCAAGTCTACCATATACTCTGGCTGTGGCGGAAACAAGAATAACTTCTACAGTAAAGAGCAGGTGCGTTTTAATCCACTTCAAAAGCGTGGAGGTTATACAACGTGTAACAGAAAGGGCATATACATACATACCAAGGGCACGGCTTCCTTGGATAATATCAATCGATATTGGAAGGGTTTTTTAATCCTATCTCTACATGTTCTAAAGTTACGAGAATTTTTAATACATTGATACCAGAACAAATTGAAACAAACTCATCACTCAGAAGAGATTTATCGTGATATTGGCAAGTAACGTGGAAAGTTATTGACCTACTCGTACGTAGTACGGTGACACGTTTGTTATGATTTGAATTTAAGAAACATATGAAACCGAAATTTTGGTATAAAATACTCTAGTATTTTATTTTGAGCTGAAACTATACATAGTTTCAGCTCAAAATAAAATACTAAAAATAAATAAGCCAAAAAATGCCCTAAGCAATAAATATAACTGCTGGTATAGAATCACTATACATAGTGATTCTATACCAGCAGTTATATTTATTGCTTAGGGATAGCAATAGGGTTTCCGTTACACGTTGTATATGATTATGTTGTAGTTTTGATTTAATTTTCTTTAAACTTGTTGGCATTGAATATTGTCTAAGTGCTAAGGGCTCCATATGAATGCCAAAATCAGTTAAAAATATCCTTTGTTCTTTTGTAAAGATCGTTGGAACACAAAAGCTCACAACATACCGAGCTCGACAAACAATGAGTCTCGAAGAATTAATCAAAGATTTAGTAACTTTTGACATACAACGTGTGTCAGCAAGGTGTGATCAAATTTAAGGGTGTGGTACACACCATGACCCTGAAAAACTTTCTCCATGGAACCACCATCATAATCGACATAAAAAATATTTACAAAAAAAAAACCGACTTCCGGAAAAACACTACAACGTGAAAAATAACTTTAATTTCGGGAGTCGGTGACTTTGGATATGTATTTTGAGTTTTTGTCACCGCCTTCCGAAATTAAAGTTATTTTTCACTTTGTAGTATTTTTCCGGAAGTCAGTTTTCTTTTGTAAAACTTTTAATTTTCACTTTTTAGTTTTAGTACCTACCCCACATCAATTCGAAATTTCATCAACCATGGGGTCAAAACAATGCATATTTATGTAATAGCAGCAATTGCGTTTGATTTACTGTAATTTTTTGAAGAATTTTGCAAATCCGTCTATAAATGACGGAGTTATGCCCGAACATACATAAAAACATTAGTATCTAAACATGTCGAATTGAAAACCTCCTTCTTTTTGAAGTTGGTTAAAAAAATAACCAGCCGTCATGAATATTTAAATTTTGGCTTACTAGTCGATTCGCACAAATTTACTCGCCCGACACGGGGATTTTTGTTGAATCTTATAAATCAAATTAACTGTACTTTTAATTGTCTTTATTGCAAAAAAAATTCTCTGTCTGGAGTCGCCTACAAGTAAATTAACTTCGTGCGAGTCACCTATAGAAAATAACATATTATTTAAAAGTGTGAATTTGGCCATTCGGGAGAGTAAATTCGTGCGAATCAACGAATAAGCCAAAGTTTTATATAGGGCAGCTGTTGCAGGTTGTGTCGCGATCGTTGGTCCTACGAAGAAAGATATTCGGTTTGATGGTCTGTAAAAGGAAATCCTCTTTCCCAGTCCCTTAATTTAATTTGACCGCAAGTTTTTAGTCCTTTCACAGTTATTTTAGCTCTGATTTTGCATCACTGTCCAAATCACAGTGATCTTTAAACTCCTTGTGATAAGATTGATGTTAGGTTGCTGCCACTGACAAGTCTGTCAAAATCACAATGATCCTTATTTGCGTTATTATAAGGTTGCTATAAGATTGCTGCTGTCAGAGGTGAAATACTATCGCAGAATTGTAGTTTATAGCATGGCATGACGTGTTATATCGATTGTTATTATATGAACAGAGTTACAGAGTACAGGTTCTGGAGTTGCGACCGAGTACTAGAAGACGCCATCTCCCATCTCTTCCCGTGGGTTTCGTATGAGGTGACTAAGGGACTTACTAGAGAATGGGCAGCAGCGTTCTCTATGCATTTGACCACGATACTGCGATCGCCAATCCGCCTGCCAAGCGTGGTGATTATAGCAAGCCTCCCAAATTGGGGGAGGCCTATGTCCAGCAGTGGATGTCTTCTGGCTGAAATGATGAAAATGATGATGATGACTGGATGACGCAGCGTTGGTAGGACTCCCACGAGGTGGACCAATGACCTAGTAAAGGCCGCAGGAATCTGCTGGAAGCGAGAAGCACAGAACCGTTCGATGTGGCAGTGCTTGGGGGAGGCCTACGTCCAGCAGTAGACATCTTTTACTTCAAAAATGATGATGATGATTGATTAATCTCTAATAATCTGCTGAAAATTTTGGTTACAAACTTGTCCTCTCAAGTATTAAGCTTGGACCAGAATATTCTCCACTTGCCCTATCAAGTTGTGACTTTGTTCACTCGTTAAGTATTGATGACGATACATTTTAACATTATTATTTTTTGCAGTGTGATCAAATCTGCCGCTTCGGCCAATTGCCAATCGCTGGTGCGGCGACTGAAAGGGGTGGCGGTAAGAAAGTAGTGATCATCAACCCTGATAGCACGCCACATTCTGAAAGGGGTCCGGAAGTCGAAGAGGGAGCTGCAGCAAATGCAAGCGACACAGCCTAGAGAATATCTTCATACATCACATAGCGATTAAAAATATGATACAAGCGTCCTATTGAATACAACAGAGAATGCGTCATATTTGTCAAAAAATAACAAATGAATTGTCAAATTTTACTTCATCGTTATCATCATCATCCACAGACCGACTTCACCCACCATAGGCCTCTCTTTTCTTTTTCCATTCCCCACGCTCCTGTGCCAGCTTCGATCAGGTTTTGCGCGATGGCAACAATGTCGTTCGCCCATCTCTTCGCCAGACGACCGACATCTCATCTTCCAGTCGTTAAACTCCACTCTGTCAAAGCTTTGCTCCACCTGTCACTTGAACTCCATAGTACGCTTTCCGATATCGAAGATCTTCGTTCGTCTTCATACCTCGAAGATTGAAACTTGGTTTATTAGGCTGATGTCAAGCATGGAATGCTCAACAGCCCTCTGTCCAACAATTTTCATAACAGGTGCTTTTAAATGTAGCAAAAATCTATGAAAAAAATAACTTACAAATCTGTCAGATTGTCGAGCGTCACCTGTTGTCACGTGCCCGTTGCCAATCGGTATTATTAATTAAATAGGCTTCTGATCACACAAACACAAAAATGGAAAGATACATATCACAATTTAGGACAGCATCTATCGCCATCGACTTAAACCCCATGTGATCTAATTATGTCTTCTCTTTGATAATAATATTATTGTAAAAATTATAGTAAATCTGCATGATTTAGTGTTTTTTTTTTATTATTAAAATGTATTATATTCATATATTCTAATCATTAAATAAATCAACTTTTGTCACTAAAACACAGCGGGTTTGCTATTAATAGTTTCAAATTCTTGCCCACAGCAGAGAGAGAGTAAAGTCCTCTTGTCATGCTTGCTCAAGATGGGTTAGCCATTTCAGACTTATATTAAAACCTGGACTTATCCAGGTTGGCTCACGATGTTTTCGCGATGTCAGTAATATATGTGATGTGATATTTTAAAACTAAAATGAGAACACATTATACAATTTTTTTTAACATATTGACACTATGGCTGTGAGACAGAGTTATAATAGCTCTTACATAATGGACTCAACATGAAACAACAGTTTAAAACAAATGTTTTTATTTGGCATAAAATCACAAACTATCAAAGTCAATCACCAATATTATTCTACTAATAACCGTACAAAATTTTCCTTTAAAATACAAATTGATATTTAAATACAATCTGATAAACCCGGTCCCACAACAAATTGTTTTTATATTAACACCGATGGTAAAAACTTCGGTTTCGTAACTTAGAACGAATTTCACCACAGAATCTGGACGCCATCAGCACATCAAAACAACATTCAAGACCTGTCAGTGTCAATATTCCGTAACAACAATCGCGCTGTAAGTGAGCTGGGTCCTAATTCACTATGATCATTTAACGATTCCTTACTTCGAAACCATGTCAATTTCTTAGATCATACACGACATCTGTTATTAAATATCGACAAATTGTCTTGGAACATACCGAATATGACATTTCGATTCCTTACCGTAATATTGGTTTCTAAAACACAAGACATTGATGTAGTTTGAACGTAGTTAGATTCCGCGGGGAATCATTATAACGATACAGAATTGGAGTCCAGTAGTGGCCCAGTGATAATGGCCCCGGCTGTGAGCTGCCGGGGCCAATTACCACTAGACCACATCAGTTTCGTTGGTGAATTGCCCTCAAGATTTGTTTTTCCGTATACGTATTGTTAAGGCCTATTCAGATATAAGCGATATCACTTGAGGTAGCGATACCAAACCGGTATGTGATAACGCGATATTGCTGTCACACTCGGTAACAATACTATACTCACTCTCTAAGTCCGTCAACGAAGATACGGGCCTATCCGAAAATGGGTCGATGCTTTGGAATTAACTCTACTCCCAATTAATAAACTTAACAGATAATAAGATTAATTAACTGAGTAAAGACAACTGTCAAATCATGTTGTCATTAATTCGTAACGAAATTAAGAGCATTAGGTCAGGCCCGTAACTTTGACCGAAACAACGGACTTCATGCTTAGGGAGTAGACCCCACGTCCGTCTTCTGGTAAGTCACTTAAGACCAGTATCACTACCGAGCGCGACAGCAATATCGTTTATACCTGAATAGACCTTTAAAAACAAAATTGTGTCTAAATAAATTTTGACAAACATAATAATTTAATTCGTTTAAATTCTCCATACCGCATCACATCGCATTTCGAATAGTCTCCGAAAAACTCTTAAATACCAGTTCAGACCTGAAACAAAAGAATACGTAAAATAATAATCAGCGAGTTAAAATGTGATCGGTCTCTGCCAAGCTCCTTCTTTATGCTGTCATCATAAATCATAGTGTGATGGCTAGCTATGTAAACTACCTTTCTTTGGAGAAATAAATATTACGGCTTTTCCTTTGAGCACTTTACTGAGCCATTTTTAAGTTTTAAGTAGAAAATATAACATGCCTTGTAAAAATCTTACAGTGAAAACTTAAGAGAAGTGACCTGTCCAAGTGTCCAATAAGGCTCATTAGTTGACTCACCCGGATTGGTAGAACAGTCAGTTTAAAATAATATAATATTTACTAAGCAACTGGCACTACTAGCTTTGTATTTGGCATGTTTTATATTTCATGTAATAAATTGAGGGCACTTTTTCCTAAACATTTTATTCAAACGTACCAGTTGTCCAATACAAATTTCGGGAATTGTCGATTCACCTATAAATAAAATAACCTCGTGCGAGTCACCTGTAGAAAATATGATAGCACTGGTTTTGCCAGCGGCTTCGCCCGCGTGGAGGTCAAAAACTATCCCACGGAAACGTAGTACCGGGATAAAAAATATTCTATGTGTTATTTCAGGTTACAAACTACCTGTGTAACAAATTTCATTCAAATCCGTTCAGCCGTTTTTGCGAGAAAGAGTAACAAACATCTATCCATCCATCCATACTCACAAGCTTTCACATTTAAAATATTAATAGGATTTAAAGGTGACGATTCGCCATAATCGGGCAAGTTAATTCGTGACAGTTGACTAATACGCCGTCATTAGTGGCAATGCCCAGCATCTATGGCCCTACCATGAGTTTCTTTTAACCATCTCGATCGAACGCGGTCGATGCTTTAGATCGAGATGTAATGACAGCTCATTTCAAGGTAAGATTTTTATGAGAGATCACAAATGAGCTACCATAATATTTATTTTGGGTGCCGTACACCACAGCAGTTTTATAACGATAATATAATAAGCCCTTAATAACATTTATTAAGTTGCAAATAAATAATTTTCTATGTGAAAATTTTCAGAATGTGATGCCAAAAAACACTATACAATATGTAACAAAAACCCTGTTGTTCCTTTTAGGGACGTATACACTTACCTACAAGCACAACATTTACGAAGTTATAATTTAAAAAATAAGCATTGGCTGGTCGAGAGTTCAGTATCAAATAACTATTAAAATCGACATATTCGAAAAAAATGTTTACAACATCTGATTTTACAAGTATTCTTATTTTGCACAATAAACTACGAACTTGGCGGCTTTCTTTGATCTAATCAAAATCAGTTAAACTTTACAAATATTAATAATTAAATATTTATTTTAAATATTTTTGTTGAACAGTTTTTATAAATGACTTGCTTTATTACGTATGTATAACGATTCTGAAAACGTGGGTAGAAGGAACAACAGGGTTTTTATTACATATTGTACAAATGAATGACAATTACTTGTGGATATTTTTCACTCACAAACACTATTGGGTTTTCTAGGGGATTTGTGCTTTTCCTGTTATTGATATTTTTTCTTTTGCACATTTAGCTAGATACCATACGTCCAGTTCCATGCACCTTGCATTACGATTATAACACTAAGCCCACGTTTACAGGGACGTGAAAATATCGCGGGAGATTATATTGCCCACTGGATTTGTTACTCTCTGTGTCAAGCTAAGCATTGAGACGCCGAATAAATGCATCCCAGCGTGTCAAAATAACACACTGTTGGGGAGAAACACGCATGTGGGAACGCTGGGTTAACACAGACACACTTAGCGATTTCATTTAAATAAGATAAAACATTTCTATTTGCAAACAAATACTATAATAACACTCAGGTGAGCTGGGCTCACGCGGGTAAGTTTAAGGTAAGGTATAAGTTTGAGTAAATAGCTGGTGCAAGCAAACGAAAATCTTAAAACTATTTCAAATGTATAATAATGTGAAAGCCCTACCTCCCGCTACTGCAAGACTTCATAAGATTGAAAACATAGCTGGGGCACGCTTCGGGATCCATCATGCGAGCGTTGAAAAGCGTGCCCTGGCAGAAACAGTATAGAATCTCCGGCAACGGTACGTTAGATGGCAGCACTTTCTTCTCGTAGAGAATGGTTGAATATAGCTGGAAAATTAAGGAGTTTTTATGTCTATGTAGAATTTAATAGAATCAGGTATACCTCGTAATTGCTCTAACACCATAAGGTTGTCTCTTTCAATCACAATACGACAAAGACTACAATATTATTTGAAAGGTTGATGGTCTCAGCCTTAGTGACATTTCAATGTATGTGGGATTGTTGGCAAAAGTTGTCACTATGTTTTTTCTAGCCCGAAAGTCTGACAACCAGTCTTATCAAGGGGTACCGTGTTACCTTCTGCCCTACTGGGTGGTGGATCATCATGGTCATGAGGAGGACAGGCAGATGCTTATCTGACCTCCACCACCCAGTAGCTGGTTACGTATAAGCACAGTCACTTCGTGTAAAATAGGTACTGGTATTTAGCTGGATCCGGTTAAACTGGAAGTCAACCCCGACATAGTTGATTAGGCAGAATATGTTTAAAATAAGCAAGAGCTAGCGAACTCATTGATGCTTACCAACTTTTAAAATTCCTATTCCTAAAGAATAATGGTGTTTTCTAATGCAATATTATGGAACGTTCTAGAGGTATACAAGAAGAATACAAATTTTATGGACGTTAAATATTTTCAAAAACAGTTCTTACTTTAAATGCTGCAGTCAGAGATGCTATGGACAACCCTAGACTAGGGCTGAACAGAAACGATATTCCAGCGGCATACCCAGCCGGTAGCGCGTACATTGCTGAGTCAAACCCTTTTTTACGACACAAGTAGCATATCACCGCCTGCAATGTAATGTAAAATTATTACAGTTGGATGGCGGACGAAGTGAAAAGGTTTTTTTTTTAAATAATTGACGTGCGTTTTGTGTGATCAGTATCTTTCTAAGCAGTCGTAGAAATTGAAATCTGATTATAAATGAATATCGAAATAAAATAGAAAATATTTTTATCTTTAATGTTTAAAGAAAAAGACGAACCCGTTGCAATATTTTTCGTTTGAATTCCATAGAAACTAGGGGTTAGTCTAGGAGTTGACAACTTTTAAAAACTATTTCTAGTTGTTGTATCTTCTATACTGCATTAGACTGACTAGAGTTCCTTTCACACAGTAAATGTACGTCTGACAAGAACCCAAGCTGCAACTGATAAGCAACCATAGGGCAACAAAAATAAAGATCACTGTGATTTTGACAGTAATAGAAAATCAGAGGTGAAATAGCTGCAAAAGACTGTACCAAGAATGTGATCGCGTTATTATAATAATCTAATTTAAATTTAATTACACAAACTAAATTAGTCGTACTCTGTAAATACCGATATAACTGCTGAAGAACAGCGCCAGTTTGAAGTGTTTCCCTCTTATTGAAGATATGGCCTTCATCGGGGTCCGGATTTTGGGTAAGATCAGCCTTGCTAAGGATATACCGAGACCAACTCCGAAGTACGTGGCTAAACCCTGAGAAAAAAAGAGGAGATTTTTACTGTTAAATTCATGAAGAATTATATTTTTGTTTAGTATTACAAGAGCTGGTTGCAAAAAAAGTACTACTATAGAGGTATGAGGAACAGGGTGTAAAGTTCACTCACACTCTATTGGTAAAGGAGGATCTTCCGACCAGACGGGTGTTGTGTCTGTGAGCAACTGCCCGACGATTGATGTCGGGATCTTGTATATATGTAGATCGCGCGGTAAACTCTGCTTTGCGCGATGTAGTTGCGGTGTGACGTCAAGTCTTGAGTAGTTCGCATATGGTATTGTAGATAGCGCCACTTTACTTTTTGTGTTTTTCCACATTTGTTGATTTGAAGTTTCGTATGATAACACCAGATACATATTTAAGACGCCGTATACGATTTTTTTACGATTTCGCTGATTTTCGGTTTTTTTCCAGACGTGATTTTATAAAAATTGAACAATAAAAAACTGGCTCATTATTAGATAGTAATTAAAAAGATCTTTCATGTTGAGCACTAATCCTTATGGAAATCTGTTAAATCAAGTAAATTAGCGAAATCGACAAAATTTCGAATACGTCCTCTTAAATCTATAAATTTACCGACACCTTTTTTTTTGAGGGTGACACCTAAGGGGAAAGTGAGCTCACAAGACAGTAGTGAAGTTTCCATGATAATCTAGTCAAGTTTTTGTAATACGGTGTGTGTCAGTAGTGTCAAAACAAAACAGAAAACATCTATTGAAGCTAAAGGGCGAGTCTACGATATAAATCTTTGCTTACCACCAATTTTTGTCGGAAGGCAGTACTGGTAAACTGAGTTTTGATTTCAAGAATATGAGGTAGTAAAATAATACATGAGACATTTTATGAAGCCTAGTTAACCCATCTTTTTTTGAGTTCAGAATTAAGAAGAGCCGCCATTATTGAATTATTCTCATAGCTTATTTTCATTCATCAACATCATCATTTCAACCATAAGACGTCCATTTCTGGACATAAGCCTCCCGGGAATTTGCCATATTCGCCACGCTTGGCAGGCGGGTTGGCGATCGCAGTATGGTGGTAAAATGCATAGAGAACGCTGCTGCCCATTCTCTGGTAACTCCCTTAGTCGCCTTCTACGACACCTATGGGATGAAATGGGCATGTGCTATTCTTTACGTCCGCCACCATACGGACGAGCTAGCTTACCTTGGCTATGTATTTTTCGCATTTTCCTTCGTGAGGGCAAACATTTTTGCATTCGTCAGTTTTTCTTCTTACTTTTTCTGGAGTGAACAACCTGTAAATTACAATATTTCGTTATTGAGTTGATATTGAGACCATTATTGGTCAAACAAAACACGTCATGACAATGTACAATCAAACAAACGTCCCTTGCTGAATAATACAATAGGCAACTCATCTAGATAAATCTATACCTACTAATATAGTGGTACAGACGAAGTTGGACTTCTCTTTCGCCCCCGTAGTTATCTTTGTTGTTCCAAAGTCTAATAGTTAGACTTTGGTCAAGGAAAGTGGGTACTTAGCTCACTGATTAGATACCTACGTGGCAATGAACTGTGGCTGATAGTGACAATACATTAGTAAGTGCATTCATTGTTTCTTTACTTTGTACTACGATTCATGTAATTGATACTTTGTGTTCTACAGTTCTGTTCATTTTACTAGTAGCTATTTGATTGCCGAAAAAAATATACTGTGACTGCGAATAGATTACCAACCCGCACTGGGCGCGGTTGGTTGATTATGGCCCGCTCTCTCTCACAGAAAGATCTGTGCCAAAGCAGGGAGCAGTGGCTGATTAAGTGTGTGATGTTTATATGCATGTACCTACATAATTTACAATTACAATCACAATTAGCCTATACATTTTTTTGTATTGTTCTCATGCTGGGACAAGGGGCTCGTCTCTGTAAGAGGGACCAGGCTGTAATTCACCACATGGGCCCAGTGCGGGTTAGTGGATTTCAGAGTCTTCAAATTTTAAATTCTTGGACATGCCTGTTCCTTCACGATGTTTTACTTCACCGTTTTTAGAGCAATGGTGATGAAATTAAATAAAGGAAAGTTAAGCCCTGCCTGGGTTTGAACTTACAACTCGTAAGTCAGGGTCGAAACTATTGGGCCACCACGGCTCACTAGGTAGGCACAGACGCCAACAAATCAAGCTACAAAAAACTGTCAATGTTTTTCAATATGAACCATATGCTTATGTGATAAAGTTGAAAATATATCAAAGAAATTTGACAGATTGAGGTAGCTTAATGTGCTGGCGTCTGTACATACTTATATTATGTGGGAGATATAGTCGTTGTAAATGGTCTTGTCGGTTTGTCAAAAAAATTTCGCTTACCAAAACAGTGGTGTCTTCTCTTTCTTGTCTCCTTCGAGTCTCATCAGATAGAACAGCAACGAGCTCCCTAACATGAACATGAGCGTCTGATGTGTCTTCGTTATGGACAGATATCCAGCTCTCTCCAAAACTTTGAGGTAGTACTCGATCACCTGGAATAGCAATATTGAAATGTTACTTGTACTATCAGGGAATGTCATGTTTTAATGAAATTGTCGTTATTTTTCATCCTATGTTTACTTCCAGGGTTGTATTGTACGAAAGCAAAATAGGTTTTTTTGTCGAAGAAACAAGTGCATACAAAAAGATAATTAAAAGCACTGCCCAAACGTAGAGTACCTACTGTGAAATGCTCAGTTTTTGTCGCACAGTTAGGCCTATTGATACATATAGCACACCAGAAAACAATTCAATAAAAGTGTATTTTTTTGTAAGGTCAGTCTTTTGGCAAAAAATAAAGATTTATTTATTTCATTGAATGTATTGTGAAATGTTCAAAGTAATCAAATCGTAATCATGTATTAAATTAAGTTAAATTAAAATTACTTATTAGTCTTATAGACTAGATTGTAATGAATTATTAAGAACTGAGTTCTTTTTAATACAGGATTTTTTTTTTAATCTTCAAAGAAAATACTTACTAAAAATAGTTAAAAACAGAGTTCAAAATGAATATTTACAGAATTTTGAGCATAAACTGCCATATTTTATGTAATGATGATAAAGAAAATTCATTCAACTAAATACACGTCTTAAAATTAGTTATTATTGATTATCATTCGAATTTTTGGTGCACTATTGTCAAATACCTAAAAATTAGCTTCATATCGCGCCTTGACTCAATTTAAATGATTACTATTCTGTAATTGTAGGTAAATACATTTACACTGTCACGTTTGATTTCTCAGTACCATTGATATTGTACTGAAAAATGCAAGTAATCAAAAGATTAACTTCTCTAACGACTGTTCAAGGTCTACTTAAGACAGCCAGGACCAACGGCGTTACTTGCTTTCCGAGGCATGGATGGGTCACTATGTAATGGGTCCATCCACGAACTGACCGTAAAAGCGTAGCTTGACCCATGAGGCTGTGTACTGTTGTTATTTAGCCAGGAACCCTTGGGTGCTATCAATGTAAATTAAAATATGACTTTTAGTAACGAGGAATAAACAACGTTTATTTTGACACAGAAATAAATGCGTGAAAGTATAAAAAACATACAGTAGGTATGTACATAGATCCGACGGACATCTTCGCAAAGTTCTTTCGCTTTTACATAGATGACTTGATGTTTGTTGAAGCGTGAAAAAGAGCATAACGATCGAGAAAATATCTTATATTTTTCTCCATGAGAGATTTTTGCGTCTATTCTTAAAACCTACTCGTGTATCCACGGAATTTAGTTCTGGACCGCGTGCTACACGACGCTACACGAGTATTCTGCTCAAATTTAGTTCTGGACCGCGTGCTACACGACGCTACACGAGTATTCTGCTCAAATTCGACGACTTATAACCGAAAAACCGCAGCAATTCGTATACAAGGTAAAATTATATTAAGTAGCGAAACTTCGGAAACGTGACCTATCGATTTCTAAACACGACAAAATGAAAAGGTTTTGATGTTATTTTTTTGGATCATCGACCGCTGGCAATTGAGTTACTTGAAGTTTGAGTTGAGAAAATCTGTTTTATCATGTCTTTGAAGTTTACACAAGAAAAAAACATATTATTAGACTAACATTTAAAGTGACTACATATCGCGATGCGTTCTATGAGACCCCACAAAAAATGTTAAACAATCGATACCCATCACGCCTGTCAAGTTTAGCTAGCTAATTTCGTTTGACCCAGTAGATACAAAGTACTCATGCAAGTTTAATTATGTAATTCTGGAGTTTTTCTAGGGACGAATGATGAGACTTACTCATAATTTTGATTCGATGATTATACTTGTTATATTTATTTAAGAAATATGTTTGATGGTTACGAAGATTTTTTTATTTTTTTTTTAACTATAAGCATAGGCCATTATTTCTTCAGGAGTGCTCAAAAAGTTAAAATGGATTCGTTTGGTAAAGGCTCAAAGGCTCCCAGGCAGACAGGCGCGACGCGACTCTGGTAGAAAAATTTGTATGAAAACTTCGGGGAAATTGTTCTACCGAATTCGTGTCGACTGCGAGAGCCTTAACGCGGCCCTTTGGGATTATTTGTGTTTACTACAAATATTTTCTACCTTGAGAAAGCCATTTTAAACTGTACGTGTTTCGTATTCTGTACAATATTCTCTTTTCTTTTGTTTGATTTTCAATAAATTTGGCAAAAATTAAGGGACCAATTCGCAAAATATGAAAAATATATTTTATTACTTTTCGCATATGCTTACATTTAAGAGAAACTGGAAATCAACTTATTTTTATATCATATTTATTTTTTCTTTTTTCGTACATGTTAAGTATATTTTTAAATATAAAAAAAAAAAATCATACAAAAACATTTAAAAATATAAAAAATAGTAGCCCATCAGCATCAGGAGCAGGATTCAGGATGTCGGTGGTCAGGGCTCTAGAGAAAGGAACCTCCTGACTATGCGTGCCGTGTCTAGGAGTACTGCTTTCTGAATCAAGCCCTTGATCCAGCCGCGCAATGAGCGCCTCCTGAGGTGTTGGTCGAGGCTCTTCGCTATTAGGCCATTTACTGTAACGATTATCGGTACAATGATTGCCGAGTCTACGTCCCACATGTCGACAACCTCGAGCTAAGTCAAGATACTTGGTTTTCTTATCTTGCTCAGCTTTCGCGAGATTCTCGTCATGAGGGACAGCGATATCAACAATCATCGCACGACGCTCTCGTCGATCTATCACCACGATATCAGGCTTATTGGCTACAATAGTCCTGTCAGTGATGATAGATCGATCCCAGTACAATTTGGCGTGACCATTCTCGAGAACTGGGTCGGGCATATATATTATATTTATTTTTACAAAATCAATAAGATAAAAGAATTAAAAACATTTAAATGTGCAAACGTTTTGTGGAACTGACTCATTAATGGTCTTTATTTGCCGTAAACATGTCAAAATTGATAAAATTATTCGTTTACTAGTTTATAAGTCTACCTAACCAAAAAAAAGTTAACCATAAGACCAATCCCCCCCCCAGTGGATTCCCGCATTGTCATTGGGGGGTCTCAGTAGCCGTGGTCATCCCCACGGTGAAGCGAAGAGGAACCCCAAGGTGGGGCCGCTCAGCAGGGCTTTTGCCTCCAAGCCGACGACGTAGCGGCCAAAAAGTAGGTTGCGGTGAGGTGCATCGCAGTTGAGGCGGGCCGCGATGATGTCAAATGGGACGCATCGCGGCTGAGGGTTACAGGCTGCGGCGGAGGAGGAGTGCCAGTACTTCTAAGTAGCGCTCTTCTCTTCCGTGGCCTGGACGGGGCCTCCACCGTTTGATGGCGGACGCGGTGAGGCCGCAGGGGAGGAGTGTCGGTATAGCATTGGCCGCTCTCCCTATCCCCTGCGGCCTAAAAGTGGAAGGCGGCGGGGCCACTGTGCTGACCCGTCGCAGGGTGCCAGACACGGCGTCGTCTGGGGCCCGTTTGTTATTTGGTTCCTGGGGTGGTTACGGCTGGCCATGTGTCCTGGTGCGCCGGTGATAGGGGTTATTCCCCTCCGAGGAAGGTCCGGGGACGGACAGCCGCGGTGGGTTCGCGGATGGCTTGCGCTTTTCCGTGTTCCCGCCACAAGCGGTACCGACACCGTGGAGTTGTAGGGTTACAGTCCCACATAACTGCGCTATATCCCCGTGGTAGCGCAGTAGGCATTTCTCCACTTCAAAAAAAATGCCTGGGTCGACAACGCGCTGTGTTCCACGCGCGCCGTCAGAGATGTCAGCAACAACTGGTGGGGTCCGCAAGGACCGATGCCTGCCAGGGGTGCGAGTTGTTCGAAAGAGATACCGCGGCCCCTGGCACACAGGCAACTGAGGGAACACGTGTGGGTTTTAGTCAGTAAAAGTTTGACACGCCCTCCTGCTCCATCCAGAGCGGGAGAAGTCATGTGATGATTTCCCACCCAGAAAAAAAAAACCATAAGACTAACACTTAAAAATACATTTTGATACCACAAACAAAAACACCCGACGTGTTAGCGTCGAGACCGTGCCATTCAATTTTTATATAAAAAAAACTCTTTTATGTAGGTACCTACCATTATTTATTGGTTCTAATAAAAACTCAATTAAATTACCTTCATACAAGCAATGCAATTTTTTATTAATCATAAAGATATATTCAAGCGATAAAACATAAAAAAAACAACCAATCAACACCACCAATAACCAATCGTAACATTTGCGATTTGCTTGCAATTTTTTCAGTTACCTTTTGCGACCACTTAACCACAAAAATGAAAGAAATAGGGGACTTTGTTTTATAGATAAACGCATATGAGTAAACCGCGGTTAGGTTTGCCGTACTGCATGTGCTGCAAGAACAGAACAATTTGACAACTGTCAATCTATTTTGTAAAAATCACACTAAAAAAAACTTAGATGAAGTGAGCTGTCAATCGTGTCAATCCCTAGCATCAGGTAGAATGACAGCTTACTTCACCAACGTTTTAACAGTGAGAGTTTACAGAATATATCGGCTGAATTATCATTGATGCTGAGTGATTGACTTCTGCGCAAGGGGTCGCGGTAGCGATTCCTACACAGAACCAATATTGACATGGTATAGAGACTGAATTTCGAATCAGGGTGATTGCAAATTGAGGAATTCTGATTGTAAAAGGGACCATACAACAGAATAAACCTAGTAACTGTTGGGTTGCAGAATTACCTTCGTGCATAATTATTTATTTTTATAAATTGGAACTTTAATTTCCATGATTTAAATTTTACTCTCGGTTTTAAACTACGCTTAAAGTCACTTTCGGAATAACATTCTTGATTATGGTCATCTTTTGACCATGCATAGATGCATGGCCCTTACATCAGTATCAACTTGTGTAAAATCTTAATGGGGATGATACCCCACGAAATTAAAATGTTTTTACTTTTTTTGCAATTTGCAGGTCAGTATTTTTTTGAGCGTGGGAAATCATCAAGGGACCCCACCAGTTGGTGCTGACATCTCTTTGGGGCGCGCGTGGAACACAACGCGCCGTCGACCCGGGCTTGGTCCGTACCGGACAGCGAGCTACCCATTACTCGCCATCCGTAAGCTCACGCCTACGGTGGCCGGGAATCAGCCTGGGATTCCCGACGCCCAGGGCGTCCCCTGCGGCAAGTAGGGCCGTGAGGGCGCATATACTGCCTCTCCCTCACGTGCGCCGCCTCCCACTTCGCGAGTATTACTGGTTCGCAAAAGGAGGTGACGGCTACCTATGCACTCTCGCTACATACCATGGCCTGGGTTAGGGCCGGACGCGATAGATCGCCGCTGCCGATCGCCTCTACGAGGGCATGGCGGTGCTCCGCCCAAGCCGGGCAGACCTCCACCGTATGTTCCACCGTGTCCTCCAAGCGATCTACGCAGTGGAAACACCTGGGCGTTTCCTTCCGCCTTATCCGAAACAGGAACCTCCCGAAATAACCGTGTCCGGTGAGGATCTGCGTCAGGCGGAAGGTGAGGACGCCATGGTGCCTCTCAATCCACTCCTCAACGAGGTGACATACCGCCGCAATAGGGTATTTTACTATATATTAGACAAAATCTAAAAATATATTATTGAGATAGCTTAGGCAAAAACCAGTCAGAAAATGTTAGTTTTAGTTCATGAAATATCAAAATAAATTTTAAAACTAAATTTTAAGCTTTCAGATTTATTAATCCGTTTTTGAACACCATGATATAGTAGCCGCCATTTTATTACGTCACACCGCTGTTTTAATTAAGCAACTGAACAACTTTGTACTTTTATTCTTTTCGTAACCAAAGCAATTTTTATTGAAATAATATCTTACATTCAGGAACAGCAAACCAACGATAAGTAGAATAATAACACATTTTTTTTATATTATAAACAA
This sequence comes from Polymixis lichenea, assembly GCA_949091785.1. Taxonomy (NCBI): domain Eukaryota; kingdom Metazoa; phylum Arthropoda; class Insecta; order Lepidoptera; family Noctuidae; genus Polymixis; species Polymixis lichenea. The sequence goes on from OX420944.1 coordinate 21,142,684, forward strand.
TTATCATACAAAATATCAATGATTTGTATATACAGACAACTGACGACATTCCCACAGAGTATTATGGCATCCACTGCGCCCTGCGTTTTCGTCAAATTACGCGCGAAATATTAAAATTTAAAATATAGATGCATTTTTATGGCACTAATCGATTGGAATAAAAATGTTGTTTTTTTTAGTGGTATTTTATAAACTAATTAAGATACTTTTCAAAAATGGGTCTAATACTCTATAGTGGCGTCCTTAGTCAATGTTATTATACAAACATTGTCGCGATAACGCGAACTACACTGGCGCTCTCTGTTGTACAATGATACGAAGAACGATGTGCGCGTGCGGCTCTCACACACGTGTAGTAGAAAGAAGTATAATCATAAGAAGCAGCAAGTGTTTTTATAGATAGACTTACCAAATTACAAAACAGGTTGATGACCAACCCTCTCCTGCTGGGCGGCTCCAGGTATATAAAGAGACCGCTCAGTGTGAAAGGTATAAACAGGTACGTGGAGGAAGTAAACTTGTCACCCAATAACTTTCTAGAAGAATTAAAATACATATCAATTTAGATTTTGACAGGCCTCACGACTAGCCAGTCTGTGTGTCGACCCAGACTATCCCCGTCAGCCTATCGACACTAGTAGCAATTGTCAACGTCATAACCAACAAAGAATAATCAGCTCGACCCAAATGTATGGGACATTTGGGTCGAGTAGATATTGAAGTTCTTGTTGAAGGAGTCGAACTCATCCCACATCTCCGTCTGGGTCTACCACGATGTCGCTTGCCATTAAAAGGGACCCATAGGGTTGTAAGTTTGACCCTTAGCATGAATAGATCCCCTCCCGTGGGTGTCGTAAAAGGCGACTGAGGGACTCCAGAGAATGGTCAGCAGCGTTCTCAATGCGTTTTACCATCATACTGCGATCGCCAATCCGCCTGCCAAGCGTGGCGATTATGGCAAACCTCCCCAAAATGCTTGGGGGAGGCCTATATCCAGCAGTGGACGTCTTCGGCTGAAATCATGATGAATAATAGATCAACGAAATAATACTCCATTCCTGCTCATAAAAATAACATAGAGAAAGGGAACATTACGAGTGTTCGCTTATGACTACTAAATTGACCTTGATGCAAACACATGCCTTTTTTACAAATGCAACTGTTCTGCTGCAGGCTAGGGTAGTAAGTAAGGATAGAGAATAATAATTTTAATAAAATATTTACACTAACAATATTAACATGACTACAACCAGATTGCGTAACAAAATTGTAAGCTATCATGAAATTGTAATTATTTTGGCAACATTTACAATTTTGTTAAATCTAACAGAATATGTATTGATACCTAAGTAGAGGTTTCTTTGTGTAATTTACTGTAGATTGTAGAAACTTCCATACAACCAATTTCCACATACCTTACCTAATCATACAACTAATATTGGGTGCAGCGGATGTGACCAGCAGTCCTAACATTGTCGATCTTACGTAGTATTCGCCCATCTTGATCCATTGGTCCATTTTCATCATCTTTTTACCTCGCATCAAGATTTGTGCCTGAAAACAAAACGTTTTTTTTTAATAGCTGATGTTATCTTAGGTAAATCAATCTACCTAGCCTTTTTCCGACTGTGTTGATTCTGGCTTTCAGTCTAACCAGAAACTACTGAATACCAGTATTTTATATGGAGCGACTGCCTATCTGACCTCCACAACCCAGTAACTGGGTAACACGATATCCCTTGATAAGACTGGTTGTCAGACTTTCGGGCTTCTGACGACCCGTAACGACTGCCAAAGATCCACAAATGACAGCCGAGACCAACGGCTTAACGTGCTTTCCGAGGCACGGAGGGGACTTGGTATGTAAAGATGGTCACCTATCCACGGACCAACCGCGGCAAGCGTAGTTTAACCTGATCAATCGAACCGAGCTATTGTTACTTAGCCACAAGGCCCTTTTTAATAGCTGATGTTATCTTAGGTAAATCAATCTGCCTAGCGTTAACCCAACTGTGTTAATTTTGGCTTCCAGTCTAACCAGAAGCTACTGAATACCAGTATTTTACATGGAGAGACTGCCTATCTGACCTAGTTCCTGGAGGACACGGGGTACCTACTATGGGTACGACATTGTAGAGCCTCGGGTATGTTTGTCGAAGCCAGCGTCGACTGCTTCTATGGAACGATGTGTAAGCGGAGCGCGTCTCTGGATGAGCTAGGTGCGCGGCAGCCCAACAGCGTGCTAATGATGATAGCGAACAGGCTCGACTGTCCATACATACGCCACTGCAGTAACTTGCATGTCACCTACAGTCATCGGCCACTAAAGTATGTATTGATAGTGTGATGGTTTATATTTTGTTTTGTATTGTGATGTTAATGTTGCTATACGCCTATTGTCTGTCGTGTATGAAATGCATTAAATATTGTGCATAGTTACACTCATTTTACTGGAGTGAATAAATTAGTAATAAGTTGCATTATAAGCAAATAGATTTTCACTAAAAACGTTGTGTATTTTTACATCTTTTGTATTATTTATTAGAATATAATCAGTCCAATTATGTTAGATATTTTACCCTTTTGTGATAAATATTGAAAATATCCGAATGCCACTTTTAGCGGCGAAGCTGTCTTGAACATAACTTTACTTACCAACTTTATACCGTATCCTACGACTACGTCCGTCTTTCTTTGTCTTTGAAAAATCTGCGTTTTGTGAAAACATCAAAAACAGCACTTGGTATTTAAGTTCTATTCTATTCTGACCTTCTGTTATCACCGATTTGTCAGCGTTTATATCTACTGCAAACCTTTACGATTGTATTTTTTTAAATTATTTTACAAGCTATAGTCGTACCAAGGGGTATATTGATACCCAGTAATTAGGTTGTGGATGGTGGTCAGTTTTCCTGTCACTATATGTGAATTCCCATTTCTTCCCGTGGGTGTCGTAGAAGGCGACCAAGACTAAGGGACTTACTAGAGAATGGGCAGTAGCGTTCTCTATGCATTTGACGACCATACTGCGATCGCCAACCCACCTGCCAAGCGTGGCGATTATGGCAAATCCCGTTTTGGGGGAGGCTCTTGTCCAGCAGTGGACGTCTTTCAACTGATAGGGGATATGTGAAATAGTGACATTTAACTGCCTTTGAAAAGAGTGGAAGCTGACCCCAACATGGTTAGAATATGGCCAAGTATAGGAGAAGTTTTACAAGCACAAAAACAGGTAAGTACTTACAACATAAATGATGGAGTAAAACTTCGCGCTGCCAATAACAGCATCTTTGTACAGACCAGGAGATGCTGCCAGACAGCTCTCATTCCAAGGATGTAACATGACACTGCAGTGTGCATCGCGACACGCAGCGTCAAACAGCTGCTTGCTTACCGCCGCCATCTTGGATTACTTGCTTGGGTTCCTACTTAGGAGTGACTCTGCATTGATAGCTGGAACAAGACAGATAATGTTGAAAATGTAGGCTTATTGCGATGTCTAAGTTTTAGGTTAGGTTAGGTACGTATATTAAAACACTGTGGGTAGTATTTAAACGCAAATCAAAAAATATCCTTTTTCTATGCAATAAGATTCCGAATTCCCATCAAAATTACTGATTGCACAGCAAAATACCCAACTCAAAATATCACTAAACACACTACAATTTATTTTCGCAGCGTACAGCGATTTTTCCTAAAGCAAAAGCTTTTTCATCAATGCACAGCTAATAATCTTAATGCACATTATACATGTTAACTCTTTTTCTTTTAAATATAGCTTCAATTTTAATATTATTTACAGCAGTTTTTCTAAATAAAACAGCATTTTATTAGTCACAGTCGTCTTATTATTTATTAATTACCACATAATGAGATCAGCAAAAAAAATATAAAATTAGATACAAAATTGTAATTTATTGAATTATTAAAGCGGGTCTTGCTTTCGCGGGGCGTCCACGCTTCCTTTTTTGCCCAATAGGCACATTTTTAGCTTCTGCAGGTGGCACCACGTACTTGAGTCAAATGCACACTAATTACACACAAATATTGCAATTATTGTTTTTATAAGATTATCTTTCCGGGCGCCGGCGCAACCTGACACCGAATGAATATAAACAAACAAATACACGTGGATTGTGTAAAACGAAACCTACACTAACGAAATATTTCTATTTCGCTCTTACGCGCGAGATATACGGCTAAGTCCCGACGACACGACCTAGCGCTATCTCTATCTTACTCGCTCGCGCCACTCTGCACTCCAGTGACGAAAAAGCGCGCGCAGCCGCGAACCTTTTTCAGTTAATTTGTTCTGCTTTTAGAAATAATGCAATGTGACAGGATTTTTTTGTTATAATAATCATTAAATTTGCCGAGCATGGCTTCTTAAAAATTAAGACAAATATGATGAAGAGGTTTTGTTGTACTTACTGGTTAATATGCAACTGGGAGAGTTATTTTGCTATGAAATATGGAAAATTTGCTGTGCAGTCAGTATTTATGCTATGTATGTAGTATTTTTGTACAAAAATAAATTTAACTGTATTGCATTATGAGGAAAAAAGTAATGTCATATTGATGTATAATTTCGAATTATCTGCAGTTTGAGTTTTGTTAAACATTTAGTTTATTTGTAGTGAAGTAAGTTATTTGATGTAAAAAAGAATATAAATGATGAGTATGTATTGATAGGCGATTATTTATTTGATATGCAATTTATAATATCCCAAACACTGTTTGCAATATTACTGCATTAGACGTGCTGTCGCTACGACCGCTCAGACTAGACTGGCAATGCGGAGCTTGGCTCCGCACTCCCTCTACAGCGCAATCCCCACCACAGCACGCATAACTTATTTAGTGAACGTCACACTAATGTAAACATAACAGTAGTATATAAGTAATTATCATCCGAAAAAGCTCCTTTTCCACGATGCAAGTTTTTTGCCCATAGCACACAATAACATTGAACTCTCCTGGGCCACAGGCAATTAAATCGTACCATGCGTATCAAGTTCAATTCGGATGTTTGCTAGGTCTAAGAAGTAATATGTTTCATATTATAGACTAGCTTTTGACTGCGGCTCCGCCTGCGTATATGTCGGTTATTGCCTAAAAAAAAGTAGCCTATATCCTTCTCCAAATCTCAGGCTATGTCTTTGCCAAATTTCATGACGATCGGTTCAGCGGTTTAGGCGTAAAAGCGTAACAGATAGACAGAGAGACAACCAGAGTTACCTTCGCATTTATAACATTAGTAGGTATTATTCAAAAATATTGTTTAAAATCTTTTGCGCCTGCCGAAGATGTCATAGCAAAAAAATAAACTCACAGTAAGTGAAACAATAGGTACTATAAAAATAAAAATATTATTAAGTACCATACAAATGTTGTATACTAGTGTAATATAAACATAAATTAAAACAAAACCCTTCTACTAGTATTTTTTTCGTTCTGTGCTAAAAATTAAGCAAAAAAAAATAAAAACCAGTTTTCACTTTTCACCTTTTTTTTTCAATTTCACCGTAACTACACGTGTTTGGCGTTATACTATATTCAACGTCCCGCGGAGTCATAACGAGACCAATACAATTTTATAAACCACTCCGTCGGGATTCGAATCTGTGACCTTTGCAGTACATGTTACGAGTAACTTAACCTTTCTACCCTGGCGGTCAAGAACGTTAACTTGTGGTTAGATCGTGGTTTAGGGTTGGATTAAGAATAATGGAAGGCATATAATATTTTGGCGAAGTGGAATGTGACCACTTAAAATAAAAGGTTGTATCATAATAATAAACTATCACGCTCTTTATGCCTGGAGACTTTTATTTAGGTACTAGCTGTGCCCGCGACTTCGTCCGCGTGGATTTTTATTATTTAATTTAATTGCTGCTCTACTCTTGTTAGTTGCAGCGTGATGTTATATAGCCTATGTCACTCAGTAAAGATGTAGCTTTCTAATGGTGAAAGAATTTTTGAAATCGGCCCAGTATTTTTTGAGTTTATTCGTAACAAACATACAAAGATACGCAGGTTTCCTCTTTATAATATTATATAGTGTAGATATATATAACAGAAGAATTTCTCCACAATAAAAGCCTAAGTTACTCCTTATTACATCAGCTACCTGCCAGTGAAAGTCCCGTCAAAAACAGTTCAGCCATTTCAAAGATTAGCGGGAACAAACAGACCGACAGATAGACAGACAAAAATTAAAAAAAAATGTTATTTTGGTATATATACCGGATATATATTCATATGCATGTAGCTAAAACCGGTTATTTTAATATTACAAACAGACACTCCAATTTTATTTATATGTACAACACAACTACCTTAACTCATACACCCACACAATCACACATCATCACACATACACACACTCCATAAAATCACACACAACATACATTAACAACATGTAACATACTAGGTTTATTCTCTTTTTAATTCTTTTATTATTTTAAGTTTTATTGTATATTCCTTTCTAGTAGATTACCAGTAAATTAGTAGAAATTAAGAAATTTATTGTAACGTAGTATTTATTACATATATAGCAATAAATGTAAACGGAACGAAGGAGCCTGGATCTCATGACACAGGGAATCCTAGTGTGAGTTCCAGGAAGCAACGCATTTGAATGTAACTTTTAAAACAATAAATTATTCTTATTCTTATTCTTATTCTTATGTATAGATGTATAGATATAGAAGATGTATAGATGTATAGATTAAGTTTTGTTTACATTTTTTTTCTTGAACATAAACTATGTTCAAAAAAAAAATTATTTTTTCTATTGGTATATTGGCGTGGTTTGCAAATAATTTTATTTTTTGTTTCATGTCACGTAATCTTAATTTTTTTCCATACCTACTATTGTATAGAACCAAGTTTTTTTAACTGAACGGACAGCTGTGCTGTTGAGGAGTTTGTTGCGCCAATTCTTCTTCTAAGCTAAAGGGGAAATGATAAAGGGCGGGGGTTTTGGGGGACTGTCTTAAGTAATTTTGACGTTCGCAAAGTACTAATTTATTTATTTAAACTTCTCGCACACAAAAAAGGTACAAAGGCGGACTTAATGCCTTAGGCATTCTGTACCAGTCAACCCAGGGTGGTGAAGAGATTAGATGGCAGGCGTTTTGGCTGATAGGAACAATGATTAAAAAAAAAACTATAAAATAAAATATATCACTATCAATATCAATCAATCAATATCAATAACTATAAAATATATCATAATGAAACATAAATAAGTTATAAACTTATAATACACATACATGCATACATATCTACTATAATATTATTATATACTTATAATATATAAATATATACAAATTCAAGGGAGAGAGAGAGGTGTTGAGATGACTTTACTGACTGATTCTCATCCTAATTTGAATAATTGACATTTGATTTGATAATAATCACTTACACAAGGGCAGACTAAGTACAGAGCAAGTCAAGGTGATAGTTAATACTTGCGCACGCAGTTCAAGTGCAGCGCAAGATGTCATATAATAGTTGCGCATAGTATGTCCGCTATCCGCGCGTCAGGTACTTGATGTATGGAAACCGCCTTTACGGCTACGGTATAAAATGATCGTAAATCATCTAAAACAATATTTTATTTTATTTTTAAATTTTCCTTGAATCTTTTTTCGAACATTGACTCATAAATGCATTATGTGTGAATGCATTTATGAGTCAATGATGCATCCAGAATAAAATTACCATACCAAAATAGGTAAAAATAACGAAATTGAAGCAATTACAGATAAATTAATTTTATGATAGATAGGTACATGGTACTCACATATTTACAAACATTTTAAAAGTAAGTGTAAAATTTTCCTAGAATATTAATCCTTAATTCCTAGAGTACTAATGAAATGAAGTGTGAATAACTCACACACTGACTGTGTGAGTTATTCACACTTCATTTCATTAGTACACTTCATTATTGAATTGCATTGTCTACTTATTGCATAACAGCCTGTCATCTACGTCATGTTGCAATTGCATTAGTCATTTAGTTGCTGTGGTCTGTCTTCCTTGTTCTATAGGTAAGTAAATATAGAGCAAGGTAGGGATATCATTTTTTATTGTTTCTTTTATAATACAACTAGCTTTTGCCAGCGGCTTCGCCCGCGTGGAGGTCGGTGTATTATACATAACGGCGCGTGACATTATTAAATAATGAAAATCAGTTAATTTCGAGAGTTGTAATTTATTGTTATTTTAACGATTAATCGATTTGAATTCGACTAAATGGTAATTTTAATTAAGAGCGGGTAACACCGAATGGAGTTGCGTCTGTCATGGCGGGCGACGTCGTGTCAATTCATTCAGTTGTTGACAGCCGTTGCACGTGATGGTCACTCGCAAACCCATTGGCTCTAAATCGTTCATTATTACTGCAATCCTTAATTGTTTAAGTCATTTAAGTGTCTGTAAAATTAAAATAGTGAACAGTCAACGCTACAGCGTATTTATTTCAACGTTTCCTGAAGTTTAACGCCCACTGTGGATTCCCGTGCTGACGAAGCACAAATCAGCAATCAGATGCAACAGCCCGGCCTTCCTGATATCCCGTTATACATATAAACCTTCCTCTTGAATCACTCTATCTATTAAAAAAACCCGCATCAAAATCCGTTGCGTAGTTTTAAAGATTTAAGCATACATAGGGATATAGGGACAGAGAAAGCGACTTTGTTTTATACTATGTAGTGATATACCCTGTAACATCAAGAGCGAGTTATGTTTGAATCCTGCTTATACAATATGTAACAAAAACCCTGTTGTTCCTTCTACCCACGTTTTCAGAATCGGTATACATACGTAATAAAGTAAGTCATTAATAAAAATTGTTCAACAAAAATGATTAAAAATAAATATTTAACCATGAATGTTTGTAATGTTCAACTGATTTTGATAAGATCAAAGAAAGCCGCCAAGCTTGTAGTCTATTGTGCGAAATAAAGATACTTGTAAAATCAGATACTGTAAACATTTTGTTGAATGTGGCGATTTTAATAGTTATTTGATATTGAACTCTCGACTACCAATCCTTTTTTTTTTTTATTACAACTTCATCAATGTTGTGCTTGTAGATAAGTGTATACGTCCCTAAAAGGAACAACAGGGTTTTTGTTACATATTGTATTAAAGGGGAGGAAATATAAAAAAAGTAACAATAAACTACGACTAATTAGCGATGCATTTTACCATACCAGCTCTGAATAGTGTGATCTAATCATAGTAATCCAACATTTTATTTCGGTTTAAAGACATTTATTTCTCAAAGAACAAATTACAGTTCACTTAAAGAGAAACTTAACTAAATTAACAATAGGTTGTAATTTACATAAGACGTTCAGGCCATTCGGGAAACTGAATACTATAGTTTCATTAAAAAATATAGCAGATTTGTAGTCTAAATAAAATTAAAAACAGTAAAAACAGTACAAGCTAAACTTAGGTGTCTATACAAATAAAAACCAAAAAATAAACTAAACTTATGTGTCTAATATGTAATTCCTAAGGCCTTTTTTAAATATTTGATATACTCAACCTCGTTTGGGAAGCTTCGCAATATCTTAAACTCAAACTCAAACTCAAAGCATTTATTTCAAATAAACCAATTACAGGCACTTTTGAATTGTCAAGGTCGGTGAGTTAGAAAGATGAAGCTAGTTGCCCATTCCAAAGCGTAGGTACCTATGGAGAAGAACGGGCAAGAAACTCCATGGACACTCTTTTAAAATCATGGTATGGTCTTCTCGACCCATATACCGCAGTGTTGCAGAACGAAAGTTTTTGACCAGCGCGTGTTGCCAGTGATGACCTATGGCACTGCAGCGTGGTCGTTCACAATCAAATGGGTCTCATTAGAAGGCTGACTACCCAAAGGGCAATGGAGAAAGCCATGCTTGGAGTTTCACTACGTGATCGGATCAAAAATGAAGAGATATCTAGGAGAATCGAAGCAAGGCAACCGACATAGCCCAAAAAATTGCCAAACTTACAGTTGCACATTGCTTGCAGATAAACAGATGGCCAATGGGGCCCAAAATTTGGATACGCTTGGTCGAAATGGCGGTGATTGGTTTCGCTTAGGGCCAGCAGTGAAAGTTTTCGGCTGAAACAATGAATTAATAAACCCACACTGGGCCCTCGTGGTAGATTACAGCCCACTCAGTCTCGAAGAGAGGAGGCCTGCGTCTCAGCAATAGAAAAAATTTAGGCTGATTATTTGAGATAGGCCCGACTATGACTTTGGCAGACTTGCCCACTAACGACTAGTTGGCTGCAAAATGGCCGACTAGTCGGTCAAGCCGATCATGACTTTCGGTTGAGTTCGGGTGTATCGGTAATGTTCGTGACTACGCTTTCGGCGCCCAGCGACTAAGCGGAATTGTCGGGACATATTTTTGTTTACTTTGCATTTATTCTATCATTGTTTACGTGCGAGCCGGCGTTTCATCCTATCCTATTCTAGATTATACTGAAAGTAAATTGTAAAACAGATTCTTTATTAAACATAAGAACAGTAAAGATTTCAATCACCGTCGTTTAATTTTTTAAGCAAATTAATACGAGTAAAAAATGGGCGGACTAGTCGGCGTTTTTAGCCGATTCGTCGCCGACTAATCGCCGACTACAAATATGGGCAACTAGTCGGCTTTCCCGACTAGTCGGCACATCACTACTGATTATGATATCGCTGGTCGTATGCCTTCGCCCACCAGCTACTACTAGACTAGCACAACTCATGACATGCATTCATCAGTCATCATGTACCTCAACCCTATTTTAGGGAGCTCAATAACCCGTCACAAGACACTACCAGATCTGCAGGACAATATGGTACTTATGAAAGTCACATTAACCTCAAGATTCATAACAACTTGCTACCCAAGAGTTCAATAGAGAGACTAGCTATTAGTTTTATCAATATTATAATAAAAACATTCTGTTAAGATTAATGTGTCTAATAACAAACTTTATGACCGCCTAAATTGGTCTACTGAGTTAATGGCATGCATTAAAGATAGACAAGATGTGTATTCACCCTTAATTTGAGACACCTAAATTAAGGGGTCACCTTAAAAAAATATTTACATTTTTGCAGTCTTTACAATTATTTTTTTTATAAATTTGGAATGCCCTTTCTTGATGTTATTAATTACTGGAAATGTGAAGTCATAAGTAGTTATCTCGAAACGATTTTTTATATTCTGGTTCATGGATAAAATACAGACAGGAAGGGCTTGTGGATAAGTGGATGCACTTGGTCTGTGGATGGGTGACCAAACTCAAAGTCAAAGCATTTATTTCAAACTAGCTTCCACCAGCGGCTTCGCCCGCGTGGACTTCGGAAATTATCCCTCGGGAACGTAACACTGGGATAAAAAGTATCCTATGTGTTAATCCAAGTTATAAACTACCTGTGTACTAAATTTTATTAAAATCCGTTCAGCCGTTTTTGCATGAAAGAGTAACAAACATCCATCCATCCATCTATCCATACTCACAAACTTTCACATTTATAATATTAAGCAGGATAAGCATTTAAAAGGCACTTTTTAACGTCACCATTTATGTTAAAATAGAATTGAGTCTAGTCGCCCCTCCCAAAATGTAGTTTCGTATGGAGAAGAATGGGCAAGAAACTCCACCGTTACTCTTTTGAAATGCTTTAAGTATAAATTTAACATACATTAATTATATTAAGTGTGAAAACAATGCACCCAGAATAAAATTACCATTACAAAATTTACAGATTACGGACGTAAAAGAATAGCACCATCCCATTTCTTCCCGTTGGTGTCGTAGAAGGCGACTAAGGGACTTTCTAGAGAATGGGCAGCAGCGTTCTCTATGCATTTGACCACCATACTGCAATCGCCAACCCGCCTGCTAAGCGTGGCGATTATGGCAAATCCCGCCTTTTGGGGGAGGCTCATGTCCAGCAGTGGACGTCTTTCGTCTGATGGTGATGAATGACAGATAAATTAATTTTATGATAGATAAATGGTGCTCATATATTTACATACATTATAAAAGTAAGTATACGATTTTCCTAGAATAAGTTACAAGTCAGTGTGTGAGTTAAAGTAATCACTGAGTGTAAATCAATGTCAATGCAAATCAATTAAAAATCGTTTTCAGTTTCTTTGTGACTCCCACACGAAATTCTTAAGGTCATCAGATAACTTCAAGCTTAAAATGCCTATGCATTCCACAACTTTCCTCGACCATTCCTTCACTGTGCAGGCCGCTCGGTTATGGAATGCATTGCCAGTTGTAATTAAACACGCGCAATCGTTATATGTGTTTAAAAGACTCGTAAAGGAACCTGTCGTTGTTATCTGGTTCTCTTACCTAGCTATAATTTTCATGTAAATTTCCATTTCAATGTAAAGTTATCATTTATTTTCTTTCCTTTTATATTTAGTATATATGTATTTATGTATCTATTATATAGGATATGTATATATCTGTGTATCTATTTTAATATATTGTATTTTTATTATTTGCGCCTACAACAGCCCCATTTTATGTCCAGACCAATCACTGTCCATGCCAAGGTTGCCTGGAAGAGATCGCGGAAAGCGATAAGGCCGCCCATTGTATATTTTGTAGTGTACTTTGTTTTTTTGTTGTGTATTTTTTGTGGTGTACAATAAAGTATATATAAATAAATAAATAAATGTCGTAAATGTAATTAATTATATAATTCAATTAGTAACCAATTTGATTTTGTCTAGACTCTAGATTGTCCTATGGAGCAGGACCAGCATGTTTCCAAGCATTCTTATCTTCGATATAATCCTCGAATTTGTATTATGCTTGTTTACAAAGTGTACTTTTAATATGAATTTTAAAGTTCCTTTCATTTATTTGCATTATATCACAAGGTATTTTGTTATAACATTTAACACAGTACCCCATAAATGATGTGTGTATTTTAGCTAATCTGATAAATGGTTGATCTATTTTATTATTTATTTCTAGTATTAAAATGATGTCTCTCCCTTATTATATTAGAAAGATGTAGATTTTTTCTTGCATACATGATATTTTCATAAATGAATTGGCAAGGTACCGTCATAATATTAATCCTTTTAAATAATTCCCTGAGGGATTCGCGGCGATGTAGATTATAAATGGCTGTAACAGCTCTCTTTTGCAAAATAAAGATGGATTCAATGTCAGCAACTCGACCCGACAATAAAATGTCATACAACATAATGCTGTGGACGTAGCTAAAATAGCTAGACCATCTATACATTTTAAGATCCCTACGGAAAGCACGTTAATCCCTTGGGCCAGTTGCCACGTGTAGATAAAAAGGAACATGCTGAGTACTGCCTCGTTGATCTTGTGGTAGGTAGCAAGCGTCACTACCACGTATGATGGCTTGGGTTCGGTTTCCAGGTCGGGCCAAGTGTTATTGGGTTTTGGCATCAGGAAATTCTTGATAGCAGCCCCAAATTTAGTGCCCAGTTGACGGCAATAGGCTCACCCCTATTACATGTGACTTAAAAATGACTGGCGAAATGTAAGTGTTACTAAAGCTACACCTCTGCCTAACCCGTTTGGGGATTACAGAAGTGATGGTCTATGTTATGTTATCGCTTCTACGTCGTTAAGTTAAACTAAAAAAGTACAACTAACAGTGCACGACAAAACATTGCAATATTGCACAGCGTTGCATACTTGCATAATACGCAATCATGTGTCAATTTCTTGCAGTTTTCCTACGCCAGGTTAGGTTTTTAAGGATGATAACACCTTTGTAATAGTCACGCAATAGACTACGCGGTTAGTAGTGATTTGCGGCAATTTGTGTTAATCTGACTACGTTTTATCATCTTCGTCACCTTAAGCAAATGGAGCTATAATATTGTTTTTTTACAAAAGAAACTTTATTACAAAAAAAAAAACACTTTTTTACCGAATTCCAAAATAAACACTTAAAAGTGAATTTAACTTTAAATTTTGAGAGTTTGTTTTTGGGAGTGACATCTCGCAGTTCAACCTATAAGGTGGTCGTCTGCATAACCAGGGTTGCCTGTGATAATGTTAATAAATTAACATTACCAGCCAGGGCTTAAAAAAAAACTTAAAACTAGTGCGACTGCTCGCCAAGGCCACAGTGGGGTTCGGACCTCGGCTTAGGGCATCGCTGGTAGAGGGCAGCAATGGACAAAATGAATTGGATTGGTTATGATTTGGTCCCCCTAATTAATACTATAGGCTCAGCGGCGCGGGATGGCTCGAGCAAAGGACAGGACGGACATTGAACGGAACGTCGCGACGGGTCTCGGCGGCGAGGACGGAAGGACGGCGGGTTGCGATGGTCTACCCTAAGGGTGTTTTACTACTCTCTTGGAAGAGAGTTGTGGCGTCGTCGTCGGGAACGGTGAGAGTATGCCTCGGTTGGCGAATCTTTCTAATACGAGAAGGAGTGTAGCGGGCGGCTGCCGCGATCAGGGGAAATTTTGAGAGTCGGTGTTTTTGGATCTTTATTTTAGTTTTTTATCATAGACAAAAAAATAACAGGTACAGACGAATTGAGAACCACCTAGTTTTTAATTTAGTTAGAAAGTCATCAACTTATTAAAACAGTGTTGGCATGGAGTGTTCACAACCAAGACGAAAAAAAAAATATTTTTTAAACATTTTATCTTATGGAAATTAGCTCACACAAAATCTAAAAACTGGTCTGCCTTTGGCTGGACCTTTCTAAAATGTCTAATTACAAAAACTGACCACAGCCAACATTAAATATAAAAACAACGTCAACCTTAAGTAAAATACATCACTCAGTTTTTATTAGGCCGTTCACACACCAGCGACTTTCGTTCGACCGCACGCTACGTTCATTTACTTTTATTGTGAAATTTTATATGCGACTCGTACAGAGAGATTACGCCCTTTAGCCTTTTTATGCCATCTTTTATTTTGATGTTTAATAATATGTTAATTCTGAAGAACGTGGCTAATGTTTACGTAATTACAATATTTATTACATATTGATATGGAATCTTACGTAAGATATTATGTTAAGTAGGTACAGACGCCAGTCAGAATTTCTTTGATAGATTTTCAACTTTATTTCATTAAATATAAGGTTCATGTTCAAATCGGAAAATTTTACTGTTTGGGGTAACTTGATGTGCTGGCGTCTGTATAAGGCGTGATGTTACCATCACGCCTTGTTTCCCCGAAGGGCTGGGCATAGGTGTACCTACAGTACACAGTATAAGCTGATCTCGCATTGTATGGGATTTCCGTACAGTATGAGATCAACGTAAACTGGAAATTATAGCTTGATGTGTAGCCGTGTGTACATTTCACCCGTTACGTTTAAGGCCTATGTAATAGGGCCCGAGTCTATTGCCATCAAGCGGGCTCAAATTAAATCCATTAAAATACAGGATTTAAAAGAAAGAGAGTAGGGAGACTTTCGCTCAGCAAGGACACTTTGATGGTTAATAATAATAATAAAATCAATGGATGACGTGGGAATTTGAAGTAGGTGGGTACGTACAGACGCCAGTACATTGGGCTACCCCAATCTGTCAAATTTCTTTGATAGATTTTCATCTTTATAGCAAAAGCATAAAGTTCATGTTCAATTGGGAAAATTTGACAGTTTGGGGTAGCTTGATGTACTGGCGTCTGTACAAGAATAAAAAAATATTTTTCTAGAAGTTTTGTCACTAAAATGAGGAAAATATTTTTAATGATGTCATCACATCCAAATTGTTATCACTGAAGACTTTAGAATACGGATTTTAAATCAGACAAAATTAATTATTTATCGCGATTAAAGTCCATTGTCCATGTGAGTAACAATATTAATAATAGGGAACGTACACGAACTATAGATGGCAGCACAAATCGACACGAGAGCCACGGTGCGGTCAAAAAAAGAAACTGTTTAGACCTGTCATCGTGTTGCCGCCAATGTTTATGTTAATGTTTACGTTTTATTAATATCGTTTCTCCTGATTAGAATGATAAAATATGGGTTCCGGCCGATTAAAAATGATCGTCAGCGTGGTCAAAATATGTCTAAAGGCCAAAAACTCTTCCGAGTCCGGGCATGTCTTAGATGTAGAAGAAACAGTTATGAATCCTGAAAATGCAGTAGTAACTGGCAAAATTGTAGCTCAAACAACGATTTCTAACGTTTATGATGTCAAAATAACTGTAAAGTATTTTCTGAACTCATTTCGCACGTAAATATTTTGTCTATAATATTATTTATGTTCATGTCGTCTTCTTTTCAGCTTGATTGCAATATAAATATTAGAAAAACAAATTACAAATCAAAGGCAGGTCTATCTGAAAAATGTGGATACATTTGTGCTTACATTTTTTACTTTAAAAATTCTCCAGATATTGCTATAACGAAAACTGACCAAAATTATTTGATGTTATATTTACTTAGATTTGTTTTTAATGAATAGTACTACTACATACAAAACTCAGATATTTTTTACAAATAACATTATTGAGTAATTTCTAAATGTTTTGAAACTCATACTCACACAATTTTTTTACTGCATTTATCGACTTCACACAATTTTTTTACTGCATTTATCGACTTTTATCGTTTATCACGTAACCAAGAAAAGTCCGTAATATCCGTGGGAAAGTAATAGAATTTCACACCAATCGATTTATTTTGAGTTTTCTTTGAAGTGTTCGGCATCCAGAAACACAACAATACATTAACTTAGTAATTATGTTTTGTTCACTTTTATAAGAGATTATTTTATTACGTAAAGTGTCAATTTCAAGTAATGATTCCGAGAAATTTCGGATTTGCGCCACTAGATGGCAAAACCTTCGTCGTGCACGTTCCCTATAGTTATGATGACTTCGATAATTGACAATTTGGAGCAACGAAATTTCGATTGCAAAACACATAAATACTATAAGATAGATAGCATTGAATTTCATCGTAACTGATAATCGGTGCGATATACATCAGGTATTATCTATTATTTATAAATACTTTATAGTACACCACTAAAATACATAGTAAAAAACAAATTGAACTTTACAAAATAAACAATGGGTGGGCCATTTCTGTTATCTTTTCCAGGCAACTTTGGAATGTACAATCATTTTCCTGGACATAAAATGATTATTATTGAAGATTATAAAAAAATTATCGATGAATTCAAAACCAGGAAAAAGTATTTTTTTGTTATTTCTCCATCTTGAAACAGGTACAGTCATAGCCGTAATTGGTTCATCACCTTAAGGCCATTTTTGTCTGACCGTTGTAAGAAACATAGACTCTGCTTTAACGACTGAGCGTTGCATATTGCAACGTAATGTTCATACCACAAAATGGCATTCCAATATCTTTGTGATATCTCACACCGAATTAAAATTGAGAGACTAACAGGCTAATTCATAAAATGGCCGGACCACTAAAATGGGTGGCGTCAATTCGACATTGGTCAAAGGTTTATGCGATTTTGATCTCTGTTAACAAGTAATAAACGATTTGTTGTCTAGACAGTTTCAAAATACATATATTTTGTGTCCCGATTTGATAAAGGAAAGAATTTGAAATCTGACTTATACTTATCTAAAAAACTTGACTGTTCACACCTTCGTTTTTATATCTATGGTTCACACAAAATTTATCATTTACAAAATTCTTTATCAAGCAAGTGTTGGTTTACCTTCATTTTCAACTATTGAAAGTAATTGACAAAGATAAGTTTCCAGTTAACCTAATTTAACAGTAAACTAACTATACCATCATCCCAGCGCGTCGAGCTAGAACACAGTGTAGAATTTTCAACTCTTGGCCGTGTGCATTGCGTTGAAAATCTAGTGCGCGGAAAAATACTGCCGCGACATTTTCACGTCCGTTCGAACGTGGATTAACTGAATAGGTAGCTCCAGGGGTGCGGGATGTTAAAAAGAGATACGATGGACCCTGGCACACAGACAACTGAAGGAGCACGGGTGGGTTTTAGTCAGTAAAAGTCTGATACGCCCTCCCGCTCCACCCAGAGCGGGAGAAGTTATTTGAAGATTTCCCACCCTCAAAAAAAGGGGGTATTTAACATTGACTGAATCTGTGTTGACAGTTTGCAAGTTGATGTCGGGAAATCAAAATTAAAAGTCATTTATTCAAACTCGGCTGAGAGTCAGCACTTTTTGAACGTTAAAATTACGTAAGACAGTCCCCCAAAAACGCCCGCTCTTCACCACTTCCTAGTGCTTAGCTGGGAAGAAAAAGAAGCGCAAAAAACTCCCCAGCAGCACAGCTGTCTGTTAAGTTGGAAGAACTTGATTCTATACAATAATAGACAAGTAACTAACATCCAACAATAAATGAAAATATCATTAATAAAAATTAAAAAAACAAAACGGTTTATACTGTCAATTAAAATAAACAACGATATGAAGCAACTCATATGACCTGTCAGTAGATAAGCTAACTCTGGTGAAAGAACACAAAAGTTGTCTTGAATTAATCACGGCGACATGAATGAGCAGCAGCGTTCTCTATGCATGTGACCACCATACTGCGATCGCCAACCCGCCTGCCAAGCGTGGCGATTATGGCAAATCCCCCCTTTTGGGGGAGGCTTATGTCCAGCAGTGGACGTTTTTCGGCTGATATGATGATGAATCACGGCGATCAATAATTCTTATGCCTATTTGTAGAATTATACCTATTTGTAGAATATTAGGTAACACGTGGTGGGCTAAGATAATTGAGAGTTGTTTGAAGTTTGAACTAACTAACCTAAAATCGGTAACATTCATCAAAGTATCTGCGGTATTCCTAACTGACGATATTATTGCGCCCACGTATCAATCAAGCCCAATTACTTTGATAGTGTATTATGACACTCGTGCGCTTGCTCTATACAATATCTTCGTCAGTTGTGGAATTTAGATAGGAAATCAAGGTGTTATCTACTCTGACTTGTTGAGGGGCTCGTGGCTAAGTAATAACATCCGCACGGGTCGATTCATCAGGCTAAGCGATGCTGGGTTGGTCTGTGGATGAGTGACCGTCTTTACATACCGAGACTCCGCTGTGCCTCCTCCCTGCCTCAGAAAGTACGTTGGGCCCGGCTGTCATTCGTGGATCTTTAACAGTCGTTACGGGTCGTAAGAAGCCCGAAAACTTGACAACCAGTCCTACCAAGGCGTATCGTGTTACCCTGTAACTGGGTTGTGGAGGTCAGATAGGCAGTCGCTCCATGTAAAATACTGGTATTCAGCTGCATCTGGTTATACTGGAAGCCGACCCTAACATAGTTGGGAATAGGTAAGGCAAATTGATTGACTGATCTACTCTGACTTGTTATGTATATTGACTCAAACTCAAAGCATTTATTTCAAATAAACCAATTACAGGCACTTTTGAATTGTCAAGGTCGGTCAGTTAAAAAGATGAAGCTAGTTGCCAATTCCAAAGCGTAGGTACCTATGGAGAAGAACGGGCAAGAAACTCCATGGACACTCTTTTAAAATCATGGTATTGTTACAAAAAGTAGGTCGCATAATTATGTTGAAATTATCAATGTGAGAACGATGTAAAAAGACGTCCACATTAAAGTGTCCGTTATTAAAACAAAAATAAAATAACAATTCAGAAATTAAAATCAGCCGTGGGACTATGGACTGTGGATTCAAGATGTAAGTATGGATTCGGTTTGCAGTATCTATTTATACAATCTGTCTACATTAAGGTATTATCATTAATCATAATTATACTATTGAATTTGTATAATAAATGAGCAAGTGTAAATATTTTGTTTCATTCAAATAGGTATTGTGACATTAAGACGATATTGAACAAATTGTATTGTTGTTTTTGTTAAGACGATTATGATTAACTAGGTTTTGCTATCGGCTTCGCCCGCGTGGAGGTCAGAAATGATGCCACGGGACACACGTAGTACCGGGATAAAAAAGTATCGTATGTTTAAATCCAGGTCATAAAATATCCGTGTGCCCACAAGCAGAGAGCTGGTGGACCTCGACAATAGGCTGCAGGCAGTCTAGGGAAGCAATGCCATCTTTGAATGGCAGGCTGACCAGACGTCTGTTACGCCTGGAGAGAAAGGATCTGCGTCTGGTGACTTGGACCATCACGAGACACTGCCCGCTAAACAAACACTTCTACACAATAGGCGTAACGGACAGCCCCTGTGCAGGGCCTGCATGGAGGCTGAGGAAACCGTTGCGCATGTGTTTTTCGAATGCAGAGGCGTACCCTAGATTAGAACAGAAACCCTCGGGGCACCCAAATCTTACACGGATGTTCTCAACAGACCAGGAGATATAGCTAACTTCTGGAGGGAGGTGGGCTGGCTGGAATAACCACCGATGGCCGCCATGGCTCAGACACAATGGTCCACTAAGTGCGGAAAAGAACCAAATAACATAGAACATATCCATGTGCCACATTTTATCCAAATCCGTTCAGCTTATTTTGCGTGATCGAGTGATGTGGGAAGGTGGGATGTTATGTTTCCATGCAAAAATGGCTTTGGAACTTGCTAAGGAGCGATGGAATGCAACATTTTGGTTGTAAAAAGACAGGACAGAACTCGGAACACCACCCTGCGTTCCAAAACGGGCATACCGAATGTAGGAGACAAGGCTGCCAGGCTCAAATGAGATTGAGTTGAGCATGTCAGCCGCATGTGTGCATTTAGCACACAGATAGACGATAATCTAGGTAAGGACATATGCTAGTTTTTATTCTGGATCTAAGATGAAGTTGCGGGCAACACAAGCTTCCATCTGCACGTTGACACACTTACATCTAGAGTTCGTAAATAATGTATTTAAGAACCTAAGACGCGTTGCGGGTGAAAGCCTTAGAAGACGGTCTATTACATCTTTGCTAACCTATTACACAACAACATGGGATGGTGCAGCTAAATCAACTCTAATTCAACTTGAAAGGGCGCAGGGAGCAATCATGAAAGTATACTCTTTTCGACCATTCTGCTACCCCTACAATCGACCTATACTGGGAAAGTGGTGTCTTTACCGTTCGCCAGCTATTCATGCTACAGACCATCCTGAAACAACCACTCCATTGGCTGATACGACTATTGGCACAATTACAGCCGCGTTCACATTCCATATGTCAACAATTTCGTGTCAAGATATTTAATTTGTTTCTCTTTCTCAGCTTTCACGAGGTTCCCGTGATGTGGAATGGTAACATCGACTGTAATTGTGCGGCGCGCTAACCGATCTATCACTACTATATCAGGCTTATTGGCTACAATAGTCCTGTCAGTAATGATAGACCGATCCCAGTACAACGTGACATGGTCAATTTCCAGAACTGGGTCGGGCACATACTTGTAAAACGGTACCTCAGAATCCACAAGTTTATATTGCAAAGCAAGTTGCTGGTGAATAATCCTGGCTACTTGGTTGTGCCTGTGCAACTATTCGCCGTTAGCTAGACGAGAACAATCAGAGATAATATGTCTGTTGGACTCACCCGGATGATGACATACCTGACACACTATTATTATTATTAATAGCTTGTCTTTATATTGGACCCTTCTCTGTCTGTGTGTCTCTATGTTACCTTTTTACGCCTAAACCACTGAACGGGGTCATATAAAGTATGAAAGTTCAAATGGGAAACCCAGTATTTCTTAAGTTAGGTAAACGAAAAAACTAATTGCTAATTTTGGAATGACAAAATGAAATAACGTCTACAAGCGTTAAGTAAAATCATCCTCCAAGGAGATTTGATGATTTTAAAATTGACATGTACACCAATAGCACCATCCCATTTCTTCCCATGGGTGTCATAGAAGGCGACTCCTAAGGGTCTTACTTGAGAATGGGCAGCAGCGTTCTCTATGCATTTTACAACCATACTGCGATCGCCAACTCGCCTGCCAAGCGTGGCGATTATGGCAAACCCCCATTTTTAGTAGTTCACTTCTATCGGCTGAAATGATGATGATACTGATTGATCATTTTGTGTAATTCTTTTATAGAGATTTAAGAAGGTATTGGAAATATTTTCATAGTTCGTAAGTTGAGCTAACATTATGTCTATATTTAATTAAAATCAGTTTACTTGGTCAAAAGTCTAAGGTCTCCAGGATTCCAGATCGTCAAAACATAAGTCGATAGTGTCGATACCACTAGAGGTACAAACAGCATGTTTAGAAATCTAACAATAGATCGATTCATTAACTATTTGGCACAGTTGTTGTTGCACCGTTTAGGCTACGAACACACTAGACTGTAACTCCAAAACGAAAAGTTTACATTCGAACTACATCAAATCAAGTTCAAGTAAGTTAAAGTTGTGTAAATTATTTAATCACCACTGCTCTAAAAACGGTGAAGCATGTCCTAGAACTAAAAATTCGAAGACATATGACATCTACCAACCCGCACTGGGCCCGCGTGGTAGATTACGGCCCAGTCCCTCTCAACTAGAGGAGGCCTGTGTCCCAGCAGTGGGAACAATACATATAGGCTGATTTTACTATGCATATGCTAAATAAGGTTCGATTATAAACTTTTAACTTTTTTTTCTATCGCTGAATGGGACTGCTCTTGACCTCGATCACACTTGATGCTTTCCATCATCATAAACCGTTTTTTTTTTTTGGGTGGGAAATCATCAAATAACTTCTCCTGCTCTGGGTGGAGCAGGAGGGCATGTCAGACTTTTACTGACTAAAACCTTGCCTGTATGCTAGGGGCCGCGGTATCTCTTTCGAACAACCCGCACCCCCGGCAAGCATCGGCCCTTACAGGCCCCATCAGTTGGTGCTGACATCTCTTTGAAGGGCGCGTGGAACCCAACGCTCCATCAACCCGGGCTTAGTCCTTACCGGACAGCGTGCTACCCATTACTCGCCGTCCGCAAGCCCGCGCCTATGGTGGCCGGGAATCAGCCTGGGATTCCCGACACCCAGGGCGTCTCTTGCGGTGACTAAGGCCATGAGGGCACATATACTGCCTCTCCCCCACGTGCGCCACCTCCCTCTTCGCGAGCATCATTGCTTCGTAGAAGGAGGTGATGGCTACCCATGCATTCTCGCTCCGTACCATGGCCTGGACCAGGGCCGGATGTGAGAGATCGCCGCCGCCAATTGCCTCCACGAGGACATGGCGGTGCTCCGCCCAAGCCGGGCAGACCTCCACCGTATGCTCCACCGTGTCCTCAGGGCGATCTTTCCAGGGGAAACACCCGGGCCATTCCTCCCGCCTTATCCGAAACAGGAACTTCCCGAAACAACCGTGTCCGGTGAGGACCTGCGTCAGGCGGAAGGGGAGGACGCCTTGCCGCCTCTCAAGCCACTCCTCAAAGAGTGGACTTACCGTTGCAATCGTGGCGACAATCATCGACCGACGAAGTCTACAATGGAACGAGCGTGCCCAGAAGATTTCACGAGTGTTTTCTCGAAAATTATGTAGAAATAGCAACTTTTTCAATTTAACCTTTTTGGATATTGCGGTACCGTTAGGTATAGTATGTTTCTACTGTGACTGTAGGTAAGTATGGGAGACCTGTCCTGGTAAATAGTAGGTACGCAATAAAACGCAGGAAATTACGCAATAATGAAATCGCCTTTATCTTTACAAGTCCGTCATTAGAGCCAGCCTTAATTCGAAATCGTACTAAGCCTTAGATTACCCAGGCATTACGCGCCAGTGCTCGACGACCCTAAAATTCTTAATTAGAACCGTATACCAATTAACATAAGGTTGATTATTGCTTTTCATGAAACTGGTTCGAGGCCGAACGGGCCACAGTTTGAGCGAATCTGTGACGTCATTACTCAATATTTACGTTGGGAAAACAATGTTTTACGGGCTGCTACACAATGTGACATTTGTACTTAACATCGTAGGGGAGAAAGTTTTTTTTTTGTTTGTGATCATAATCGTGATATAATTTATTGTTGTTGGAATGTTTGTTCGTGTAGCGAGAGGAGCTGAGAAATTATAACAAGCCTAAACACAGGCCTCCTCAAGGTGAGAAGAAGGGGGTCGTCATCCACCACGCGGGTCACATGTCTTCGTATTTTTGGTTTTAGGACATGCCGATTTCCAAACGATGTTTTCCTTCACAGTTTTGATAGCAATGGTGACGAAATAACTTACACAAAGTACAGTGCCTTTAGAGGTAGACCACGGTAAAGGTAGTCCAGGTTTGCAGGGCCAACAATGCCACTGATCCTGATCCTGGCAGGGTCGCCATGAAGTGTCGTGGTAAATGAAAGACATGTGCACTGGATAATGTCTCGATTTATTGTGTGTTCACATCGATTGAGCATACACGATCTTAATATATTGCTTACTTGGCTAATCCTAAATAAGGTGGAGTTACACACACATACATAATAATACTAACGATACTTACTTACACTACAGACAACGACAGACTTTGAACGCGATTTAAATTAGGGATGCATCCGATACCGATACCGATGCCGGTATAACGGCGATGTTCGAAGTTTGCCGATACTTTTCAAATTTCGCGCTTTGAAAATGTAATGTAAGCGCGGGTGTTGTCTCGTCTATTTCATTTGCAAACGAGGCACGAACTAACTATGCTAAATATACTATTAACTAATCTCAACCTGTCTATAGTTGTAAACGGTTTTATTTAGTTTGTCCTGTAATTTGTGATTTTTTTATATTAATTAAAAAAATAACCTTACTTCTGTTTAATTTATTTTACCTTCATTTTTAAAATCAATAAGCATATCGGTATCGGTATCGGTGTCACCGATATTTTTATAAGAGCATCGGTATCGGTATCGTATCGGAAAAAAGGCGTATCGAGGCATCCCTGGTTTAAATGTGCTAATCGCGTTCAGTTTCATCGGTGAAAATTGCCCTAAGACTTGTAAATGAAAACACATTCTATAAAGTAACGACAGGAAAGTTAGTAAGTAGTACCTATAATTCCGTTTATAAATATTAATCGCCAGGAAAAGTCACAGGAAAATTCAAGTGTTGCTTTTATTTCTGGACAGGCGGTTACCTGCGACTGTCACTTCTGTAGATGTGTGCGTAACTCATAATAGGACACAATCCTTTGTATACTCTAAGGGTATTTATAAGGATATTTCCTTGCTTAACGGAGCGATTTATACTGTTTTGAAGCTTCAGCTTCCATACAAACTTATATGTTCTTGTTAACCCGTTTAGGGCGTCGGGCTTGCGGACGGCGAGTAATGGGTAGCTTGATGTCCGGTAAGGACCAAGCCCGGGTCGACGGCGCGTTGTGTTCCAAGCGCGCCTCAAAGAGATGTCAGCAGCAACTGATGGGGCCCACAAGGGCCGATGCCTGCCAGGGGTGCGGGTTGTTCGAAAGAGATACCGCGGCCCTGGCACACAGGCAACTGAGGGAACACGGGTGGGTTTTAGTCAGTAAAAGTCTGACACGCCCTCCCGCTCCACCCAGAGGGGGAGAAGTTATTTGATGGTTTCCCAACCAAAAAAAAACCCCTTTAGGGGGGATCAGAGGGGTAGTTTACACGACCAGTAGGATTCGCTTTCACTTTACCAGTTCTGTTGAACTTATACAACTCCATGAATGTTGTTACATTCATGGCGTTATATAAGTTGATAAGCATTAAATTTTTTCGAACATATGAAAGAACGGATAAGGAAATAACCTTCAAAATTATTCGGCATCTGATTAATAGTATTTTACGCAGTATATAATGGTGGAAATATGCTCAAATGATTAAGTATTGTGTTTGTACGAACAATTCATCCATCGCCACGGTCTTAAGACCTCGCAGCTGTCTTATAACAAGTTAACGTTGATGTTATTTGATATTAAAGCTAAACTTAATCATAATCTTATCTCTGTAGACGGATAATTATGAATCTTAAGAGAAAATCAAGTAAACAACAAACTTTGGGTTAGTGATTAGCATTTACCTACTGATTTATTACATTTACCGATTTGATTATATATAGGGTCAAATTAAATTAGCTAGCAATACTTTATCCATGCCTTGGGTATAGATATCAGAAAACAATTAGACAAAAAATTAAACAATTTTTTTCGTTCTTCGAACTTTGTTCATAAACGACACTGAACCAAACGACTGTTTGTGATGGCTTTTTGAAATTCGTAAAAAATATCGAAATACCACGAAATATTATGAAAACAGCTGACCGATTACCTTCGCCCGTCGAATGATGTTGTTTTTTTTTTGTTTCGTTCGTTTTCGAGATCGATAGCAAAAACGTGGCAGCTTAAGGATGGCATCCTTTGGATGCGGGAAGCACAGAACCGTTCGAAGTGGCGGAACTTGGGGGAGGCCTATGTCCAGTAGTGGACGTCTTTTATAGCCAAACCAAACTTGAATCGGTCACTAATTTTACGCCATCCTGTATAACCGTAATAAGCTGGACGCGCTAAGTCCACAAAATTCAAATGTTCTTCCATTTTTTGGAATTTGCAGGTCAGCGTAAGGTTGTACAGTCAGCGTCAAAAATAACGGGAGGAACAGACTGTTCAAGATGATCTGAACAACTATGAAAATTAAACTTTATCTCAATTGGATAAAGTTCTTTTCAGAATGACAGTGGTCGTGTACTGTCTTCATTTTGAAACTTACCTTGTGTCATTGAGTTAATATTTAATTTACATAATTATGAAAATTGTTCTGTGTCTTGTGTGTTGTATTGTGTATTGTAATAATTGTTGTATTGCAATTGTTTAGATTATTTTGAACAGTCTGTTCGTCCCGATAGTATTGACGCTGCCTGAACAAAATATAATTCGCAACCGTAACAATTAAGGCTTTACCGAATTGTAATTTAATTTAATTTATTTCAGACACACAGTCGTCCATAGTTTCACACTCATACAATTAAATTATAAAGTATTTTAAAATATAAAACAGATAAAAACCTAAAATAAAATTGTGATTAATTAAATTTAAAATATTCAACAACTCATTAAAAAAATAACAAAAACTGTCAAAGACATATCTATCATTTAAATAGGTTATATTCATTGAAATTATCAATGAAACCCTCTAAGTAATTTTTTTCCCTCTATTACCATTGAATGACCGTACATTACAAATACAATCCAAAAATATTGCGTTATGGACTATAAGTTCGTCCGAAGACACAGCATTTTGCTGAGCGACGACCAGGTTCTGGCACAGATGAGGGTAAACTGTTATTATATTTGTAGTCTGTTTGTAATAAAAGTATTCAATAATGCACTCTGATACGGCACTTTTTTTTTATTTTGAATGTTATTCAATAATTGTCAGTGTCGTAGCGCAGATCCATTTAGATTCTCTATGGTCCCTAGCCTTGACATTAACAGTCAATGGACAATATTGTAAAACTTTTCCTACCTGAATACGGGGACTTTTAGCTACTTTGTATGTGTATATTTTTTGTATCTGTTTTTATTCTATTTTTTGTAAGATGCGTTTTGTTTGTGCAGAATTTTTTTTTTCTTTCTTTGTTGCTTTTCTTTCTTTATTTTCTTTCTTTATTTCTTTCTATTAATGATTAAAACCGAATTAAATCTTTAATCACTGGAAAACTATTAAAGCCATGTCATCATCTGCCTAGCCTTTTCCCAACTATGTTGATGTCGACTTCCAGTCTAATTGCATTCAGCTGAATACCAGTGATTTACTTGCAGCGGCTGTCTATCTGACCTCCACACAACCCAGTTACTGGGTAACACGATACCCCTTGGTAAGAAGACTTTTGGGCTTCTGACGACCCATAACGACTGGCAAAGATCCACAAATGACAGCAGGGACCAACGGTATGTAAAGATGGTCACCCATCCACGGACTAACCAAGGCAAGCGTAACCTTAAGATTACCCTGATCGATGGACTCTTACGGCTGTAGTCTTAGCCACAAGCCACTAGTAAAGCCATCTAAACTATGTTACAAAATATTTAAAGAATCTAGGAAGGTTATCTTAATCCATAGGTACTTATCTCCTACGTTCTCATTAATTAGAACACTAATGACTGTCAAAGATAACACAATTAGCATCATAAGAATTTAGTATCAAGGTAAGTATTTGAATCAGCCTTAACTTCTTTGGATAAACATAATAATAATCACGTAATCTGGGTTATCACTGTAATCATGCTGTGTATCTATTTAGTGATTATTATACATGACTCCTACATGACGATTTACCGTACAATAAAGGAAAAATATATTAAATCGGTTTTTACATATTAATTTTTCACGTTTTTGTACGGTACGTCTAAAACATGGAAATAAAAACTTTCTTTAAGAGGTATATATACCTATAAGTATACGATCATGTAAGAATTTTATTGCCGCTTTATTTTAAATCTTGAACATTTAAATGCAAATGATTGCTAACCAACTATAAATCGTTATAAATCCCAAATGGTTTAAAATTATTAGAGAAACATAAAGATGATTTTCAAAGATCTATCCAATGATATTATAGGGTGAAACAATGGGCGGTCTTATCAATGTTTTGATCTTGAAGTAAACTAAATACAGGTAGACAGATTTTTAAAACGGTTTCCATTTCATGTTTACAAACTGACTTAAACATTGTTTAACTGTTCATATAGTCATAACAAAGAATGCATGAAAACAATATCCACTGTGTTGAAATAATTCCTAAAATTCACTACAAAGTTAGTCAACACTCGAAAAGTTAGTCAAACAGA
The DNA here is from genome assembly GCA_949091785.1 of Polymixis lichenea. NCBI lineage: Eukaryota > Metazoa > Arthropoda > Insecta > Lepidoptera > Noctuidae > Polymixis > Polymixis lichenea. Next base: position 21,171,413 of record OX420944.1, read on the forward strand.
CCCGGTCTCCCATACCTATTGTAGAGAAACGGGTCTGGCTGACTAACTTTTCACTTATTGGTCTATGTTTCGTGTGTTTTAATACATGCATTTACAAAAATGGCTTTAATTGATAGTACGTAGTAGCAATAATTAACAACATAACATCACCAAGGGGGGCTGTTTTACTGGAAGGGTTAGGTAGAGTGGTTTTTTTTTGAGTGGGAAATCTTCAAATATCTTCTCCCGCTCTGGGAGGAGCAGAAGGGCATGTCAGACTTTTACTGACTAAAACTCACCCGTGTTCCTTCAGTTGCCTGTGTGCCAGGGCCCACGTTATCTCTTTCAAACAACCCACGCCCCTGGCAGGCATCGGCCCTTGCGGACTCCACCAGTTGTTGCTGACATCTCTTTGAGGCGCGCGTGGAACACAACACGCCTTCGACCCGGGCTTGGTCCTTACCGCATCCGCAAGCCCGCGCCCACGTTGGCCGGAAATCAGCCTGGTATTCCCGACGCCCAGGGCGTCTCCTGCGGCGACTAGAGCTGACCGTGAGGGCGCGTATACTGCCTTAGATAGAGGAGTTGAGCCAGTTATGTTAGCAGTAGCGGCAGTAGCGCTTACGGCCAACGAGGCAGTCTCATAAAATAAAAAACATTTCCTAGGTAGGTAGTACTATCATAATTAGTAAGTAATTAAGTTATTGTTATTTGTACTGGTTTTTGTGGAACTAGAAAACTTGTCAGCCGAAGCTACCAACACTTATATTTACAAAACAAATGTATATTATTGCCTTCTTTACCAAAAGCCGAAAACCTTCTCGTTGTGAAACTCAAAGTTATTTCTTTTTTCAAATAGGCAAATAAAAGGAACTTTTATACATCAAAATAAAATAAAAAATTGAGTCCATTCTAGTTGCCCCTAGGTACTTTCGTATGGAGAAGAATGGGGAAGAAGTTTCAACGTTAATCTTACCCATAAATTGTATATTCGTATTCTCGTATTAAATCGTATACCTATATCATATAATTATTTATTGCTCGTATTTTGAGTATTTTTGAATTTCACTAAGCAGTGTAACATTTTGCACGCGATCTACAATTTTAATAACATTCGGACCTTCGGAGCCGGATAGTCGGACTTTATGCGATTAACTATGATTCAATTTGTTGGCAAGATTTTTATTTTACTTAAAAAGAACTAAAATAATGCTGTTTTACACAAATAATATATTTTATTTGAAAACAGACTGTAGTCATTACTCAACACATCAGTGCTATAAATAGTTGTAAACATAATTAACTTTGACCAAGAAAATGACGAGATGAAGCCAAACGGTTCAAATTGCAGTCGTTATCCCAGACTATAATTTTATAATACAAAACCATGCATTTCCAGTATAAGCTGACCTAGGATTAAAAAGGCTTTTCGCATAATGACAGATTACCTTATACTGGACATTTATAGCTTGATGTGTCGTGCGTAGCTTCGTATTTATGACTATACATCGGATAACATCTCATCGTGCATACCTATAACGCACAGATAAGGTTGAATTGTACCTAGATTCCTATTTGATTGGATCAATGTTATTCTCAACGGAGTATCTGTCAAATGAACAGAGCATAGGAAAACGAAGATAAAAATAAATTCCAATTAGAGTTAATTTATTAGAATAAATTAATAGAAACACATGCACACACTGTAGATACCTATTAATATTAATAATTATATGTCACTCCCTGCCATTATTATTTTTCTGTATACTTCGTTAAAATTGGGGTAATGTTTAAAATAATGATAATGTTATATTTGTACTTACTTACTGTCAGCTGTGAAGAAAACTTAGGTATAGGTAACAAAAACAAACTTACCGCAGAGCATAAAAAACTATCCAATTTTAAACAAAAAAAAGTAGCACTTCAATTCATCAAAACGAACTCACTACGATTCACTTCAATTCAAATATCAAACAAAAGACTGAAAATTGTACGGATTTAATTAATATCGTCGCGATCGCCCTTTGATCGCGATACGGCGCGCGCGCAGTGTTCGTACGCTCGCTTTGTTATGTTGCCAACTCCAGGCTAATTTGCGTTATAGAAGAGGATTGCAGAAGCGACACATACTTTGCTTCGTGGATTTTCCGATGAGGAAAATATACACCGTGACTTTTTAGTCGTCTTACAACGGCAGCCCACTTCATGTATCCAATGACTACTAATCATTTATTAAAAAAAAAAAGAAATTTTTGAACATTTGAATAATTAAAAAAATGAAAATATCGTTCACTAAGACGCATAACGTAGCTTGAAACACCCTGTTATGGAGATGGAATTAATGATGGAATATAATGGTAGGTAGGTAGATATCTTCTACCGTTTGATACGTAAATATTATTAACATTAAGGGTGTTTCATAATTCTAAGGCTTATTTATTTTTCTTTGTACTTATTATCTTAATTAATGGTAACAATTTTTTAATCGCGCCTAGAAGTATTTTATGACGGATACATTGAGTGGACCACCTTTGTAAGACGACTAAAATGTCACGGTGTATAATGAATTTTCTAAAAAGTGTAACATTAAAATTCTTTAACTTTTCCTCATTTACTTCCTAGTCTAGTATTTTTAAGCATCGCTACTAGAGACAGTTTTATTTTTGTACTATATCAATGTGCAGGTTGTATTTGAAACGCATTTTTTTTTTGTAGTATGGATCATTTCCGCTTACCCATTACCTACAGTAGAACCGATAAAATTCATAAGCTTATTAAGTTGCTTTAATTTGTACTGTATTATTTCTGGGCTACTCTTCGTTTGTCTCTCTGACTGATAATTACATTGTTCACACATGCGACAAATACATAGTCACAACATTAATTCAAAATTATAGATGGGTGAACAGAAATCCTTGTAAGTAAACGAATGATATCTCATGTTTTCATTGACATTACCGAAGCAAAGCAACAAAAAGTAATTAACACTGCAGGTCACGGTATTTGAATATGGAAAACAGTACATTGTTAATAGTACGTTGAACTGAATGTTCTTTCGAAATAAGTAATAACCTACGGTCTGAAGTGCGGATTTCATACGGTCGGTATCAATTATTTATTTTGAGGGTTAGTACTTATTCCTCCCGAAAATACCTACTTATAATACAAAATAATTAAATTAAATTCTCAATTCCACCCAAAATTTAAAAAGTAATCGAGAAAGACAACCACCGAAATATTATTTTTAGAAAACAATTGTATACCGATTATATAAAAGACCTAAATTATACATTTAGCTCGTCGCAGCCATTTTCAACTCAGAATTCCTGTTATTAAGAACAATACTTATAACATGTTGCGAATAAATAGTATGTCTATATCTTTCACGCGTTTGTAAAATATAATGTTATATTTATGATGTGTTTAAAATATGTAAGGTTGATTGTTGATTTCGGCATTTATAATTGTTTTATTAGTAGTCAGTCCGTGTGGCGTTGGACTAAAAGAATAACAAAGAAGAAAGGGGGTGGCCCCTTTCTTCCCGTGGGTGTCGTAGGAGGTGACTAAAGGAACTACTACTAGCGAATGGGCGCCAGCGTTCTCTTTACATTTTTAAAACCATACTGCGATCGCCAACACGCCTGCCAAGCGTGGCAATTATGGCAAACCACCCCAAAATGACAAGCACAAATAATTAATAGCTTCTAGTGCCTGGCAATCCGCCTACCCTTGACTACGGTAGCGGTCAAGGCCACGACGAGGCAAGGGGTGCAAATAATTCCCGGAAGAAATCCGGCTACCACAATCACCGAAAACTGGACCTGGCAACAAACAGGGTGTAAGGGAAACGCTTCCAAAGGCAGAACGTAGGTTATTTACAACCTAAATGCAAACGGATACCAATAACCTTTCTTCTTAAATTGGTTATTTTGTATCAAATAAAAATAAAATAATATTTTATTTTGGCGGCGCTTTAAAAAGGATGCCTAAACCTAAAGTCGCCGCTTGGACTTGGGGTGGTTTTCAATATGTTTAATTTTAATCTTAAATAACGGTTCATTAAACTGTTCTGACGGCATAGTGTACAAAAATGTGGTAAAAAATTTAAAAAATAAAAGATTTTTTGATAGTACGGTACCGAAAATCACTAGCCACATTCACTACACGCGTACACTCCGGATCGAAGAGAAGATCGTCAAAATCGAGGAAGAATCGAGTAGGTTACGATGGGATATAGAAGGGTTATCTGAAGTCCGACGAAAGGGGGAAGACTCAATAATAATCCTCAAATCCGGTAACTTGCTCTATTTTCGGGAGGGCGACCAGCAATCCCAAGGTACTGTCGGGTTTATCGTCCATAAGTCCCTTGTGAGCAACGTGGTGAAGATCGAGAGTGTGTCGACCAGGGTGGCGTTCCTTATATTCGCTGAAGGTCATACAGGTTTATACCCCTATTTCGTCACACCCTGACGATGAGGTGGAGACCACGTATGAGGATATTTCCAGAGCCATGCATGGTTTCAAAACTTACTTCACCGTTGCCTTGGGGGACTTCAACGCGAAACTGGGCAAACGAAGCGATGATGATGAGTTGCAAGTGGGGCAATTTGAAGTTGGACGCAGGAACCACCGGGGTCACCTAATGGCTAGTTTTATGGAGAAGGAATTCCGTAAAGGCTTTAGCACCGTAGATCACATACAGACGCTGCGGCATGTTATACAGAAGACGAAAGAGTATAACCTGTCTCTCTGTTTAGCATTTGTGGACTACGAAATAGCCTTCGATTCGTTCGAGACATGGTTGCAGTTCCTCCAACGGTGCCAAATCAACTATCAGCATCTAGGTGTTGAAGTCTCTGTACAAAAATGCCACTATGTCAGTCCGACTCCAGGACCGGACCTCCAAACCTATCCTTCTGCAGCGAGGTGGTAGACAGAGAGATGTTATATCTCCAAAACTGTTCACTGCTGCACTGGAGGATGTCTTTAAGGTTCTGGACTGGAAAGGGGATGGTAGCAACATAGATGGCGAGTACATTACTCACCTTCGGTTTGCCGAAGATATTGTTGTCTTGGCTGAGACTATGGAGGACCTCAGTACAATTCTCGGTGACAGCAGTGGAGCTTCCAAAAAAGTGGGCCTTAAAATGAACATGAAGAAGACAAAGGTCTAGTCCAATGCCCATGTAACACCCACTCTTATAATGGTCGAAAGTTCACTCGAAGTTGTGGACGAGTACGTTTACCTAGGGCAAACTATCCAGTTAGTTAGGTCCAACTTCAAGAAAGAGTTCATTCGTCGAATCCGATTTGGCTGGGCAGCTTTTGGAAAACTACGCAATGTCTTCTCGTCCCACATACCACATTGTCTCAAGACGAAAGTCTTTGACCAGTGCTTGTTGCCAGTGATGACATATGGAACTAAAACGTGGTCGCTCACAACAGGCCTCATAAGAAGGCTTAAAGTCACCCAAAGGGCAATGGAGAGGGCTATGCTTGGAGTTTTCCTACGTGATCGAATCAGGAATGAAGAGATCCGCAGGAGAACCAAGGTAGCCGGCATAGCCCGAAGAATTGCCAAACTTAAGTGCCAGTGGGCAGGGCACATTGCTCGCAGAACAGATGGCCGATAGGGCTAAAAGGTTCTGGAGTGGCGACCGCGTACCGGAAGACGTAAAGTTGGAAGGCCTCTCACAAGGTAGACCGATAACCTTGCGAAGGCCGCAGGAGTCCGCTGGATGCGGGAAGCACAGAACCAGTCGAAGTGGCGGAGCTTTGGGGAGGCCTACGTCCAGCAGTGGACGTATTTTGGCTGAAATTATGGTGATAATTAATTGTTCTATTACGTATTATCATTTTTACCAAATGAAAAGAGAAATAGGCACTTACATATTCATGTAAGTGCCTATTTCTTGGTGGTTTGGCTAAGAAATATATTTGTATGATAATATGCAAAAAATCAGTATTTTTTGTAATTGTGAAGAAACTAATTGTAAAATTGTCAAAAGCTATGATTTGATTTGTGTTAAGGACGAGTTTACGAATTGACGCGCTTCAATTTTAAGTAGTGCACGGCTCACACACACAGCGGTTTGCATGAAGCGGCGAAATTATGAGTAAACTGACACGGCTTGATATTTGAGCCTACTTTTAATTAATTTTTAGCCATGTTTTTTTATCCTTACGTTGATTTTTTTTCAAAAAGTTTGTGACGTGATGTGTTCATAAAAGTATATATGTAAGTACCATATATTTAATTTAATTGCACACTGATTGGATGATAAGCAAGTACTTGCAAAAGTACCTATGTATTTACAATTTGCGCGACAAGCTGTTTGAAAATAAATAATTAAATCATAAGCTTATAATATGTTTTTTTGTTTTATTTGGTATTTCATAACTATAATTAATTTGTTATGGTATCAAATGCAAGTGGGTTCTCGAAAACAAGAGAGCAAAGAAAGAAGAAAGAAAATGCGTTTGTTTGTCACACACACTGGGCCAATATACTTATAGAATATTCATTGGTTCATAAATGTTGAAAATAATTTATTTATTTATTTATTTACATACATACGCTACCATTACAGTGTCCCCAATTCGGTAGTGTAGTTAACAATTCATGCAATAATTTACTCCATAAATATCCATATCGCATATAACCTACAAATTAATAACATACTCGTAGCACGTGTAACGTTACCCTTACGAACTCGCTCAGTGAACATGCAAAAAGATCTATTCTGTCGGCAACCAAATTTAGTGTTCGCATTGTTCGCGTCAGGGTGACGTTGTCTAACAGTTTAGTTCGGCCGCGCGGCACAGCGAACAAGTTGGGCCATCGTCGGCGCTGCACGAACCCATCTGGCACACACAGGCCTATCCACTGTAGCACACTAGGATTATTTATGTTGCCCCGGAATACTCCAAGGATATACGACACCAATGCCGGATTCCTCCTTGTTTCCAACTTGTTGTATCCCACCATGCCTAACACAAACAAGGTTGGATACATCAAGGGATAAAAGGGATATACTCCATATTGCCTTAAATATTTATGTATCTTGTAAATTTATTCTCTTGTAACTTATAATAGTTTGCATGCCAACAAAAATCAAATCAATGCAATGGATATTGTTGGACTACCAGATTGGAATGGATACCATTCCAGGTGTTTACGCATTTAGGAAGCCGGGCTAGGAGCTAGTAAATGATAAAAACTAATAAAACTAACGACAAAAACTTTTTTTGAATACCACTGATCCTGATATTTTGACCTGAATAACGTCTAGAAAGAAAGTTAAACCTCAACATTGTATTGACAATACATTCACATTTACTAATATTTTTTTTTAGTTCGTCCAAAGAAGAATAAAATGTCTGCTCTGCGCTCACTTACTCTATGCTCATAGATATTATGAATTGTGAATCACATCACATCACATTGATGGATTGTCCTTAATCTTTCTGCTATTATAATCAAATAAGTCTATGAAAATATTTATTTGAAGTACTTTAAAATGTATTATCTATTTATTTAAAAATAGAAAGTAAAATAAAAAGACTTCAAAGTATAAAAAACTACTAGAGTAAGTAGGTACTTACCCTAGTAGTTTTTATACTTTGAAGAAATAAAAATGAAATCATCCCTTTCATTTTTGAATTCTTAAGGTCTCTCTATATAGCTCTATTCCCAATGTTTCTCAGGCCGTACAAAGTGTTTGCCACCCCAGTAGCACTCCGCTGGGTACTTTAAATCTAAAATCAAAATCAAAAGTAATTTATTCATACTAGGCTGACAGTCAGCTCTTTTTGAACGTCAAAATTACATAAGACAGTCCGCCAAAAACATCCACCCTTCACCACTTATTAGTGCTTTAGCTGGGAAAAGAAGTGGCGCAACAAACTCCCTAGCAGCATGGCTGTCTGTTAAGTTAGAAGAACTTAATTCTATACAATAGTAGTTAATTAACATTACGAAAAACAAAAAACATTAAATTTGTCATATTTCAGCTAGCACACGCCAATATACCAACAAAACAGTGAAAACTATAGGTACTCAAGTAGAAATAAATAATAATTAATAAAAATTAACGTCAACAGAACTTACAATTTAAATAAAAGCATTCATTTATAGCTATAAGTTGAATTAACAAAAGTTAAACTAGGACCTTTGAAATAAAATTAATAAAACTTATTACAATTAACAATAACAAAATTAGAGTCAACAAATGGGTAAAAAGGATATCATTGTTAACCCCAAAACTGCATTTCGTCTAGAAGCCTTTAAAGTTAAACTCGTTAATAAACTACCAGTTATGTCTGCGAATGCTGATTCTAATCATCTATATGATGAGTTTTTTAAGATATATTGTAAACAATTTAACTCAACTTTTATTCCAAAGACTATTTCGTTTAATAGTAACGTCTCTTTCAGTGATTGGGCTACCATTGGTATTCATAAAAGTAGAACACGACTTTATGAGCTGTACAATGAAAGGACTTATGTAAACACTGCTGAATTTCATTTATATGTTAGAAATTATTCTAAATTATTTAAAAAAGTTTGTTGGATGGCCAAGTCGCGTTATTTGAGTTCTAAGATTAAAAACAGTAGTAATGTAATTAAAACGACTTGGAATATTATTAATAATGAAACGGGAAGGTCTAGTAAGCGAAATACTGACTACAGCCTGTCTATTAATGACAACATAATAACATCAGAGTCGCAAGTCGCCGCGGCTTTTGAAAATTTCTTTGCAGATATTCCCGTTTCAACTACAAAATCTCTACACTCATCACCTTCTGTTGCTGAGTCTTTGCTCAAGGAAAATGTTAAAGTTTGTGATGCAGAATTTCATTTTGAACATATAGCTTTCTTTAGTTTCATATTAGCTGTAGAGATATAATTAAAACCTTTCACACTTTGAACGTCAAAAAGACTGCAGATCTGTGGGGTAATTCTGTAGAAGTCGCTAAGTCCATTATTGACATTGTAGCACCTACTTTAGCTCTTATATTTAATAATTGTATTGACTGTGGGGAGTTTCCTGACCTAATGAAGAATAGTAAAATAGTACCTTTGTTTAAATCAGGTATTACATCAGACCCCTCTAATTATAGACCTATTTCAGTACCTTGAACCTTTAGTAAAATATTTGAGAAATAAATTTTAGACCAATTGCAAAGATTCTTTAATAAACATGATTTATTACATAACAAACAGTTCGGTTTTACAAGGGGTCGTTCAACTACCGATGCCAGTGTTGAACTCTTAGGGCATATTTACAATGCATGGGAAAATAAATACGATGCCTTGGGCATTTTTTGTGACTTATCTAAAGCATTCGATTGCGTGCTTCATGAAACTTTAATCAGGAAACTCCGCCACTACGGGATCCGGAACACCGCTCTGGATCTTCTTATTTCATACTTGTGTAATAGGATTCAGTGCGTTGATGTAAATGGGAAAAGATCTCCCGGATCAATAGTATCAATGGGAGTCCCACAGGGCTCAATTCTTGGTCCTTTCTTGTTTCTTATTTATATTAATGACTTGCCTTACCTCATAAAGGATAATCATGATATAGTGTTGTTCGCGGATGACACTTCACTTTTGTTTAAACTTAAACGTCAGTAGCTGGTTAATGACGATGTAAATAGCGCAATCTCAAAAGTAGTTCACTGGTTCAATGTTAATAATTTACTTCTTAATGAAAAAAAAAACCAAATGCATTAAGTTTACGCTACCTCACGTTAGGCAGTTGAAAACTAGTGTGTTGATAAAGGGCGAAGAATTGAATCCTGAAGATAGCGCTGTATTCTTGGGCTTAACTTTGGATGCCAAACTTCAGTGGGGCCCACATATAGATACATTGTCGAAAAAGCTAAGCTCTGCTCTGCTTACGCTGTTAGAAAATTCGTAATTTAACTGATACAGAGACAGCCCGTTTAGTGTACTTTAGCTATTTTCATAGTGTAATGTCGTATGGTATTCTGTTGTGGAGAAATGCCGCCGACCTTCAGACTATCTTTGTCTTGCAGAAAAGAGCTGTTCGATCAATTTATAAATTAAGTTCGAGACATTCTCTCAGAGATAAACTTAAGGAGATTAATGTAATGACTGTGCCTTCACAGTATATTTTTGAAAATCTTTTATATGCCCATAAAAATATTAAATTGTTTAAAAAATACAGTGATATCCATAGTATAAATACTAGGAACAAACACAAATTTGTTGTACCATCAACAAGGCTCAAGAAAATAGGTGGGTCATTCAGATGTCAATGTATACGCTTTTCTAATAAGCTTCCAAGCCATATTAAAGATCTAAGTATCAATAAATTTAAATCATTCATTGAGTTTTTGGCGGGATCGCGTTGGAACATGTCGCACGACTTTTTATTTTCATGAAATTTAGTGAAGTAGCAAATAAAATTGTATAATTTTGGTAGTGAATTAAGCAATTTAATTACGTGTGAGTGCACAAGTGTAGTGAAGGTGAAAATAAGTGACTAACGTGGACTTTTCGTGTTCCCCCCAAAAACTCCTAATAGGTTGTTGTAAAGTTACTACCGCTTTACAATAACTTTCACTTAACTTTGACTTGACTGACTAAAGACGACTATGACTGTTTTGTAAATTCGTGCCCGATATCGGGCCATTTACTTGATCAAAAAGAAAAATTACTTGACACTGGCTAAATTCACAAACCGTGCGAAGCCAAAACCCCAAAAAAAAAAAAAAAACATTCATTAAACGTAGGTTGTGCGTGAAAGCCTTTTATACTGTTAAAGATTATATTGAGGACACAAAAGCTTGGGATTGACTTGCTCCAATTTTTACATACTAAATGTTGTTTTTTTTTTTTGCAAACTTATACTCTGAGATTTGCTAATTATTATATACACTTTGACATGAATATTTACTTTAGAAGTATAATATTATTTTTGTTTTATTTATTGTGAATGTAAGGACTATTTGGGTCATATTTTGTTTGTTTTTGTGTTTTCTGTTTTGTGTTTCATCTCTTTCTCAGCTAGTTTTAATATTAATCTGGCATTTTGAGTATTTTATGCGGCCTACCCAAATGTCCTGTCTTTGGTATTGTTTGTCAAATCGTTGAGCTCTTCAAGTTCTGAGTTGAGCTGTATGATTACTGACAAATGCGTGCACTGAATGGACAGGTCCACTCAATCTGTGTGGTTCTTTCTTCAAAAGACCATTTCAGACACCGATCCACATGGTCTTCACATGATCTGACCAAGATTATGTCTGGACTTTAAAAGAGACTGTGACCTCTGAGTTTGTTTCGGCCTTTCTTCTCAGAGTAGTCAGATAGGAAACGCCGACCTCATCTAGTTTAAAAAAATATGATTGACGTGTAAAAGCGTTTGTACAAACCTACTTACAGAAATAAAATCATTTATCATTTATCATTTATCATTTATCAAGACAACCAGTCACCACAAGCAGCACCCGTTCACGAGCACAATGCAAAGATCAGCCATTACCCCCCTCGCCATGTTTAAGGGAAGGAGGCAACCCGACCCTCGACGCTACCGCAAGCAGTGACATCTAAGGGAGGATGACGAACTTGCTGCCGGTTGCACTGGCAAGAATAATTTGAATTATCGAGGTCGCTAACTAACTATATATAGCAATACAACTCATTAGAAAAAATATTGTAATGAGTATGTGGCGGCCGTCTACAGTGACACATACGAACTACAAATCAACAACTTGAGAAACACAACATTGAAGTGGCGCCATTTACAATGCCATATGCGAACTACACAAGACTTGACGTCACACCGTAACTACATCGCGCAAGCAGAGCGCATATAAACAACATCCCGACATCAATCAAATCCAAACATCAAATAAAATTAAAATTAGGTAAAATAATATTATGTGCTTTGCCATATTCAAAAAATTTGAATTATGAAGAAAATGATTATATTTTTAGCCTAAATAATTTAATGCTTATTTTGACATGTCGTCATAGTGACCGTTTATTGTATTTTGATACTAACAATTTTGTTAGAGATTTTGTGCTAGTTCGGGAACATATGTTTCTTCCCAAGAAAAGTCGACATGTATTAGCTACTTTGTTAGCTTACAATATACACGCAGTTATTGATAATTTAACTGAGACTAGGTTTAGTGACGAAACAGTATTATCTAGTTCTTCTAATAATACTGTAATTAATTCTTTAAACTTTTAGACACGACAACAGAGAAGCATAATAAGGATATTTTACTGTATCACCAAAATATAAATCGCTTCCCTGGCAAAATCCTAGACGTGGAAATGTTAATAGATAAATATCATACGGATATCCTATGTTTTTGTGAAACTTGGTTAAAACCAGATAGAATGTTGTTTAATGTAAATAATTTTTCAGTTGCCAGTGCGTACAACAGGTCTTCAATAGGGGGTGGTACTTTGATATTATGCAATAGTTGTTTTAGATATAAGGAGAGAAAGGATATCACTGCTTGCTCTGTTGATCGCTTATGTGAGGTAGCATGTGCAGAGGTTGAGGGCCATACTTTCTTATCTGTTTATAGACCACCAGCCTCAAACTTGTCATCATTTTTGATCATAATGGAAGAAATATTAGGTAAACTTTTTAAAGATGATAAATTAGTCTTCGTGTGTGGTGACCTAAATATTGATCTAATAGTTAATTCACCAGAAAAATGTAAGCTTATCTCATTGTTTAAATCATTCAATTTAAAATGTATATTTAATGAAGCGACTAGAATAACAGCAACCACCGCTTCATGCATAGACAATGTATTTACTAATTGTAAAATAAAGGACTCTTCCTTAATTAGTGGCGTCAGGTCAGACCATACTGGTCAGCTTGTATCGTTTCACGTAGATAAAAAGTTACACCTAGATAAAACCATTGAATTGAGACCTCTGACTAAAAATAAATTGGAAACGTTTAAAAATAATGTTCTTAGCAATCTCTCAACAGCAAGTTTTGATTCACAAGACCCCAATATAAACTATAGCACATTTTTTTCTACAGTATGCCAAGAATTCAATAAAGCATGTCCTGTAAAAAAAGTTACAATCACTCCTAAACCAAAATTTAGCGAATGGGCCACAGCTGGCATTAGAAAAAGCAGAGATGTCTTATATAATTTGTACCACGAAAAATCACTGACTTCTGATCAGGCCCTTCATAATTATGTAAGAAACTATTCTAAGATATTCAAAAGAGTCTGCGCTCAAGCTAAATCTAAATTAATAAGTAACAAAATTAATATTTCTAAAAATAAAATAAAAGCTGTGTGGCAGGTAATTAACAAAGAAACTGGAAACACACAACAGCGAGATCAGAATGAGTTAGCTCTAAAAATTGATAATGAAACCATTTCAGATAAGTTAAAAGTTGCTGAGACTCTAGAAAATTTCTTTACCAACATCCCAATAGAGGTTACGAAGTCTCTACCCTCATCATCTGTATTAGCTGAATCTCTTCTTAAAGAAAACATCAGTAAGGACATTCCAAATTTTGAATTCAAACCCATTTCTATTGCCACAATTAAAACAGCATTCAAAAGTCTTAATTTAAAAAACACTGAATACTTATGGGGGATTTCCGTTAAGGTTCTTGAAGGTATCATTGACACAATTGCCCCTGTCCTAACAGGCATATTTAATCAATGTTTAGACAGCGGTACGTTTCCTGACTTAATGAAACATAGTAAAGTAGTACCAGTTTTTAAATCGGGTAGTAAGAGTGATCCCTCAAATTATAGACCTATATCTGTGCTTCCAGCAATGAGCAAAATTTATGAAAAAGTCATGCTAGACCAGATGTTGTCACATTTTAACTCAAATGGGATTTTACATAGTCGACAGTTTGGTTTCACGAAAGGTAGGTCGACGACTGACGCGGGAGTAAAACTCGTCAGTCACATTTTGGAATCCTGGGAGAAGTCCCAGGATGCAATTGGCATTTTCTGTGACTTCTCAAAAGCGTTTGACTGCGTTGACCACAACACACTCATCTGTAAATTACACCACTACGGAATTCGTGGACGAGCTGCTGATCTTGTACTTTCCTATTTATCAAACAGGCAGCAAAAAGTAAATGTTAACGGGGCAACGTCCTCGGGGTCTCTAGTTAAGATGGGCGTGCCTCAAGGTTCAATTCTTGGCCCTTTTTTATTTCTAGTTTATTTTAATGACCTTCCTTACCTAATGGCAAACTTCTCGGATATAATTTTATTCGCTGATGACACCTCTCTTATTTTTAGAATAGATAGAAAAGATACGGATGTCTTACATGTCAACGATAGTCTAGCTGTTCTCTCGAAATGGTTTGCGGCTAATAATCTTTTACTCAATGCGAAAAAAACTAAATGTCTTAAGTTCTCATTACCAAATGTACCCCAAGTAGGGCTAAATTTAAAACTTGATGGCAAGAAACTAGATGCTATTTTGGAAACTGTATTTCTAGGAATTACTTTAGATTCAAAATTGCAATGGGGTGCCCACATTAGAGCTCTCTCAAGTAGATTAAGTTCAGCTGCTTACGCAGTAAGAAAAATAAGGCAGTTGACTGATGTAGCCACAGCTAGGTTAGTATACTTTGCTTATTTTCACAGTATTATGTCTTATGGCGTTCTGCTGTGGGGATCGGCAGCTGACGTAGATTCAGTTTTCATTTTACAAAAGAGGGCAATCCGCGCTATCTATAAAATGGGGCCTCGCGAGTCTCTTAGAAACAAATTCAATGAAATTGATATACTATCTCTGCCTTCTCTTTATATCCTAGAAAATATCTTGTATGTTCGCAAAAACTTAGGTCTTTTCAAAAAAAGATGCGACTTCCATAATCTAAATACACGTAGTAAAGATGAAATCGTGATTCCAAAATTTAGATTAACTAAAACTAGCAAGTCATTTCTAATAAACAGTATCCGCTTCTATAACAAGTTGCCAAAGTCGGTTACAGAACTTAGCGATGGAAAGTTTAAAACTCACATCAAACGTGCCCTTATCAAAAAAGCATATTATAAGATAAAAGACTACGTTGAAGACAGGGAAGTTTGGCATTAATTCCTTCTGCACATGTGGCTTCCCTGGTACCTCATTAACAGCATAACTTTGTGAGAGTCTATTAACTGCTTCCAAATTACAATGTTAATTTTTAATATTTTTATTTTTTACACTTTCTGACATATTCTCGTCATTTTTGACATTATACATCGCTTCAAATAGCACCTATTTATTAGTGATTCTCATGGAAATCATGTCACTTTGTTTAAATAGGTTGATCTTACTAATGTAGATTCTTTTACATATTGTGAATGGGAAAACATTGTAGGCCTTACAGATTAGATTTATAGACGATTTTCTATTCTTTATTTTCATTCCTCTAAGTACTTGGTACTTATTGACAGGCCTGCACTGTCCTCCCATACCTATTATCACTGTAATTTGAAAACATTGTAAAACCCAATTATTTTTAAAAGAGTAACCGTGGAGTTTCTTGCCGGCTCTTCTCCATAGGAAGCGACAAATTGGAACCGTGCACCTAGCTTCTGACGTTTCATAAGTGCCCTTGCAGGTTTATGTGAAATAAAATATTTTGATTTTGATTTTGATTTTTTTTGAATCGTCGGGCAGTTGCCCACCAGACACAACACCCGTCTGGTTGGAGGATCCTCCCTTTTCCATAGAGTATGAGTGGACTTTACACCCTGTTCCTCAAACCTCTATACTCGTGACCCGAAGAACGAACGTCAGCGCAGCCTTCGTGCATCTACCTCACCGTGACGTCACCATCATCACTTCCTCAAGCTTTCGAGCGGCGACCCACACAGCCAACTAGCAACCACGGCTTCAACGGGTATCCTGACTACCTGCATGCAGCGAACCGCATTCCTGGTCATTACCCACAGCCCCATTAGCCTTAACCCGTCGCTGTGCCACATCCGACGCATTGGAGCACAACGCAGCGCACCCCGACACAGTCGGGGAATCACCGCAGAGAATCACGAATCCGTCGGTCATTGATTATGTGTTTCAGACATGTTGACCGCATATTGCATATGTTCGTGAAACAGCAGAATTTTTTTTTAGCCACGAAAGCTTCCATTTCATTTTAAAGAGAATGAAATCGGAATATTGTAAAACTAGCTTTTGGCGTACATAATACCGGGATAAAAAGTATCCTATGTGTTAATCCAGGTTATAAACTATCTGTGTGCCAAATTACATCCAAGTTCGTTCAGCCGTATTTGCATGATTGAGTAACAAACATCCAAACATCTCCACTCAGATTCACATTTATAATTTTAAGTACGATGAGTGATTTCATATGAGCTATAAGTAAAATATTTTTGAAGGAAAATTCCATACATTGTACCAAAAATGAAGACGGTTTTTACCTTACATTAAAAAAAATATCTTCATGTCTGATACAATTTTGTTTATTTATTTACCTACAATTACAACAATTGCACCTCATGCGCAGATGAGACACAAGATTTTTTAATTTCATGCAAAGTCAAATTTCTCGCTATCTATTCCTTAAACTACGACGTGGCAACCTTAAATTTCAGTAAACCGCTAAACACTGTTAAATGATTGAAAGGAACCCTCTTCAATATGGAATCTCAAAGTGATTAATTTTGTAAAGATTTTTCAAACACATTAATAATGATTAATCTTGGGAGCGCTGGGTCAAGTGGCTTCGGTTATGAGGTCTTTAGTAAATATTTACTGACCAGCTGCAACATTGTCTCTCCTTGAATCGATCTAAACATTGTATTTTGTGTCAATCTATGTACAATTCTACATCCAGTTATATCTGTGATTAAGAGCAGTAACTGTAGTGATCCAGTGGTATTGGCTCTGACTTACGAGACGTAAGTCGTGAGTTCGAACCCAACCTGTCGTTTTTGTAAAGAATTTCATCATTACTGCTGTAAAAACGGTGAAGGGAACACCGTGAGGACACCGGTAACTCCTAGAACAAAAAATTCGAAGACATGTGAAAGAGTTTATTAAAAGAGCATAGTTTATTAGCTACATACCTCCACCTAATTTTTGAGGATGTTCTTCTGCTCTATCTTCAGACTCTTAGTGGTTCATAATACAGAGGCGAGAAGAACAATCTTAATTACAGTGCCCTCTGACCAGTCAACACCATACATAACACATATCTAAACCATCACCGATGAATCACAAACCTTTTATAGAAAACCGCTTCTACATAACTCGTTCAAACCCTTTAGTGATAAACGGAAACATTTTTTTTTTGCGCACACAAACGTATACCCGTAGCCACTTTCTCCGTTCGGTCGTGGTTAAAAAAAGCAACAAATTCAAAAACCAAAACTAATTTAAGTAATAAACAGCCATGTATACCACGTCTTGTAGTTTTAAAATTGTAGCTAAGTGCATAGGAGTGATAGGTCTGGCTTCCTTGCTGACCTAGTTCTAAAGGCGTTGGTCTGAGAAGATGTATAGCACCACTTACTTAGTATAAATTGCAACAGTGACCAGGTAGGTACTAACGTTTCCTAGACCAGTACTTACGACTTGAACGGTACATATTTCAGGGTTTCGTTCTAAAAGTTATGATCGTTTTATACCTATTTTCTTTATACACCTGTGACTAGTTCGTTGGTTGGCTTGAGACTGGGGTACTCGTATTCGATTCAAACTCAAAGCATTAATTTTAATAAAACCATTTTTGACACTTTTGAATTGTCAAGGAGTCGGTCAGTCAAAATGATAAAGTTATTTGCCAATTGATAAAATGATAAATGATAAATGATTTTATTTCTGTAAGTAGGTTTGTACAAACGCTTTTACACGTCAATCATATTTTTAAAACTATATGAGGTCGGCGTTTAATATCTGACTACTCTGAGAAGAAAGGCCGAAACAAACTCAGAGGTAATAGTCTCTTTTAAAGTACAGACATAATCTTGGTCAGATCATGTGAAAACCATGTGGATTGGTGTCTGAAATGGTATTTTGAGAAAAAAAACCACATAGATTGAGTGGACCTGTCCATTCAGTGCACGCATTTATCAGTAATCATGCAGCTCAACTCAGAACTTGAGGAGCTCAACGATTTGACGAACAATACCAAAGAAAGGACATTTGGGTAGGCCGCTTATATTACTCAAACTGCCAGACCATGAGTAAATGAAGAAAACCAAATCACCCATACAGTCATCACATTCACAATAATTAAAGCAAAATAATACTTTACAAAGTAAATATTCATGTAATTTTTAAACAAAATTCATGACGTCAATGTCAATCCCAAAGCGTAGTAGATACCTATGGAGAATAACTGGCAAATATTTCCATGGACACTTCTTTCAGGATAATATATGCTCAGGAGCATCTCGGACTTAGAAAGATAACGGTGTGACTTTCTACCGTACGTACAGTCATCGGTCCTGCGTCTGATGGTAGAAGGATAATTATGTAGCACTAACAGTAGGAATGGCTTTTATTTTGTCAGTTCAACAACTTTCATTGCGTTATTTATGTAGTTGAGCAGTAAAATTTTTCGGACATATGAAGCAATGTATCAGCGATATCTTTCAAAATGGTTCCGATTGATATTGTGTATCGTAATTAGGGTGCAGGTGATTGATAAAAAAAACAATAACAATTATTTTATAAATTATCAATATATTACTATCGGAATGAGTTTCATTTTGATAAGAGAAGTAACAGCTGTGCCTTATATCATTGTGCTGTTATCTTAGTTTATCTAAAAAGATTACAAAAAGATAAAAATAAATACGCCTTCCAGACTACTTATAGATTTTTGAGGTAGCCTCAATAACATAACCATTCAATGGATCAAAGAACACAGTGGTTCGCTAGGTAAAGATGCAGCCGATGAACTTGCCCGAAGGGGTCGAACATAGCATTAGTGAGGCCTGAACTCATTGCGCCACTCTCCTTTGGGTACCTATGTAGTCTGGCAAGGAAACGCACCAGGGACCAACATTACAAACTGTAGGTGGATCAAGGTGAGTGCAGTCAGGCCAAAGAAGCACTCCCTGCAATTGATGCCCGCCTCACGAAACAGGTTTTCCGACTAACTAAACCACAGCTGCCTACAGTTACAACAGTTTTAACTGGCCGTGGGTCATTTAATAAACACCTCTTTGTCATAGGAGTCACAGACAGTCCGATGTGGTAAAGAGGACGACGTGACTGCAGCTCATGTGCTTCTAAACTGCCCGGTAGTTGCCACGTACAGGGAAAAGTACTTCGGTAACCTAGGTACTCTCCGTACTGGCCTTTGAATCGAATAACCTATTTTCCTACCCGTACGCAAGATACGCGCTTTGACGTGGAGTTGCGGACACCATCGCGTTTTACCTATTACTTCTAGATTTTAATTTTTAACACTCTATGGTCTACGGTGATGATACCTCTCTTATCTTTAAAGTAGACAGGAATATACAAGATTTTGACGACATAAACAGTGCACTCTCAAGGGTTACGCATTGGTTTACCACGAATAATCTAGTTCTCAATGCCAAGAAAACTAAATGTATAAAGTTCGCTTTAGCGAATGTAAGAAATCTGGGACCCAACTTCGTCTTAGATAATGAGGTGCTTGCAACTGTAGACTCGGCCGTTTTTCTTGGCATAACAGTAGATGCTGAACTTCAGTGGGGATCACATTTATCAAGCCTAGCGGGAAGGCTCAGTTTGGCCGCCTACGCCGTCAGAAAAGTAAGACTACACTAACGTTGCTACAGCTCGGTAAGTCTATTTTAGTTATTTTCATAGCGTTGTGTCCTACGGCATTCTGCTGTGGGGTAAAGCCGCTGACATTCAAAATATTTTTGTTCTTCAAAAACGAGCTATTCGTGCAATTTACCAACTAGGTACTAGTTTCTCTGAGATAATTTTTCAAAGATATTGGTATTCTCACAGTGGCATCGCAATTCATCTTCGCTAACATCTTATATATTAGGCAAAATATACACTTACACATTAAAAAAGTGATATTCATAATATTAATACTAGAAATAAGGACAAACTACGTGCGGGAGCACGTAGTTTGTCCTTATTTCAACGGCTTCATTAAGTTCATAACTCATATGCTGGGCTTGGTATATATAACCTTTTATAACAAGCATCCCTCTTCTTTGCTAGATTTACATTTTAATGCGTTTAAAGCGAAAGTAAAATCAAATCTTTGTTCGAAGGCATACTATTCTATCAACGACTACTTAAACGATAAGAATTGTTGGTCACTGTGATTAACTCAAGACAACATTTGTGTTCTTTCACTAGAATTAGCTACTGACAGGTCATATGAATTACTTCATATCGTTGTATATTTTACTTGACTGCACAAACCATTTTTTTAAATGTTTATTAATTAAATTTTCATGAATTGTCGAATGTTAATTATATGCTATTATTGTAAAGAATCAAGTTCTTCCAACTTAACAGACAGCTGTGCTGCTGGGGAGTTTGTTGCACCACTACTTCTTCCCAGCTAAAGCACTAGGAAGTGGTGAAGGGCAGGCGTTTTGGGAGACTGTATTATGTAATTTTGACGTTCAAAAGGAGCTGACTCTCAGCCTAGTTTGAATAAATGACTTTTGATTTTTTTGATTTTGATTTTGGTGAATCTAGAGCAGTGGTGGCCCTGTAGTATCCAGGGTTGTTGGTCTACGGTTCGAACCCAGGCAGGCACTTTGTCTAAATAATTTCATCTCCACTGCTCCCAACGGCGAAGGAGAGTATCGTGAGGGACCCGGCGTGTACAAGATCCAAAAATTCGATGACAGGTGACATCTACCAATCCCCACTTGGCCCGCATGGTAGTTTACAACCTACTCCCTCTCACAAAGAGGAAGCCTGGGTCCCAGCAATAGAAACATTAAAGTCTATGCACTAGGTCTGGTTACACGTCACTGTGGCCTTCAGCTGGCGTAGCGTAGTACGGTGTTTCAATAGAATAAAAGGCCATCTTACATTAGTTTCACTATCGTTTATTTGGTCTTCCTCCATTCTAATAACCATCCACAGATATAATTATATATACTCTTAACTTTTCTCTGTTCTTTTTAACTTTCATTCCTATTTTAAACAACGATAGTAAAGTCAACCTGAAGTCTTTCGGAATAGTTTCCAAGAACGCCGTAAGGTCGGTATTCGTAGTTCAATGATAATTACTTACGTGAAACGAAAGACTGTACAACTTAAAATCAGTTTACCATCGCCGAGTGCAAAACAAGTAGGTATCCCAGTTACCTTGAATATGCAAATGACTTGGCGTTCCTCGGCGTAGGTATACTTAAACAGCAATTTGCGTATCGATTAGAGAATTGGACGATGAATAGATAATGTACTAATGTTTGGTATCGATTAGCATGCTAGCATTGAATAGTTTAACAAGAGTATATAATTTTCTTTTGCATCTTTTTCATTATATGTAGTTAATGCAAGTCTGAAATCGCTAACCCGTCTTGAATAAGCATGGTAAGAAATGTTTATCACTTCTCTGTTTAAGAAGATGTCTTAGCCCAGCAATAGGATAACAATAGGCTGGCATTATTTTAATATCTTCTGTATGCTTTTGGAGTCATCATCTGCTGAGCCGTTCCCAACAATGTCGAGGTTTGCTTCCAGACTCACCGGATGCAGTTAAGCACAGTATTCTGGAGCACCTGCTTATCTGACCTCTACAACCCGGTTACCTACTGCGATGTACGTCAGATAGTCAGTCGGTAACACTATCGGTTTGACTACGCGTAGCAACTGTCAAAGATCAACGAATCGCAGCCGTGACCATGCATTCCAAAGCACGGAGGGTATGAGGGTTTTGGTCACCCATTCATAAAATTACCGAGGCAATTGTAGCTTAACTTTCATTGAAAGTCACGTGCGGCTGTTACTAAGCCACGGACCCCTCATAAGAAATTCACTTTATAAGTTTAGAGCGGAATAAAGGCTCCAAGGTCTTTGCTAGGGATCTGTCTATTGGGCAGAGCCAGCTTACGAAACTGAAGACCGATGAAGGCAGGTTCGTATCCACCAAGCCTGAGCTGTGAAGAGAGATTGAGAGGTTCTATGGACAGTTATACACGTCAACAAGAAACCCCGTTATGAATCTGATAAACGACCCAAGAGCTAGATTGGCCCGACGGTATATCGAAAACATCCCGGATGTCAGCTTTTACGAGATTAGGATGGCTCTGAAGCAGCTCAAAAACTACAAGGCGCCGATGATGACGGAATCACGGTCGAACTCCTAAAGGCCGGCGGGAAACTCGTTCTTAAGGCCCTTCAGAAGCTGTTTGATTCCGTCATTCTCGAGGGCAAAACAATACAGGCATGGAACAGAGGTGTGGTGGTATGTTTCTTTAAGAAGGGTGACAATGCTCTTCTTAAGAATTATAGACCCATCTCACTTCTGAGCCATGTCTACAAGCTGTTTCCCAGAGTCATCACAAACAAAAAAGTCTTCCAGCCTTTCAAACAAGCCGGGTTCCGTAAAGGCTTTAGCACCGTAGACCACATACTCTACGGCATGTTATACAGAAGGCCGAGGAGTATAACCTGCCTCTCTGCTTAGCGTTTGTGGACTACGAAAAAGCTTTCGATTCGATCGAGACGTGGGCTGTACTGCAGTCCCTCCTACGGTGCCAGATCGACTATCGGTACATCGGGATGTTGAAGCGTCTGTACAAAAATTGTCACTATGTCAGCCACTTCAGGATCGGACCTCGAAACCTATCCTTCTGCAGTGAGGTGTGAGACAGGGAGACGTTATCTCTCCGAAACTGGTCACCGCTGCACTGGAAGATGTCTTCAAGGTTCTGGACTGGAAAGGGGCAATCGATGGCGAGGACATCACTCACCTTCGGTTTGCCGATGATATAGTTGTCATGGCTGAGACCATGGAGGACCTCAGTACAATGCTCTATGACCTCAGTAGAGCTTCCAAAAGAGTGGATCTTAAAATGAACATCGACAAGACAAAGGTCATGTCCAATGCCCATGTAAAACCCACTCTCATAACGGTCGGAGGCCCTGCGCTCGAAGTTGTGGACGAGTACCTTTACCTAGGACAAACTGTCCAGTTAGGTATGTCCAACTTCGAGAAAGAGGTCAATCGTAGAATCCCATTCGGTTGGACAGCGTTCGGGAAGTTACAAAATATCTTCTCGTCCTACATACCTTAGTGTCTCAAGGCGAAAGTCGTTGACCAGTGCGTGTTGCCAGTGATGACATATGGGACCGAAACGTGGTCACTCACAATGGGCCTCATGAGAAGGCTTAAAGTCACCCAAAAGGCAATGGAGAGGGCTATGCTTGGAGTTTCCCTACGTGATCTAATCAGGAATGAAAAGATCCATAGGAGAACCAAGGTAACAAAAATAGCCCAAAGAATTGCCAAACTTAAGTGGCGGTGGACAGGGTACAATGCTCGCAGAACAAAATATAGCCGATGGGGCCGAAAGGTTCTGGAGTGGCGACAGCGTACCGGAAGACGTAAAGTTGGAAGGCCTCCCACAACGTAGACCGATGACCTTGTGAGAACCGCAGGGGTCCACTGGGTGCGGGTAGCACAGAACCGGTCGAAATGGTGGAGCTTGAGGGAGGCCTATGACCAGCAGTGGACGTATTTCGGCTGAAATGAAGATGATGAAGTTTAGAGCAAACAAATGAATGGTCAAGAAGTAAGTCTACATGATCAGATCCAACTTTTGATGACGCGTCATGACTCAAAAACTACAGGTTATTAGAGGTGAGGGTCGTGAACAAAAATTAACTAGCATTTGTAATTGTTGTTTTTGAGGAAATTTCCTTCGTCTGTTTAATTTCAAGCGTAAAACTAATAATTTATTATAATTATGTCATAAATAAAAAGACAATAGACTATCAAATCAGGCATAGTTGGTGTGTGAACAGTTTTTTGTTATACACTACGTAAAAGATTTAATGATTAGATTTTCGCAGATAAGTATGGAAGTTACGTCAAAAAAAAAACATGATAAGTACATACCTATTTTGTCTCCTATATCGGCAACAAATCCGGCTCCTAGGTATATTAAAAAAACATCTAGATCCACTTTGATTCGCTAAAACACATAATATTAATTTTTTTTTCACTTTTCGCGATCACCCACAAAAATATAGTACATCGTATCAAAGATAAACGCTGACTGATGGCCTCTAACAGATTGATAAAGTAAAATCAATAATGTAGGTTGCCTAGCAACCATTCAAACAACTGCATTTAGTTTATTGTGATACGTTAAATACGTTTAAGTAATAGTGTCGGTGATTGTACTTGTAATCGCTTTTGTTGAGTAATTACTCTAATAATCACTGTGGGCATAAACTATGAAGTAATAACTTTTATTAACTTTATTCCAAAGGTCCTAGTTTAAATTTTGTTATTGCAAGTTATAGCTATATTTACATAATGCAGAATTGCATATGTAAGCGAGCACGTCCTATAAGCCTGGAGGCTTTTATTTAGATTGTAAGTTCTGTTTACATTTTTTTATTATTATTCGTTTATTCATTTCAGATCTTATTCTATTACATTTTTAAATATTTTTACAAAACATACATTTTCAAAAAACATTTAAAAATATATAAAATAGTGTTCCGCCGATATCGGGAGCAAGCTACCGGTGGTTAGGGCTCCAGAGACAGGAACCTCCTCACGATGCGAGCCGTATAGAGGAGTACTGCCTTCTGAATCAGGCCTTTGATCCAACCGCCTAACGAGAGCCTCGATAGATGTTGATCAAGGCTTTCGGCCATCAGTCCATTGGCTGATACGACAATCGGCACAATTACAGCCGAGTTCACATTCCACATGGCAACAACCTCGTGTGCTAAGTTGAGATACTTAATCTGTTTCTCTTTCTCAGCTTTCACGAGGTTCTCGTCATGTGGAATGGTAACATCGATTATCATTGTGCGGCGCGCTAACCGGTCTATCACCACTATATCTGGCTTATTGGCTACAATAGTCCTGTCAGTGATGATAGACCGACCCCTGGGTCTGGCACATACTTGTAATATGGTACCTCCTCAGAATCCACAAGTTTATATTGCAAAGCAAGTTGCTGGTGAATAATCCTGGCTACTTGATTATGCCTGTGCAAGTACTCGCCGTTAGCTAGACGAGAACAACCAGAGATAATATGTCTGATGGACTCACCCGGACGATGACATGCCCGACACACGTCAACCGTCCCGTCCTTCATAATATGTCTCCGGTAGTTATTCGTCAAGATAACTTCGTCCATAATTGCACAGATGAAACCTTCAGTTTCCCCAAAAAGGTCATCGAAACGTAGCCAGGATACGGACGCTAGGAAATCTACATTGGGCTCATGAAGAGCCCGATAGAAGCGCCCGTGAAGCTCCTTGTTTCGCCATACTTCCTTGTGGTCATTTATAGTGAGTATTACGGGTTTGCGCCAGTTCTCTTTAGCCATGAACAACGGGGTGAGACCCTTGTCCACCGCGACCACATCACGGTGCATACCCACTTCGGCTTTAAAAAAATATTCCCTGAGACTGCACACCTCGCGGTTGTGGAGGGTCTTCGCATTTAAAAAGCCTCGGCCCCCGCACTTCCGCGGGATGTACAGTCTCATCACCGATGATCGTGGGTGATGCATCCGGTTTGCAGTCAGCAGTGTACGGACCCGTCGATCCAGGGCGTCGAGTTCAGTTTGAGTCCATTTGAGTATGCCGAAAGAGTACATCAAAACTGGCATGACCCAACCGTTGAAGGCGCGCACCTTGTTTCCGCCTGTAAGAAGACTAATTAATAACTTCTTCAGGCGACCAAAGAAGCGCTCCTTCAACGATTGCTTCATGTCAGCAGCGTTGATGCCTAACGATTCCGACATACCCAAATACTTATAGCTGTCGGATGAGGAGAGGGATTTGAGGTTTATGGAATCCGAAAGTTGGATTCCCTCAGATTCCATAATCTTACCTCGCTTTACATGCATGACTGCACATTTGTCCACACCAAATTCCATCCTGATGGCGCTACTAAAAGTTTCAGTTACCTTCAGTAGCTCCATCAGTTGCAATTTGTTGGGGCAAAGAGCTTAAGGTCATCCATGTATAGGAGGTGAGATATAACCCCACCGTCTCTCCTCAGCCGATAGCCTAGACCTGAATTCTCCAGCAGTGTGCTTAGAGGATTTAGGGCTAAGCAAAACCAAAGGGGACTCAAGCTGTCGCCCTGAAATATTCCCCGTTTGATCCATACAGGCTCATCATTCCCCTAGATCTGTGGACATCCTGGATAGTGAAGGACTGTCCTCCCATGCCCCATGCATGACTCAAGGAAGGTGCGTGGAGTTGCATCAATCTTGTACAACTCCAGCACTCTCATGAGCCATGCATGTGGCACCGAGTCGTAGGCCTTCTTATAATCTATCCAGCATGTTGACAGATCCTTGCGGGAACTTGTTGGCTTATGGCCATGTCGATGAGGCGTAGCTCCTTAGTACCGCGGGACCCGTTCTTACATCCGTTTCGAGAGGGAGACATAATCAAGTTTTTCTCAATGTGTGTGTTAATTTTCGCTCTCAAAATGGATGTAAGAAGTTTATAAACCGTCGACAGACATGTTATTGGTCTATAATTCTTGGGTTCCGCGGGACTACCTGACTTATGGAGCAGGTGGGTAACGCCTGTTGTTAGAAACTGCGGTAGCGACCCAGACTCTAAGGATGACTGGAATTGAGATGCCAGGCGAATGTGTGAACTACTTAGCCATTTTAACCAAAAGTTATGCAGTCCGTCCGGTCCCGGTGATTTCCAATTTGGTAACGGATGGACTGCTCTGGCTACATCTAATGGCGTAATTGAAATCGGTTCCATTTCTGGTATAGTTTCACACACTCGCTCGACATCCTGCATCCAACCAGCCTCAGCGTGACAGACGGGCACCGACCAGATGCTGCGCCAGAATGCATTCGTGGTGGCATCATCCGGGTGGCATACGTCCGTCACATTTTGTTTGGGTCGCTCCCAGGCCCTATACACCCACCTCTCATCGCTCTGGAACATGCGATTCTGCTTGTACCGGTCAACCCGCCGCTTATACCGCCGAATACGGTTAGCCCATATTCTTGAGCTGCGAGTTCAAGGCACACACCAGCGCCCTATTTTTCTTGTGCATGGGTAACCGTGGTAATCGAGGCCTAAGTTCGGTTGGGGTGGACCAATACTCGCGAAACGCATCCTCCAGTGCGCTCCTCAATCGGGCGTTGCACTGGCTACTTACTGTGGCAACCCTATCATCTTCTTCTTCAACAGGATTGGACCGCGGCGAGATTGCATCAATAGTTGAGGTATGTGCCGCGGTTTGTGTCGGAGTCAAGATGATATGGTTGCTCAGTACTTCTGAACGCAGCCTATCATTTCATGTTTTATTTTTCATTATTATATTTCCATAGGAGGCCGGCTTTGACAGCCGTCATTATAGTTTTTGGTTTGTTTCGTTTTTTCATTAACGTTTTTGTTTATCAATTTATTGGTGGCTTTCTTCCAAAAGGTTTAATACTGTTTATTGTGCAGATATGAATTACAGAAATGAATAAATATGGATAAATACGGAAAATAAGAGATATGAAAAAAAATTACGTTGTTGACTTATCAGTGTTGCCAGTTTTTTTTTATTATTATTATTTACTTTTGAATATTTTCTTGGTATTCGCTTAACGAATGTAAGGAATCTGGGACCCAACTTCGTCTTAGATAATGAGGTGCTTGCAACTGTAGACTCGGCCGTTTTTCTTGGCATAACAGTACATGCTAAACTTCAGTGGGGATCACATATATCAAGCCTAGCAGGAAGGCTCAGTTCGGCCGCCTACGCCGTCAGAAAAGTAAGACAATACACTGACGTTGATACAGCTCGGTTAGTCTATTTTCGTTATTTTCATAGCGTTATGTCCTACGGCATTCTGCTGTGGGGTAAAGCCGCTGACATTCAAAATATTTTTGTTCTTCAAAAACGAGCTGTTCGTGCAATTTACCAACTAGGTGCTCGAGTTTCTCTGAGAGATTTTTTTAAAGATATTGCTATTCTCACGGTGGCATCGCAATTCATCTTCGCTAACATATATATTAGGCAAAATATACACTTATACTTATTGGGTAATAAGTAACTTGAATTGACCAAAACATTATGAAGCAAATTTAATTTATTTTATTATAAGAATCAATGAAACCAATGAATTCATTTAAATATTTTTTATTTATTGTTTAATATTCTTATTATGCATGTTTGAATGATTACAAATGAATTAACTCAAGTTTTTAAGATATCATTGTATTTTATTGGGAAATACAAGGCTTAAATAAATAAATAATTAATACACTTATACACTAAAAACAGTGAGTATACTAGAAATAAATAAGGACTAACTACGTGCTCCCTTTCACCGGCTTCATAAACTTCATAACTCATTTGCTGGGCTTGGTATAACTTTTTATAACAAGCTTTCTTCTTCTTTGCTAGAATTACATTTTAATGCGTTTAAAGCGAAACTAAAATCAAATCTTTGTTCGAAGGCATACTATTCTATCAACGACTACTTAAACGATAAAAATTGTTGGTCGCTGTGATTAACTCAAGACAACGTTTGTGTTCTTTCACCAGAATCAGCTTTAACTACTGATAGGTCATATGAATTACTTCATATCATTGTTTATTTAACTTGACTGCATAAAACTTTTTTTAATTTTTATTAATAAATTTTCATTTATTGTTGAATGTTAATTATATGCTATTATGGTATAGAATCAAGTTCTTCCAACTTAACAGACAGCTGTGCTGCTGGGGAGTTTGTTGCGCCACTTCTTCTTCCCAGCTAAAGCACTAGGAAGTGATGAAAGGCGGGCGTTTTGAGGGACTGTCTTATGTAATTTTGACGTTCAAAAATGCTGACTCTCAGCGTTGGTTGAATAAATGACTTTTGATTTGATTTTAATTGCTCCCATTTATTACCAGAAGTTTATTGCTTTTGATTATGTTTTATGTTTGTCATCGGTACATATGGTACAGTAAAATGGTGTTTTGAATTTAATATATTTTTCCTCAAAACATCATTTTTCTTCGTCTGTGTCCTTCAAAATGGCCGAGCTGCATACCTTATGTTCATGACCGGAGCGTCAGTAGGGACCGGTCATTAGGGTGTCCCGTCCATCTATGGGATTTTTTTTTTTTCAGCTACGGCTACGCAAGAGGTATCAGAAGTTGCGTTTCGATACATAGATTACGATTATTATGAAATTTAATTAGATATGATTATTATTAAGATATGATGATTAGACTGTCATCTTGAGGCCTGTACCGGTCCTTGAAGTTTTTCAAATTTGCAATTTTTAGGGGTTCCTAACATAAACTATAAATCATACAAAAATAATGTTTAAATGGTTTGCATTTAAGGGTACAACAATGAGTCAAAGACATAATAATCAATGGCTCTTTTAAAAACGGAACTAGTTTTTGTGCCCAAAATTAGGCTTTTCCGCGCGAGCTTTTAGTCTGTTCCTAATGAAACCATCCCGAGCTGTAGCGTCCGTGACGCTTTGAGAAGCCTCCGTCACTAGTTTCACACATCTTTCTATTGACTGTGTGTGACAGGGAAAGTCAAAATGTCGAGGCTGTGTTATTTAGCCTTAATTCTTAGTTCATCGTTGAAGATATATCGCAAAATTGGTGGAGTTGATATCTCACACTCTTGCCACAATATTATATCAATGTAATCTCGCGCACAGAAGTTAAACTTTGGTGCTTGAAATACCCTGCAAGAGTTGCTCTTTTCTCCGTCTCTAGCCTTAAATATTTTGCGAGATGTAAGCCCTCGAGTAACAGTCGATCTCTATCGTCGAATAACATGGCAATAAGCAAGTTTTTTGGGGGGCGAAAAAAAATTTACAATAGATCTCTGACTATCAGGCAAAAATCGAGAGTAGGTACATAATCATTTCAAAAATATGCTTGGCTCCATCTTTAAATGATGAGTTTTGCTTGATGAGGAACCAAACAGGAGCGTAAACTTTGACCACGTAGTTCACAAGCAACTGCAAATTATCTGACGGCGAAACAGTACTTACGTAAAGTCTGAGTATGCGATTGGCAGTAGTGAGCCATCTCGAATGCGCCATTTTTCCAGGTTGGCGGCTCGAGCATGCAAACACACCATTGCAACGGTCTCGTCAAATAGTTTTCCAGGTATTGAATGACACCTCACTTCCAACCTGTATTTGTAACAGTACCATCGCACCCCACACAGATCACCTCTTCTAAGTTCAACCCTTGATTTTCTAACAAAGATATGATAGAAGTGACGATCCCTTTGGCAGTACCACGACTTGGCGTCGTATGTCCCAAATAAATAGAATCCGGCTCTGTGAGAACTGAAATGTGCTCTTGCAAAACTTCTCTGTGGTGGTACTGACCGCCTATTTTATCGTTTATGAGTGTTTTGTCCTTTCGTCCATTAAAATAGATACTTTTTACTACAATTGCATCAATATCTTTGCTGGCCTTCGTTCGTGCTTTTGAAACAGCTCTATGAATTTTATTCTTATCAATAACAAGACTTAGATCTTCGGAAGATACCAATCCTACGTCAGCTAAGACCGCCGAAGCAACTGCAGCCGCAGATCGCGTTGATAGTCCATACCGATCACACACCTTAGCTACTGTTGGCAGCGCCAGAGTGTTCCGAATCAATGAAGTAGATGGAATCTCATTTACAAGCACGTCACTATTTGGAGAAAGCTCTGTTGCAGGCGACTGCGGTCGAGGAGGCAACTCGCGCACCGGAACAGGGTTGGTTTCTTGTGATGTACTTGGAAAACATGCGTGCACTACGCGCTTCAAATTTTCCTGTCTCTGATGTTTCTTTAAAAGTCTTGCCGTTTCTTTTGTATCTATACCGCTTATTGCCATTTTTCTATCACCTCTTTGATCCAGTAAAAAATCTCTTTCAGAAATATGAACTTTCTTAGGTTTTATGCAGGAACAAATGTCAAACGAAGTTCACTTACAAGCAGCAATATCGAAGAGCTTGTTTGACGATTCCAAAAAGGACTTCACTTTGCTTTCATAGCTATAATTTCTTTTATTTTTGGGGTATCTTATCAATGACAGGTATTTGTTGAAATATGATTTCAGCAATTGGGTAAACGTAACGTTGGAAACAATGAGAAACGAAGCTTTGGTACAAAACTTGATACGATCAAGTTTTTCAGAAACGATTAAAAAACTTCTGTGTTAGAAGGATCTTTCCCATTCTTCTGTAGTTTTAATTCATTTTTAGTAAACA
The DNA here is from genome assembly GCA_949091785.1 of Polymixis lichenea. Lineage (NCBI taxonomy): Eukaryota > Metazoa > Arthropoda > Insecta > Lepidoptera > Noctuidae > Polymixis > Polymixis lichenea. The sequence goes on from OX420944.1 coordinate 21,202,760, forward strand.
AGATGAATTTGATAACGTCACTTATCACTGGTAACTGGCGATCGTCAAGTTCTTTAAATGATCCCAAAATAGGACAAGTAGTCTCACTTTGTCTAGAACCCATTATCGTAAGTTTGTCACAAAAACACGTATTTTATCACTAGGAAGTGCGGAGCGACGCCTTACAGCAATAAAACCGCAATAGAAATGAGACGAACTGTATCACTGTAGAAGTAGAGAATTTAAGAAAAACAAGTAAAAGCCTGTCAAAACATGAACTTTGCGAGTTCGATTCAAACCAATTCCTCACCGAAAACATCCTATCGTTGCCTGCAAATCATAACTTCGGCTTCCACTATCAATGAAATAAAAAAATAAAATGGGAATAGCGTACATAAAATACAATAGATGACATTGACTGGAGGGAAATTTAAGTGATTTTTTTTAATAAAAGTGCCGGTAGAACCCTCAAGATGTCTTTTTATATTTTTTAAATTATTTTTACGGTAATCTACAACTAATAACGCAACTTTCGAGGGGTCTTATGTACCGAAAATCGAAAAATAAAAGAATCGGGACACCCTACCGGTCATCTCTTAGCTGTGTCGGCTTATTTTCGTTTCTGAATTTATTTTTAATGCGGTCGATTTTAATATGCACATCTTTTTACATCATACTCATATGCATAATTTCAACATGAATGCACCAATCACCAATTTATGTCACAATATTTTTATTTAAAAGAAAAACGGGAAAAAACTCTACGGACACTCCGTGGAGTTTCTTGCTGGTTATTCTTCATAGGTGACTGACCGACTACTTGACAATTCATAAGTGCCTGTAATTGGTTTATTTGAAATAAATGCTTTGATTAATTATTTGGGTGAACATCTGTACTGCAACTTTTACGCTTTGGTCTTGATGTAGGCACATAAAGTATTAGGGAGTATTCCTAATTACTTTTCTGTTTCTGCCAGTAATTGTATCTATACTTAGCCAGTGATGATCTCAAGTTACTTGACACAGTGTGCACAGACTATAACGTGTCTAGACTATTTTGACTACTTAATATAAAAACAATGCAGCATGCTCGCAAAAATCATAGTCTCGTTAAAGGAAACCATTGAAAAACCGTGGTAACTCAAGGCATTACGGATACATTGATTTCTTAAGACTTTGTCACATTAAACTTTTAACTCCAACTATGTATACAACCTTGTCATTTAACAAATACACATCAAGTGTCTTTGTTAAATTACAAGTTTCTTAGTATGATTAACGTTAAAAACATATTTACAGCTATTCTATTTGTCTCCAAAAATACCAACCAACAAAAAAGTCCTCTTAAAACGGCTATAATAAAAAATCACTTAGCCCATAACTCAAATGATCACCAGCGGCCACTATAAGTTGGCTAAAATGAGCGTTACAAACCTCTTCCCACAAACAGCACTCGGACATAAGCACTGCAATAAAAATTATATACGTGGCCATTTAGAGATGAAACTGTGCATCTCTGGCTAAGGGCCAATACAATTATATAGTCGGTAAGTGGACTAGGCTAAATAGACCTACTAGATTATCTCTGAAGGATGAGTTTACAGTTTAGAGAATTTTACTATTTTTGACAGTAGTTCTTTACTGTGGCAAAATCAAAAATCAACATCAAAATATTTTATTTCACATAAACCTGCGAGGGCACTTATGAAACGTCAGAATCTAGGTGCACGTAGGTAGGACTCGTGGTAGGACTAAAATTGTAGAAATCGTCACGTAACGAAAGAGTGTTCGGCCCCTCCATGCGACTTTTGATTATATATAATAGAAAGAGACTGAGGGAGAGATAGTTTTCAAAATAAAAATCCAAAATGGCAGCTACGAACATTTTGAAAGTTTTCATCATAGGTGTCGTTTTCATGGTTTTCGAGGGTGCTGAAGTCAAGAGTGAGGTGAAAATAAAGTTTGAGTATTTTAAAGATAGAGCGAATAACGTAACATTCGGAGTTTAAGAAAAAGCGTAAGTTACTTCGTAACTGACGCAGACCTTTTTTTTCATTTTGGTGGTGTACTCAACAAGACTTTCAACAGGATTGACATAAGCTTTTTGGTAGCTCGTAAACTACTGAAAAGCTTATGTCAATGCTGTTGAATGTCGTGTATAAAAGTCAAAAATACGAAATATTTTTTTGACTTTTCGAGCATCGTTGGCGTTATTACAATGAAATTTTGTCTTATTTTAAATAATAATTACATATTTGCTTCTGCTGATGAAAACCAACGTTATTTTTCGCTCTTAATTTTATTTTTTGTGCCAAAAATACGAACTGATCATATGGGTTCAGTTTTCTCCTGATTTTCATAATACCTCCCGTTCTGCCCTATCCAAAGCGATAAATACAGACCCACAGTAAGATTATATTGGCCTCAAGCCAATTTTAATTTCGCATAGAGTGTTGCACGTATATTTGGACGAGATATTGCCATGTTCACTTGTAAATATTCACGTTTGAGTTCAATTTTGCTCTTTACATCTGAGATTATGCAGGGAAATTGAGAATGTTAAGAAATTGGAGTGTGGTATGGCGGTAAGTGTGTTTTTTATTCGGTCGGGTTGCGTAGATCAGGAATATAAATTGTGAGTGCATTCAGAATAGGAACGTTGGCTTTTGCTACTTTTGGGATGAATAGGTTCTTCTCATATCTATGCTGACGCGGGAATGGAGTGGCCTGGCGCAAAGATTAACTGCTTTATACTCTCTATAGTTAGGCTGTATGGAAACGCTTTTTGATTTCCGTTTTTTTTTGTAATAAAATCTCTAAGATTCATTATTTGTCGTATATAGATCATTTTGAAATAGACTAAAAGCTTGCATTCATCCACAAGATTCCAGTAGTGAAACTCTTAAGACGGTGGTTATCTTCTTGCTAAGTGTATACTGTTTGAAAATTCAAGCCACGAGCTGTCGTATTTCATAATATGTGGTCTTGAGTTAAAATGGTTTACACATTGAAAAGAAAATGGACGTTATAATCACTAACATTAGAGTTATTGTCTCAGATGCAGATTGTGACCGACATAGTGTTCATTTTCAAAGAATATATGACGTGTTTTGGTTTAAATTTTTGCGTCTACATTTTTTTTGTAAAGCCAAATCATTGATTTCAGATGCTCATAAAAGACACTTTTGAACGCCAAATATACAAGTAAATAGAATCGATTCTATTTGCCCCTTCCGAAAGGTATCTAGTTTCGTATGAAGAAGATTGGGCAAGGAACCCAACACTTTCTCTTTTTGAAGTACTCTTTTGGGCCTTAGTCTTCTCTTTAAATCCGCTTATAAATCATACAATCTATACTTTTATAGTTTTGTTCATAATGATGTTATAAATACGAAAGAAACTCTATCTGGGTGTTACCTTTCACGCCGAAGCCATTCTACCGATCGTTAGGAACTTGGCGGTATAGCTAGGACATTGGCTACTTTTCGTCCTGGATATTTGTATTTAAGGTAAGGTTTTCGGGTCTGCAGGCCTTTGAAATGCTACCTCCACCTCCCGTAAATGCAGCTCAACGTATTTGTTTACGATGCGATGCCGACCATTTCTCGGAAAATCTATGCCACTTTTTCTTGCAGTTGATCAACTGCATTCGTTTTTCTTAGGTTCGATTATTTATTCTTAAGTTTATATTTTATGGTAAAACTAAAATTAAAAATGATAAAACAAAAATACGTGCAGGCAAAGTCGCGGGCAACAGTAAGTCTTCTATAAATCATTCAACCAATTCACGTATCTATGACACAATTTCGAATGACAAATCCAATTTTCTCCAAAAACAAAGCTATAAATCTTTACTTGCCGCGATTACAACGACTATTTCTACTAGGTGTAATTTCAATCTTCCCTGGCAACGCGACATTAATCAACAATCTTTAGATGTAGTAGTACAATGTCTCAATGTACTCGTTCCTGAAAAGTGGGTCAGATTCATAAAGCTCATTGCAATGAATAGATGTGCCGATGTTAGATTATTGTAGTAGGTGTGAAGTAGAAAGACAAGTTTACTTAACTTTCTGATCAATTTCACTTATGTTAGGGATTTGTAATTATACAGGGAGGCAGGAAAATCGGCGTCAAACATAGCTATTATCATCGATTCAGTATATTATTCTGAACGGCCCTGCGTGAAAATTATTAGTCATTTATTTTTAAAACTGCTGTTTGCATTGCACTTTTCTATTAAAACAGTCGATTTTCTTGATAATTTAATAATTTATTTAATCAAATAATAATGTTATCATTGAATTAATAGTTACGTATCTGGATACACTTGACCTAAGCTAGTTAACAGACAGGTAGGTGTTACAACCAGCGCCTCTACTAAGTTATATAATAATTGATATTAAGGGCAGCGGTATATACAGCCTATACATATTTTAACTTCACAAAATAATTGCAGGCAGAGCAAGTGTTTTTTTTTTACCAAACTTAACATACAACCATAATTGCAAAATTCGAAATTGCAAATAATAATTTACTTATTTGGCATTTGGATAATTCGTATGTATGTGTGTGTGTATATTTGTGTGTGTGTGGGGGTGTGTTTATGAGTGTGTGTAATGGTGCAGTCTTTAAGGGTGTGTGATAACACTGATAACTGACAAATAACATCTACGTTTTAGGGCCTAGAATCGTGTGCTGAATATATGGTTTTATTTTGCGCGTCTTTGTTTCATGCCACCCTATGTGTGCCACTACCAAATGTTTCAATAGTGCTATATTTTGATCATATTGTCTCAAATTCCGTCGTTACCCAAATGGTAAAACAATGAAAGCAGATTTACCCACCAGAATTTTTTTTTTTCATCGGTTTCATGAAAAATCAAGCCAAGCAATCTTTGTTTTATTTATACTAAAGAGCTTAGTAATGCATTCAATACAGTATTATTCTAGTGCAATATCTTTTTTTTGCTCCAATTACATGAGAAAGTCTTGAGTTACTAAGGAGGCTTATAACAAGATAAATTAATTTATTCGACTCAATCGTCTTCTGCTAGTTATAGTTAGCCAAGCCCTACAGGGTTATTTATTTGTCTTAATAATTAAATGGACTCTTGTGAATTTTCCCTTTTTTTAATAACATTTTGAAGGCTATATAAAATCCAATTGAATAATAAACTATTCAGACTCTTCTAAAATATCATGAAAATGTATTTGATCAAAGTGGTGCTATAAAATTGAATCACTGTATTTCTGTCTCAGAGGCCATGACGTAATTTCAAAGACTAGGTACATTCAGACGTCATAAAACTCAATCAATACAACCATTAATACATTTGTCGAGTCGGCAATCTATTTTATTGCTGTCAATTCAAACGATTCTCATCTTTGTCCAAAGGAGTTTGAGTTTAAGATTCCATGGCAGGCATATCTAATAAGATTGATTGTTCTTGAGTAACTTCTATCAAAATTACGCAAAATAGCTGTTCTATTTCCTGGTAGATTAAATGAATGAAAAAAAAAAAACTCGAAGAGGCTTGTCTAGTTAAAACAATTGGTAATTATAGTTTGCGACGAACTATTCGAATTTATTTTCTTTTGATAATTAACTGTGGAAAATCAATGTGCCCGGTTTTTTTTAAACATTGTGAATAATTTTAGGATGAACACTGTCGTGTCGCGATGTACAGACGCCAGCACATCAAGCTACCCCAATCTGTCAAAATTCTGTGATAGATTTTCATCTTTATTACATAAGCTTAAGGTTCATATTCAATTGGGAAAACTTGACAGATTGGCGTAGCTTGATCAGCTGGCGTCTGTACTTGGCCACTTACAGCGTAATCGCCGATAATGTTCCCACAGCTGGGACACAGGCCTCCTCTTTTCGAGAGGGAGTAGGCTGTAATATACAACGCGTGCGTGTTGGTAGATGACACATGTCTTCGAAGGACATGTCGTTTCACTAACGATGTTTTCCTTAACCGTTTTGGGAGCAGTGGTGACGAAATTATTAACACAAAGTATAGCGCCTGCCATTTTGAGAGGTGCACATTTTGCGAAGTGCACATTCCGCATCAAAACCACTGAGTTCGAACCCACGACCAGACTCGTAAGTTGGGGCTGATATCACTAGGCTAAGCACTGTTCCACTTACAGCACCTAAGGAGTATTATAATGTTGAAAGTTATGCGATACTTTATATTCCCATTCAAGTAACAAGAGCACAAGCTTGTAGCTTTGTATTTTCGAAACAAAAACAATAACATTGGTAGTGGAATAAACAAGCGAAAACCCAAAGTTTTGCTCCCCTCTTCATCTATTATTCTATCTCTAAGTTATGAACTCTTGAAGAACCAACTACAAACAACGACTTCATGTCATAAAATATCAATAAACTAAATCATAATCCCAATTAAACTTCGGACCAAAAGCCCTTCATAACTTCGAAGAGTATTCACCGCTGGCGGTCCAATTCACACCCCTGTAGAAGCATAAACCTTGTATTTACGAGTTACGACATAGCCGGGCACCTGACGGCTGTGGCTAAATATCGGGCAGGGCTTCACAGTTCGCAGTGCTGCCCATACATCGTTGTTTGTACTCTAAAGGATACCTGTAATTTCTCACTGCAGGACCTATCAGTTTGCGCACTGAGATTTGAAAACGGTGCGAATTTCCAAGCACCGATACTGGTTTGAAGGCTACAAACATTGTCTACGTTTTTAAAGGGGTTGTTTTTGACTTAGAAGAAATTTAGAACGGCATCATCTAGTTTTATAATATTGATCAACAAAATATTGACGTGCTTTAAGTGGTTGAAAGATCTACTAATATACTTAAATACATTTGTTATTTTATTGTATTTCAGATCCACGTAATATAATTATAGTTCTCCATACGGGTCATCAAATATTAACAAAGTAAAACAGCAGTTAGGGTACAATTAATTTAATATAAAAATTCTCTAAATAATTTCCAACAACAAAAACGTGAATTAATCAATGACATAGCATTAATTTACAGGTCGCCTAATTAGATCACCAATAGTATGGTTTACCTAGGTATCCAAGATAAAGGAAATAATTATTCCACGAAAATACTGGTCGGGCGCACATCATTAGTAACGCGTCTTTGACATTGATGTGGCCTAGCATAGTATGGAGTATCAATAGCATAAGCGGCCAGCTTATACAGGTTTCATCACCGCTGCTGCAAGGCCTATCGTACACTGCATAAGTGTGAATAATTTTATAGAAATAATGGTTTCTTCATTACAATTGGTTGCAAGTATTGCCTTGCCATAAGAGGCATTTTGTGTTATCGCTCAGATGGCATGCATCTATATTCTACAGGTATTAGTAGATGTCTATAAGCGGCGGTGATAAGACGGGCCGTTGTCTTGATTGACATCATTGGATGTCGACTGCTCGTATGAGCGCAAAACTTTACTTTTATACTTACAGAAAGCTTACAGACTATTAACAAACTGAAAATCATTTGTAAGCAAGGAAAACTTTGCTAATTTACAAACTTCCACATGTATACATCTAGTTACAAGTACTATGCGTTGGCTATGTTGGTTACAGCGATTTATAAATCAAAAGAACAAAATAAAACTAAAATGATATGCAATAAAGTTAAACTTAATTAATCCATTAGTCGTGCAACATCAAAACAGTTAAATCAAAAATGAGCAACCACAAAACATTAAAGTTTATATTCCTATTATAAATCCCTAATTTTTCATGACTGTCCACAAAATATTCCTTGTTCAGGATTCTTCTAATACTGTGTGCGTTGGTGCAGAATACATCGATCTCCAGGGCCTCAAGTCTGCTATTACAATAGTGTCAGAATGGTCTATCATTGATTTCATAATTGTTGATTTTGACAAGTTTGGTAATCTACTAACATAATGGCGTCATTATGACTTTCCAATGATCAGCCACTGACACTCCATTGAAAGAAATGGCATTTATTGGTAATCTCGTACATAATGACAAATGAATACACTAATAAACTATTATATAATAATAAGTAATATTTAAAAATATATATTTAAATGAAATGGGGCATGAATAAATGTTCAAATTTAGTAGTCGTTTTTGGAAAATCATTTCTACTAACGGGTTTTATAATAATGGCAATACGACAATGTTATTATGACACAATTCTATTACGACACCATTGACCGACCAATGATCGATCATTATGAATTTAGCAGATTACGAACTTTTAGCGAATTGACAATGGGATCGTGTTGGAATGACGAATTTATAAAAATAGCAGACTTGGGCCCCAGGTGCGATGGTAAGCTATTGAAGACTTTTACACTACGAATAAAGAAGGCGTTGCGCCTGTAATTGGTTGATGCACATAGTGCCTGGAGTTCCGGATAATCAATCGAGCCATTTGCTATGCCTACCAAAATACCTAATATGTCACTAGTATTCAGTCTTATGTTCAACGGTAAGAAATGGTACTGCTTGCAACGGTGTTCATAGCGGTTTCTCAATATATTTACGGCCATCAACAAAATTTGCGTTAATAATTACGTAAAATCCCAACAGATTATTCCAGTCCACCCCCAATTAACCAAATTACCTTTGAAGTATATTACAAATCACTGAAAGGCACATCACATTAAGAGAAATCTTTGTACTGGTGAAATCGCCCATTTTATACACAGGGATTTTCCAGCGTTGTGAGTTTTTGCGTTAGCATAAACCGCGGGACAAACGCGGCGTTTATTCCGCACCAGTGCGTGTGACCTTAGGCGCCCGTCCCACCGCTGGCGATTAACGAGAAGCAACTAGAGCTAGTAACCATGAACGAGTTGGCAAGCAGCGAGTGCGCGATGGTGACGAGCGATTACTCGCTGGTACTTGTGCTACTAAGAGTTAGTCCTTCGCCGAGTGTTTTGCCCGCCAAGCGAGCTTCGCTGAGCGAGTACTCTCTTTGATAGCTCTAGTCGCTGCGACAAACGAGTACTCACCGGCGGTGTGTCCAGTCAGTGATCATCGACTGGTCACACCGGCAGCGATCAACTATTAAATACATCTCTTTTACTAACACGGGATTAACAATCTTTATACGTTTCTTAGGTGAGATAGTCGCTGATAGCTAGTCGCTTGCTCGTCAGACAGGACGGTAGGACAGGTGCCTTACTCTCTTATACTATGATTTTTATTGAAGTAGTGATGTTATTCTTTAGAACGAATACGCGCTTGTATTTATGTTCTAGGTAACAGGTTTCTTGGTTTACTGGTATAAAGAACGAGTGTAGGTTACCTACACAGTCTAAAATGGAAAGGACGGAAGGAAACGAAAGGTAAAAAATGGTTCTCAAAAACCGTATGTTCTTAAGTTTTTTGTCCCTCTCAATCAATTCGCTTGCGTTTCTGTTTTTGAATTGAATTATTGACATTGGACTTCAAGGCAGGTAGGATCAAAAATGTGTACCGACCAAGGCTTTTCCCATGTCACATTTTATCATTGTTATTTAATCTTAAGCAAGTTCTTATGGGACTACCGAATAATAACAACACAATTATTTATAATGATGCTTATAAGTAATGAGTGAGTAAATATATGCAATAAGTATATAAGGGGAAGTCTGAAAGTGGCGGCAGTGAATCAAAAGTTGAAAGAAAAACGCGTCGATACCATAGTATCGACAGGTGATGATTTTTCGCGTCACCATGGCCTTGACCGCTACCGTAGCCAAGGGTAGGCGGGCCGCCGAGGACTAGGGGCCATTTGCTTTTGGTGCTTGTAATTTTGGGGGTTTTCCATAATCGCCACGTTTGGCAAGCGGTTTGGTGATCGCGGTATGGTTTAAAAATGCATAGAGAACACTGCTGCCCATTCTCTAGTAGCTCCCTTAGTCGCCTCCTACGTCACCCACGGGAAGAAATGGGATGGTGCTATTCTGTTAGTCCAGCACCACACGGACTAGTCCAGCACCGCACTCCTATTTCTTGATAATCCTTTAATAATTTATATGTTACCGGAAGGAATTGTATACAATTTCTAGGAAATATACGCACTTCCGAGCTTACTTAGAAAATATGTAAAATAATGTTTCAAAGATTCGGTGAAGTGGTGGTGAAGGGCGGGCGTTTTGGGGGACTGTCTTATGTAATTTTGACGTTCAAAAAGTGCTGACTCTCAGCCTAGTTTGAATAAATGACTTTTGATTTTGATTTTGATTCTTTAATGCACACATGTCCTGTGAAATGAACGTATTCCCTAGGCATTCTATACAGTACCGGCAATGTGTGAAAACGTACCCTACGCGTGATATTATGTCGCAGCCAACTAGCTTAATTAGCCGTTTCGCTAACAGCCTTTGGAAGTAGCGGTCGCCGGCCGCTGCCGCGGCACCGCTCGCTTCGGTCGCTCAGCTCACGCGCTTTTGGTCACAGTTCTACTCTAACCTAACCTAACCCAATTAACCAGGGTGCCCCGCTTAATAAACCAATTTGACCTAGGACAAACTCAATAAATTTTTATGTCTTTTTGCTTTTTTTAACATGGTTCACAAAGTTGAAGATAGGTTTCTATATCCTTACGTGTTATGTTTTTGTAGGAAAAGATTCCCTGATCGGATGACGCAATACCATCCCCTCGCTCCGCTATCCCCGCTGTACTTACCAACATCAAGAATGTAATACATTTCCGATTGCTATTTAGGAAATGTATAGATTTCCTTGGAAAAGTGCATGTTACAAAATATATCATTGATTTATATTATTTATTTATATATTTCAGGAATTATAACAGGGCCCGGCAAGGGCCGATGCCTGCCAGGGGTGCGAGTTGTTCGAAACAGATACCGCGGTCCCTGGTACACAGGCAACTGATGGAACACCGGTGGGTTTTAGTCAGTAAAAGTCTGATACATCCCAGTTATTTTATGAATTCCCACCCAGAAAAAAACCCCAATGAGATCACGCCTTTACTTAACCAGCGTTATGACTTACGGCCGAACCGCAAGCCCCTCATGAAATATGCGTTTGAAATACGCGCCCTTCACAAATACTACTGAATATTAAATGTGGTAAGTTTTACAAGAGAACAAAGACTAGAAGTTACCCGCGGTTTCAGTTGCATCCTCAGAAATCTTTTTAACTTACACAGATAGGAAGTATCCTTTATTTGCACGTTAGTCTTGAACATAGGTCGTCGTAGGTTCAAACCCCGACAAGTGCTTTACTTTGTGTAAGTTATTTCATCACCATTGCTCTCAAAATGGTGAATGATGTCATCATGTTGTGACCAGCATGTCCAAGAACCAAAAATTCAAAGACATTTGTGACCTCAACCAGCCCGCAATGAGCCCGCATGGTTTACGGTCCACTGCCTCTCACAGAGAGGCCTGCGTCCAAGCGGTGGGAATATTATTGGACTAAAATGCTAATGCTACCTGTATTACTATAATTTTTATCCAATTCCGTTCAGACAATAAAGCGTCATTGGGTAACAAACATGCAAACCTATACTTTTGTAACATTACTAGCTTTTACTTGCGACTTCGCTCTCCTGCAGGTCGTAAATTATTTCACAGGAACTACCGAGATCAAAAGTATACTATGTCCTAGCCCACGTCATGGTCTATATCAGGGATAGCGAACTTCTAAACCACTACGAGCCATTTTTTCCAAAAAAAAAAAGAATTATATGGCATTGACGTGCCAGCAAATAATCTAGACTTACTGACTACTAGAAAAATCTTTTTCCAAAAAAAACAACCGACCTCCGAAAAAACACTATAAAGTGAAAAATAACTTTAATTTCGGAAGGCGGTGACTTTGGATATGTATTTAAATTTTTTGTCACCGCCTTCCGAAATTAAAGTTATTTTTCACTTTATAGTGTTTTTTCGGAAGTCCGTTGTTTTTTTTGGATAAAGTTTTTATTTTTCACTTTTTAGTTCTACTAATTCGAAATTTCATCATCCTTGGGGTCAAAACAATGCATATTTATGCGATAGCAGCAATCGCGGTTGATTTGCTGTTATTTTTTGAAGAGTTCCGTTGTCTGTCTCCGAAACGCATTATCAAATCTATATGAAATTGAAATGAGACCACACGGGAAGCACGAGCTTTCAAATAAAAAAAGAATCATTAAAATCCGTTCACCCAGTCAAAAGTTATGAGGTAACAAAAATAAAAAATAAAAACATACAGTCGAATTGAGAACCTCCTCCTTTTTATGAAGTCGGTGAAAAAGGCTAAATACTTTCACAATAATACCTACTATTTATTTGCAAACAGAAATAGACTTGTACTGTTATACAGTAATCAACATAACACCACCTTATTTATATGAAAGAACAAATTAGTGCAGCTTCTGGTGTCTGTTATTAGGTTCATATATTACTTTAAGCAGAATGCAAGGTGAACTGGGATCATGCGACATAGTTACGGTTTCTGAAAGTAACGACTCAGACATAAGAACTTGAAATGATCACGCTCAAATTTCTATGTTTGTTACTGTGACTTAGAATGCCGTGCCCAAATTATTTTGTTGCGTGCCACCAAAGGCACGCGTGCCATTGGTTCTTCATCCCTGGTCTATGTGATGGGGGCCACTAGGCATGGTGGGCTGATACCAGTCGGGGATGCGGCGATTGTACAAGTATGTTCCGGGGCCACGACTCATGGCAGCACAAAGAAAAGTAGCGTTTTATTTGGAAGTAGTCTGACATATCCCTTCTTTCTCCACAGACAGAGAGTGTTCGTGAGGATATCAACACGGAAAAAAAGGTCTCTCCGTGGACCGTGAGCTCAACACCCAAATCCATTCAGCTGAAGGCGCACCGTGCTTCTGGAGCTAATTGAAGCGTAGGCTCTGACTAGCGACGGCGGTTCGCGCTCAAATTCCTTCCTATTATTAAAACAATTTTAAATTAAATAGAATGTAAAAATGTGTAAGTTATAGAAAACATAAAGTTTTCTTATTATTAAAAATCATATTATGACCTTCCGTGAAGTATTTATGCCGTGCTGTGGAGTTTAATCTGTTTTTTACAGATTATTTTAGATTTTTTTTCTATAGAGGTAACTAAAAGTAATCATATTTCTAGATAGATTTAATCATTAAATATCTTACGTATTAAATGAATATCTAAACGTGCGAGAAAGCATGAAAATGTAACAGACAGACACAGACTAAGTTACTTTCGCATATTCTATAATATTAGGAAGGATATTAGTATGGATAAAGGAGAAGGTGATAAAGCCAACAGTTTATGGAGCTACAATCTCTTGCGGTTGATGATTCAAGTCTATGGATGAAGGTGTTGTGTTAGCAAAGAGGTCGGTTAAGCTATGATACTCTGTTGTGATGAATCAGAATTTAAGATTCGAACATAAACTGTTGAAGTTTGGAATGTTGGCTTCCGAATTTAACCCTCTAACTAATAAACACAAAATAAAGTTATTCCAAGTTTAAACTTATAAAAAAGTATAGTTATTCTTTTTTTTTTCCTGGTATAACTTTATTCCGTGTTTATTAGTAAGAGGGTTAATGTTTTAAGCGTTCTAGTATTTCGATTTAAATCGATCTAGAATTTTCTACAGGGCAGGGTTAAGATCTTTAAAAAAAAAGATAAAAGATCATTTATTTGTCAAACATGCGTTTACATAAACTGACTAATCAGACGTGCAGGGTATTATATTAATATGTTGTGAGCGTCCATGTTTTGCCAATAACGGCGCACAAATTTTGTAGGTATAAAAATTACATTTAACTGCATTTACTTAAAAGTCATTTTAAATTTCATTACAAAATACACAAGACATAAATAATAATTGATGTCAAGATATTATAGTATAAGTATATTATAGTTAAAAATAAATTAAATTATGTCCAGTAGGTATATTCATTATTATGCAGTCAAATAGTATCATTTAAAAGTCAATTGATTTAAAATTCACATTTCTAATTTCAAATGTATCGCTGATTTAACAACTGTACTTCCCTCGAAAAAAGAGTGTCTGTTTGAGGACACTGCTGTGGTTAAATTGCAGTGGACGTTAAAAAGGTTATAAGATTGATTAACATGATAGGAGCAAATCATGTTGCTCTCAATTGTTCTAATGGTTGGCAATTAAATCTGAATTGTCTCATGTGCCAAAAAACGAAGCAACGCACGTATAACTATGTATATTCTTTTTTATATGTGTTGTTTAGGGGAGAGGCTTGTGGCTAAGTACAAACAGCCGCATGGTTCGATTGATCAGGATAAACAACGCTTTCCGTGGTTGGTCCATCGATGGGTGGATGGCCTCAAAAAGAACATTAATTTGTGATAAAAATCCAGGAATGACAGCGTCCCAGCTGTCATTTGTGGATCTTTGACGGTTGCCAGAAGCTCAAAACCCCAGTAACTGGGTTGTGGAGGTCAGATAAGCAGTCGTTCCAAGTAAAATACTGGTATTAAGCTGCATCCGGTTAAACTGGAAGCCAACCCCAACACAGTTGGGAAAAGGCTATACGTACTTATATGTATTATTATAGTTTGATTTCCTGGATAAGCTCCTATATTAGCTTTTGCTATAATACTGACTGATTTAAAACGGATATTTATACAAAATTATAAAACTGAACTATTTTTTATGCCTATTTTAGTAAATAGGCATAAAAAATAGTTCAGTAGTAGCTAGTGCTACTGAATTAGAATTCCGCCTCACAATTTTATCCCAACTACAAAGAGGTCTACCGAACTAAAGGTACTGGAATATTGCCAAAGGCACCACATTTAGCAGTAGATTGCCCATCGCAGTGTAGTGTTATTAGTACACAAACAATTTCAGTTGCTATCTACAAGACGAACCTACATCGAAGATGGTAAACGTATTTTGATGTATACTTACTCTAAACTTAAATAAGTTTCAATTTATAACATAAAGTTACTATGCACTTGGTTTTTCATATTATACTATAAACTTAGTTGTATTTTTCACACCCTACGAAGTTGTAATTTAACAGAACATCTAAACTACAACAAATAATAATTACCTATATCCAAAGCATCGCATAAGAAACACAAAAAATTCTAGAAAATGCTACAACTCCAGTAGCTATTGCAGCAATGAAAAATAGATATTTAAAACATGCCTTATTGTTATTTACAAATTGAGATTCCACTAAGCGTTCTACAACAAACATTTTCAACATCATTCATTCCAGAAAAACTCAATAGATTTGCATTAAAAACTGGAATACTGGTGACGATTCTGTTGTACACCGAACTAAACTAACTAAACTGTCACTAAAATTCCTTACTTTTGGCTATGAGAATCTTAAAGCTATTCTGCAAAAAAAGATCTCTAAATTTAAAAATAATTTTGACACAACTAAAATCGAATTTGACAAACGCGACTCCACGTTTGCCCTACCCCGTGATCTTTTTTAGAGCCGGAATCGCGCAGGGGGGCAGCCTCAACGTGTTTTAAATGGATTTTTTTACTTTTTTTTTAAATGTGAAAAATTATTACCTACATGTTGAGTTTTAGAGGTATATGGGGTTCTATAAAGGAGGTCGAAATTTTCATTATTTTTACGATAGGACACACCAATTTCGAGATATAAGCAAAAGAAAAGAAAAAAAAGATACAGTAGGTACTGTATTTGCGCCCGAAGTCGAGGTGTCAGTGTGAATTTTAGTTCTTGACAACTAATTTTATTCCACACCTTTTTAATCGCGATTACAAATAGTCAGATTTAGTTAGACAATCGAAATTTTATATTGAATAGAATAATGAATTTGACAACAACAGAATAGCAAAATTACCATTTTCACTAAATTAAAAACTCAGTACAATCTTAGTGCTGTCAAACTAAAATATAGATAAGTTGTGTCACTTTAGTCAATTTCAGAATGGGAAATCGTCGTTTGACAGGAATAAACTAAATTTTAGTGATTTTTAGTTTAGTTTAGAGAATTTTGTGACAAGAGAATCGGCACCACTGGCAATGAATTTATAGAAGTATGAGGAACAGGGTGGAAAGTTCACTCATACTCTATTGGAAAAGAAGGATCTTCCGACCGGACGGGTGTTGTGTCTGGTGGGCAACTGCCCGACGATTGACGTCGGGATGTCGTTTATATGCAGATCGTGCGGTAAACTCTGCTTGCGCGATGTAGTCGATGTAGTTGCGGTGTGACGTCAAGTCTTGAGTAGTTCGCATATGGCATTGTAGATGGCGCCACTTCACTTTTTGTGTTTTCCACATTTGTTGATTTGAAGTTTCGTATGTAGGGCATTGTAGATATCCGCCACAAATTCTATAAAAACATCAACAGAAGTATGAAACATGACATAGTCTGTGATGATTTAAAAGGTTAGACCCAAAGGAAATCCCATCATTTCCTGACTCATCATTTCAAGTTTAAGATAATGGTAGTGACAGGTAATGAATGACGTCTGTCCATAATTTTCATTTGCCTAGCCATTTTCCCAACTACGTTGGGTTCGGCTTCCAGTCTAACCGGATGCGGCTAAGAACCAGTATTTTATTTGGAGCGACTGCCTGACTATTTGACCTTCACAACATAATATATGGAAAATGTCGTGGGTTATACATTAACTCACTCTGTAACCCAAATTTTGTGTAGTATTGTAATGTGTAACTGTTTATTTTCCCTTATAAATAAAAACAACCCAGTTACTGGGTAAGCCAGGTTGTCAGACATTTTAGCTTCACGACCCGTAACGACTGTCAAAGATCCACGAATGACAGCCGGGACCAACGGCTTAACGTGCTTTCTGAGGCACGGAGTGGTTTTAGCAAGTAAAGATTGTCACCCATCTACTACCAACCGCGGTAAGAGTAACTCAACCTGATCGATCGACCCATACGAATGGTATTATTTAGCCACAATCCCTACTACACCTAATTAATACTTTTTCTTTCTTCACCTTGACCAATTGAAACCACATGACAAAACCCCACTTCAACTAAACTGGAAAACTAAAACAAAACTAGAATCAATTTTCCCACTGTAAAATGAGTTCTTAACAAAACGTTTTACAAGCACTCTTACCGAAAATAGTCTCGGAATTGAGAGAAGGCTGGCGAGCATATGTCGCGGGCCATTGGCATCTTTCCACTAGTTTTGCTACTCTCTCTCCGTGGATGCGCCACCTTCGCGGCTTCGGGAAACTTCGGATTTTTACGGCTGTTCGATGTGCATTGCTCGTTTTGCTTTTCAGTTTCGAAAGCGTTTGGAAGTGATCTTGTTGATGGAAACAAAAGTATTTTGTAGTGTTTAGAAATAATCTAGATTGTGATGCTAAAAATTATGATGTGAAATATTTTTAGGTGCATAAATACCTAGGTATCCATTTTATTAAGAGGTTTTTGACGTTTTAATGAATGGGATAGGACTTAATATTAGAGTGAAAAGCCTACAGAAATGAACAAACCCACATCAAGCATTTTGCGATTTTTTTAAGTAGTTTAATGATTTTCGATAGTTAACAAAATCATTATACTCGTATTTTGGGATGATTTTGCTAGATAAGAAAATAGGTACCACACCACATCTTGGAATATAACGTTAGTTTATTTATTTAAACTCCTCAAAAAGGGAACCGATCACTTGTCCGAATTTTTTTGATCGAATTTCATTTTACCGAAAACTATTGACCGACGTCTTTTTTGCTATATGCATTATTTGACATATTTTTAGATCTTCAAAGTATCATGTGTCATATTATGTCATGTGTGGTATTATTTTACCGAACTACATTTCGCCGATTTACAAAATAACTTTTTACTTTTGGCCGAAGCCTCTTTTGAACATTTTTCATTTGCCAAATGATTTATTTGCCACATTTTCACCACACCGAAACAACATTTTACGGAATATTATTTGGTCACAAATATAGGTATAGCCAGGTTACTTGGTAGCATTTTCAAAATTAAATTAAAATAGATATGTGTATGTGTGTGTGTGATGTGTGTAGTAGATATGTTGTGCTACAAAATGTAGTGAAAAACGAATCACTGCAAAACCGACTTCACTCAGTCTGCCCTACCCCTAGAGTGTAATTTAAGACCGCGTAGGCGCAGACGGGTGGGGCGGCCTGCGAGCTGAGGAGCAGGTGGTTTGAAGGCCCGCCGCCGCGGCTGAAGCTGGCCGGCAAGGCCAGCCAGCAAGCCGATTCTGCGGTGATGAGCGTTAAAGCCATCTGCGACAATAAGCTCGCGTGGGGCCACCCATACCCCGCAGCGTCGGAGCCGTGTCAGAAACAATGCTTGCAGCATGTTACATGCCTGCTAGCATGTTGCATGCCTGCTTGCACACTGCATGCCTGCTTGCATGCTGCATGCAAATAGTGTGCACAAACTTTGTAGGCGTTTGGTGAAATGAACATAATATGGTAATAAAAACAGTGGTATAATGAATGTTCGGAAACATAATACTTCGCACAAATGTTATTTCGGCTAAGTGTAACTTCGGTAAAAGTTTTTTGACCAAATGAAACGTCGGAGTAACGAAAAAAATCGAATTGATAATAGGTCAACTGATACAGTGGCAGACGTGACTTCGATGAAGTAAAAAAACTTTAAAAAACTGACTTTGGATATGTATTTAAATTTTTTGTCACCGCCTTCCGAAATTAAAGTTATTTTTCACTTTTTAGTGTTTTTTTTTTAAAGTCGGTTGTTTTTTTTTTTGAAAAAAGTTTTTATTTTTCACTTTTTAGTAGTTCACCTGTGCTCACCCCTTCACAGCGTACCGGTGTGATGTTATGTTATGAACTGGTGTAAACAATAGACAGACATGAGATTTCAGCAATTATAGTCCATTTGCTATCATTTATTGAGGAGTTCCGTTGCCTATCTCCGAAGTCCTTCATCAGATCTTCACCAAATTGAAATGGGACCACTCCGAGAAACTACTCTTTCAAAAACTACACAAATCGCTTCAAGTGTGCCTATAAAATTTGAAGAGTTCTCTCTATTTCTCCAGGATCCCATCATCAGATCCTGACTTGATAATCATGGGACCACCTGGGAAGTATACCCTTTCAAACAAAAAAAAATTATCCAAATCGGTCCAGCCATCTTCGAGTAATCGGGGAACATACATAAAAAAAAATAAAAAAATCTTTTTTCAAAAAAAATAAACAACCGACTTCCAAAAAAACACTAAAAAGTGAAAAATAACTTTAATTTCGGAAGTTGGTGACTTTGGATATGTATTTTAATTTTTTGTCACCGCCTTCCGAAATTAAAGTTATTTTTCTCTTTTTAGTGTTTTTTTGGAAGTCGGTTGTTTACTTTTTTGAAAAAGTTTTTTATTTTTCACTTTTTAGTGGTTCACATGTGCTTACCCCTTCACAGCATACCAGCGTGATGTTATGTTATTAACTGGCGTAAACAATTGACAGACATGAGATTTCAGCAATCCCTGTCCATTTGCTATCATTTATTGAGGAGTTCCGTTGCCTATCTCCGAAGTTCTTCATCAGGTCTTCACCAAATTGAAATGGAACCACTCTGAGAAAGTACTCTTCCAAAAACTACACAAATTGCTTCAAGTGTGCCTATAAAATTTGAAGAGTTCTCTCTATTTCTCCAGGATCCCATCATCAGATCCTGACTTGATGATCATGGGACCACCTGGGAAGTATACCCTTTCAAACAAAAAAAAAAAAATCCAAATCGGTCCAGCCATCTTCGAGTAATCGGGGAACATACATAAAAAAAAATAAAAAAAAAAAAAAAAAAAAAAAGGTTCCGACGAATTGAGAACCTCCTCCTTTTGGAAGTCGGTTAAAAAAGCCTCCTCCTTTTGGAAGTCGGTTAAAAATACGAAACGATAATAGTTGAAAAGTTTTATATGAATGAAATCCGGTCAAATATTTTTCGATCTTATGCTAGGTAACCCTCAAAAAAGATAACAAAGGTGGACTTAATGCCTTAGGCATTCTGTACTAATCAACGAAGGTAGTGAAGAGATTAGATGGCAGGTGCTTTGGATGAGAGGAACAACGATACAATTTTTTTTTTTAAACTAACAGCGTTCCGCATTTCACCCGCGTAGTTCCCGTTCCCGTAAGAATACGGTGATAAAATATAGCTTATGTTACTTAGTGATAATGTAGCTTTCTGACGGCAAAAGAATTTTTGAAATCTATCCAGTAGTTTTTACGTTTATTGGTCAACAAACCTTTCCTCTTTTTAATATTATTGTGGATGTAGATGTATCATATTTATTTTTTTGCATTCGAAAGCCCAATTCTTGCGATAGGTTATAGGTATCTAACGTTAGACTAAGACCATTAAGGTGCGCTTATATGAGCAACTAAAATTGCTCCATCCTGGTCAATTCTCGTCAACTATGACGTCACGATTACATCCAGCAATTTAGGGCAATAGCAACATGTAGCAACCTGTTGCCAGAGATACGGCCACACAATATCATGCTATATGGAGCAACTTAAAACACTAGGCAATACGAAACCCCCAACCTCCGCCGCCGCCTTCGCCGCCGGCGGGTTCCTCTCGCAAAAACGAGACTAGTTATACGTACAAATGAGATAGAAAGAAAATTTCCAAACTGACATTGTGAAATGTGAAATATATGGAGCAATCAGAAGCAATGTAATCCCGAAACTTATCCGCAATTTATTATTTTGACTCCAGATTGCTCCACTTAATTTATACAGATTGATCCATTAGTGTTGCCAAGCAATAATTGCTCAAAAAATTGCCCATGTGCGAGCACCTTTACAAGTTAAGCAAAACCAAAAATAGTCAGCAAGAACGCTAAAGGAAGGATGTGTTGGGGAAACAAGAAATAACAAGCGGACGAAGTCACGCGCAGTAGCTAGTATGTAATAAAAATAATGACCAAATAAATATAGTGTAGTCTTTCTAATCTTTTGTACTATATACAAATACACTATCATTAACTTAATGTTTTATTTTATAAATTTTAATTTTGATTATATTTAAATCATTGAATTAATTATTTTTATATACATATCGTGGATTGATGGCGCCAAAGTACAACGTACAGCGAAATCTAACAATTTGTTTCGTAAACGACAGGCGAATAATCATGTAACCCGGAAACGCAAGCGAGCCCTACCACTTGGACACGATCGTCGGTGGAGGGGATGCAGCGAAGACTGGCGAAAAGAGCGAGTGCGGCGACAGTGACAGTCTACAGTTGACAGTTGAACTCGGACAGTCGAGGCAAACGCTCAGTACCGCACGCATTTTTGATGCACATGTTTATTTTATTTGTTACTCGTCAGTTTATAAAAGTTATTTTAAATTCAAATTATCTTTTAGTTCGAGTACCCACTACAGTGCCCACACCTACCTAAACTATGTCGGATCGTGAAGAAGACCCAATATTTCGCATCTCGGCCAGCCATGATGCGACATACATTTATTGTGATCATAATTTTAAATTTTAATTTTATTGCAAACATTAATCATATATGATCTAAAATGGATTTAAATAAATCATTTCGAATTTGGACTATACATTTGTCAAAATTACCTTCGTTCATTACATAAAATACCTAGATTCCTTACAATGCAATAAATTTTTCCGATTTTGTATCCGATTCTCTTAAGCAGCAATGTACGATGAACAAAACGAAATCTTCCCAAGCGAAGATCCGCAACATACCACAGTAGGAGTTAGGTCAAGCAGTAGCCAAATCGATTTGAAGTGCAAGCCTGGGGGCTAGATTCATGTAGCCATTGTGCCAATGCTGTTTAGCTTACCTAAGAATTGTTCGAGCTACTTTTAAAAATAAACTTGGTATCCTTTGTGGGCAGACAATTTGGTTTAGTCCGTAGTCTCCTTTGTTCTTTTCAATTTCAGAAGTCTTGTTTTTGTTTTGTGTTTTCATGGTGCAGGTTGTATATGTTCTTCTATGGAGAGTTACTTTGTTTAAAAATTGTTTGTTCATTCTGCGACAGTACTGTGTAATAAAGTAATCGCATGTTGAAACTTAACAGTACTTTGATTGTGAGGGGCCCTGAATTTGGTTTTTTATTGCGAATGCAACAACGTGTACAGTACAATCATTTTCTTAAAGTCCCTAGGGAATCATCGCAATTCTGAATACAAACGAGCTTTCCTTCCATTTTTTTTATAAATTAAATTAACTTAAAAGAATGTTAACAACTCTATATACTTCCAAATTGATTGAGAGCGTCTAAATAGCACCAAGAGCACAGGGTAACTGATAGAAATTCGACGACTGACGAAGCACGAAGATTGCCGAGGGACATTAAGAAAATAGTTATACTGCACGTACATCAGAATTCTTCTAGATTTACGCTAAAACAGAAACGGATTGAGAGATGTACTTATTAAAAAAAAAACACATTTATACATCGTGACATTTTAGTCGTCTTACAACGGCAGCCCACTTCATGTATCCAATGACTACTAATCATTTATTATAAAAAAAGATATTTTTCAACATATGCATAATTAAAAAAGCTAAAATATCATTCACTAAGACGCATGACGTAGTTTGAAACACCCTGTTATGGCGATGGAATTGATG
The DNA here is from genome assembly GCA_949091785.1 of Polymixis lichenea. Classification (NCBI taxonomy): domain Eukaryota; kingdom Metazoa; phylum Arthropoda; class Insecta; order Lepidoptera; family Noctuidae; genus Polymixis; species Polymixis lichenea. The sequence goes on from OX420944.1 coordinate 21,225,304, forward strand.
ATGGAATGTAATGGTAGGTAGCTAGATATCTTCTACCGTTTGATACGTAAACGTTATAAACAGGGAGGGTGTTTCGTAATTCTAAGCCATTATTTATTTTTCTTTATACCTATTATCTTAATGAACGGTAACAATGTTTTAATCGCGCCTTGAGGTATTTTATGACGGATACATTGAGTGGACCACCTTTGTAAGACGACTAAAATGTCACGGTGTATATTCTTATATTATTTATGTAGTCTAGATGTCCTAACGACAACCTAAAATCCAGAGACAAAAATATATAAAACTGCCTTCTCAAGCTAATTCTCAGTTTTGATAATAAACATGTAAAAAACAAACACGTCTTTTAAATCAACCTTTCACGTACAACCCTAAATAAATCAACCCAAGAACCACCTGAAAAAAGGCTTTACTGTGCCTATTTTTATACCCATATCAACATGGGAATATAGCAAGCATTATAATGTCGCCAAATACCCAAACCTTACCGCACATTACGATTTTGGTACACAATGGGAAAAGGTTGGCATTAAGGCATAACCTAATGGTGTGAGACGGTGGGTATTAGAAAAATGTGTTCAACAGAGAAAACCGCTGAACTGAATGAATATTCAGCCACAATATCGCGACAATGCAGCTTTAGATCGCACTCACACACCAAAATATTGGGTAAGAGTGAAAGAGGAAGGTGTCGGTCAGTTAATGCGTTTTATCCTGTTAGAAATCGAACCACGGGTCAATATTAAGGTGGAAGTGCCAGGGTAGCCCGCGAAATTCATCATAAGTTCATTTCTTCATTACAGCCGAAAGACGTCCACTATTGGACATAGGCCTCCCCCAAGCTCCGCTACTTCGACCGGTTCTGTGCTTCCCGCAATCAGTGGACTCCTGCGGCCCTCGCAAGGTTATCGGTCCGCCTTGTGGTAGACCTTCCAGCTTTACGTCTTCCGATACACGGTCGCCACTCCAGAACCTTTCGGCTCCATTGGCCATCTGTTCTGCGAGCAATGTGCCGTGCCCACTGCCACTTAAGTTTGGCAATTCTTCGGGCTATGTCGGTTACCGTGGTTCTCCTGCTGATCTCTTCATTCCTGATTCGATCACGTAGGGAAACTTTAAGCACGGCCCTCTCCATAGCACTTTGGGTGACTTTAAGCCTTCTTATGAGGCCCATTGTGAGCGACGTAATACGTTTTGGTTCCATATGTCATCACTGGCAACACGCATTGGTCAAAGACTTTCGTCTTGAGACACTGCGGTATGTGGGACGAGAAGATATTGCGTAGCTTCCCGAACGCTGCCCAGCCGAGCCAGATTCGACGATTGACCTCTTTCTCGAAGTTGGACCTATCTAACTGGACAGTTTGTCCTAGGTAAACGTACTCGTCCACAACTTCAAGAAACTAAGTTCATTTAATCTCATTGATTCTGTTTCATGAAAAAAACCACAATGGGATTAAATGTACTTAAAGGACTGCATTTATTTATTTAAAGGCCTTTAAACTATCCTTACAGGTCTTAACCTAATGTGACAGCAAAGCTACACACCCATTAAAGCACACAACAAATATAATTGTTTGTAACATAAACGTGTTAATTAAATTCTGTAAATACCATATTTGTTACCGAATTATAATTTAGGAGCCCATTGACAGCGCGCTATGCCTTTTTTAATACAGTGTCACTCAGACCAAGTAGGTTGGAAGGAGGAATTTCGAAGAATATTTTATTATATTAGTGTAACTGTCATGCAAGAATAGTTCACCGCCTGGTGACTTTAAAGATTTATTTAATAACGGTTATCTGTAAACAACACTGCGGGCTACATGATTATTTCAGTTGCTTAGTTTTTCTTGTTTGTAATATTATCGCATAATGTTGTTGATTGTTGTTCTTATTTTAATAAAATACTTTACCCAATCTGTGAATCGAATTCAAGACCTCAGCAGTGCTTGCGACTACTAGAGCAAGGAGACAGTAAAAAGTAAATATTTACTATTATGATTTATATTCAGATAGAAAGGCATTGTTAGCTTTATCCTGAGAGTAGCGACGTTGTAACATTAATCGGGTCCTATCAATCACTGTGTTGAATGCTGTAGCCCCGATGCATCAATATTACGCTGAGAGGTCCTCCATAATGAAAATGGAGTGCAATTTTGACCGTTTGAGTTCGAATACAACCGTTTTAACTATTCTGTATTGACAAAGAGGCTGTATTGACTTCTGTGTACCATTTTCCATTAGTGGAAAGAGCATTTTCTAGGAAGATCAAATTATCGTTTGCCTGGCTTTGGTGCCTAGTAGCCTGCGGTGCCTAGACATTACTTCGATGTATCCTCCAATATTGGGGAAAGCTGACGTACCCAAACTCAAAGCTTTTGAATTGTAAAGGGACCGGTCAGTCAACAAGATGAAGTTAGTTGCCAAAGGAATTGGAATGCCAAAGCGTTGCAGGCTTCTATGGAGAAAAATGGGCAAGAAACTTGACGGCCCCTCTTTCCACATATGACATAAAGACTTGATAGCTGCACTCCTGTCTTGTCTCTAGTCAGTCAGAAAGATGAAGTTAGTTGCCCTCTCCAAAGTGTACTAGGTTCCCATGGAGAAGAATAAGCAAGAAGCTCCACGGACACTCTTTCCACATACAACATAAGGGCATACATATTAAGACTCGGTGTCTGCACTTCAGTTTCGTCTCTAATTTAATCTAGGTTTTATACACCGTGAAATTTTAATGGTTGTTTTCCCGCAGCGATATACTTTAGTCTTAGTAATACAACCGTTTTATAAACAAATAAAATATTAGAAACCAAAAATGGCAGATTAACCATTGTGAAAAATCCCCACGTGCGAGAGTTTATTTTGCTTTGAACATTTATGCATCGCTGTTCCCTTTGTCGGCGGTGCGTGCGATTCGAGTAGTACATACAAGTTACCTCTAGTGTTACTATTGAGTAGTGTTTTATCAAGTTGATGAATATTTTTTTAATAATTTTAAAACAAAAAAATCTTTATTTTTTACTTTTACTCTATGCTTCGAAAGTACTCTTTATGGCAAGTTGTTACAACTATTAAAATTTCACGGTGTATAACGAATGTTTCTACTTGTTGGCGATAATCTCCAACTATTGTTGAACAGAAGCGAAGCTAGTTGCTCAATAAATGACGACGGATGATGCTTCGTAAACAGGGATGTTAGACGAATTGTAAAAAAAAATATATGAAAACTATCTATCGTAATGATTATTATATGACGAGCGTGTAGCAGAGATTTGCATTGTAACTATATGGTAGTGTAGATTAAGTGTGTAGGTAACGTTTACTAACATAAATTTTAAGAAATATTGTTACATACACGTTTGAGTCATTTGTTACTTGCTTTCTTTAAATATAAATAAACACTTATCTGACCAAGATTATGTCTGGACTTTAAAAGAGACTGTGACCTCTGAGTTTGTTTCGGCCTTTCTTCTCAGAGTAGTCAGATAAGAAACGCTGACCTCATCTAGTTTTAAAAATATGATTGACGTGTAAAAGTGTTTGTACAAACCTCCTTACAGAAATAAAATCATTTATCATTTATCACTAAAACTTTCAATGTTTAATGTAATGACGCACTTGTGCTTTCGTCATCACATTATTAAAATTATGCTGTTATACAAAGTTTCAGTGCTGCATTATTTGCCGTAGTATATTTCGAAGATACGTAACGGACTCCGTTCAACTGATCCAGCGTAAGACAATTTGAATCTCGTGAGCCACCCTGGTGTTTCCCCCTTAATGTCTTGGACATTTTTTTAACAATATACCTTAGGATGATGCAAAAACAAAACATGGCAGGTGCAACCGTGCAACATGATAGACGGTTAACTCGAAATGATTTTAATTAAATACAACGTCATTTGACCCTTTCTTTAATTTGTTTTCATTCCCCAACTTTAAGTGACTCTAATTTATTCTCAATGAACCTCGTAACATTTACATCGATTTAAACCAGCCGTCTGTTCCAATAAAGCCTTCCAGACATAATTGCATCGCTTGGCATCCGGCCTGGTGACCACGGAATGATGTTATTAGCGCATAGGTTTAGCTCTAAGCTAGAGTTTGGCTTGCTTTTTGGCGACTGTTGAGTCTTAAATAATCTTGTTTTCATTACTGGTTTTAAAATGGAGAATATATCTAGAATGTTCTGCTGAACAGATGCAGGTCCAAAACCTACATGACATGAAAATTAATATGTGTAGGCACATCTGCACATTCACACATTCACACACAACGCTATACGTGTTTACTTATCTTGATACTACTTGAGGAAACACATTCTTACGAATACATATTAGGTTGGGGAAAAAGTCTTTTCGCATTATAGTATGTATGAACTTGTAATAAAATCTCTTTGGCTATACTATTTGTATCTGGCTGGTTTTGGTATCATTGGAAGTTTAAATTTTAAAGAACATAATTCCAAATTCAAATTAGGAAAATGTGTGATTTTCATTTGTTTTTCGTACCGTCAAGATGAGTGAATCTAATGAAGAAATTCGATACATTTTAAAATTTTACTACAAAAAAGGTAAAAATGCAACGCAAGCCGCGAAAAAAATTTGCGATGTTTATGGACCTAGTGTAGTGTCTGTGAGAGTAGCACAAATTTGGTTTAAGCGTTTTCAATCCGGAAATTTTGATGTCAAAGATGCACGTCGCTCTAGTCGCCCTATTACGGATAAAATGGATGCCATTTTTGAAAAAGTGGAGCAAGATCGGCATACCAGTAGTTACGACGTAGCTGAAGAACTGGAAATTGACCACAAAATAGTTTTGGCGCATTTGAAAAAAACTGGGTACACAAAAAAGCTCGACATTTGGGTACCTCACGAGCTCACTGAAAGAAACCTAATGAACCGTGTACTCATTTGTGATTCTTTATTACGACGTAATGAAACCGAACCATTTTTGAAGAAGCTGATAACTGGTGATGAAAAGTGGATCACGTATGACAAGAACGTGCGAAAAAGGTCGTGGTCAAAGGCCGGTCAGGCTTCACAGACTGTGGCGAAACCCGGGTTAACTCGCAACAAGATGATGCTGTGTGTGTGGTGGGATTGGAATGGCATTATTCATTATGAGCTGTTACCACCAGGCAGGACCATCGATTCTGACCTCTACTGCGAACAACTGATGAGATTAAAGCAAGAAGTTGAGAGAAAGCGGCCGGAATTAATCAACAGAAGGGGTGTGGTTTTTCATCATGATAACGCTAGACCTCACACATCTTTAGCCACCCAACAAAAATTAAGAGAGTTTGGCTGGGAGGTGTTAATGCATCCGCCGTATAGTCCTGACCTTGCACCTTCAGATTTCCACCTGTTTCGGTCTCTTCAGAATTCTTTAAGCAGTGTCAGGTTAACATCACGAGAGGACTGCCAAAACCACTTGTCGCGGTATTTTGACCAGAAGTCCCAAAATTTCTATAGCAATGGGATCATGTCCTACCTACAAGATGACAAAAAGTTATCGAACAAAATGGTACCTACATACTTTAGTTAAATGTAAATAAACTTTATTAAAAAATGTTTTGAATTTTCTTAAAAAATGCGAAGAAACTTTTTCCCCAACCTATTATATGAAATTATACTGAAGTGGGCAAGAAAAGATTGGTTTAAAATCCTATTCCCAACGACAATTATAACTTCAAAGATGACATCCTGTTACCATAGATTCAGTACAGGATTCTGAAACGCCTGCACTGAATTTTTCGTCAGATATTTTAAAAAGTACAATTATACCTACGCGTCAAATTGTACGTCAGAGCCATTTTTTTTAATAATAACCGACCAAAAAATGTAAATGCTAGGTGGTCTAGGATCATGTTCTGAATTCATAGTTTTAGTTTGTTTAGTCATCATCACGCAGAAAAGAACATCCCAATTTTCTTTCTGACTTCAATAATTTATAACAAACACAACTCAAATCTTATCAGCAACTTGCCACGTACATATTTCATCTTCACATCTACAACTCCGAGCCTTACCGATAACGTCTCAACCGTATTCAGAAAAAAATCCCGTCCAACTTGAGCCCATGTGTGCGAATGATAAAAATATCACTTCTTGTTTAACGTAACTGTATTCGCAATATGGTACCGGGCTATATTGCTTTTTACTCGTCCCTTTCCATCCCTTTCTATTGTATGGAACTGTCGTGGTGTCTCAAGAAAGGAATAAACCCTGATGTCGATTCTGAAAGTGTTTTATCATTGTTCCGGTTTTGGGTGTATGTTGTTTTTGAATGGCATCGTTAGTCATCTTCACTTAAATGTATCACTGATGGTGGCGCATGTGTTCGATCATTCAGTTTCCTGCAAAATGGTTCAGTTGTATGGTGCTGATCCACGCGTCACGTTCGTGAACGGGTGTCGTTGATTGAGACTTAACTTATCTCTTAACTGCCACGGCTTATTTTTAATCTTATATTTTGAAGTATTTCTTCATTTATTTTTTTCTTTTTTTGTAATATCTTAATTTAAATTGTGTCCTTGGAGTTGCTTGCTGGTTCTTTCTAAAGAGTTTTTGAATAGCTTCAACTTTCTGACCTAGCGACTCTTCGACAAGATTATTTGCAGAGTGCCTGTATACGGTTTACTAGAAATAATGTTTTAAGTTTCCTAAAAACTCTGGTTTCCTAAAAGAGACGAGCGATGGCCACCATATAACGGTGGCATTGACGGATGTCTTGAACAAGAAGGCAGCAAGGTTAGACGTTACGGTGTCAAATAACGTACTGTAGGAAAACGCTCCAACTCACTTTCGTGAATATCGTATCAGTGACGTCATACTCCCGTAAATTGTGGACCCGTAGCTTCAGGCCTATTACTATTGTTGTTGTAGGTATTGTTTTTTTAGTGTTTATCAGTCTAGTAAACTTTTGTCGACCTTATCGCTGTAACCATAAGAAACAACAAAACGTTTGAAGGTCGAAACTAGACATAACTTTAGCTAATTACCCATAACTACAGACAAGCAGAAACTTCAATCTCCTACCCAACTTGTTTACTCCAGAAAAATGAAAAACAGACAAACAACATACTATCAACAATAACATTTTTAATTCAGAATTTATCGAGCAAAGCATTTCATTAATTACTGCTACTGCTCACTTTTATGGCGGACAAACAACCAGAGAATAGTAAAGTACAGAAAGACAGGGATACAGCGAGTGAAAACGCACGCACACAAATGTCTACACGTCTCACGTACAGGTTCTCAAGTGCAAACGCACTCGCGACTGGCGTTTGTTTGACATAGCCGCATTTACGCCTCTATGTGTGCATGATTATTGCTCGTTGTATGCAGCTGGTCTTCTGTACGTCCCTATTCTGTGAAACAACTGTCGACTATTTGCAAAGGGGATACTTTTTAAATAAAGATGTCGTCGTATTTGTGTCGTGGAAACAATGATAATAATTAAGTGAGAACACTCTCTGTTCTATTGTAAAGTTATGTTTGTGGCTTCTGTGGGATTATTGTGGTGCTCAGACACTTGATAATTGCAATTTCTGTTTGTCTGTAGAATGTTTGACAAGGATAATTGACTGTGTTTATAGCTTTTTTTTTAAATAATAGTTTTGTTTCTTCTCTTGGTTTTTCCAACAAGGATTTTATAGTTGCAGCCTGGATTTGTAGACTCGTTACTTAGGTATTATACTGGCCACTATTTTAGCGTACTAAGTAAAGCTCTGCCTGCGCTCCTTGGAAATAGAAGCGTGATATGGTTTAGCATATCATATAAACTTTAAAATTTGTTGCTTATTATAGGCTGATGTCGATGCATGATGCCGATGCATATATTCTTTTTAAAGTGAGAGGGAGTGGGCCGTAGCCACCATCCGGGCCGAGTGCGGGTTAGTAGATGTCACATGTCTACAAATTTTTAGTTCTAGAGTATGTCAGTTTCCTAATGATGTTTTCGTTTACCGTGATATTGTGTAATGTTACCTGATTATTCTTTTCCCCTCTAAATCACTTCGACATAACATTATGTGGAAGTGACCCTCACCTCATAACTTTTTATAGCCGCCATAATTTATGGAGGTTTATCAATCAATTTTATTGGTTGCCAGTCTTGGCTCCGTGTTTCCGAGGCTGGTGACAGTAATTGATATACTCACACTACAATTGGCTGTTGTTTGTAGTCATAGCCACCTATGGACATCTGCAATACCAGAAGCATTGCATCCACTTAATTCTTTTTTGTTCTTTTGCTGGCAATCTGTGAGCGCGATAATCGAGATCTGGCAATCTACCTAGCTTTTTCCCAACTATTTTGGGGTCGGCTTCAAGTCTGACCATGCAGCTCAATACCACTATTTTATATAGAGCCTGCCTTTCTGACCTCCACAACCCTGTAGCTAGGTAATACGATATCATTTAGTAAAACTGGTTGTCAGACCGAAAATGCTTCCTAACGATCACAAATAACAGCCAGGACCAACAGTTTAAAGTACTTTTCGAAGCACGGAGGGGTCTTGATATTTAAACCGTACCAAACCCATCCACAGAACAACCGCCGAAAGCGTAGCTAAACTTGATCAATCGATCTGTGTGGCTGTTATTACTTAGCCACTAGCCCCTCGATAATTGAGACATAACATTAAGCCAATTTCTATGTAAGTTCTATTAGATAGAAATCCTCTATGACAGACGGACAAAAAGTGATCTCATAAAGATTCAGTTTATCCTTTATCCTTTTATATAAATCACATTTCTCATGTCCTGAATACCGGGGCCAAGTACCTCCAAACCGGAACATAGCTTGGCAGCTAAAACACACAGAAGTAAGTAATACTTTCCTTGTTAGCGTTTTGTATTTCGTAGGTACCTACTCTCCAGTATACACAAATCAGGTTCATTTCAACCCGCAGATCAACAAAACTTTACGCAAAGTCAAAGCCAAGCAAAAATCGTTTGACTTCGAACTGGCTTGTTTTGCAAGTATATTCTCGCAATTTAAATTTGTAATAAGCTCCGCATGGTAAAGGAAAACATCCTGGGGAAACTCTTGTTAATAATACAGTCTCGGGCCAGTTACAGTAACGCCATCTGTTGCCATGGTTATGAACTTAAAGTACAACGCAAGCGCGAACGTAATTGTGTGTCCAAATTAATTATTGTTTTGGTAAAGTAGGTTGTTTTTTGAATATTGTTTTTAATTTAGCATTCAGTATTTTGTCGTCACTCGTGAAAATTCAAAGAAGTTAGTAAAGTTGCAGATAGTGGAACTAGTACTTAAGGGGAATCTAGTCTCGGGCTCGAACTAACTGGTGGGTCTGGCTGAAAAGCACGCTGTATCGCCAGGCATCGTCCAACAGAGGTAGTATCAGTGATGAGCAGTTAGACGCTAGTCTACACGCACAAAGTTTTTAAGTGATTAAGATGCAGGATCATCTAAAGTAAAAAAGGCGCGTAAAAAATTAAGAAAAGTCCTTCGGAACATCGGGTTTTATGAAAAAATCACTACATAAAATCCAAGACCAATTAAAGTTTATCAAACTTTTCGATAACTAAGCGTTGTCGGTACCGACTTGGTTTTTGGAGATTTTACACTTCTTTCATTACTTAAACACGCCCAAAGTAAGATAAAATTAGCAAGGAAAACGAATCTTTGTTGGCTCCTAACTTTTAAATGGCATTTTATTTTGGTATTCTGTTTCCGTACAAACAATATTAATAATGAGGTAAAACCATAATATGTTTAATTTTTGATGTGCATTAACGAACAGTGGAGTAATACACTCCCGAAGTGTACATAAAAAAAATGTCGACAAGATTCACCTTAAGTACGGTTGGTACTTAGATACATTTAATTAAGTTTTAAGTATATTTATAGTTTTGTAGTAAAATCACTTTTATGATATGCTTCATGCTGGCCAAATATGAGTGTTCTAAGCAACTTCGTCTACTCCTTCAGGGAACTCGCCTATATTTATTAGGTACTTCCAATTTATTTAATGACTACTTTGACATTGTATTGTATCTAAAAAATATGTTTTTTGAATCGTAATGATACCTAATCTTTAATTAATAATGATGATTTAATAAGTAGCTATATCTTTAATGTAATTTTGACTAATATTATGCATCATCTCTTTCTACTAATTTGTACGCCACTATATGCGGTTGAACATGTTAGAACTTTTTTTGTATCTCTTAATTATCTTGCACGTAATATATTATTTTTAAACAAATAAAATCTTTTATGTTATCTTCTATTGAAACGTAGGCACAACTTGTGATATTCTCCCGGAATATCCTAGTTTTTAGGTCCAGCCAGCCACAAATTGCTTGCCCCTATTGTCGTAAGTTCTCACCTCAGATCACGGAAACAAAAGAGATGTGCTATGCATTTGTTTTTTGTACCTGCATGTTTAGCGGAGAGGCACCTATCGAAGATTCCGCTACGGAAATTCAGCTTGCTTATGTTTTCCAAACACTGTACTAAAATCTAAAGCTTACCAACAGCCGATAAAGATGCCAGTGCCGCTAACCAGTTATTTAGTAGAGCCGCTTCAAAACATTGATAGTTAACGAGGCATCTCCGAATACGCCAAAATCAGACCATAAGTACATAGTTGTCGAATACAAGATGGATGAAGAGTCTTTGTGCGCTCATACAAAAAACCGCCAACATTGTGACCCAGCTTAGATTCCAAAGTAAACATATCTCCAGTTTCTATGATCCAAGGTCTAAGAATCCTTCCGGAAGGCCAACTGGACCCCTATAATCGTAGGAAGACGGTATATTTGGTTTGCCACGCGAACGACTCCGGCTAGGTCGCCATTAGAAGGGTGGGAACATTTTCTTATTTACACAGCCATTCGGTGCGCTCGTGTTAAGGACGGGTCGTTTTCAGTTGGTGAGAAACTCATAAGTACTGGAAATAATATGAGAGCAAGTACTTTGGTACCTATATTTAATTAATTATTCAGATAATTAAGTAGCGCTGCCATAAGCTGCAAAGATATTCTGGTCACCTCTTAAACGAATGTTCCATTCTTTCAATACAAGTAACATTCGTCACTACAGCAATTCGAGTCAGGAGTCGGAAACAGATAACATTACCATCACAATAATCATTGTTTAAACCAGAAATACTCATCCTGGTTTTCTTCAGAAAAATCAGAATAAAACATTTCATCATCATTTTGAAAAAAATCGTCGTTGCTTTTTTGTCCGTACCTAAAGCCGCAACATTAATGGTCCATTCCAACACCGCTCCGTAACCGAAGAATCACCCGTTAAGTGCTCACTTAAGTTGAGTCGCGTTAAATTACCGACAAGAAAAAAGATAAACTCCTCGATTGCAATCTAAGTGTTCTATCTCCATTTTCATTACAGCATAATGATTTTAAGTAGTCCCTGAGATTAAGAGTCAAGATAAGATTCAAATCTTTTAAAAGGTGAACCTAGAATATTCTTTGTGCCTTCCGATATTGCGTCAGTATTTTTCGTTAAACGTTTTGTGAGCACCTGCGAGATTTAGAATAATCTGTTCGCGCGTGTGAGTGCTATGAATATTTCAGCAGGCGTTTAGAGGATAATCATTGCTAGTTTGGATTTTGATGTAGTATCGTTCGATGTCATGCATCCAAATTACTCTTACTAGTATTTTCTAAATTTGTAAATATTATAAAATTTTGTGGTAGATAAACGATAAATATTACTTCAGGTTACGTCACCGAAATCAAATTTTCAGTCACGACGGTTTTACCTAGCAAGGAAGTACTTGTTGACTTGAAATAAGCATATCAGAATTTCCAAAGACATCAGCTCATTGTCATACCATCCAACAAAAACCAGGCAACTAAAGCCAAGTTCACAAGTGAGCAAAATCTGTAGCACAAAGTGTCGGTGTTTGCAGTTCGGCGAGCGATATTAAACGGGTCGTACATTATCTGGGAGGAATATTCATGAGGAAGCGGCCGCATCGCAAACTGAACGCACTGGTCTCGCCCACATATGTAAAATATACGTGTGCTTAAAATAATAAGATCTATGCTGCCTTTTATTGTGTGGTTTTATTCTCCAAAACCACCTTGTTTTGTCATCTGTCAAAAATTCTGGTTTCTAAAAATTTAGCTTCGACCAGTCCAGCTGCCATATTTGAATAATGAGATGAATTTAAATGGGTTGCAGTAGCCTGATGGAATACTTTAATTTTAATCGAAATAGAGTATAACTGATTGAATGGGATCACAAGACCTCTCATCTAAATGATTCTACCCTGCAATACGCCAATGTCCTCCGACCTCCTACACAAAGACATTTTCTGGAATAAACATTAGTAAATACAACATTTTTATAGATGTTTACGTCCCAGAAATTCTAAGAAAAAGCTTTCAGCTGTCCACTTATACCACAAGAGACATCCATATTCCCCACATACCCTAACTGAACTCTTAGGCTTATAATAAAGTCAATAAACCAAAGTGAAAAAGCCTAAACGAGCAGACGGGAATCAACAAAACCTTTAGACGTCATAGCAGGCTCATAAAAATATAGGAACTGTCCCACAACATAAGGTAGACAACCACAAAACTCAAAATCAAGGGACTGTACACTGTATGACCTTGAGCCAAGGTCGTTGGGCGAATTTCTCGAAGGCATAACATCTTTGGTGATATGTCTAGTGATAAATAAGAGGTCTGACTTTGAGTGATAGTGGGCACATTTACGGGCCCGAAGCGTCCCACTCAGATTCGTGTTTGCTTTGTAGAAAATGTCTTTTGCTGTAATAAATTAAGATGGCGAATTATTGTGATGTTTTTGGGTAATTAATGTTCCGTTCTGTGGCTAGTGTATTTTAGTTAATACTCTGTAGGGCAGGAATGTTGGCGTTATTTGTGGGCTCTTGAGGTTTAGGGGTAGTTTTGAAAAGTTGTTGTTTTAATTTTTATCAGCATATTACGATCCTACTGCCGGGGCAAATGCCTCTCTGTAAGAGGAAACGGGCCATAACACGGTCTGGACCCACGTGGTAGATCACGTGGGTCCAGCCTGGGTTGGGGCTGTCACAAGTCTTCGAATTTTTGGTTCTAAGACACGCCGCCGCCGGTTTCCTTACGATGATATTTTCCTTCACCGTTTTGAGAGCGTTGCCGGCCTGGATTCGGTCCCAAGACCTACGATACGTAAATCGGGGACGTTTCTGACGTGAATTAACTGTTGTTATCAATCTACATAAAATAATTTCCATCCAGTAATAATTACGACCTGAAATTCAAGAAAAACATGTAAAGATGCCCTTTGTGTCGATCTCTATCAAAAGTGGTGTTCCGTTCGTCCTAGAACTAACAAGTATGAGATAGCTTCTATATTTTGATCAATACTGAATTGAGCTGAATTTGAGAAATATGAAAATTTAACAACCCTCCTCTAGCGTCTGTTTTCTAATCTGAATTCACGAAAATCCGGATGTTATAAATTAAAACATGTCATCTCATCATATTAAGGCCCTGGTCACTTTAAATGTTGTCGTTACGAGCGATAATAGTTCTTACTGCAATCCGATACGGGTTAAAATCTGTTGTAATAAATTCGAATAACAAATGAGCAAGCGTATGTCATAAAAATGCAAATAAAATCGTATGAAATTACATATTAACTATTTAATATTAAATAATCCATCACTAGATGCAGTTTGGCATTTGAAATTTTATGGTATACTTTTAATTATAATTATAATTGTTATTTAAGGGATAAACTGCTTTTAAAGATAATTGAGAGGTGACTTTGATGATTTTTTGATGCATTAAAGTATGTTTAATTACCTATGTTTTGAGTTCCATCGCTGCATGCTAAAAAGACTTGAATATATCATATATTTGTTTGCTTTCAAGATTATTAACGGTTTTTTTTCTTTTTTTGGGTGGGAAATCATCAAATAACTTCTCCCGCTTTAGGTGGAGCGGGAGGGCGTGTCAGACTTTTACTGACTGAAACCCACCCATGTTCCCTCAATTGCCTGTGTGCCAGGGGCCGCGGTATCTCTTTCGAACAACCCGCACCCCTGGCAGGCATAGGCCCTTGCGGGCCCCATCAGTTGCTGCTGACATCTCTTTGAGGCGCGCGTGGAACACAACGCGCCGTCGACCCGGGCTTGGTCCTTACCGGACAGCGAGCTACCCGTTACTCGCCGTCCGCAAGCCTGCGTCTACGGTGGCCGGGAAGCAGCCTGGGATTCCCGACGCCCAGGGCGTCTCCTGCGAAGGCTACGGCTGTGAGGGCGCATGTACTGCCTCTCCCTCACGTGCGCCGCCTCCTTCTTTGCGAGCATCACTGCTTCGCTGAAGGAAGCGACTGATCGCCATAGATTATTTACGGTTAAGGAGATACACTGCTTTAAAAAAACATCTTTTTGAGCGTTTTCCAGAAATCTCCGCCTTAAACAGAGTCTAAAAATAATAATTATCCTTTCTAATTTTACCACGTTTTTAAGCACTACAAAACAACATTTTCTTAGTATAAGAAAAACTTAAAAATAAACACCCACTACATCGTCTTAGCACTTAAATAAGGAGTCTTATAGCGTTAAAAACAGCGACATATACTCTCGCAAGTGGGGCAATGTATCCCATTTAGCTAAACGCTTACACGGAACCACTCCAAAGAAGACGGATCATGATGAATGATACTGAACACCAATTACTTCGAATTTTCTTATCTAAGATCCTGTTTTCTTGTAATACATTGCTAAGGTTTAAAATGTACGTTTTTGTGATTAAGTTACTAAATGATTATTAGTCGTAAGAAATGGTTTTTGCCCAGAAATCTTTGGAAAGCTGGTTGAAAGATTTTCCGAATCTGCTGTTGTAAGATTTTTTCTGGTGTCAAGATTCTTATCGATTTTGGCTAATGATTTAGCTTAATGTAGGATTGTTGACTGTCAGTGTCTACGTAGTATTTTTATGTAGCTGTAAATGTGTACAGTGGTTTTATAACTGATCTATGATAGGTAGTAGTAATTCCATTACGCCGTGATAAAAAACCTGTTCGTCAATCTACGCTACCTGGTTACAAATATAGCAACCTTGACTATCGTGTCAGACCGGTCCGGTCTGGATCGTGTCGTGTCGTGTGTATACGAGGCGGATTTGAAGCCTGATAATGATGATAAAACGTAGGTAAGAAATGCTTGATAGCTCATAAATAAGAAGCTTCTTGAATAATCCTGGCATTAAGTACTCAAATAGCAGTTTCTTCCTAAATCTTGCCTTTTTAGAACACCTTTAAATCATTTTACAAAATCAGACTATTTCTGAAAAACAAAACTCAGGAGTGGTGTCTCCATTGAGGCTACTAAGTCTCCTACCTGACCCTTTAACCGTTGTATCACAGTTTCTTGCCATCTTCTTGAAGTTAACAAGTGAAGTTCAGCAGGTGATCCCGGGGAACACTTAGTAGAGCTATCAATCTAAAACTCGGGCACTGTGGGTCGTTTAGCCGGGTTGGGGACAAAATATTTTAATTATTTGAAGTGTGAATTTGGCTGATAGAAAATGAAGATCTTGTAGTTTATTTACAAATTAGCTGAATTGTTTAAGTACGTAAGGAGGTGTTTGATATTTTAAGTCTTTGATGTTATTGTAACGATAAATATCAGAGATTATGGTACGGCTAAACGCACGTCTGTGTTAATAATAATAATAAATTTTAATCAAATAATAATGTGAAGGCCGCAGGAATCAGCTGGATGCGAGAACCGGTCGAAGTGAAGGAGGTTGGGGGAGGCCTATGTTGCTTCGGGAAGTACCTGTGTCGCATAAACAGGGAGCCGGACGCTCGGTGTCATCACTGCGCCGACTGTCGGGAGGACACGGCGTGGCACACGCTGGCAGAGTGTGCCGCTTGGGAGGAGCCGCGCCGTGCCCTCATCTCAGGAGTCGGCAGTGACCTGTCGCTGCCGGCCGTTGTCGACTCGATGGTCAGCAGCGAGGAGTCCTGGGACGCGGTGGTATCCTTCTGCGAAACAGTCATGTTGCAGAAGGAGGCTGCGGAGAGGGAACGGGAGATTGCTTCCGCTAACCCGATCCGCAGCAGACGCACCGGGCGTCGGCGGAGGGCAGACAACGCCCCTAAATGGGCCCAGGGGCGACAGATCCGGGGTAATCTGTCGCCCTCTACTTGTTAGGACCCGAGATGGCGGTGCGTAGTGTTCCACGCGCGCCTCTCTATGACGTAAGGGGGGAGCTTAACACCTCACTCCCCCCTATCGCGAGGTGGCCCGCAGAGGCGGGTCGGCACTAGCCGGGGATCGCGGAAGTCACACTAGTTCCCGTGATCCCCGGTGCAAGTGAGAGACGGAACACCGGGGTGGTTTTAGTCAGTAAGAGTCTGATAAACCCCTCCGCCTTCCCCGGGGCGGAGGACATCCATGAGGATTTCCCCCCGTAATCAAAAAAAAAAGGCCTATGTTTAGCAGTGGACGTCTTTCGGCTAAATAGAACAGAATAGAATAGAATAACTTTATTTCGGACACAAATAAATCCATATAGTGTTAGTAACATACAAGAAAATAACTTATTGCCATAGTGTTAGTAAAAATCAACCTCCGCACAAACTGCTATACAATCGGAGAGCCGAAGCTCTCGACTACAGTTTTCAGGGTGCTATTTCGACTACCCCTCACTCTCCCCAGTAGCGACGCAGTTTTTTTGCGTATAATTGCATAGAAGCCGTCGGTGTGGGTTTGCGCAAACATCTCCGATGGGCTACAGTAACGAGGCAGCCTCAACAACATCATGAAAGCATAGTTATATTGGACACGCAGGGCATCCAGCGATCTCTTAGTACAATTGACCCATAGATTGCCCGTGTACAAACTTTAGCAATAGGCCTTGAAAAGTGTTAATTTTACTTGGTCTGGTGACGTTGATAAATAATGTTAAATTAATAGTTTCTTACGTATATGTAAGTACCCTTGACTTATGCTAGTTAACAAGACAGGTAGGTGTTGCAAATATCACCTTTACAAAGTTATATTGTACTTGGACTATGAAATTATCCACTTTGACAGTTTATTTTGGCAGATTAACAACATTCATTGGGTTAGTTACTTTTTTTTCGAACATATGAAGTTATGGATGAGAAATGAAAAAATATCCTTCAATATGATTCAGATTGTTTTTGGTTAGTGTGTTACACAATTAGGGTACAGGTCGATTGATGCTTGATGATGATGATGATGATGATTGGACTCCCTTTTCCGCACGTAGACTCCCACTCGGTCCGTTGTGCGTGGGGATTCTGGCTAACAGAGCCAGCCTAGCTCCGCCCAGAAGCTCAGAAGTTTCCTGGGGGCTTCGCAGGCTTCGCGGAGCGACCTCACTGTTCCGAGGATTTCTTCACGTTGAGTAGCCACAGCCTCGCAGTCCAGGATGACGTGGGTGGCTGATTCCTCGGCGTCCAGGCAGCCCCTGCAAAGCGGGCTGTCTGTGGCGCCTATGTTATAAAGATGTTTGTTAAGGTTCGATTGATGCTTTAATTTCTTTTTAAAGAACAGGCAAACAAGTTAAATCGTGTAAATTAAATGGGAATTAGCAGGTACTGTCAATGTAAAATTGTTTCCATGTATGAGGGTTTGATTACTTACACGCAATTCAGTTAAGGCTCCTACACGCTATGCCGGCGGCCTGGCCGGCGGGCATGCCGCCAACAAGCCGGTGACATACTCAGTTTCTGCGGCAAGTGCCAGCGGCTTAATAACACGTGCAGCATACCCGCAAGGCAAAAGCCCGCCGGCTGTGCCGCCGGCATGTGTCTAGGAGCCTTTAACGTCATGCAAATTTTTTGCGACTTAAAAATTGGTAGGTAGGCATTACATTAGTAAGCGTCCCTATGACAAACACCGTGTAGTGATGATAAGATGTAGGAATATTTCTTCAGATTTTGATGTTGCACCTACCAAGGGTTGTATAAACAGCAGCCGTTTTACTGGTTAATCTTTGAAGGATTTGTGGAAGCTATCTACAATGCCCCACATACGAAACTTCAAATCAACAAATGTGGAAAAACACAAAAAGTAAAGTGGCGCCATCTACAATGCCATATGTGAACTAGTGAAGACTTGACGTCACACCGCAGCTACATCACGCAAGCAGAGTTTACCGCGCGTTCTGCATTTAAACACATCTCGACATCAATCGTTGGGCAGTTGCCCACCAGACACATCACCCGTCTGGTCGGAGGATCCTCCATTACTCAATAGAGTATGAGTGAACTTTACACCCAGTTCCTCATACTTCTATAGATTTATAAAACAGCACCCATTTCATTTTGTCCAGGGCAAGCGTCTTTCGGAGCACAGTCTAGCGACATGAGGCGGATGTTAACTCTATGCCCCATGTTATTGCACATATTGCTGTTTACTTTAGTAGAAAACATTTAACAAAATAAATTTTCTTTCGTCCAGCTCTTTCGTTTGTGGTGGCACAGTGCAACGACATGACATGAGGCGGATGCTAACTCTCTCTTCTTCCGTGTTATTGGACCTAGCATGTGTGTACTTTACAGCAATAATAATTAAGTAGATCCTTTGTACTGAAGTTTTAATTGAAATTCTCGATGGCGTTATTATAGAAGAGGGATCAAACTCGTAGGTAGTTAACTTTGCGATAGGATTAATTTTGATCGTGTGTGTTCCTTGTTGCTGAGGTAGATTTTAGAAGATTGAGTCTTTGATGTTTGATGTATTTACAGAAATAGTTAATTATCTTTTTTTCTACGGATAATAATGGGCCTCTTTGGGAAAAACTTCATACGAAACAGTAGTCTTAAGTCTTTCTTAAGTTCATTGCATGACATGGAAGACAATTCTAAAAATTTGATCATTTAAACCAAGAAAACAACATAACCTATTTCTGTCACCAAGCTGAAATATGTGACCGCTGATGCGATTGCAGATAATGAGATATTACAGCTTAAAGCAATCTTATAAATTTTTGTAGGTCTGTACTGCCTTTCACAACCGAATCATTGAGAAAATCTATTGCGTCCATCAAAATAATTTTAAATCAATATACCAGAAATTACAAATGCAAAAACCTTTTATAGTCAAGGCATCAGCTTATTCTACTGCCTAATCGCTTCTCCACAATAAACAAACACAATCAATTCATTAAAAAAAAAGACATTTACGTCAAAAACAGACCGTTATAAACCCACCTCAGAGCCATATTCAATCGGAAATACAACCCATTTAGTTCACATCAGTACAATAAACACAATAAAATAAAGAAAATGTCCTAACAACTAACCACTGTGTGTTTTTGACATAAAAGGGAAAGGGGGAAGGGGGTAGGAGATCGTAAAGTTGTCAGTTCCAGAACGCAGTAAATATTGACCCACTGGGTCGCGATATGAGAACAACCGTTATAGTTTTGTGAATAACATAAATATACGGTTTATTGGGTTAGTATAGAATTTAGATAGGTAGACATCTCTCAGAGAGGCTTGTGGCTAAGTAATTACAGCTGCACGAGTCGATCGATCAGGTTAAGCTACGCTTTCCACGGTTGGTCCAAGGATGGGTGACCATCCTTACATACCAAGACCCCTCCGTGTCTCGGAAAGCACGTTAAGCTGTTGGTCCCGGCTGTCATTCGTGGATCTTTGACAGTCTTTACGGCTCGTCAGAAGCCCGAAAGTCTGACAACAAGTCTTACCAAGGGGTATTGTCTTAGCCAGTAACTGGGTTGTGGATGTCAGATAGGCAGCCGCTCCATGTAAAATACTGGTATTCAGCTGCAACCGGTTAGACTGGAAGCCGACCCTAACATAGTTGGGAAAGACTAAGCAGATAATGATAGGTAGACATCATTAAAAAGTTGGAATTTAGATGGAGAAGATTTTCAACTACTACGGTTACATTAGGAATTTAGATGGAGAAGATTTTCAACTGCTACGGTTAAATTAGGAATTTAGATGGAGAAGATTTTCAACTACTACGGTTACATTAGGAATTTAGATGGAGAAGATTTTCAACTGCTATGGTTAAATTAGGAATTTAGATGGAGAAGAATTTCAACTGCTACGGTTACATAGTAAGTCTCAAAAGTCGTCTTATGAATATCTAGCTTTTGCCAGCGGCTTTCTCCGCGTGGAGGTCGGAAATAATCCCACGGGAAGGTACTACTGGGATAAATTGTATCCTATGTAAACTGAAGCATAAATAAAAACATTTATTATTATTATTTCCTTTAATTCAATAAATACGTATAAATTACATTTTTAAATATAAATGTAAATTAATTGTTATTTATAATAATTATTATTAATATACAGGATAAGTTTTTATCCAGTGCGCAAACTTTAACCATGAATTCAGCATATCATTCTAGAACCCCCATTGCAGACTTTATTTTTCGGTAATACAAAAAAAAAACAGCTGTTCCATACATTTTGACCGCGTAAGTATTGCACTTTTCTATGAAACGGCTGATTTTTTTTTATAAAACCGACGTAAAATTCCTGCTCTAGGGCGTCTAGAATGATATGCTGAATTCATGGTTAGAGTTTGCGCCCAGTGCGCTTAAAAACTTATCCTGTATAATAATGCAAGCTATAAACTATCTCAGTAGCCACGTAGTACGTAGAATCAGTTCTAAGATACGTGAGTCGTTTTCTGGGGTAACTCGACAGACAATAATTACTTTTTCTTCGCACTCAAGGGACAGTTGTAAACCATATTTTGAATACTTGAAGCTTCTAACATTGCCGTCATTATACATCTTTGAGGTAGCAGTGTTTGTTAAGCCACACCCATAGCTTTTCGAAAAAAAAAAGCCCCAGCTGATCAACGGTTACATTCTTTGTGTTGATCGTAGTAAAATAGCCCTCTTACATAAAATTATAAAATTCCACGACAGATAAAAAATCTTAATAGTAATATGTTAAAAAAGAAACTGAAACAATTTTAATTCATAAATGTTATTACTCCACGAGTTTATGGAGAACACCACTGTCATTTAGATTATCACAATATGACATAATATAAGTTAATGATTTTATTTTCCTTATTGTTTTAGATGTTGTTAAAATGGCTATTTCTGTGTTTCTGTTTTTAATATAGATTTAAGTATGTTCTAAGTTGCGTTGTTGTTGACATTGGCAATTGTGTCTTAGTACATAAGGATTTGTGTGTTAGTATGTAAGTAATTGAGTTATTTTATTTTAAATGTATCTGTGTTTTCGACACAACTAACATTCTTAATATTTGTATGCTCTCGAGTAAAATTTTGCGAACTGACCATCTTGTTATAACATCCTATTGTAATGAAACCTACGAATAAGTTTGGTTTAATTTGATTTGCCAAATTTCATCCAAATCCGTGGATAAAAAACATCACAACATACAAAAGTTCACATTAATAATATAAGAACGATAAGCAATACCCATGGTGTTTCTTGTCTGTGCTTAACAGAAACTTACTATGTTTTGGAATGGGCGACTCGTTTTATCTTTCTGACTGACCAACTCGTTAACATATGCCTGTAAACTGTTTAAGTGCATGACTGTCTAAGTTTCAGTATTGAACATGTATCAAACATTTGTAACTTGCTTAACATGTATAATCAGGGCCCTAATTCACTATGACTATTTAACGATTCCTTACTTCGAAACCACGTCAATTTCTTAGATCACAGACGACATCTGCTAGTAAATATCGACAAAATGTCTTGGAACGTACAGAATATCACATTTCGATTCCTTACCGTTACATTGGTTCCTACAAAACACGATATTGACGTAGTTTGAACGTAGTAAGACTCCGCGGGGAATCATTATAATCATACAGAATTGGAGCCCAGCATATAATGTCTCCCACTGCTGGGACACAGGCCTCTTCTTTGTGAGAGGGAAGGGGCCGTAATCCACCACGCGGACTCAGTGCGGGTTGGTAGATGTCAGACGTTTTCGATTTTTTCTAGGACATGTTGGTTTCCTCACGACGTTTTCCTTCGCGGTTTTCAGAGCAGTGGTGTGGAAATAATTTACACAAAGTAAAGCGACCTACGACCGTCCGTTACCACTGCGCCACTAGTGCTCGTGAGCAGTGGTAATGTGCTGCACATACACTGCTGATACTGCTTTATTTAAAACTTAATTTTTAAGTTTTATCCAACCCTGAATCTGTGTGATCTTTTGTGGTTACTGATTTTGGTTATAGTGTGGCTGTGTACTGTAATGGTTTTAACTTATAAGGCTTTCTAATCAGACTTCCACGAAGAGATACACTATTTCGTATTTAGCAGAATACAGTCAGTTCGGAGAGCCACCATCTGATGCAAATAAGTAGATTCTTTTATGAAAAATAATAATTAAAAGCATAATAAACAGGGTGGCAGGGACATTGACGCACAAACTATAACCATTAATTCAGCACATGATTCTAGATACCTTAGCGTAGAAATTTACAGTTGGTTATAAAAAAATCTTTTTTTGTTTCATACAAAGCAAGCTGGCTCTACGCGGCGAAAATGTATGTTACAGCAATTTTTTTTAATCTAAATTCTTCGATCTACTTCGCATCCCGATTGTGTATACCTAATTTTAATAGAAACTATACGAGTAACACACTCGTTTCCTCATTTTAATAAACGAATATGAACTACCCAAATGAAACTTTCTAACAATATGGAAGTGAATGCAAATTTTTGCCTCCACGGGAAAATCTAATAACAGAATTATTGTTTAACCAGAACCCTGTCCTAAACATGCTCTAACGTAGACTGTTTACTTAGGTATTTCGAAATAACATAACTTACCTCAGATGAGTAACTATGAGTTCACGTAGTGACGTCATTCGAAATATTCTTATTTAAATACGGGCAAGTCTGGATAAAGGTAAGGTTTATTTATTTAAAAGTATGTTAAATAAGAGGTTTATTTTAGTAGGAATAAGGTCTGCTAAAAATCGAGAGGGGCTTGTAGCTAAGTAATAAAAGTTGTACGGGTCGATTGATCAGGTTAAGTCCGTGGATAAGTGACCAAGACGCCGTTGATGATTCGTGGCTCTTTGACAGTCGTTACGGACCCAGTCAGAAGCTCGAAAGTCTGACAACCAGTCTTACCAAGGGGTATCGTGTGATCCAAAAACTGGGTTGTAGCTTAGGGGTCAGATAGGCAGTCGCTCCTTATGAAGTACTGGTATATAGCTGCATTGTGTTAGACTGGAAGTCAACCATAACATAATTGGGAAGAAACTAGGCAGAAGAAAAGATTTCAGAAGAATTTACGAATTTCAAAAGCCTATAAAAGTTACCAACAAGACTATCCAGTCAATAACTCAAGTAAGTCAGCCTTGTAAAAGAAAAACATCAAGCGGTAGAAAACAATAGACTTTTTTATTCAGTAGAAAGCAATAGGCTATTCCATTGACACAATCCTTTCGAAACTACGCCACAACACCCGTTGATATCATCCGATAAAGAACTGGAGTTACCAACATAGCTTGCAGAATTCAACGCTGAAGTGGCAGTGGCGTGGCAGTAACTGTTAAACTGATGGACGTTGGAGCAGCCGAGTCCTTAAGTGGAGAATGCGTAGCGTGTGCCATCTCAAAGATCAAAGGGTGATCCTAAAAAAAAAACTGTGGGGCAGAGGATGTGGTTGGTGGAGTGCCGGGTGTTGAATTGCCAAAGCTGTGTGTAGCTCAGTATTTGCCAAAACTAGTGTTCCCTCTCAATTACTAAAGGGAACGGTTACTGTTAAAAAACAAACCAAAGCTTTGTATACGAAAACACTGCCTCTCAAATGCATCGAAGATGCTACAACTTACCAAAATCGTAAGTTGAAAAGAGTTGATGTCAATCAATCATCATTTCAGGGGCCAAGGTAAATAATTGTGGAAATATTGATACCTAATTGAAAAGACCAGTAATTATGAAACGTATGCTGTCTATAACGTGCCTATATTCAGCAGTGGGTGCACAAATGTAATGTCCTTCATAGTACTAGCACACACAACTCCCGGTAAAGCTAGGCGGCTAGGCCTTACAACTAGATTTACAATTTAGATTAAGCGTCAGAGCGTCTGTAACAGATTATCAGACTACAACGTATTTGTAGGTAACATTTTGGCATGTAGGACTGGTTATTTTCAATGAAGGCTGATTATAAAATTTATTTAATTATGTATGTAAACTCAGCATTGGATGGAGACGGGTAGAGGGGTATTTATTTTTGTTCTCTAACAGTTTCGAAGACAAACATTTTAAAATCTCCACTATACTCATACACAATCACACTTTTTTGCAAGGGGGTGAGCAATTGTAGTCGCTAAGATCTTCTCAATACTCCTTGTGGTTCATTCACGTCTAGTTTCGAGCTCACTGCTACTTTTACTAAATAAATATGACTGTTATTAATAAAATGGCTCTCTGTATGTCATCATTGTAGTTCTGACGTTCGTTTCAAATAATTTGGCATTTATAAATTACTAGCTGACCCGACAGAGATTGTCCTGTCCATTTTTTTTTATAGAAACTTTCTCCTGACAATAACAAACATAACATAAAAAAAAATACTAAATTTGGTCCAGCCGTTCACGTATAATCCCGTGACCAAGAGAAATAGGGATTCATTTTTATATATATAGTTAATGCATCAAGTTCTTCCTCTACTGTATGGGATTTAAACTTAACTAGCAAAATGTGGGTGGGTGGTACGTACCTGGTACCTGGGGATTACTGGCGCGATGTTATATTACGCATCAAAATACTCACTATTTTCTCGCTTTCATGAATCTTTCGTGACACAACCCAAAAGTAGTAACCCACGTTATTTTATATGATGTTAAATCATGTTTATCTTATACTTGTATGAGATAAAACAATATCTGGCAGTCAGTAATATTGTATGAAAGTGTTGTGTGCATACATACATCTTGTTTATTTTCATCTCACTGAAGGAATCCATGTTTTCTTAAGATTTTCTGCTATTTTGTAACAGTTTCAATTGTTTGAGTGATTGGGAAAGTACTTTTTCTTTGGGGAATTGTTTGCAGTTTTGCAACGTTTTATTTGCTAGATTAGGAAGCAGGCCGTTGATAAGCTGTGACTTTCTTTAGCAGCCCGGTCTGGATTTCTGTCCGGTTGATTGTTTTAGGCTCGCTCCTACTACATGGGACATGAAATAACTGGCAAATGTGGGTATACTGTAGGTTCACCTCTGCTCAACCTTTCGGGGAAACTAGACGTGATGTTATTTTATTCTATTTTACCAAGCGATTACGAGGTGATCGTAACCTTTGAGAAAAAATATTATTAAACTAATAAATACAGCCCTTCAAACCTTAGTAACTGTATTTGGGTGGCATATTATGATACCTTTGTTAACGTAAGACTTCATCAGTGACCTAGCGGACCCCTACCTTGTTGGTTGGCTTCCAGTTAAACCAGATGCAGCTGAGGACCAGTATTTTACATGGAGCGACTGCCTATCTGACCTCCATAACCGCGTGATTGTGTAATACGATACCCCTTGGTAAGACTGGCTGTTAGGCTTTTGGGCTTCTGACGACCCGTAACGAATGTAAAAGATCCACAAATGACAGCTGGAACCAATAATGAGCTTTCCGATGGACGGGTCTTGGTATATTAAGATAGTCACTCATCCACGGACCAACCGCGGCAAGCATAACTTAATCTAATCATTCGACCCTTGTGGCTGTAATTACTTAGCTACAAACCCCACGTAAGACATATGCACATAATTCTTGTGTCACTGCAATAATAGCAGTCGTAAGAGACAGATATTAGGTCCACTTTTTTGAGATGCTTCAATACTTCTTCAATGAGCGGCGATCCGTTGTGCTCTGGGCAATCAGCTCCGCTAAGTCATTAAAATAGCTTCAATGGATGGCGATACTTAACACATTCCGGGACAAACCGCCTCACGACGTTATCTCGGTAGACATATATCATTATGTGACAGTACGGCTAAGGGTGGGGAACTTTATTTCAAGTAATTTGGCAAACTGTCGATAGCCGTTGCTTGCCCATAACATTTCTAGGAAGCACATGATCTAGTGTCACACCACGCGACTTCATTGGTTCGTAGATATCACAGTAAACTTTTTTCGAGTCATTTTTCAACACACACATACGCAGTGCTTATTATGCACCAATGCAACACATTCACATCGCCGACAGGCGTAGACTGAGCCATACCAGGTGCAATGATATTGAAATTAAGTGTCACGGCGTGTGCGCCGCCGGCGTGTGATATGGTAGTACGGGTAGACGGTATGATGAAGTGTATTGGATTTTGAAGTGTCATATCATGACATTAGCTAATAGTCAAGTGTCCCGGAACATATTAAATCTAAGTCTGCCGTGCTCTGAGCAATCAGCCACTTTCAAAATACTATAAGCTATTTCCATCATCGTATTACATACTGAGACCCCTCCGTGTCTCGGAAAGCACCTAAAGCCGTTGGTCCCGGCTGTCATTTGTAGATCAATGACAGTCACCTCATTAACGACATAATTGAGAGTCTATTAACTGCTGCCAAATTACAATGTTAATTTTTATTTTTTACAATTTCTAACATATTCTCGACATTATTTGACATTATACATCAATTTAATTCTAATATCGACTATTTATTAGTGATTCTCATGGAAATCATGTTAGTTGGTTTAATCATGTTGATTTTACTTATGTAGATACATATTGTGTATGAGAGAACGTTGTAGGCCTTAGAGACTGTAGATTTATAAACGATTTTCTGTTGTTTGTTTTCATTCCTCTAAGTACCTGGTACTTATTCACAGGCCTGTACTGTCGTCCCATACCTATTTATCACTGTAATTTGAAAACATTGTAAAAGCCAATTATTTTTAAAAGAGTAATCGTGAAGTTTCTTGCCGGCTCTTCTCCATAGGAAGCAACAAATTGGAACCGTGCACCTAGCTTCTGACGTTTCATAAGTGCCCTTGCAGGTTTATGTGAAATAAAATATTTTGATTTTGATTTTGATCCGTTACGGGTAGTCAGAAGCCTGAAAGTATGAAAACCAATCTTACCGAGGGGTATCGTGTTACCCAGTTACTGGGATGAGGAGCTCAGATATTCAGTCACTTCATGTGAAACACTGGTATTCAGCTGAATCCCGGTTAGAATGAATGCTCCCTGACATAGTTGGGAAAAGGCTAGACAGGTAATGTAGATGACAGTGGCGAAGGGTCAATATAAACCGATTCCCATCGACTTACCTTTAAGAAATCCCAAATTCCACCGATTATTTCAAAGTACAATTAATTTTATGTGTTTCTAAGTTTTACTGAAAAAACGCATGCGCGCAAACAAAACCAAACCATCTTACAAAATTCTCTGATTCCAACTCAGTATGAGTAAAAGAGGGGCTGATCCTCTGGGCAAACTTGAGGAAACGAGGATTGCATCACGCGGTGAGTGTTTTTATTTTTTTGGAACGGCTTACCCTGGCCATAATTACACCCCTCGCCACTGGTAGATGATGAGCTATACCTACATAGCTCGTGACGATACGAGGGTGGTAAAAGGACCCTTTTATTCATCTGCTGATTAAGCACCTCAAAAAATAAATAATTAAAAGGCTTCTTTAATTCTACTTTTGGTCTAAAATCCTAAACTTATAATCAACTTTGTATCCATTCCTCATAGCGTTAAGGTTCAAACTCCTTGTAATCTCTTTTATTTTGTCAAAGACCTCATTCATGGTGAGGTTTCCAAGGGTTTTGGTCTTATCCCTCCGCGGTTGTGGTGGCACCTGGTTCTTCTGTTGGAGTGCTTTTTTAATGTAGTCTGGCAAAACTGTAAAAAGAAAGCAAGATTTTAAATAAAGTAGGTCTTCTTTCTTCTTGTTTTTTTTTTCATTTCTAAGGTAAAATAATACCGCTTTTGTGCCTTGTTTTTCTGTGCGAGAAGTTTAAAATGACTAAATAAATATTGTTTGATGGAACACTTGTTAATTCCTACCGATGTTGGTTTCCTATAAGTTACTGTGTCGACTGTTTCATGATCATCATAATTTCAGCCAAAAGACGTCCACTGCTGGACATAGGCCTCCTCCAGGCTCCCGTTTGTAATTTTTGGGGGGTTTTGCCATAATCGCCACGCTTGGCAGGCGGGTTGGCGATCGCAGTATGGTGGTAAAATGTATAGAGAACGCTGCTGCCCATTCTCAGGTAAGTCCCTTAGTCGCCTTCTATGACACTCTTGGGAAGAAATGGGATACTGCTATTCTTTTGACGTCTGACAACACACGGAATCGACTGTTTAAGGTTATAATATTTTAAAAGTAACAAATGAAAGCTCTACTGCATAATTTGTTAGATCTGTTAGGAATGCATAACGATTAATTGGTAATGCCACTGGGTGTGGTTTCGTGACTAGTAGTGCCTTGCCACAGGCTGACAAGGACATCGATCCGCAACCTGGTACGAAGGATTCAGTAGGTACATGATTCTGAACGATAAATTTCAATAATAAATTTTGACTGCGTAGCTACCCTTTCATTTTTTTATTTATTCAAAAAAGCACAGCCACATCACATACATTTGATATATCTTGTTGCCTTAAATACTAAACCAAACAATGTACTAAACTAAACTAAAAACTGAAATAAACTATGTCAGATAAGCCGGTATTTTTTATGTCGGAAATCATGAAACAACTTCTCTCACTCTGGGTGGAGCAGGAGGGCGTGTCAGACTTTTACTGGCTAAAAACCCACCCGTGTTCCTTCAGTTGCCTGTGTGCTAGGGGGCCACGGTATCTCTTTCAACGCGCCGTCGACCTGGGCTTGGTCCTTACCAGACAGTGAGCTACCCATTACTCGCCGTCCGCAAGCCCGCGCCTACGGTGACCGGGAATCAGCCTGGGATTCCCGACGCCCAGGGCGTCTCCTGTAGAGGCTAGAGCCGTGAGGGCGCATATACTGCCTTTCCCTCACGTGCACCACCTCCCTCTTTGCGGGCATTACTGCTTCGCAGAAGGAGGTGACAGCTACCCATGCACTCTCGCTCCGTACTATGGCCTGGACCAGGGCCGGCCAGACTTCCACGTTAGTGGAGCATACCGTGTCCAATTAAGAAAATCGAATTATAGTTATAAAATTAGAAACTAAAAAAAAAATAAACAATAAGAAACAACAGACTTTTTTTATAACTGACGAAAAAGTACTACGTTTGAGGTTCTAGAGACACGTGCTGAGTTCATGGTTTTGGTATACGAGTCGATCGGCCATCTGTATAAAACATCGAATATTATTTCTAGAACACTTGATCGTTGCCTCTTTGCCACTATGCAGCTCAAACACTTTAAACAAAGTTATTACGGTTATTGCGAAATTTTATTTACTATTTATTCAGCTACATTCGGTTGGACTGGGAACCGACCCTAACTTAGTTGGGAAAAAGATAGGCAGATGGTGGCGTCTATTGCGAAAAAGCGGGGCTTTTCTTTTACCATAGATGGAAAAAACACAGGCCTAAAACAAAATAAAGAAACAAATGAACAACAATTTAATTGAGGACCTCTTCCTTGTAGAAGTCAGTGAAAAAACAAAGGATGATAAAGTCAATACCTCCATGAACAGAGTCACACCGTTGTAATATGACGATTGTGGCCAGTATCAAACAGAGTCGGACCATCATCGCGCGATCGAACACGCCACTATACTGGGTTGAATTCACACCTCACACTTCTTTTAATCCTTTATCGTTCTTTTTTAAACAGGCATGTCAATGCCTTGACTTGGTGTTTAGGATTTTAAACCATGTCTTAAGTTGTTTTTCATCGGCACGGGTTTTTCTGTTCTGCAAACGTGTAAAGTGTTACTTTAAGATATATTTCCGGTACTCACAAATCCTTCCCCATCCTAAGGGAAATTTTTACTTAACTGTAATTTATCCTAACATAATTAGTTTCTACATTAATTAATGTAATTGTTGTTGTACCGTTTTAATTAACTCTAAATAAATAAATAAGGGCAGATCTTCTGTACCATTATATAAGGCACCCCGCGGTCTGCACCTCGATATGCGACGGTGTCTGTAGCTCCATGGAAAATGAGGGTTCAGGGGCTAGTGCAAATCTTGGGAGCATTCGATTAATCAAGTCCAGTCAAACCACGCTGGGGCATTTCATTCATTCATTCATTCACTATGAATGCGTAAAGTCTAATAGAGATTCTAATTCATTCAAACTTTTTAATACAAGTTTTCTATAATAATCTCCAATATCCCTATAAGTAATTATTTTAGACTTTTTCGCATGTTAAAAGGTAACAAAAAAGCTGACGATAGATCAAAGTGAATATCTGGGGCTCAATTTCACCCGAAAATCTAATAAGGTACCGCATTTTTTCTATTATCAGACTGTACAAACAGCCTACTTACAAAATAGTACCTACGACATGAAATTGCTTTAATAATACTGATAAGAATATTTCAAGAAGGACAAAAAGATATTTAAATCTTTAGCTGAAGTTAATAGCGTCTAGTTCCCAGTACACTCTCAACCTAAACGGTATGTTTGTGAGCCACTTCTTTTGTTTTCAAAACGTACTTTGTTTTCGAAACTAGCGTGTAGTGGTGGACATGTGCGTGAATTCCGGGAACGGGATTAAATGTCCCGGATAACTTTGTTGCGGGAATTGAAATTGCAAACTATTTTTGTTTGTCGGTGTTAGTACCGACACCCAGTTTGGCTAAAAGTTGGGTGTGAACGTGTGACTACGCATTGTTATAAAGGCCATTTGTTATTCAAATAATCAAACGCCTAAAAAAAACGCCTTCTTTCTGGGTTTTAATGAATGCTGAAATTGGGATTATAACTAAGGATGCCAGCTTTCATGAGAAAACCATTATGGACGCAAAAAAATGGTTTTGCAGAAAATATTATTGAAATAATTAATAATTAATAATTTTATTAATATTATTATTTCAAAATCGTGGTGTGCCCATGCACACCACGATTGCGGCGGTAAGTCCCCTCTTTGAGGAGTAGATTGAGAGGCACCACAGCGTTCTCACCTTCCGCCTGACGCAGGTCCTCATCGGACACGGTTGTTTCGAGAGGTTCCTATTTCGGATAAGGCGGGAGGAAACGCCCGAGTGTTTCCACTGCGTAGATCGCCCTGAAGACACGGTGGAGCATATGGTGGAGGTCTGCCCGGCCTGGGCGGAGCACCGCCGTATCACCTACATCTGCGAAGCAGTAATGTTCGCGAAGAGGGAGGCGGCGCACGTGAGGGAGAGGCAGTATATGTGCCCTCACAGCCCTAGTCGTCGCAGGAGACTCCCTGGGCGTCGGGAATCCCAGGCTGACTCCTGGCAACCGTATGCGGGGGCTTATAGATGGCGAGTAATGGGTAGCTCGCTGACCGGTAAGGACCAAGCCTGGGTCGGCGGCGCGTTGTGTTCCACAAGCGCCTCAAAGAGATGTCAGCATCAAGTGGTGGGGTCTGCAAGGGCCGATGCCTGGTAGGGGTGTGGGTTGTTCGAAAGAGACGTGGCCTCTGACATACAGGCAGCTGAAGGAACACCGGTGGGTTTTAGTCAGTAAAAATCTAACACGCCCTTCTGCTCCATCCAGATCGGGAGAAGTTATTTTATGATTTCCCACCCTCAAAAAAAAACCTCATACTGAGTATAAGTTTTAAAATGCTCATATTTAAAACTCACACTTATAAGACTTTCTTAAAAAAAAAAATTCAAACTATTTAGTTCCACATGCATTCCAAGCTTTTACATAAAAAAATAACTCTCAATCTTTTAGAGGCAAGATTATGTGCGATGTCAATCAAATATAAGTTAGCTCGCTTACACAGGTCTTTGTTTGGTGACCCACATGTAGGCACCTCCCGCATTCTAAACTTTTCAACGGTAAAGTAGGCTTCCAAGATGTTCTTCATTTGTCGAGGTTTTTTTTTTACTATTTCCTTAGGTAATTTATCCAGACCCTTTTACCGTATTAATTGTTTACTTTTGGCAGTTTATACAGAGGCAAGTACGACAGGTTACAAACAAAATTCGGTCTACTTATTTTCTGTAACTTACTCACATTGTGTTCACAGTAATCAGAGACAGCAGCTAATTTCACTTTATCAAATACATTTATGACTTTACAATATTGGAATAATTTATCATAATCGATTTTATATTTTAGTTCAATTTTATATGGGACCACTATCTTTAATAGTCCTGTTTGTAAATTATATATTTTCTGGAGGTAAGTTTTATAGGTTCTTCCATAACAGGTTATACCATAATTGATAACAGGGTCTGCCAATGTCATGTACAACAATCGCAAGGTCTTGTAAAGAAATTTGTGCTTCAGTATGCGCAATTTTGACATGATAACTCTAAGCTTAGTGCATACAGAGTCCACATGCGGGCCCCAGTTAAATGTATGATCAATCTTAAGACCTAGATATACATGGTCTTTAGCATTTTCAATTGGCTTACAGCCACATACTTCCAAGCAACGATGCATGCACTGGTATTCATGAGCCACGACTCTTGCTGTTCCTTGTGCTTTTAAGTACGGTGAATGAATGTGTGTATGAGTTTAGTTTTTTGAAAGTTAATTGTTAAGCCAGCGTCAAGGGCCCATTTACATAGCAGGTTAAATTCAGTTTGCATCAGTTTCTCCACAGCACTTAGATCCCTGTGGGCTGTGACAAGACATGCGTCCTCAGCAAATTGGTAGACAGAGACATGCCGGAATAAGTTACACATATTGTTAACGTATCGTACGTCTATTATTTGACTCACCTCAATTTTCCCATAATCGTTACTTATTTGTAGCCGATACCTAAATAATTATAAGCAGTAATCAAACCTCAAACAGGTCATAAATACCGGTAAGTAAATCCCGGGATTAACGCAAGACGTTACACATCACTAGCGCTAATAAAATCCTTCAGCCACACGATTTGTTTTCAGTATTTTGACTGTTTTCGCGAAATCCGACCTTCACTTCAAAATTGCTTTGTACCTACGCAAGAACAAGAATGTTTGTGTGTGCTTCTACTTCTTGAATTATATTTCTAACTTGATCTCAGATACGGAATTAGCTGAAAAAGTTCCACGTGTAAGATACAGGCAGCCTTCTAAAAACAATTACGTAACTTTAAACGTTTAATACAAAACCTACGTACGGTTTATAATTTTATCATTTACTAAACATTCCTAGGACTATGATTTGCCCGCGTTTTCGCCGGTATGGGGGTTGAAAATTATGCCATGGGACGGTGCCACCAGGATTAAAAGTATAACATGTGTAACACATATTATACTTTTATAACTACCTACCTTATGTCAAATTTCATTCAAAGCCGTTTAACCGTTTTTTTCGTGATTGAGTAACACACTTTTACATTCATAATATTAAGTAAGAACAAAGTAGGATTGAAAATTGACTAAGAGCTGTTTTTAAACGGTTTTATTTGGCTTGCCCTGTTTGTTATTGTTGTTTTTTGTCTGGGTTAAATTTAGTACTTCAAATTTCTCCCCTTCCTGTTGGTAGATTGATCTGATATTTGGTACAAGCCTTTAGTTTTGAGAACAATATAATTTAACGTATAAAAAAACTACGTAGAATGAGGAATATTAAGTAATGAAATAAAAATTAAAAACTTGAAAGCAAAATAAGTAAAACAAAATTAATTTAAACGGTTTTAACTAAAAGCTAAAAAATAATTCGGTAAAATAAAATCGTGGGGCGCGTGAAACATACTCAAGTTACGCTACGCCCCACGATTTTATTTTACCGAATTATTCGTTCTTATCTGTCCATTTATAATATATTGGTGTTCAACTGTATCTGGCTAGACTGAATGCCAGTGATGATGGTCGTGCAGTGGCCAGCGTGTGCACTCCCTCAAACAGGCACAGACCTCTACGTAGGTATTTTAAGTCGTGCCAAAATAGTTTACTGACATATAAAATAAATATATAGGTAAGCAGCGTAAACAAACTAATTAAGACTGGCATTCATAATTGTGGAATGCCAAACATAAGTGGAATTGTGAAAGTCAAAATAATGAAAATAAACCCGTTTTTACTTTTAGAGTTGATTCGACCAAAACTCTTTAAGCTATAGACGTTATTTAGTCCGTGTTTCAGGTTAGGTATGTTGCCGTCTCTATCGTATACTCGTAGTTTGACAATTTTGTGACAGTGGCCTGTAATCTCTAATCAAAGTTCGTGCTAAGTAACGTTTACAGATCTCGGCCGAGCGTGATCGTAGATTAATATTATCCTGGCATTATTGATAGAAGAATGAAATAAAGAAAGGAAAATTGTTTACATGATAAAATAACGTTTATTACACTCCTAAATATATAATCTCACGCCTTCTTGCCATATTGGTAGGCAGAAACAACAGAACACAGCCTGCTACTATCATTACATGCTCTTTTTGCTTCGTTTAAAAAACACGTTTAAAACGATATAGATAAAAAATAATGCCAATAAAATTTTATATCATAAACTCCATTTCATTTACGACCTTATTTTACACGCAATAATGAATAAAGTTCAAAACACTGGAAGTTTTCCTTTCAGCTCATGATGCAGAAAATAATTCTCATAACATTTTCTAAGTAACGAATACTTTATCGATTAAACGGATTTATTGCCGGTAGGTTTTGTAAACTAGCCGATGAAGTTAAAAAGAAAGTTTGTACAAATCAAAGAGGCGATGTACTGCCTAAGTTTTTCAAATAGGTGTAGGTACCGATATAGCCATATACATACTCCAACACATTTCTATTTTGATTAAATCAATAGTAGGTCTTATGAGACTTCCACCTATTAAAAGTGACAGTATGTTGTTTCTGTCACTTCAAAATGAATTGTAGCAGCAGAAAAAAAGTAATCTAAAATTTTATAACCTACTATTAACACTTACATGCCACAAATGTGAATCGAAACCAAGACCCCCCACACTTATGCTTGCGACCGCTAAGCCAACAAACTAACTGTCGGCAATAGACGTAAAAATATGTGTACTGTCCATAAAAAACTTGACAATACTAAATGCTGTCAAAAATTATGCAAAAAGCGACATTCATAATGACGCATTTACTAATAATAGTCCTCCAGACCGAATTTCAGCCATAGCGTCCAATCTCGGCGGAGACTAGCCTTCGACGTTGGAGATATTATACAGCACAAGTGTGTGCGCAGAAACAGGTGCACTCTCTCTTCCCTCACTCTTACAGTCCGATGGGACGGCAATTTGACATGACCGGACAGAGATAATGCGTAGACCCACGCGGAGTATCACACCGTCTAATTCCAAACTTCGGGCTGTTACTACAGAATTCCTAATGAAAAACCCGATAACACAAATTAGGACTCCCACATTCAGAAGCAGCGTTTGTAAGCAGGAGATCAACGGGACAGTTATGCATCTACTATGCAATACACACGTGATAAATACAACTTCAACAAAAATTCGACGTGTTAAAACGAAATCCCAAAAATGATTTCAGTTTTCGTAAGGAAGTTGTACCTAACTCCACAAAAACAGGGTACAACAAACGAGTGTTCTGCTTTCCTTTGCGCTAGAGAATAATAACGAACGAAGTGCATTGACACCGTTAGACGTCACGACGTACCATTGTTATTGGTACAGAGGCCATGGCAGTTAACAAACTTCGCAGAACGTCATTATGGCAGATTTGTGTGAACGTATATGTATGTATGACGGTTAGAAAAAGGTCCAACGGTTCTGATTTAGTAAGAATACCTTTTTGTGTCTCCGGAAATAATGAAGTTTAGCATCGTAGAAGTAATTTTCATCCATAATCCACCTTTACTACATACAGGATAAGTTTTTATCCAGTGCGCAAAAGGTAACTATGAATTCAGCATATCATTCTAGACCCCGTAACGCAGAAATTTTTCGTCGGTAATACAAAAAAAAAATCAACTGTTCCATACATTTTGACCGCGTAGAAACAGCTGATTTTTTTTTGTATTACCGACGAAAAATTTCTGCGTTAGGGGGTCTAGAATGATATGCTGAATCCATTGTTACTGTTTGCGCACTGGTTAAAAACTTATCCTGTATATACTAAAAATATTATAAATGTGAAAGTTTGTATATCTGTATTCTGCTTTGGATAAAATTTGTCACACAGGTAGTTATAACCTGGATTATCACACAAAAGTTTTTGCAACTTTTTATCCCGGCAGTACGTTCCCATGGAATAATTTGCGCCCTCACACGGGCGAAGCCGCTAGCAAAAGCTAGTATTATTATAAAATCGAAAGTTTGTCTGTCTGCCTGTTTGGTACCTTGTCACGCCTGCTGAACGGATTTCGATAGTAGGTAAACAGACCATGACTTAAGTTAGTTTAAAGAATACTTCAAATCCTAGTAGATCGTTCCCGTAGGACAATTACCTAAAAACCTAAAATACTCGTAGTTTAACACTACGAGCTAGTTTTAGATAAATTTTAATTTAAGATTTTCTAAGCAATCATTCAAAACATGTTTTTGTTTTGGTTGGGAAATCATCAAATAACTTCTCCCGCTCTGGGTGGAGCAGGAAGAGCGTGTCAGACTTTTACTGACTAAAACCCGCCCGTGTTCCCTCAGATGCCTGTGTGCCAGTGGCGCGGTATTTCTTTCGAACAACCCGCACCCCTGGCTGGCATCGGCCCTTGCGGGCCCCATCAGTTGTTGCTGACATCTCTTTGAGGCGCGCGTAGAACACAACGCGCCGTCGACCCGGGCTTGGTCCTTACCGGACAGCGAGCTACCCATTACTCGCCGTCCGCAAGCCCGCGTTTACGGTGGCCGGGAATCAGCCTGCGATTCCTGACGTCCAGGGCGTCTCCTGCGAATACAAAACATGTTAGTGGCAAAAAGAGGGCAAACTATTTTTTCTTGCTAAAAGTAAAAGTGACTCAATAGAACTGAAGTATTGCCTAGTCAATAATCACAAAATAAATAATAATACCGCCTTTCGTAGCCGGTGAACCACAAACTAAGCGTCCCTTTGTATGTTATGGCTCTGGAGTGCGAATCTTACAAAGTTATAAAGGTTACATTATATTTTGAGGACGTAAGATACTCCTTTAAATAAATATTCATAACTATATTCCTATCATAACCCTCCTATTAGCTTTGACGTTCTCGGGTAACAAATAACTAACCCGATAAAAAAGAGCAAACAAAAATACCAACTAACTTAAGTTGGTATTTTTGTTTGTTTTTCTAATCTTATTAAAAGATTTAAATTCAAAAGCCAACCGCTAAAATAATTTTACAAAACTTTGAAATTAATATAGCTCCTCACATATTCCCTAAGGTATGAAAAGTCGTATATGTTTCTGCTTTGAAGAGAAACGTATTTCATATTTTGTTCAACTCGCAATCCACACGTAGAACATTATCTATTGAAGAAGAGATATAGCCAAAGTACCTTATGTAACATCTCCCTCAATCATTTGCTTTGCAGCGACATAGGATCGATAAGTTGGGTTGTAAATCATGGCTTCTATCCGGCATAATGTTCTTCGGTATGTGTATGGAATTTGGGGATGTGTGTATGTTTAAGGCACTGTCCTTTTAATATACAACTACTTTTCCATTATCCATCTACCAAGGTTGGTAACAATTTATACCTTTTTTTTTATTACGGCAGGAAATCCTCATGGATGTCCTCCGCCCCGGGGAGGGCGAAGGGGTCTGTCAGACTTGTACTGACTAAAACCACCCTGGTGTTCCGTCTCTCACTAGCACCGGGGATCACGGGAACTAGTGTGACTTCCGCGATCCCCGGCTAGTGCCGGCCCGCTTCTGCGGGCCACCTCGCGACAGGGGGGGAGTGAGGTGTTAAACTCCCCCCTTACGTCATAGAGAGGCGAGCGTGGAACAATACGCGCCGCCTTCTCGGGTCCTAAGAAGTAGGGGGTGACAGATTTCCCCAGATCTGTCACCCCTGGACCCATTTAGGGCGGCTGGAAGAGGGCATTATCCGTGCTCCGCCGACGCCCGATGCGTCTGCTGCGGATCGGGTTAGCGGAAGCAATCTCCCGCTCCCTCTCCGCAGCCTCCTTCTGCGACATGACTGTTTCGCAGAAGGATACCACCACGTCCCAGGACTCCTCGCTGCCGACCATCGAGTCGACAACGGCCGGCAGCGACAGGTCACTGCCGACTCCTGAGATGAGGGCACGGCGCGGCTCCTCCCAAGCGGCACACGCTGCCAGCGTGGGCCACGCCGTGTCCTCCCGACAGAACAATTTATACCTACCACAAGGTATTTTGTTGAAACATTAACTCTCCCCCCCACAAAGAAGATAAAACCCCTAATAAGATATATGTACTGTAACTAATCTGAAAAATGCTTGATCTATTTTGTCTTTACTTTCTAGTATTGAAATGAATATGAATGCCAGCATCTAACCCCATGCTATTAGTAGTTTTATTATTCTTTTAATTTAATTTAATAAAAGTACACTTTTTAAATAAGTATATAAAAATTAGAGGATTATGTTTCAAACAAGAATGCATTGCAACATGCTAGTCCTGCTCCATAGGTAAATCTAGAATATTTTAAAATGATTTAATAATTGTAAACTTAATTTATTATTTTTAGGACATAAATGTTATATTCTGTAATTACTTTAACTCGCACACTGACATACTCTATTACTTGTTAAAATTTAAGAAAAAATTTATAATTTTACAATGTTTGTAAGTGAGCATGTATCTATCACATAATTAATTGACAACAATGCGGACAAATTTTTTGATGCCCTGTGATTTTTTATTTGTAAACTTGTACATTTTATTATTTTAAGACTAACAGTTTTTAAATTATCCATCCACAATTTCTTTTCGCTTCCCATACTTCTTCCACATCCACATTAAGATCTTTTCGCAAGACATGTCCTTTTTCATTAATCTAAAGTCAAATATCTATCCCAAGCAAACCCAGCGCCTTTGCATAGCAAGCAACAACTCATACACCTTACGGATTCCAATGAACCATTAGTGTGTCATTGAACGGCTCGATTTCACGTGATTAATGTGCTTAGCAATTATTTACCCCCTAAGGTGATATTGCTGGGGAGGCCCGATATATCGGCTAGTTGGATTGAGTTAGGTTGGGTTATATCATCCTGTGTAGATATGGATAGGTTGATGTAGTAATTTCGGGTGAACTCTGGGTTAGAATAGTGCTTTACCTATGTCGCCTCCAGCGGTGTAAAACGCGAAATATTGTTAAACATTTTAAAAGTAATAGGGTATTACACTTACTTTTGAAAAGTGTCTTAATTAGATTCTAGAGTACTAATAAACCACTAAAAAAACACAACATTTTTATTTAATCGTAAAATGTAAAATTTCGCGCGTAATTTGACGAAGACGCTGGACGCAGTGGACGCCATATTGCTCTGTGGGTATGACGTCAGTTTGTTATGTAAACAAATACGCTGATATTTATTAGACAATGTGTTTATAATTAAAAAAATTCGTTATTTTCCTACTTAGTTGGTTTGCTGTTCCTGAATGCAAAATATGATTTATATTAAATTTAGTTTGGTTATGAAAATAATAAAAGTACAAAGTTGCTCAGTTGACATGCCGTATGACGTTATAACATGGTGAAATTTCATGGCGTTCAAAAATAGACTAAAAAAACTGAAATCTTTAAATTTTATTTTAAAATTTACTTTGTTGTTTCATGAACTAAAACTAACATTTTCCGACTGCATTTTGCTTAAGCTATCTCAATAATATATTTTTAGATTTTTTCTCATATATGTAGAGTAAAATACCCTAATTATGGAGTTTCTTGCTCAGTCTACTCTATACGAAACTATCTTTAGAAAGGGGCAACTAGAATCAACTCTATTTTCCTGTAATTTTTTTCCACGGTGGCGATAAAGATAAGCCTTTTTTTCTTGCCTTCCAACGGTTAACTTATTGAACAGATAACTTCAAAATATTCTGTTTAATTTATTATGTAGTCGAAAGTGCATTTATGGACATTTAGAAAGAGGTTTTCATTTTACTAGTAATTGAGGCGAATCTCACTTCAATGTTTAGACATTTCTGGAAATGCAATAAGAATAAAAACTATATAATCTTTCATTCAGTAATAATATTGTATGCAAACTAGTAAAATCCATTCAAAATAAAAATAAAATATACAAATACTTACAATTACACTTCCCATGTTGAAACTACATAATACCACCTGCTTCGATCCTTACGTCCTCCTTTTCTTTCGTTAACAATCATACATTTGGCCATACACGCACATCATAAAACAGTAAATTATAATGCTAATTTAAAAATAACTTAGCTATCAGCCAGAAAACACCAATAAAACAAATTGAACATCAGAAAATAGTCAAAGAGCTGACATACAAAAAGCTAACTGTATCCAATCTTGAGTTATTTAACAAAACACGGGTAGAAACGATCTGTCAAAGTCGTGGAGCCTATTCATGCCAAGATAAATACTCGAAGAACGTGATAAGAGAGAGGACTACAAACATTGTACTTCAAACGCCACTATGTTTGCTCTGAAACATTTTTTGTCTCGCTCCCTCTTGATTAATGCTTTGATACGTCAAAAACATTTATGTAGTCAGTTTTATGGGATGACAAACGGGTGGAGGGAATTTGTATGATATAGTGTCACGATTGATGGGGGAAAGTATGGGAGCGAACGGTTGGGTTGTCAAGTTTGATTGGAAAAGTTAGATGACGACAAAAAGAAGGGTAGTCATATTTTTACCTTCGATCAGTTCGGTTATAACTTGCAATACCTAGTTTTTAAAATGCAGAACCACTGTAGCACTTGGTTGTTTTTGTCCTTGTTTTTTTAATGAAATTTAAGAAATTCAATAAACATTTAGCTTTATTAGATGAAGTAAGAAGGAAAACGAATAATAAATTTAGATTCAAATTAATGTTGAGAAATACTAGATGCGTATATTAGGGACTTACGGCTACATCAGTCCTCAAGATTACACTTTTATAGTAAATACCTCTGCCAGGGGTTTTTTTTTTTTTTTGCTTTCGCTTTTTGGGTTTTGTTTTGTTGTAGATTAAGTATATGTTTGTGTTTTATTTTTAAACAGTATCTGCGATTGGATACGGACACTGTCTTTTTGTTGAGGTTTTTCGCAAAACTCCATAAAGGGGTTACCTTTCCTTGTCAGCCGCATAAGTTTTTGTACAGTTGTACAGTACGCGTGTCCGCCCCCCACGTAGCCAGGTGTTCAGCTTGGACGTAAGGTAGGATTTTAGGGGGCTCCTCTGCCAGGGTTACGGGTTGTTTGAAAGAGATACCGTGACCCCTGGCACACAGGCAACTGAATGAACACGGGTGAGTTTTAGTCTGACACCTGCGCCGCCCAGAGCGGGAGAAGTTATTTGATGATTTCCCAATCTCAAAAACAAAAAATAATACCTACACCATTACGGAAATTCTTGAAGACTTTCTGGAATGGTGAAGGTATTCAATATAAAGTAAATAATTAATCGCAACGTAAAAATAAATTAAAACCACACGATACACGAAGAATCAAGCGACATTTTTACGATCTAAATTTTCTTAAAACTTATATTCGACTCAAGTTTACCTCTAGTCTGTGTCAAAGCTAAAGTAATAAGCTACAATCATAAATGGGATTGAAAATTATAACAGAAACAATATACGAAAGATCAACTTACTTGAATCTTAAGCCCGATAAGTAAGTAGTTGTCACGTTTGTAGACTGAAAGTTAGAACAGTTTGTGTAATCGCCGCATGTACTTCATGTACTCGGTGTTCGTTTATGACAGTGTTGTAGGTGTTTAAGAAGAACACGATAATAATGGAAATTTATTGACAGTTTAGTAAGCACTGGTAGTCCAGTGGTAACGGCCGCAACTTACGAGTTGTAGGTCTTAGGTTTGAACGCAGAGCTTCACTTTGTGTAAATTATTTCATAACCGCTGCTCTCAAAACATCGTGAGGAAACCAGCTTGTCCTAGAACCAAAAATTCGAAGACATGTGACATCTATCAACCTGCACTGTGTCCGCGCGGTGGAGAATGGGCCACTACCTCACACAGAGAGGAGGCCTGTATCCCATTAGAGGCTTATAGGCTAACTATTGGCATTACATTCAAATCAGTGCTATTTATGGTCACTTACTGTGGAGGGAAGTCGATCTATTCGACACTTAAATCCTCCTCGTTACTGCCTCGTTGGTGCAAGCGCTACTGCTTAGCATGACGTCCTGGGTTTCGTTCCCCGGACGGACAAAGTGTTATTAGGTTTTTCTTATTGTAATTTCTCAGTAGTAGCCTGGTTGATGGCAATAGGCTCGCCCCTTTTACATAGGATATCTACATAACTGGTGGAACGTGGGTTTGCTATAAGTACACCTCGCCTCAATCCTTCGGGGAAATAAGACGTGATTTTTATGTTAAAAGAACGACCAGCTAATATA
The DNA here is from genome assembly GCA_949091785.1 of Polymixis lichenea. Lineage (NCBI taxonomy): Eukaryota > Metazoa > Arthropoda > Insecta > Lepidoptera > Noctuidae > Polymixis > Polymixis lichenea. The sequence continues at coordinate 21,267,835 of OX420944.1, forward strand.
CGACCAGCTAAAAGCTAAAATACTACCAGGTAAAAACTAAAACGTATGAAAGATGTCAGAAAGTGGCTACTATTCAGTCAAACTCTAGTGCTCATTTCTTATCAATTCTCATTGATTACCTAAGTAACTGTCTGACTTCGTCTTCCCAGCTAAAGCACTAGGAATGTGTGAAGGGCGGGCGTTTTGGGGGACTGTCTTATGTAATTTTGACATTCGAAAAAGGCTGATTCTCAGCCTAATTTTAATAAATGACTTTTGATTTTGATTTTGAATTGCTACGGAATTATCGCAATATCCTTCATAACGACAGTCATTTTCCAATTCACTAGTAGATACCTATTTTTTAGCAATTTTTCCGCATACTATTATCATGTCACCCAAAAATTTTCTACCAAATAATGAAAAGGACGGTTCCCTCAAACGCCATAGTGACTTAGTGAGTTCTAAGTAAAGGCTGTGACTTGTGAACATTTCTTTCTTATGCCTCGCCGATTTGTCAATGTCACCGCTCATATTTTATCAACTCGGGGACAATAGTAACTACATTTTGATATCGGCAAGCTCGCCGACTAGTTTTCAAACGTGTGATGGATTGTTCGGGGTCGTATCCATTTTGTCTCTACGTTTTTTTTCCCCCTTTTTCTTTAGGGAGGAAGTTTTTTTACTGACGTATTGTAGTTGTAAGCAGTTGTGAGTTTATTTGGATTTATTTCCGCTTCTGTGCGGCTGGTTGGGCATTATTTATGTATGGGTTTGCAATATATGTATGGAAATTGTGTTAGGTTCCTTTTGGGTAGCATTTGCTTTTTTTTGCCATCGGATTGATTCATATGTTATTTATTATTCTGCTAGTTAAGTTAGAGAAAAAAGGGCAAGTTCAAAAATTAAAATCCGACCAGTGAAAAATTACGCTCTAAAACGTATGAAACAACAAAAATATTCTCATCTGAAAGCCGTGGTGGTATGCCACATTGCCTTAAAGTATATGATCGCTTACTACTATTAGAAGTGTAATTTTTTCTAGCGGTGATATGAGTTTATACGAAGTTCAGTGTAATGTCTAAAATATGTACGACAAATATACGAAATTGTACGTTAAATTAAAAAAAAATACTCTAAAAACTTCGCAGAAAACAATAATCAACGTGTCACAGCCAAGAAGTATTTTTTCTAGCGTGTGCTATATATTTCACAAAGTAATATTCTACTTTGAGCTTTTGTTATGGGCCAAGAAAAACGTACGGGAAGTGTATGTTCAATTCCTATACAGTCTTGGGTACCTATACTTGTTTAAACTGAAGTTCGTGTAAAGTCATGTCACCACTAGAAAGTATGACACTATTAGAATGTATTATTTTGTTGTGTGTTTAGTGTGTAATGACTTTTATCTCCTCCAGAGGGCGCCATATGAAGTTTTCAATACCTAGAAGCAGCGGAGAAAATCAAGACGCTTCCAACGATACCTCTTTCGTCAAATGATGTTAAGTAGTTATTATGAGGGAACATATGAACATACAAACGGAAAGCGATAAGGCCGCCCATTTATAATTTGTAGTGTACTTTGTTTTTTGTTGTGTATTTTTGTGGTTTACAATAAAGTATATATAAATAAATAAATAAACATACCTACCCTCAAGCTCTGGACATCAAATACCTGTTTACCACACGCCTAAGTACTGGTCTAAAGAAATGGCTTCTGAAGCTAACATATTCTGAAACCGAATCCTTTCTTTAACATTTGCCGATGAGATAAAGTGCCAGCAAACAACTCACTTACTGTCTCACTTATACACACACACACACACATACACACCCTAACACACACGCACACACACAACATAACATACGCTTTATTGAACTAGCCCTCTAAGTCGACATACTATTCTCCGCTCATTCGCACTCTGTCCCCCAAGATACAAGCCCTGCTTAGTTTGGTACCAACTTAACCAAAATTGTGATGTACTAACTTAACTTGTTCTATGTTATATTACTGTCTGTCATCCATCATCTTTTCCTTTTTTGCCAATAAAACTTTTTGTATTGTATTTTGTATTTTCATACATAAATGCATACCGTCGAAATTTATAACCTCCTTTTCACTTCGCTATAGTCAATCAAACTAGTTAAATTCACGACCTATTTTGACATTAATTCAAGAACCTCTGCACTGTTGGTACTGGAGTAAACCAACCTATCACCTCCGCCACTTGATATTTATACAGACAGAAACTACACATCTCTGATTGACGATCTACATAGTTAGCCGCGTGACTTAAGGTAAGTAGAGTTGAACTAAAGCCAAGCTTATCAAAACAGTGAGTCAGGTCATCGCCTTAGGTGTTTGGTTATTGGCAGTCTTGTACAGTACTACACTTAAGCAAGATGAGAAGAGGGGCTCGCTTGTGGCTCAGTAATAACAGCTGCCTGCGTCAATCAATCAGGTTAAGCTACGCTTTCCGCGGTTGGTTCATGGATGGGTGACCTTCTTTATGTATCGAAGCTCTTCCGTGATTCGGAAAGCATGTTAAGCTGTTGATCTCGGCTATTATTAGTCGATCTTTGACACGTTACGGGTCGACAGAAACCCGTAAGTCTGGCAGCCAGTCTTACCAAAGGGTATTGTATTACCCAGTAACTGGGTTGTGGAGGTCAGAAAGGCAGTTGCTGCATGTAAAATGCTGGTATTCAGCTGCAACTGGTTATACTGGTAGCCGACTATTTGCACGAATGTACAGTAGGTAAGTACGTACACACACACTTAAACCTAATGATCTCAGATCGAGAGAGCACGTATTTTGGCATTATTATCATTATTTACATTAACTACTGTCTCTGTCACACAAATGTGTGATAACAAGTGCATGATAGAGATGGGGACATAGCACGCCAAAACACGTGCTAACTGATGTTTATAGAATTCGGAGGTTCTTGATAATTCTTAGCCATTACTTGAAATGCTGAAATACAATGTATCGAATAATTTGTGTCAATTCAGCCGATCAAATCGACTTGTGTCGCTGACCGTACATGTCAAATTCCTATTAATATTATAAATACAAAACTTTTTCCAAAAAAAACAACCGACTTCCGAAAAAACACTACAAAGTGAAAAATTACTTTAATTTCGGAAGGCGGTGACTTTAGATATGTATTTAAATTTTTTGTCACCGCCTTCCGAAATTAAAGTTATTTTTCACTTTGTAGTGTTTCGGAAGTCAGTTGTTTTTGTTTGGACAAAGTTTTTATTTTTCTTTTTTTAGTTAAGGCTCGTGCAGACTAGCGCGACACTCGTAGAACAATTTCTATGAAAACTTAATAAAAATTGTTCTACAAGTGTCGCATCGCGCTGTCGCGTCGCGGCTGTTTAAAGAGGCCTTTATAGTACCTACCCGACTAATTCGAAATTTCATCATCCTTGGGGTCAAAACAATGCATATTTATGCGACAGCACCAACCGCGGTTTATTTACTGTTATTTTTTGAAGAGTTCCGTTGTCTGTCTCGGAAACGCATCATCAGATCTATATGAAATTGGGACCAGACGGAAAGCACGAGCTTTCAAATAAAAAAAGAATCATCAAAATCGGTCCACCCAGTCGAAAGTTATGAGGTAACAAACATAAAAAAACATACAGTCGAATTGAGACCGGCCGGCTTTTTTTGAAGTCGGTTAAAAAGTAACTGTGTCTGTCTGTATGTTACGCTTTCATGCCTAAACCACTGAAACGATCGTCATAAAACTTTGCAGATATATAGCCTGGAATATGAAGACGAACATAGATTACTTTTTTATGCGATAATCGACATCCACTCGGGCGTAGCCGCTGTCAAAAGCTGGTAAATTATAATTGATAATAATGTGGTGCACCTCTCCTTACCCGTCGATGAATACAGGCGTGATGTTGTGTTATGTTACCCAAAGGTAACACAACTGTTACAAACAACCTTCCACTATAATCAAAGTGATAACTTAATCTCCTCCTTGTAAATTCCAATTAAGTAAAATAATGAGCCATTTGAAATTTCTAGGCGTTTGCAAAGGTAATTTAGAGGGTCAAATAGGTAGTGAGAAGTTTCCGCTCCCATTTTGTAGTTGTTATGAAGGCAATTATAATAATGGTCTAGACCAAAGTTCTAAATAGATATCATACCTTAACTTGTGGTGAGCTCCTGGACTAATTAAGGATACTTTATACGGGTACTCGGGTTTAGAGCATAACAAGGTTGAATGAACTTTAGAATTAAAATAGTTTTGAATTTAATATGAATTATAATTAATTTGACATGCAGGGTCAGTGAAGAAAGTTTCTAAATTGTCACAAAATTATTCGATACATTTTATTTTAACATTTTATATAAGTAAAAGCTAATAGTTTATAAATTATTCTTTAATTTTACTCCTAATCCGATTTAAATTTAATACTGAGAATATAAAATACATAACGAATTATATCCCTGACAATACAATATAATTAACGAAAACTACAATAAATTTGTTTATATTATGTATTTCTTATTTTGTCAGCTCAGTTTTAGGCAAAATTTTTAAAGGCATTGCCTAGATCCTTAAGTTTAGGTTTTTATCAAGCACCTTATTTAGGGTTTTTTTTTTGGATGGGAAATCATCAAATGATTTCTCCCGCTCTGGGTGGAGCAGGCGGGCGTGTCAGACTTTTACTGACTAAAACCTACCCGTGTTCCCTCAGTTGCCTGTGTGCCAGGGGCCGTGGAATCTCTTTCGAACAACCCGCACCCCTGGCAGGCATCAGCCCTTGCAGGCTCCATCAGTTGCTGCTAACATCTCTTTGAGGCGTGCATGGAGCACAACGCGCCGTCGACCCGGGCTTGGTCCTTACCGGACAGCGAGCTACCTATTACTCGCCGTCCGCAAGCCCGTGCCTACGGTGGCCTGGAATCAGCCTGGGATTCCCGACGCCCAGGGCGTCTCCTGCGAAGGCCACGGCCGTGAGGGCGCAAGTACTGTATGTCCCTCACGTGCGCCGCCTCCCTCTTTGCGAGCATAACTGTTTCGCTGAAGGACCTCACTTAGGGTTTAATCTCTTTACTATAACAATAAAATAGCCCAACATTAAAATATTCACAATCCAACAACCCTAAATTTTATCAAATTAATAAACCAACTAATAAAAAACTTGCGAAAAAATTTTCTTGAAACTATCAACAGAAATGTAAAATAATTGAACGAAGTACAAATGCAAATACACTGCAGAACTTGAACAAGAAAATGTAAAAAAAGGTCTGTCTTTAATTTAGTTTTAAACTAATCAATGTAATAACTGTAGTACACATTACCGTTCAGAACGGCTAGCAAATTGCTCCATAACCGCACAGCCGGGAATGGATGTCGCGAATTATGTTAATGTATTATGATAATGTCGACTCGCGATGTCCTTTGTTGAGACACACGGGTTTGCCGTTTGGTGAAATTGCTGACAATAAATGAAAAACAAACTGCTTGCACTGGCTTTTATTCTTTGTTTAGGTAGATCCATGAATTCTCACGGTTGAAATGAAGCCATAAACATATTTGACTATTAAACTTTGTCTAAAAGAATTTTTTTTCTGCAATATTACTATGAATATTCTTTTGTCTTGAAAATTACAAGCTTATTGCTCATTTTCGTCAGTGATTAGAGTACACTAGGTATTTATATTTACAAACAAGATAATAATTTACATAATATATAAACACTAATTTGTAGGTACATTTATATCAGAAGAGATAGAGGGAAAGTAAAGAAGAGAGAGAAAGAGCACAAACAAGTTCGTCCGCATCACTATCAATAGGAAAAGTTCCCAAAAGCATTGGCAACATTTCAAAAAGACTAGGCCTCTGGTTACGTGAAGAGTCCACCAACCGCTTGACGACGTCTTGCAACACCGAGTGGGCACACGGGCCCTATGGCCCTATCGTTTTAACCCCAAACGGCTCGAACATATAACATACAGTGGTAACTAAAATAAATGCTCAAAAAATGGGAGCTAAAGATATTTAGAGAGAAATACCTTTTTTTGCAATAACCATAAAGTTATAGAAAATATACAAAAGTATATTTAATGTGTTTCTATTTTGCACCTATTTAATTTAAATATAATGCAATTTCATTGAAAAGATTAATTTGTCAGCTAAATAAATACTATTCAAGTAAAATATTTATTTGTTGTACATGTACATTTTACCCGTATGTAACACTTGTTAAGAATGGCAGATGGTGACAATTGTGCTACACACAGCTTCAGTTAATTCACTTTTCCGTCTAATTAATTCCATAATTACAGTATAACAGATTATAAGGTGTCTGGTTCTTCAGTTTTTTGGGAAAAGGACCCATTATCCGTGTCATTATTAAACATTGAAGTGTTATGGTTTTTTGGAAATAATGGTTATGAAATTTTTATATTGCTGTGTGGTACCATGAATGGGGTAAAAAGGTCAGCGAGTCGATTCTTAGTTTTAAATGTTGGTTCCGTGTGGTGCCGGACGTAAAAAAATAGCACCATCTCATTTCTTCCCGTGGGCGTCGTAGAAAGCGACTAAGGGACTTACTAGAGAATGGGCAGCAGCATTCTCTATACATTTTACCACGATACTGCTATCGCCAACGCGCCTGCCAAGCGTGGTGATTATGGCAAAATCCCCCTTTTGGGGGAGACTTATGTCCAGCAGTGGACGTCTTTTGGCTGGGGTGACGATATGTTGGTAGTAATTTAAATATTAAGAATCGGAAATATGAATGCAATAGAAAACCAAGATTTAATATCGTACTCCAAGTAATATTGTAAATGTGAAAATTTTTATGTTTTGAAGTTTGAATGTTCTCTATCACACAAAAACAGCTGAACGTATTAGGATAAAATTTAGCACACAGATAGTATTTAACCTGGATTTATACACTGGATAATAATATTGGTAAGACGTCGCCGTTGGGTAAATTCTGGTTTCCATAAGGGTAAAACCGCGGGCAAAGGCCTGTTATCATCAAATCCTACAATAGAAAAAAAAAGAAAGATAAAAAAAGTATGTTTCGATGTCTGTTTCTTAATCACACAAAAATGTATGGATGGATTTTGGATTAAATTTGGCACACAGATAGATTATAATCTAGATTAACACAATACCCACAGTACACACAGTACTATCCCGGTACCACGAGCGAAGCCGTCGGTAAAAGCAAGTTCTGTAATAAATAAATAACCTTTGACGACGCTTTGTCATGAGTAAACTGATTCTTTATTGAACATGCTACCCAGATCTACTACTTAGTAATATTTTCTTTTTAGAAAACCCCTACCAAAAAACCCGGATTGAGAAAGCATTATATTTTATTTTTCTAGCATTTGCGTGAAATGTGTATTTAATTAGCCCACTGAAACTCACGTTTAAAAACACAGATGTAATTTTTAACAGCAAAACGCAATAAAAAAATGCATACGGTTTTTCCATGTAGCGTAGCTCGTAGCGTTGCTACGAAATGACGTCACACCTACAACTCGTAGCCCCGTAGCTTCGTAGCCATTTATGGGAATACAACAAAGCTTTGTGCGAATGTTTTGTCCATTTTTTAAAGAGAGGATATGCGTCAAAAATATTTATACTTCTTGTTGTGTTAGCTCGTTTTGTACGGAATAAAATGTTGGTTGTATTCATTTATCTGTAAAAATTGTGTTAATTTGAAACAAAAGTGTTCACAGTATCAAAGGATCAGTATTTTTTTGGGTTTTATTTTTTGTGAAATGCTGTAGGATTGATGGTCATGGAACCTCAAAGCCTTTATTTATATCAGGGCGTCAGTTGAATTGAAAATCGACATTGCTTATTTACACTCTGTTTAAAAAAAAAACCCACAATGTTTTTTTTAGTCATTTTATGGGCACACGTACAGCTGCAACTGGCAATCATCCTCTCGTTTTCCGAAAACCATACAGTACGGAAATACCTTCTCATTTTTTCTTTACAAATCCTCTGGTTACCCACATGTCTAAAACATAGAAACCCTTTCTAATCGAAGCCTCTTTGAAAACGAAAAGAGGCTAATTTTTCTACCCCATTAAAAACTGCTCACCGTAAAATGTTTAGACCATTCCCTTGTACCCTTTTCTATACAACCTTTGAGAGAATTTCACACACTCCCGTGTTAAAAGCATTAACTAAAATATATAAGGGTGGAATCCGATTAATGGCTATAAACACGCTTACAGCTAATTGAGATCTGATGTTAGGCTTTTTAAAGGTATTAAGTAGTGGGTTTTACCCTTAAATTTAACTAAAATGATTGAATTTATGTCTGTCATTGTAGGTATTTAAAAAGGTGTTAAATATTTCCATTCAACGTGTTAAAACTGCCAGTCTTCTGGGCACGTTTACGGATAACAGTGATGCGGACGAGTACTTAGACGCCTGAGTGACCAAAAACCAAAAGGATTTTTTGTTTTATTTGTATATTTAAATAGTTAATCATTTAATTTAATACCTATTGTAAATAGTTTGTTGCACTTTAAACCTAACCTCTTAGTAATAAATACAGAATAAAGTTATTCCAAGTTTAAACGAAAATGTGTGGGTATTCGTTTGTTATTCCTGGTGTAATTTTATTCCGTGTTTATTAGTAGGAGGGCTATTATAGAAGATGTTAAGTGGTATTTTAGTGGGTTAAAATGGCAATCAATCAACTCAGCCTTTCGAAGTGCACTGCTAGACATAAGCTCTCCTGTGCTGCGCCACAATACCCTGTCTATCCCTGTCACATCCAGTCTGACCCTGTCGCATCCAGTGTGTCCTTGTCGCATCCAGCTTGTCCCTGTCGCATCCGGTCTGTCCCAGTAACTTTCCTTAGGTCGTCGGTCCATTTAGCTGGAGGGCGTCCCATGCTACGCTAAATGGCAAAATTAATGAATATTGAGTAATTGTACTTAAATATGCCTATATTTAAGTAAATTAATACTCTTGAGTTGCGAAAAAGCTTGTAAGTCAGCCAATAGAGGTCATCAATTTGATTGAAATATCTTGATAGTAATAAACGAATTATTATATGAAAGCAGTTAAATGCCAGCACTTGTATAAGTTGCACCTGTACGTAAATGTTTAGCTTAGGTACATACATTTTCGTATGTTCCCTAGGCCTAGGCTAAGCGAGTAAGCACAAAGCGGTCCTCTCAACTTTCAGTCTAGCAGACAGTGCAGCTTTAAACCCCCAATGTCACTTGAAATGTCTTCCAAAAGGATCACCATTGTAGGTACCCAAGCTTCACGGTTCTTCGCCCCCGTAGTACCCATGGGCGCCGTTGACGTCGGCTAAGCGATGTTACTAGAGTGACGTCATGGGGACTTGAGATGTGAATTACTTACATTATTGTCATCGTTATGAGGTACTGCGTAACATCTCGTGCGTAATGAAATTTCCAGCTACTTATGAAAGCGACTCGGATTTTGTGTAGAAGCTTTCCGGTGGAAGGAAATGACGGTTAACTGCAATTAGCAATATGATTAGCGCAGTGTCTTTGGAAACTGGAAACGTCTTTGTGATGTTTTTGTCTCTTATATCAATATGATCTATACCGAATAAAATAACTAGTGCGCAAACTGTTACCATCACCACCAATTCAGCATTTAATTCTAGATGCCCTAAAGTAGATATCATCTGCCTAGCCCTTTCCCATCTATTTTGTGGACGGCTTCCTGCTTAACCCGAAGCAGGTGAGTACCAGTATTTTAGATACAGTGTCTGCCTATCTGACTTCCACCATCCAGTTACTGGGTAATACGATAACCTTTGGTAAGATTAGTAGTCAGACTTTTTTCTGACGACCCGTAACAACTGTCAAAGATCTACGAAAGACAGTCGGGACCAACGGCTTAGCCTGCTTTGCAAGACACGGAGGGGTTTTGGTATGAAAAGATGGTCATCTATCAAAATCAAAATCAAAAGTCATTTATTCAATAGTTTGCCGTTTTTAGTGTAGCCTAGTTTGAATAAATGACTTTTGATTTTTAGTTTTTGAAGAGCCAGCACTTTTTGAACGTTAAAATTACATAAGACAGTCCCCCAAAATGCCCGCCCTTCACTACTTCCTAGTGCTTTAGCTGGGAAGAAGAAGTGGCGCAACAAACTCCCCAGCAGCACAGCTGTCTGTTAAGTTGGAAGAACTTGATTCTATACAATAATAGCATATAATTAACATTCAATAATAAATGAAAATTTAATTAATAAAAATAAAACATAAAAAAATGGTTTATGCAGTCAAGTTAAATAAACGATGATATGAAGTAATTCATATGACCTGTCTATGATATGAATTTGATTGATCGAACCATGTGGCTGTTATTACCTAGCCAGAAGCTCCAATGTGAATTTACCAACTTAAATTGTCCGTGTATTCAAATCGCAACTGGAATTTTTTGACAGGTGTCCATTTGCTTATCAATTAAATTCCCTGACTGTGGTTTGTATACCTAATACCTACGACTACGTTGATGAAAAAGGCTGGGTCCCTCCTTAAGCTTGTTATAATGCCGTCTTTAATAATTTTAGCTGATTATAATTACGGTATCGGTATCAATATCCTCCATCCGTACTTAATTGGATTGTGGAGGTTAGAAACAGTAATTTCATTTAGAATTCTTATAGGAATATTAGAAAAGATAAGTTATTAGAAAATATCTTCAAAAATACTTCAGATTATTTATGTTATTTTATCAAAAGTACTAGAGCAGGTAATGACCAAATACATATGAGTTACTAAAGTAACTTCATAATCAAATTAAATAGTTCTTTAAAAAAAAGATCACAAATGAAATTTAATCTAATTTAATTTAATCTATGTTATTTAATTTATTTAAAATAAATTGTATAACGTTCATAGTTAGGAGGAGGAGAAGAAAACACGTTGCACCTTTATCACATGTATTATATAAAGTCACAATAATATGCGTACAGGCTCTGGAGCCCTACCGACACTGAGTACTTATACCTAAGTAACCTAAACCCTACCGACGAACGTCTAGCGACTCACTGGCGCGAACGCGCCGCGATCCGCGGTCGGTGGCGTCCCCGCCCCTCGCCCACACACACCCCTCTCGGGCCCTACGCTACGTCATGCTAGGGATGAGCGCGTTATAATTGTAATTAATTAAGCTTTTAAGAATTTAATTTTTAAATTTTCCAAACGATGATATTACTTGTTTTAGGGCTGATTTTTCAACCGTCAGATAACTTTTATCTGAGTAATAAATATGTCCGGTTTGCCCTTTTGTATAGAAAATATGCAAAACAGTCAGATTTCATCATCATCTTCTGCCTAGCCTTTTTCCCAACCATGTTGGGGTCGGCTTCCAGTCTAACCGGATGTAGCTGAATACCAGTATTTTACATGGAGCGACTGCCTATCTGACCTCCACAATCCAGTAACTGGGTAACACGATATCCCTTGGTAAGACTGGTTTTCAGACTTTCGGGCTTCTGACGACCCGTAACGACTGCCAAAGATCCACAAATGACAGCCGGGACCAACGGCTTAGCGTGCTTTCCGAGGCACGGAGGGGTCTTGGTATGTAAAGATGGTCACCCATCCACGGACCAACCGCGGCAAGTGTTGCTTAACCTGATCAATCGACCCGTGCAGCTATTGTTACTTAGCAACAAGCCCCAAGGTTTATTCTTCAGAGAAAGTTATCTGACTATTGAAAAATTTGCCCTTAGTAAATTAACTGTTTTATTATCTGCGCATAATATAATGCATGCTGTGCTTTTCTAGAAGTAATGAGGTGCTTAGACTTATGCAAGCAATGTACAAATATTGTAAAGTAACAGTGTCTTCTTCGTTGAAAGGCCTAATAATAAATAACCTATGCCATATCCCATGTTATCGGAGTATTATAAAGTTACACACCACTAGAACCAGCAACAATGTCTCAGTCGAGCAACCCCAGATATTCCAAATTAAATTTCACCGACTGGTATCTAGATATTAATGGGCACAATACTCCTTGTCTTCAAAACTAACCATTCACCCACATTTCCAGTAAACCAACAGCCGAATTCCGTTCATTCTTCAGTGAGAACTGTCATTCAACATTGACGCGGGTCGGCGGCACGGTTGTACCAACAAAATCCGATTTTGCTTTGCGTATACTTCATGCTCGGTTCTTTTGTCGTTAAATGTCGTGTTGGGCTTTAGTTTTGTTCAATTTTCAGGAGTTTCAGGATTAGGTTATAGGGAAAAGAATGGCATTTTATGTTGTCATGTTGGTACTAATTCGATGAAAATCTAATTCGCAAAAGCTGAATGAAAATCATTCATTCAGTCAGTCATTTTAGAAATCGTCCAATATCTATCTAGGATTGAACATCGATGGGATATTTCTTAAACCGTAAAAAAGTACTTGACTGTAACCGGTACAGACATAGTTCAACGAATGCCACTAAGTACCAAAAGTCAGTAGATGTCAAGAATGGAAGATGACCCATATTAATTTCTTAAAGTTTTATAATTATAGCAAATAGTTACAAGTAGGTATCTGAATCCTAAAGAGAAATTCAAATGATCCGATCGAAACATCCGTCTCTGTGGAACCGCAGGCATCTATAACTGGAACATATATTTTATCCCGCACCCTTCCTATCCCTTGTAATTGTATTACATGGTTTATGGTAACTAGTTCATTGAGGCGTTGATCTTCGAAGGTAAGAATACGGAGAAGGTTGACTATACATACGGGACATTGATGCGCAAACTGTAATCATAAATTCACCACATGTGTAGACATTTTTCGTCACATATAAAAATATATCATAGAAAATATTACACTTTTCTAGGCGGTTATTATTTATAACCGAAGAAATATTTCAACACTGGGATGTTTAGAAGCATTTATTGAAACCATGATAAAAGGTTGTGCGATCCTGCCACCGTGTCTAATTGTACATCTATATTACGAAGTAATATCTTGCTGACGGTAGCGAAAAATAATAATATACACGTAGGACAAAAAGTAAGATTGCTAATTTCCTAGGCTACTTATTTGGCAGTCTAAACTAGTATTCTGTTCATATTTTACTAGCAGCGCTCCGCAGTTTCACCCGCGTAGTTCCCGTTTCCGTAAGAATACGGGGATAAAATATAGCTTATGTTACTCAGTGATAATTTAGCTTTCTAACGGTAAAAGAATTTTTTAAATCGGTCCAATAGTTTTTAAGTTTATTCGTAACATACAAAAATACAAATCTTTCCTCTTTATAATATTAATGTAGAAGTGTAGAAGTGTAGATAACAAGCTGCTGCCTGCGACATTAGTCGGAACAAACGGTCAGACAATATACTTTCATTTGCATTAGTAAAAAGCTGTTATTTTGAGATTACAAACAGATACTTCAATTTTATGTATGTAAAGATTAGAATGGGTTAACTGCTGCAGCGTTAAGGATCTCTTCTCTTCTCAAAACAAAGAAATAAGTATCATAACGCTTGCGGTGTCCTATCCCGACATTTACTTCTGTGCTACGTTTTCATCCTTATTTTGGATTTTTTCTTAATTTACTCTTCGGTTTTAATGTCGTTTCTTAACTGCGCACTCTAGTCTCCTCGTTATAATAAAACATCGACTTCCTGTTAAAATTTAACACACACTATCTACTATTAAATAAGCACACAGATCCAAACAAATACCAATACAATATCAAATTAACCAAAAACCAGAACACCAAATATGAGCTGACCCAATTTCCTTCAAACAAACACACACAATCTCCTAAACAAATTCGTCTTTATTACTTGATTGCTCAACCACAGTTATTGAAAATAAGGTGAAGGTAAACAAAACACGAGAATTGACTTAATACGGTGGCAATAGTGAATTTTAGACAGTTCCACCATCACATCACTTTATCCTTTTTTATTATTTTTTTTTTTTTTGAGGTAATTAAATTATAATGAAACCTGGTTTAAGGAAGGTAGGGGTAAGGGGGTAGGAAGAAAATTGAGAAAACTGAAATCTTTTTATTAAAACCAGTGCGTCTTGGTACTGCTTTTGTTTGGTTACTTCTTGATTACTGGCCATTTTTATATTATGTACCTTTGGGTGTATAGAATAGTAATGTTTACGTTTTTATTATTTATTTCTGCTTGATAATACTTTTCAATGTTTTTTTTTTTTTGTGAATTGCCGTGTGCTTTTTTTTTGTATGTTTTGATTTTTGTTTTTTGTTAGATGATGTGGATTTTTTTTTAAATTTAATGTTTTGTGTTTGGTAATGAAAATACTTACTATAGTATAAGAAAGTATTGGGAAGAGACCAGACGACATGACGTTATTGCCTTGGAAGGTGGGTAGACCTCTGGTGTGGGACGCAACCTGTGTCGACACTCTTGCGCCATCTCATCATCGCACGGCGGGCTGTGCTGGCGCCGCTGCTGCGGCTGCTGAGACTCTCAAGCGGCGTAAATACTGTAACCTTATGGGTAACTACAGTTTTGAGCCGTTTGGGGTCGAAACACTCGGGTCATGGGTAGCCGGGTGCACGTCTCCTCTTTAAGGAAATTTCTCGCCGGCTCGTCGACGCTTCACGTGACCAGAGGGCTGGGTCGTTCTTTGGCCAAAGAATTAGCATTGCCATTCAACGTGGCAATGCTGCCAGTCTTCTGGGCACGTTTCCTGATGACAGCGATGCGGAGGAATACTTCGACGCCTAAGGGTCCTTTTTTTGTATTTATGTATTTTTGTATTTACACCTATAGTACCTATATGTATTGCATAATCAAGTTCTTTTAATAGAACAGACATTTGCGCTGCTGAAAGGCGGGCGTTTTGGACAGTTGTCTTGTGTAATTTTGACATTCCGAAATTGCGGATTCTTAGCCTAGTTTTTAAAAATTACTTATGTTTTTTTCAATAGACCTTACCTTTCATTTCCTTACGTCAAAATTCAAATCGCTCATCCCTTACGACTAAATTATAATTGTAAGTCCCAGCAGTGACAAATTGAGTTTACAAGATTGTGTTAGGAACCAAATTAGATCATATTTCTCGAGCCAGTTTGTATTACTGTTACCCTTTTATTCAATTGAGTGTTACAATTATTTAACCAATTTTTTTGAAGGTGGTTTAGTTATCAAATAACTTCTCCCGATCTGTCAGATTTTTACTGACTTAAACCCACCCGTGTTCGTTCAGTTGCCTGTGTGCCAGGGACTACGGTATCTCTTTCGAACAACCCGCACCCCTGGCAGATTGTTAAACCATTAAGTTTAATCTTAAAAAAGACAGTTATTGTAGACTTGCTAATTGATTTGACCAAACTTACACCTTTGTTTAAATCAGGGGTCTAATATATTTGAAATATATTTTAAGAGAGGAAAAAAAACATCTCGAGAAAAATATTCTTTAGTGACTGAAGTAATTAAAGAGGTTGTTGTCAGACAGACACAAACTCGTTCAGCTGTTTAAAATGACATATTTCTGAGTTAATTTTAAATCTCTTCAAGACCCGTTCAACGGTTAAATTAAAAAGAAATCCTTTATTAATGTAAGCATGTGTGTTTATTAGTACCTCTAATAATTATCTCTTTATTATTCTAATATAATGATTGCGCTACTTTCACTGAACCTCAAATAATTCCTATTTTAGGGTCCTAATAATACTAAAAAGTCAAGTAACTGCGAACAACTTGAATGTAGCTTCACAGGTCCAACCTAATCTAATTATTTGGTCCGGGTTGCAGTAACCAAACTAGGATATAGTTTGGTAACTGTCAACAGCATCATCGTCATCTGCGTAATTTTTTTTCAACTATGTTCTGGTTGGCTTTCAGTCTAACCGAATGCAGCTGAGTACTAGTATTCTAGATAGAGCGACTGCCTATCTGACCTCCAGAACTCAGTGGGTAATACGATACCCCTTGGTAAGACTGGTTGTCAGACTTTCGGCTTCTGACTTCAAAATATCAGAAAGTTAACTTTCTGGTATTTTCTAGAAAAGAGGCTCAAATACTTGAAAAAAGTGTCCAACACTAGAAGGTCAATACGTTTTTAGTGGATTAGTTATATATTTCCCAAATTATGTCAACGTATGTTGTATGTGTATGTAGTTCATTAGCAAAACAGTTTTTAATCGACGACAGCAAACACATTCAAAACCATTTAAAGTGATCGTTTGCACAGGATTACCTTACTCTTTCCCTGTAATTATCTGATTTGTTCGTTAATTATTTAGAAAGGGTTGTCGTGTCATGTTTGCCATACACCCCTGCGGAGGGTTACAGGCAAATAGCCCTGTAACCCCTTTTTAATGTCCGTCGTAACTGTATTTAAAAATGATTTTGCTAAGCAACATTTTTAATGGTTGTTTGTCGGGTCTTCCTTGCATTTTTTTTGCTGGGTTCGTTAAAAGGTTATAAGTACCTATTATTTTCTCATTTATTTGGTTCATCCGACCCTCCTATCTATATTGCTAAGGCTAACTAGCATCTCGCTATAAAAATTTAAAACGCGAATGGAATATTTAATTTAGGTACTATATAATACTCCATTTCATAAGATAGGTCAAAATTGTACCGTTGAATATTTTTGACAACGAGTCTAAACACAGTCTGCACAATGAAGGGTTCTGTTATAGGGATGATTTTGATTCCAAAAACAAACGTTTCATTGTAGTTGAAAAATATATTCTACCATACCTCGATGTACATCACAGTCAATTCTTCAAGTAAAAATTAAGTAACTTTGTAATCACACTATGTTATAAAACCACAAATGAACCATTTTCCGACTTTCTCATTTACTTGTGCTGTGAGACCTTATTTCTTGCCACATTTATGGTTCTAGGTCAACGGGAAGTACCCTATAGGTTTTGATTTATTTGACCTACGTATTTGATATTAATTTCAGTCTTGACAGACTGACATACAGATGGAAAGACGGACAACGAATCCTATGAGGATTCTGTTTATTTTCCTTCCGAGGTACGGAACACTAAAATGAAAACACTACAAAATTTCAATACATCAACAACATCATCATCAACAACTGCTGACAGCAGTCCACTGTTGGACAAAAGCCTACTCTCGGCAACTCTCGTCCAGATCAGATCATGCTACCAGCAACCCTGCGAAGATCGTCGCTCCACCTAGTCGGAGGTGTCTTGCCTGCATTTTCGATTCGTGGTATATCAGCATGACAACCTTTAAAACAGCACAAAAATAAATTAAAAATTCTTTACGGTTAAAAAATAAAACCTTTAAAAATAAGCACAGAAAATCGCACACAATAGAATTTTCACTCTATTTACACTTTTAAATAAAGTCACCTCATCCGGAACGGGCGTGAACCTCATTCATTCTAACTGCATACAAATCTGTCCTACGCCATTGAGAAGCGAAAACGTTTAGTTGAAACGTTGCAAACGCCTGAATAAAATCCTAGAAAAACAACCATAGATAGGGCGCCAATGTGTACACATTATGAAGAAGTATTGTCAAAATTAAAAACTAAAAAAATTGTGATAATAGCTATTATTGATTAAATGTGAATATAAAGCACCGACAATGGCTTCGAGCAATACGACTTCCATTAAGTGACTCACGCGCGCGTCACCTGTTTCCGTCGCACTATGGAAAATATAGGTCGGTATCGGATCAAAAATCTGTAACTTCATGAATTTTTGTTGTATCGTGATGAAATTTGGCACAAATATGCAGCAAGGTTCGGAGATTCGAACGATGTGTAGTTTATAGGGTTTTCTTGTATATCTATGTATGTTTTTTTGCATAGAATGAAAAAAATGGGAAAAAATCACGAAAAAAATAGTTAAAAATTTATTTCAAGTGGAATACAAGTTTATAATGACTAAAAAGATTAAACCATGGTTAATTACAACAAGCAAAGTAAACAAAATATATATATATGAAAAAAAAAACTAAATTAAAATCATATTACTAATAGGTACATCCTATACTCTGGCTTCAGGAAATGATGTAGCTAGGTACAAATATAAGTAATAACTAAATATAAATATTATTTTTAACTTATACCACTTCAGGATCAGGGTCAGTAAATGTGGGTTCACTTTCAGGTGCCACGTTTAAAAGACTTAGTGCCTCTTCTTCAAGTTCTTTCACATTTCTTACGTACGGTTTTCTCAAACTTGTTATATATGGATCTGACGTGTATAAAAGCGTTTTAAAGACATCTTCATTTGTAGCAGATCGGGAACATTTTCTGGCATGATGAAGTCGTATGTTTCTGTAGTCTTTGTTGCGAGACTCTTGTGCGTCTTCCGATAGCTGTCCAATAGGAAGCACCGCAAAATGTTTGATAACGTTTTGCCCGTGTATGAGTATTTTATGAACGGAGGATGGCATATAATACCAATCGTAATTACTTACATAGATTCTTGCAGTTTCTATTGCATATTCCCCAAATTTTTCAGGGACGATCATCATTCCAGAAGAAAGAACTTGCAAGATAATGTATAGGCGTTTAATCAATGCCTCATCTACACCTGTTATTTCCGATGAGCAAGTGCTATTATAGAAGAATCTTCGTGCGGTATTGCCATCGTTCGTATTCCCGCTAACTTGCCGAGGTTTGTCGACGATTAATCCCAACTCCTCCCTGAAACGTTTTTGAACAACTTCTTTCTTTTCTTTTTTTAATCTCTTATTTTCCTCAGTTGAAGCAGACCAAGTCTTAAACGAAAGATTATAGGAAATATGCAATATCATTTCCATGCAGCGAATCCAGGCGTGTAAGGTGGACAATCCGTATTGGTAGGCGTTTTCGTTTTCGGGTCTGGCAGTTACTTTCGATAGGTCATTCATTAGCCGTGGAGTAGCCCCACATATCGTGCATGTGGAACCAGATGGAGTATCTGTAAGGACCTGAGCCACCTTTCCATCGATCATCGTTAGAAATAGTTCATGCTTCACATTTACTACAACACCATCTTTGTTTATAAGTGATGCTTGTGCAGCCCTAATTTGTTTTTTAATATCATCAACAACTGCCTTGGTTTTTTCTGGAGTTTCCTTACAAAACTCAATAGAAATGGGTCTGCAAAAACGGACAGATGAAGGTACCGGATTTTGCCAAACAACGGATCCCGATTGCACATCAACTAATCTGATGGGGACTAATGAAGTGATGAACAAATTGGCATCTGAAATTGTTTCTGACTCTTCTGCAAGTATTTGCTTGTATTGGCTTTGACCAGATGAACCATCACATCCCCATTTAGAATAAAGGATCAATGTTCTATGTTGTTTTTGGAAAACAGAATCGATTTTTAAAATTCTAGCAGCAGTATGATCCAATAAATCTTGTATATTAATCACTTTAGCATAAGTATTCGTGATTTCGATTGTAGAAGATGGTGGATAACAGGATCTTTTTATTTCTTGTATTTTGTAGTAAGGCGGGAATATACAACACTTTCGTTCGTTGGTTAAGTTTTTCAGGTACATATATTGTGCTTTTGTTAGATCTAAATCTATAAAAGCACTCAATGCTTCCGTATCGGAAAGAATCTTCATCTGGTCTGAGTCGTTCCACTTACTTGAGATATCTAATTTCTTTTGAGTGTCAGCGGTTCTTAATTCTTCGACAAGATGAGCTTCTGTGTACTCACGTAAAGCCCGTAGTCCCTGCAGATAGGCGTTTTTTATATGCTCGAAGCCATAGTCTTGGAGTAGAAGAGTGTTTTTCCTCTTCTTGGTAGATTCTGAGGAGTCTCCATAAGCCACGCATGCTCGTCCTCGTTGGCCAGATGTTGATGGCGTAGAAAATTGTTCAGAATCCGGTAAATTTAACGAATACCTTGAGTCCAACCAAGTACAATACTTCTGTAAAAATGTTTCTTTTTTCCGAGATGCCAGGGCCCAGCGTTTGTTGAAAATAGGAAGAATGTGCCTTTGTATGTCACTAATTATAAAACACAAGTTGTTTTCAGAAACATTCAGCTTTTCCACTAAAACTTTGGATAATGATTCCATGGTCTTGCCGCCCTCTATATAGGGGATTATGACGTCTCGTTTGGTACAGCTGAAGGAAGACATTTTAACACTTCACAATCTGCAGAAATAATAGGCGTAGATGAGATTTGCTTCACTTGAAGTTACACTGATGTAGATGGTTCGAATAGTTTTTGCTTCCCTTTAAATACTCATTTTACAATATCGAATTGGTACCTACATCATTATTATCTTGTAATTTCCCACGCAAACCGAGTGCAAATTTGATAAGGTCCCTTTGTTATCACGAAATAATGAAGAAAATATCCAAAAAGTTCTATATTGTTCATGTGAATGGTGTCAGTGGTAAACCGCAAAAGATACTAATTTTCGGGTTCTGACTTTTATCAGTTTTTTTCTCATATCTTCTAAAACCGCAAATATCCGCAGCTGATTTTTTTTGCATTCTATTTATGAATAGTTAGACTACTAGTCGACGCAAAAAGTAGCGCTTGGGCAAACGTGGGTAATACTGAAAACCTTCAACGAAAAAACATACAAGTGAAAAAAAAGGTATGTCACTTTTTAAGTAATTACTGAAATATTTTTCTTTACTTTTAAAATCATTAAGCTGTATCGCAAAAAGCATAAAATAACCTTTCTAAAAATGTATAATACTGCATATCTGTACCAAGTATTTTTTTCACAATATGGTATTGAAACATGTATACGCAAAGACTTGAGTTTGGCACTTCTGTTTTCTATGTATTTCTATCTAAGAAAAAAAAAAATAATTTCGCGTATTAAGAAAAAAAATCGTAATGAATATTATAATTTGACTATTAGAAAACCTAAAAGAATAGCCATATTAGCCAAATTATGATATTCGTAAAAAGCATTTTTGATATGCGCTTGTTCTACCATTTTCCATAGTGCGTCGTCACCCCGCAAGTCGCGTTGCCGTTACTCGTGGCATGACCTGCACTTTCAAAGCTCACGTCCATTCCTGCATGGAGTATTGCAGCCACTAATGTGATGGCTAAATACCACCTTGATGTACTTGACTCGGTGCAACGCAAAGCAAAAAGAGTGATAAGCGACGAGACGTTGATGGCTAGGCTTCACAGCATGGCTCATCGGCGTAATGTTGCTTGCCTGTCGGTCTTCTACAGACTATATTTCGGAGAGTGTACGCAGGAGCTCCACGACCTGATCCCACCATCGCCCTTCTACTACCGGATTACCAGACGTACTGTAGGGTAGGATCCGCACTTAGTTGACACACTGTACTTATATTCCTATCCCGATAGGTCATACTTAGCGCTTCTCCTCTACATATAGTGTGTGCACAGCCAAACTTTGGAACTCTCTGATAGCATCTGTGATAGTCTCCAACATTTAACCCGTCTACCTCCAAATCAGGAGTAAAAGGGCATCTAAAAAATAAAATAAAACTTTTTCATTCGTTTTCTCTTCAGTCGCTGTCGTTAGACGCGTGTTTATGTCGTGGCCATGGGATTAGAAGCGCAGGTCTTTGGGAAGACAAAAATATTCAGTCTACAACAGACTACTACTGTCTAACATAGGCAATTTTACATCTTGAAACAAAACTGTTGCTACTCAATCGAATGTTTCTCAAATAGCTGTTTAATCATCATCGTTTTATCTGGTGATGTCCTCTGCTGGACTTAGGAATCCCTCAAGGGTTGTCACTGCGACCTGTCCTATTTGTCATGCATTGAATTCCCAAGACTTTTACTCACGCTGGGCGTTTCAGTATGCGATATCATTATATCCCCTGAGAAATGTCCACTGCTGAACCAATGCCTATCAATCATTTTAAAAATATCTCAGTATTTTCGCTCACTGCACGAGTTGACCTACCGCATTCCCTCGCCACATGCCCAGTGACAATCGACGCACAGATCCAACGATAAGACATTGATGTATAGCGGCAATTGCTTTTTGCAAATTGCTCACACACACACACACACAACATTCCAACGATTTATGTGCAACAATTATTTTTCACCAATATAAATGAGATTAAACGACATTAAGCTATGTCCGATAACAGAGTTTTGTGGTCATTGTTTAATTGAGGGTATTTGAAAAAAATATTCGTTTTATTTTGTTCGGTGTTTTGTTTCCTAACAGTTAAATGTTTGTTTTTTTTGTGAAATATTGGAGTCTATCATTCTTTGCGAAACAAATGAAGGGAATTGGACAGCAATCAGGTATCATTAGTTACAAGCCTATTTGGTTCAGGCTGATGTGGGATTAGGCAGGATACACAATCATGTTGATAAATGCATCAGAACGGATGGGCTATTATGGTAGCCTAAAGATAGGTATGGTGGCCGAAACATGCCTAGAACACACTGACGCGAAAATTTAGGTGGAGATCTACAAACGTTATATCATGGGCATTGGCATAGACACACTCCCGTCTCTGTTTGATAGTTACGCGACAATAACAAAAAACACGCGTAGCTATAGTATTTGCTGCTAAGTAACGACTATAGATCTCAGCCCTAATTCCAATAAAAGTGTGGGTTGCACCAATGAAACTGAATCCGATCAGTACATCTAAACTGCGTTCTAGAGCTGTCAGTGTTATCATTGTTGTGGAATATTGACACTGGCAGTTCTTGAACGTAGTTTAGATGGGCTGAACGTGTACAATGCCTACAAGAAGAATTGGTTGAACTTTTCCAATTTGTTATAAAAAACACTGTTTTGAGGAACTCTCATACGCAACCATGGGCGGATTTCACCTTTGAAACTAACCACGATCAGTACATGTAAACTGCATTCAAGAGCTGTCATTGTCAATATTCCACAACAATAATGATACTCACAGCTCTTGAACTCAGTTTAAATTTGCTGATCACGTTCAGTTTCATTGGTGAAATTGGCACTTCATGTCATGGCAGTCCCATAGATTACCATTCAATTCCACTCCCATTCTCATCCATTTACCATTCTTTTATCGATAACATCATCAGTATACGAAACACTTAAAGAAAAACGGAAGGAACAAAACCATTGCGACATCGCTAAGATGTGAATAGATGCTCAGATAAACATCAATGTATGGCGGCAATTTCCTTTGAAGGGTGAACGGAAAAGGGGATCCCGCCCAAGACATTCCATTTTATACGGAGCCGAATTCTGAGACAGTTAGATGCAGTAGTTTAGACGACTGACGCCTAGTGTTTATTTGCAAAGGTCGGGTAAGTGGTTGTCGACTGTAGACCGTTGCTTTGTTATATATATGAAAATGGGAGGCGTACATTTTTGTATGCATTGAAAACATACAAAAGGTTAAGTAAGGTTAAAAAAATAAATACTCAATTATTTAGTATCATATTTTATTCGAGTTAATTTATATAATTGCACGTAATTCTGTGACAGTTAAATGTTTTTCTTTCTTTATTACATTGGCCACTATTTCAAAATAGCTGCAATTTATTAATAAGTAAATGTAAGTGTCATAAAAAATAATAAGCGGGAGCTCTTCTTGCTGTGCGTATAATTGTTTTAACACTTTCATTAATAGTCAGCTAGCATTCCAAATACTTTTTAAATTGCAAAAACTGAGCTTTACCTAAATTCCTCCTAGGAAGTAAATGCGATACTTTAGATAGCGTAATGTTTCATGTCCACCTCAATGTTGCTGGGATACAGGCCTCCCCTCTGTGAGAGGGAGTGGGCCGTAATCCACGACGCGGGCTCAGAAAGCTTGCGTGCGCGGCGGGTATGGATATCATATGCCTTCAAATTTTCGATTCTAGAAGATGCCGTTTTCGTCACGATATTTTCATTCACTGTTTAGCCGAACCATGTAACTGAACAATGAATATTGTTCAATTCAATTAGTGTAATTGCAGTTGCTCGTTCCAGTAGAGCAAACAAAATAAATACACAATCCGATACAAACATAATAATAAATAACGACTACTAAAAAGTAACACGGACATGTCCCGACAAGGTATAAACATTATGAAAATTTTAATTAGCTATCAACGTAATTGGATTTCATGGCACATGGTTAATTTTAAATTAATTTTGTTGCTTGTAAACAGGTGATTAAAATGTTAATAGTGGCCGAGAGGAAACCAATGAGAGGGAGGTGGGAAGTGGATAGTTGTAATGGATGTGGTATTCGTGGGGAGCATGGACGTTCATGTTCAAGTAATAAAAAATGATTTTCATTATTGAATTTTTATTCACCAATACAGTGTTGATTTGCAGCTGTTGCTCTAGCTTTTTGAATTAACAACATAGTGAATTGCCTAAAGGGGGAACTAAACTATATTTTACTCGTCATGAAAGTCACTAACAATTTAATTTGCAAAGAGGCCGAAATAGAGTAAAAACCCTTAACCATAAAACGAGCTATTTAGAAAAAAAAAGTGTAAGTATATCTGTTAACGTGTGGAATATTTTTATTTATCAACTGGTTGATATGTAACACAAAATCTAGATGACCGAGCTTCGCTCGGTTTTGTTTTGTGGTTTGACGTTTTATAAAAATGAAACCTAGCTAGATCAATTTATCGCCCCCGAATTCTCCTGCATACTAGAGCCGTTTCCGAGATTCAGATTATATATATACAAGAATTGCTCATCATGTCAGCCGAAAGACGTCCACTGCCGGACATAAGCCTCCCTAAAAGGGGACGATTTGCCATAATCGCCACGCTTGACAGGCGGGTTGGCGATCGCAGTGTGGTGGTCAAATGCATAGAGAACGCTGCTGCTCATTCTCTGCTGGATTGCTCGTTTAAAGGTATTAGATAGAAGCAATTTATTAAGTAAATATTGTAAGAGCCTCCACTAGCGGGATATTTACCTTGGGAGGAACCCTTAGCATAAAATGTAATCAGCCTATAAAATTCCCAGTGTTGGGGCAAAGGCCTTCACTCCGTGAGAGGGATTGGTATCCACCACGCAGGCTTAGTGCAGGCTGGTAGATGTCACATGTCTTCGAATGTTTGGCTCTATGACATACCAGTATCCTTACGACGTTTTCCTTCATATTTTTGTGAGCAGTGGTAATGAATAAATTACACAAATTAAAGAGCTTGTGTGTGTTCAAACACACGACCTACAACTTGTTAGTCAGGGCCTATAACACTGGGCCACCACTGCTGTCACACTTTGCCGACTGGCTAACATTTTTACAGCACCTTTTTAACACTGTTTGTGCTGAAACAATAGAAAAAAAAACTTGAGAGGGGTCAAGGGACACCCGGATGGAACGAAGTTCCTTTCGATTAATTAGTGAAGGAATTGTAATAAAATTTTAAAAATTGTACATATACATACACACACAAACAAACACACACACACATATATATATATATATATGTGTAAGAGAGAGAGAGAGAGAAAGACAGAGAAACACGCGCACGCCGTACGACTTACAACAGTTACAACAATGTAGCAAAAAGTGTCGTTACAACTTTTGGTCTTAATTTTTTCCGTCTAGCCCCCTTTCGCAACGCGCGATAAGGAACTTCGTTCTAAAAAGTAAACATCAATGTTCATGTGCGCACCAAAATTTAAACCACACTTCGTACATCCCAACCCAACCCGATCTTACAAAACCCGAATATGCGACCAAAGCAAAAAGCAATCTGGCTCCGACACGCGAATGACCGCAACCTTTCGCGTTGGCTACTAGAGATCTATGCTTAGATAAACAGCACTTTACATTCGGTCGGTTAACCACCACTCCGTAATGAGATAGCTGATTAAAACCCGACGAATAGCGCTTAATTATTTTGTTTTGCAACGTATTATTTATTTTTTCAACGGCAAAATTTCAGTTTTGGCAAATCCCGTGTTTTGTGTTTTTAGGTCCGTGATTACGTTATTTTTAGGGAAAGAAGGCAAATTGGGACAGTTTGTTAATTTAATTATTTGGGTATTAAATAAAACGGAGATGTTTTAGGAACTTCTTGCTTGAATATTTTGTGGTATCTAAAAGAAAATTTGAAGCTGAGCTGTAAAATACGCATTACAGAATTTGCCGCACAAATAGATACCGATACAGCTTGCTGTGTGGTATTTCAATTACTAACCCCGCTATTTGTAATAGCCAAACTAACATTGACGTTACTATGCAGGGTAGCAAGACATCAATGCGCAAACTTTAACGCATGTATTCAGCAAATGTTTCTAGACCGCCTAGTGTAGAAGTTTGTGAAAAAAAAAACATCTTTTCATAGAAAAGTGCTACACCTATTCGGTCAGAATGTATGGCACAGCAATTGTTTTTAACAACCGATGATCCCATTATAAACTTGGTGGTCTATAGAATCATGTATTGAATTCATTGCTAAGGCATGTGCGTCAAAATCCCTGCTAGCCCGTATACGCGAATGTAAGGATTATGTTGCATAAATCTCAAAATCACACAACCTCTGTGTTAAAAAAAAACTTTAAGAAAACAAAAATATCATTTCCTGATCCAAGACAATACTGCACAAAATAAAACACATAACATTTTACATGTACAGACACACACATAACTTAACCTCGCTCGAACAAATACGCACTTACAGAGAAAACAAAATAAGATTAGCAGCTATCTCAGCTATCTCGAACATATCCAAAAAGTACATAAAATAGTTTTATCGCTGTACAGATAGGCAATGGGCGTTGGCCTGTAAGGTACACCTACCGAATATATTGCGTGTACCGACGCCCGGTTAAACCCGATATAAAACGTGCAAAGATTAGTTGTTTGCAGATAGTGCAGGAAGTTTTTACCTATTTTGTGAAGGCTGTAAACTTCTCTTGGGTAATAATTTTATAAATAACTCCATTAGTTGTGAAAAAAGTTGTAGGTATATCGTTTTCATTGAATTATACAACAGTTTTTATCTTAAAACAGCGAGCTTAAAATTGAACGTATTTTGGCTTATTTTGAACCTTTTGTACTGTAGAGTAATCTGTGATATATGTAAGTTGCTTACTTTTATCTGATCCATAATATAAGGTAGTACTGATTTTTTTGTTTTTTGGGTGGGAAATCATCAAATAACTTCTCCCGCTCTGGGTGGAGTGGAAAAGCGTGTCAGACTTTTACTGACTAAAACCCAACCGTGTTTCCTCAGTTGCCGGTGTGCCAGGGGCTGCGGTATCTCTTTCGAACAACCCTCACCCCTGGCAGGCATCGGCCCTTCCGGGCCCCATCAGTTGGTGCTGACATCTCTTTGAGGTGCACGTGGAACACAACGCACCGTCTACCCGGGTTTGGTCCTTACCGGACAGCGAGCTAACCATTACTCGCCGTCCGCAAGCCTGCACCTACGGTAGCCGGGAATCAGCCTGGGATTCCCGACGCCCAGGGCGTCTCCTGCGAAGGCTACGGCTGTGAGGGTGCATCTACTGCTCACATGCACTGCCTTCCTCTTGGCGAGCATCACTGCTTTGCTGAAGGAGGTGACGGCTAACCATGCACTCTTGCTTCGCACCATGGCTTGGACCAGGGCCGGACGCGAGAGATTGCTGCCGCCGATCGCCTCCACGAGGACTCGGCGGTGCTTCGCCCAAGCTGGGCAGACATCCACCGTATGCTCCACCGTGTCCTCAGGGAAGGTAGTACTGATTAAATAGACTCAACGTGAGCCACCCGATTTTTTTAGAGTCAAATAACTTTTATTTAAGGAATAAATATTACGGTTTGGCAGTTTTTGTTTAGAAATCAAGTGTTTTTAACTGTCATATGTATTCTTCAGGTAAGAAACGAACACACCTTTTCCAGTATAGGTACAGATTTCTGTATAATTTATATTTTTACACACTTATACAAACCAAGTATAAAGCAATATTTAACAAACTATTTAATTATGTACTCAACCCCGATATTAATTGATATTAATCAATAACCTTGAAGACATCCTTTTAATTTCGAAGCTCAAAGATATCTTAGTTGGCTTAGATACTAGTCGATGCTCCAAACATCATTTTTCCTTTCCGTTTCGATAATAACACTAGTACTTTTACGGTAACTATCAAAATGATAATTTTTAAAAGTCATCATGGCGTCAAATTAATTAGTATCAGTATATAAACAATAATTAGAGGCAAATCACATATGTACTTTCAATTTATGAAATCTACAAATCTTATAATTATCTAGAAATCATGACAGGTAAATTTCAACTATCTATTGAAAAATCAGCCTCTAATAGAATAGTAGAACATTTTGTTAGGAAATCCATCTATCAACTCAGAGTATTACAGGCCACTACTAAACACAGACCTCTCCCAAGCTACGCCACAACGGCCTGTACCACCCGATGCGATTACCCAATGTCAAAACAAAAATATCCAATGATGAGACGTTTGTATTCTTTTTCTTCAATCCCATAAGGGCTCTTTGAAGTCACTACAAAGGCCGTCAAATGCCCTCATCTCTATTTCTGTCAAGCAAAAAGTTGGATTGAACAAAGATCTTTATTCTAAGAATAAGTAGTAATAAATTACGGAGTTTATGTAAGCATAAAAAGGCATTTGTCTGATTAATAAGATGTTAAAAATTTCACTTTTTGGAAACTTTTTACAAAATGAGAGTGGATTTTTTACTTTTTGATACAAAGTTTTTTACGAATTCGTTTATTCGATCTTGCTTCTCATGTACTGCCTGTCCTTTGCATGACTTTTACCCTTATTTGTGAGTTTGTCACAGATGGTTCTATTATTCCCATTTCGACCAAGTACGCCAATAATGGAAATGTATTCATTATTTTACAAGATATTATCAGTTACAAACAATAGCATTCTAAGATGTTTTAACTGTTATTATACTTATGCGTAAAATTAACACTGACCACATTTTACGCAGTCTCTTCAAGAAACTTTTCAAACCCACGTCGCCTCTGACTCAAAATCATATAAAAATCTTGAGACATTGCCTCGCGTAGAGCGCAATGGATAGCTTGTAGTGATGCACACACCGATCCATGCCAAGTGAAACCCTTTGTTACTGGAGCTCTTATAGTTGTGTTTATTATTGAACGTTTCAAACGAGTGTCGCATCTGTGGCATATTCAATGCATCTTGATGTTTACAGAGCACAGTGGATAGCTTATGGTGACACACACACCTGGCCATGCACAGTGCCAGCCCTTTGTCACTGTACCTCTTACAGTTGTGTTTATTATCGAACGTTTCAAATGAGTGTCGCATCTGTGGCATATTCGATGCAGTTTGGTGTTTACACAGCGCAATGGATAGCTTGTAGCGACACTCACACCTGGCCATGTACAGTGCCAGCCCTTTATCACTGTACCTCTTACAGTTGTGTTTATTGTTGAACGTTTCAAACGAGTGTCGCTTCTGTGGCATATTCAATGCAGCTTGGTGTTTACAGAGCGCAGTGGATAGCTTGTGGCGACACTCACACCTGGCCATGCACAGTGCCAGCCCTTTGTCACTGTACCTCTTACAGTTGTGTTTATTATCGAACGTTTCAAATGAGTGTCGCATCTGTGGCATATTCGATGCAGTTTGGTGTTTACACAGCGCAATGGATAGCTTGTAGTGACACTCACACCTGGCCATGTACAGTGCCAGCCCTTTGTCACTGTACCTCTTACAGTTGTGTTTATTGTTGAACGTTTCAAACGAGTGTCGCTTCTGTGGCATATTCAATGCAGCTTGGTGTTTACAGAGCGCAGTGGATAGCTTGTGGCGACACTCACACCTGGCCATGCACAGTGTTAGCCCTTTGTCACTGTACCTCTTACAGTTGTGTTTATTATCGAACGTTTCAAACGAGTGTCGCATCTGTGGCATATTCAATGCAACTTTATGTTTACAGAGCGCAGTCGATAGCTTGTAGCGACGCACACGCCGATCCGTGCTAAGTGTAACCCTGTGTGTCTGTGTTACAGTTGTGTTTATTGTTGACTTTTTTATACAGTTATCAGAAGTGCTTCTCCTCAAAATCCTTAAGATCCTCAAAAGGAGAATTTGCGAGCATCTTTAATTTTATGATACTTTTTAATAAAACGTAACACAAACCAACAACAAACTATCGTGTTTAATGCAACTATTAACAAATTGTTATTCTTAAAAACAATTTGTTTTGTTTCACAATTTGAAAAGGTAGAAAAGTAAACTAAAAAGCAGCCGAACGTAACTTTTTACAAAAAATAAAACTGTTCTACAGAACCAAGCATCCAATAATTCTCAAGCGGCTTTTCCCTCAGCGATAGTCGTTTAACTTTATCAACAAGATATTTAAGTCACTGAATCTATTTTATTAGCTGTTAAACTGATTTAAATAGCCGGAAAATTAAACAAATTTGAAGGTATTTTTTGTCAGTTTGGTTTGAAAATTCTTCCAGAGCTATACATATTTATATAAAAGCGAAAGGTCACTCATTCATTCACTCACTGATTAAACACGAAATCTCAAAAAGTACTGGACCTACGAAGATGAAATTTAGCACAGATTTAGATTATGATTAGGATACGTCAACTAAGAAAGGATTTTAGGAAACTCCCCCCGTAAAGGGGAGTCGGAAGTTTGTAAATTTTTTTTATTATTTGGGCCATGGAATACTATTTATGAGACATGTTTTGATACTTCGCAGGTAAATCAAAACCTTTAAGGTAGTTCCCTAGAATTATGAAATTTGACAGCGCACGGGTAGACCATGTTCTGGAATAGGATATAGAATACTTATCATCCCGGGAGATGGTTCCCTTTAGATAATTTTCAACATTGGTGTGGCAGCTGCGGACAGCAGCTAGCATATGTATAAATATGATTCTGAAACGTTTTCGCAAGGTTTAGGAATCTAAAAATAGAAAAGGACAAGATAATGGTTGTTAGAAAAAAGTATTACGCCTGTTTCAGGACCCTTTTCATGATAAAACGGTCTTCAGTCGTTAGAAATGCTAGTAGTTTTACTTTTTTAGATTATTAGGGGAAATATTTAAATGATCCTCTTAAACTTATTGACCTTCTTAAGACGGTTAACTTTACAAATTATTGAACCCCTAAAAACAATTGCGCTTCTTATTTATGGATACTGTAGCGTAAATCCGCTACGGTAAAAACCTTTTTGATTTCTAGTCCAACCTTTTCAATAAAAAAATATAATTTTCTTCATAGCTTTTGATCAAATTTAAAATTCGAATCGAAAAAAAATCGTCGAATGTTTTCTCTTGACAAAACCCTCACTACAGATTTGGGAGCCATTGACGGCGGCATGAATTCCGTTTAAGAAAATTTTCATTTTAATGTGACAAGTTTTAAAAAGCAACGTTATTGTGTTGTGTGGTTAAACCAACCAGTTTAAGCTGTTGCCAAGTGCAAATAAGTGTTTCCTTCTGCATTTATTGGACAAGCTACAGGCCGAGATTCGGTCTTCCCCACGGGCCTAATATCGGCGTGGTCCCACGTCGTAACCTACGTTGGCGCGCACCAGCCCTGAAAACCTGAGGCAGCTCGGCACGTGACGCGCTTCAAGAGTTGAAGCGTCGCTCCACTGCAGCCACGTAACCCCCGAAAGACCTTTCTATCTACCCGTCCGCGCGCTCCACCACCGGTCTGGTTTCTCGGACTTCAAAAGCGTATCGAAAATCATTACTTCATATTGTTTTTTTTTGTATTAGATTACTGTTTGTTTTAAAAAAAAAAAGGATTAACATAGTCAATATTTCAGGTAATCCTATAAAGACGCCCGGTTTCCCTTAATGTTATAACGTATAACAAACGTACTTTTGCGTACATAGGCCTTGTCTTAACCGATTGCAATCGCTTGATAGGTCGTGTACCAAAATAATTTACGTTTCCTTTTTTTCCTCTCTTTTAAATTCTGTTTTAGAAGAATAATTATTAAATATATATATATATTTATTATTATTATTATTATTATTTTAAATTCTGTTTTCTGTTTTGTTTTCTGTTTGTTCAAGTCTCTCCGCATCAACCTCCCAAATCTAATTTTATTCTACAATTTTCACCCTTTTTTATATATTTTTGTCC
The DNA here is from genome assembly GCA_949091785.1 of Polymixis lichenea. Lineage (NCBI taxonomy): Eukaryota > Metazoa > Arthropoda > Insecta > Lepidoptera > Noctuidae > Polymixis > Polymixis lichenea. The sequence continues at coordinate 21,299,812 of OX420944.1, forward strand.
GTTGTTTTTGTACATTCTGTATTTTTTTTTATTTTTCTCACCAAATTAAACGTGTTAGTAGCAGTGTGTGTTTTTCACTTCAATTTTTATGCTACAATACTTAACCCAATAATTGAGACTTGACAAGACTGTGGATCTGTATACCAATTTATAATTTATTAAGTATTAGCCAGCGGCTTCGTCCGCGTGGAGGTCGAAAATGTTATTATCCCACGAGAACATATTACCGGGATAAAAAGCATACTATGTTTTAATCCAAGTTATAATCTATCTGTGTGCCAAATTTCATCTAAATCTGTTAAGCTTACGTGATTTAGTAACAAACATCCAAACTTTCACATTTATAATATATACAGGATAAGTTTTTATCCAGTGCGCAAATTGTAACCATGAATTCAGCATAGATCTAAACAGATGGTCCTAGGTTACCATTTGTAAACATAATCCAGCATTGCATATGTAAGCTATCACGCCATTTATACCAGGAGGCTTTTATTTTGGTATATGCTTTGTTTACTTTTTTTTTTGTGCTTGAGTTAAGTTTTCATTTTATTTGTTGGTATATTGGCATAGCTAGCTGACATTATGACAATTTTTTAAGTTCTATGTCTTGTAATGTTGATTACTTTGCCTACCTATGTACAGAATCAAGTCTATCTAACTAAACAGACAGCTGTGCTGCTGGGGAGTTTGTTGCGCCACTTCTTCTTCACAGCTAAAGCACTAGGAAGTGGTGAAGGGTGGGCGTTTTGGGGGACTGTCTTATGTAATTTTGACATTCGAAAAGTGCTGATTCTCAGCCTAATTTGAATAAATGACTTTTGATTTTGATTTTGATTTTGAGAGTTAACTCAAAAAAGCACTTTTTTCAGAGAAGGTCAAAAACTGCTTACCGTGTTCCTGTGCACTGGAGAAGTTATCTGTATACATATTTACTTTGCAAGTTCTACTATATTTTAAAATCTGTTTTATTGGTCGATAGGTAGTGAGTTAAGGCATTCAATGGTAAGCATAAGTCAAAACTCCCAATTTTTCACTTGGCTCCCTTTAGCTCTGTGTGATATCATTCTAGACTCCCCAGGGCAGAAATTTTTCGTCGGTTATACAAAAAAAAAAAATCAGCTGTTTCATACATTTTGACCGCGTAGGTATTGCACTTTTCTATGAAACAGCTGATTTGCTATTTTTATAACTGACGAAAAACAAACTTACCCTGTATGTAGTAGAATATAATTACACTCTATATAGCTTATTGCCAATCTATGTACACGTGCGCCCTATAGGTCCGCTATACAAAAAGCTCGTACAATGCTCTGCGAGTCCAATATAATAACGCCTTCAGAGTTATGTTGGGGCTACCACGCTTTTGCAGCGCATCGGGGATGTTCGCAGAGTACGGCGTGCCGGATTTTTATGCACTTATGCGGACACGAATAGCATCGCTGATGCGGCGAGTGCGCGGTAGCTCCAACAGCTTGGTGGCTATCGTTGCCAGTAAAATGGACAGTCCAATGATGTGGCACTGGATTACCATTCATCGTGCGTCATTTTCTTATGTAAAATGAGTGTTCTTTGCATTTTTATTTTATTTAAGTGTGTTTATGTATGTATCTTTTGTGTGCGTATCCTTTTGTTTTGTGTATGTATGTATGTAAAATTGAAATGTTTTTTTTTAAATTATATGTAGATTTAATATGGTCTGAAATAAATTGTATTATTATTATTATAATAAAAGTATATATTAGTAGGAATAGGAATAGTCGGAATAGGAAAGTAGGAATAGTAGGATCTGGTTATTTTTAAAAGAGTAACCGTGAAGTTTTTTTTCGGCGCTTCTTCATAGGACACGACCAATTGGGACCGCTGTGTACACCTAGCTTCTGACGTTTCATAAGTGCCCATGCAGGTTTATGTGAAATAAAATATTTTGATTCTGATATATATATGCTCCAGTGTTAAATAATATTTTTAGAAAAGCAAATTGGCAGCAAGTACGCTTCCTGACCTAGATAGAGTTTACCTTAAATCGAAGAAACAAACTCAGCGTCTTATTTGAAGTTCTGATAGAATTTTATAAGCATAACTTATCATCGCATAAATCAAAGCATAAATTATCAAATATTAGAAGCAGGCCAGACCATACATCAATAACAAGCAAAAACAATTATAGAATCCCAACACCTGACGTCACCACATTGCTAGCTAGGCGCTCCCCGGGCTACTCTCTCATGGATACGTACAATAAAGTCTACAAACTCTGCGAAATTAAAAACACTAACTTATTCGAATGCAAAAAAAATTGTTAAGAAAATGCTACATATAACTGGATATGATGACTTGGAACAATTAATATAACGACCCTGACCTGAAACTGAATCAAACGAAGTATATTTATGCGGAATAAAATACACACTTACAAACTCAACTCAACTCAAACTCAAAGCATTTATTTCAAATAAACCATTTACAGGCACTTTTGAATTGTCAAGGTCGGTGAGTTAGAAAGATGAAGCTAGTTGCCCATTCCAAAGCGTAGGTACCTATGGAGAAGAACGGGCAAGAAACTCCATGGACACTCTTTCTAAAATCATGGTATTGTTACAAAAAGTTGGTTACATCATTATGTTGAAATTATCAATGTGAGAACGATGTAAAAAGACGTGCACATTAAAGCGTCCGTAATTAAAACAAAAATAAAATAACTATAAAGAAATTAAAATAAGCCGTGGGAGCTAGGAGATGGCCAGTCCCTACTGGAGGCGCCCGTTCACGAACATGACGTATGGATCAGCACCATTCAGCTCAACTATTTTGAAGGGAACAACACACACCTTTACTCGCCATACACACGCCAGACACCACGCAAAATCTACACATACACTCATAAAACATCATACTTGAAAGCACCTCTCTAGTCTCCACTCTAGAATTCGTATCCTGAACCCCAAGATACAGACTAACTGTCTAGTTTGGAGTTCACGGCAAATAATATATGTAACTGGCTGTAGGTAATATTTAAGTTACTCAATATGTCGTCTCAACTTGATGTTCACCTATGTATGCTTACTGCATTACCTGGACAATAAATATTTTCTATTTCTGTTTTTTCTATCACGCCTGATTTACCCGATAATTATGCGAAAATTATGTTTACTAGAGTGCTTTAAGGATTACACGTGAATGTGAGTAATCCAGTCAGGGAATTGAAATGGCAATAGAGGTTAATCAGTTTTGTAGTGGGGGTAATTGTTCGTTTCGCATTACTCAGTAACTTGAGCTACCTAAAGTAAGGGTAAGGAGCTACATGATGACTGATGTAAGTATGCCGTATGTTGGGACAGGTCAGCCTAAAGCTCTGTCGGGAGGACACGGCGTGGCACACGCTGGCAGAGTGAGAGAAGAGCCGCGCCGTGCCCTCATCTCAGGAGTCGGCAGTGACCTGTCGCTGCCGGCCGTTGTCGACTCGATGGTCGGCAGCGAGGAGTCCTGGGATGCGGTGGTATCCTTCTGCGAAACAGTCATGTCGCAGAAGGAGGCTGCGGAGAGGGAGCGGGAGATTGCTTCCGCTAACCCGATCCGCAGCAGACGCACCGTGCGTCGGCGGAGGGCGGATAACGCCCTCTTCCAGCCCCCTACTTCTTAGGACCCGAGATGGCGGCGCGTAGTGTTCCACGCGCGCCTCTCTATGACGTAAGGGGAGAGTTTGACACCTCACTTCCCCCCTATCGCGAGGTGGCCCGCAGAGGCGGGCCGGCACTAGCCGGGGATCGCGGAAGTCACACTAGTTCCCGTGATCCCGGTGCAAGTGGGAGACGGAACACCGGGGTGGGTTTAGTCAGTAAGAGTCTGACAGACCCCTCCGCCCTCCCCGGGGCGGAGGACATCCATGAGGATTTCTCCCCGTAATCAAAAAAAAAAAAGGTCAGCCTAAAGCTGCAATGCTCTTTCTTCAACCGGTCCTTCCTGTTATGCCCTTTCATTGTTAGACTCTAATAAAATAAAATTCTAATAAAATAATATTTGGACTTAAAAAGAGACTATGACCTCTGAGTTAGTTTCGGCATTTTTTCTCAGAGATCAGTCAGCAATGAAACACTGACGTGAAAAAAAGATCGACTTACGTAAATAAACAATTCATTTAAAACTGGGTTGGGGCTAAAAGGTAGTCCTTCCATGTACATTACTTACTTGTATGCTGCCGCCGATAGACAAGAAGACTACTCCAATATAGTTGGATAAAGCCTACACAGACGATGATGAGTAGAACTGACTGCCTGGTTCGCTGTAAGATTCTCTGAAACTACGAAAAATCTATTCGATACTAAAGTTTACGTTATCAATCGCTAGACTATTGTCAATATACAATCGAAGACGTCGCTTGTTGAATGGCGATGGCTTCGAATCACTCACACATCAGTACCATTGTGTACAGAGATGGTGTGAAATAGTGCGGCCTATTTGCGATACAAAGCATGGCCTTGTTTAGTGTCCGAGTTATATTGGCCTAGTAACAGCTTACAGTAGCTGTGTACCTGCATGCTGTGGACGGTGTCTAACCATTTAATTTGGTATCACGTGATAACTAAAAAAAATTCGGAACGCAGAATAATGAAAAGTTTTTTTTTAGATTATTTATTGATAACACAACTAACTATTTACATTAGATATTAAACTTAATGACTAACTAAATAAATTAACAAAAAATCCTTTTGTTTTATGGTCACTCTCGAAAGCGTCGAAGTCTCGAAGTACTCGTCCGCATCGCTGTCATCCGGAAACATGCCCAGAAGACGAGGTAATGCTGCCAGCATTAACCACGTTGAATGGCATTGCTATTTCTTTAGCCAAAGAACGAGCCAGTCCTCTGGTCACATAAAGTGTCAATAAGAACTCCTTTGAATATGAAAGTTAGTATTCCAAATAAAACAAAATTAACTGAAACACCTATTTTAAATTAACTGTGCCAACAACACCGCAATAATTTATTGTAATTAAAAAAAAAACAAGTAAATCGAATAAAGCGTTCTCGAGTTTGAATCGTACAGAAACTGCCGCTACTAAAGGATTTAAATCTAAATATTTAAGTAGAGGCTGCTTTTACGCATAAAACATGGGTGCTCAACATTTTCGAAAGAAGTGGGTCGGTAATAATTATGTTACAAACAAAAAGATTAACTTTAATGAGGTCTTATGTAATTATAATAATTTTGTCTCATTTCCGTTAAGATCGAAAACTGAAACCAACATAATTGGGTAACTCCAAGATGTTTGATGAAGTAAACTAAGACAGACAATGGAGCTTTACTCTCGACACGTATCAAGCGACAGAGTAAGATGACTCCCACTGTTTGCCAATACATGTTGTGCTGCGTTTCCACGGTTCGCTTTCTCACAGGCCAGATCGCGCCAGGCCAGGCTGATAAGTCATGGGACCCGTCGCTTCCGATTAGGCCTGTGGTGGCCTGGTGTCGCACATCCGATCCGTCTTGCTCCATCGGTTTGTATAGACGCGTTCCCTTTTACTTTGTTTTTCAAGTTTTGACCTCTGAATAAAACCGCAGCGGTGGGAATGCTTGGCATGGGCTGCGAGAGACCTTGACAGGGGTAGCAGCGCTTAGCGCAGCCTGTTAGTTGAAGTGGAGCTAATGGTTGAGGTCTAATGCGGCGGTGTGGGACCGCGGCATTAGGCGAAGCATGTGTTCTGTTCTCTGTAACACTAACTCACTGTAGTCTCTGTCATTGAGGTGGTTATCTGCTTCTTGAACTCGACCTTATGAGCCTGGCAAGTCCTATGTGGCTATTTCAATTTCATAATTACTTTACGAGTTAGACAACACGCAATTTAGAGTTAAAACCGTTTTGTCTGCTCTTAGCAACGTTTTTGACTACAATACTGTTCTGTTGCATGTCCATAAGTGCATTGATTTTAAAGTATCGTTCTGTGACAAACTGAAGACAATAATGTTCTGGTCTGCGCTCAACTAAAATCTTCGGACATGACATGACTGACTCAACGAAGTGGTCTAAAAACGTCATCACAATCGAAAACTAAATAACATGCTTAATAGAAAACTAAACTAAAAAAGTAGAAAATAATAAAAAAAAATCAAAATGTTTTAATGTCTAAAAGCGTGGTGGGGTGCTTGACATTAATTGATTACAAAAAATACCTCAAAAAGCTAAAAACTATTTTAATTTACAATTTATTAGTTCGACTAACTACAAAAGCGTCATATTTTTGTTATTTTTTTCCCATAAAATATCCACAAATTTATGAAATTATTGAATTGTAATTGGTCCTTGATAAGTGTGCAAAGTTTCAATTTAATTCGACGTATTGAAGTGGGTCAAAATCACGTTCTAAGTTTCCGTTACATACATACATACCAAGCTAATAAAAGCGTGTTAGAAAGAAGCAAGCGTGGTGATAGACACGTTCCTTCCTAACACTGCAATAGTTGAAAAAATATTTACGGGCTAGTGACATAAACTAATTGACAAATGCGTACACTGACTGAACAGGTCCACTCTGTGTGGTTCTTAAAAGATGATCTGTACTTTAGAAGCAGATTTTTGGACTTTAAATGAGAGGTCCACTCAATCTATGTGATATTAATTTAGTCCTCAAATACCATTTCAGACACCAATCTACATGGTCTTCACATGATATGACCAAGATTATATTTGGACTTTAAAAAAGACTGATCTCTGAGCTTGTTTTGGCCTTTTTACTGAGTAGTCAGATAGGAAATGCCAACCTCATCTAGTTTTTACCCGACTGCGCCAGAAGGAGGGTTATGTTTTTCGAAAGTATGTATGTATGTGTGTATGTATAATTATTTGGCACGCCCTGCAGCCAAAACGGCTCGATGGATGGCTTGAGAGGTGTCGTTAGATTTGTATTTACTGTGAGAGTGACACTAAGTATATCAAAATAAAAAAAACAAAATGGCTGATTTTTGGGTCCAAATTCAAATGTTTGGCACGCTCTGCGGCCTGAACGGCTCGATGGATTTTAGTTTGCGCGGTCTCGTTAGATTCATCATTACTGTGAAAGTGATATCGTAATAAAAAATAAAAAATTGTTGCAGTCGGGACCCATTCTAGAAATGAAGGCTTAGTGAATTGAGAGCACATACCTATATTACATTGCAGATTACTCCAATCTACTGACTAGACGGCTGACTTTCTAGAATGGGTCCCGACTGCTACAATTTATCTGTTTATAAGCATCGCCTTAGCAACTGGCGATTCTTAAGTTAAGTGCAATTGGGTACAACGACTTTCTTGTTTTAGGGCTTTTCCATGAATACTCAGAAAAGCAGTCGGGTTTTTTAGTTTTTTAAATTACCTTTTTTTTTAAATCTGATTGACGTGGAAAAGTCTTTGTTCAAACCTACTTACAGAAATAAAATCATGTAAGTATCATAATTAAAAAATACTTCTCAAAATACACAAATGACAGGATACTGACCAAAATACAAACCACAAATATTGGCATTCAAATCACAAATTCCTGAGAATCAGTGATCAAAATCAGTCGACTTGCATGCGTTGGGACTGCACGCATTAGAACTTTAATTAAATCTGTCTGTTTCGATGTAGGCAGGGTTAGTTAAAGCTACACGAACTGGTAATGAGTGAAATGAGGCAAACTGTATGCCAATATCAGTGGCGATGCTTGTACGTTTGGAGTTTATAGCTTATCTGTTACAATAGTGGACTGAAAATGACTGAATGTTGAACGGTTGATAAACTGATAGTGAATTGTTACAAACTTATAAAAAAAATCTATATACACCTCTGTGAATGCTATTTATGATAAGGATAAAGAAAAGGAAGAAAGAAAATATTATTTCGACAAATTTAAATAAAATAGTGATACTTGACTGCCTCGTAGGTGCGACCGAGGTCCTGGGTTCGATTCCCAGATCGAGGAAAATGTTAAATATTGGGTTTTGCTTTCAGTAGCTCGGTGTTCGGATTTGTGCCCGGTTGATGGCAATAAGCTTGCCCCTATTCCATGGAACTTAAACATAACTTTCGAAATGTGGGTATACACCGTGAAATTTCAATGGTTGTTTTCCCGCAGCGAAATGGTTTTGTCTTGGTAATACAGTCGTTTTATAAATAAATAAAATATTAGAAACAAAAAATAGCAGATTGACCATTGTGAAAAATCACCACGTGCGAAAGTCTATTTTGCATTGAACATTTTTTATGCATCGCTGTTCCCTTTGTCGGAGGTGCGTGCGATTCGAGTAGTACCTACAAATTACCTCTAGTGTTACTATTGAGTAGTGTTTTATCGAGTTGATAAATATTTTTTAAATTATTTTAAATAAAAAAAAATCTTATTTTTTTTACTTTTACTCTATGCTTCGAAAGTACTCCATATGGCAAGTTGTTCTGCTGCGGGAAAACAACCATTTAAATTTCATGGTGTATAGGTACATCTATGTACAACCCTTCGGAGAAACAAGGGTGTGATGTCATGTTATATCATGTTATATCATGTTAAAATAAAATCGACCTAGAGAGATTTTTTTGTTTCTTATGACGGCTGCGCCAAACAGGCCCAGTTCAGCAAAAAATCCGGACAACTAGTGCCTGACGGTGGTACCTGCACTGACTTCAGATAGTTCTTCAACTATCTGAAGTCAGTGCCAGTTGTCAGTTTCGTAGATATTTGAATTTATAACAACCACTGATAACTAGCTTTGAAAAGGTGTACAAAAGAATGTGTTGTGTTCTTATCGATCAATGTATTTTTTGTTTCTTGTTTCTGATTACTGAGATCATTATAACCCTTTTCTCGAATAACCGATTTCAAAAAAAATTATGGACATGATGCACAATCGATTTGGTCTCCCCAACCCCTTATTATTATCTTCCATCACATCTTTTCCTCATAATAAAAGGTAATCGAAGTCTGTGTAAGTATATATTCAACGCAGTTTTATTTATCATCCTTTGGGATGATGATGATGATGGAGACTCCCTTTACCGCACGTAGACTCTCATCCGGTCCGTTATGCGTGGGGTTTTGGTTAACTAAGCCAGCCTAGCTTCACCCAAAAGCACAGAAGCTTCCTGGGAGCTTTATATACTTCGCGGAGCAAAATCATTGTTCCGAGGATTTTTTCACGTTCAGAAGCCATGGCCTCGCATTCCAGGATGTCGTGGGCGGCTGATTCCTCGACGTCAAGATAGCCCCTGAAAAGTGGACTACCTGTGGCGCCTATATTTCATAACATTTAAATAACTGGACCCATTTGACTAGCCATTCCCCAACTATGTTGTGGTTGGTTTCCAGTCTAACCCCTACGATGCAGCTAAACCCCTACTACCCCTATTTTACATGGAACGACTGCCTATCTAACCTCCACATGCCAGTAACTAGGTGTTACGATGCTTCTTGGTAAGAGACCACGCACAATTTTACTCGTACGCTTTTAACACTTAGAAACAACATATCATTGTTCTCAGAAAGGATTTTCCAAAATCCATTTGTAAAAAAGTGTCACGAAAGGAGCAGCCGTAAAGGCTTTGGTCTGATTAAGATGGCGCCACCCTTAACCTTGATGTCAGTGCGCAAAGACTTACCGTGACAAATTGATATTCTGAGGCCACGACCTTCGAAGCACAGGAAAACGTTTTTATTGTAACTATCACTGTTTTCACACTCTCCATGTAGATAGCTTGAATGTTAAATGATTTTATTTCTGCTAGTAGGTTTGTACAAACACTTTTTACACGTTAATCATATTTTTTAAGTTATTTGAGGTCGGCGTTTCCTATCTGATAACTCTGAGAAGAAAGGTTGAAACAAAATCAGAGTTCTCTTTTAAAGTTCAGACATAATCTTAGTCAGATTATGAAAAGACTACGTAGATTGGTGTCTGAAATGGTCTTTTGAGGAAACAACGGCTCAGATTAAAAGGACCCGCCCAGACAATGCAAGCATTTGTCAGTAATCGTGCATATCAACTCAGAGCTTGAGGAGTTCAACGATTCGACATAGAAAACCAAAGAATGGACATTTGGGTAGGCCTCCTAAATAACTTAAACTGCCAAATCATTATTACAACTAGCTTACATAATACGGTAACGTAATACAGTTTATAACAAGTACGGGGGTCAGAGTGAATCGGTTTCGTAATAACCTGAATGTAATTGTGCACTGAGATACTAATTTGGTAGATAAAAACACACAAAAAAACACAAAAAAACAAACAAAATACACTATTACTTACATGCTACGAATTTAAAAAGATATTTTTAAATTCGTAGCATGTAAGTAATAGTGTATTTTTTTTGTAAGTTTATTATTCTTTTGGCAAAAAATAAAGATTCACTATTCTTATTAACTGAGAAATAAAGAAAACAAAAAAAAATATGACCTACTTATTCGACGATCAATAATTTGCAGGCCAATTTTTGGTGGAATTTATTATGATGCCTTTTACCCAAAAAGTAGCCCGTTCCTTGTCAAACGAATTAATTGCCCAGGGAAGACGGGACTGATTACTCGATCTTTACGTTCAATTATTTGCTTTGATCCATTTAAGGATTCGCAGTTTTCTTTCCATCATCAACTATGTAAGTAAGTACTTCGTTTTTAAACAGGATACACGTGTACATTGTTTATCCTTTGTTTGGAAACGGAGTAGTTTTTGGTTATGAAGCCTTTTTGATTAGTGATTTGATAATATTACTCGTGTCTCGAGGTCCTGGGTTCAATTCGCAAGTCAGACACAGTGATATTGGGCTTTTCTATCTGAAATTTCTCAGTGGCACCCCGGAGTCTGGATTCGTACTCAGTTGATGGTTTCGCCCCCTATTCCCTGGGACTTAAAAATAACTGGCGAAATGTGGCTAGTATAGGTACATCTCTGCCCAACACTTCGAAGAAACAAGGCGTGATGTTATGTTGTTTACGTGAATGGTTATGGTTATAAATTAATAGTTGGCTAACTGGCAGTCATCAGACATACTGGAAGGTAAGTAACTCCCCGGTTCTTCCAATTAAATAACATTATTTTGTTTATTTTTCTAAATATTTTTTTATTTTATTTAATACATCACTATACTTTTTCTATCAAAGCGACAATCTAAAGAAATAACATATATTTGTTTAGATTATACTAGATATTTATTTTATGCCCGAGAAATGGCAAACTCTATAGGGGAAGGCAGAGAAAACGATGAGTGGACGAGGTGAAAACCAGAGGAGGAAAACTATGGGCTTGAACAGCAGTTTATAGGAAAAATTGATAGGAAATGGCCGACGCCTTTGCCAATGGACACACAGACAAAAACAGCCGGTGTCGAACAGATTTTTATTTTTTTACTTACTAATAATAATATGAAGATTCCTCTACTTTTTTCTGCCTAACTGAAAACCGGCATGATGTTAGTAATAAAATTATTTAAAAAAAAAACGTAATTACTGGTGCTGCATTGATTTTTCAGAGTGGCTACAAGTATTGTCATTTACTGTTAATAATTTACCAACTACATACGAAGCTTATCCCCAATAAAGACGATAAAATAACAATAGTTTGTCCTTCCAAAAAGGAAGCTAAACCCTGACAATAAGTTTTTCGTCCAACATAATTTATGTAACGACTTAAACGCTCCCCGAACACTTTCTATATCCTAACATCCCTAGATTTATTCTCCACACGTAAAAACTTTTCCCCAGAAACCTTAATGCCATCTGCTCCGAAAAAAAAGGAAAAACAGAAAACATTGCTCCATTTTTATAATATTCAATTTCTGTCATCGACTGCCCGACAGAAATACAGTGAGAGACCATAAATCTAATAAATGGTTATTGAAATGAAGAGGGTACGTCCCTTACAGGTCCTTTCTGACTTATTCTATTGAACATGTAAAATATGTCCCGTTTTCATGTTTACAATATTATTTTTCTGGGTTTTACATGTTAATGGGCTCTGAAGACAGCAATTTTTGATGTCTTGTTCAATCCCTACTAATATTATAAATGCGAAAGTAACTCTATCTGTTATGCTTTCACGCCTAAACGGCTGAACCGATCGTCATGAAATTTGGCAGAGATATAACCTCGGATATGGAGAAGGATATAAGCTACATTTTATGCTATAACCAACATCTACGCGGGCGGAGCCGTGGGTAAAAGCTAGTTACTTATAATTCAAGTTTTTCTTTAAGTTCTGATTGGCTGGAAACTTGAAATATTTTTGTAGCTCCAAGGAGTTTAATATTGTTACGACAAAGTTCATTAGCAGTAAGTTACTTTTGTAATTTCAGAATTAAATCAGTAGTCCAGCTATCTCGGTTGAGTTTTATAACTTTTTCATTTGACAATTTCTATTAAATCTTTTATGAACATTTTGTAGCCTACGAGTAAAAACACTTCTTCATAATATTGTCCGAAAATCGCTACAAATTTATCTTGTACCTTTTGCTTTCATTCTTCTTGCTCCTTATTAGCCTGGCAGTTATTTTCTCAAAGAAAACATACATAAATCAATCGACACCTTTCGGGATAAAGAAAAATGGCGTAATCATAAGAATTAGGTCAAGGCTGTATTTGACGTTTGCCTAAAACCTTGCAGACAAAAATATATTGAGTTAACTTTTTTAGTTAGAATCTGATACTTATTCTGAAGTAGTTCGAAAGACGGGTCAATTAGGTTTGATGGAGAAAGCACTCAGTATATATCCATATTTAGAAATCTACAAAGTTTGCTTTGAAATAGTAAATAAATTATTATTCTTTCTTTGCATTGGCACAAATGGTTCAGTAGCGTGTTGGAAAGGCGGACCCGTGAGCAAAATAGGTAGTGAAGCTGACTATTTTAGTAATTAATCGGGGCTTATTGAGAAAATTATACGTTTTAGGAAGCCAGCTAGCTTCTTGAAAATGTTATAAATGCGAAAGAATACTGCTTATCCTTCTTTAATTCGGAAACGAAAAAGTATTACTATGATTTTTCGCACATAAACAGTTCATTGGTTGTAGAGTGACGTAGCATTTTGCGTCGAAAAAAATGACGGTTCTTGTGCGATAGATCACGGGAGAAAAGTCGTTATTTAAAACAGCCATCATCATCATCATTTAAGTTGAAAGACGTCCACTGCTGCAAAAAGGCCTCTCCCAAACATCACCACTTCAACCAGTTCTGTGCTTCTCGCATCCAGTGGATTTCTGCAGCTTTTACTAGGCCATAGGTTAATCTTGTGATGAGACCTTCCAACGCCTATACCTTCTGGTACGCAATCGCCACTCCAGAAGCTTAAACATAAAACATAGTGGGTTTTTTTTGGGTGGGAAATCATCAAATAACTTCTCCCGCTCTGGGTGGAGCAGGAGGGCGTGTTAGACTTTTACTGACTAAAACCAACCCCTCAGTTGCCTGTGTGCCAGGGGCCACGGTATCTCTTTCGAACAACCCGCACCCCTGGCAGGCATTAGCCCTTCCGGCCGCATCAGTTGGTGCTAACATCTCTTTGAGGCGCGCGTGGAACACAACGTGTCGTCGACCCGGGCTGGGTCCTTACCGGACAGCGAGCTACCCATTACTTGCCATCCGCAAGCCCGCGCAAAACATAGTGGTTAAATGTAACTTCAAAAATAACAGGCGTGTCAATTGCTATTTGTTTTGCTATAGTTTATGATGTCCGTCGGCATTCGACACTGCGACTACCATGTGTCATCGTGTTAGCTTCGTTTCAGCAAGTTTTTGTCACATCGACTGGTCACGTCACAACTCATGTCCGAAGTATAGTTGACAAAAGAGATGGATTTACTTGTGAAAATAATATTCTCTCCACTATATTTTTTTTTTGCGTGAATGACTTCTTGCATGTCAACCAGTGGTCTGTGAGTGCCATAATAAACTAAAGGCCTCCAACCAGGGTATAAAACTTATAAACTAAATTACTTCACGCTAAGGGCCTAGTTTGGGGTACAGATCTCGTCGTAGGGGGACTAGATCGGATCACCTATGAACCTACCTCTAAACTATGCATAGTTTAGTTACAATAAAAATGAACAAAGACTGCGCAGTCTTTGTTCATTTTTATTGTGTAATAACAATTCGAAAAAATCAAAACTATTTTATTCAAACTAGGCTGAGAGTCAGCTCTTTTTGAACGTCAAAATTACATAAGACAGTCCCCTCGAAACGCCCGCCCTTCACTCAATTTGTGGAAGAATGATGCAAAAGACTTGAATACTCGGCACATGTACGAAATTGAGAAGGCCTTTGCTCTGTTGAACTGGTTAACATTGGATTACGATTGTACCGTATCTATTTCTAGGTAACGCTCATTTTCGTTTTCCAGTATTTTTCAGTACGTGGAACATTCGGATCGTGAACCCAGCTTGGAAAACGCAGCAGTTTCTACAAACTTCCTTGAATAATCAAATTATTCGGTCTTGCGCTTTTAAGATTACCTACCAAAGTTCATTATGCCATCAAAATCACTAGAAACCGCCTAAATAACTATTTTTTTCCTATATCCCTACTAAGATTTCAAGAAGTTATTTTGTTTTCCTACCCTTTCACCTATATATCTTACAAACTTTACGCCAAAAAAGGGTTGAAGGAAGCATCCCAACGTATGCAATATTGATTCTAGAGAATCTAAAACTTCTCAATAAGTAGTCTCAATAACACAGCATCTTTACGATTCCGATTTTATCTAACAAAAAGAAAAGAAAACTTAGAAATTCTCAAATAAACCAACTGAGAAACAACTGAGAAAGACTACAATTTGCAACATCACAAGTTCTGTGTCGTGTAGGTATTGAAGTGAAACAAAGATGTAGTATATAGTGATAAAACACGAAATATGTACGCTACCAGGAGTACAGCGGGGCTCGGGAGTACAAATAATAAACTCTGCTACCAAATCGAGTGGCTTGAGTTATGTGAAAAGTTGTCCGACCCCGCACTGGCGAACGTTTGGGGACGCGCAGCTATGGACAATGGAAGAGATATCGTATTGATCCGTTCGTTGTTTGAAATATGAAAAACAAAAGCGCGTCGTGTGAGTGTTTTATATTTTGTTTGAGTTATTTTACGATCGTATAATTTATATTGTTTTTTGAAACCTGAAAACACAATTAATTGTATTAGGTATCTTTCCATTTCAGGAAAGATCGTTAATTTCATTTTTTTCTAATGGGGTGACCAGTTTTGTTGCCTTGTCTTTCCTAGTAGTTCTTAACGTAACAATGTAACACAGTAACTTCGTCTCTTCTATTATAAAATAATAGAAGTTGCTCATTCCATAACACTATTTATGTGTCTCGCTTCATCGTCTTAGAAAGATTTGCTCATTATTGTTATAGTGTATTAGAGGTCATTTCCCATTGTTTATGGTCATTGTCTATGAAGCCACTTCCGTTTCCTCTGTACTGTCTATTATTTTTGTTTATGGCCAGTCTCGCAATATTGTTTTATATTCCTACATGTGTCTTTATAGATTTATTTAGTGGTTGTATGTATAGACAATTTATTTTTAGCTATCACGTTTACCTATTGGAGAAACGAGTTTTGATTCTTACTTACGTTTCAATTTCTTGTATAAAATGATGTTGCCAATCATTTTAAAATGTGTGAAACATCGAAAATAATACAAAATACAAACACAATGAACAAGAGAATCCTTTTGAAGAGATAAATTAACTGTACATTAATTATTTTACCCAATTCCTCTGAAAATTAATCAAACGTCGATTGTTCGTTTTTCAATCCTTATACATATTTTTTTATTTATTCTGATTACTGTTTTCTGTGTAGTACTTACTGATTAATATTACAATATTGTAAAAAAATTAAAAAAAAATTTAAGTTCTGACTAACAATATTACAAAATGAAATCCTAGGGGACGAATAACATCGCGCTGATCTAATCCTTTTCATGTCATCAACAATAATGACATGTTCTTTAAAATATTAAAACGAGAAAAAAATTGTATATTTAATGGTCGTTTCGCTGTCACTGTATGGTACAGCCCAAAGACTATTTAATATATCCAGTATAATTTTTGACAAAAATGATTCACATTAATAATTTTAAACAAAATTAATTGCCCACCACTTCCAGCGTAGGATACATCACCACGCGGTACACTCGCCGCCATAAATAATACGTGAGAGACCGGAGGCGCCGCGGATACGTAACAAAAAGTAACAAACAGATCTCTTAAATAAAGAAAACACGGGCATATGTTAACATCTGTCGGCTATACTCGACTGTAAAGCGTACAGTGGCGCGCAGTGTAAGTGTTCCAAGTTTAAATATCGCGCGTGCCGACTCGCTGACGTGTAGTTTTGAATTGAAACTTCGTTTTGTTGCGAAAAAATTGAATTGGCAGTCAAGGCGCTTTATTGCTTTATTTAGGGTGTAAATACGAGTTTTGAGTATTAGATACTTGAGCTGGTAGCCTGAGAGATTGTTTGCTAACGCTTAACTGAGGTTCCATCTAAATACCTAGTAGGTAAAGAGTTGCAAAACGCTACTGCGAAAAGCAAATTGTGTAATTGTATACAAACATATTTATTTAAATTGGTTTGGTTATATAAATATTTATTTAACTTTGTATACTTATTTTTAGCTCAAGTGTATTTGTCAAATTATTTTATTTACATATCTAATGTACAAACATGATTATTTTTGACATCTGTCACACTATACTCGCGAGTACAGTGGCACACAAAAGAGCATGTCTCAATTTAGAATTTTTACTTTCCTGACTTATACATAAAATGTTATTTCATACAAGATTTTATGGCTTCCTTTTGTTTTTGTCTTGTCACGAAATAATTAAATACTCTTTCGATAATAATGTACTCCAAAATCCGCAAAATACGCACAGTTTTTTTCCACATAGATGCTTTTAGCTCAAATTAATGTATTACCTTGCCCTTTCTCCGTATAATATTAAAGTAAAATAAATATTATAAATGGCAGCCACCTGTCATGTTATGTATGAACTATTAATAACGCGAACATGCCTGAACATGGATAATATATGTTGTACGTCGAACATTGACAGCCCGTTATTACTTATATTTTAATTAAACTGTTGAGCTATTTGTACTGGTTTTCTTTCAAATTGTTCCTTAAACGTGTCAATATCTAACGGAAAAGGCGGTAACTGGCAACTCCTAGACGTATGACTGAGGTCAAAGCGACACTGGCAGAAACAAAGAAGGTATATACCTGGGAGTAGAGGATGAAGTCCAAATAAAGGTTTCGATGGTTTGGGACCTAGAGAAGGGTTTGGGGCTGAAGAAGGAGTCGTGGCTGAGTAATAAATAATAAAAATAATAAATAAATATGCTTTATTGACATAAAGAACGTGTGAAAATTTCAATTGCAGCCCTGACTACTGAGCTAGGTGACACTTTTTTTTGATTTTTTTGATTACGCGGGGTAATCCTCATAGATGTCCTCCGCGCCGGGGAGGGCGGTGGGGTCTGTCAGACTCTTACTGACTAAAACCACCCCGGTGTTCCGTCTCTCACTTGCACCGGGGATCACGGGAACTAGTGTGACTTCCGCGATCCCCGGCTAGTGCCGGCCCGCCTCTGCGGGCCACCTCGTGACAGAGGGGAGTGAGGTGTTAAACTCCCCCCTTACGTCTTAGAGAGGCGCGCATGGAACACTGCGCGCCGCCATCTCGGGTCCTAAGAAGTAGGGGGTGACAGATTTCCCCAGATCTGTCGCCCCTGGACCCATTTAGGGGGCTGGAAGAGGGCGTTATCCGCCCTCCGCTGACGCCCGGTGCGTTTGCTGCGGATCGGGTTAGCGGAAGCAATCTCCCGCTCCCTCTCCGCAGCCTCCTTCTGAGACATGACTGTTTCGCAGAAGGATGCCACCGCGTCCCAGAACTCCTCGCTGCCGACCATCGAGTCGACAACGGCCGGCAGCGACAGGTCACTGCCAACTCCTGAGATGAGGGCACGGCGCGGCTCCTCCCAAGCGGCACACTCTGCCAGTGCCACGCCGTGTCCTCCCGACAGTCGACGCAGTGGTGACACCGAGCTTCCGGCTCCCTGTTTATGTGACACAGGTATTTCCCGAAGCAACCATGCCCCGAGAGCACCTGTGTCACCCGAAACGACAGGGAGCCGTAGCTAGGTGACACTTGTGTTAACATAGTCAATGTCGCCGTAAGAACAGCCGCATGGGTCGATCGATTAGGTTAAGCTACGCTTGCCACTATCGCGTTGGTCCGTGGATGGGTAACTATCTTTTCATACCGATTCCCCTCCGTGTTTCGGAAGGCGCGTTAAACCGTTTGTCCCAGCTATATTTCTTGGAACTTCTCACCGTGAGACTGTATGGGCTATCATAGCCCATACAGACTTCTCGCGTGGACTCGGTACTATCCTCACTCACGATGTTCCTCACTTACGTTCTCGTTCCCATCCGGTATAGACGACTGTGCAGGGGCCTTTATGTCACTTCCTACTTCGTACTGAGACCAAACAAGAATGTGATAGTATTCACTTTTCTCGCCCGAGAAATTCTTTTAAGCGGGCTAAAATATTGACACCGATCGGAGAACGGGCGAGCGCGAGAAAGAGACGTGGAGAAACCTCTCACATTCACGCTTTTCGGGTGTTCTCGGGGTTTGTCGCAGTGAGTCTGTATGGGCTATGACAGTCGTGACGAGTCGTCAGAAACCCGAAACTTTGACTGCCAGTCTTACCAATGGGTATCGTGGTACCCGATAACTGGGTTGTGGACATCAAATAGGCACTCGTTCTATGTAAAATGCTGGTATTTAGCTGCCAAAAAGTTGGAAGAAGGCTAGGCCGATTAATTGATTGCTTAGGGACTATTAACAGCCCTTCTTTAGTCTCCGATTTAGGCCTCTCGCTAGGTTCCTACAATTAATAGTTGGCCTGTAACAAATTGAACTAGAGTTGGCAAACACATTAATGGTCGCTATAGATGAAAAGAATCGACCGATAACAGCACTGTAACAGTTGAGGGAATAAATAGTATTTAAAAGGTACTTATTATCAATAAAAAGAAGGATACTTGAATATTTCAACCTCTATACTGAAGCCTCCGTATCTTATACATTATGCCACATACATACTTTGTGATAATATCCAACCCAAAATCTCTTCAACAAAAAACATGAAGCTAGGCTCTCTATCCAGGAAATGGCCTCAAACCAAGCCCATTTACAAAATATAAATAGTGGGATGATACGAGTGGCTCTTTTAAATCCCCTGGAGCTATGTAGGGACTTCCGCACCCTAACAAATAATGGCTAAAACTTGGACCTTGTTTATGTTTTTAGGTCATAGGTACATTTAGACAGGTCATTTGGACCTAACAGGGTATTTGGTACAAAGGTTTTTGATAAAGTGCAAAAGTCTGATGCGGTCCAATTAAATTAAACCTATACCTTATATTTTTATCATGCTGGACGAGGCTCATCAGAGTAATCAGCACATTTATACTGATTGAATTATTTTTAATGCAGCCAGTCTAAATTGAGCCGAACAACTAAAAGATTTAATTACCTTACTTACAAAGTAATAAATACCTAATTCATTACGCAACAAAATTCCCAATAGGTTAGCACAATCAATCAGTTTCGACATCTCCTTAAAAAAACAATATTGATTAGTTTTCAGTGTTTATAGCCAACAGAATCTGTATTCCGTTCACTCCAAAACACGTATAAGTCAAACTAATTGTATTGTAGCTAATTATAAAATTTTCTCTAAAGGAAACACTGATAAGCTGAAAGAAACTCTAACTTTTAGCTATAAAGTCAATTTTACTCTGGCTAAAGTAACTCCGATTGGTCGCTGTTTACAAAGAGTACAAATCAAAAAAGCAATAAAAGTGCATTTTATATGTTCTATTTAGGATTTGTTTCCTCCAATAAACGGTTGAACATCGTTAAGTGTAAGTTTAATACATCTGTACCATTAGGATCTTTTTGTTTCGAACTATTTTCGGTGATTTGTTAGTGTTCGGTAGATACGGATCTCGTAAATACGGAAAGTATTTGATCATTGTACATAGGATGGAGATTCGTTAGAAAAGTAATGTTAGATAAGGTAAAAGCAATAAACCTGGTATGGATGTGATTGTTTTGTAAACATTCTAAATTCGCTTCAGCAATCACAAAAAAAGCTTAATATGCATGCAACATAGTGTGATTAATGCATGATTGATATAATTATTTTGCCTCATTTAGGACTTTGTGCTTTTGTTATCATTTTTAAAATAAACATATTGCTTTTCAAAATGTTTGAGTAAGCAAACTGGAGTGGCAATGGGCTGGTCATGTTTATCGAAGGATGGTGGAGCCACTCCTGGAGTGGAGACCGCGTATCGGAATACGTGTTTGATACCAGAAAATCCTAAAAACAAAACTTTCAGTATCTTAAAAGGTTGACGTAGATTTGGTGGATAGAACATCTAACATTTGCAATTTAAATCCTCGATACAAGTCAAATATCTACCTACGCACCCGACAACGCACAATATGTTTGTCACTTTATAGACGCAATTTCCTTGTATAGCACGCACCACAAATTTATACCCCACATACACTGTCCCGTTCCACACAATTAAGCACACAACTTGCAAATTGAATAAAAACAACCCCACAAACTGTACCGCAGATCAGCAAAGAAATTACACAAATAAACAAAACAAAAACAAGACAAAAAATACAAAAGTCAGCTCCCCTCAGGAAAGAAATAAAAAAGACAGTCGTAAAGGAACAGTAATTACCAATAAAGTCACCTGCAGCTGAGCCGCCATGGAAAACACACTTGGGGACAACTTTTGTAATGCTCAGCTTGTACATATTCATTTTGAGTTTATAGGATTTTTGTGACGGACTGTACTTATGGTCAAGTAATAGAGATGTGTAGATTTGATGCAAAAAGTATAGTGATGTATTAAATTTAAAAAAAAATTTAGAAAAATAAATAATATTATTGTTATTTAATGCTAAATATTTAAATTTCATTTTTTTTTTAAGCTTTGGTCTGTTTATCTGTATCTGTATGTGGCGTAGAAAATTATGATTTTAATGGCGTTACTTACCTTCCAGTATATCTGATGACTGCCAGTTAGCCAACTATTAATCTATACATCTATACATATAAATAAAATTGGAGTGTCTGTTTGTAATATTAAAATAACCGCTTTCTACTACATGCATATGAATATATATACGGTACATATACCAAAATAACATTTTTTTTAATTTTTGTCTGTCTGTTTGTCTGCCTGTTTGTTCCCGCTAATCTCTGAAATGGCTGGACCGTTTTTAACGGGTCTTTCACTGGAAGGTAGCTGGTATAATAAGGAGTAACATAGGCTACTTCAATTTTAGATTCTTTTGTTATATAATAGAATATAAATAAATAATAAAAAATAACTATTCCGCGCGGACGGAGACGAGGGCATAGCTAGTTTATAACTATAACCATTCACATAAACAGTATAACATCACGCCTGTAATCCCCGAAGGGTTAGGTAGAGGTGTAACTATAGTTCACCCTATAATGCGCCAGTTATGCCTAAGTCCCGTGTAATAAGGACGAGCCTATTGCTTTCAACCGGGTACAAATACAAACTTGGGACTGCTACTGCAAAAATCCTGATAGAAAAACGCAATAACACTATGAAGGACCTCGCTTAGTAGTAGCGCCTGCGACCCCTAGACCGAAACAGACATAATAACGGAGATAATTTACAATAAAATACCTATCATAATTAAAAATGACAGAATTAAAAACTTTAAAAAGATCTGACAGATTTATTAATTGTGAAATGCTATTATCCTGTGAAGGACTTCCTTAATGATACTGGCTTATAGGCTAAATAATTTAATGTAACTTTTTTGACATACTGTAATAATTGTGAAATTGTTTTGATTTATTAATTTTATTCGTATCGTATTGCAGATATTTAAATTTATGTTTTATTTAAAAAATATATGAATCTAACATGCCGATTATTGTTGAACTGTTATATACTTTTCTTAAAAATATTTTTTCTATGTCATCATTGCTATTCATTTTTTAATGAAATAATAATCTCTCATGTTATAATAATGTTAAATGCCTAATATAAGGTAGATTGTACAAAGATCACCCATATTTTAACTGTCATCTTATTTACTGTATCTTCATCAATTTTATAATATAAAAAAACGCCCACAGCTGTATAAATTCACGTAAACTTATAAGAAACACATTCAAGTTTATAATTCCAGAAACTTGACTCACGAAGACAAATTGGAACTTAAATTCGAGACCAAATGGGAACAGAAATAACATTTTGTACATGTCTCATTGAAATGGAGTCATTTTTAAAAGTCCCTCGCCCTAACAGTGATTTTAGTAATGTTTGATGTTCAACATTTGTCAATGTTTATGGTTTATTTTTTCTATAAATACACGACTCACCCTTGTTGTTGTAAGAAAGATGGGGGATTTGGCAAAATTCTCGAGTGTGGGAATGAATTTTTGGGAATATTTATTATTTTAATTGTGACAGCCCGCCTAATTGCAGTTTAAAATTAAAAGTTTATTTATATCTTTGGGTTTGTATTTTGTTCTTTTTAACACCGACTTCCGCATTTAATGTTATTTTCACTTTGCAGGTTTTGTTTTGTCAAAAAAAAAATGGTTGATTCATGAACAGATCTGGCATGAGAAACATAAAAAAATACAACTGAATTGAGAAATTCCTCCATTTTTTTGAAGTCGGTTATAAATGAATTTATTTTGAAAAATCTCGTTTCGGTAAAGAAACAAAAGCTTAGGTAAAACTTATGTGGTGCTTACCGTAAACGGTTTGCGAATACCAATCTGTTCATAGAACTTAGGTATATTAAATACAGAAGATAAAATATGGAGCTAAATAATTCACAGGATATCAAAACTTTTAATAGAATCATCATCTGCCCAGCCTTTTCCCAACTATGTTGGGGTCGGCTTCCAGTCTAACCGGATGCAGCTGAATACCAGTATTTTACATGGAGTGACTGCCTATCTGACCTCCACAACCCAGTAACTGGGTAACATGATAACGCTTGGTAAGACTTATTTATTTATTACATTTGGGATAACAAACAGTAGGATATTAAGCATGAACAGACAAATCTTAAAATTAAACTTAACAAATATGCTACCACCTTCCGCCTGACGCAGGTCCCCACCGGACACGGTTGTTTCGGGAGGTTCCTGTTTCGGATAAGGCGGGCGGAAACGCCTGGGTGTTTTCATTGCGAAGATCGCCCTGACAACACGGTGGAGCACACGGTGGAGGTCGGCCCAGCTTGGGTGGAGCACCGCCGTATCCTCGTGGCGGCAATCGGTGGCGGTGATCTGACCAAGAGAGACCAAGCCCGGGTCGACGGCGCTTTGTGTTCCATGCACGCCTCAAAGAGTTGTCAGCAACAACTGATGGAGCCCGCAAAGGCCGATGCCTGCCAAGGGTGTGGGTTGATCGAAAGAGATACCGCAGCCCGTGGCACACAGGCAACTGAGGGAACACGGGTGGGTTTTAGTCAGTAAAAGTCTGACACGCCCTCCTGCTCCACCCAGAGCGGGAGAAGTTATTTGATGATTTCCCAGCCAAAAAAAAAAAACAATTATGCTACCCACAACATTTTCCACACATTATTATTATTTAATAAAAACAAGCAGGGCTAACTTAGTGAAAAACAAATTAAAGAAAAAATAAACTTAAGCGGTATTCTAGAAGTCACGAAAAAAAATCATACGTGCTCATACAGGATCCTAGCCAATTAATAATGAACCCTACACTGCGTAAAACCTATGGAGCCTACTGCCGTTCCTTTAGAATCTAAATTATATCCTTTTTAAATTTATATCTGCTTAGGAATAATATGTCTATTATACCAAAACGCGTATTTTATGTGTCGACTAAGCGGTAAAGCTGCGAGCGCATACCAGCATTGGATCTACAAAAGCTGGTAGCGAAGAGTCTTGTTGGACTTGGTGATTGACGACCCGTAACGACTGCCAAAGATCTACAATTTGCAGCCGGGACCAACGGCTTAACGTGCTTTCCGAGGTATGGAGGGGTCTTGGCATGTAAAGATGGTCACCCACCCACGGACCAACCATGGCCAGCGTAGCTTAACCTGATCGATCGACCCGTGCGGCTAATATTACTTAGACAGAAGCCCTGTAAGCTTTTAAGAGAATATAAACATAAAAACCGAACACAATTTGGGATTCAACAAAAACATTTCATTTCTACAAACATTTTCGAATATCGCTTGAACTGAACAAAAAAAATACCATACTGGGAAATAATCCGTACATTTGGCTTCACTTAATCCATTTGCACTAGTTATTAAAAATGAAAGCTCTCAATTTCAATATGTGTAACTATCTGGAAATAACACAATAGCATTTAAATAAATGTCATCCATAATATTATTTAGTTGCAGAAAAGCCTACAGTATACTATTTGCAATAATAAAGACAATAAGCGCCCAATTTGATTATTATCAAGCAAGCCACATTTAAATAATTAATTATATAAATAATTAATGATTTGATCTAATGCTTTGATTTAATGTAATTTTTAATACGAATGTAAGAGTAGAGGAGCAGTGGTAGCCTAGCGGTAATGGCCACAGCTTACGAGTTGTAGGTCATACGTTACATCCCGGTCAGGCGATTTACTTTATGTAGGTAAATTATTTAATCACGACTGTTTTCAAAACGTGGAAATACCGTGACGAAACCCGCATGTCGAAGAACCAAAAATGAAGACAGGTGTCACCTACCAACCGGCCCTGGGCGCCTTGATAGATTATGGTCTACTCGCTCTCGACGAGAGGAGGCTTGTGTGGTGGGAACATTATTAGGCTAATTAATTTTGCTATGAAAATAAAAATTAATGATGAAGAAGTTACTACTACACCATCGTAGTAATTGCAGTTGGTGTTCTGTATTTACTGCCTACCTATTTTTGATACCGCATTCGAGGACCGCACCCCCGGCAGGGCCGTCCCCCCGGCTGGGTGCACCCCCGATAGGACCACACCCCCGCATGTTAGGAAGGCATGAGTATAAACGCAAGTTTGTATGTAAAATACAAAAAGTTTAATTAAAATCAACAAAAAATCCCGACTTCGCAAACTAATAATCGTATTAAGAAATTGGACGGACAAAACTCGAAGCCGAGTTAATTTCTCGTGACATAAATAAAAACGAAACGAGAAGCATTCCTCAAGAGGGGGAAATAACAAACATATCTCTCGAAGTAGGAAAACAAACAACGTATGTTAACATCTGTCGGGAAGCACGAGCTAAGGCGAAAGGCGTACACTTGATGAGTTATCGCTCCTCATTTTAGTGAGTTTTACTTCTTTTAGTTTAGTGTTTGAGCAGTTTTAAACTAGTAGTAGGTCATGTTGAAAAGGAGTTTTATAAGGATTTGAAGATTTTATAATTTATAATACTGAGTAAAAAATACAAGAAAAATCAAAAGAAAAAATGCACTGCACTAGGACTATGTGCAATTGAATTCATAGTTTTTTAAAAATATTTAAAACCGTGCATCAAGCGATGCACAAAAAATGCTACGTTCTCTTTTTCTCGGCACTTGGACAAGAACACAAAATAAATTTATTTGACGACGGACACGGAAGACATTTCCGCGCGACTGTACAGAAATTCCCGAAATTCAATACGTCAGTGTTGATTGCAGTTAATTTTAAAATCGTCCCCTCGTATTGTCTGTTCTATTTTCGGGAGCTCTTACCCCTCCTGTTTCGATTAAATTTCAACTTTGTTTGCTTTTGTTATGGTTTACTTTTGTAAAGCTTGAGTAGCCTTAGTAAAGTTTTTTAATGTACACAAATCTTAAATCAAATCTAAATCAGCTTTGACGGTACGAGTATTACTTCCGCTAATAAAATGCTCTTTTTTATCCCGGGAGCCAATGAACCATGGAAATGTGACCTTCTCATAAAGCTAAACTGTGGTTTGATTAGTTTTGTATCGGTCTGCTACGTAAAAGGGTCGGAACTAGGGAATGCATAGTTAATGGGTTATTTACTTAGTAAGTCCCGGCCTTTAGAGAGTTGTTGTTGAATTTCTTGCGTAACATGATTTCGGTAGAATTGTACAGATACTGCTGAGAATATCCCGATTTTTTTTATTGCTTATCACGTAACTTACTTATAAATTTTATGTAAGAAATAACGATTGTAGTTTGATTACCTTCATCATAACGGACAGAGAGAATCCTTCTAACTTTTTAGGACAAGAAAAAATAATACATTTTAGGATTCTGTGAAATAATAATAACGTACGGTAAGAATAACGATGAACATAGACAGTGGTGGTCCAGTGGTAACGGTTGCATCTTGCAAGTAGTATCTTGTACTTAGTGTAATAAATTTTACCACCTTTTGCCATTTTGCTCTCAAAACGGCGAAGGGAACCATCGTGATCAAACCGGCATATTCTAGAACCAAAAAATGGCACCAGCACTGGCCGGTGTGGTAGATTATGGCCCACTCACTCTCACATAGAAGAGGCCTGTTTCCCAGCAGTGGGAATATTATTGGCTGATTATGCAAATAACGATGATTACAATAAATATATGAATAAATGCCACAGTATTTTGCAATTCTCTAATCAATTTATGATCTTATATTATTTTTAAATTAATTTAAATGAGTACCTAGACTTTTTAATAATAGTAATTTGATCCTTTTGCAGGGTCCATATTTGCGACATATTTTTCTACAATATGCAATTCAATAAATGAATATGAATATTTACCAGATCTAAATAATATTTCCTAGAAAGAAAACCTGCTAATAAACCGAACAAAAGTAATAAAACGTCGAAACATTCAGTAGACGAGCAACATATCAAAACTGACCCTGTATCAATATTATCAAACGTCACCCTCGAGGTTTGCCTTCAATTTTTGATACTTTCCCACAAAGGCTTCTAATTAATGCTATGGAAATCTAAATTCCTGGAGCATTGTTGCAAAAATGTTAGCACTTTAGCGAGCTCTGCTTTGTTACATTTCACTGTATTTGTATAATCCGTTTGAAGTTTTTAATTGTGAGAAGTGTGGTGGCTTCCTTTTTTTTTTGTGGAGCGGGCTAAAACCCACCCGTATTCTTTCAGTTGCCTGTATGCTAGGGGCCACGGTATCTCTTTCGTACAACCCACACCCTTGGCAGAAGTGTGAGTGGCTTAGAATGTGTTTGCGTTTTTCTGTGCAAATGAGGGAATTTGTGTAATTAACTTATTGTAGAATTTAGTTTGTGAAGATATGTTTTGAGTGTTGTCTTTTGTTATATTGTTTCCTAACTTACTAAGAGCTGCACGGGTCAATCGATCAGGTAAAGCTACGCTGATGGGTGACCATCTTTGCATACCGACGCTCTCCGTGCCTCGGAAAGCACGTTAAACTGTTGGTCCCGGCTGTCATTCGGGGATCTTTGACAGTCGTTGTGGGTCGTAAGTCTGTCTTACCCAGTTATCGTGTTACCTAGTTACTGGGTTATGGAAATCAGATAGGCAGTAGCTCCACGTAAAATACTTGTATTCAGATGCATCCGGTTAGGCTAGGAGCTGACCCCGAAAATGCTTGGGAAAAAGTAAGGCAGGGGATGTGTTTTGTTATCCTGTTTACCATGGACTGTTTAAAGATTGAGCGGTAGGCTATATGGACCATTGCAAGTTTATTGACGCCCATTGTAATTGGAGATCGACAAGAAACCTGTGAGCTTTTAGCTCAATATGTACTTATTATGTTTTGAAATTAAATTGTGAAAACCTTTTTATAAACAAGGTTTTGACTAACTCGAAAGTACTAAATAAAATTTAAGTTTACATTTTATATACATATACTTAAAATATTGAGGCTTATCTTAGAGTATTAGAAGGTCAGTCACGCCTTAAGTTTTTAAGAAAATATTATAATAAATCTAGTATTGATGATTGGTTCAGACCAAACGAACGAATGCACATTCTATCCCTACTTTTGTGTACACAGAAGCAGAGAATTTTTTTGTAGGAATATCCATACCTACTAAAATGTCAAGAATATCAACAAGAGAAGCTTGTGTTCTAATTCTATATTCATTTGTTCTAAACCGTAAAATGATAGAGAAGAACGTTGTGGTCAAATCATCCGAAGTCAGAATTTTCTCGCAATGCATATTTGTTACTTTTTCTACACAAAAATATAAATACAACACTGCCAAGCTTCGAGGAAAACGACGGCAATAATGGTAATGAAGGCAATTTACACAAAAGAAGCTAATTTTAAATAAAGGATTCCAAATTAACATAGTATGAAAAAATCTTTAATAAATGGAAAAAGCTACAATGTACAGTGTTCATTTTGTATTGCCAGGAGCCAGACAATCACTGACAAACTGCTAAATGATTTGACTCAAGAAAGAAAAGCTTGATTTGAATTTTATATCCACCAATTTCGTTTGGTATAATTTGTATTTAAGAAACGGCATTAGCACGAATTCTGAATAGAACGAGACAATCTTTTCATTGTTGAGACTAATGTCTTAAGATATTGTTTTATTATGTTTTCGCTGCTTTTTTAATATACTTGTAAGTTTTAGTCATTGTTCCACCTTTCACGTTTATGCCTCCATACTATGATAAATAATCTGATTTCTGTAAGTAGGTTTGTACAAACAGTTTTACACGTCGATCATATTTTAAAAAAACTAGATGACGTCGGCGTTTCCTATCCGACTACTCTGAGAAGAAACGCCGAAACAAACAGTCCGCTCATTTAAAGACCATTTAGATTGGTATCTGAAATGGTCTTTTGGACCAAAAATCACAAAGTCATCTGTCCAGTCAGAGCACCCGTTTATCAGTGATCATGCAGCCCAATTCAGAATATAAGGAACTTAACTATTCGCCAAACAATATAAAAAAAGGATATCTAAATTATGCTTCTGAATTGACATAATTATGTGTTCATATGTGATTTTTAGTAATAAGGAATCAATGCCAGGACTACGTATTACAAAGTAACAAGAAGGTAAGTAATAAAAAGCTAGTCTTGGACTTTAATAAATTAGGTATGTTCTTTCATCGCCAATAAACTGTCAGTTAATGAACTCAGTATCAGTGACACTGGGTAATAATCTCTCGTTGAGACTCATACACGCAGATAAGCTATTAACTGCCAGATTAAACACTTATTAACTTGGACGTGTTACTCCTGAAACGTATCTCTTTCAGATTTATGTACATTTTAATTGCGTCTTCACACAAGATTTCAACGTAACGTTTCAGCGGACCACGGCCTGAATGCGAAAATCTCTTCCGTCCCTTTCACTACGTACCGCACGCGACTTGCAACCCTTACGAATACAGTGTGCCATCCCTCTCCGACAGGCGCTCGGCTGGCACCGGGCGAATCCCTTATGTAAGCCAGTGCTTTCAGAGCTGCCTCCCGAAACGGACGCGCGCGCTCCAATAGAAAAAAAATCCATTGACGATGCCGATATTCAACTTGTTCCCCACATCAAAAAATATCAGTGAATCCTCCTGTGATGCGAAACTTTTATGAACACGAGTGTACACGAGTGTGTCAAGTGGCCGTAAATTTTGTAACGGGAATGTCGTATCAAAATGAAAATTTCTTATAAACTTACGCGCCGGGATTAAATAAGATTTATATCTGAAAACAACGGAGATTTTCGAGTTAATTTTAGATGCTCCTCGCTCATTATGCTCAGTAAAGTAATCCAAGCACGCGTTACTAAAGTCACCAGTGCCGTAGAATTTATGCGCCAAACATCGGTTAAAGATAAAATAAAAATAGACGAGCATTAAGTAGGAACTTTAATATATGAAGCGACATTCGTTTTAACTAAGTGTCATAAAACTATTTGTCAGCGCGTTAATTACCGAGTAGAATAAATGTTGACGTATTTAGTAGAAACTAGGAGAGTTGTAAAAGCGAATAAGTTGTGACAAGATGTTTAGCTGTTTAGTCATTAAAATATAAACGTAAATGGTACGTTAATAGGAACAATACATTAAAGTGTTAAGTGACGATGAAAAGAAGAAGAGTGTCAAATTAAAATAGTAATAAAAATATTATTATAAACAAAATGGCCGGGGAATTGAAGAGAATAAAGAGGCATTCATACGTATTGAATGCAATACTGCTATTTGTGTCAATGATTTACGGTGAGTGATTATATTTTGCTAACGTAGCGTCGACTTAATTAGAATACGCTTGATCTTTTAATTAAAATGTGGACTGATATCGTTACGGATGAAGCTTAAGAAACAGTTACATAACGTACATATTATTTTAACGACACTTCATGTGTTTATAATGACATTGTTCGTAATGGATTCGTAATCGACTTTTTATCTGTTTGTATTTTTTCATGTGTATTACTGATTAATATTTAGGTATATGCAGATGTATTTTAAATTGAAATATGATATTAATAACTTTGTTAAAATAATACATAAATAGCCATGATAAGTTGGCATTGCAAGGACAGATAAGACTGGAGGTTAAGTAAATGATAAAATCAAAATCAATCATTTAAACGGAAGTGGAACACAAGTATATCGGTGCAATCGGACAAAAATCCATCGAAGCGGATTGGAAACTTATGTGACCCGACAATATTTCAGCCGGAGCGCGAAAAGACCGGGGCTGGATTAATTGCTTCTGTCAGTAATTACTTGGAGTAATGTAGTACTCTTTCAACATTAATCTCTAAAGGATAAGCTTTGCCGCTCACCCACTCATTCAAATTATGTTACTCTTGCCCGTGTGAGTAATTATCATAATGGTCCTAGCGTAGTACCTTGTGGTAGTCCTACACTTTTATTACTGACTTTGAGACTGCTGACAATTTGAGTGGAGTTTTGAAGGTTTAAATGAATGCCGGCAATGTCTAAGTTTTCTTATTATAAGTTAAAGTGGTGACCGAGTTTGTAAAGTTCATTAAATTGCTTCAATTGACTGTGAAACTTAGTCGATTGCATCATTTAATTCTTAATGTGGAAAATTCTTGATTATAGTACCAAGTGGTTTTATATGTGGCAATTAGAACGTTACATGCTTTAAAACTACAATATTTTTTCGTCAAGATTTATACAACTTTGATCTTAGATCAAACCCAATTCAGTCAAAATTCGTATATGAATACAACAGAGGGTGCCTTGTACAAACACGTTAAATGGTTATTCACAATTTAACGGTTCTTCTTAGTATTACGAACGTAAATATTTATATAAAGCAAAGATGTTCTTCGATCTACAGAATGTTTGTATTCCTTATACTTAATCGTTCTTCAAACCTCGCGCTAATTAATAAAACTCTTTAATAGCGCTTCCCACTTGAAACAGTCTTGGTTCGGAAGGACTCTTGAAGCCTCTCATCATGACCTTCCAACGTCTTCATATTGTTTTGCCGGTCGAATACTTACTACAGTCACTCCCACCGTCATCATTATGATTTTGCTTATTCATCACTACATTTATAAGAAAAGAAGAAGTCTTCATTCTACTAATATTGTAAATGTGAATATTATAAATCTTTTTTTTAGATGTTTTTTACTCAATCATGCAAAAGCGGTCAAACGAATTTGGATGAAATTTGCCACACAAATAGTTTATAACCTGGATAAGGATACTTTTTATTCCGGTAGTACCTTATAAGTGGACGGATAGTGGGATAATTTCTGACCTCCACGCGGGCAAATCCGCTTGCAAAATCTAGTTATCCTTGTTTTTCTCTTTATCGATAAATGATGTTCGTTTTGTAAATTGGTTTTAACAAACACTTTTACAAGTCACAAAAATATAAAAATTAGATGAGGTCAGTGTTTTCTATCCAACTGGGTGCTCTGACACGAAACAAATTCAAAGATAAAAATCATTATCTTCGTCAAATCATGTGAGGACCATGCACATAAGCCATAGTTATGGACTTTTTTATTGATTTAGCTAGAGAAGACTTGATAGCCAGTTAATTTCTAGTTAAAAATCGTACTAACAGTAGATGATCATGTTGACACCTACCTATAAGTTCTGGGTTGAGCTTTATGATTACTGATAAATGCGTGCACTGAATGGACAGGTCACTCAATCTGTGTGGTTCTTTCTTCAAAAGACCATTTCAGACACCGATCCACATGGTCTTCACATGATCTGACCAAGATTGTCTGGACTTTAAAAGAGGCTGTGAGCTCTGAGCTTGTTTTGGCCTTTCTTCTCAGAGTAGTCAGATAGGAAACGCCGACCTCATCTAGTTTTTAAAATATGATTGACATGTAAAATAAAATAATTTATCATTTACCAAATTTAATTAATCCTACTGTACTGCACCATACATCCTTAGATTTATTCTTCGCATATAAATTGACAAGACAAATTCCTGTCGCAAGTGATTTAGTACTGTTTCTGACGTTACAGCCATTTTCTTTCGGCTTTGACATTCGTTCTTCGTTAAATATCTTTGTATACCATATATATTATATGGCCTTTGTCTTATATAGAGATTAATACCATACTTGAATCTTGAAAACGCCGACCTCATCTAGTTTAAAAAAATATGATTGACGTGTAAAAGTGTTTGTACAAACCTACTTATAGAAATAAAATCATTTATCATTTATTATTTATACAAATATCAAGTTACACCCCAATGCTATAAATAAAGGTACTTTGGAAAAAAATCCTTAGAAAAAAAGACAACGAGTTTACTTAGTTACTGCCTACGAAGCCTGAGGCGGTACTATCATGTTCGTTCAATCTACGCACACTGACAGTTTGCAGCGCTATCTTGACAGCTCGCTTACAAATACCATAGCAACCTACTTTCCCCTGTCTTATGTCCAGATAAACAGGTAATGGCTGCATTTGATCCTCTGTTTCAAGAAAATGAAAACAATTTATAGCAAGTACAATTGTAAGGACATAAATAAATTTGGCTTCTCCTACTGAAGCTTTCTCATACGAAATTAATAAATCCATATTGTCGTAAACCATTATAAAACTTAGTCACTTCCAAGAGAGTTTTGAGCTAAATTTAATTATTTTGCTCGCTGGCAATCTGAAAACTTTTCAATTGAACAAGTAATTTTCGGAATCTTGTAACTTTTATTGAAGTGAGGAGCAGGGAACGAATTAAGATGGACTCATTCAGTGGGTCATGAATGAATTGGAATTAAATCACTTTTGTGAGTTTGGCGTCGCGGTAAAAGGTTTTTGAGCCCTGAACTCCAAATTTAAGTTTTCTATTGTTCTCGACGTTTCTTTTGATTTTTTTCTTATTAGCTAGGCTTTGGCAAAAGTAAAAAAAAACCTTCACTTAAAAGTAAGCCAAGAATAATTGTATGCGAACATTTTCTTCGAGAAAATTTAATGTTATTCGTTGACAAACTTTTAGATGTCTTTGAATATTTTACTGTATTCTGTCTTTTTATTTTGTTGCTTCAGGGTTTTCTGTGCTTTAGTATTTATGTTTTTTCTCACGTCGGTTTCAAAAGTCCACTGAGAGGAATTGTTTGCCCCGGTGCTGTTGCGCGACGAGGGAACAATTCTTTAGAGCACACCACACTTCAACGGTTATCATAACAATGTTGTTTCTTTTTAGACATGTTCTTAAAAGGGCTTTGATGTCGTATGAAGCCCTTTTAACCTAGTTTAAATAGAACATATTTATGTGAACGAAAATATGATTATTGTTCAAGAGAATCCCGTCAAATTCATCACCATGATATCTCAGTGTCTTTGTTGATTTGATTTTTGGAAAACTGCAATATGAAGTAAATGTCTAAAAATAAGCCATTGTTCGTTCCGTGTTCCCAACCTACCTACCTAACATAAAAAAAATATGAGATATCTAAATAGCACAACATTATATTGGTATCGCTACTAACTTATCGAAATAAAGTGCGTAATGGCTCATAAACATTCCCATCTCTTTGCCAACGTCACAGAGATGATCCATTTTCCTCGATCCCTCTTACAATTTGCAAACAAGTAAATACGTTTAATACAAACCATGTTTTGTATTATTCCTTACTTCAAGCATGGGTATTAAAACATCTTATCAAAAGCCAGATAATTCCATTGAATGTCCTCCTTTTAAGAGACACATTAAAAGTCTCACAAAATGAACAATTCAACAAGGGCCGATCTTCAATTTGAATACAACGAATAATAACCTTATTTATCCAAGTAATTTAATGTTATCAAGGGAGAAAAAAACTATGAAAAAGCCAATTTCAAAGCAAGAGCTTATTGAAACTCTCTGTAAAATGGTAATGGAGGGAAACGTTGAAACGGCGCCCAAAGTTGTTGCTTCTGCATCATTGGATTTGAAACTTTAAAATTTTCGTTTAAGGTTGTATTTTGCTCGGTGTTCTTTAATGCAGTGCGTACGGCTTCGATATTAACGGTATTTTTCAAATGGAAGTTTACAAAGTTGAAGTACCTATCTTTGGAAGTTTGGCAACGCATTCGCTGTAGTATCGAGTTTTTAGAAGACTTTATGTCGCGACCAAGTGAACAATGCTCCCTCGGGTCTTAAAAACTTTATATAGTTTGCTATTTTAATGCCATGAAAACTGAATCATAAACATGAAGACTCTCACAATTTCTCCTCAGATTTAAAACCAGGCGAGCGGTTTTAGAGTTATAACACCCAGAAAGCACTCTAAAATAAATACATTCTTAATAAAGCATTTTATATTCGTAGACGCATCGACACATCTCCAGATTTCCCGCAATATTCAGTTTAATATTTCTCAGGAAAAACTATGGATTATTCAACTGAAAATTTAGTTAACGATACTAATTTAAGGGGTGAGAGCGTTTGAATCAGTTACCTGTCAGTACTAATCAACACTTTAGTCGTTGGGTCTTGAGGCATATCGTTGCCTGTCGGGTGTCCAATATTGAATTCAATATCGTTTATTACAGTTGGAGCATTTGTTTTGTAAGATTTTCTGACTTTGATTACTGGATCAGGTATACTATTAGCGTATGTTAGAAAAACTCAGTAGTGATCATGTAATTATCCCAATTTACAAAAGTTACTACTAAATTGAAATGTAAATAAAAAAGTATTCGTCTTTTAGCCGCTTGTATAAAAAAAATAATAAAGCAGAATAAAAAAAAGCTCGCAGTAATGCCACTATACCTTTTTCTTTTTTTTTGGGTGGCAAATCATCAAATAATTTCTCCCGCTCTGGGTGAGCGAGAGGGCGTGTCAGACTTTTACTGACTAAAACCCACCCGTGTTCCCTCAGTTGCCTGTGTGCCAGGGGCCGCGGTATCTCTTTCGAACAACCCGCACCCCTGGCAGGCCCCACCAGTTGGTGCTGACATCTCTTTGAGGCACGCGTGGAACACAACGCGCTGTCGACCCGGGCTTGGTCCTTACCGGACAGCGAGCTACCCATTACTCGCCGTCCGCAAGTCCGATGCCTCTATACCTACCAGCTCAGCCAAAAACCACTTAATGGAAGACATTGATGATATGGTAGATCATAATGAACGATAGTGTTAAAACTGTCAAAAATTGTCTTGTTTTTCCATTCATCACTTGAATCTTTGGAAATGGATGGATTGAAATGAAATTTGAGGAATGAAATTAAAGAGAACTGAGTGAATGATAGTGTGATGGTTGACAGGAGAGAATTGAAGGTGGAAATGTGTGGCGCCGACCATGGGGCGAAGGCGGGAAGATGTTGATAATGTCTTGAATCTTATCTTTCCTTTACTAGCTGGAACGAAGTGATGAAGTTTTATTACAGACATTAAAATAATAATTCAAATCTTTAAACCAACTTAGAGGTAACCTAGAGGTTCGCAATTGGTATACTTCAGAGATGGTCCCGAATACATTATAGTAACTTTGCTTGGTAGTGATAAATGACAAATAATTTTATTTCTGTAAGTACGTTTATATATAACACTTTTACACGTCAATCATATTTTTTTAAACCAGATGACGTCGGCGTTTCCTGTCTGACTACACTGAGAATAAAAGGCCGAAACAAACTCAGAGAGATCACATTCTCTTTTAAAGTCAAGACATAATCTTGGTCAGATCATGTGAAGAGCGTGTGGATTGGTGTCTGAAATGGTCTTTTGAGAAAAGAACCACACAGATTGAGTGAACCTGTCCAATCCGTGCACGCATTTGTCAGTAATTATGTAGCTCAAATCAGTTTTTGCGTTAGTTTCGATAATACGTGTTTAATCCACGTTTTGTAACGTGATGGTGTACTCATACTTTCTGTCATTGTTGTTTACCTGACTGTAGTAATATATGAATAAGTGTGGGGTAGGGTACCATTACTAAAAAGTGAAAAATAAAAAATAGTAGCACACCGGGAGTGCCGACA
The DNA here is from genome assembly GCA_949091785.1 of Polymixis lichenea. Classification (NCBI taxonomy): domain Eukaryota; kingdom Metazoa; phylum Arthropoda; class Insecta; order Lepidoptera; family Noctuidae; genus Polymixis; species Polymixis lichenea. The sequence continues at coordinate 21,336,254 of OX420944.1, forward strand.
GAAGTGAAAACTTATACGAACTAATTGTAATTAAAGTTACAGTTTTCATTTAATGCGCTATTGTAAATGCATGTGTATCTAGCTATGTACGTACATACACAATATATATATGTACATATACACAGGTGTGGGTAACGGTAAAGGTAACAGCGTCACGAGTTCAATTGTTTTTTCCATCTCAAAAAATGCCCAACGCGCACAAAGAAGTTTTCACTTCAGTAAACTTTTTTTGCAAAAAGAAACATCCAAGTTCCAAAAAAAAAAAACAAATTTAAGTTATTTTACACTTCGTTATGTTTTTTTAAGTCGGTTGTTTTTTTGCAAAAAGCGCATAAAGAAGTTTTCACTTAAGTAATCATTTTTTTGTAAAAAAACAACCAACTTCCAAAAAAAAAAAAACAAATTAAAGTTATTTTGCACTTTGTAATGTTTTTTTAAGCCGGTTGTTTTTTGCAAAAATATTTTTTTGAACTGTAATTATATTCAAAAATCGTAACAGCAGTTAATGAAGAGAACTACAGTCACCAAAGGACACTGCTTATCTTAACAACGTATCACCTCAACCGACTATAACGATTCAAAAGACGATAACCAAACCGCAGTAAATATCACATTCGCAGTCCATATCAGAATAGCCGATATAAACACAAGATATTTAATATCCATTAAAATTAACGATGAGTTACATAGGAAGACATTTTGAAACCGTGTCAGTGCATTAAAGCTTGCAACATTTCCTTCCAGACAATAGAACGATTCGGGTCAACGATTTTTTTTCTATCTGCATTATTAGGTAGTTATAATAATTGAATTTAGGGAGCAGCGGTGGCCCGGTGGTAACACCCGTGACTTACGAGTTGTAGGTCGTAGGTTCGAACCCAGAAAGGGGCTACACTTTGTGTAAATTATTTAATTACTACTGCTCTCAAAACGGTGAAGGAAAACATCATAAGGAAACCGACATGCCCTAGAACCAAAACTTCGAAGGCATCTGACATGCACAAAATCAAAATCAAAAGTCATTTATTCAAATTAGCCTGAGAATCAGCACTTTTCGAATGTCAAAATTACATAAGACAGTCCCCCAAAACGCTCGCCCTTCACCACTTCCTAGTGCTTTAGCTGGGAAGAAGAAGTGGGGCAATAAACTCCCCAGCAGCACAGCTGCCTGTTTAGTTAGTAACGAGACACAGAACTTAAAAATTTGTCATATGTCAGCTAGTCATGCCAATATACCAACAAATGCAATGAAAACTTAACTCAAGCACACCAACCCGCACTGGAATTGTGTTTTGGATTATGGCCCACTCCCTCTCACCGAGAGGAGGCCTGTGTCCCAGCAGTGGTAATGATATAGGCTAATTATGCAATAGATGAATTAGTAGGTGCCACGTTATGATTTGTTGGAAGTTCAGCAAAGGTTAATTGAGCATGACTAATGTTTATTGCCTTGTCGTTTTGGTGAAATAGAATATAATCATTATCGTTACATTCTATCTCTCTTTTGTAGATGTCGTTATTACTGATTAGGCTTGCTAAAATTACGGAGATAACTAATTAATTTTCTACATGAAATGAATTATTTCTGGGATAGCAAAAAAGTGAATGAAGCGGTGTTTCAATAATAAGCTCATGTTAATTTTGTTTATTTTCGTTAATGGTATCACCACTTATGGTAATGTGAAAGTGTATACACCGTGACATTTTAGTCGTCTTACAAAGGTGGTCCACTCAATGTATCCGTCATAAAATACCTCAAGGTGCGATTAAAACATTGTTACCATTAATTCAGTTAATAGGTACAAATAAAAATAAATAATGCTTTAGAATTATGAAACACCCTCTCTGTTAATGTTTACGTATCCAACGCTAGAAGATTTCTACCTACCTACCATTACATTCCATCATTTATTCTATCTCCATTACAGGGTGTTTTAAACTACGTCATGCGTCTTAGTGAATGATATTTAATTTTTTTTAATTATGCATATGTTCAAAAATATCATTTTTTTAAATATAAATGTGTATTAGTCATTGGGGCTGCCATTGTAAGACGACTAAAATGTCACGGTGTATAATGCTCTGATTGACATGGTATTCAATATGATCTTTATTATTACAAGAAAATCTGCGTATCATGAAATATAAGATAAGACACTTACCATATACATATTTCAGCTACGCACCTATTGCGTTCTGAGATTTCAATCTACAATCCTGGGAAGCTCTATTACCGCTCCATTTTGGTCGAGTTTGTAGTTCATAATTTTATCATTGATAGGTTACATTAGGTAAATAACTGGTAGAAGCTAAACAGCTGGTAAAATTCAAACGCTGTTTTGGAAGCAAATACCAAAACACTCACAGTAAATGCTCGTGCAGACTATCGCGTCGCGACGGTCGCATATCGTGACACTCGTAGAACAATTTCTATGAAACCTTCATGGAAATTGTTCTGCAAGTGTCGCGTCGCAACTGTTTGAAGAAGCTTTAAGGCTCGTGCAGACTAGCGCGACGCGACGGTCGCGTCGCGACTCTCGTAGAGCAATTTCTATGAAAACTTCATGGAAATTGTTCTACAAGTATCCGGTCGCGCTGTCGCGTCGCGCCTGTTTGAAGAAGCCTTTAACTTAGGGTTCGAAACGAAATTCTCACTTGGTGACTGACTCCAGGATTACTGATATCTATTAAAGATATATGTTGAAGTGTTTACTGAAACATTAAGAGTAATTAAAGTGCCCATGTTATTATGTAAAATAAAAACAAACAATCCTACTAAGTATATATACACATATCCAGCTAATATTATTACCAACTAGCTGTGCCCGCGACTTCATCCGCGCGGAATAGTTTTTTTACTATTATTTATATATCAATAAAAACAAATAAAAATTCTAAAATAAAAGTACCCTAAGTTACTTCTTATTACATCATCTACCTGTGACCAGTGAAAGTCCCGTCAAAAACGGTTTAGCCATTTCAGAGATTAGCGGGAACAAACAGACAGACAGACACAATTTGTAAAAAATGTTATTTTGGTATATTTACCGTATATTTTTTTATTCATATGCATGTAGCAAAAAGCGGTTATTTTAATAATACAAACAGACACCTCAATTTTATTTATATGTATAGATGTATAGATGTATAGATAAATGTGAAACTTTGTATGTTTGTTACTTGAACATGCAAAAACGACTGAACGGATTTTGATTAAATATAGCACTCAGATAGTTTATAGCCGGGGTTAATACAAAGGGTACTTTTTATGCGACAAGTACGCTTCCCTGGGATAATTTCTGACCTCCACGTGGACGAAGCCGCTTGCAAAAGCATCTATGGAATATTTGAAAATATTTTTTGAATTATTCTATGTCACTTCACTTGAATTTATCAACATTCATCAATCGCACCCTGAAATTACTTCCAATAAAATAAATGTAAGACAAAGCCATGCAATAACGAAACCAGAGGCCAAAAGTGAAACAACCAATATCTCGCTGAAACGATCAGATAAATACTGAAGCTACAAAAAGTTATTCAATCTAACACACGTACGTAACAAAATGTGCAAGTTTTGTGGCAAATGCTTCCAAATTGAACAGCTTGGTTCCACGGAGAACATTTATTTTGTGGAGTATCTCTAATTTGTTTCGTATAAAAGAACTGGTTTCTGGGGATGGTAGAGTTAGAAAACTGGACAGCGGGAAAAATGTTGATGTGAGGCACACCATCAGAAACGGGTTGTAAACGGTTTTGAGGATGGGAAATTATCAAATAATTTCTCCCGCTCTGTGTGGAGCAGGAGGGTGTGTCAGACTTTTACTGACTAAAACCCACCCGTGTTCCCTCAGTTGTCTGTGTGTCAGGGGCCGCGGTATCTCTTTCAAACAACCCGCCCCCGGACAGGCATCGACCCTTGCGGACTCCACCAGTTGGCATTGACATCTCTTTGACGCGCACGAGGAACACAACGCGCCAGCCACCTGGCCTTGGTCCTTACCGGACAGCGAGCTACTCATTACTCGCCATCCGCCAGCCTGAATTTGCCTGGGATTCCCGATGCCCAGGGCATCTCCTGCGGTGACTAGGGCCGTGAGGGCGCATATACTGCCTCTCCCTCACGTGCGCCACCTCCCTCTTCGCGAGCATTACTGCTTCGCAGGAGGAGGTGACGGCTACCAATGCACTTTCGCTCCGTACCATGCTTATAGACGGTTTACATCGATTGAATGTGAGAAAGTCTAGACCAGCTTCTGTACCAGTCTAAATATTACAAGTGATGCTTTGTTCCTTAACGTTTTACATAAGATGATGCCTGTATGCTCCTGATGGATTGGGTAGACGTGTCGGTACTGTGGGATCCACAGAGGTCCCTTGGGTCTACTAATACTGGTCTAATAACAAAATACTTTAGTGCAGTTAAGTCCAGTAATTATGTCTATTAATCGTGCTGTATTCATTAGTTCCTTCTTCGGCCTGTCAACCCGATCTCTCTTAATTGTTTTTTCTCGTATCTATTCTAAAGTAGTTCAACAGTTTTAATATATTCAAGTAATTATAGCCAGCCTTTACAATTGTATGCTTATCTCAAGCAAATAAACTCTACAGTACCTATAGCACCCCAAAATTTCGCCAGTTACGTTTAAGTTCCATGTAATAGGTGCGAGCCTATGGCTAAAAATGTAGACTCCGGGTTGCCAACGAGAAATTCCTGATGGAAAAACCTAATAACACTTTACCCGGCCCGGGAATCGTATCGGCCCTTACGCTCAGCAATAGTACTTGCGACCAAATGACAAATGAGGCAACATTCTTAACATCTTAGTTACTTTAATATCCTTTCCGTGATAAGCCTTTAAACCGTTTCATGTTCTGCCATGCCTCACAACAACATAATTTTATGTCTAGCCTATTTTCTTTTTCCTAGACTCATGAAAGACATCACAGCACACAATATCGTCAGAACGTCTGTCTGTCTAAACCGAGCTCGTTTACAATTTAACAAGAACGTCTTGTGTAAAAAATGTTGGCAAGTCTCATAGAAACGTTGTCGACCTAAAAATCTCTCAAGTCTCGTCCGAGCCAATTATTATTAAAACGTCTTCAAGAAATGTGTGGCTTTAGTCTTCTCCACTTTAATTTAAGGTCAAAATAAAACGTGATACAATTAGGGATGAAAAATTGGGGTGATATATTCTTGGAAGCGGTAAATATTTTAATAAATCTTATGCGAATGTTTGTAGGTTATTTGAAATGAATGCTTTATAATACTTTAAAAGGATTATAGAAACGAGTCACCAGAACATTAATTTTATGAAATAAAAATATGGCTTGTATAATATAAGTAACAAAAATAATAAGATAGGTACCTAATAAACTTTAGACAGGTTTTAGGCAGTTTTTAACACAGGTATGTTTTTTTTTAATATGCAAGCTTATAGGTGTTTTACGTTCCAAAACCGGGACTATATCCCAAAACAAAGGACCTTTAAATTTAAGCAGAAATTTATGTTTACACGCTCGAGGCCTTTGAAAATATGACAAATGTACGACTAACTCGCTATTATATAAGAGGCCTAATCTTTAAGGGATAAGAAACAAGGCAAATTGGATTTGGCTGACATTGACATTATTAATTAAGGCTCCCGGGGCTTGATATCCCCAAATCCTTACCGACTGTTTCGTATTTTTTCGGGTAAACTCTCCGGGAGGATTACTTCAGGTATTGGGTTCCCAAAATCGGTAAGTTACTCGTTTATTCATATTGTGTGCCTTTGTGGGTGAAATAGCGGTATTGAATACTTATGAATTGTATCGAATTTTATAGGAAATGTATTAAATTATACACGGCTAGGAAGCAGAAGTATTGCTTCTCGTTCGAAAGTTGTTGCCGCATTTTTCAGGGACATTATAGGTATAATAATAAGGCTTTTGATTGTGTGTCAAAGAGAAAAAGGCGTGAGTTTATGCATGTACCTGTTAGACAAAAAATAACACACCTAAAAAAATGGAACAAACATTTTAGCAATAAAAGTGGCATTTTTATTAAAGTACGAATTACGAACTCAAGACCTAGGATGTTCCGGAAAGTTCTTTACGAGTAGCACTTTGCACTTGTCGACTCGCTAACTTTCTCTAAAGAACTTGTCTCCGGCTTAATATGTAAAATGTCATGGAGGGCAGATTAGCAACGTTATTTGACACAATGAAATTCTCCCTGTTAAGTTTCCTACCTTGATATAGTGATGGGAACTTTAACAAACTTTTGAAGATTTAATTTAGTGAGACTTTCGTAATGGGTTCTGTGAGAGGTTTCCTGTTCTTGTTCGTACAATCTGTGTGGGAGTTGAACTATGTATATGTGGTACAATGTAGCTGAAGATTTATCTGGTTTTACGATGTAGTCTATAAACACGCTTGATATCAACATGGGCGATCTCATGAAATAAGACATGCTGTATTAAACTGACATGTTTAGTTTGCTTGAACAATTTTTTTTTGTTATTTTGTTAATGCCTCTGCTGTTAGGTATGCTTATTAATGTATTGGAAAAAAATAGTACGTATCCATATCGAATTACACGTTACGTTTTTCATCTATCATATATCAAAGCATCATTCCAATTTCAGACTAAATTTAGTGTAGATTTATTTTTTAATGACGATGCGCCTTAAGTAGGGTTGGGCAAGACATTAAGTTAGACGAAGAGATGGCCGGTAGCGTAAAGCTGTGACCGAATAGTGGTCAAGGTTAAGCCAAAAAAACCAGGGCCGCGCCGTTGAAAAGCGCGTGGGGTTGATGGGATCGTCAAAGTTGCGGGAAACACTTGGATTAGGGAAGCACGGAACCGAAAAATATTGCGAAAAAAAGAGGTGGCCTATACCCAGTTGATTCAGGGCTGAGCTGATGAAAATGATGATATTTTGTTATATTTAGACATACAATTATGGTTTTGTATAATCATCATAATAACCAAAGGAAGTCCTTTCAAGATTGATCCTTTAACGTTTCATAATTTCGCATTTTCTCATTGTTTTTCCTGTTTCAATTACCGAGCCAAGTCCCTTCAAAACACTTATTTATAATCAACTTTTCCATCGTTATTTAGCTTTCCGAGGGTGTCAAAAGGCTTTTTTATAAGTCAGTAATTTTAGTCATCTTTCCCGGTATGAAAATAAATCATTTTCTTCTTTAGTTTTTCATCAGGAACTTAAAGTAAACAAAATGCGTTTGTCTAAACCCAGTGAGTCATTGAATCAGCTCAGTCACATTACCAAGACGTACAAGACAAATGGTTGACAGTCCAGGCTTCCATTGTTGCCGGTTTTAATTGTAAGCCCCCGTCTGTCAGCAACATGGTATTATTGTGGTTTATTAGTTTAAATGGACGTATTGTTGGCATGTTTTGTTCCCTGGATTGGATAATTATGGTCGTTTTAGACAATGGAGGTAGTTAAGGTGGTTAAATATTTAATAGTGGCTTTGGTTGAAAATGTTTTAATGGAAGAGAATTTTGTAAGGGACTAATTGCGTCCTTTCTTTCTGTTTTTGTGATGATGGGACTGTTTGATCAGCAATAAAGATGGTTATTTGTTTGTGATTAATTTGTAGGAACTCTTTTATGTCGAGCGGTGGTAACGGCCCCGAATTACGAGTTCTAGGTGGTGGGTTCGAAACTAGGATGGAACTTTACTTTGTTTAAATAATTTTATCACCACTATTCACAAAATGGTGAGGGAAAACATTGTGAGGAAACTGAAATGTCCTAGAACCAAAAAAGTCGAAGACATGTGACATCTACCAAACCACACTGGACCTGCGAGGTAGATTATAGCCCCAACATTGGGCAAATTTTAGGCTGTTTATGCTTAAGTTTTTATTTATTTATTTAACCATTTATGTACACACTTATATAAACAGACAAGAAGATTAGAACAGAAAAATAGGTACAGAGGTGATGCTTATTTCTAAAGAAATCTCTTCCAGCATATCTGCAATAGGAGAGAAGATAAAGAGATGTAGACAGCGTGTGTAAGGGTAAAAGAGAAAACAAACTACATTAATTTATGATGAAAAACAATAATACACTAAACAAATTAAACAACTAAAATGGGAATATACTTACATACATAATTACAAACATACATCTAAAATATCACTAAAATATTAATAATAATAATGAAAATAAAATAATATATACACAACTATGACGATGTGACAGATAGTGATAGTGATAGTGTGTTTTAATAAGAATTTAGAATATTTTATGCGGTAACAGCGGCAGACAGCTAGCCCAAAGGTGCATCTGACACAGGTAGGTAAACTCAAGGAAATGATTTTTTAAGAAAATTGACATCACACCGTGCCGTGCCGTGCCGTTGCCGTGTTAAAGCCATTTAATACAACTGTCGTTATTTGACACTTGTAATCTAAATTATACGAACAATTTAGGTTAAGTCCATCATTTGCTTACCAATGTTTCTCGAGGTTATTTTAAATATGGAAGACAATAAATGTATAAAACAAATGAATGATGTGATGATGGAAGGCCACGTGATCTTAAAATGTCACTCCAGGAAATTCAAATGCTTCAATGTCGTTTCTGCGACCGGAGATTGCCATCTCGAAAGGGTTTGTAATATTACCGTTTATTTTTCCACTGTGCAAAAACCGTTTCCATGGTTTTAAAAATGTTGTTAGTAAAGAAACCATAATGATCAAGTATTTATTCAAAAGCTTGAAGTCCGAAATAAAGACATCTAGTCTCGCTAAGCGGTATCGTGTTACCTAGTTTTTGGAGCTGTGGACCTCAAAAGGGTAATCGCTTCATTAAAAAAGTTTAATATAGCTGAATTCGGTTAGACTGGAAGTCAACCAACAGAGTTCGAAAAAGGCTTGGCAGATTATGAAATGCACGTGGGAAAAGTTTAGGGTATATTTATCAGTATCCGGATAGCCACTAACCACTCAATGACTATATTATGGTGCGCTAGATTGTTTTTGTTAATTGATAGACAGAATTATGAGCTGAAAATCAGAGGTGGAAAAAACCAGGGCCTCAAGTCTGCTATTACAATAGTGTCAGAATGGTCTATCATTGATTTCATAATTGTTGATTTTGACAAGTTTGGTAATCTACTAATATAATGGCGTCATTATGACTTTCCAATGGTCAGCCACTGACACTCCATTGAAAGAAATGGCATTTATTGGTAATCTCGTACATAATGACAAATGAGTGGCTGACTTAGGCGGTAATCTGCTAAAATTTAACACTAATGAACTAATAAATAATATGTAAAATATATATATGTCGCAGCAGGAGGCCATAGATTAAAGTTCTAACATTTGTTACAAGATGGCGGTAGTGACGTTATTCCATCTGTCTGTCAGTTGTCACTGTCAAGTAATGTCAGGTTATTTCATCTGTCTGTCAGTTGTCACTGTCAATGAATGTCATTTTATTATGGGAGTGTGATTGTCAGGCATTCTGAAAAGGAACGTGCGCATGAGCGGATAACCTCACAACCTCCATCGTTTTTCATCGAGGATATTAGTGATTATCGTAATCTATAAAGTTTGTGGAATAATTAAAGAAGATCAACGCTATCTATTCGTGGTATTATTTCCTGTTTTCTGAAGATGTACGAGGAGGAAGGCTTGCCCGAAAATAACATTCCTGTTACTTCTCCGTCATATAAATGAAATCGGGCATGAATAAATGTTCAAATTTAGTAGTAGTTTTTCGAAAATTATTTCTACTAACGGGTTTTTATAATACGACAATACCATTATAACACAATTCTATTACGAGACCATTGACAGACCAATGATCGACCATTATGAATTTAGCAGATTACGAACTTTTAGCAAAATGACAATGGAATCGTGTTGGAATGACGAATTTAGAAAAAAAGCAGACTTGGGCCCCTGGTAGGTGGTAGAATTAGTGTTGATGCCACTTTTCATGATAGCGTACAAATAGTCATATTTAACAAATGGAGTTAATGAAAATAAATAAACATTTATTGTCATCTAGATCAAGTTTAGACTTATTACACAGAAATCTAAAATATTCGTTTTTGGCTAAAATAAGATAAACATCTGTAATTCTACATGAATAATTTTTTCGACGCCGCTTGGATTACGTTCCAAGAAATCGTTATTTCTACATAAAACCGTCGCAGATTTTGATTGGTAACTGTAATTTGAAGATAATATAAATAAATCTAAAGCTATATTTTTAGGTAAATACTACGGGACAAGGTTCGTAATAAAAATATTGTATTTAGTTATTGTCGTTTGAGATAAAAATGAATTTTGGTATTTACTCAGTATTTTCTGCAAATAGCGCACTCATAGAAAATCACTAAGCTAGCCTTTTATTCTATGAAACTTCGTACTACGCTAGGTCAAAGTGATACACAACTGTTCAACTCACTATTGTATTTTAATAAACTTTTTATTTATCAGTTTTGTTTTTCTTTTCACAAAATGCTTCATAAACAATGAATTATGTTGGGAGCCTTCTTTTAAGCAAACATTACCTCTGTTAGGGGACACCGCTCTTCCGTATCTTAGATTGTAATTTAAATATAACATTTTTAAATTGTTTATACTAATATCTGGAGTATGTAAGCGCGTTTTAGTTTTTACTTTAAGTTGTGATTCATACCCCATACAAAGTATAACTTCATTTGCTAAGTAAATAACAATGAGAGGAAATTAGTAACATCATCTACATAAACGTGGAAAAATACTTATTATTTAAGCTAACTCAAAAATTACTTAATTATATTTATAAAAAGCTAGACCAAATTTATATGGGACCAATCGGTAACAATACGCTTTGAAACGAAAACAGATTTTTTTAACGGTTTTTTTTTGTTTATTTATTTAAAGGTAACTATTTAAAGGTACTACAGAGGTGTTACTAAATTCTAAACTCGCCAAACTGTTACGTTTGATGGCGAGAGGTGCTCTTTATAACCGACTTCAAAAAAAGGAGGAGGTTATCAATTCGACTGTAGGTACGTTTTTTTTTTATGTTTGTGACCTCATAACTTTCGATTGGGTGAACCGATTTTGATGATTCTTTGTTTATTTGAAAGCTGGTGCTTTCCGTATGGTATTTTAATTTCATCTAGATCTGATGATGCGTTTCGGAGACAGACAACGGAACTCTTCAAAAAATATCAGTAATTAAACCGCGATTGCTGCTATCGCATAAATATGCATTGTTTTGACCCCAAGGATGATGAAATTTTGAATTAGTGGGGTAGGTACGATAAGTAAAAAGTGAAAAGTAAAAACTTTTTGCAAAAAAAAAAACAACAGACTTCCGAAAAAACACTACAAAGTGAAAAATAACTTTAATTTCGGAAGGCAATGACAAAAAATTTAAATACGTATCCAAAGTCACCGCCTTCCGAAATTAAAGTTATTTTTCACTTTGTAGTGTTTTTCGGAAGTCGGTTGTTTTTTTGGAAAAAGTTTTTCAGAACAATGAACCACCTTACGAACATAGCTACTACTTATAATATTTATACTGTTACGGTCTATTCTTGTACAATGTATTTAATTCTGTTTGCTATAAATGATGGAGTTCTGAAGTACAAATATTTTGAAAAAAATCCAACCTAATCTCAACCTAACCTCCCCATTTTTTTGAAGTCGGTAAAAAATAGGTAAAGCATAAAAATAAGAAAGTAAGTATTTCACAATTTATCATTATGTCAGATACTTGCTATTCAAGGTGAAGTTATACATTTCCGAGTCCAGGGAACATTTACATACACACTTACGTATTTGATAAATATTTCATGTGTTATTCAAATTTTTTTCGGCAGCTCGCAATTCCTTGAGAGTCAACGTAATACATCAAAATGTTTTATATGTTTGTTTGTCAGATTTTTTCGGGTTCCATTAGTAAAGTTTTTTTTTTCTGGACACTGTTTCCTATTTTTCTTAGCGCGTGGACAAACATAATAATAAATATTCGGAAGGAGACTTGGGCGGTCGTGCATACACAGTGCTCCTTAATACCGATTGACGTAATTTGAGCTTCTCACGAATCTGTTGCCCTGGACATATCAGGTTATGTTTTTAGAAAAAACGGTGAAGTGCATATCGGACGGACCACGCACAGTAAAGGGTTCCGTAGTTTGGATTAATTAATCCCAAGAATAACCTCAGTTAGCATTGTGGTTGAAAAAGATTTTCCACCACACATTTCAAATGCAAAATGGAAGTTGGGCGACAATTAACTACTCGTTAACTTGTAAAGCCTACTTAGCAGTGATAGTTTTCCTTTTAAATTATGTACTACTATCGTGATTTTTTCACATATCCAAACACAACAATTTAACTGGCTTGGGGAGGTGACAACAACACTTGATCCTAACAAAAATAAAGATTTAACAGCTTAATATTTCATAAACGGATCCCTTTTATTTATTTTTTTGGTTGGGAAATCATCAAATAACTTCTCCCCCTCTGGGTAGAACGGGAGGACGTGTCAAACTTTTACTGACTAAAAACCACCCGTGCTCCCATAGTTGCCTGTATGCCAGTGGCCACGGTATATCTTTCCGATTTTGAACAACGGATTTGTCACAGCTAATTTTATGGATCCCTTTATCAAAAAATTAGTGTTATAAATCCGCAATATTTTTAAAAGACCTATCAAAAGACACCGCATATGGGTCAGACGAAGAAAAATACATCCCCACTTTACGTATGTGTCGAGGAGGTACCTACCCTTGAAATGTTTAAAAGATTTTATTTTACCACTTTATTGGCGTGACTAAAAGGTATGTATGTAAATGCAAAATTACAGCTTTCTAGTACTAAGACCCTCTATGCTAGAGCTAAGCTGCAGACAAACGGAAAGACGGACATGGCAAAACAATGGAGTTCCTGGTTGATTAAGGAACCCTAAAAATACAGTCTCTTTTTAACGAGAGGTGAAAAGTCGTTAATGATCGACTTAAAATATGAGAACACTATATTCTGCAATACAATTGTATTTGTCTCCAGACTGGAATTCAGACATTATCCACACCTCAACGGAGAACCGATTTTTCACCAAAAGCGACTCCATTGTTCCTGTGAAGGAATCTCATTAGAACGCCATCAATCTTCTATACAAAGTCATTCGCAAGTGTTGGAGCTGTTGTGATTGCATTTTTCACCCCATTTTTCTTTGAAGGCTGAATGGATATCCGAATATTATCGGCACAAGGTGTCTTAATATTCAGAAACGGGTGCATTGAATTTTAGCTTATTTTACCTAAAATGGCTTGCCTTTCGTGACTTTTGGGTTCGTAGGTACCGTACATATTTATAGAGATAACTTTATTTTGTATTTATGTGTTGTATTATGTTATCCAAAGGTTGCCTATAGACGATCAGAGGAGTAATCGGATAACACACCATTGTAACACATTGACGGACAGTCGCGGCGGGTTCGCGGGTGGCTTGAGCGTTTCCGTGTTCTTGCCTCAAGCGGCACTCGCGGACACCGTGGAATTTTAGTGGGTTACAGTCTCAGATAACTGTGCTATCTCCCCGTGGTAGCGCAGTAGGCATATCTCCACGTTAAACAAAATAAATGCCCGGGTCGATGGCGCGTTGTGTTCCACGCGCGCCTCAAAGAGATGTCAGCAGCAACTGATGGGGCCCGCAAGGGCCGATGCCTGCCAGGGTGCGGGATGTTCGAAAGAGATACCGCGGCCCCTGGCACACAGGCAATGGAGGGAACACGGGTGGGTTTTAGTCAGTAAAAGTCTGACACGCCCTCCCGCTCCACCCAGAGCGGGAGAAGTTATTTGATGATTTCCCACCCAAAAAAAAAAAATTCAAATAGCTAGACATGAAAGAATAAGACGAGTTTGTTATCTTAACGCAACTTTCACAAACCTTTGTTAGAATTCTTAACTACTTATTCCCTTAATTTTCTTACCCATTTAAAGTTCTTGTGATTCCTAAAAGCCTACTTCTAAGAATTCATATGTACAAGACTTTACCGTATAATATTACTTAGGGTTAAGGAGTTTATTTATTAACTTAAATAGCTCGTGAAATACTTACCTGTACCGAGTTATAATTTCTGGGAAAATAATTGAACTTTTTGCTTGATATGGTACATACCTACATCATGATGTCTAAACTTTAGACTTTAACTTTTTTTTTACTTTTGTGTTTAGACTCCAATAGAATATAGAAATTATATAAATTGTTTATAAGATGATTTAGCTAGAAACAGAGTGACTATTGCGATGATATTATTTGAACAGAGATGGAAGAAAAATACCGCAAAAGTGTATTTTGTTCATACATGTCAAAAATCATTCTTGACGGGCTTTCCGTGGCCTTGAGCGGTATAAGTGTAGGAACCGTTTAACAAAACTTTTTTACTTCACAATTTTTGACAAGGCAATAATGTATTGATTGAAATTTAGAAGTGATACAGTTTGGTAATGAAATAATTAATCCAGTTTTCATAGTGATTAATCTACAAACTAATCCAAATTTATCCGAAACCTTCCAAGTACGTTGACAATAGGCGTACATTTAGAGAAAATCAAGAGAATGGATTACTAATTGCTTAAATTTCCGTTATTCAACGTATGAAAGGATCTCATTTGAGGACAGATGAATTTCAGCGAGAGAATTTCCGTATTGTCGTCATAGTCAAATTGTACATATCTTAATGTACGAATAGTTAACATCGTTATATTACTATTGAACAGTAAAATTATTAATTTCTTGTTTTAAATCTTAATGAGTTTCTTTTACCAAGTCCATCGAAATTTCTTGTAATTTTTCGTTTCATTTCTTCGTTAACGTGTATTTCATTTGAAGGCAGTATTTTTTTCATTTCATTACGTCTGATCTCGGCGTCATTTCGTGGATGGGTGGTACTTTACAATACATATCGAGACCCCTCTGTGCCTCGGAAAATACGTTAAACCGTTGATCCCGGTTGTCATTTGTCGATCTTTGGCAGTTGTTACTGGTCATCAGAAGCCCAAAAGTCTGATATCATGATGTTACCCAGTAACTGGGTTGTGAACAGACAGACAGGCAGTCACTCCATCTAACATATTACGGCTATTTAGTTGCATCTCCTGCGACTGGAAACCGACCCTAACATAATTGAAAAAAAAGCTAAGCAGATTGAACCGTCCCAAAGCACCCAAAAAAACAGTCACTTAAACAGTTCAACTACAAAATCCATTTATCATCAACTACGTAGAAAAACTTTATGAACCAACCCAAATGCTCACAATGAGCTGCGACCCTAGTGCCCCAAAACGCGGGGCGACGGTAAACATGTCATGTTTAGAATTATTTATAATATGGTTGAGTGCCAAGCCTCAGCCGCAATGGCGGAGGCTCAAAACTGTTTCGCGATGGATTATAAGGCAAAATAACTATTCTGACTACATTGTTTTAGATATTATGCAAGGGATGTTTAGTTACTGCAGTTTTACTTAATTAGTCTCATACACATTATAAAAAATAAATAAATATAATAAGTTTATAATACTACTAGCGGCCCGCCTCGGCTTCGCACGGGTGGACATTTTTTTAAAACATTTTGGGACAAATAAAGATAATTTAACTTATAAGTATGCTAATTAAAACGTACATGACTCAATTTGTCCAAAAATAGAAAAAAAGACTTCCAGACTGGAGCGGGTTGGGGCTGTTTTGAAGCGGGTCCTGCCCAATCTAGGGGGTCTAAACGCTTCCTGCCGGAGGCTCTACGCGGGTTCGTGCGGTCCATGGCCCTTTATGGAGCACCAGTGTGGGCGCCTTCATTGAGGCAACGACCAGCTCGCTGACTGAACGCGTCCCATAGGGTCATGGCCATCCGGATGGTCCGGGGATACCGCACGATCTCCGATGAGGCGGCGGGCCGAATTGCCGCCATGGAATCTGGAGGCAAAGGTCCTCACGTACACTTGGGAGTGGCGCGAGGAGGTCAAACGCCTGGACGTTAGTCCGCTGCCGCGAGAAATCGCGGCATAGCGCACAGAGCTCCGGTGGGATCTCATGGCAACATGAAGAGTGTGATTGACGCAAACCAGTGCTGGGCATGCCGACGGTAAGTCCCCTCTTTGAGGAGTGACTTGAGAGGCGCCACGGCGTTCTCACCTTCCGCCTGACGCAGGGCCTCACCGGACACGGCTGTTTCGAAAGGTTTCTGTTTCTTATAAGGCGGGAGGAAACGCCTGGGTGTTTCCACTGCAAAGATCGCCGTGAGGACACGGTGGAGCATACGGTGGAGGTCTGCCCGGCTTAGGCGGAGCACCACCGTGTCCTCGTGGAGACGAACGGTGGCGGCAAGCACTGGCGTCCGGCCCTGCTACTGCAGGCTGCTGCTACGACGTGCAGGCCATGGTACGGAGCGAGAGTGCATGGGTAGCTGTCGCCTCCTGCGAAACAGTAATGCTCGCGAAGAGGGAGGCAGCGCACGGGTGGGTTTTAGTCAGTAATTTCGTAATATCTTTTGAATGGAATATCTGATTTCAATCATTCAAAAAGTAATCAACAGGTATTGAAACATCCTTGAATACGAAATAATTTATTTGGATAAGAATTAATACAAAGGTATGGATCACATGGTCTGATTTTGATCAGCATTTCTATCAACTTTTAAAATGTAAAAAAGTAGTTATAGTGACATAGCTACAATAGTTGGACATATGGTCTTCAAAGTTTTTTGTAGATATTAATATTTTCTATAATATTGTGGAACATTTTTTTGTTGTATCATCAATACTTTCCGCAGCGCATGCGATGAAAGACATTATATGGCTAATTTTTTTACACCTTGGGTTGGTTTCAGTAGGGATTTCTAAGGATCTCTAATTTTTTCTAGTAATAAATATAGCCTATGTTACTCAATGATAATGTGGCTTTGTAACGAAAAAAGAATTTTTGAAGTCGGTCCAATACTTTTTATGTTTATTCGTTACATACAAAAATACAAAAATACAAATCTTTCCTCTTTGTAATATTAGTGTAGATTAGTGTAGAAGTGTAGATAGTGTAAATAGTGTAGATTAGTGTAGATGTAGATGTACTTAAATAGTGTAGACAAAGTGAAGAAAAATAACTTTAATTTCGGAAGCTGGTGTCTTTGATTTTATATTTTCGTTTTTGTTTGCCACCGAACTCCGAAATTAAAGTTAGTTTTAATCTGACTCAAAAACCATTTATCAAAACTTGACTAAAATAAAATTAAATGGGACCAGTTGGCAAGTATAGCCTTTCAAACAAAAGAAGAATTTGTTAACATAAAAATACACCCAAATTTGAAACCCCTTTTTGTGAAGTATGTTTAAAAGTTAATGCTCTTAAATCAATAGGATTTTTTTGCAAACGGGTCTGTTACTCATTGTAATTAAAGATGTAAACATCAAAAAAAACCTATTATGTAGATAACACACAGTAACAAACATAGACTAAAAAAGAGGAAAAGAAAGAAATGAAAAAGGTTCCTAGGGGAACAAAAATCCTATTTCTTTCTTCCCAAGCCGTAAGCAAAACAAGAGAATAAAAAAATCTTAATAAATCTCAGTAAAAAAATCCCGGCACAATTAGCAAGGAATGAAAATTGTCTCATCACAACCGCGTGCTTCGGACTAATTGCAGACATCTCTAATGAAACTGCATGGTTTGTTTCCGCCCAACTTCCCCTTCTATTGTCTTGCACGTCCCTTTCACACTTGTGTGATTTAATATTTCTGTCTCACTTACAAGGTCTGCTGTTTTAAACGTTTTCATTGAATTTCTATATGTTTGTTAAAGCTCTATTGGTGGCGTATTTTCTTTTAAGGCTTTTGTCGGTTGTCTTTATCGTTTCGGTCTTACTTTTATTTGACGTTGTAGAAAAATTTACATTTTGTTCATTTTTATTCGCACGTTTGTCATTTAGTGATATTATTAAAATTAATATTTAAAACTAATTGTCTGCGTTTCTTTGTTAACTGAAGACCTTATATCGGTACTCAAAATAAACTCACAAACCTACTATCTAAACTCAGAAAACCAACACCCCATTGCCTCAGTTGAGGATAATCCTCATAAGTGTGTGTTTATGTATGAACGGTCACACTTTTCCGTTATGAAGCGGGCGGCAATAATCCATAAGAACTCACATAGCCTTGGCCTATCTTTACAAAACATCGCTGTATCCCGTTTTCTCCAGCCCACCCTCTTATGTTAGAAAATAAGTTGACACGTTGTTTTTCTTTACGGAGACTACCTTTGGCTTTGTAAATTGGGGATGGCATCAAAATCAAAATCAAAATCAAAATATTTTTATTTCACATAAACCTGCAAGGGCACTTATGAAACGTCAGAAGCTAGGTGCACGGTTCCAATTTGTCGCTTCCTATGGAGAAGAGCCGGCAAGAAACTCCACGGTTACTCTTTTAAAAATAATTGGATTTTATAATGTTTTCAAATTACAGTGATATTAGGTATGGGAGGACAGTGCAGGCCTGTCAATAAGTACCAGGTACTTAGAGGAATGAAAATAAAGAACAGAAACTGTAGGCCTACAACGTTCTCTCATTCACAATATGTAAAAGAATCTACATAAGTAAAATCAACCTATTTAAACCAAGTGATATGATTTCCATGAGAATCACTAATAAATACTCGATATTACAAGGGTTGTATAATGTCAAATAATGACGAGAATATGTCAGAAAGTGTAAAAAATAAAATAATTAAAATTAACATTGTAATTTGGAAGCAGTTAATAGACGCTCACAAAGTTATGGTGCTAATGAGTTACCAGGGAAGCCACATGTGCAGAAGGAATTAATGCCAAACTTCCTTGTCTTCAACGTAGTCTTTTATCTTATAATATGCTTTTTTGATAAGGACACGTTTGATGTGAGTTTTAAACTTTCCATCGCTAAGTTCTGTAACCGATTTTGGCAACTTGTTATAGAAGCGGATACTGTTTATTAGAAATGACTTGCTAGTTTTAGTTAATCTAAATTTTGGAATCACAATTTCATCTTTACTACGTGTATTTAGATTATGGAAGTCGCATCTTTTTTTGAAAAGACCTAAATTTTTGCGAACATACAAGATATTTTCTAGGATATAAAGAGAAGGCAGAGTTAGTATGTCAACTTCGTTGAATTTGTTTCTAAGAGACTCGCGAGGCCCCATTTTATAGATTGCGCGGATTGCCCTCTTTTGTAGAATGAAAACTGAATCTACGTCAGCTGCCGACCCCCACAGCAGAACGCCATAAGACATAATACTGTGAAAATAAGCAAAGTATACTAACCTAGCTGTGGCTACATCAGTCAACTGCCTTATTTTTCTTACTGCGTAAGCAGCTGAGCTTAATCTACTTGAAAGAGCTCTAATGTGGGCACCCCATTGCAATTTTGAATCTAAAGTAATTCCTAGAAATACAGTTTCCGAAATAGCATCTAGTTTCTTGCCATCAAGTTTTAAATTTAGCCCTACTTGGGGTACATTTGGTAATGAGAACTTAAGACATTTAGTTTTGTTCGCATTGAGTAAAAGATTATTAGCCGCAAACCATTTCGAGAGAACAGCTAGACTATCGTTGACATGTAAGACATCCGTATCTTTTCTATCTATTCTAAAAATAAGAGAAGTGTCATCAGCGAATAAAATTATATCCGAGAAGTTAGCCATAAGGTAAGGAAGGTCATTAATATAAACTAGAAATAAAAAAGGGCCAAGAATTGAACCTTGAGGCACGCCCATCTTAACTAGAGACCCCGAGGACGTTGCCCCGTTAACATTTACTTTTTGCTGCCTGTTTGATAAATAGGAAAGCACAAGATCAGCAGCTCGTCCACGAAGTCCGTAGTGGTGTAATTTACAGATGAGTGTATTGTGGTCAACGCAGTCAAACGCTTTTGAGAGGTCACAGAAAATGCCAATTGCATCCTGGGACTTCTCCCATGATTCCAAAATGTGACTGATGAGTTGTACTCCCGCGTCAGTCGTTGACCTACCTTTCGTGAAACCAAACTGTCGACTATGTAAAATCCCATTTGAGTTAAAATGTGACAACATCTGGTCCAACATGATTTTTTCATAAATTTTGCTCAATGCTGGAAGCACAGATATAGGTCTATAATTAGAGGGATCACTCCTACTACCCGATTTGAAAATTGGTACTACTTTACTATGTTTCATTAAGTCAGGAAACGTACCAGTGTCTAAACATTGATTAAATATGCCTGTTAGGACAGGGGCAATTGTGTCAATGATATCTTCAAGAACCTTAACGGAAATCCCCCATAAGTCTTCAGTGTTTTTTATGTTAAGACTTTTAAATGCTGTTGTAATTGTGGCAATAGAAATGGGTTTGAATTCAAAATTTGGAATGTCCTTACTGAAGTTTTCTTTAAGAAGAGATTCAGCTAATACAGATGATGACGGGAGAGATTTCGTAACCTCTATTGGGATGTTGGTAAAGAAATGTTCTAAAGTCTCAGCAACTTTTAACTTATCTGAAATAGTTTCATTATCAATTTTTAGAGCTAATTCAATCTGATCTCGCTGTTGTGTGTTTCCAGTTTCTTTGTTAATTACCTGCCACACAGCTTTTATTTTATTTTTAGAAATATTAATTTTGTTACTTATTAATTTAGATTTAGCTTGAGCGCAGACTCTTTTAAATATCTTAGAATAGTTTCTTACATAATTATGAAGGGCCTGATCAGAAGTCAATGATTTTTCGTGATACAAATTATATAAGATATCTCTGCTTTTTCGAATGCCAGCTGTGGCCCATTCGCTAAATTTTGGTTTAGCAGAGATTGTGACTTTTTTTACAGGACATGCTTTATTGAATTCTTGGCATACTGTAGAAAAAAATGTGTCATAGTTTATATTGGGATCTTGTGAATCAAAACTTGCTGTTGAGAGATTGCTAAGAACATAATTTTTAAATGTTTTCAATTTATTTTTAGTCAGAGGTCTCAATTCAATGGTTTTATGTAGTTGTAACTTTTTATCTAAGTCAAACGATACAAGCTGACCAGTATGGTCTGACCTGACGCCACTAATTAAGGAAGAGTCCTTTATTTTACAATTAGTAAATACATTGTCTATGCATGAAGCTGTGGTTGCTGTTATTCTAGTCGCTTCATTAAATATACATTTTAAATTGAATGATTTAAACAATGAGATAAGCTTACATTTTTCTATTCATCCATTCATTCATTTTTCATCCAATTTATACTGGTGGTTTTTTCGCACTACCTCACAAAAGTCAAATTATATGTCATGAAAACATAACATAAAGCGAGTTAATAAAGATCTATGTTCTAGCCGGGCATTGCATGCACTGGATCATTATGACACGCTGATGCAAAGTGCAATTTGAATTTGGAAACTCCGTTTAAAAAAATGTAGGAAAAAAAAACTATTTTTATATTAAACTACAGCTCGACCAAAGAGTTCTCACTTTCTAAGCATAGTAATAACGGGAAATAGGCAAATAATATACGTAATAACGTAAGCTCAAAGTTTGAAGCCATAGCAATACTTAATAAAATAACTTACAATTTATAAACAATTTGATTAAAAATGGACACACAAAATGGTGCTCGCAAAGAACTTTTTAGCAAGAAAAATAAAGCCTTTGAAGCATATAAAGAGATGTTATCTATTCCTTGCCTCATTCGAAAAAAAAAACTACAAAAGAAAATAACTGAGCGAATGCACGTATCCTATAAATTATGTATATTTGTTCGTAACTTCAGAGGAAAAATATGTTATGTAATTATGGAGAAGAATGAAAAAGGAATTTTATTTTTTAGAAAGATATAAGTTGTTGTTTAATGATATGAAACGTTCCCGGTAATAATTAGGATACATTCACTCGTGGATAAATAAGAGCAAACTTTTGTCAGTGTTCAGCAGAAATAAATATTTTTACCATTTTTCTAAGAATTTACGTGAAGTTTAGGATACAGTTCGTATAACATTGAATCTTAGTTCTAGCGTTATGTCAAACTCTCGGAATATTGCTGGAATTTTTAGTGAAAGTTCAGCTATAAAACAAGTTTTTAGTTAAAATGAAAAACCATTTTAACAAGAACCAGCAGGAAAACAATGGTTTATCTTTTAGACTGTTCTGGGAATTAAAGCTGAGATAGTTAAAAAACCCGGCCTCTGATAAATAACGCTCTAAAAAGTTTGAAACGTGAAAATTATCTGAAAGACGTGGTCGTATATGGCTGAAGGTTTAGGCAGGGTTGTACCTATAGTACACCCATAGTTAGCCAGTTATGTTTGACTCCTATGTAGGTAATAGGGGGCTAGCTTATTGCCATCAACAGGGCAAAAGTCGAGACCCCGGCTACTAAGAAATTCCCAATGGAAAACCCCAATGACACTTTGTCCGAGCTGGATTCAGTACATCAAGTTCAACACAAGTGCTTGCGACCACAAGACCAACGAACCAGTTTTGTTGGCTATAGTTTGCTGCAACTTTCCTAGAATACAACTTTATTTTAATTAAGGTCCAGCTCATTCTTCAGGGAAAACACCAAAACAATAAATAAGACATATAAAATATATTCCTATTGTTTTCCCTGACAAAAAGTCATTAAGAAACACGAAGGAACAGGAAAATATTCTGCACAAGAGAAAGTATCAGACATTTAAATGGTTGCAAAACAGCGGTGCAATTAATTACTAGTTTTTTTTTCCTCTAGAGTAATTCCCGGCTATTTTATAGAACATACTGGGAAGGTTTATTATGCTATCAACCATGATTTACTGCCTTGTAAATCTAGGATGAAAATATCGGTAAAATATACCTACCCGTATGTGGGTCACAGGATTTTTAACCGACTTCAAAAAAAGGAGGAGGTTCTCAATTCGTCTGTATGTTTTTTTTATGTTTGTTACCTCAGAACTTCCGACTGACTCTAAGCTAAGTAAGCTATCATTGTATATGCTAAAAATTAACACTATTGGCAGCTCACTTCATGCTCACTTCACCTTAGTTTTCACGGTGAGATTTTTACAGAATAACCAAGCTGTTTTGTTTTTACTTTCCTTATTTCATTTTAGATAGAAAAATCGACCAACTAACAAATAACAAGGAAAACGAATCGTTGTGTCGTAGAAACAGATGATAAGATCTACAATAAAAATAAAAATCATAGGATTACATCATCCCTTACATCCTTCATAATCTGCTTAGCCTTTTTTCAACTAAGTTGGGGTCAGCTTACAGTCTAACAGAATGCAGCTTGCAGCTGAATACCAGTACTTTACATGGAGCAACAGCCTATCTGTCCTCCACAACCCAATTCCTGGGTAACACGATACACTGATTGTCCGACTTTCGGCTTCCCGTAACGACTGTCAAAAATCCACGAATGACAGCCGGGACCAACGGCTTAACGTGGTTTCCGAGGGTCTTGGTATGTAAAGATGGTCACCCATCCACGGACCAACCGCGGCAAGCGTAGCTTAACCTGATCGATCAACCCGTGTGGCTGTTATTACTTAGCTACAAGCCGTCCATCCCTTCCAAACTTATATCCATATGTATATCATATCCCTTATCAGTCGTAAAAGTCAGCTAAGTGGTGAAGGATTGGAAACACTTTAACGTGGAGTGAAATATATTTCACTCCACGTTAAAGTGTTTCCAATGCATTTAATAATAATTTATTGGATTTAAAATGATTAGTATTAGATTTCTACTAGCTCTCTGCAGGGCCCTTGTACCCGTCATTCTCCGTTTGGTTCTACCAACCGTTTCGACATCGGCAGCAGTAATTAAACCTAATAAAGCTGGATATTAGATACGTTTTCACTCGTGTTAATGCACATTCAATTACTTACATAGGTATTGGAAAAAAAGAAAAATATAATATGTATGAAAATAAGAGAAGCAAAAGGCATATGCAGGGGTCGTAGTAGGTGATGTTTTTTAGTTTCTACCTACTAAGAAAGGGCTAAGAGTACGACAGAACCTAGCCTCTAAAGTAATCAAACGATAAGAATTGTTGGTCGCTGTGATTAACTCAAGACAACGTTTGCGTTCTTTCACCAGAATTAGCTTAACTACTGACAGGTCATATGAGTGACTTCATATCATTGTTTATTTTATTTGACTGTATTTAAAACCATTTTCTTTTTTGATGTTTTTTATAAATGATTTTTTTATTTATTGTTGAATGTTAATTACTTACCTATTATTGTATAGAATCAAGTTCTTCCAACTTAACAGACAGCTGTGCTGCTGGGGAGTTTGTTGCGCTACTTCTTCCCAGCTAAAGCACTAGGAAGTGGTGAAGGGCGGCCGTTTTGGGGAACTGTCTTATGTAATTTTGACGTCCAAAAAGTGCTAACTCTCAGCCTAGTTTGAATAAATGACTTTTGATTTTGATTTTGAATTCAGGTTGACACTGACAGGGTCCAAGAACTCAACAAAAACCTCTAAAAAGTATAAAATAATATTTGCTAGTGAAAATGTTATCCTTTCTACAATAGCATAGTTACATTCATTATTGCTGGGCGTCGTCTGTTTGGCATTTTCATTAGCCGTCCCCCGGACGTGACAATGCTTTGATCAAAATATTACCTACAACTTAAAGGTCAATAAATATAATTTTTATACTTTTTCGAGGTTTTTGTTGGGTTCGAGGGTTTTTAAAATTTTAAATTTAACTTTTACTTCCTGCTTTTTAAACTTAATATAGTAATAGCAAACACGCTACGATCGACTCATGTCACGCTTAAATCTGTGCAGTTTTACGTATGTTGTCCACAGTGAAGTTTGTTACTTATTTATCCTTATTCCTCGTCCTGATCACCATTCATTTAAAACCTATTCATTGAGACCCTCGACACGATACTTTTCTGTTTGCTGGTGAGTAACTTGGGTATCCTCGAAATTCCAAGTGATGCTCCATCATCAGTTTAAGGTTACATTGTTCGTCTACTATCATTGAAATAATAGAATACCAAATTTCGACTTGATCAGACCCGTGGAAGATGCGCAAATCCCTTCATCAACCAGAAAAGAGCTGATAATTTTCAAACGGCTGAACCGATTTTGATGAAATATATCTAGGAACCACCACTAAAAATTCCTACTTTAAAATAAAAAAGCCGCACCCAAATCGGTTCACGCGTTTAAGACCTACGGTGCCATAGACAGACAGACACACAGCGGTCAAATTTATAAAACCCCTCTTTTTGCGTCAGGGGTTAAAAATAACCAGTTGCTATAAAATATTTTTGTCGTTCGAGTACCTAGGATAAGCGCAAAGTAATCAGCTTATAAAAATCTATTGCTGGACATACGCCTCTCCAATTGCACGCCATTCAGGTCAATTCTCAGCAAATCTCATCCAGCTACCCTGTGAAGATCATCGCTCACTAGTCGAGAGCGTCTTACCTTACCTTCACTCTGGAAGACGTCTACCCCAAAGTTAATCGAATTTAAGGCTAATATGGCACAGGTAACTGAAGGAACTCGGGTGGGTTTTAGTCAGCTAAAGTCTGACATGGCCTCCCGCTCCGCCCAGAGCGGGAGAAGTCATGAGATGATATCCCACCCAAAAAAAGGCATATTTTTCTGGATATATGTGTAAATAAGAACCTAATTTATGTATTGAGCTTGTAATGCTTTTTTGTGTTGATTAATACGTAAATAAATGATTTAATTTTGAAAGCTTCTGGTTTCCGATTGTATAGGTCTATACCTACATCTAATAAGACCGCTAGTACTTGTCAAATAGCCAACAAAAAAGTGATAGCGCAAAGTAATTTCGTGAGAGACATTTTTGACACATTACTTTTATACGATCACATAGATAGGTGCGTACTGACCTACTTCTTATTTTTTTGTGTAATAGATCATATCAAAAAGTCAATCTAGTTGGAAAATACCGAAAATACCTAGTAGAAGTATTATATATATTTCTTAAAAGGTGTCGCCTTTAAGGCCCCCGCAGGCAGCCGTGACGTGTCTTTGCGACGCGACTTTGGAGGAACAACTTCCATTAAGTTTTCATAGAAATTGTACTACTAAGGTCGCGTCGCGTCGGCCTGCGAGAGACTTTTTCCCTCACATTGTTGAATTCTCGGTAATGGAACCAATCAAAGAAAGTCGACATTGACTTAAACGTAATAAAATCGTGGCAGGATTTGTTCGTGCACTGGACCTTCAACGCACTGCTGAACGCCAAGAGTTGAAAATCGATGATCAACATCGTTTTTTCTTAACTCTTTCTATTTCTACTCCACCGTAGAATCCTAACTCCAATAGAAATCGCTTGTCTACATTTCTCGCTTCAAAACTGTCAACTACTTTTGTCTACTCTTCCGTCGACAAAATGCTTCTCTACGGTTTTTGTGCTAAACCTGCAGGTTGAAAAAACCCAATAATATTTTGCCAGACACTTGAATCGAACCCAGGCCCTCGTGCTCGGTAGTAGCGCTTGCGACTACTAGACCAATAAGGCAGTCACCTTTACGATCTGCAACCACAAAACAAGTAGGTATTGCTACTTACGAAGGTTTTATGAAGATATCGTAAAAACCAGGCTTGCCTTAGTTTCTAGAGCACAAAATCCCGAGGATGGTAATCTAGAAAAATATGAGGAACTTTATGTCGACTATTATAGTTTGACAAAGTTTTATAGTTTTGGCGTTAAACTTGCAAATACAGGGATACAGAGTTGCGTTTATATTTTAAACAATACTTAGACAAATCGATAAAATTAAAGTGTCTGTTTATAATTACAAAATTACAGCTTTTTACTAAATGCGTGTGAATGATGAATATATACACCGTGAAATTTTAATGGTTGTTTTCCTGCAGCGAAATGGTTTTGTCTTGGTAATACAGCCGTTTTATAGTGTCCGTATGAATTGAGGAGCCATGTCTCAGATTTAAACGAGGGTACTACCAATATTTAGTAGTAAATTTGCCAAATTTGTAGCCCCGATCCTGGAATTTGTAGTAAAACCCTTCAAAAGTTACAGAACGTTGAAGGTGGCCCCTCAATTCAGACGTCTGGATTGAGGAGCCACCTCAGAACTCGAAAACTAGCCAATGGATATTGCTAAAACTTTGGTAGGAATTAGTAGTGATTATGCTTAATTTGTACAAAAAAAATGGGGTTTGTACGGCTGAATTTGAGGTAGCTACAATGCTTGGATTTATCTGAAAAATCCATAAATTTCCTCGCGCTGTTTCTCGGAAACTGATGAAGCAATTAAAACAGATTTTTGGTATTATTTAGTAGTAAATTAGCCAAATTTGTAGCCGCGATCCTGGAATTTGTAGTAAAACCCTTCAAAAGTTACAGGACGTTGAAGGTGGCTCCTCAATCCTGACGGTCTATAAAAAACAAATGTACGTAGCTACTAAAGTAATTGATCAAATCGAAGTTTGATTATGCCAATATTTAGTAGAAATTTCTACTAAATATTGGCGTAATCAAAATTCCTCTACATTCAGTATTTCAAAAGATATTAATAATTTTAAAATTCCTAAAGAATTTTCTGTGTAGGGTGACCATAAATAATTCAAACTGCGTTCATAAACAGAACTTTATTTATACATGATTCATTCTTCACCAAATCAGTACCTACTTCAAAAAAGAAACAAAATATATTAAACACAAAGAATAAAAAAGACAAATAAACTAAAAGCGGAGTATCCCAAATTAGCTTTTATAAAATCTCTAATCTCTAAACATCATCTCTATATTCCCCCTTATTCTATCATTAATTACTAGCCTTCTCTAATCTTTATTTTAAAATACCACCAGTTTTCACCATCATTTATAGAATTTGTTTTGGAAGTTTTTTGTATGTAATACATTTAATACACATTTACGTAAACGTATCAGAAATCTTGCCGTTTTCTTATGTCATAAAAAATACGGTTTTTAGTTGTGTCGTAATGAATGATTGTAATGAGTCTTACTCTTTCATTACCTACTATAAAAATTGATACCGGGCAGAAATCCACAAAACGTGAGATCATTAAAATTTGAAAGTAGGCAAAGACACTCAATGTACTAATTTTAAATCTCTATTATCTATACCTACATGTTTTAAAACAAAATTGTTTTTGTGTCTGTCTGTGTGACGGCTTAGATCTTCTAAACGACAGATGGAGTTTCATGTGGTTTCCACCATTATTTAGAGCAAATTTATTGATTTATTGTTTATTTTAATTTTAATCAGAATCGAAATGTACATAAATATCAACTTAAGCGATTTAAACAATGCAAATAGAAATCACATGCTAACTTAACTAGAACTACTAACAAAATAAAACATAATTGTGCGTTTAATACATTAATATTTAACTAAGATTTAGCTAAAAAATCTCGGTAGAGATAATGCTTAGAGATTTTGTAAAAGCTAATTTGGGATAATCCGCTTTTAGTTTATTTGTCTTTTTTTATTCTGTGTTTAATATATTGTGTTTCTTTATTTATGTACTGATTTGATGAAGAATGAATCATGTATAAATAAAGTTCTGTTTATGAACGCAGTTTGAATTATTTATGGTCACCCTACACAGAAAATTCTTTAGGAATTTTAAAATTATTAATATCTTTTGAAATACTGAATGTAGAGGAATTTTGATTACGCCAATATTTAGTAGAAATTTCTACTAAATATTGGCATAATCAAACTTCGATTTGATCAATTACTTTAGTAGCTACGTACATTTGTTTTTTATAGACCGTCAGGATTGAGGAGCCACCTTCAACGTCCTGTAACTTTTGAAGGGTTTTACTACAAATTCCAGGATCGCGGCTACAAATTTGGCTAATTTACTACTAAATAATACCAAAAATCTGTTTTAATTGCTTCATCAGTTTCCGAGAAACAGCGCGAGGAAATTTATGGATTTTTCAGATAAATCCAAGCATTGTAGCTACCTCAAATTCAGCCGTACAAACCCCATTTTTTTTGTACAAATTAAGCATAATCACTACTAATTCCTACCAAAGTTTTAGCAATATCCATTGGCTAGTTTTCGAGTTCTGAGGTGGCTCCTCAATCCAGACGTCTGAATTGAGGGGCCACCTTCAACGTTCTGTAACTTTTGAAGGGTTTTACTACAAATTCCAGGATCGGGGCTACAAATTTGTCAAATTTACTACTAAATATTGGTAGTACCCTCGTTTAAATCTGAGACATGGCTCCTCAATCCATACGGACACGTTTTATAAACAAATAAAATATTAGAAACAAAACATGGCAGAGGCCACGTGCGAGGGTTTATTTTGCTTTGAACATTTATTCATCGCTGTTCCCTTTGTCGGAGGTGCGTGCGATTCGAGTAGTACCTACAAGTTACCCCTAGTGTTACTATTGAGTAGTTTTTTATCGAGTTTATGAATATTTTTTTAATTATTTTAAAACAAAAAAATCTTATTTTTTTACTTTTACTCTATGCTTCGTAAATACTCCTTATGGTAAGTTGTTCTGCCGCGGGAAATCAACCATTTAAATTTCACGGTGTATATGGTGCATTAAATAAAAAGATACATTTTGTTTACATTTTGTCGGACTCAAACACGAAGGGTTCCGTACCACCGTACTATTTTAGTTAATACTAAAAAAAATACTTTAGTAAAGAAAATTCTTGTAGGGGGACACCTTTTAAATGTTAACTTTACTTTTATTATTTGCTGTTATTGCATAGTAGGTAATAGACACTGAAATTATGTATGTGTCCACCTATTATTGTTCAAAAGATACAGCACTGTGCAGACAGACGAACAGAAGGACAGACTGCGGAGCCTTAGCAATATGGTGATAGGTTCTTTTTTTTAATTTCACTAAGAATGAAATGATATGTTCCGTTGGCATCCTTTGGGTACCTACGGAAATCTAAAAACAACGTCCCCGTTAATTTACCTAATAGAAATAAATTAAAAATTAAACCTCCGAAGTTAATTTACTTTACAAAGACTTCGCACAAATCTAACATGCTGAGTAATCAGATAATTAATAAGGAAACCGCTTGCTTGCGAAAAATAAGCTCGAAAGATACACTTCGTTGCAAAAGTATCTTCCAAAAGTTTTCTCCGCAAAAAAATCAAACGTCAATGATTAATTTTTAAGCAAAAAATCGGGAGGCACGTTTCTTAATCTTTGGTAATTAGCGAGAAAAATTTTCATCCAACTTTCCGGTCCGTTGAAAAGTATTAATCAAAATGCCGAACGATCTGAAACGTAGTAAATCAACATAAGCGAAAAATCTTTAATGAGAAGCAACGGAGGCAAAATTATCGGGACCTCGCCACGCGGCCCGAATATCTAAACCTTAATTATACCTTTTATAACACAGATTCATTAAATCACCTTTAGAAGTTGACACGTGTTTCAAGACAGAAAAGTTGTTTTTACCGCTTCTTTTCTTCTTCGCCATTTTGCTTCAATCGTCGTTTACCTAACAATGGACATTTTTAAGGTTTTATATGTAGGTATTTTGATGTCAATTCCACTCACCTCGTTTTTCAACTAGGGTAAAAGCCGGATAGTTGCCACACTTTTGCAAATCACTCTATATCTCTCAATATAAAAAGCAAAATACTTTATTTGTATAACTGGCCGATACTTTGGTGTTTTAAAAACAAATTTATAAAAAGTAACAAACATTATCTTTAATATTTCAATAGCATTAGCGATTTTTGCGTACCTCTATAGTTTGCGACATCTATCCCGCATAGGGGATAGTTGCCTAATTCATATAAATTACATTTAGGACAGATGCCCTGCCGAGAAACAGGACATCTATCCCGCAAAAACTTTGATCGCATTTTGTCTTGCCATGCAATCGCACAGACATGCAACACGGTCAACTTAGTGATAGCTAGAGAGCCTTTCGATAGCTTAATAAAATATCATGCGATGCATCCGCGAAACTAAATTAATTACAATCGGGGTAACTATGGGTATAGTTGCCCCGATTGTAATGGTGCAACTATCCTGGTTTTACCCTACACAATTTTGATATTTATTATGTATGATTTTTTAGTCAATCGTAGATCTTTGGCAGTCTTTCCTCAGGTCATCAGAAGCGTGAAAAACTGACAACCAGTCTTGACTAAGGACTATCGTATTATCCAGTAACTGGGCTGTGGAGGTCAAATAGGCAGTCGCTAAATGTAAAATACTGGTATTCAGCTGCATCCGGTCAGACTAGAAGCCGACCCCAACATGTTGGGAGTTGGGAAAAGGGTAGGCATATGATGATTTATGATTTTTTGGTAGATGAGATTTATACACAATGATAATAATTTCATGGAACGCATAGGTAACACAAAACTTTAGCGGTAGAAAATATTTTATACAAAAAAAAGCAGTCATTCAAAATCAAAATCAAAATCAAAATATTTTATTTCACATAAACCTGCAAGGGCACTTATGAAACGTCAAAAGCTAGGTGCACGGTTCCAATGTGTCGCTTCCTATGGAGAAGAGCCGGCAAGAAACTCCACGGTTACTCTTTTAAAAATAATTGGATTTTATAATGTTTTCAAATTACAGTGATATTAGGTATGGGAGGACAGTGCAGGCCTGTCAATAAGTACCAGGTACTTAGAGGAATGAAAATAAAGAATAGAAACTGTAGGCCTACAACGTTCTCTCATTCACAATATGTAAAAGAATCTACATAAGTAAAATCAACCTATTTAAACCAAGTGATCTGATTTCCATGAGAATCACTAATAAATACTCGATATTACAAGGGTTGCATAATGTCAAATAATGACGAGAATATGTCAGAAAGTGTAAAAAATAAAATAATTAAAATTAACATTGTAATTTGGAAGCAGTTAATAGACGCTCACAAAGTTATGGTGCTAATGAGTTACCATTACCATTACCATTTATACTGTTATCGGAAAAATATTCCTTTTTTACACGCTTTTTATTAGTTTCACCTGTATATTTGTATGTTTGTTTGTAATCAACTCCTTTGGACTTCATTTCGATCCACTTCAAACGGTCAGATTTCATTTGAACTTTATAGACTTATCGAGGACCGATGACAATTCAATAATTAAAAAAAAAACTGAAAACTCATGCTTCTGTAGTGTGTGTTTTGTTAGCAGTACTAAAAAATAGAAAATAAATTTAGAAAAAAAAGCGTAGGGTGCTTTTTCAGGTATTTTTATAATCAAGCACCCCACGCTGTTTTGAAATAATTTTATGCTTTTTTATTTGCGTTTTTGAAGCGTGTTTTTTAATTTTTTTAATCTATTATTTATTTTTCTATCAGTTATTCCGTTTCCCAGAACAGTTCAAAATGTTGTGCAAACATCATAGAATCTAAATAATGAAATAGACAGAAATGGCTTCGATCTGAAAAACACTCACTTTTAATACTTCTGGTTATTGACACAGATTGTTTTTCCAATCAAATATTTCACAGCATTATATGATGAAAAAAAAACAGTTTTTCAAATATTCCTTACTCTACTTCCCACTTAAACTACCTATGACGACACATAACCTAAATAGACATACATCTTCACAAATTTATTTAGTACCTAAAGACTACGATCAACGCCTACCTCCAATTAATACTCACAAAATAATTAAGCCAGTATTAATTAGACATTCTAGCCCAAATCACCTACTCGAACATCGTTAAGGCACCGTTGTATCACAAAACAGGTAGGTACAGAAGATTCTAGTCTACACAACGAGCTAAAATTAGGGATGATGATTAATATTATAGATGTTCAAGAAATAATGTAACTTCAAAGAAGGCATAGTATAATGAGACAATCGAAACGTTTGTTAAATCAGTGGAAATAATAATGGAGATCCTACACGCTTTAAAAGCTGTGAAATGGATTTCCCGTCCTTGTCGCGCAATAAAGACTATGTGTGGCACTAGTATGAATTTACAGAGTAATGACGTCACTTCTGCGGTAGTACCGTCTGTCTAGCAGTTATTTTAAAACTTTTATAATTTGGCAATTTTTAAAACTTGTTTACTTTTTTAAATATGGTTTGCACTATTTGCAAACAATGTTTTTTAGAGTTTAAAATATAAAAAAATGGACGAACGTGTCTATTGTGTGTGTGTATCTATTTTCTCTCGTTGTTTGGAGACAACCTTCTGTACCTAACCATATTGTGGTTCTATATTTATGGCGATGGCGGCTTCTGACATCAAAGCTATGTTATTATGTTAACAGGGTGAGGTCACTGCTAGAGTAAATGTTTGTAGTCCCTATCTAAGGGCATATTGAGGTTGCTAATGAACGGCGGGTGAGATATTGGTGCAACGTCCACACAGCTATGTACCCCTGGTAGTGTGTAAGCATCGATAATTAAATCGATTTTTCATTAAGGAGAAACTGTGATGTTATAGTTTATTGCTCATTGAAAGCTCTGGTTAGAAACAGGACTTATTTACAACAAGTCGTGTGCCCGATGGCATTTCCATCGGCAAAAATTGCGAAATTTTGTAGAATTTTTCAATCGATTTAGAGGATGAATTTACAAAAATCGTTTCTTAGTTCGCACCTTCGTTATTTATGGAAGTCTTGTGCTTCGAGACCCAGTGGTTAAAGCTGAGCGTTGTCTGTCAATGAGTGAATGAATTTGATAATGTTATTTAGAACAAGATTTTTGAGTCAGTTACGGACAAGTCATAATTGCCGAATCAAAATTCACTGTTGATCGTTGAAACATATTTATCTCACCGATGACTATAAAGATCGAGGGTCACGTCAAGCTAAATTGTTCAAGATTGTCTGACTCGCAGAAAAGTGATTTCATTCGGTGAGCCATCCGATTCTTGCATCTTTGTTGGGGTAACCCTAGCATTAAGGTGAATCTAGTCCACATTTTTCCCATACAAACTTCGGGAGTGTATTACTCCACTGTTTGACAATGTACATCAAAAATTAAACATGATATGGCTTTGTTTCATTATTAATATTGTCTGTACAGAAACAGAATACTAAAATAAAAAAGCCATTGAAAAGTTAGGAGCCAACAAAGATACGTTTTTCTTGCTAATTTAACCTAACTTTGGGCGTGTTTAAGTAATAAAAGATGTGTCAGATATCAAAAACCAAGTCGATACCGACAAAGCTTAAATATCGAAAAGTTCAATCTATGTTATTGGTCATTAATTTATGCAGTGATTTTTTCATAAGTCCCGATCTTCCAAAGGACGTTTTTTTAATTTTTTACCCGCCTGCGTTACTATAAATGATCCTGCATCTCACTCAATAACGTTGTGCGTGTAGACTAGCGTCTAACTACTCATCACTGATACTGGACACGGTCCCTGGTGAGACAGCGTGCTTTTTAGCCAGGCCCACCAGTGAGTTCGAGCCCGCGACTTGATTCCCCTTAACGTCAGCACTCTAAGTTTGCGGTTATCTTTTTTCTGCTTCTTTTCAAAGCTAAGAATGAGTATGTCTTATATTTTCTTTCATTAGTACCAGGGTCTTAGGTTAAGTGGATTTTTTGTCACTGTTACACAACTGTCAATCTACAAGTGTAAAATAGAGACGGGAAAATGTTCAAGTCAAACCAAACACGATAGATAGATCTCCGCCTTAGGTATGAAAATTGCATTACACAAATAATCTATGCATAGTTCATTGCTTACAATGAGTTCCCAGTTCAAACTCCTGGTTTTATAAAATTTAAAGTCTGGGAGCATTAGCGTTAGCATTATCAGCCTATAAAGTTCTCACTGCTGCGATACAGGCCTCCTCTCTGTGAGAGGGAGTGGACCGTAATCTCCACGCGGGCCCAGAGCGGGTTGGTAGACGTCAAATGTCTTTGAATTTTTGGTTCTAGGAAATGCTGGCTTTTTCATGATGTTTTTCTTCACCGTTTCGAGAGCCTTGGTGATGAAGTAAATGAATTACACAGAGTAAAATGCATGCCTGAGTTCGTACCCACGACCTACAACACGTACCTAAATCGGGGTCGCTACTACTGAAATACCGCTACCAAATGAAGATCAAATTCAACAGCAGCTGTTAAAACTAAATAAGTTTACAAAAAGTTACCATTTTTATCCAAAAATAAAATAAATTACTTACATCATAATATTTTAAACAAAAATTTACGATCTTGCCCGCCACAAAGCGCTTGTTATAATAACCTTTCTCTAATAAAGCTGCTATTTTTGGCTGTGAAATAGCTGTCGTTAATTTCATAGAGAATTTAGTTTCATAAAGCACACAGGGGCAGGATCAGAACAAATTATGAACAACTTATTAACTGTACGATAGTTTTTGATGGCAGCCCGCGGGTAGATGGAACTTTGCTTTGCGTTATCAAAGTTGTGTGCAATGTTTTAATTTCTTTAGTATTTGATGCGTCTGTTTCAGTTTGAGTTTCTGCTTATAATTTGTTTGTGTGCTCATTATTTCTTGCAAGGTGAGCAAATATGTTGTTTCAATTGTTATTGCTTATTTTGGGTTTGTTTAGTCGATTTTGATTATTGGTGGTTTTAAACTTAGTCTGATCAGCTATCATCTCTTTATACTTGTAATAATAATAATCATGTATTTCGCTCTTTTTGAATTATAATTTATAAAGATATTTGATAATTGTACAGCAGCACGTAGATGATCTACCAAATCCCAAGCTAAGTCAATTTTGGATGTTGGTAGCTCTTAAGATGCAGGACTTACATAGACATAATCTTGTAGCCTAGGAATTGACTTCCAACACTTAATCTATACTTCTATACTATTATTAATGATATTAGAAAGAGGTTGTGTGGTGCCGGACGTAAAACAATAGCACAATCCCATTTCTTCCCGTGGATGTCGTAGAAGGCGACTAATAGACTTACTAGAGAATGGGCAGCAGCGTTCTCTATGCATTTGACCACAATACTGCGATCGCCAACCCGCCTGCCAAGCGAGGCGATTATAACAAATCCTCCCCTTTTGGGGGATGCTTATGCCAGCAGTGGACGTCTTTCGGCTGATATGATGATATAAAGAGGTAGTTTGTGAGTTTGTGAGATTGTAGGGGGTAATCTCTGGATCTACTGAACCGATTTTGAAAATTCTTTTACCAATAGAAAGACATGTTATATATGAGTGTTATAGACTATATATTAACCCGAAAAATGAAAAGACTTTTTCGTGGTAGTCGGGTTTGAAAAGTAAGTCAGATAAAAAACGGTCGAACAAAAACATTTCTTACGAACGCTGCCTTAACGATGAGAGATATATGATTGAGTTCTTGATAAAAGTTGTAGAACTTAATAATTCCTAAAAAAAAAAGTAAGCGACAGCATATGTTTAACTTTTATATTTAAGTCACAAAAAGTAGTTATTATGTTTAAAAAATCATTTAAATCGTTAGGTCATGTTTATTTGTCATATTATCAACAATTATGAATTCTTATCAAAATAAGTAAATGTATCGTCTCAAATGTAAAAAAATTGACTTTTCCCTTTTACTGCATATAGTTTGGATGAATGGTTATCTCTTTAGATAATACGACATAGGCGACAACCGCGACGGAGTCGTAATCTATTGAGTGATATTTATATTATACGGTTTTTTTCATATACAACACGTCAATCTATTCAGAAATAAATGGCTTTGTCACCAAAGAAATTGTATTTAGATAAAATTCGTTTTTCACTGTATGTTTTTTGGTTGCATTATTTATGAGATATGTAATTTCAAATATCAAATATGCGAGACAATTTTATTCATGTTCGGCCAACATGAAGGCGCGCGATGGCGTCACATTGGTGCTGTGGGGGAAGGGACGTGGCCTATTACGTCTATCATTTGAAAGCCGGTAATATAGCCAAATTGGCATGCAAATACGTACCTACATATATTAAAAATATAACTCTCCTTTTGGCAGTCAGGAAATAAATCATAGCACTCAGTACTAACCGAACCACACTCAAAATGTTTACCGCCCAACGAAATGGTCACGGATCAGCTAGTAGTAAATAAACTAAATTTTAAAACATAAATTGAAAAACAAATCATGGTATCTACATTATCTAAAGTTGGAATAACATCCTTAGCAAGCAGTTTCCTTTGCCTCTTAAGCACAATATCCACACGACATTAAAAATATATTATAAGCAACTCGCAACTCAAAAGAAAACACATATTCCACGAACACGCATTAAAATATAATCCGCTATCAAGGTGTGACTTCACAATTTTTCAGAGCAAAAAATACAGCGACGAGAAATCAGACACACGCAAACATGTCCTTAGTATTCATATAAAAAGCCGGCGAAAAATATTTTGCTCCACATTCGCTGAGGTTTTGTATTCAGTGTCACATTTTTACGACGAAATAATTTCTACGCGACCCGCTGTAACATTCATGGGAGCACGTATTTTATGTTTTTTAGACTGAATTTGAAAGTGCATACGCTTTCACTTGCTGCTGACGTTTATCTTGACTTAGCGTTTCGAACAAATAAGTATATTTTACTATTATAGGCACTTACCAAAGTGAGGGCAGGGTAAGTTTGGTTGAGTGTTATAACAGTACGTACTTTAGTACGTCGCACAATTTCCACTGGGCTCGAAGATCGTGCCGTGGTGGTCCAGTAAAACGGCGGTGATTTACGATTTGAAGGTCGTAGCTTAAACTCCATTTTTTTTTCTTTTTGGGTGGGAAATCATCAAATGACTTCTCCCGCTCTAGGTGGAGCAGGAGGGAGTGTCAGACTTTTACTGACTAAAACCCACCCGTGTTCCTTCAGTTACCTGTGTGCCAAGGGCCACGGTATCTCTTTCGAACATCCCGCAACCCTGGCAGAAGCCATTCAGGCACTTTCATCATAATCATCATCAGCCCACAGCAGTCCACTGCTGGACATAGGCCTCTGCAATTGCAAGCCGTTCAGCTCGATTGTCGGCAACTCTCATCCAGCTGCTTCCAGCCACCATGCGACGATCGTCGCTCCACTTAACCTGAGGGCGTCCTACCTTACAGTTTACTTTGTGTAAATCATTTAATCACCATTTGGTCCGTGGATGGGTGACCATCTTAACATATCAAGACCTCTCCGTGCCTCGGAAAGCACGTTAAGCCATTGGTCCCGGCTGTCATTTGTCGATCTTTGGCAGTCGTTACGGGTCGTCAGAAGCCCGAAAGTCTGACAACCAGTCTTTCCAAGGGGTATCGTATTACCCAGTAACTGGGTTGTGGAGGTCAGATAGGCAGTCGCTCCATGTAAAATACTGGTATTCAGCTGCATCCGGTTAGACTGGAAGCCGACCCCAATATAGTTGGGAAAAGGCTAGGCAGATGATGATGATGATGCTCTTAAAATGGTGAAAGAAAACATCCTTAGGAAACGGGCATGTCCTAGAACAAAAAAATCGAAGACATGTGACACCCACCAACCCGCACTGAGCTCGCGTGGTGGATTACGGCCCACTCCTTCTCAGCAGTGATGCAGTGGTAATATTACTGTCTGATTAGGCGTGCACGTACCTACATGTTCATCATTAACTTAGATAAATTATTGTGAAGAGGAAAAATTTCATTGTGTAATAAAAACCTAAAAAAATAATGTTTCCACTAATTCATAAAAAAATACATCGGTTTTATCTTACTTTATCTGCTGTCAAAACATTTCAAAACAAAGGACAACATAAAATTATTTATGTTAATTAATTCAATCAGCTCAAATGAATGCAATCTCTATATTAAGAATAAATTTTTACACCTTCGTAATTTGACGTTTTTACACGCTTTATATTAGCTTCACTTGTATGTTTGTTTGTATGTAACCGGCTCCGTTGGACGCTATTTTGACCCACTTTAAACGGTCAGATTTCATTAAACTTTGTAGACTTATCGAGGACCTATGACAATTCAATAATTTTAAAAAAATAGAAAAAACACGCTTTTGTAGTTAGCAAAACTAAAAAATTGAAAATAAATAATAGTTTAAAAAAACCAAACTAAAAAGTAGAAAATAAAGCGTGGGGTGCGTGATATTAATTGATTATAAAAATACCTCAAAAAGCACCCCACGCCTTTTAATAGAATTAAATTATTTTCTACATTTTAGTTTGGTTTTTAAAGCGTGTTTTTTTAGTTTTTTAAACTATTATTTATTTATGATATGCTTATGAAGAGGATGGATGGCTTCTTTTAAAGGATGCACTACTAAATCATATTTTAGTAGGCAGACACGGTGAAACGGGCCATATTAAGGTACTAGCGACC
This sequence comes from Polymixis lichenea, assembly GCA_949091785.1. Taxonomy (NCBI): domain Eukaryota; kingdom Metazoa; phylum Arthropoda; class Insecta; order Lepidoptera; family Noctuidae; genus Polymixis; species Polymixis lichenea. The sequence goes on from OX420944.1 coordinate 21,375,516, forward strand.
CGTCCTTGGTTTGCACGGGTGTAGCAATGTACTGATGTAGCGACATGTTAAAACATTGATATTTCGTTACTTTACTTAAGTAAATATTAACCTTACGGCATAAATTCTAAAAATTGAGGTAACCCGCATCAAAATCCATTGTGGAGGTTAGCAGAACCAAGCGGTCCTTTAGATAGGCACGAAAGACGATTTTGTGTAGATTTCTTAACTCCACATCATTATTCCGAAATCAGACATTCCCTTCGTAACCAACCGTAAACTGACGAATAGGTATCTAAAAGAAAATTCATCAACGTATTCACCGTAAGGTTGTCCATTTTTGGCACGAATGGATGCAGACGAACGTTCTACCGAACCGTCAATCAACGTCAACCCACTTGGTATATTTTAAACTAAACCATGTCACGATAGCACTTGATTTTTGTTCTGTTATTTTTACACTGTGTCTTTTTTACACTGTGTCGTATTTTAGCTTTGTTGGGAACGGATTAAGTGCAGTGTCACTCGGGACTGGATGAAACGCAGTGTGATTTTTGTGATTCGTTTATGTAGTGCAAGTGAGTGTGTATTGGGATGTTCCATAGGTACTACGGTGCACTTACGAGTACGGTTATTTCTGGGGTTATTTTTTAGGTTTTAAAATTGCTTTGACGTTTTCGATGTCTATGTTTGGAATTTGCCAAATTTGATGTCAAATGTGATGCGGAGGAATGAGGCAAATGTCGTGATGAAAGTTTTGAGCATGAATGTGGATGGCTATAAGAGCAGGTGACTAAAGAAACGATGAATAGACTCTGTGAAAGATGACATAGGTAGAAAATACACTGACGACTAATAGAGAAGCATGGAAGAAGAAGACATTGCCCTGACGTCGAATAAATTGGGATGATGATGTATGTTTAAAATTGAGAAAGGCAAAAAATTGCGAAAAGTAGAAAAATAAAAACATTAGAAGACAAAATAGTTTAAGTTAGACTAAGGCAGTTGCAAAATTATTTTAAAATCCCACAACATGAAACTAAAAAATCATGATTCAGCTGTCTATCAGCGTTGATTGAGCGATTCTCATGTTGTTTGAAGTCGTGTGTGAGTGTTACGTATTTGATCTAAAAAGCGATTACGGCATCACAGCCACAATACAAGCTTGAGTGAAAATCGATAAGTGGTCGAAATACTGAGAATCAGACTGTTGTTGAGCACCACAAAGCTCAGCTTTAAAGGAGTTTGACCCGTCATTATACGGGGTTATCCGCTGAGATGGGTCAGTGAGGACAAATTAATCATTTAGTTAGAGGGAGGAAAATTTGTTTTATGGTACCATTGTCACCAATTTTAGAGTTAAGAAAAACTGTATTCAAAGATGATTTGAGAATCTATTGATTGTTTGGCTCCATTTTTGCGTGCGTAGGAAGGCATCGTAGCTGTGTACGGTGCCTTCGTGTTGGAATTCTAACTTTATAATCATTTAAACTAACATAACAACTAAAACAAAACAATATTATCTATACACATCAACGCTCAAACTGTTACCATGTTTTCAGTGCATTATTCTGCGTTGAAACTTATGCATGGAACTATTTATGAACTCGTGTACCTATTTTGTTAATAATTCACTTTGTTATCTTTTAATATTTACTTATTTTGTTTTAGTAAGTTCTTCACAAACAAAGCAACTGCCATCTTATCTCTTCTCCACCCTTGGTTGACTAATAGAAAATTGCGAAGGCATTAAGTCCGCCTTTGATTTTGCATGAGAAGTTTAAGTAATTTAAATAAAGCTAGATACATTTTCTTCAAATTTTCTCCATACCAATACCTCTGTTTATGCTCTTAAACGTCCCAAACAGACAAAATCTCTTACACAGATGACCTTATAAGAATCGACTTACGGAAATATTTCCTCCGTTTTCCCACAACTGACGAGAAACTGATACCCCGACGTTTTCTTTCATCATTTCAGTATGGAAATAAATCTCTTGTGTCTGATATACATATTCGTTTGTTCTCATTTCCGTCCGTCTAATACGGCTCAGACTAATAGATGTTATGCTTCTGATTGTGATATATGGAATATGCTAACCGTTTCTCAAAGATTCGGATTTTAGACGTCTTCGCTCGTTGAAGTTTTTAAACAACGTCATTTGTTAAACGATTAAGTGTTCTTTGTTTTTACATATTTTAATTTGTCGTAGCTACTGTTATTTGTTTGATTTTTATAGTTGTTTTTATCTTTGAAAATTAGGCCATTTTTTACATCATTAATTTGTCAAACGATTACGAAACGATAACGAAACAACGTCATTTGTTAAACGATTAAGTGTTCTTTGTTTTTACATATTTTAATTTGTCGTGGCTTCTGTTATTTGTTTGATTTTTATAGTTCTTTTTATCTTTGAAAATTAGGCCATTTTTTACATCATTAATTTGTGAAATAAGAGTGAATTATTTTGCATAACAGGTACTAGTAGTATTATTATTTTTTAATTCACGTACTTCAGTTTTTTTTTGTATATTTTTGTTCATTTGGAAGGAAAATGAAATGGATTGAAAAAATACACTTTTCCGATAGTGTAGAATCAGTTATAAATCACTTTGACAGCTACACAGCATCAAACACACAGGCTCACTGCAACCCAAGATTAATGAGTACAATTTAGTACGTTTATATATTGCCGGTATGCTGAATATAAATCGCACTTGAATAAAAACGAGAACCGTAATAACCGCTTCCCTTTGTTGACTCCCAACTTATGCAGAATCATAAGCCACTGAAACCCTTCTATTCATCCCCAGTCCCAAATCCGCAAAAGAAATATTTATTTACCAATAATACTGCCATCCATCTATCGAAAAACTATAAAAAAGATATATTTTCTTGGAGCAATATCTTACAATACCTAACAATTTCATTTTCAATATTCTCTATATGAGATTATTCCCCGGCCCACAGAAAGGTGCTTGCTTTGAAGCCTTTTATTAACAACGCATACTAGTGATAGCAGTGCCTTTATATATAGTACGTCAGCAACAAAATCCCATCAGCGCTTGTCCATTATTTTATTCGAAAGCCCCACAGGAGCACAAAACCATTTTTCGATAAATTGAATAGGGAATATGCATAAAATTTTAATTTGTCTCAAATATTTTTTTCTAGATTCTTTATTGTCTTTACATTGTACTTAAAAGGTATTTTTTTATTTAGTTATTATTTAAACTTAGAAAATATTAAATAAAAAGTGAAAAATAAGGGAGGGAAACTCAAACTTACAAAACGCGTCACCATTGGTCGAAACGAAATGTGACGTCAATGGTCACGTCACGTCATTGGATTTATCGGCGTAGATAAATACTACTACTATAATATTCATACTGTTATTAGTGTTTTTGAAATAAAATGTTTAAAACTGTATTCCTGTGTGATTACTTGTGAGTTTAGATTTGTACTCAATGTAGGACTATGAAAGAAACTGGTTTTGTTAGCTCGGTCACTCTGTAATTTATCTTCATTATAAGAAGTGCAGGGCTTTGTTTGATGATCATCACATACTTCAATACGGGAAGTACTGGGTCCTGCTTGATTAATATTTGTATGGGAAGTACTAAGATTTCTTTGTGGAGGTTCACCAATTTCTAAAATATTACTACTTTTAATAGCATACTCTGAAGGAGCTTCATTTACCAGTACTAGTCTTCGCCTTTTAACTAGGTACGGCCATTCTTTCAACCGGTTGTGGCACAAAATTCGTTTTTGACACAAAAATATATGAGGAACAACTCCTTTCTTTAACGGTAGATTATATTTTTCTGCCTTCTGTTTCATTATGTTTTATTCAATATAATTAACTGTATCTTCCTTAACCTGAAATAAATCATCAATCACCAAAATTTCGTAAAACCGCAATAGGAATAAGCAAACTCTTTAGAGAATTAAACCGAATCTTCTAAACTGTACATAAAGATAGCATATTTACGTTAAAATGATCTTCACAACAAAATACAACTGATAATGGAGATACATTATCCCTTCTCATAATCTTACACCATTTTTTTCGTGCTTTCACATCGCGTGGAATACGAAAAAACATTTTATCAGGCGTACTAATAATAGTGTTTTTGCACTTCGGTACCATACAATACTTGTAAGAAGGTTTTTTAACTTTTTCCATGATTTGTATAGCAATTAAAACTGAAACTAATTATGAAGTAACTGAAACGCTATAGTAAACAAACACGGGACACAACCAATGACGTCATCAAAAGCGCGCGCTAAATGGTGGCGTTTGAACGGCTCAAATTTATTCAATGTTTAAATTTTGACTTTGAAAAATAATGTTACGAGCTTGGGGTTCGTGACAATCAAAAACAGCCGATATAATTACCAAAATTAACACTTTAATTTAACACACTAATTAGAAAACACAATTGCACTACTGATCACTCGTAAGTCGCACTTGAAGATCGCTTTAGATGTGTTTCGCTTCTATCGCTCGACAATACTGCCCGGGTCGCGATCTGTTCCGGCCTTTTATAGGGCCAATAGAACATTCTAGTAAAGAGACATCTGGAATTGTCGAGTTCATACCGGCCTCGACTGAACAGATGTCGAAAGTTCTAGCATCGAGATTTCTAGAAAGATCTTAATTCTATTAATTCTGCTACTCGATACTAGATGGCGCTAGTGGTAACTAATGTTGTCGCGTAACACTGCCCCCTCCTAAGACATGCTCGCCCCGAGCATTATCGGCCCCATAATAACGCGCCAGTCGATCCACATGGACGATCTTAGGAGTACCTCTTGCGCCTTTCTGTATCCGATAGGTTACGTCATTGATCTTTGTCACAATCCGGTACGGTCCGTCCCATTTAGCTTGAAGCTTGGGAGATTTCCCTTTGCTGCGGACTGGATTGTGCAACCACACAAGTGAACCTTCGTCAAACCCTTTATTGTTTATTTTGCGGTCATACCGGGTTTTCATCTTTTCAGACATTTGCTGGCCTGATTGTCTGACGTGCTCATAAATGTCATTCATTTTGTTCCGCAAGTCATTCGCATAATCGGTTATACTGCGTGGGGCATCAGGTGGTATTCCGGTGATCAGGTCTGCAGGCAGCCGTAATTCTCTGCCAAAGTTTGCGAAAGCTGGTGTCACCGATGTGCTTTCGTGAACAGCGCTTCGATATGACAACAAAAATGGTTGTATGTGCTTGTCCCAATCCCGTTGCCGATTTTCCACAACTTTTGCTAGGTACCTCTCTAATGTCTGATTAAATCGTTCCACCATTCCATCCGATTGTGGGTGGTAAGAAGTTGTTCTTGTTTTATGAGTACCCATAACTCGACAAGTTTCCTGGAATATTTGGGACTCAAAATTCCTTCCTTGATCACTGTGAACTTCTAAAGGTACTCCAAAACGACAGAAGACTTCATGAACTAATTTATCCGCAACTGTCGAAGCTTCTTGATTTGGAATGGCGAAGACTTCCGGCCACTTAGTGAAGTAATCCATCACAACCATGAAATACTTGTTACCACTTTCACTTTCCGGAAACGGCCCCGCAACGTCAAGGGCTATCCTCTCCCATGGTGCACCAACATTGTACAATTTCAATGCACCTCTACTACGAGTTTGAGGCCCCTTTACAGCTGCACAACTTGTACATTTGCGACACCAGTCCTCGACATCGTCCCGACAGTGGATCCAGTAAAACCGTTCTCGTATCTTTAGCAGAGTCCGTTTTACTCCCAGATGACCTCCTGAGCAACCATTATGGTACAGCTGTAGAACATCCGGTACTTGAGCTTTAGGGACAACCATTTGCAAATGACAGCTATTTCCCTGAGCATTTTCCCATTTACGGCACAGGACTCCATCCTGAATTACCAAGCTGTCCCATTGGGCCCAATAGCTCTTTGTGATCGAACTCATTGCTGAGACGTCACTCCACCTGGGCTTAGGAGCTCTGGCCTTCATCCACTCCAGAATCGGCTTAATGTCCGAATCTTCCTGCTGTGCACGTTGTAGGCTTTCCTTCCACTCGTTGCTGAGGTCTGTCCTGAGCATCCTCACAGGTACCACTTCCTTACCCTCTTGCCTAGTACAATGCTTACAGTCTTCAGGACAAGGTCTTCTTGACAATGCATCTGCGTTGCCATGAGATTTACCGCTGCGATGTTCAACCACAAAGTCGTACTCCTGCAGTAGCTCAATCCATCTCGCAACTTGTCCTTCTGGATTTTTGAACTGCAATAGCCATTTCAGTGCAGCATGGTCGGTTCGTAAGTGGAATTTCCGCCCCAGAAGATATTTGCTAAAATGCTGCAATGACTTTACTACAGCAAGCAATTCGCGTCTCGTGACACAATAGTTCCTTTCCGGCTTTGACAACGATTTGCTGAAGTACGCTATCACAACCTCTTGATCACCATTCCGTTGAGACAACACACCGCCAAGTCCTATATCACTTGCGTCCGTGTCAACTATAAATTCTTCGCCTACATCAGGGTACCCCAAAATGGGTGTTTTGCACAGTCGGTTCTTTAACTCCTGGAATGCGATGTCGCAACTTTCATCCCAGCAGAAATGTCGCTTTTCCTCGGTTAGCTTATGCAGGGGTTTGGCTATATCCGCAAAGTTCTTAACAAATCGCCGATAATAAGAGCACAACCCTAAAAATGCTCTGACCTGCGTCTTGTCTTTTGGAACTGGCCAATCCTTGACAGCGGCGATTTTCTGTGGATCCGTGCCAATACCTTCTTCCGACACTACATACCCCAAAAAGCTAACTTGCCGTTTGAATAGTGAACATTTCTTCGGACTCAACTTGAGATTGGCACTCTGGATCTTCATGAGCACGCGTTCCAAGTTTTGAAGATGTTCTTCAAACGTACGACCTACGATGATGATGTCATCCAGGTAGACCAGACAGGCATCGCCAATTAACTTGGTTAGTACAAGTTCCATCAGCCTTTCAAATGTTGCTGGAGCGTTGCACAATCCAAACGGCATAACTTTAAATTGCCACAGACCCTTTCCTGTCGAGAATGCTGTTTTTTCCTTATCTTTAGGGTCAATTTCTACTTGCCAGTAGCCACTTTTCAGGTCCAGCGTGCTGAACCACTTTACCCCAGTAAGCATGTCCAGCGTGTCATCTATTCTTGGCAAAGGGTAGCTGTCTTTCTTCGTAACGTCATTCAAACGACGATAGTCAACACAAAACCGCATGCTGCCGTCCTTCTTCCTTACCAGCACTACAGGTGAACACCATGGACTAGATGAAGGTTCAATAACACCATCCTTCACCATTCCCTCAATCATGGTTTCCACTTCCTTTTCACGCGCTACCGGCAATCTCCTTGGCCGCTGACGGATAGGCACCTCTTCTCCTGTATTTATTTTGTGTTGAACTAAGCCAGTCTTCCCAATGTCAGCATCGTTTAAAGAGAAAACTTCGGCGTACTTGATTAACATCTTCTTCGCCTTGGCCATTTCATTTTGAGATAGAGCGCTGCGACAGTCTTCTAAAAGTGTGGTCACTCTCGTTCGTGCATCCTTGCTGGGGGTTCCAGTCGATAGATATTGGCATCGGCGCAACCAATCCACTTGCTCGCAAGTACCAATCAGTGTGCCTTTTTCAATAATTTGTTCCTGATCACAAAGGTTCAGCACACGTACCCCTGAGATGTCGGTGGCTCTGACCAAAGTTCGTGCCACTTTCCATGGAAGGTTATTGTCTACCCTTTCCACGAGTACACAACGATGAGTTTGCCCAGGATTCCGAGGAAGACTAACCGGCACAATCGTTTCTGATCTCGGAGGGAGAACAATCCTCTTAAGGCTGTACACATTCCCTGGTAACGCCCCTTCCATAAAAAGTTCCTCTCGTCCACATTTCATAACTCCTTGCTTGACGTCAATCTCACAACAATTCTTCCTCATAAAGTCAAGGCCCAGGATGCAATCGTCCATTATATCAGCCACGATGACATTATGCAGGTAGATCCTGTTGCCTAGCTTCAACTCCATCTCCTTCTCTCCACGGACGGGTATGCGCTGACCGGTGGCTGTCACCAAATTAATGCGTTCTCGGCTGTATGCGGAGTCCCCAAGGAACCGACTTATAACTTGGGAACTGACGACCGTACGAGAGGCTCCAGTATCTATGGTCAGTTTACAAGGCGTGCCGTTGACCTCGCCCTTGATGATTAAGCTGTTCCCGTCATGGGTTTGTGTGATCGAAATCCTTGGGGCTCTTTGAACATCAGCCAGCACCCGCCCCGCAGTCCTGGCTATTACTCGTTTCCTTGCTGCTGCTGGGCGGTGCTGTTAGTCGCACTACCCTCTGGAGACTGACCATCTTCCCTTTCTGCAGTTCGCTTAGGGCAACTGGATCGAAGGTGGCCCCTTTCCCCACAGCCGTAGCACCTAGGGCTGTATCCTTTATTCCGATCGCGAACTGAAGCCGCTACAACCTCCCTGACGCGATGGGAACGATGATCCTGCCGCACAGCTTCCACCTCCAGTGCATGGGCCAAGGCGTCCTTAAGCGTTCCGTGGTGACCGAGCCTCACAGCAGCTCTAACTTCAAGGTCGCGAATGCCATCGATAAATGCTTGCACCAGGTTCCCATCAATAAGCGCAGGTACGGACTGGTACGCTTTACGAACCAGCTTCTCCACTTCAAGGGCCCACTGCTGCAGGTTTTCATTACTTCGTTGCACACGATCCTTGAGCTGCGCACGAAACACGTGTTCCAGGTGAGCGTCGCCATATCTAGCCTCCAATGCTTCAAGGAGCTGCTCGTAAGTCACTTCCTTACCGAGAGCTTCCAGAACAGTTAAAGCCTGGTCGCGCAGGCCTAGGGTGAGGGCAGTCATGGCCTGACTTTTATTCCATCCATTCGCCTTCATGACAGCCGCGAACTGAATTTTGTAGGCCGACCAGGAAGAAGACCCGTCGTACGGCGGCACTTTAAATCCACGCAGCGAAGGCGTTGTAGCTACGGGAGCTGCGATTTCATCCCCAAGTTTAAGGTTACCTAATTCCTGCTTCATATCAGCAATGACGTCATTAAACTTGTTGATCTGAGTTTCAGCTTCTAACAGGCGGTGGTCATGCTGGGCAACCTTCACCTTCACCTCCTTCATGTCTTTCCCGAAGGTTGCGTGAAGGTCCTTCATGAGGAGCATCTGCTCTTCCTGGCGACGCGCCTGTTCCTCCTGTCGGCGAGCCTGTTCCTCCTTATCGCGCTGGAGCTGTTCTTCCAGCCGACGAGCCTGTTCCTCCTGTCGGCGAGCCTGTTCCTCCTTATCGCGCTGGAGCTGTTCTTCCAGCCGACGAGCCTGTTCCTCCTGTCGGCGAGCCTGTTCCTCCTTATCGCGCTGGAGCTGTTCTTCCAGCCGACGAGCCTGTTCCTCCTGTCGGCGAGCCTGTTCCTGCAGCATCATCATCAGAGCAGCAAAATCCGTTACTGATGATGCTGGAGCAGCTGTGGACGGGCCGGCTTCCGTGGTTGGTAGCTGGCCCTCCGACGTCTGTGGCGTTGCTCCACCGAATCGCCTCTGGTCCGACTCCTGCTGGCGTTGACTCCGGGTACGGATACCCTCCGTGTCGTCTTTAGGTAAAATCGGCATGATTTTAATCCCCGCTTCTGACACCAATTGTTACGAGCTTGGGGTTCGTGACAATCAAAAACAGCCGATATAATTACCAAAATTAACACTTTAATTTAACACACTAATTAGAAAACACAATTGCACTACTGATCACTCGTAAGTCGCACTTGAAGATCGCTTTAGATGTGTTTCGCTTCTATCGCTCGACAATACTGCCCGGGTCGCGATCTGTTCCGGCCTTTTATAGGGCCAATAGAACATTCTAGTAAAGAGACATCTGGAATTGTCGAGTTCATACCGGCCTCGACTGAACAGATGTCGAAAGTTCTAGCATCGAGATTTCTAGAAAGATCTTAATTCTATTAATTCTGCTACTCGATACTAGATGGCGCTAGTGGTAACTAATGTTGTCGCGTAACACTGCCCCCTCCTAAGACATGCTCGCCCCGAGCATTATCGGCCCCATAATAACGCGCCAGTCGATCCACATGGACGATCTTAGGAGTACCTCTTGCGCCTTTCTGTATCCGATAGGTTACGTCATTGATCTTTGTCACAATCCGGTACGGTCCGTCCCATTTAGCTTGAAGCTTGGGAGATTTCCCTTTGCTGCGGACTGGATTGTGCAACCACACAAGTGAACCTTCGTCAAACCCTTTATTGTTTATTTTGCGGTCATACCGGGTTTTCATCTTTTCAGACATTTGCTGGCCTGATTGTCTGACGTGCTCATAAATGTCATTCATTTTGTTCCGCAAGTCATTCGCATAATCGGTTATACGGCGTGGGGCATCAGGTGGTATTCCGGTGATCAGGTCTGCAGGCAGCCGTAATTCTCTGCCAAAGTTTGCGAAAGCTGGTGTCACCGATGTGCTTTCGTGAACAGCGCTTCGATATGACAACAAAAATGGTTGTATGTGCTTGTCCCAATCCCGTTGCCGATTTTCCACAACTTTTGCTAGGTACCTCTCTAATGTCTGATTAAATCGTTCCACCATTCCATCCGATTGTGGGTGGTAAGAAGTTGTTCTTGTTTTATGAGTACCCATAACTCGACAAGTTTCCTGGAATATTTGGGACTCAAAATTCCTTCCTTGATCACTGTGAACTTCTAAAGGTACTCCAAAACGACAGAAGACTTCATGAACTAATTTATCCGCAACTGTCGAAGCTTCTTGATTTGGAATGGCGAAGACTTCCGGCCACTTAGTGAAGTAATCCATCACAACCATGAAATACTTGTTACCACTTTCACTTTCCGGAAACGGCCCCGCAACGTCAAGGGCTATCCTCTCCCATGGTGCACCAACATTGTACAATTTCAATGCACCTCTACTACGAGTTTGAGGCCCCTTTACAGCTGCACAACTTGTACATTTGCGACACCAGTCCTCGACATCGTCCCGACAGTGGATCCAGTAAAACCGTTCTCGTATCTTTAGCAGAGTCCGTTTTACTCCCAGATGACCTCCTGAGCAACCATTATGGTACAGCTGTAGAACATCCGGTACTTGAGCTTTAGGGACAACCATTTGCAAATGACAGCTATTTCCCTGAGCATTTTCCCATTTACGGCACAGGACTCCATCCTGAATTACCAAGCTGTCCCATTGGGCCCAATAGCTCTTTGTGATCGAACTCATTGCTGAGACGTCACTCCACCTGGGCTTAGGAGCTCTGGCCTTCATCCACTCCAGAATCGGCTTAATGTCCGAATCTTCCTGCTGTGCACGTTGTAGGCTTTCCTTCCACTCGTTGCTGAGGTCTGTCCTGAGCATCCTCACAGGTACCACTTCCTTACCCTCTTGCCTAGTACAATGCTTACAGTCTTCAGGACAAGGTCTTCTTGACAATGCATCTGCGTTGCCATGAGATTTACCGCTGCGATGTTCAACCACAAAGTCGTACTCCTGCAGTAGCTCAATCCATCTCGCAACTTGTCCTTCTGGATTTTTGAACTGCAATAGCCATTTCAGTGCAGCATGGTCGGTTCGTAAGTGGAATTTCCGCCCCAGAAGATATTTGCTAAAATGCTGCAATGACTTTACTACAGCAAGCAATTCGCGTCTCGTGACACAATAGTTCCTTTCCGGCTTTGACAACGATTTGCTGAAGTACGCTATCACAACCTCTTGATCACCATTCCGTTGAGACAACACACCGCCAAGTCCTATATCACTTGCGTCCGTGTCAACTATAAATTCTTCGCCTACATCAGGGTACCCCAAAATGGGTGTTTTGCACAGTCGGTTCTTTAACTCCTGGAATGCGATGTCGCAACTTTCATCCCAGCAGAAATGTCGCTTTTCCTCGGTTAGCTTATGCAGGGGTTTGGCTATATCCGCAAAGTTCTTAACAAATCGCCGATAATAAGAGCACAACCCTAAAAATGCTCTGACCTGCGTCTTGTCTTTTGGAACTGGCCAATCCTTGACAGCGGCGATTTTCTGTGGATCCGTGCCAATACCTTCTTCCGACACTACATACCCCAAAAAGCTAACTTGCCGTTTGAATAGTGAACATTTCTTCGGACTCAACTTGAGATTGGCACTCTGGATCTTCATGAGCACGCGTTCCAAGTTTTGAAGATGTTCTTCAAACGTACGACCTACGATGATGATGTCATCCAGGTAGACCAGACAGGCATCGCCAATTAACTTGGTTAGTACAAGTTCCATCAGCCTTTCAAATGTTGCTGGAGCGTTGCACAATCCAAACGGCATAACTTTAAATTGCCACAGACCCTTTCCTGTCGAGAATGCTGTTTTTTCCTTATCTTTAGGGTCAATTTCTACTTGCCAGTAGCCACTTTTCAGGTCCAGCGTGCTGAACCACTTTACCCCAGTAAGCATGTCCAGCGTGTCATCTATTCTTGGCAAAGGGTAGCTGTCTTTCTTCGTAACGTCATTCAAACGACGATAGTCAACACAAAACCGCATGCTGCCGTCCTTCTTCCTTACCAGCACTACAGGTGAACACCATGGACTAGATGAAGGTTCAATAACACCATCCTTCACCATTCCCTCAATCATGGTTTCCACTTCCTTTTCACGCGCTACCGGCAATCTCCTTGGCCGCTGACGGATAGGCACCTCTTCTCCTGTATTTATTTTGTGTTGAACTAAGCCAGTCTTCCCAATGTCAGCATCGTTTAAAGAGAAAACTTCGGCGTACTTGATTAACATCTTCTTCGCCTTGGCCATTTCATTTTGAGATAGAGCGCTGCGACAGTCTTCTAAAAGTGTGGTCACTCTCGTTCGTGCATCCTTGCTGGGGGTTCCAGTCGATAGATATTGGCATCGGCGCAACCAATCCACTTGCTCGCAAGTACCAATCAGTGTGCCTTTTTCAATAATTTGTTCCTGATCACAAAGGTTCAGCACACGTACCCCTGAGATGTCGGTGGCTCTGACCAAAGTTCGTGCCACTTTCCATGGAAGGTTATTGTCTACCCTTTCCACGAGTACACAACGATGAGTTTGCCCAGGATTCCGAGGAAGACTAACCGGCACAATCGTTTCTGATCTCGGAGGGAGAACAATCCTCTTAAGGCTGTACACATTCCCTGGTAACGCCCCTTCCATAAAAAGTTCCTCTCGTCCACATTTCATAACTCCTTGCTTGACGTCAATCTCACAACAATTCTTCCTCATAAAGTCAAGGCCCAGGATGCAATCGTCCATTATATCAGCCACGATGACATTATGCAGGTAGATCCTGTTGCCTAGCTTCAACTCCATCTCCTTCTCTCCACGGACGGGTATGCGCTGACCGGTGGCTGTCACCAAATTAATGCGTTCTCGGCTGTATGCGGAGTCCCCAAGGAACCGACTTATAACTTGGGAACTGACGACCGTACGAGAGGCTCCAGTATCTATGGTCAGTTTACAAGGCGTGCCGTTGACCTCGCCCTTGATGATTAAGCTGTTCCCGTCATGGGTTTGTGTGATCGAAATCCTTGGGGCTCTTTGAACATCAGCCAGCACCCGCCCCGCAGTCCTGGCTATTACTCGTTTCCTTGCTGCTGCTGGGCGGTGCTGTTAGTCGCACTACCCTCTGGAGACTGACCATCTTCCCTTTCTGCAGTTCGCTTAGGGCAACTGGATCGAAGGTGGCCCCTTTCCCCACAGCCGTAGCACCTAGGGCTGTATCCTTTATTCCGATCGCGAACTGAAGCCGCTACAACCTCCCTGACGCGATGGGAACGATGATCCTGCCGCACAGCTTCCACCTCCAGTGCATGGGCCAAGGCGTCCTTAAGCGTTCCGTGGTGACCGAGCCTCACAGCAGCTCTAACTTCAAGGTCGCGAATGCCATCGATAAATGCTTGCACCAGGTTCCCATCAATAAGCGCAGGTACGGACTGGTACGCTTTACGAACCAGCTTCTCCACTTCAAGGGCCCACTGCTGCAGGTTTTCATTACTTCGTTGCACACGATCCTTGAGCTGCGCACGAAACACGTGTTCCAGGTGAGCGTCGCCATATCTAGCCTCCAATGCTTCAAGGAGCTGCTCGTAAGTCACTTCCTTACCGAGAGCTTCCAGAACAGTTAAAGCCTGGTCGCGCAGGCCTAGGGTGAGGGCAGTCATGGCCTGACTTTTATTCCATCCATTCGCCTTCATGACAGCCGCGAACTGAATTTTGTAGGCCGACCAGGAAGAAGACCCGTCGTACGGCGGCACTTTAAATCCACGCAGCGAAGGCGTTGTAGCTACGGGAGCTGCGATTTCATCCCCAAGTTTAAGGTTACCTAATTCCTGCTTCATATCAGCAATGACGTCATTAAACTTGTTGATCTGAGTTTCAGCTTCTAACAGGCGGTGGTCATGCTGGGCAACCTTCACCTTCACCTCCTTCATGTCTTTCCCGAAGGTTGCGTGAAGGTCCTTCATGAGGAGCATCTGCTCTTCCTGGCGACGCGCCTGTTCCTCCTGTCGGCGAGCCTGTTCCTCCTTATCGCGCTGGAGCTGTTCTTCCAGCCGACGAGCCTGTTCCTCCTGTCGGCGAGCCTGTTCCTCCTTATCGCGCTGGAGCTGTTCTTCCAGCCGACGAGCCTGTTCCTCCTGTCGGCGAGCCTGTTCCTCCTTATCGCGCTGGAGCTGTTCTTCCAGCCGACGAGCCTGTTCCTCCTGTCGGCGAGCCTGTTCCTGCAGCATCATCATCAGAGCAGCAAAATCCGTTACTGATGATGCTGGAGCAGCTGTGGACGGGCCGGCTTCCGTGGTTGGTAGCTGGCCCTCCGACGTCTGTGGCGTTGCTCCACCGAATCGCCTCTGGTCCGACTCCTGCTGGCGTTGACTCCGGGTACGGATACCCTCCGTGTCGTCTTTAGGTAAAATCGGCATGATTTTAATCCCCGCTTCTGACACCAATTGTTACGAGCTTGGGGTTCGTGACAATCAAAAACAGCCGATATAATTACCAAAATTAACACTTTAATTTAACACACTAATTAGAAAACACAATTGCACTACTGATCACTCGTAAGTCGCACTTGAAGATCGCTTTAGATGTGTTTCGCTTCTATCGCTCGACAATACTGCCCGGGTCGCGATCTGTTCCGGCCTTTTATAGGGCCAATAGAACATTCTAGTAAAGAGACATCTGGAATTGTCGAGTTCATACCGGCCTCGACTGAACAGATGTCGAAAGTTCTAGCATCGAGATTTCTAGAAAGATCTTAATTCTATTAATTCTGCTACTCGATACTAGATGGCGCTAGTGGTAACTAATGTTGTCGCGTAACAATAATTTGACTCTTTTCAAGCCTGTTTGTATTTTTTTCTATGTTATAAAAATGTAAATGATTAATTTAAGAAATAAAAAATAATCATGCATATTCCCTATTCTCTTGTCTCTTGTAAATTCATTCATCGTGTGGTCACCCTATTTGCCGGCATGGTTGACGGTGGTATGCTGTGTAACTAAGGCTATTTGGTGCAGCAGTTTGTGATCGCTGTTTTGTTCAGCATCGTGTCAAAATTATTTTTTAGGTGGATTTATTATATTTATTAGCTCCCGTGATATAGGAATAGCCTGTGATTGCTTAATGGAGTTGTTTGTGGAATAAAATTGGGTTACGTTTCGTGTGGCAATCAAGAATTAGTTCATAGTTAAGGCACGTAATTCACTTTATTGTTTTGTTTAATTTTCTTTACTTTATCAAAGTATACCTCACCGCCATCTTACGTGCCTGTATGTTGGCGATGGTTAGAAAGTTAAAATGCTTTAATGATCTTATTACTAGTTTATTTAAAATATGGCTATATTGATAACAGCTTGGCACTAAAACTTACTCTAATTATAACTAACTTAATCAAAGGAGGGCGAGGGTTTTTAATTTCTGAATTGTTATTTTATTTTTGTTTTAATTATGGACGCTTTAATGTGCACGTCTTTTTACATCGTTCTCACATTGATAATTTCAACATAATGATGTAACCAACTTTTTGTAACAATACCATGATTTTAAAAGAGTGTGAGTTTCTTGCCCGTTCTTCTCCATAGGTACCTACGCTTTGGAATAGGCAAATAGCTTCATCTTTCTAACTCACCGACCTTGACAATTCAAAAGTGCCTGTAATTGGTTTATTTGAAATAAATGCTTTGAGTTTGAGTTTGAGTTTGGGCGCCGGGAGGGTTTTAGGCATGTGGCGATAGGTGCTTGAAACCCTTCCAGTCCTCAGTACTGCCGGCTGAGGTGAGTCTTCGCCAAAAAACTGGTGAACAATGTTGGTAATAGATAAATTAACTACCTAATGTAAAGTTGTACAAACGGTTTGGCATGTGCACTTTGGGTAATTTCCACAGAATTCTCCATTCATGTGCTTTGTTAAGGCGGAGATTTCTTGAAAACGATCAAAAAGGTGGTTTTTAAAACCAGTGTATCTCTTTAACCGTAAATAATTTTGAAAGCAAAAAAATATATGGTATTTTCAAGTTAATTTTGCATACAGTGATGGAACTCAAAACATAATAAAACACACTTTAATGCATCAAAAAAATCATCAAAGTCACCTCTTAATTATCTTTAAAATCGTTTTATCCCTTCAATAACAATTATAATTATAAATAAACCATAAAATTTCAAATGCCAAACTACACCCAGTGATGGATTATTTATTATTAAATAGTTAATATCTAATTTTATACGATTTTATTTGCACTTTTACGACGTACGTTTGCTCATTTATTATTCGAATTCATTACAACAGATTTTAACCCGTTTCGGATTGCAAAAAGATCTATTATCGCTCATAACGGCATAATTTAAAGTTACCAGGGCCTTAAGTAGGCAAGCCAATGACTTCAGTCAACTACAGTCATCACACTTCGAAACCTCGACTCAAAGTTCGCACGTCTGAGTATTAACGTGCGAACTCAAACGAAGATTATACGAATGTGTAGTGGACTAAGCTCAGATACTACGTGACGGAAAAGCTTCAAATCGACGTCATTTCTACCCAAGTGCTAGTAAGTTCATGAAACGCATTCGTCCGAATAGTGACGTTCGCGGACGATCGCATCCGGTCCGTAACGTGCGAATGCCGTTGTAGTGTAATAATACCTTCCGCATCAATGAATTTAGATCTGTACCAGATAGTGTAGCGTGCAGATATGATGTGGGGATAAGAATATAGACATAGGTGTATTTTATAAATGTTACCTGTGTTTATTTACGTGAGTGATCAATGTACTATTAATAACCGATCCTTGATCCGATTCATTAAACAATTAATTAGGCATATTCGTATATGGTTCACTAATTGAAGCTTCTGGGGTCGCGTAGTAGCGTAGTCGCGAATCGCGAAAAAAGCCAAACCGTCAATGACAGATGTTTTAACCTTATGGTGGTGCAGTGGTTTTTTTTTTTTTTTTTTTTTTTCTGGGTGGGAAATCATCAAATAACTTCTTCCGCTCTGGGTGGAGCGGGAGGGCGTGTCAGACTTTTACTGACTAAAACCCACCCGTGTTCCCTCAGTTGCCTGTGTGCCAGGGGCGGCGGTATCTCTTTCGAACAACCCGCACCCCCGGCAGGCATCGGCCCTTGCGGGCCCCTCTGTTGCTGCTGACATCTCTTTGAGGCGCGCGTGGAACACAACGCGCCGTCGACCCGGGCTTGGTCCTTACCGGACAGCGAGCTACCCATTACTCGCCGTCCGCAAGCCCGTGCCTACGGTGGCCGGGAATCAGCCTGGGATTCCCGACGCCCAGGGCGTCTCCTGCGAAGGCCACGGCTGTGAGGGCGCATGTACTGCATCTCCCTCACGTGCGCCGCCTCCCTCTTTGCGAGCATAACTGCTTCGCTGAAGGAGGCGACTGCCAGCCATGCCCTCTTGCTCCGTACCATGGCCTGGACCAGGGTCGGACGCGAGAGATCGCCGCCGCCGATCACCTCCACGAGGACACGGCGTTGCTCCGCCCAAGCTGGGCAGACCTCCACCGTATGCTCCACCGTGTCCTCTGGGCGATCTTCGCAATGGAAACACCCGGGCGTTTCCTCCCGCCCTATCCGAAACAGGAACCTCCCGAAACAGCCATGTCCGGTGAGGACCTGTGTCAGGCGGAAGGTGAGGACGCCATGCCGCCTCTCAAGCCACTCCTCAAAGAGGGGACTTACCGCCGCAATCGCGGCGTGCCCAGTGGTGCAGTGGTGGCCCAGCGGTTACGGCCACGACTTAGGAGGTGTAGGTCGTAGGTCCGTACCCTAACTGGGGTTTAACTTTGTGTAAATTATATCATCACTACTGCTCTGAAAACGATGAAGATAGAAATCGTGAGGAAACCGGCATGTCCTACAGCCAAACATTCTAAGACATTTAACATTTACCAAACCGCACTAGGCCCGCGTGATTACGGCCCACTCTCTCTCACAGAGAAGAGGCATGTGTCCCAGCAGTGGGAACATTATTTGCCGATTATGATATATGCTTTTGACGTATCGTATTCAATAATTGAATTGAAATTCAGTCTTAATTTCATCCCATTTCATTCTTCTAAAAACGCTGTTGATTTATTGAGTTGATTAAACTAGTTTTTTAACTCTTAATATTTTATTACAGACTAATTTCCGCTATTGAATTCTGATGTTAAGGGGAATTTAATCGCGGGCTCGAACTCACTGGTGGGTCTGGTTAAAAAGCACGCTGTCTCACCAGACATCATGTGACAGAGATGGTATCAGTGATGAGCAGTTAGACGCTAGTCTACACGCACAACGTTATTGAGTGAGATGCAGGGTCATTTATAGTAAAACAGGCGCGTAAAAAATTAAGAAAAGTCCTTCGGAAGATCGAGTATTTTTTAAATCAATGACCAATAAAGTTTATTGAACTTTTCAACATTTGAGCTTTGTCGATACTGACTTGGTTTTGGAGATTTTATACTTCTTTTATTACTTAAACACGCCCAAAGTTAGGTTAAATTAGCAAGGAAAACAAATCTTTGTTGGCTCATAACTTTTAATGGTTTTTTATTTTGGTTTTCTGTTTCCATTCAGACAATACCTATTAGTAATGAGTAAAAACCATACCATGTTTAATTTTTGTTGTACATTATCGAAAAGTGGAGTAATACACTCCCGAAGTTTGTATCGAAAAAATAACGACGAGATCCACCATAATTATGAAAATGTGTTTTTTATACTTACTTAAAATAAATGAATTACCTGTCTTGGCAGTGGCCAGGGCGCATTGTTCACAAAACAGATGGCCGATGGGGGCGAAAGGTTCAAGAGTGATGACCACGTACTGGAAGAAGTGGCGTTAGAAGGTCTCCCACAAGTTGGACCAATGACCTGGTGAAGGCCGCTAGAATCCGCTGTATGCGAGAGACACAGAAGCAGACGAAGTGGCGGCGCTTGCCGCTTTTGTCTAGCAGTGGACGTTTTCTGGCTAAAATGGTGATGATAGTGATGAAACCTCCAGTCTCTTTAGGTGTACATGGATCTAGTTTAGACACATCAACTGCCTCTTGTGGGTTACAAAACACCCCCTTATTTCTAAGAACGAAATACTTTTAGTATAAAACAGTACCTAATCATAACTCAAATGAAAGATCTATAGGACTAGCAGTCTCTATTTGACTTAGATTTCAACACAAATACAAATACACATGTCCTAAAAAGTCCTGGAAACTTTATAAGTACTTGCACATATTGAAATTGGATAACTTAACAAGAGTGGCCGAAACCCCTTTTCAAAGAAATCGAATAAAAGAACGGTTAAATGTTGAAGACCGTCAAAGGAACGTTCACGAACTTATATAGAGAGTAACTAGGAGCCCTCTTATTTAGTTTCGGCGCTCCTCGATCCGTTGGCATTCTTGTGTCAAGAATCATCGTAGCTTGCATTTTGTGTGACGATATTAAATTCCAAGTATCCTTACCCCTTGTTTCTGAGGGTTGAAGGCCAATCTTACAAAAAACAACTCCATTTGCAATTCTGTTCTTTAATTTCTTCAAGAGTCTTCAGTCTCTTGAGAGTCCTGAATAATATTTGTTTGACAAAAAGTCTTGGTATACACTTTATTCTTGTATGTAGGTACACCCAAGAATAAAGTGGATACAATGTTTCTATTTTTAAAGGAATGTTTTTTGAGAAAAACATGCTTTATGGGAGTTTATTATTTTGTCCACTTTACATGAATTTTGAAATTCGTTCGTTCTGAATTTGTTTCGTCTGCAAAATGGATGAGTTTTTTTCAGAAAAACTAAAGAAAAGCTTGCAATATCAAATTGTTGATACTCTTTAACATTTTAACGTGCAATCCACTTACATTTAAAGGGTAGATTCTTATAGCTCATGCGTAAACGCAATTTACCTAATGAAACAGCGATAATTATGCATTACATAGCGAAGTAGGTACAAATTAATAATGTTAAAATTACCGAAAGTCGTTATCTATACATCTATACATATAAATAAAATTGGAGTGTCTGTTTGTAATATTAAACAACCGGTTTTTGCTACATGCATATGAATATATATACGGTACATATACCAAAATAACATTTTTCTCTGTCTGTCTGTCTGTTCCCGCTAATCTCAGAAATGGCCGGACCGTTTTAGACGGGACTTTCACTGGCAGGTAGCTGATGTAATAAGGAGTAACTTAGGCACTTAGGTACTTTTATTTTATAAATTTTATCTGTTTTATCAATATATATAATATATTATAAATAAATAATAAAAAATAACTACTCCACGCGGACGAATTCGCGAGCACACCTAGTATTATATTAAGACTAATTTTTTATTATTTTCAAAAACGAAAACTCCAGATGTATTATGCAACAAAACGACTCAGTGTATGTCATGCCTGCTTTGAAAGGACGAATTTTTTATATCGACAGATAAAATAATATTATTAAATAAAACATCGGAGGACGGTCAAGCTCAAAGGCCGAATGCCGGAAATAATAAACTCATAACATCCCTTTGAGGATCCAAAGTATCCTATTTACGAGTTACGACATTATAACACACATAATGGTATTCACGACGAGATAACATGAAAAAATCTTGTTAACGAACACACAACGGTATCTGATTTCACGAAAGTAAAGATTGATTATTCGATTTTGAGCCATGTGCCTCAAGCGGTAAGAGTGGTATTCGATATATCGTGTGTTGACCTTAAAACCTGTGAAAATTCCGAAGGTAATGACTAAATATAAATAAGATTATTGTGATTAAATGCTGTGATTCGTGGATCTTTGACAGTCGTTATGGGTCATCAGAAGCCCGAAAGTCTAACAACCAGTCTTACCTAGGGGTATCGTCTTACCCAGTAACTGGATGATGGAGGTCAGATAGGCAGTCGCTCCATGTAAAATACTGGTCTTCAGCTGCATCCGGTTAGACTGGAAGCTAAAACTGACTGTAGATGATCATTATGATTGAACTACGATTCTGAAAAGTAAATGATATTTTGCAGGCTGTCCATAATCTATACTAATATTATAAAGCTAAAGAGTTTGTTTGGTTGAACGCGCTAATCTCAGGAACTACTGGTTCGAATTGAAATATTCTTTTAGTGTTGGATTATTGAGATTTGTTCGAAGGCATACTATTCTATCAACGACTACTTAAACGATAAGAATTGTTGGTCGCTGTGATTAACTCAAGACAACGTTTATGTTCTTTCACCAGAATTAGCTTAACTACTGACAGGTCATATGAATTACTTCATATCATTGTTTATTTAACTTGACTGCATAAACCATTTTTATTTTTTATTAATTAAATTTTCATTTATCGTTGAATGATGGTTATATGCTATTATTGTATAGAATCAAGTTCTTCCAACATAACAGACAGCTGTGCTGCTGGGGAGTTTGTTCCGCCACTTCTTCTTCCCAGCTAAAGCACTAGGAAGTGGTGAAGGGCGGGCTTTTTGGGGGGACTGTCTTATGTAATTTTGACGTTCAAAAAGTGCTGACTCTCAGCCTAGTTTGAACAAATGACTTTTGATTTTGATTTTTGATTTTGAGAAAGGCCATAGACTATTAACATCACGCTAAGATCATCGAGTAAATAGAATAAAAGTCACGAATAGGAAGTAAGAGTACTTCCTATTCGTGACTTTTATTCTATTTACTATTTACAGGGGGTGGGCAGGCGATTCGAAGCGACGATCCACCCCGTCGCTTCACTTCGTCGCAGGGGAGCAAGAAATTTGACGCGAACGAAGTCGCGAGCAGAAGCTAGTTATAACTAAGTTGTACCTAATAATAATACATAGTAGAGGATGCTTTTTGAACGACTAACGAGTTTAGGTCGTAGATTGGAATCAAGACGGACGTTTAATGTTGTGTAAATTAATTAATCAACACCATTTTCAAAACGATGAAGGAAAACATCGTGCCTAGAACCGAAAATTCGAAGACATGTGACATCACTAACACAACCCACACTGAGCCTGCGTGGGGCATGACGGCCCACCCCCTCTCACAGAAAGGAGGCTTGTGGCCCAGCAGTGGGAATATTATCAGCTAATTATGTTGTCTATCCACCATGTCTTAGGGCTGATAACGCCTCCAATTTTCGCTCGTAGTCAAAGGAAACGAAAATATATCACAAAATAATTTCGTCATTACTAAAGTCCAGAGATTCGATTAAACACAATTTCTTTTTATTTTGCGATCATTTGAATAAGCTATTCAATTGATCAATTAACTATTCTGTCCCATGGTAAGTCCACAAATTCACGTTTACCTGCGTAAGATTAATTATGATGATAATATTATGTATGTGTTAGAAGGCTGCCTCGTTGGATTTTTATTACACGTTTTTATTTTATTATATTTTATATTAGCTTCACTTGTATGTTTGTTTGTTTGTATGTTTGTATGTAACCGAGTCCTTTGGGTGCTATTTTGACCCACTTTAAACGGTCAGATTTCATTTAAACTTTGTAGACTTATCGAGGACCTATGACAATTCAATAATTAAAAAAATATGTATATAAAAACACGCTTTTGTAGTTAGCAAAACTAAAAAATAGAAAATAAATAATAGTTTAAAAAAACTAATAAAACCAAACTAAAAAGTAGAAAATAATTTGTTTCTATTAAAAAGCGTGGGGTCCCCCACGCTTTTTAATAGAAACAAATTATTTTCTACTTTTTAGTTTGGTTTTTAAAGCGTGTTTTTTTTATTTTTTTAAACTATTATTTATTTTACTCATTCCTGCTGTTTAATGTATTATTTTATTATATATTTTATTTTCTTTCTTTCTCACACCTCACGATAACTTCACGCCTGTATTCCCAAAAGTCTGGGTGCCTTTTGTGGAATACAGGCGTGAAGTTATCCTACTAATATTATAAATGTGTTTAGATGTTTGTTACTCAATAGCCGCGTACTGACTGAGCGAGCAGCCTCGTGAGGCAGCCGCGTGAGGCAAATCCTCGGTCGGTCAAGACGAGCCTCGCCCGAGACAAACCCACGCGCTGCCTCGCCCGAGCGTGCCGCGGCCCGAGCCAAACATTGTCGGTTTTTGTCCAATCACGCAAAAATAAACGAATTTGGATAACATTTGGCACACAGATAGTTTGTAACCTGGAATAACACAGAATATTTTCGGGCGGAGCCGCTGGCAATAGCTAGTTTTAATAATAAATTCATGTCATCTTCGTCATTCGTGTTATCAAGTTTCTCATCAACCATGTTTAGCTTTCATGCATGACCCAGTTCTCCGTCCCATAGCAAGTCTA
Source organism: Polymixis lichenea (assembly GCA_949091785.1). Lineage (NCBI taxonomy): Eukaryota > Metazoa > Arthropoda > Insecta > Lepidoptera > Noctuidae > Polymixis > Polymixis lichenea. The sequence continues at coordinate 21,399,349 of OX420944.1, forward strand.
AAGTAACCAACTTTAAAAATGTTCCCCAGAAATTTTGGCACAGACCTCACATCCATTCCGCCTCTCGTAGACTGATCTACGATGACTCAACCAGCCATTCCCATATATCTTAATGTGAAAGACCTTGATTCACGGATATTGAAACCAAAGCAGTAAATTACAATTTTCTGATATGCTAGTGAATTGAGATTTACATTCCATAACCAAGAATTTATACTGTATTTTTAGTGTTCTGATATTGAAATTGAATTTCTAGGAATAAACAAACCTGTTAAGCTCAAAGAGGAAGTAAAGTAATTTATTGAGATTCAAATAATGCATACAATATAAATTCAGTAGAAAAATACTGCTGAAAAAACAATATTAAGATGAGATCTGCGTCCGATTAAAAACAATACCCCAAATTAAAAAAAAAAGAACACAATTTGTTTTAAGTTATTTAGAAAATAAATTAATTGAAGATTATACGAAAATTCTAGAGCAGTTCATTAGTATTCTACCGAAAAAGAATAAAAGATGAATACACCACCGGCTGGTATTAAATTCCTTAAAACGAATAAAGCCAAGGCTCATAGACCAAATAAAATACCTAATCTAAATTAACTTCACATAATTTATTTATCCACACCAATAAATACAAAATCTTGCAGTTTCCCAAGACGATGTTATACACATATATTAATCGATTTATATCCATAAATTACACTTTAACATAAAATTAAACGATAAACACAAAACAAAAAATTAAATAAAAATTGCAATATCAAATATGTACGCCTTCTTTTTTTTTTTTTTTTTTCTGGGTGGGAAATCATCAAATAACTTCTCCCGCTCTGGGTGGAGCGGGAGGGCGTGTCAGACTTTTACTGACTAAAACCCACCCGTGTTCCCTCAGTTGCCTGTGTGCCAGGGGCGGCGGTATCTCTTTCGAACAACCCGCACCCCCGGCAGGCATCGGCCCTTGCGGGCCCCTCTGTTGCTGCTGACATCTCTTTGAGGCGCGCGTGGAACACAACGCGCCGTCGACCCGGGCTTGGTCCTTACCGGACAGCGAGGTACCCATTACTCGCCGTCCGCAAGCCCGTGCCTACGGTGGCCGGGAATCAGCCTGGGATTCCCGACGCCCAGGGCGTCTCCTGCGAAGGCCACGGCTGTGAGGGCGCATGTATTGCATCTCCCTCACGTGCGCCGCCTCCCTCTTTGCGAGCATAACTGCTTCGCTGAAGGAGGCGACTGCCAGCCATGCCCTCTCGCTCCGTACCATGGCCTGGACCAGGGTCGGACGCTAGAGATCGCCGCCGCCGATCACCTCCACGAGGACACGGCGTTGCTCCGCCCAAGCTGGGCAGACCTCCACCGTATGCTCCACCGTGTCCTCTGGGCGATCTTCGCATGTACGCCTTCTTCAATGCACTTTTGTGTTGTTGATGCAAATTTCGGCAAGCCATCGAAAACATCTTCCGTCGGCATATTATTAATAATAAGTAGCCTATAATCGCCTATAAAATCAAAATCAAAATCAAAATCAAAATATTTTATTTCACGTAAACCTGCAAGGGCCACTTATGAAACGTCAGAAGCTAGGTGCACGGTTCCAATTTGTCGCTTCCTATGGAGAAGAGCCGGCAAGAAACTCCACCACTATAATATTCCCACTGCTGGGCTATAGGCCTCCTCTTCTGTGAGTGGGCCGTAATCCACCACGCGGGCCCAGTACGGGTTGGTAGATATCACATGTCTTAGAATTTTTGGTTCAGGGGCATGAACGGTTTCCTCACGTTTTTCTTCACCGTTTTTGAGATCAGTGGTGATTAAATAACTAACACAAAGAAAAGCACCTTCGTCTGGGTTCGGACCTACGACCTACAACTCGTAAGTCACGGCTATACTACTAGGCCAAATGGCAAATTAACTTCACTAATGCCTAAATCAAGCAACTGGCGTGTGTGTATGATGTGGATGTACGAACATAAAGAGGCAAAAGGAGTATGTATAAGGATCGTAGCATTTGGCGTTCTGCAGTTTCTGCCTATTGTCATAAGAAGAAGGCGTACGTTCATACAGGGTGTAACAGAAACCCTATTGCTATCCTTAAGTACTAAAGATAACAGCTGGTATAGAATCACTATACATAGTTTCAGCTTAAAATAAAATACTCAAAGAATTGATACCAAATTTTCGGTTTCATATGTTTCTTAAATTCAAATCATGACAAACGTGTCACTGCACTACGTAGGTCAGTAACATTCCACGTTACTTGCCAATATCACGATAAATCTCTTCATAGTGATGTTTTTATTTCAATTTGAATAGTTCGGTTTCTGGTATCAATGTATTAAAAATTCTCATAACTTCCGAACATGAAGAGATAGGATTAAAAAACCCTTCCAATATCGTTTGATATCATGCAAAGAAGCCGTACTCTTGGTATGCATATACCCTTTCCGTTACACGTTGTATAACATATGTATGTAATACCTAAATCATAGTCTTATTTATACATGTGGGATATCCAAAGTGGTTTCTTAGTAAATTAATCCTATGTACTAATTGGAACCAGGCCAGGAACGTGTCACTAATGATGGGCTAAACCGTGTAATTTATTGCTGTCAGACAAGACTTTATCACATCACTAATTATTTAGTACCGCCTTTCTAACTTCTAGTGTTTACTTGTTAGGAAAATGGATAAGTCCTTCAAAGTAATTATTTTAATGGATTTAATTTTTCCTTAACATTCTACAATACAAACAATTTAAATCAAATCTATCTTCTATCAGAGAGAATCTATCTACACATATATAATAATTTAGGTATATTATCCATATATTACTAAATAAATCTGGCGAGTTTGTTTGAACGCACTTATCTCTAGAACTACCAATCAGATTTGAAGATATATTTTTGTATTTAATAGTCCAATTCTTAAAAAAGGTTTAGGCTGTTTGATATCACGCTAAGACGAATAAAACCCAAACAAATAGAAAAAAAAATGTCAGAAATAATGCTTATCAAAAACTAATTAATAGCGCGGTCCGGGGATCCTATGCAACGGGTGGATCGAGAAACAAGAAATTTCACGCGAACGAAGAAGACGAAGAAGAAGATAGATAAAAACACAAGGCATGGAATCGCCCACACCGGCAACATCTAGAGCGGTAGTGCCAAAAGTGGAGAGCACAACTTCTATCTAGACCGCCATCACAATTTAAAGCCATCAGTTGATAGATATGTCATTTGTTTCATTAAACGAATAGTTACACGAAAATTGTTCACAATGCCTTTTCTAGCAGCGCTGCCGAGGCATCTCTGTGCTCTGTGGATAGTAACAATGTAATAGCTAATTCCACCACTAAACGCTCGATGCTATCGCGGCCGGCCGATACAAAGATGGCGGGATGTGCTGGACTACTACAGAAAGGACTGGCCAGCACAAGCAAAAGAAAAGAAGAATTTGCCCTTCAGTAAGACAATACATGCTAAATAGAAAAATCGATAGATAAAACATACCACATATGATCAAAATCAATACCTACTGTAAATTAGCAAAAAAAAAGTGTAATATAAAAATTATATAATACGATGAATCAGCTTCTAAAATATATTTCTGTAGCGCATCCAGCATGTTTGCCGACGCGGGTGTTGATAGTTTTTCGGCCATCATGCGCATGAGATGCACATCTCTGCGACGCCGTGTTCGCGGCAGCTCCAATACCATTCTTAGAACGTTGGTTGATAGGTGGGACTCGCCGATCTTGGGGCGGTGGCTACGTCTACACGCAGTCAAGTAGATAGTCCCCAGGATCGGCGTACCTCCCGCAGCTTCTTCCTTAACACTAGTTTGTAAGTCTACATTGTTACTAACATATATGGAAGTGATTCTGAATTAAATGTTTTTAAAATAGTCATGTATTTTGATCAACAGTAAGTGTTACATATATAAAACGTTAACGACAAAACATCGATTCAGCGCTCCAACAGCCAAATATTTCAGCGATGTCTTGACACAAGTATGTAAATTCGGTATTATTGAAATTCACATTCTATCACATGAAATATATTTCGTGCTCCATAACACTCGTTATTACCTAGAAGAGGTTGCCTTGTCTGAAATTGTTATAAATGATTTCATTCGCTCAACATTCAGAAATATTACCTTTTATTATGGTTAGTAAAAATTTATTACCACTGACATCACTGTAGGTATTGTCTTTTGGATCTTTGCATGGATTTTATTGGCTTAGAGATTCGGGTAAATTGGGTTAGATGAATAATGTTGTCGGAGTAATTTCAATTGTGTTTCTATCTGGTGTTTTCTATTATTCTACACTAAATTCTATCATTATATCTTGTAGTTTATGTAAATATTTATTTAACTGCCCTTTCATTGTTTATGTATTTAGATTTACTAACGTTCGTATATACTACAGCAAATGCAGAAAGCATCCGAAACTAGAGAACTAAATGCAACAAACAATTATTGGTAAATGCAGCATTTTCATATTATTACCTAATATGTAGATAATCTCGAAATAGAGCAGTTAAATTGTTTGGATTAAACAAAACAAATACAGCCGTCCCTTATCTATACATCTATACATATAAATAAAATTGGAGTGTCTGTTTGTAATATTAAAATAACCGCTTTTTTCAACATGCATATGAATGTATATACGGTACATATACCAAAATAACATTTTTTACAATTTTTGTCTCTCTGTCTGTCTGTCTGTCTGTTTGTTCCCGCTAATCTCTGAAATGGATGGACCGTTTTTGACGCGACTTTCACTGGCAGGTAGCTGATGTAATTAGGAGTAACTTAGGCTACTTTTATTTTAGAATTTTAATTTGTTTTTATTGATATATAAATAATAGTAAAAAAACTATTCCGCGCGGACGAAGTCGCGGGCACAGATAGTTATATAATATATCATTTAAAAATTGAGAGAAAATAATAATTGAGCGTATTAAAACATAACAGGCGACACACTTCATGGGTGTATTGTATCATATGTTGTGATAAATAATTTTATTTCTGAAAGTAGGTCTGTAGAAATACATTTACACGTCAATCATATTTTTTTAACTAGATGAGGTCGGCGTTTCCTATCTGACTACTCTGAGAAGAAAGGTCGAAACAAACTCAAAGGTCATGTAGATTGGTCACTGAAATGGTCTTTTGAGGATAGAACCAGTCAGATTGAGTGGACTCGTCCATGCATATGCTAAGGTTTTATACCTAATCAGGTATTAATCGCATGCACCTTTCGTATCAGGAGTAGCATCTGCTTCAATTTATAAAAACATAACACACGAACAGCAAATAATATTAGGTATAGTTCTAATGATCTATAAAACAGTGCTTACCACTTAAAGGCTCTCACGATAATATTATTAAGTCCTTAGCACTCAACTTCAGCTTCCCTTGTTCCGGTAATTCATGCCAAATATGATAGATGGCGTAAGATATCGTCTCCACTCCGGCATTCTCGGAGCATCACATACATTAGTGATTTTATTACAAAGATTTCAGCTTCCTCATGGTACGATGTTAGGTTTTAGTTAGAGCAAAATAAACTCATTGGTCTGGCAGTTCATCTTCATGGCTTTGCGGAATTTCTTGAATATTCAACATGAGCATCTGTCTGAGGAGTGAAGATTGCAATGGTACACCCGGAGATGAGAAAACGGCGTTAAGTTCTGGAAAATAAACACCAAACTTGACTTAAAACAATATTATTTTAAAGAATTTTCTCGTAGTTGGTAGGTACCTGCCAGATTAACTTACTTCAAGATTTAGAGTTAAATTTAAACACAGTAATTACAAACTTCAAAATCATAATCTGTAGAAATAAAATAGCGCCTGAAGTTTCAAAGTGATTTTACAAACTCATAAAAAATGAATTCTTCTTGACGAGTCTACCGTCAGTTCCTTGGAGGGCATGAACCTCAAGAGACACTTAAGTAGGAGAAGATTAAGTACAGAATAATCACGTCGTATACATGTCCAGATAATATCTTTTTATTCATTGATCTGTCCAGAATGAACTATAAGGTTCTTTTTTCGGTATTTATCATAGATATCTGTTGGCTCGCTCCCAGAACACGATTCGATTACAGCGTCAGAACTTATTGGCAGGCCAACGTATTGGCTTCATTTGTAGGAATTTGGCGATTTGACACCAATTTTATTAAATCTTTTAGATTTATTTGTTTGAAGCATAATTGGTGTGAAAGCAAAAGTTCAAATTTAAGAAAATTCCAGGCATGATTTTGGTTTTTCGTGCCACCGAGAAGGGTCAAAATGCGGCAAGACAAAATTTAAAACAAGGCACATTTGCTATCAAGCCTCTCGAAATCAAGGAAACACTAAGGTCTTCTTCTTTATGTAGATAATATCCACTTGGAGCCGCTTGCTTTGATTGCCTTTTTTATTTTCGAAATAAAATAAAATTTGAGTCGTATTGGAGATCCAATATATCTGTTCTTCATGTATGGAGAGCTTAACGTCATCAATATTATCTCAGTCAATATTTATGAGGTAAAACCGCGAAACTCCGTTTATTATTCTTTAGTTAATATTTTATGAGATCAGTAACGAGTTTATCTCATATATATATCAGCATTGTAATATTAAATTAATCAATCATTCAGAAGGAAAAGGATTATCGATCCCTTTGCCAACCGCAAATGAGTTAGGACAAGAGCAGAAAAATGAACAATGAATTATTCAGCAATATAACGACCTGACTCCACCAGATCAAATAAATTGGTATAAGTTGGGGAGGCTGATGAACATAATACTATTAGGCAACAATAACAATACCAAATAAACTGGATTAAAGCAGAAGTATGCTGAACAAAAAAATAATCAGAAAGAATAAGACAAAGTACCTACTGTGGCAATACACAACAAATTGGAATAAGATCAGAAGGGTGATAAATATCCAATTAAACTAACAACCTTTCTCACTTCATCGTCAAGTTTACTTAAACAAAACCAACACGTAGTTTAAGATTACGCTACCCTCAAACAGCTGAGGCATATCAAATGTATAAAGAGAAACCCGAACACCTCGTAACAGAGTACTACCAATGTTAAAGCTTACGTACCTAATCCTACGTATGCTCAATCCGTTGCCAAGTGATTCAAGATTAACATCACAGTGTAACTACTAACAGTGCTTCATTGCACAAACATTTGACAAGACCTGACAAATATTTTTTTCTTATATCCGCCCCATCATGACCTATGCTTGCGTCGTCTTCGCACACGGTAAGCCACACCCTCTCTGGAGGATGCGGACCCTTCAGGACCTCTTTAGAAATATTACAGGAGCCCCCTTCTATTTCCGCAATGAGATTCTTCATTTACAATTCATTGACCTGCAAAATGTCATTCAGAACAAAAATATGTTTTCTTTTTGACATTTACTCAATTGACAATACATAAATTTTACATTCCGAACTGCAGTATAACCGTTCGTAACATAAACTTTGCCCAATTGTACCTCCTCGACCCTCACGATTTATCAGTAAAAACGCTTCCGTGGAACCACTGTTAGTAGTTGCACTATGTCAATACAATTCTTGTGTTCTACTTCGACAGAAATAGGATAATTATTTACAATAGTTGTATCAATTCTGTACATATGTTTTATCATTTCTGTCCCACATAATAACGTCTTGTATTTCTTGTGGATCTAATGATTACTTATCATCAAATGGTTTGCTGAATTCGTGTACGTAGACGATGTTATTTTTGTTCATTGTTGTAACGTAATTGGTTTCTTTTTATCTTTCATTCTTTCGTGTTGGTTTTTATGAGACGTGTTTTTGACAAGGAAACGCACGACTGTTCAAGTTAAATAACATAGAAAATATAATACTCAAATGTACGAAATTTGGTTACGGGCGTAATTCATGCTTACCCAATTTGCAACTTCATCCGGCTCAGCCTGAAAAAAAATAAGGTAAAGATTAATTTTATTGCTGCAAATGTATCATGCCCTTTCGTCACCATTATGTTACGTTTATAGGTAAACCAGATTCAGGTTACTGGGTTGTGGAGCTGAGAGGCAGTCGCTCCATGTAAAACACTATTTAGCTGCATCGGAAAAGGCTAGATAGGTGAAGATAGGTAAAAAAAATTGAAACCTTTAAAATTTTAAAATAAATTTTATCTACGGAGAAAGAAAATAGGCTCCCAAAATAAACTTAAATCATACATACTATCTACCGATCGATTTGTAGGTTATTGGTATGTTTTTAGTACATATGCTGTTATAGCTCGGGCGTTGCCAATACTCACGAATATCTCTCGGATTTAAGCTAGAAAGGAAATCAGTTTCTGTGATATGCTACATAACAGTTTATGTATAGTTGTGGAAGAATATTCTCGAAGTATATTCTGTCAATGATGTGAGGTTTAATGCTGTTCATATCTTCAATTTTATGATTTAGTTCTCCTACTTCATCTTCATAGATTTCATATCCTTTAACTGCTTTTGCATCGTCATTAGAATTCATGGCATTTGTGTTATTGTTATGGCATGACTCTTCTTCTTTGGTTATATCATTTTATATTTCAATAACTTCTTTACAATAGACAATCGGTAGCATATGGTCGGCCATATCGTAGATCTCATTAAGTCCTGTGATTTAATTTCAACTGTGAACGTAAAACGATAACATTGGTCCCTACTACCAACTTTCGTTTAGAATTTTTGCATAATTAATAAGGGAAAATATCGACTGAAATAAACATTTTTGTTCTATATTCGCAAGTTTTAACGACCACAATGTTGTTATTGTGAAGGTAATAAGGAGTTATGATCGATCGTCTAGTAACTTTCGTAATCATTCTATTTTTAGGAGCTGTGAGAGATATTAACTCCTGAAACATGGCTGGTTTTATACAATAACAGTTTTGTGTAATTTTTTTTTGGTTGTTTTGTTTGGATATGAGATAGGTTTTATGTGTGCTTATGTGCGATTCAGTAACTACCCGTGCCACTTACTACCGCTGGATTTGAAAAAAAAACTAAATATAATTTATAACATCGGGGAAGATCGCATTTTACTTACAAAACATTTTGTCACTGACCTTTCTAGAGCCTCCTTCCAAAAACTTACAAACTATATATAGGCTTAACACCGTAAAAAAAAGCTATTTCAGGTAACCATTTCAGTTTCTAGGGATAAGAAGGATTGATAAAGGTAGGCTCGAATGTATTGATTTTCTCAGGATAACCACGAAATTTTCAAATCTGGGATTTCTTACACTCGTTTTCTGAATTAGAATTTAAAGTTGAGAACTTGTCAAACTCTGCTTTACCATCTCGGCTATACGTTTGTAACTGAAGACACATAAAAATTCGACGTCTATATTTTTATTTTCAAACAAGATAATATGAGCTAACAGACTTAAAACAATTATTTGAACATGTATTGAGACAGGAGGGAAAATAATCATAGAGAATCAATAAATTCATCCATTTCGCTAACAACAGGAAAAGTGCCAAAAAGCCTAGCCGCATTGACACGTTTTATGGCGATGTTGATTCTTTGACCAAAAAATAGACCAGCCCACTGATCACGTGAAGAGTCGACCAACCGCTTGGCGATGTATCGGACCCAAGTGAGCACTTGTCTCCATGGCTCTAAGGTGGTGTAAAGACTCAAAACACTTAAATCTAAGCATTATTATAACCTTTATTAGCAACTCCTAAAAATATCGCATACCTTTATTAATAATCTCCATTACGCTAAAGGTTGCTATTACGTCGTTCAAAGGATAAATAGACGTGGGCCATGAGAAATTATAATATTTTATTTATAATTCGCGATCTTTCGTGTTTTGCCTTTGATATTTTTTTAACATCACGTAAATGAAACACGCCATGTTTGAGTTCGTTTCTTATTTCATAGCCATTGTGTGCCTCATTTTTTCAAGATCTAAAAATAAACTTATTTCTGAAGATATCGAACTGTCACTTAGGCGGAGAAAGTAATGTCATTTGAGATTGGCTTTTTCGTCGATTCACACGGATTCACTTACCCAAAACGGGTGAATCGAAACTTTTAAAAGTTGTGAATTGTATGCAATAGTAATAACATTGGTTCGATTTTCTCCTATTATCTCATCATCACATCATCATCATATCAGCCGAAAGACATCCACTGCTGGACATAAGCCTCCCCCAAAAGGGGGGATTTGCCATAATCTCCACGCTTGGCAGGCGGGTTGGCGATCGCAGTATGGTGGTCAAATGCATAGAGAACGCTGCTGCCTATTCTCTAGTAAGTCCCTTTTTTTCTTTTTTTTTTGTAGGTGGGAAATCATCAAATGACTTCTCTCGCTCTGGGTGGAGCAGGAGGGCGTGTCAGAATTTTACTGACTAAAACCCACCCATGTTCTCTCAGCTACCCGTGTGCCAGGGGCCGCGGTATCTCTTTCGAACAACCCGCACCTCTGGCAGGCATCGGCCCTTGCGAGCCCCACCAGCTGCTGCTAACGTCTCCCTGCGACGGGTCAGCACAGTGGCCCCGCCGCCTACCACTTTTCGGCCGCAGGGGATAGGGAGAGCGGCCAACGCTATACCGACACTCCTCTTCCCCTGCGGCCCCACCGCGTCCGCCATCAAACGGTGGCGGCCCCGTCCAGGCTACGGAAGGGAAGAGCGCTACTCAGAAGTACCGGCACTCCTCCTCCGCCGCAGCCTGTAACCCTCAGCCGCGATGCCTCCCATTCGACATCGCGGCTCGCCTCAGCTGCGATGCACCTCACCGCAACCTACTTTTTGGCCGCTACGTCATCGGCTTGGAGGCACAAGCCCTGACGAGCGGCCCCACCTTGGGGTTCCTCTTCGCTTCACCGTGGAGATGACCACGGTTACTGAGCCCTCCCGCAACGACAATGCGGGAACCCCACTGGGGGGGCTAGTAAGTCCCTTAGTTGCCTTCTACGACACCCACGAGAAGAAATGGGATGGTGCTATTCTTTTACATCCGGCAATACACGGAACCTCCTATTATCTAGTAAGACTTTTTTTTTACAATAGTGCTTATAATTCAAAGCGTGTCAATTGAAATACGTATCTCGGAAGTGGTCAATTTACCCTTAAATAAATTAACATCGTGCAAATCACCTACAGAAAAAAAATAGCTTTTGCTAGCAGCTTCGCCCGCGTTAATCAATTTAAACAAAACCTTAAAAAATAATACACTTAAACCTTCCTCATGAACCACTCTATCTATTGGTGAAAATCACATGTAAATCTGCTCAGTATTTTTGAGTTTATCGCTAACACACAGACGCGGTTGCGGACGTTGTTTTATAATAATAGTATGTAGTAAAAAGTGTCGATTTCCCTAGTTTGAGCAAGTAAATTCCTGCGCATCGACTAATAAGCCTTAAGATTACTTAAGTAATTACGTTCATGTTTTTTTTTAAGCCTTATAAATTATCTTTACCTTTAGAAACCAGTCGAGATATTTGATAACATACAATTTGTGTATATATTATTAGCCATTAATGTCCTGCTGCGGCATAGGCTCTCTTTCCACCTCTTTCTGTCCAGAGCTACTAAGGCCCAATCTGGAGCTGCTGAAGACAGCTCATACATGTACAACTCACGCTTTCTATAGGGTTGTATTGTAATAAGTAAAGTACTAAGCTATAATAATAACTTATTACTTTATTTTAGGATGTGCCTTTCAAAAGTTATAAATCAAAATCTGAAACGAGTCTGAAAATTTTGAGGTTTTACGAGCACCACGCAGCTAGCACAGATACTTCGAAGCTACAAACTTGTTTTTTACACTATCCTAAAAACATTCCAAAAACTCAGTACCATACATTTTTTTATCTTGCGATTTTTGTGTCTACGGTAACTGGCCGGCCTACTATGCATAGAAACAAAACCACATCCCTACTTTTAATCACCTAACTAATCCATTCTTAATATCCATTCTTTTTTTTTCAGTTTGGTTTTCATTCAAACTCGTAGGTACGCAAACATAATTATACATATACGGGCATCCGTATTGTATATACATGTATGGTAAGTCGGAATTCGGGGATGCCTCGGGACTTATTAACGCATTCTCTACTTCCCACTGTGATTCACTGGCGTATTTCAAACGCTTCTTTTCTGGTTTGGTGCAAATGAAAAGAGGTGGCGGGCGCAACAGGTCTGAATGTTTAAGAATTATTTTACACTGTTATGTATAATTGTATTGAAATAAAGGTACAAGATAATAGAATCGATATATAGTTATATTAATGTGTAGTTTGATCTCTAAACGTGACCTCAAAGCCAAAACCTTAAAAAAAAACTGATGCTTGTAATTTTATCATTTTACTCAAAATCAAAATCAAAATCAAAATATTTTATTTCACATAAACCTGCAAGGGCACTTATGAAACGTCAGAAGCTAGGTGCACGGTTCCAATTTGTCGCTTCCTATGGAGAAGAGCCGGCAAGAAACTCCACGGTTACTCTTTTAAAAATAATTGGATTTTATAATGTTTTCAAATTACAGTGATATTAGGTATGGGAGGACAGTGCAGGCCTGTCAATACTACTACTACGTTACTAGTTCTTTGACTGCCTTTGCTTCAATTGATAATAATTATACAGTTGTCCAATTTATTGTGTGGGGGTTATGCACAGACGCCAGGAAATCACGTTACCCCAATCTGTCAAATTTCTTTGATAGTTTTTCAACTTTATTCCAAAAGAATAAGGTTCATGTTCAATTGGGAAAATTTGACAGTTTAGGATAGCTTGATGTGCTGGTGTCTGTACTTGAACTTTTAAGCCTAAACCTCTGTTAATTGTATTCATGTTAAACTGACAATAACCACAATTGTTCGTTTGATAGTTTTATTTAAATGGTTTTTATCATGATTAAATTTCGAGTAGGTACCTACACGAAATCAATTTAATAAGATTACATGTTTGTTATTTTATAAATCAATTTCTTGTTTTACAATAAACAAACTATTTTCATGATAAAATATCCGCCACCTTAATTGTGATTATAAGAACACTGTAAGTAATGTTTAAAATATTAAATTATAAATACTTCGAATGGTTTAACAAATAAATTAAATAGCATACCAAACTAATATTCGAAGCACTTTATTAATTTTGCCGTGTTAATAAAATTTAAATATTTCGTCGAGCTGCCTGCATATTTAACAGAAATAATACTTGACTAAACATTATTTATTATATTGCTATTTAATACAACAAATGTTTTTTTTTAAACGCAGTCCCTTAACCTGACTTTCAGTACCATAAGTTACCTGGAAAAAATCGTTATCGGCAAAAAGCGTTACATTGGCTTAGGTTTGTCTTTTTCTATTTTATACGAAAAGACAGTGCGGTAGTTGGGTTTGAGCAGAAGAGCATTGTGCGCATCTATTTAGTTACTCTCAAACTTAGTTAATTTATTTGTATCAGTCATTTATTACATAATATTAATATATAGCGAAAGAAACCTCGTCCAAACCGGGTGTTCCACACCGGTTTTTTTTTTACTTGAGGATTTTTTTTTGTAGATTTTTCTGCACCCGTTTGTACATTTTTTAATGAATATGAATATGAATATGAATATGAAATGCACTGATCCCAGCGTGGCTTGACCAGACTCGATTAATCGAATGAACCCCAAGATTTGCTCTAGCCCCTGGAGCCTCATGCTTCATGGTGTTACAGGGGCCATTGCATATCAAGAAGTAGACCGGGGGGCGCGGTAATGGTCAGGTAGACGTGCCCTTAGGATAGGAAAGGATTGCGAGCCTACCGGATATGCATCCTTGAGTAAGCATTGGACTAGTGGAGAGACGGGTGGTATTTATTTATAGGATCTTTTCACGACGTCGCTGGCATGTTGATTCAAGTCGAGATTCCTGGGTAGGTTGAACTGTTTTCTTAGCTCTTTTCTATGTCGTTGCTTCGCTATGTTCTGTATTGTTGTTATCATAGTCGTCTTCTGAGTTCTCGCTGCTATCGGTTTCCGGTTTTTTGTAGACATCGCTAGCCGCTTTCTTGATCTTGTTTCTGTCTCCAGCCATGTCCTTCCAAAACGTGATTCCCATGTCGAAGTATTTCATGTCCTGTTTTAGGTTGTCGTTCCATGTGTAGATGGGTCGTCCGACCTTCTTAGATTTTGCCTTATACTGCATTGCTGCATGCAATAAGTGTGGTTTTCCCGTCTGAGGACGTGTGCTAAGTAACACATTCTGTGATTCTTGATGCGTTTTGTTACAGTTTTGCCGTCTACGATTTGGTGCATTTTCTTACTTCTTGGTTTATTCCTGGCGTAGTTAACCATGTCTCTCATGATAGCTCGTTCATATCTTCTGAGTCTTGATCTGTTCGCCTTGGTGAGGGTCGATACTTTTGAGCCATAAATCATACAAGGTACGATAACCATTCGGTACATAAGTCTAGCTAACTTCCAGTCCATCTTTGAGTTTAATATGAATGGTAGTAGTGATTTGGCATTTCTCGTGGCCTGTTGGCATCGTTTTCTGATTGTGCTTTTTCTGCTTAATGCGGATGTTATGTATATTCCTAGGTATTTGACTACGTCCACTGTTGGTAAACTTATTCCGTTGAAGGTCACGTTGGTCGTTTGCTGTGATTTTATGGGGTCCCTAATTAGAATTTTTGTTTTTGTTTCATTTATTTGGAGGCCTACGCTATTTAGTAACGGTTTAATGTGGTTTAAGATGCATTCTAGGCCTTCGAGATCATCTGTAATAAAGATAAGGTCGTCCGCAAATGATAATACCAGGGGCAGTGAAATTTCGCGGTCCTGATCTAGTTTGATTAAATGGGTTTCATCTTCGAGGGTTCTAAGGACTTCGTCGATGACCAATGTAAAAAGTCGAGGGGATAGGGGGCACCCTTGTTTAACTCCCTTTCCTTTGACAATCCAACTGCTTTGTTGACCGCACCATTTGATGCATGTTCTTTCATTTAAGCATGCCTTGATTATCCTGTTGGTCATCGATTTGTTGGTTCGTTCCAGTAATATATCTCTTAATGCCTTGAAATCAACGTTGTCAAAGGCTTTTTCTATGTCGAGAGCGAGTACATAAATTCGGTTACCTGCTCGCCATTCCTCGTCTAGAACCCCTTTGAGCGTAAAAATGTGGTCATCTGTTGATCTATTGTTTAAGAACGCTGCTTGGTAATTACCCAACTCCGTTATTGTATCGTCTAGTTTTTTTTAGTAAGTATGAGGCGTAAATTCTGTAGCCCGTGTTACAAATCGTTATGCGGCGAAAATCGTTTGCGTCTTTAGGATTTTTTTTTTTTGGGATTGGGACCTGGACGGTCTCAAGCCACGTGTCAGGTACTGTGTTCTGTGTCCAGGCTTTATTCATGTGTTTAGTTACAGCTTCCTGTAGTATTTGGGGCATCGCTTTGTACAGCTCGATAACCACTTGGTCCGTTCCAGAGGCTGTTCCGTTTCGCATTTTATTGATGATTCCCGTTATTTCATCCACCGTCGGTCCTTCGCAGTGTGGTTCGATTATCGGTTTTGTTATATTAACCGTTGGTATATGAAAGCCCTCAGAGTTTTTTAGTATTTTTTCCCATTTGGACATTGGTATGTACGCGGATTTGGTTCGGCGTTTTGTTTGCCGTTTGCTTTTCCTGTAGAATGAGTAGAGCATTTGCATGCGTTTTGCAGGGTGAATTTTTCCTATTCCGGTGAAACAGGCTCTGCATGTTTTTTGTTCTTCCAGATGTTTAACCCTTTGGAGTGTTGTCTGGCATTCTTTTACTCGGATATGCATATTGGGGTTATCCGGTTGTCTGCTGTGTAAGAATTTAGATTTTTGTAAGTTAGCAAGGGCTAATCGATGATCCCTTGAGTACACTGGCTGAAAAGTCAGAGTTTCCTGGGCAGCTGCTTTTAACACCTCCGTAATGGTGTTCCAGGGTATTTCTATATTTTCATCTGTTGGGGTGATTCCTATATTTGCTAGTTTTTTTGCTATGCATTCTTGGTATTTTATTTTCGTAGAATTTATATTGAGCGCGGCATTGTTGCATTGCTTATGATTGAAAGGCTTGGCCTCAATTGTTGTTTCCTTCGTGCACTGTTGTTGCTTTTGGGTATTGTGTTTAGTTTTTTGGTTTTTGTTTACAATTCTGTTTTGTCTTACCAGTCCCCAGATTATTTTATGGTCGGAGATGCAACCAGAAGCCCATTCACCTTTTATGAAATGAAAGAGTGTTTTTGTTGCATGTGGCGTCATGATGTGATCCAGTTGCGATTTTTGGGTGCCGTTCGACCATGTTATTTTGCATGATGATCTAGCCTTTGTCGTTTCAATTTGAAGTTTTTCCCTGTTAGCTATATCCAGTAATAGTTCGCCGTTGTAGTTACAAACTTCATGGTGTAGGTTTTGTTGGATCAACCCTATGCGTTGGAAATATTGTGTATCTTGTCGACCAATATGAGCGTTGAAGTCGCCGAGTATTATAAGCGTGCACTTCCTTGGTTTTTGCCTAATCAAGTTCAATATGCCTGTGAAAGATCTGATGGCTTTTGAGGTACAGCTGTTGATGTGTGAGTTGATTATGTATAGAGTTGGTTTGTCTTTTCCCGTGCCAACCTCAAGGGTAGCTGACATCGCGTCAGTATCATTTTTACTGTTGAGTAATTCAATTTGGGCATCTTTTCTTAATAGAATTGCAAGACCCCGATGTCTGTTGCCCTCAGTTCCTGAAAGGTGCCATTTGTAGTGTGTGGAGCTGAATGTCCCTGAATTCATCCCTGTTTCCTGTAGGCTGGCTATATGATTGCCTCTACGTGACAGTTCAGCGTCTATTTGATCTCTTTTGCCGGGTTTTGAGGCGCCGCGGACGTTCCAAGTTGCAATGCACAAGTCTGGGCAAGCGTACTTAATTGCGATATAGGTTGGGTTTCTGAGTATTGTGTATCCAGTGTCGTCGGCAATTACGTCTGATAATGGTATAAGTAGTGTTGCCTGTTGTTGTTCGCACGGCGTTAACAAGTTAACCGGTTGGAGGCTGTTCGTTTGAGGCAGGTGTTTCGTGGGCTTTTCGCCTTCTTGTCGTGTGTTGCTGTTGCGTCGATTACTTAATGGTTTGGTATGATGTGTTTTAACGTTGGCTGGAACTTGCATTACGTTTATCCGGTTGTGGCTGTATTGTTTGTCATTGCTCCAAACCCAGCTATCATAGTGGTGATTCTGGTAGAGGATATGTATGTTGCCGGGTATTGGATCGCCCGTAGGTGAGTACACCTGTGTATTTCCGTTATTTATATGTACATGCACGTTTACGAGGTAGAATTCAGACGCGGCGATAATTATATCTTCGCCACTCCAGAATTTTTCGTTAAATTGCGCGGTTCTGTAATTTGTTATCCTTTGTTCCTGGGAGAGGATGCTGTTGGGGAGAAATTCCTGTATATTATTTAGAAGGGCTAGGTGAATTCTAGCATCATGTTGATGTTCCAAAACATATGTGGCTAGGTCTTCACGGACATTTATGTGATCAAATGTTAAGCCCATTAAGATGTTTATTTGATAGGCTATGGCTCTAAACAGGCAATTTCCATCCTTTGAAATGGGCACAATTATGTCCATTTTAAGCGCTTTTGTTTGTAGGGTGAGTCAGATACACGTGCATGTAGGGGCTGAAACTCGCTAAACTTAAAGTGTTTTATGAGCTGACCTTTTTTTTTAGTTCGTTTTAATTCTTTGTTTATCTGTAAAGCAAAAACATGCGATGCCAACATAAGAGTTCGGGGCACCTATTTTAGCCATCTGCTTCCGATTGAAAGTTGTTTTTTTTTTGGTCGTGGCCACTTGCAATTCAATTTGAGGAATTCGTTGCAGTGTTACAATATTATAATCCCTAGGTACGTCGTCATAGACGGTACCGTATTTTGTGCTAGAATAATGGCGTGAATCAGTTTTTCCCCCTGTTATGGTGGGTGTAAACGTGCTGGTCCACAAAGACAGCTCGTTTGCAGTATAGCAAACGAATCCTTGTAATATTAGGAACGATCTCACCGGGTCAGCCTCTGGAGTCCGTCGTCCTCCAGCAACTCGTCTCCACTGCAGGCTGATGCGCACTTATATCACTTTTGCTTGCTTGTATTTTATACAAGGTGTAACCGAATAAACACAAGTCCTCTGATTGAGCCAAAGAGAATTGAATCTTATTTCAAGGGAATGAGACTCGATTTTAAAGGCATAAATTAGTACAAGTGTCAATACGTTTTTCTATAGCTGTTAGCCTTAGAGAGATTTTTTAGTCATTGTAGGTATTATGCTTTTAGCTCAATGCTCGATTGGAGTATTTGAGGTCTTTCTTGCGTTAGTTAAGTTACACGTTGTATAGTTACCCAGTTTCACAAGAAGCTACACAGAGGCACTCACACCAAAACACGGTTTGATTTCGGAGCTAGACGTTGTAAGTCAACATCTGGTGCGCGCGAGCAGAGGCGACCGTATTCGGTGGGGGCTCAACTCCGACTCCCACCCGTTTGTACATTTTTTAATGTTAAAAAATTGTTATACACTATAAAGATTAAAAAGGAAACAAAACGACAAACCAATTACTTGAGTAACTGCATAAACCAGGAACGTCCAATATCATTCTGACCATCAGGCACACGAACTGAGCAGCTAAGCTGATACAATCAAATTGCGGAATCGAATGGAACATTCCTAATTGCAGCACATTCGTATTAGATTACAGTAAATTGGCAAATGTAAAACTGGTGGCGCTGTAACGAACCTAGTCGTTGGTATTAAGGTTAAATAGTAACACACAGATGGACAATGGAATGATTCTAATAGAAACTTGAAAATGGGGCCTCATTGCACAAACATCTCTTTTTGTACAATCCCTACTAATATCCCTACTTCCCTTCTTAAATATTATAAATGCGAAAGTAACTCTGTCTGTCTGTCTGTCTGTTACGCTTTCACGCCTAAACCGCTGAACCGATCGTCATGAAATTTAGCAGACATATAGCCTGGGATATGCAAAAGGACATAAGCTACTTTTTACATGATAACCGAAATCAGTTATAGTACATAGTAGTCATATACAGTCAGAGTAGCGGGCAAAATCTAGTTATGATTATTAAAAAAAATCACCACATAAAAAAATAGGCACGATTTGTTAAAAACCGCGAGTAGTTTGTTAAAAAAGCCCATCATTTTGCGGATTAACCGCTTTCTCTTATACCTTATAACATATCCCTAACAGTGCTGCTCTGATTCTTTTTTTATGTTCTTGTTTTAAGAATGCTTTCATGGCTTCTAAAAGGCGGCGTATGATTTGTTGCCGCGAATATTCCGAATACGCGCTTTGTTGGCCCCTAAATAACTATGAAAAAAGGATTGCTCGGTACTTTTCTCTTTTTAAGGAAGTTAGCGTCTTGAAATAGAAAGCAATTTGAGGGTGGGGTGAGTAATGGTGGAGGAGGTGGAGTTAAGATGTTTTTATTTATGATCATTTTTTATTTATATTCTTACAAATTTTACAAAATCTAAACAATGATGTCTGTCTTGTACCCCTCGTTTGTTAGGCAGACTCAGTGAGTCTGATAACAATAGAAAAATAATTGTGTTAATTACTTGACACATGACAGTCTAACCGACTGCAATGAAGCCCTTATAGAGTAGAGTATAAAGTTTGTAATTAAAAAAACTTTTACCAAAAAAACAACGACTCCCGAAAAAACGGCGGTGACAAAAAATTTAAATACATATCCAAAGTCACCGACATCCGAAATTAAAGTTATTTTTCACTTTGTAGTGTTTTTTCGGAAGTCGTTGTTTTCTTGGTAAAAGTTTTTATTTTTCACTTTTTAGTTATAGTACCTACCCCACTAATTCATAATTTCATCATCCTTGGGGTCAAAACAATGCATATTTACGCGATAGAAGCAATCGCGGTTGATTTACTATTATTTTTTGAAGAGTTCCGTTGTCTGTCTCCGAAACGCTTCATCAGATCTAGATGAAATTGAAATGGGACCACACGGGAAGCACCAGCTTTCAAATAAAAAAAGAATCATCAAAAATCATCAAAATCGGTTCACCCAGTCGGAAGTTCTGAGGTAACAAATATAAAAAAAAAACATACAGATGAATTGAGAACCTCCTCCTTTTTTTAAAGTCTGTTAAAAACAGATCGTTTTCAAAAGTTAAATTTGACAATTCGTATTATTTCGTAGATACCAATATAAGCATGCAAATTTAGTTTAATTAATCATAAATTGACCAAAATAATGAAACCTTAGTTACCCAATAATCCCTACTCAAATCCTAGTCAAACTCAAACAAATCCGGAACCTAAATAGAGAATCCGACCAAAGGAAATATTCACTACTAGATCGGACGAGCAAAATAAACAAAAACGCATTAACGGCTAATGGCGAAGGTGGCTCGCCTCAGAATGACGAACAAACAAACAATTCTGCTAGTACTCAACTCTTTGTTGAGTGTTTACGATGTGTCGTTGGAACCCTTTGGCTTTTCGTTTATTTTGATGATACTGAAGAGAAAGATGCGCTTTGTTCCAAGAATAAATCTGAGAGGGTTTGATATGTTTAGTTGGATACTGATTTGAAGAGGAAGCGATTACTTTAAACTGGCTTTAAGCGAATGTGTTAGTATGATTTACATTCAAGAAATATAAATATAACTTACCAGCTCTTGCTGCTTCACTCGTGTGAACGTACTATCGGGATAAATAATATTTATATACCTAAAAGTACCATAATGTGTTAATCCAGGTTATCAATTTCTGTCTGTGGGTGTAAATTTTAAGTAAATCCATTCAGTAATTTTTTCTTGATTGAGTAACAAACATCCAAACATCTTCATCACCATCTCCATCTCTCTCGTTCTTCTTCTTCATCTTTTATAATATTCATTAATTAATAGGCATATTAACATTTGTTTAGCTTATGATAGATACATAAAGACAGCCCCGTCTGTATTGCATAGCTACGGTTGGACGAAAATACAAGGAAAAGTAGGAAATACAAACGCGTTCTATAACAAGTTGAATAAACTGGTCAGTCGTATCATAATCAGTCATTATTTCCAGAGATACCTTACATTAGTATATAAGTATATAAAAATAACACTAAAGTAAACACATTATGTACAAGTATATAAACAAAGCGGAGAACTCAGGGAATCAAACAATTCGTCCGTATTACATTTAACTATGATTGTATGAAAATAGCAAAAAATATACATATTTTAGATGAAGACCATGATGAAACTGTTTAATAAGCAAAAACAACAGACGTCAAAACAACCAACAATACTGACGGTGGACTAGCCAAAACAAAATAAGCATAACAAAGGAAACAAGCAAATGCATTCAGAATCTAACTCAACATAGTTTCAATAGAGAGCTTTTAAGCAAATATAGAAGCAAAATTTTACCAGTGTTGCCTCGATAAAATGCTAAGAGAAAAATAAGATGGAAAATTTTCTTTTGCATTATTAAAAATGCACCAGAAAGAGCAAAGTCATCCAAGTATAAGTTAAACAGTTTTTGTTGCGCACTCAAATTGAAAGACTTAAGATTGTTTCCAAGAACTTTATGATAAATGGGCTTTCCATACTTCGAATGTTATTTCTCGATTAAGGCGTTTTTTTTTTTAAGATTTTTTTTAAAAAGAGAATCACTTTTAGATCTGGGCTTTGGGTTCTGAGATTTGCTGAAAATTCGCTTTGCTAGAATAAAATTTTCTATAAAAAGAATAAGATGTAATCAAAAATAATCTCACAAACTTAAATAATAGAACGCTCATTTCTACAAAATGGGTGCTAAAATTTATTCTAGCTATTTACAAAATAACAAGTAAGTCATCAACGTAAAACACGGCTTGTTTACCGCTTCATAACAAACTGTTTACTTTAAGACTGCCTCATAATCTTGACATTTCAAGCACTAAAGAGAAAAATACCCCAAACCTAATATTCGGGGTCTGAAGCGTCTATTTTTGTTTCTAACAAGGCATGTTTACTTTAATCAAAAAACTTCCGAGAGCTTAAAAAAAAGGGTTTAAACATTTTTCGCATCGTCGAGAAAACTTCCTTGAACTATATATTTGCTGCTTAACTAAACGGAAGAGGAGAACTGCCAATAACAGAACTCTTTAAGACTGAGACTTTAGTTTTGAAAGGAGATTTTATAGAAATATACGTGTTGTTTAATGTGAGCCTGGGGAGAACAAAACTGTTACAGTTTATTGGATTGTTTTATTCCTTGAATGGAGTTTAAATATAGTTTGTGTTTTATCTAGTTCTTGATAAGATATTCTTTAATCGCTTCATGACTAATATTGTTTGTGCTTCCTTTCCGGCTATTTGACTTTTTACGAACTTGATTTTACTAGGTACTTATTCCTTTAATGAGATGATCTAATTTTATAAAATTAATTTAAATTTTGATTTGCGAAAATCCCACAAGACGTAAACTGGATTCACCATTTTGTATACTCATCGCATCTGCTCGCGCTATTCCAGTTTTACTGGCGTTTACAGCAGCGTTCTCTATGCATTTTACCATATTACTGCGATCGCCAACCCGCCTGCCAAGCGTGGCGATTATGGCAAAACCCCCGTTTTGGGGGAGGCCTATGTCCAGGAGTGGACGTCTTTCGGCTTTAATGATCATGATGAATGATGACTAGTAAATACATAGACATGCAATTTTCATATTCTTTTATCAAACCGTACTGATACTGAATATGATCTAATTAGTTTACTAGTCTATCAAAACCAAGGTACCTTTACTTTCACTCTCTATAACCATACAGACACACCATGAAGCAGAAACTCAGATCAATCTCCTAGCGGCAAATCAAGTCCTTCGTCCACTACCACCTCCATCTTAAGCCTAACAACGTCAAACATTTTTGGTCACCCACTCAATAAACGACCTTTGACAAGCGGAGTGTGACGAACGGCCGTCGATGACGTCACGATACCGGCCATTGTAGTTAATAGCGGGCGGTATGAACAGTTTCCGGTCCGCAGTGCGCGAGATTGCAATCAGGCGTTTGATAGACTGTCGGGCACAATATCGCTCGTAAACGGACGCTCATGGTAAGCGGTAATGAGTGGTTTAGGAAGGAATGTTTCACGTGTTCGAGAATTGGGGAAATCGGTCTAAAGTTCTCGCGTGTGTGTGTGGCTATTGACATTCTGTGGTTTATTAATTGCTTCATAGTTAGATTAAGTAACTTAGGGCTGGTTGCCGAATTGTAACAGCCGCAACGGTCGATCAATGGTTAAGCTATGCTTCCTGCCGCGTTTTGTGGATGTTGACCATTCATTGCATATGGAGCGGAAAGCACGTTAGACTACTGGTCCGAGCTGTCATTTTAAATCTTGGACCCGTTGAGTAGTTGGAAGCCCAAAATTCTGACAGCCAGTTTTACCAAGGGGTATCGGGTTATCCAGTAACTAGGTTCAGGCAGTTGGTACATTTAAAATACTGATATTCAGCTGCATTCGATGCGGCTGGAAGCTGACCCCAAAATATTTGGGAAAAGGCTGGGCAAATTGAGTTAAGTTAACCAACATTTTAACTGTTCCTAAAAACATCCTTTTCATTTTTATCATTTGTTATGCTCAGATATAGAAAGAGTATATAAAATCTCTTTCTGTTTGCATCTGATAAAATGCGAATCATTTTATGCATTCCATAAATTACCAGTATCCTTTGAATCAGCCATCTTGATTGCACAAAAATTTTCACTGAGCTGAAAATAGTCTGCCGATTTTTTAATTACAGCACCTCAACCCAGCTTGTTCTCTAAAATTAATATTATCATCATCGGCCATCCTGTGATTATAATTATTGTTGTGTTTGCGATTCTCTTTAGGTCGCTGGGGGTAGGTGTCAGTCAAGTTGAAAGCCTGTCACTCACTGTTATTCACATTGTGGTTGACATTGCCGCAAGGTTGGCATACCCTAACGTCATTTCCATAAACACTAATTAATCTGTTACTACTTTTTCGTAGATTGTTTTTAATTCAGTCTTTAATTAGTTATCAATAATAACAATAGAAATATTCTGTTTGGGTTCATTAAATTTTATATTATGCAGATGTTTACTCCCAAGAATCTAATTGCCAAGCGCATAGTCAACAAACACAAAACAAATCACTCACTCCTGCATATGCAGTGATAGTTATCATTTTTAGTTTAGGAACCTTTATAGTTCAGGTATTGAATTGTGTTTTGAGATACATATATTTACGGAAAACTTATTTAGCTCAATGAACGAGAAGATATGATAGTTTCGCAGTGAAAAACAGTTTTTAATATCCCTACAAAACGCCTGGAAAGGCGAAAACCCCCCGCTGTATGGAGGTCTAGTCTCGAGGGGGAGATGAAAGCGCAGAACCTAACTTCTATGACAATCCAGGATGGATTGTCCTGGCGTCGTTGTACAAGAAGACTGGACCCCATATAGAAGAAGGAGTAAGGGATGGAAGAAGAAGAAGAGAAGATTTATTTTAATGAATTTATCAATTATTTATTATCCGATCATTATCAGGTTGAAAGCTTGAGTTTACGTTTTTCTCAATTTAGTCATCATTGTTTTCATATTAGATGAATATGAACTCTCATTGTGCTTAAAAACGTTTCTTTTATACCAACCCAAAATACCATAATCGTTGTCTTCAAAATTATCGAATCGGAATCGACATCCAGAATCGAGAAATCGTCGTATCAACAGATCACGGTTCACGCTCCGTTGAGCAACGTTTTGAACCGTTTGGAGGAATATTTCAATAGCTGCCGAGTCATTTTCTATATTGCTCAACAGATGTACTGGATCGTTTGAAAGCCGCTGTCTAGGGACGTATCGCGTGTAAGATTTATAATGCCCGCTCGTGTAGCTATGAAAATAAATTCTTAGTTACAAAAGTTTATGTGAGTTTTATACTGAAAGGTGGGTATAGCTTAAGGTTGTTTACGATAAGTGACTCAGAATTTACCAGCCTAGTTTTATTGATAAAGTATAATGGATTTTCGAATTTCTCGATGGATTTTGGTAGATTTAGTCCTACAGAAGTGAAACTACTCATACCTGCATGATGACATTTGAAAGAATCACACGAAGTTGAAGAGCATTTTACCTTGTACAGCATTCCAACAGGTAATTATAATTATATAAATATCACGCCTATAATCTCCAAAGGATTAGGCAGATGTTCAAATATAGTACACCTATATTTCAATACTTATGTTGGTGACCCTATTTCCACTAACCAGCCACAAATCTAGGCTTGGAGCTGCCACTGAGAAATTCAAGATAGAAAAACCTAATAGCACTTAGCCCGACCCGGTACTAGAATCTAAGAACTCATGCTCAGTACTAATGCTTGCGACCACTAGACCAACAAGGCAGCCCCAATTCCTAATATTCAATTCTAATTTCCCCAAACATAATCAGCTAAATCAGCTCATAATATTCCCACTGCTGGGACACAAGCCTCCTCGCTGTGAGAGGGATTGGGTCGTAATCCACCACGCGGGCCCAGTGCAGTTTTACAGATGTCACATGTCTTCGAATTATTGGTTCAAGGACATGCCTATTTCCTCACGATGTTTTCCTTCACCGTTTTGAGAGCAGTGGTGATGATATAATTTACAGAAAGTACAGCGCCTGACAGGGTTCGTACCCACGACCTACAACTCGCAAGTCGCGGCCATTACAAACGGGCCACTACTGCTATAATTTCCCTACACTAGTTTGTATTCCTCCAATGCCAAGTAATTGTTCTTAGCAACACTCTACGACACAAACGTAACACCTGGAACAACTGTCGGTGTAATTTAGTCTAATCTTATCAAACGATCCTTAACACTACAACCTCACTTGTCTGCACCAATAAACGCTGAGCAACAGTCGCTACAAAATCCAATAGCGGAACGGAACATAATAATACTAACAACAGAGTCAGGTCTTCATTCGAAATGTATCTAGAGGAGATTATTCCAGAATCATGAACATAGATTTTGAAATGTTTACGAACAATGGAACGGTGTACGGTGCGGTATGGTACAGCGGAATTACGACGTTTATAGGATTTGCATGGCACTGAATAGTACCATCAATTGGGAAGTTATGAAGCTAGGAGTACCTACGTTATGTTGGAATTCAGTGCTCATATTGCATTTGTGTTTTAGAAAAAACTTGAACTCATCAACGTATAATCAACGGGTACTGTAAGGGTCTTAAAATGGACTTTGGAATAAAAGCAGTGGATTGTATAAACTGTTAACGTATTTTCAAAATAAATGTACAATCTCAGAAATAGAAAGCACGCATGTGTCGTCGGTTGTTCTCGCTAGTGAAGTGTGCTGCGCCCTCGGTCCCTCTCCTCGACCCACGCAGCCACCCGCGCCGTCGTCCGCGCAGCCACCCAACAGGCAACGCCTGACAAAGAAAGCCGAAGGCGCGCCGTATCGCAAAAATCCACCCGGAGATGATACTTTCAAATGCTATCATTTGAAAGCATCATCTCCGGGTGGATTAGATAATAATCTATCTCGCGAGATTCTAAACTGTCGAAAGATTGCTAACCGTAACATACTACTTACAATTTAAAGCATTATTTTTCGGTAGATTATAATCTATCGAAGTGAAACCGTCAGATTATGAACTGGTATCAAGACGGATAGAGTACCTTGCGCTATTACAAAATAATCAAGTAACTGCCACTACCTTGGAAGTAGAGCTCGCCGGCCGCTGCCGCGGCACCGCTCGCTTCGCTCGCTCGGATCGCGCGGGGTTTGTCGCAATTTTAACCTAACCTAACCTATTTGGTCGGGAAGCAGTATTCTGCAGCTCACAATTTATCGACAGTTTACAATCTCACGAGATAGATTATAATCTAATGGTATTTACAATTTTACGGTGACGGATACAGACATTTCAAAACTCAAATATTTTTACAGTAAAATAAGATCGTATTTGTGTAAACATACGGTAAGTAAGGCGACCGCGACGTACAACAATTTAAAATTATATAATGTTAATGTTTTTATTACAAGTTGCCTTGTAAATATATTTTTACTTCGCTAGACCTATCTACACCAGTAAATATATCTTTCAGCCTTGAATTAGCTGACTAGACCTAAGTAGTCAGCTAATTCAAGGCTAAACTTTACCAAGTCAATGTGAATAACCTTTTCCCAGCTGTGTTGGTGTCGGTTTACGGTTTATACTAATGTAGCTGAAAACCAAGTATTTCACAAGGAGCGACTGCCTATCTGACCTCCACAACCCAGTTACTGGGTAACACGATACCCTTTGGTAATACTGACTTTTTGGGCTTGTGACTACTTGTAACGACTGTTAAAAATTTATGCATGACAGCTGGGATAAACGGCTTAAGATGCTTTCTAAGCACGGAAGTGTCGCGATAGATAATAGATGGTCACCCATCGAACCAACTGCGGCAGCTTTACCATTCGAACGACCCGTGCCGTGCTATTTAGCTACGAGTTTTACCAAATAAGCTAATGCTTCTTTTAATTAGTTAGTCAATTGTCAATAATTTTATCTTGTATTTAGAATAGTTTATATTCTTTTTTTCTCACGTACAGAAGCAACAAGAATAATGTTCCTAAGATTTTGTAATATTCAACTTGATTTTAAAAGAGTGTCCGTGGAGTTTTTTGCCCGTTCTTCTCCATAGAGATCTACGTTTTGGAATGGGCTACTAACTTAAACTTTCCAACTGATCGACTTTTTGACAATTCAGAAGTGCCTGTAAATGGTTTAATTGAAATAAATGCTTTGAGTTTGAGTTTTGAGTTTAATTGGTAATGCAATTGACTAACAATAATATTAACAGTACATTACGATACGTGTGACTTAAGTAGTCTACTTAATAAGTCACGTGTATCGTATACTATTTCACAGCACGTGTGATTGAAACCCACACTTAAGCCACGCTTTTCTGTGTAAAAATGGACTACCTAAGTCATAGAAAAGGATAATTTAAGGGGGTACTAGTCGCGGGCTCGAACTCCTTGGTGTGCCATGCTAAAAAGCACGCTGTCTCATCAGGCATCGTGTGCGACAGAGGTAGTATCAGTGATGAGCAATTAGACGCTAGTCAACACGCACAACGTTATTGAGTGAGATGCAGGATAATTCATAGTAAAACAGGTTCGTACATTTTTTTTAAAGTCCTTCAGAAGATTTAATTTTATGAAAAAAGACCACTGCATAAATACATGGCTAATAAAGTTTGAATAATACGCTCCCGAAGTTTGTATGGAAAAAATGTCGACTAGATTCACCTATAAGTAGTCTAGTACAGTACGTTGCACAGTGCTATTAAAATGCCCAATTTAATTAAGATACTTTCCCCAATAATGAAATAAAACATTCAAGTCAAATATATTCGGAGGAAGGTAATTACGTGACTATTTCCCACATGTTTCCCCCAAAGCAAGATTAAATTTAAATGAGCCGTTACCTCTTAATGATTACAGCAAAGTTATTTACGTTCGGTTGAACAAAAAACTCCTTGTCTGCCCGTCGACATTTGGGACCTATGTAGTATTTATAGGACGCGTTCAATTAGTGTGATGTGTTCTTATTTTTGTAATTTGGTTTTTGTTTTTTGCTTTTATTTCAATAGGTAAATCATTTGCAATAAGAACTAATTATGCAATGACGTTAGATATTTATGTATATTTGTATTATTTGTGAAGTGCTTTGCGTACTTTATTTTGAATTAATGAGCTATACTTAAGAAAAAAGTTGGTCATCAACACGCATTTTCATTGCTAGAGAATGTTTTTCTTTAAATGATTATATTTCTGTAAGTAGGCTTGTACAAACTTTTACGCATCAATTATATTTTAAATAGTGGTTGCGGTCGGCGTTTCTTATTTGATTACTCTGAAAAGAAAGGTCGAACTCAGAGGTCACAGTCTGCATATAATCTTGGTCAGATCATGTAGTTAGGTGTCAGAAATTAACTTTCGACGAAACAACCATACAGATTAAGTGTACCTGTACGTTTAGTGCACGCATTTACCACTTATAATTTTATCATGCAGCTCAACTCAGTACTTTAGCTCAACGATTCGACGAACAATACCAATGAAAGGGCATTTGGATAGATTATTTACACCAATGATTCATTATTATGTCGTGCACGCCACATCTCGCCCCCCGTATATTCTACATTCGATTTCGCAAACGAACACATTCCGTTTTGGTACATAAATTATTTTTTTTTCGTCGCGAGCTTACCCACGCGAGCTTCTACATTAACTTATCGTGTTGACATTTAACTTAGCTCCCAAATTGTATGAAATAAGTAAGCGAAATAATATTAATTCACGGTTATAGCAGCGGTAGAAAAGTGAATGAATGGAAGGTATTTGTCGGATGATTTGCTTGATGAAGAGGTTGAGAAGAATAAAGGCTTCTTCAAACAGCCACGACGCGACAGCGCGACGCGACACTTGTAGGACTATTTCCGTGAGGTTTTCATAGAAATTGTTCTACGAGTGTCGCGACGCGACCGTCGCGTCGCGCTAGTCTGCACGAGCCTTAACATTTCTAAATTATTGAAATTATTATATTTATTATTCACCTTTATTTTAATAAAAACCGTTTTTCTTATTGGTAATAAAAACGGTATTTAATGGAATAAGGAACAAATAATTAAGGGGCATGTGAACAATTAATAAAATTTAAAAAATTCGTCGACAAAATTAGGTACTAATGACTGAGGAGGTAAACTAAAATAACGGACTTAGTTGAGAGAATGACAAGTCTGAAATGGAAATGGGCGGAGCGCATCTATAGAATGGAAAACGAAAGATGAATAAAGAATTTCATAAAGTGGGTCTAGTTACCCACTTTATATGAGATGGATAAAGAAAACGTGCGAGGACATATTTAAGGAAATATGTTGACCAGACTGGTTTTTACACGCTTTATATTAGCTTCACTTGTATGTTTGTTTGTTTGTTTCTTTG
This sequence comes from Polymixis lichenea, assembly GCA_949091785.1. Lineage (NCBI taxonomy): Eukaryota > Metazoa > Arthropoda > Insecta > Lepidoptera > Noctuidae > Polymixis > Polymixis lichenea. Next base: position 21,429,422 of record OX420944.1, read on the forward strand.
TATGTTTGTATGTAACCGACTCCTTTGGACGCTATTTTGACCCACTTCAAACGGTCAGATTTCATTGAAACTTATCGAGGACCAATGACAATACAAAAATTTAAAAAAAACAGAAAAAAAAAACTTAAAAATCACGCTTTTCAAGCAAGCAGAACTAAAAAATTGGAAATAAATAATACTTAAAAAAACTAAAAAACACGCTTTAAAAACCAAACTAAAAAATTTGAAAATAATTTAATTCTATTAAAAAGCGTGGGGTGCTTTTTGAGGTATTTTTATAATCAATTAATATCAAGCACCCCACGCTTTTTAATAGAATTAAATTATTTTCAAATTTTTTAGTTTGGTATTTAAAGCGTGTTTTTTAGTTTTTTAAAGTATTATTTATTTAATCAGGAGAATAGTTGGCATTCACGAATATTATGAATGACTGTAGTTAATGCAAAAATTACAAAAAATATAAACGCAACTCACGTAGTTAGCTAAAGAAGATTTCTAAAAAAAGATAGTTTTTATATAAGTATATTTTAGTATTACATAGGTATCAACTTCATAAATCCACAACAAACATTTATTTTAAGAAAACACATCAGCATACTAAACTAAGTTTATAAAGCTAAAAAGCAAAGTGAAACTTCGGTAGTCTTCTAAAACAAATAAAGACTTATTACACTCATGATTTACTCCTCAAGTTTGAAACGAAAAACAAAATGGATAAACAAAAATAGTACAAGAAAATTACAAGGGGAACGAAACCAATAAAACAATGAATTCGATTAAATTACAGTTCAGATAAGTTACTACTGTATTCATCTTTCGAAATGGTCGTTGTTCTAACATAAGCGATAGCGGAGAATGGCCGATAATATAAATTCAGTTTTTTTTTTGGAATCTTTTTGCCCGTAAGTCTGACAACCACTCTCACCAGGGGTATCGTGTTACCAAGTAACTGGGTTGCGGAGGTCAGATAGGCAGTCACTCCATGTAAAATACTGGTATTCAGCTGCATCCGGTTAGACTGGAATCAAACCTCAATATAGTTGGGAAAAGACTAGGCAGATGATAATTTTAAGTGAAAATTTTTCATATTTTAGAATAAGTACGTAAAGGTGAAATAGACCATGCCTTTACATGTTTCAATTGTCATATGCTAATATTTTGTATTCTGATAAATTAAGTAGGTACCTACTCATAATTCACAATACCTTAAACACGACAAGGTACGTTAAAAAACAAGTTTAATACCCCTCTAACTAATTCAATCCGAGAAACTAATAGGATCGGGAAGATCACAGAACACCGCCACTAAATCTAACGCAAAATAAAAACATTTCCTTAAATTAGTACAGACGTATCATAAATATAATTTAATCTCACGACACGTAGATTTAATAAATCGCTCAGACAAATCGCTCTCGCCGATCCCCTACTACAGTCCGTGTCCTAAGAAGAAAACAGAACAGAGACATCGAGAATTATTACTGCTAGGACGGCAGCAGGTGCGTTCTCCGCACAAATAAGACTAATAAGACTAAAACAGTCTATTTTCGTACGAATAAGACTAAGCAGGCTATATGCGTACAAACTTACGGTTATTGCACGATATTAGAGCGAGTTCCAAGCGTTTAGTAGTGGATTTATGAACATATTTATTTGGAAGGAAAAGTTATGTTGTGACTTGTACATTTTTGTGTTATATCATCATACATTCCTTCTGGTCGTTAGTAATGGATCAAGCTATTGTAAGGTAAAAAAATGTAATGTACTTCGTTCGAGAAAGCTATTTGAATTTGTTTAAATTATAGATATAAAGACTTAAAGTGATGTTCCTTGTTACTCAACAGCGCCATGATTTTTCTACGTATTTTTTTTTTTATTGAAATGGTTATAATATTGAAACAAACGTAAAAATCCGACATGAAATATCGAAGCTCCGCAGTGAAATTAGAAAAATATTTTTCCGCCATTGATTTCCGTGTCAGAGAATCCTAAAATATGTAGAAAGGTGGAATTCACGTATTTTCTGATTCTCTGAAACGGAAAACAATGGCGGAAATACAATATTTTTCTAATTTTATTATTCTGCGTCACCCTTTTTCGGAGCGAAACGTAAAACAACAAAATACAGCACATGCCTATACGAAGTCAATTCTACCCTCTCTATAAACGCTAAAAAATACAGTCCAGATAAATATCACAGACAAAATTAAATAAATGCTACAACCTTCTCTTTCGCGGCCCAAAAAAAAAGAATCCGCGTTCTGTATTCATTGTTTCTGGTAATCCTCTAGGGGCACGCTCTCGTTATGATATCTGCAAAAAAAAAGAAAAACCTCATTGTGATGCATTGGACTCGAAGCTAAATTCGCTTTGGAAAAGATAAGGGAGCTGGGTTAATAGAATTATCTAGAAGCTTCTCAGTTACAATCTCGTATGGGACAGTCCTGAATGCTTTGCTTTTTTTCAAGTTGGGATTCAAGATTTTCTGTTGAAATCTTAACTTAGAACCATACTGCGCTCAACCTTTATTTACACTAGTCTACCCTTGAGACAATATTCTCTCAGTTCACTTACCTAACATAGAACGTACCGGAGTTAAGTCCATTCGATTCTCAACCAATTAAATTACATGGCGTGCCCAAATTTGGACTGCAACACCCTTGGTGCGTTTACAGTAAGTGATCTTGATTGGGTATTAGATCCTGCTTGTCAGCTTCATCAATTAGAGTCTAGGGTTACTTAACAGATTGTGGAGTGAACCCTGAACACTTGACACTCAATATTGACGTTGCAAACTTGCAATGTCCAATGCTCAACCTACGTATTATACGCTCAACGTACTCGTACGTATTATATGCAACGTAGTCTAGTACTAATTGTGAGTTAGTTAGTTTTGTGCTGTTAGTCTGTGTAACGTTCCTGATTGCGTTACGCAGATGTATCGGTTTTTTGTTCTAGTGTTTTTAAAAAAATGTGTTTATTTTTAAATTTTTAGTTATAGTAGGTACCTACCCTACTAATTCGAAATTTCATCATCCTTGGGGTCAAAACAATACATATTTATGCGATAGCAGCAATCGCGGTTTATTTACTGTTATTTTTGGAAGAGTTCCGTTGTCCGTCTCCGAAACGCATCATCAGATCTATATGAAATTGGACCACACGGGAAGCACTAGCTTTCAAATAAAAAAAAAAAATCATCAAAATCAGTTCACCCAGTCGAAAGTTATGAGGTAACAAATATAAAAAAAACATACAGTCGAATTGAGAACCTCCTCCTTTTTTTGAAGTCCGTTAAAAAGGTTATACTCAACAGTTTTCTAAAGTGGGAGTACCTATTGTTCAAACATTAGTCGTCAGTGATTACTGCCAAGCGTTGTAAATATGGCAAATGTGAGTTACTGCTGTCGATATAGTAACTGTTAGTTTTAAAAATAATTATGCTACTATATCTATAAGTGCTTATTCACTATCTTTCTCCATAAATACCACGTTTTGTTTTTTGCAATTGTTTCATGAGTATGATTGTAATAGTAATAGTAATAAGTTTTATTGACATAAAAAGAATACACAAATTTAAATCCCCTGGTCCCTAAACTAGTGTTAACTGTATCATAGGGACCAGTGTCTTTGCCTGTTTAATTTACAATGTCAACAAAAAACAAATTAAAAAAAGGTAAAAAGGTAAGAACTACTTAGAATCTAGGATTACAATTTAACATTTGATAACGAGTGTGTGTTTATGTGTATGTAGTGTGTTGCTGTTTAGTGTGAATGTGAAGTTGAAAATATTTAATTACCAGCTGGAGATCAGGTTTTCGATTTCATCATAATTGTACTGTTTGAGCCAGACTGTCAGTTTGGTTTTGAAATTACGAATAGTATAGGTTTTGCAGTCTTTGGTAGTTTTCAGGAATAAATTGTATAATTTAGGGGCTAGAATATCAATATGACGTCTTGCAAAGATAGTTCTAACACGCGGTATTGGGCAGCGGTCAACACGTTTTGATGTAATAGGAAGCGCAGATTGTATATTGTTATAGATATGTATAATATGTATGTAAAGGGTACACAGACTACCTTCAGTATTGTCGTTCCTTCTCCCTTAATTCACCCAAAAGTTGTCTTCAAAAGATTGCTTTGAGCGATAATACAGCCCATTGTGTCACCCCTTGTACAATTTCTACATCCTTATCTGTAATTTTTATGGTATACATGATAAAGAACATTTTATCCTCTATCTATTCATCTACTTATATTATAGTAGCATAAAATGTTTATACAAAAATATATCTATCTTTTCATTCTTACGTTCCGTTTCAATTTCACAATTTATGTTTATTTAGACTTCAGTACAGTATTTATTTGAGCTTAGAAAAAAGAAAAATAATCAAAAGTCGACGAAGCATGATTTATAAAAACACTAAACAAAAACGAAAAACGAATGTTACTTCAAAGACGCAGAGTAAGTAATTCATTTACTATTCGTACTAATAATTGCTTATAATAAATGTTCACAGCGTGCGTTTATTTATAAACTAATATTATTATTATATTTTTTTTAGCTTTATTAATCGTAAACAAAAACATTTTAAATTTATTTGCTAAACATACCACACAAACCATCGCGGGTTTAACAGCGGTATGCCCAGACATGGCAACTCGGTGCCACTGCATAATAATAATTTAGTTTACAAATTAGGTAATATAGAAACATATACATACAATATATAACAAAAACCCTGTTGTTCCCTCTACCCACGTTTTCAGAATCTGTATACAAACGTAATAAAGCAAGTCATTTATAAAAACTGTTCAACAAAAATATTTAAAATAAATATTTAATTATGAATATTTGTAATGTTTAACTGATTTTGATTAGATCAAAGAAAGCCGCCGAGTTTGTAGTCTATTGTGCGAAATAAGGATACTTGTAAAATCACATATTGTAAACATTTTTTTCGAATATGTCGATTTTAATAGTTATTTGATACTGAACTTTCGACCAGCCAATGCTTATTTTTTAAATTATAACTTCGTAAATGTTGTGCTTGTAGGCAAGTGTATACGTCCCTAAAAGGGACAACAGGGTTTTTGTTACATATTGTATATATATTTTTCTATAACGCACTGCAATCTAAAAAGTATCTTTTTAATACCTTTGAGCAGTTCTTCGCATTGAATACATTGCAGCTTTCCATAGGTAAATCATTCATAAACGATGTTAGCATGCATTCCTACGGCCGCGCTCCATAAGCAGTATTCGATTTAGTTTCGATAAATGCGGGTATGTACGTCAAACAACGCAGCGACTTAGGTCTTACGTATTTACGAATTTTACTTGCATTTTGATAATTCTCACTTATAACACGTAAACGTACCTTGTCAAAGACTTTTACAATTAGGCAGTGCTTAAATAAACCCATATCATTGTCTTGGAATTCAAGTTTTATTATTGTGGGTACAATCGTTTTGAAGATGCGTAACTGTAAATTGTAAATATCCTCGAGGTAAATCTTGTATGTACGTCCATACTACTTAGGCCGTATTCAATTAAGGAGTCGGCCGGTGCCAAATACAATGTTCTAAATGTTCTATAGGGTAATTTATACTTAAGTATCGATGATGATAACGATACATGATCGTTGTGCGGCCGCCAGTTGAAATTACTATTATTTTTGCACCAAGATACATAGGTTTAGTCATTAACTCAAATTTCTGGCAACTACTACGCTGTGACCGGTCGGTGAAGACACATATGCTCATAGGCAACGATAAGAGGCACACAAGACGTCGTCAGGTAAGGCGAGTGTACATGCAGAAGTTTTTTTTTTGCATTGATTACAAGACCGACGTCGTGAGCCCACTTACATAAGAAGTCGAAGTTACTCTGCATCACTCATCACCCATTGTGTGTAGCAACCTAACATGTATCGTCAGCAAATTGATAGACGAGGGCTTCCGTGAAAATTTTACACATGTCGTTCACGTACAGTAAGTATTCGGTCGGCCCAATAATTGAACCTTGTGCTGGGCCTTTATTGGTTGGAATCATACTACTTAATGAACCTGAGAAATTCACCGACGTGAAGCGGTTTCTGTGGTAGTTTCTAAACCATTCTATGAATGGACCCCGTATACCATTTCGCTGTAATTTATTAAATAGTGTCTTATATTCCAAACAACCAAAAGCTTTGCTAAAATCAATGAGGACAACAACGATTATTCAGGTACCCTCTGACCTCATTAGTAAACTTTGATAATAATTGAGAGGTATTTTTTTTTTTAAAGTCGTATTGTTTCTCATTAAAAACATCATTTGATTTCAAGAATTTGTTAATTTCAAGTCCGAGATACCTTTCAACTATTTTTTATTTTTTTATTTTATTTATTTAAGGACAATAAACAGCTACAATATATAATTTTAACATAATAAAGAATAATAGAAGTGAATAACAATATTGCAGCCCACTACAGTATCCGCATATTAAAAAACAAAATATAGACAATGAGTGCCACCAAAAGGCATTATTTAACATACAGTGCATTTTGAAAATTTTTACATCATTCACAATCACAACAAATAAATAAATAAACAACTCAGTGACGAGAGAAAAACAGTAATGTAAAATTATACAGAATAGGATTAGATCTATTGTTAATTATTATACATTCATTTCATTGCATTATTATTAGATAAAAGTTTCATAACATTATATTTCAATTTTGATTTGGAACATACAAAAATATCAATCGATAAATAAATTATTATAACTATCTTATCTATACATAATAAAATAGTTATAGGCCTGTAGTTGTTTACATCTGTGTACGAGCCATTCTTATGGATAGGTTTACTATTCCAACCTACCACTACAAGTCTGTTTACTGTCGTATCTTTTATGAAGCGCTTAATTGAGACAAAATATTAAGGATAGTTTAATTTTTAGAACAAAAATTAATATATTAAATCTAAATAAGCTGATACTTTGTCATATTAAGTCGGCTGTTATTCGTAGATGTTTGACAGTCGTTACAGGTTGCCGGAAAGTCTGACAGCCAGTCTTTCCAGGGGTTATCGTAACCCAGTAACTGGATTGTGTGGTCACTTCATGGAAAGTACTGGTATGCAGCTGCATGCGGTTAGACTGGAAGCCGACCCTATCGTAGTTAGGAAAAGCAAAGGCAGATGATAATGACTTGGTCATATTAAGATTGTTTGTAAATAAGTCTTATTTTTAACCGACTTCAAAAAAAGAAAGAGGTTCTTAATTCGTCTGTATGTTTATTTTTTTATTTTTTTATGTTTGTTACCTCAGAACTTTCGATTGGGAGAACCGATTTTGATGATTCTTTTTTTATTTGAAAGCTAGTGCTTCACGTGTGGTTCCATTTCAATTTCATTTAGATCTGATGATGGGTTTCGGAGACAGACAACGGAACTCTTCAAAATATAACAGTAAATCAACCGCGAATGCTGCTATCGCGTAAATATGCATTGTTTTGACCCCAAGGATGAAGAAATTTCGAATTAGTGGGGTAGGTACTATAACTAAAAATTGAAAAATAAACACTTTTTTCCAAAAAAAAAAACAACCAACTTCCGAAAAAAACACTACAAAGTGAAAAATAACTTTAATTTCGGAAGTCGGTGACTTTAGATGTGTATTTTAAGTTTTTGTCACCGCCTGCCGAAATTAAAGTTATTTTTCACTTTGTAGTGTTTTTTCGGAAGTCGTTTTTTTTGTGTTATAAGAAGGACTTCTGACTTATTATGAGAACTCGCACCAATAAAAATAAATAAGAAAATGGTAACAATTTCAAAATATTATCCTACCAACTTCCAAAACAAATAACCTTTTACATAATTTATATTCTTTCACAAATACTGACTTCAGTATTCACTTTTCATCTTTTATCTTAAGACGTTGTTGTATTTCTCCTCTCACGCTCGACGCAACAAAGCATCGTGCTTTTTAATACAAATGCTTGGCTAGTTCGAATATTTTGAAAGAGTATCCATTCAAAGTTAGACAGGAGAAAGAAACCTAAGTGAAGCTTGATATGTTTTCTTTAACATTGGTGACGTTATCTTCAGATTGTTGACAGTGACATCTAGTGCTTGTCTGCACAATGTCCCATGCAATGGTTACAAAGTACATCTTTAGGTACATATTATAGAGTCGACATTCGTATGACCGTGGTGTTATTCAAAACTACGTAACGGATTTCGATTTTGTTTTCAACATTGTTTTAAGAATTTAGTCCAGAGGGTCTATATTTTGTAAAGTACATCAACATTAAACATACAAATACAATAAAGAAATATTGTTGTTTCGTCAAATCGTAAAAACCGTGCAAAACGGAGGCGTTTCGCTAGTTTAAGTATAGTTTTTGCGTGTACTTGGTGAAATCAAATTTAAAGACAATTTGTTTACAGTAAATTGAAACAATTCAATAAAGACTAAGCATAGACCTAGATAGCATAGCGTAACAATGAAGAAAGTTGCTAGTTACTATTTAATTTTGTAACATTTGCAACGTGTACGTAAGTTTATTTAAAATCCTACTTTCTGAGGTATGGAGTTACGTTAAGAAACAGCACTGTAAAAGTATACATTTTCCTAGAAAACTAAGGTAAATTCCCAAAAAATACTACAAACTTAAAAATAACATCAATCGTTCCCTTGGCCATAAACCAATATATTAGTAGTCGGCGCAACATATATTTTGCATCCATACTTCGCTATTAGTCGTGTGGGGTTTGTGCCCTTGTTACTTATAATAACAGCCGCACGAGTCGATAGATCAGGTTAAGCTACGCTTGCCCCAGTTGGTCCGTGGACAGGTGACCATATTTACATACCAAGACCCCTCCGTGCCACGGAAACCACGTTAAGCCGTTGGTCCCGGCTGTCATTCGTGGATCTTTGACAGTCGTTACGGGTCGTCAGAAGCCCGAAAGTCAGACAACCAGTAACCAAGTAACCAAGGGGTATTGTATTACCCAGTAATTGGGTTTTGGAGGTCAGATAGGCCGCGCTCCATGTAAAATACTGCATCTGGTTAGACTGGGAGCTGATCCAAACGTAGTTGGTAAAAGGTTAGGCAGATAATGACTTCGCTATTAGTCGTCATTTCGTTATTCACTCCTTTTGTAGCTATATCATTTTTCACGTAGTCCAGCCTTGTTTCTTTGGCCTACCCCTAAATTTATATCGATTCACAGTCACACTCAAAACTTTCCTTACGAAATTCTCCTTATTCCTCCATGATAAGCGATAAATATCACTTAAACACAATTAAAACAAGTAACTCAAAAAAAGCAACCTCAAAAAGCAATAAACAAGGAACTCCCTAGAAACGTTTTTAAAATGGCTGCTGTGCACGAGATAGAGTAAAACCGGGCTCATCCTACATCAGTGGGACCAATTATTCTCGACTGAGAATTAATGCACCACAATACGGAGTGTAATGCATCACGAGCTACGGAAGTGGAAATTACTGACGCGAAGCTTGTTCTTGAGTGGTTCAGTTTCTATTGACCCAATATTAATGTTTGGTGAATTAAAAACGACTACCTACTAAGTGCCGAAAACCCTCAGGAAAAGTTTTGTTAAAATGTGTTTTTAAATTAATTGATTGAACTAATTTACTATGTAAATCCTTAGTTTATAGAGAATGTTCAAATTTGATTTCGTTTTTACTTACTTACTGGCAAAGGGTTTTCTTCGCTCCCACGATAAATTACTTTTTGACTTATTTCTTGAAAATGTCTTACGTTCAACCAATTTGAAAATAGTGACATTGATGAATTGCTCCATATAATGCTAATCACTCTAAATTCCCAAATTGAAGGTTTGATAAGAAAGAAACGCTCAAATAATTTCCCAAGGCACTGACTTGAGAATAAGTGTATTTAAATTGTCTACAAGATTTAAATAAATCTTTCATTTGTTATTTAATAAAATTAATGAAATTAGTACCTACTCGAAAGTTAAATTACAGATAATTATTTAGAATCTACACGTAGAATCTAAATTATTATCTGTCTTATTTTACTGATTCTGTATTATTATCTCTTAAGAAGCAAAGTAAAAAATAAAGTACCCTCCTAAACTAATTTAAGCAACAAGTATTTATTATCAGCAACAGACTAATTATATTATCTGTTACAGCTGGCCAAATAATTATTATTGCCTTAATACAATTACTAAAACCATATTACATCTGGTTATATTAGACTTGTTACGAAATGAATACAATTAAGACGTTTTCTGCCTTGAGAGCAGATTGACGCGTCGGCTTACGGGACTAAGTAGGTCGTGGGTTTGACCCCAGGTAGGCATGCACTTTGCTGGTGCCATTCATTTTATGACCACTGCTCTCAAAACGGTGTAGGAAGGAAAACGTTGAATCCCAGCAGTGGGACAATTTTAAGGCTGATTATTTAATGCAGTTTCTTATAACCTACCAAATAGTAAATTCATTGACTGGTAACGACCCATAAGTGGGTATAAGGATATTCTGCTAATGATAGCTTTGGATCTAAGTGGTTTTGTTTGTCGGCTTTTTGGCTGGGCAGTTATTTATTAGGCAGACTGAAATCGTTTGGTAGATAAATGGAGTTCTTGTTTGGCTGGCCGAAATATTGGCCCGGGTTCAGAGATCTTACAAATGTTCTGGACTTAGTTTTAGCTTGCTGCCTTTGTTTAGTCGGTTTAAAATGTTTTATGGCTGTTTTATGTCCTATGATAATATAAATGAGTAAACTATAGTAATAGGAATAAAATTCTCTTTCCACTTCACATCTTTTGCTTTGATAATTCATGGGGTTTTGCCGTTCCAATTAAACTTGTAGAGACTTCTTGGATTTTCAATATGATATTTTAAAAAAATCCAGCGGTTTGTGAATGGTAGTAAATGAACGGGAATCTTATCTATTTTTGTATTTAGCTGCCACTTCGATATTTAATTTTATTCAAGAATCCATTACAACTCTGATTAGATAAATGAATTAGTCTTAATATTATGTTACAGCAATAAAATCCCAACAAATCTTGTTCACAGGAGCTGGTGGCCTCCGTACCACGGAGCTCCGAATCACGCCCCGTGTCGTTCAGCGCGGTCGAAACGTCACCATGGCCTGTATGTACGAACTTCACGAGTACGGCATCTACTCCGTCAAGTGGTACAAGGGCACTCAGGAGTTCTACCGGTACTCCCCTTTGGAGAACCCCACTACAAGGGTGCTGCCGGTGAATGGGATTAAAATTGATGTGAGTATCTTAGATGTGTTGGAAGATGGTGCTTGTATGTTTGGTGGGTGTTAAGTTGTGAATATGTAACATGTTAATGTCCTGTAGTTCTGGTGACTATAATATGAACTGAATTGATATCATCTCGCACAAAATTGTAATGCTCTGGACCATTAGGTTTGACAATTTATACCGTTATCAGCGCCTGTAATTTTTGATGGCTACGTAAAGTTCACGTAAAGTTCGATGTTGCTGTGTTAACTATAAATATTTAATTCGCAATGATATTATATTAGAAAAGTAAATATGGTCCTTAAGTTTTCTTAAATTGTCTAATGTTACGCGCAACTTTCTTATTTTTTTCTTTTTTAAGAACCTTCTCCTAAAAATCAAGCTGTTCACGTGTGATGCCATGACCAAGGCAAATAGGGATTCATTTTTATAAATGTAAATTGAGAGTAACCTCATTGGCATTGTGGTCGCCAACAATACTACTGAGAACCTGTGTTCCCTGATTCCCAGTTCGAGGTTATTAGGTTTTCCCATCTGGGATTTCTCAGTAGCAGCTAGGAAACTAGATCTGTGCCCAGTTGATGGTCTTAGACTCGCCCTCTGACTTTTTAAGCCTTCCGATAAGGTCCATTGTGAGCGACCACGTTTTTGTGCCATAGGTCATCACTGGCAACAGATCAAAGACGTTCGTCTTAAGACACTGCGGTACTTGGGACGAGAAGATATTGCGAAACCTCTCGAACGACAGCTGAGTCGGATTCGACAATTGACCTCTTTCTCGAAGTTGGACCTTCCTAACTGGACAGTTTGTCCTAGGTAAACGTACTCGTCTACAACTTCGAGTGTAGCGCCAAGTAGTTATTATGAATTGCAAAACCTAAATACTGATTCTACTTTTCCTTCAACAGAGGTTAAGATCTAATGAGACACACGTAGTGCTAGTGCGGGTGGCACCAAACCTCAGCGGCAACTTCAGCTGCGAGGTGATACAGAACGCGCCCTCCTACCCACACTACATGGCCACAGCGAGGCTCGACGTTGTTGGTGAGTTTACACCTATGCTACTGTATGTCAGAAACCATGCCAAGGGAACGTACGATATAAACAGCCGTTTCAGAGATTAGCCGGAAAAAACAGACAGACAGATAAAATCATTCTTATTTTGATGAAATTACTGACAGGCAATTCAATTTTATTTGTTTGTATAGATTACCTACTGGTAGGTTAAGAATCCGATCCAGGCTTTCCCTTGCTACCCTCCTCCAGGGACGCCAAAAGCTTATTTCTGCCAACCCCCATGGAAAAATGGCGTGACTTTATGTATGTATATGTATGTATGTTATTAATCCTGTGAAGTCAACATCATTCTCTTCTGTCACCAGCAAAATAAGCCTGGTCCACACCAGGCAGGCTTATTTTCCATTTTTCCATGGTGGTCCCACATTAAAACTACTATACTTATGAGCAGGCTACTTAGAATTACAAAAGCCAAACCAACCCACTGCAGACTTAGATTATCTTAGTGCAAACATATCATTTGCGAAACTAAACGATTATAACTTAGGCGGGTTAAAAATGAAAGCAAGTATAGCCGCTTAAACACAAAGTAAGCTGAAGTCAGGAACTTGCACGTTTGCCTAACTTGTTTACTACTCTATTTTGCGTTAGGAACCGCTAAGTTGCAGATAAGTTAGGCAATATCTGCCTGAAAGTTAGCGCGATAAGAACTTTTAGTTAGGACTTATTTGCGTCAAAAAGTTACGTAATTTTTTGCAGTCTCTAGGGTATCTTTAGAGCTAAGCTATTTTTATCATCTAAAAATAATTATGTTTACATAAAATGACACGAAGAGGCAAAAGTAGTATATAAGGATCATAGCAGGTGGTGATCTGTGGTATCTGCTTACCCCAGGGAATAAAGCGTGAGTTTATGTATGTATGTATGTATGACACATAGAGTTTATTTCAATATTCATAAAATGTGACAGTAAAAATCAATTCAAGTTTCTCTTTACTGAAATATATGCTTTTAAAACTGAATGTCATTCTATCACAACATTGGCGGGAATATACAAAAGAAAAATTAAGAAGTAGGATAAAAAGTCTTCTGTTAGAGAAAGCATATTACAGCACTGATGAATTTCTGAATGAAAAATTATTTTGACATGTGTGAAATATGTATCTAGATTTTGTTCCTATTAATTAGTTTGACATTAATTTGTTATTTTATTTTTACATTTTCTATAATGAGTTGATGATTATGTGATTTAGTTTAATTTTTATGTTTTAATTTACAATTTAAGTTGATTGATGAATAATGGACCAATTTATAATTATTTGATTTTGTCTGTTTAGGAAGAGGCGAAACATGAATGAACTAATTTAATGTAACATCTTCCAAGTTATGTATGTATACTTGTCTCTTGACTCATGTTTTGGACAAATAAAAGTATCTTATCTTATCTTATCACATTATAACTTCGATAGGCATACAAAGAATAAACAATAAGAACTACATTGGCTGAAATTATCCCTAGATTACTTACCATTTCTACTTATGAAATCGTTACATTTACTTATAAGTTAAACCTATTTAGGTCGAATTATTGACATTTTATTTTGAAACCTACTCTAAAGGCTCGTGCATGCAGACCAGCGCGACGCGACGGTCGCGTCGTGACACTCGTAGAACAATTTCTATGAAAACTTAATGGAAATTGTTCTACAAGTGTCGCGTCGCGCTGTCGCGTCGAGGCTGCTTGAAGAAGCCTTAAACATCTCATCCATCATTACCCATCATGAATAACAAAGAAATTCAACGAAAAAAAAGAGCATCAAAAACCATAAACGAAAGAATCCCCGAAAGAAACATAACAAAAAACGATCGCTGGTTGTTAGAAATGATTATGACATTCCCTAATAAGACCATTACGCTACGGTGCCTTAGCAACACAGCAGGAAAAGCCGAATCAAAGATAAATAATTGACCTACATACCGCTATTTTGGCTTCCTCCTTAATTATATCGGAGTATATTTATGTATTTTTAATCTTCTAATGATGGAGAGTTTTTTGGTCGCGAAAATATTTTTCTAAATATTTTTTTGCTAGTTACCAAAATAGAGGGAAAATATTAGCATTTTCATTTCATTTGTTGACTATCAAACCAAATGAAATCATAGGAAGCAAGGGTGAATCAACATCTGCCGAGCCATTTCTCAACTATGTTTTTTTTTTTTTTTTGGGTGGGAAATCATCAAATAACTTCTCCCACTCTGGGCGGAGCGGGAGGGTGTGTCGGACTTTTACTGACTAAAACCCACCCGTGTTTCCTCAGTTGCCTATATGCCAGGAGCCGCGGTATCTCTTTCGAACAACCCGCACCCCTGGCAGGCATCGGCCCTTGTGGACCCCACCAGTTAATGCTGACATCTCTTTGAGGCGCGCGTGGAACACAACGCGCCGTCGACCCGGGCTTGGTCCTTACCGGACAGCAAGCTACCCATTACTCGCCGTCCGCAAGCCCGTGCCTACGGTGGCCGGGAATCAGCCTGGGACTCCCGACGCCCAGGGCGTCTCCTGCGAAGGCCACGGCTGTGAGGGCGCATGTACTGCATATCCCTCACGTGCGCCACCTCCCTCTTTGCGAGCATAACGCGAGAGATCGCCGCCGCCAATCACCTCCACGAGGACACGGCGGTGTTCGCCCAAGCCAGGCAGACCTCCACCGTATGCTCCACCGTGTCCTCAGGGCGATCTTCGCAATGGAAACACCCGGGCGTTTCCTCCCGCCCTATCCGAAACAGGAACCTCCCGAAACAGCCGTGTCCGGTGAGGACCCATGTCAGGTGGAAGGTGAGGCCACCATGCTGCCTCTCAACTATGTTGGGTTTTGCTTTCAGTGAAACGGGATCCAGCTGAATACCAGTATATTACATAAAGCGACTGTCTATATTGCCAAGGGTAAATACTGCTATGGATTTCAAAACTCTCAGTCTATAGCAAAACCCTATCAAATCACTCCATACTATCCAAACATCAAACATACCAACAATCCGAAGAGTATCTCGAGAATCTGCATTTCCATCACTCGAATTTCACAAATTCTTCATCCTAGCTTACACCTCAAAAAAAAAAAACAAATACTACGGAACGCGTATTATTAAAACTCTTTTGACCGTAACAGACAATGGGCAACAAAGGTGGAATCATAAAAATGTGATGTGAACACAAAGGGTAGGGTAGTAAAATAGAGGGGGAAGCGACACACCTGTGACCTTAGCGAGGGTAGAATGAAATAGCGAAAATTTAGGAAATTGAATGCGGGTAGGTCAGCTTTGGATTGTGTCCTTTTTTGTTTTCATCTGATCTGGAGTAGGTGTCTTCGGGATTACTTCCTAATATAGTTCCAAATAATATAAGGGCTTGATATAAAACAGCCACACGGATCAATCGATCCGAAGGCCAATTCTCGTAATTAAAAATGTTCGAAATCTAGTCGCAGTCACATCTCGGCATCAATCAAATGTCAAAAGCTTTGTTTAAAATGGTTGAAAACTTTAGGCATTTGATTGAGACTGAGATCAGACTGTGAATGTTCTTCAAATTACGAATATTCAAACTCAAACTCAAAGCATTTATTTCAAATAAAACAATTACAGGCACTTTTGAATTGTCAACGAGTCGGAAAGATACCTACTACGCTTTGGAATGGGCAACTAGCTTCAGTTTCTTCCATTCTAAAGCGTAGTAGGTACCTATGGAGAAGAACGAGCAAGAAACACCATGGACACTCTTTTTAAATCATGAAATTGTTATTAACAATTTGTTACAGAAAGTTGGTTACATCATTTACGTTCAAATTATCAATGTGAGAACGATGTAAAAAGACGTGCACATTAAAAGCGTCCGTAATTAAAAACAAAAATCAAATGACAATTTAGAAATTAAAATAGGCCGTGGCAGCTAAGAGATGACCAGTCCCTGGTCCCTGGGACTGGCGGCGCCCGTTCACGAACATGACGTATGGATTAGCACCACTCAGCTCAACCATTTTGATCCAACACACACGCCACCACCAGCGAGACATTTGAGTGAGCATGACAAATTCTCAGTTGCCATGGCACATTCGAGTCAATGAAAGACGTACCCAGTAAATGGTAGCTTTATAGTAGGAACATAGTGCTCACACATGTGCTATGCTATTATACAATACTTAAAAATTGAGTTTATACAATGCAAAGATATCTATCTAGTTTTACAATCTTCAGCAGCTACAACAATATTTTAGAACGCTGATCACATTAGATTTAACGACCTTGTGGAGCAGGACAAGCAGTGTTTAGCCAGGCATTCTTGTCAGCGATGTAATCGCCCAACTTATATTAGGCTTGGCTGCATAATGTGCTTTTTATACAAGACTTAAATTTCGTTTCATTCTGTTGCAGTATGAGGTGAGGTATTTTCTTATAACATTTTAAACAGTACCCTATGAAGGATGAGTCTACTTTAGCCAGTCTGAAACCTGGTTGAACTAAATGGTCCCTATTTCTAGTCCTAATGGCGTGTCTTTCACCTCTTTTACTGAAAAGATTTAAATTTTTCCTGACGTACATGATATTCTCATAGATATATTGACAAGGTACCGTCATAATATTAATAACTTTGAACAGTTCCCTTAGAGAATCCCGCCTACGGAGGCCATATATAGTTCTGATGGCTCTTTTCTGCAGAATAAAAATATACTCAATATCTCCAGCCCGTCCCCATAGTAAAATACCATAAGACATGATACTATGAAAGTAACTGAAATAGACTAGTCTCGCGGTTTCTACATTAGTGAATTGACGGATTTTTCTCACAGCATATGTTGCTGAACTTAGCCGTCCTAGAGCAAGAGCTATTAAATGAGGACCCCACTGTAGCCTTGAGTCGAGCCTGATCCCCAGAAAAACAGTTTCATCGACGATATTTAGTTTCTCTTTGTTCAATACTATGTCACAATCAGTACTTTTAACATTTGATAAAGCAAATCTTATGCATTTAGTTTTCTTCCCATTTAATACTAAATTATTTGCAGTGAACCAATTTTGTACCTGCAGTAGGTCATTATTTACGTCGTCAAGATTTGTTGCACGTCTATTAATCTTAAAAATTAAAGATGTATCGTCAGAAAATAACACTATATGTGGTTGTTTTTTAAATAACTGGGGTAGATCATTAATATATACTAAAAAGAGGAAAGGACCTAGTATCGAGCCTTGTGGAACACCCATTTTTATTTTTAAACCATTTTATTGACACCATTTATTTGAACTTTTTGCTGTCTATCATATAAATAAGATTTTACTAGACTGAGCGCAAGTTCACCTAGTCCGTAATGCTCAGTTTTAAGAGCAAGGTTTCGTGATTAACGCAGTCAAATGGCTTAAAGAGGTCACAATTTTTTTTTATGGCATCTAGGGCATCCTCTCAGGCTGTAAATATGTGTTTCAATAAGGTGACACCGGCGTCAGTCGTACAACGTCCTTTGGTGAACCCATATTGCTGATCGTGTAATATTTTGTTGGTGTTAAAATGATATGAGTGGTTGAGCATTTGATTGAGTAGTATCTTTTCAAACACCTTGCTGAATACCGGCAGCATGGATACTGGTCTATAATTATTAGCGTCTTTGCTGACCCCAGATTTGAATAGTGGTATAACCTTACTATATTCCATTAAATTAAAGATTGCTCCTCAAAGTAAGCTACGCTTGCCAGGGTTGGCCCCTCATGCCTCAGAGTACGTTAAGCCGTTGGTCCTGGCTGTCATTCGTGGATCGTTGACAGTCATTACGGATCGCTAGAAGCCAGAAAAGCTGCCAAACCAGTCTTATCACAGGGTATCGTCTTACCTAGTAACTGGGTTGTTAAGGTCAGATAGGCAGTCGCTCCATATAAGATACTGGTATTCAGCTGCATCCGGTTAGTCTGGAAACCGACCCCAAAATAGTAGGGAAAAGGCTATACAGCTTGATAGTTATAAATAATACATAACCCGTTTAGGATTTTGCTTGTGGTATTACATACCTAGTAAATAGGTCGTATTTGGTTAAAGACAATATATAATAAACTACCCGCTCCAATAAAAAAAGAAGAGAAAATTAACATATTCAAATAAAAACTAATACAATTTTTGCTAAATAATAGCTATTACTCGATTAACGAAGATTTAAGTGATAGACTTATAAAGTCATAACTTGCGTACTCGCAACTTAAAATTTTATTTGACCTATTAATTATTATTATATCTCTCATTAGTACCTGTTTATATTTTATGTTAATTATATTTTTTTTATATGAATTGATTGTATTTTAGATTATTAATTACTATTGGATTATCTCAGTAAATACCTACATGAATTTTTTAATATAGTAGTATTGCTAAATGTTTAATAATTAACAAATGCTTCTCTCTAACTTACTTATTTTGCTGTGCACGACAGGTTCCATATGATCTAATTATACGTTTACCACCTAAGAATACCTACATGTGTCAATTTAAGTAACTTAAAACATTTATTCCGTTATAATACCATTACAGGCACTTCTGAATTGCCAAAGAGCCGATCAGTTAAACAGAAGTTGAAGCTAGTTGCCCGTTCCAAAACGTATACCTCATACAGAGGAAGGGACAAGAAAGACCTTGGCCACTCTTTTAATGACTACCAACCTTTAATTTTAGTAAAGTAAATAGGATCACAGGGCGAGAGATATTATCTATAGGTACATCTAGAATTATACGACAGGGCGTGAATTGTTATATACAGTTAGAAGTTTAATGCTCGAGAGGTCAGTAACTCCAGCCATAGGGTTGTAAGTTCCCTCACTATCAAACACCTTGACTAGTACGGACAGAGTTCAAAACTTCCGAAAATACTTGAACCCGTTTCTCTTAGCGGGGTCATCTAACTTGGTCCGTAAGTTCCCTAACATAAACACCATTGATTTTCTCTCGGTGAGCTCTTACAACTTGAGCCGGAAGACAAATAGCTGATACCCCTTGTTTTTCTTTTATGCCTGAGCAAACGTCATCACTTGGAGATACCTTAAAAAGTTAAAGACATGATTTGTGTGGTTACAGTTTATGATTTTCTTGACAAATGCCATCCTCATCATCTGCCCAGCCATTCCCCAATTATTTCAAGGTCAGCTTCCAGCCGAGCAGTGGTGGCCCAGTGGTATCGACTCCGACTTACGGTCGTGGGTTCAAACCCAGGCAGGCGCTTTACTTTGTGTAAATAATTACATCACCACTGCTCTAAAAGCGGCGAAGGAAACATCCTGAGGAAACTGACATGTCCTAGAACAAAAAAAAAACCCAAGACATGTGACATCTACTAACCCGCACTGGGCCTGCGTGGTAGTTTCCAGCCCACTCCCTCTCGAAGAAAGCAGGCTGGTGTCCCAGCTGTGGGAACATTACAGGCTATACGCAGCTTCTAGCCAACCCAGTTGAAGCTGCACACCTGTATCTTACATGGAACTGCTACAAGAGTGACATACTGATAGACATATAGATCGTGATGGTACTGCCCTAACATCACGATCTACACAGTGTTGTACGAAGATTTGCTAGCGGCACCGAGTTGCTCCACATTTACACAGCCAAGCCATCGTGTCTCCGTCGAAGATGGCGCACCGACACTTCCCGATGTTTGTGCGTTTGAAGTACATTCCCGTGCCGTTTTGTGGAAATAAACCACTATACTGCTTTTTGCACTATATACCCGTGGCTAGTAGTGTGGTACTGCCCACACGCAGGCATTGCGTAGTTTGTTAGAGTGACATAAAAATAGACGCTTTGTTTCATTCTTTTTTACAGTTTTGATAAATCGATTTGAGAAAGGCGAGACCACCCTGCAAAATTTGACAGCGGCAACTGTAGTGGCCATGGACTGTAGAGGGTAGTTTTATTTTGGCAACTGCTGTAACCACGGACTGACATGTAGTTGCCCTGGGCGTCGGGAATCCTAGGCTGATTCCCGGCCACCGTAGGCGTGGGCTTGCGGGTGACGAGTAATGAGTAGCTAAGGTTGCTGTCCGGTAAGGACCAAGCCCGGGTAGACGGCGCGTTGTGTTCCACGCGCACCTCAATGAAATGTCAGCATTAACTGGTGGGGTCCGCAAGGGCCGATACCTGCCAGGCGTGCGAGTTGTTCGAAAGGGATATCGTGGCCCCTGGCACACAGGGAGCTGAAGGAACACGGGTGGGTTTTAGTCAGTAAAAGTCTCCCGCTCCACCCTGAGCGGGAGAAGTTATTTGATGATTTCCCACGGAAAAAAAAAAACATGTAGTTATTCACTGCTTTAGCACTCTCAGCTACCACATCGTATACCTTGGAGTAATCACGTTGATCAGTGCGTGAGTGAGTCTTAGTATTAGCATAATCAGCCTATTTTGTCCACTGCTGGGACCACCAATGGGCACATTATAGGCTGATTAATCCACCACATAGGCCCAGTGGCAGTTCGGGTTGGTGGATGTCAGATGTCTTCGATTGTTTTGGCTTTAGGTCATGCCGGTTTTCTCTCGCGAGTCTTAAAATTCATAAACATTTCAGTTCTAATCTTTACCATATTTTATAATACCATGCAGCATCATCAATTTTCCTGCCACGGCGGTTATAATAACAATTCTCCTGTAGCTTGCGGCAGCGGTCCACAGGGAAAGCTCGTGTTTAACGGTGAACATTTACGGGGCGGATATGAAATAAGACAATAATGTAAGAATAATATATCATACTAGCTTCTGCCCGTGATATCGTTCGCGTTTTTAAATATAAAACATATCCTATAGCACTTTGCATTAGTAGCATTTTATCAGGGAAAGAAGGTTTTCACAAACATGTAAAAAAAATTATGTTCATAGTTTTGAAATACAATTGTTACTCGTAGATAGTATTTGGTCCTGTACATACATTTTCGAAATCGCCACTAGTGATGGTATGCTTTCATAATTTCTAACTTGAAAATATTATCGTAGCAGTCCACGTCCATAAAATGAGTGGTAAAGTGCACGTTATAACGTTATCGTCGACGAAAATTTGAAAGCTTCTTCATATTTCCATACATTTTACTTTCCTGTGTTATTGTGTTGTCGTGGCGTGGACGTGCAAAAATGATAATAGCACACAGTGATTATGGCTTTTATAATCTGTTTTTATATTTGCATTCCATACTTTTCAAAGTTTTTACAATGGCCTAAAGGCTTTTACAAACAGGCGCGACGCGACAGCGCGACGCGACACTTGTAGAACAATTTCCATTAAGTTTTCATAGAAATTGTTCTACGAGTGTCGCGACGCGACCGTCGCGTCGCGCTAGTCTGCACGAGCCTTAAAGCTGAGGTATAATTACGAACCCTGTAGGGCACTGCAAAAAGTATAAAAAATAATTATAAAATTAAAATACGAAACAAATTACAGTATTTATTGTTTTATAATATGTCATTAACAAATACGTCATTAATTTTATTAAGGTCACTAATAGGTTCATAATTATTCTTTGATAGGGTTAATAAACCAACGACCAACTGTATATGGTGTCTGTTAATGTTAAATCCATCTTCACGATCTTGATTTCATACTTTTGTACACTCTGAATAATCCGTATTCCTCATTAGTTCTCAATACATTAACATCAAAATACATGTTTGCTAAACAAGCCTTTAGACAGCTGAACTTGCAGGTCTGCAATAGAACATCTGTCTCGGCCTTTTCAGAGAATACACGTCCGTTCAAGTCGTTAATTGACGCTTATTCAATTCCTGCCGCTAGTCCAATGTGATGACAGAAGTGAGTGAAGCCGGCTGCAAATAATATTACCTGAGACTCAGGCCACCACGCCAAAGCCATATTGTGTTGCTTTGTCGTGGTAGGTTTATAGATCTGCTTACTTAACATGGTTTGGTATCAGTCAATCCGGAAACTGCAACCTGAGGGACAATTCCCGATTTTTAAGAACGGTCGATTTTCTCTCTCATTCCAAACTCAGTCGATCAGTAAAAATACCGCTAATGTATCTACATTTTTCAAATTTTGAACGTTTTCAATTATTGGGTTTTGCCTTCTAGTTTCCGGGATTTGAATCTTGCAAGCATCTAGGTTCAAAAATGTTGTTCGTTAAGATACACTGGGTGACGTCGACAGGCAAAGTGCAACCATGAATTTAGCGCTTTTAGAAATTTCTCGTCCTTTTAAAAAACCTATCGACGCGGTCAAAATGGATGAACATCATTTTTTTTAATAACTGACGAAAACTTTCAACTCAAAGAGGTTTAGAGTAATGGACTGAATCTATGGAAACATGTTGCATGTCGTATTATAATGACTAGGAATCGCTGTATACCACCGTACGTGCAGTGGGAAAATATGGTGTAGTTGATCTATAACTGAATATGCCTTTTCTATTTATTGGGACAATTATAACTAAATGTTTTTTAAATATTATTATAGCAGAGCTCTTGCTTGAGCGAAGAATTCCATAATATACCCTAAACCAAAAGTCCCATACAGAATTATACATATAATTTATTTTTCCGCAGGTGTAGGAGGTCTCCGCGCAACAGATCTTCGGATATCCCCACCGGTAGTTCAACGGGGGAACGACACTACTCTAGCGTGTATGTACGAGCTCACGGACGCACCCCTCTATTCTGTAAAGTGGTACAGAGGGCGCCACGAGTTCTACCGCTACTCGCCAACGGAGTTTCCTACCACGAAGATATTTCCCTTCGCTGGGATCAATGTTGATGTGAGTTGGGTTGAATTATTATGATGTGGTATCCTGACGGTTTATGAAACACCATTTTTTGGTCTTAAACTTCAAATAGAGAGCAAAATGACCTCTGAATTAAATTATCCGTTTATTCAAATCATAACTGTCATTCATGGTCTTTGACAAGCATTCAAAATTCCAAACGCAAGGTTTGCCATCCTGCAGTGGAGCGCAGTCTTCTAGACATCAAATTGACTGACCATATTAACAACACCACACTGCGCTCCAAAACACAGATAGACATTACGCAAAAACCCGCAAAGCTGAAGTGGGGTTTGCCTAGCCACGTCTGCCGTATACCCAAAGAGCTGTGGGCCATAATAACCACTACGTGAAGCCCTGTCACAGCCAGAAAGCGTCACGCTGACTCTGTAGAAGATGGCGGGACGAGTTAGAGAAAACACACGACCAGTGGACCACTTTAGCCCTGGAGCGAAAAAGCTGGAATGAGGAGAAGCATTTGCCCAGCATTTGCTTGAAAGAATTGGAATTGAAGAAAGCAGAATTGTATGAAATGGCTATAAATCACGGTAGATCGTCGTGGGGAAAGATGCTTAGCAATTAATATCCCTGACTATAATTCAATTTCATTTTTGAAAGATTACCCTCGTGAGGAAACTTGAAATAAATATTCTGGAATGGTCGTTTCGTCTCAGCATGAGCAAAAGACGATTGCATTCAGGTTCTGCATCGTTCCAATCCGATATTATTGTAGCAATAAAATTGTGACGCTATTTTATGAGAGAAAATAATGAAATAACACAAACGCGTATTTATCGAAGCGAATCATAAAATTCGACTAGACGATAACTCGATTGCTGATGGTCGTTAAATTTATAATGCAATTGCATCATAAAGTTGTCACAGATCACCAGAATTTTACTACCTTTATATTAGTTCTCATTCGCATTTTGTCAATACAGCATGAGAAATGAGAAATGCTAGAAGCTTATAACCGTGGCGAAAGATTGGCTAGTCTCGTAGGATGATAACGGAGTAGGAATAAAATTGACCAGGGTTTACCTTCAGGATCAATATGATATTCTCTTCAGTAAAATCATAGTTGAATTTAAAATTGTCAATCAATTCTCTTAAATTATACAAAAATTTAAATAGCCATGTTGATAGTGCATAGACTCTTGTCTCCATAGAATATGAGAGGTCGGCTTCCAGTCTAACCGGATGCAACCTAGTACCAGTATTTTATATGGACCGACTCCCTTTCTGTCATCCGCAACCCAGTTACTGGGTAATACGCGATACCCCTGGGTAAGACTGGTTGTCAGACTTTCGTACTTCTGACGACCTGTAACGACTGTCAAAGATTCACGAATGAAAGCAGCGACCACCGGTTTAACGAATTTTCCGAGGCACGGTGGGGTGTTGATATGTAAAGATGGTCACTCATCCACGGACCGACTACGGCAAGTGCAGCTTAACCCGTGCAGTTGTAATTGCTTAGTTACAAGCCGCCACCACAAAATATGCATAACACTGAAATTAAATAAAAATGTTATCAATTAAACGGATTAATAGCTTTAGTAATTACCTATTCTCACGATTAGATCTAATCTCTGCTAATAATCATATTAATTCGAACAATGTCTCGTATACACAAAAATTTTGGCACGCAAAACAGTCTTTAACAAAATCACGACAATGGCTTCCTTAAAATGCGGGTCCCCAGTAAATAAATAAGAAAACTCACGCACTTCAAGACACAGTAATCTACTCCATCCATCACCTTTACGCATAAACTCCTTCACATATTAAATCCAGCTATAAAGATTCTAAACGGCCTTTTAAGCTAACGCTTACGTACGTAAGTCACTGCAATGAATTCCCTTATACACACAATTCCTGGGAACTTGTACGCGATGTACACAATTTGTCTTCCCAGAACTGTCAGACGATGCTCGTGTCATGTAAATGCATGTAAGTAAAGTAGGGGACGTATCCAAAGAGTTTGCGATGCGATATAGCAAAGGGATCGGTGGCAGGGGTCGTAAATGTTGGGGACAGTGCCAACTTCGATGTGGATGTCAAATGATTCGGATAATAGGATAGGAAAATATTGCGTATGTATGTACGGTGTTATTTCTTGTTCTAATACTAGGTTTGGCTTTGAACGACATCGGATTATTGTTGAATTTATTATGACTACATTTCGTTGATGTCCTGTAGTTTTGCGTCTCAATAATATCTGAAGATCTGCATTTATTCTCAAAAGTGCTTCTAACAAAAAATAATCATAAACCACTTCATCTTATTTAAAACGAACCGCAACTTATTCCTTAATCTTCAAGCTTTAAAAAACTTGTTTATATCGCATCAAAGTCGCATTATCCTCGCCCGCACTGTACACCGGCTCAAAACTTCATTTCACAAAACAGATTTATTATATCTAATGTAAAAACTCCGCGATAAGATATACGAATCTCGGGATACCAAGTGCCGACTCAAGAAAAATGTGGAATATCAGGCAAAACGGTTTTAACGGCCATATTTCTTGTCGTCGGAGAAACCTTCCAGCAATTATTTTTACCTGTTGAGCTGTTGAAACAATGTATTTTATGGTGTGGAATTTGGTTAATATACTGGCCCAGTTTAGCGGAAGGGAAACGTGTTGAGTCGCTGTTAAAATCTCTGAAATGTTTGCGGTTAAATAATTTTGTAATCTGCCTGTTCTGTTGTGCTCGAGTCGAGGTATTCTTTTAGAGTATTAACAATGGGCTCTTTTGTTTATGAGTTGAAATTATTTTTTACTCGTTGACTTTATGAATAATGGTTTGTCGTAAAAGTTGGTCGTTGCTACGAGAGGCAAGCTTTAACAATGTATAACTCGTAGTTTGATGTCGGAAGTATGTTTTTCATTTAACATCTCGTTGTTCTCTTGAACAAGGTTGGTGTTTTTTTAAGCCCTCTCAATTTGAGTGGGCACAGACATTGAACAATTTGAAATCGCACAAAAGTATATAACATGGTTTCTAACTGTAGTACCTAGATCGTAATTCTCAAACGTAAGATAATTTTCAAACGTAAGATAATAAGTGGATAAGTAACCACTTCAAAGAAATTCACTCATATCGTAACTTAGTAACATAGTGCTCTTAAAATTCATTTGATTTCAACAAACTAAGCTTTTAGTACTCCTCGAAAGATTTCTCTTTGAGACTGAAGTAAGAAAGTAGTGGTTTAAGTACAAAAGAGGTTGTGCTACGTAATTGTTTCAGCGGTGATGTCTCTTTTCATTATTAGCTTAACAGAAGGTAACCTTGGGTCCTTCTTGAAATACTTCTACTTTTCTTTGAAGTAAATTCAGTAGAAGTGTTATTACTAACAATTTTGTATTCGTTTATATTATTCAAATTTAATTTGAAACAGAAAGGCATTTATATCATTGTGGTGGAATATTATTGTCATTGAGTCAGTTTTTAGGTTTTTTGTAACAATATTTTCATTTAAAAGACTATCCGTGGAGTTTCTTGCCACTTCTTGTCCATAGGTACCTATTACACGTTGGAATGGGCAACTAGCGTTACCTTGGTGACTGATCAACCCTTTGACAACTTAAAAGTGCCTCATCGTCATCATCATTTCAGCCGAAAGACGTCCACTGCTGGATATAGGGCTCCCCCAGGCTCCTCCACTTCGACCGGTCTTATGCTTCCGACATCCAGCGGATTCCCGCGGCCTTCACGAGGTCATCGGTCTACCTTGTTGGAAGCCTTCCCACTTTTTCGGCCCCATCGGCCAACTGTTCAGCGAGCAATGTGCCCTGCCCACTGCCGCTTAAGTTTGGCATTTCTTCGGGCTATGTCAGTTGCCTTGGTTTTCCTGCGGATCTCTTCATTCCTCCTTCATTATTCTTCTTAAAAGTGCCTGTAATTGGTTTATTTGAAAAAAAGTTATTTGTGATGTTCTTCAGAAAGGTCAGACGCGTAGTAATTGCAACCGGCGTGCGTGTATGACCAGATGAATAAACATAAACGAGGCGAGAAGAGTATTTATGGATGGCAGCAGGCAGTCTTTAGTTCGTGCTACTCTCATGGGAAAAAGGCGCGAGTTTATGTATATATGAATGTATGTTAAAAAGAAAAATCTTTCAGTTTAGTTTATGTTTTAGGTCATCCAGTTCTTTCAAGTTCTGAGTTGAGCTGCATGATTACTGATAAATGCGTGCACTGAATGGACAGGTCCACTCAATCTGTGTAGTTTTTTTCTCAAAAGACCATTTCAGACACCGATCCACATGGTCTTCACGTGATCTGACCAAGATTATGTCTGGACTTTAAAAGAGACTGTGACCTCTGAGTTTGTTTCGGCCTTTCTTCTCAGAGTAGTCAGATAGGAAACGCCGACCTCATCTAGTTTAAAAAAATATGATTGACGTGTGAAAGTGTTTGTACAAACCAACTTACAGAACTAAAATCATTTATCATTTATCATTTCGTAAATTATGCCCATGCCTACGCTTGTAGTTTTTTCTATTACAAAAATTACCATTCGTAAGCTTAACGATCCGTTATTTGTCATACTTACCAATAACTAAACGTTAGGTCATTTTACGTCAGTCTACTGCACAACCTACAGTAATAAACCGTTGAGTTTGAGTAAAGCCCATTATAATGTCAATTTACCAGCACATCTGTTTGGGCCAACGTAGAGAGGGTCATTTCTCTCAATTGACTGGTCATCATATGTCAGCCACCATATGAGGATAGGTCGCCTTTGATGTTACATCTCTGAACATAAGTCATAGGTTAAAATTAGGTTAAAGTAGGTCAATCTAGAGACGAAAAGTAATTTTTGACCATGCCTAATGAGGCCTTTATTTGGGGACTAAGTCTCTAAGGACTAAATCTACTTAGGGGACTAAGACTTCTTGCAATTGGAATTAGTACCTAAACATATTTAAAAAATAATTATATTATTAATCACTTCCCTTATTTACCTACTCGTACTTTAAATTGCTTTTCCTTTCCTTAAATATTATTATTTCTTACATTTAAATTAAATTTGGTTTTGTTTTGTAAGTTACTTTAAAATAATTTCCAGTCGGAAACGGTCATAACAGTTTTTCTGACTCGAAAGTCGAACCCGGGATCTCGAGCAGTAGTCACGCTCATATTATTATGAACACTAGAACAGCGAGGCAGCCAACACATAAATCTCACATATTTCACCCGTAAAAGGAAGGGGAGAGATAATTCACAGGCGTGAAAATGCGCCATTTTTTCGCAACAATACATATCCAGTAAATCTGTTTCCATAAAAGGAGTAGGCAGATGTGTGCTACATTTTAAGCTGATGACTGAATACTGCTACCTCGGTCTAGTGGTCGCAACCGCCACTGCTGAGCAAGATTAGATTCAATGCCCAGGTCCAAAGTAATATTGGGTTTTTCTTTTAGGAAAATCTCAATAGCAGCCCGGAGTCTAGATTTGTGCGCGGTTGATGGCAATAGACTCACCCCCTATTGCATGGGACTTAAACATAACTGGCGAAATGTGGGTGTATTAAAAGTGCACCCCTGCGTAACCCTTCGGGGAAACTAGGCGTGATGTTATGTTGACTGAATAAAGTCTCATAATATCTTAACCACCTAATCAAAAAATTGTTGAAAAATTGTGTGTGCTGTAAAGGTTATTTGCAAATTACGACCAAACTGGTTAAAAATTTAAAAGTTTAACCCTAGGTTTACTTCAAACTCTTGGTGGGGCAAGATGAATTATTTGAGTAACCCTAAGTTAGCGGTAACTCCGAGTTATTTAGGATAACCCATAAACGCACATTGTGGACCTATATCTATGTACCACTTCGGAAACTATAGGTAGATAGACAATCATTTTTAGAGGATCCTTTAATATTTTCACCCAATAATCATCCCACGGACATTTCACCAACGATCTCTTACAAAAGCGATTTTCCTTCCCACAACTATTAAAAATAAAATCTTAATTAAAAACGACATCCCTAAAAACATGTCCAGTTTTCCCTTTATTATAATACCAACAAAACTATGAGAACACAATTAGGGGATTTCAATTAAATAGTTTAATCTAAATGCCTGTGTGTCCATCTAACAAAGGGAAAGATAACAGTTTGTAATGTATTATAGAATATTGTTTGGAGGCGTTGAAGCGGGACTGCTTTGTGTAGCCCGACCGTTGGGGCAATTTATAAGAGGAGAGGATAGTTTTAGAGGTATGGGGAATCGTTTTAAGTGAGGAGATAATCGTTTTATGGGGGGAAATACGGTAGGTTTAGTAAATAATCAGATTGTAATTTTCCCAACTGCCGGGACACAAGCCTCTTCTGTTAGAGGGAGGGAGTGAATCCACCACGCGGGCCCAGTGCAGATTGGTGGATGTCATATGTCTTCGAAATGACATGCCGGTTTCCTAACGATGTTTTCCTTCACCGTTTTCAGAGTAGTGGTAATGAAATCAAATACACAAAATGCGTTCCTATGTTTGAAGTCAGTTGGAGCTAATATCACTGGGTCACTGCCAGGAGTGCGGGTTGTTCGAAAGAGATACCGTGGCCTCTGACACACAGACAACTGAAGGAACACGGGTGGGTTTTAGTCAGTAAAAGTCTGACACGCCCTTTTGCTCCACCCAGAGCGGGAGAAGTTATTTGATGATACCTGCCCTCTAAAAAAAAACAACTGCTCTCTAGGTGTTGGCTGTAAGTGTAGTATGATATTTTTATTTATTAAAACCTATACCTATACGTACCTTTTGATTTATCCTGCTTTTCCACAGGGTATCAGGGACATCGCTCCGCAAACTGTATCCATATCATGAATTTAGCGCATGATGTGTAGAAATATTTTTTGGTAACCGTACTTTGTGGTTATCGAAAATAAAATCAGCTGTTTCATGGAACAGAACACTGTTATATCTACGCGGTCAAATGTACGGAAAAGCATTTTATTTTTTGTAACTGACAAAAAATGACAGAACCATTTATTGAATTTATGGTTACTGCACGTCGATGTCCTAGTATAATTTCTATAAAATATGTAAGTTTTAAAAGTGAAGCTAACTGACTCGAAAATTAGAAGGCCAACTTATGTTTTCACTTTATAATTTATCAACGAACGCTATATTTAAATACGATATTGTCTGTTCCATCGTCAATGTCGCAACAGTCTGTCACTTGCAACCTCTAAAATAAGGGGGCCCCGGATAACTAGGAATTTAATTAATTCAAAAGGGAAACGTAAGTAAATATTGTTTATATTGCCATAATAAATGGACATTGAAATCTGTTTTGTTTAGGACAGTTTCCATTCATTAAGTTAACAAACACCCAGAAGAATAGCTTTGAAAATAGATATTTTATTTCAAACGTTATTAATTTTAATTAAGGATCGAAATTAATGATTTCAAAGGGTTGACTTTGAAGGTTTGAGAAAAAATTGCTCATGATTTTCGAGAGGACAACAAAGCTAAACAAAAGGTATTTGGTGATTAATTATTCAAGTTAGACCAGACAGGCTTAGGCCGGTCCATTATTTATTTACGCAGCTCGATGCTAATTGTTTGTTTTATTCAGACTGAAATGGC
Source organism: Polymixis lichenea (assembly GCA_949091785.1). Classification (NCBI taxonomy): domain Eukaryota; kingdom Metazoa; phylum Arthropoda; class Insecta; order Lepidoptera; family Noctuidae; genus Polymixis; species Polymixis lichenea. The sequence continues at coordinate 21,460,086 of OX420944.1, forward strand.
AGAAAAGTAATCTGCTTTTTGCTAAACGCAATTTGTATCTACAATATTAAAATGGCAATAATTTTCGGTGGTTTTAGTCAAATAACTGTAGGTACCTAATTTGCTTTAGTGAATTAGTTAGTGCCATGTTGAGCAATCCTACTATACAGGGTAATTTTTAAACCAGTGCGCAAACCGTAACCATAAATTCAGCATATAACTTTAGAACCCCCAACGTAAAAAAAATGGTCAGTTATCCAAAAAAAAATCAGCTGTTTCATAGAAAAGTGCAATACCTACGCGGCCAAAATGTATGCAACAGCTGATTTTTTTTTGTATAACCGACGGAAAATTTCTAGGCTAGGGGATATGCTCTAGAATGATATGCTAAATTCATGGTTACAGTTTGCGCACTGGTTAAAAAATTATCCTGTATAATTTATAATATCATAATGTAAATATTTGTATAATTCGATGTTTACATGTTTTTACTTAATCACGCAAAAGAAAAACTGAATCAATTTAGATGAAATTTAGCACATAGTTTACTACAGTAAACTGGATGATAGATTACATCTTATCCCGTTAGTACATTCCCATGGGATAATTTCGGAGATCCACGCGGGCGAAGCCACTGGCAAAGGCTAGTTTATCATAAATGGTTATATTAATTCCAAACGTATTTTCAAGCTCTTCCCAACCCTTAAAGGATCACACTCTATTTGAAATGCTACGAGCCCAAACAATAAAAATAAATTAAACCTTCGCACCCACTATTTCCTTCTCAGAACACAAGAACAACTGGCTCAACACAGAAATATATTATATTTTTCATACAAAATAAACCCCGGGCTATTCCAACAGTTAATTTTAGGAGCAGCTGCTTCCCATTCCTTTGCGTCAACCCTAAAAAAACAATCAGCCATTCACTTCTCTCTCTATGAAGGGATATCCGAGCAATTTTCACATGCTTTATTCCCGTGTCCCAAGCAACGGTTTGTACATTTTTTTCCTTAGAAAAGAGCCATTTCTCCTCGTCGTCTATGTGGGGCGTGTTCATAAATCCAACCCTTTATCACTGCCTCTTATTTCGCAGTCTCGCGGCGATAATAACCCTATGGCTCGTTTTGTTTCGTTTTTATCCCGGTTTTCCTCCGAACATTCAGCCTAAAACGACACTCGTTTCTTTTTATAACACGATACGCGTCCGAATGAGGAATTGATCGACAAAATGAGAATATAGATCATGCTTATTGTGTATTAGGCATTGAACGCGACTCGGTTCCAAATTGTACGGCGTCTGTCAGCGGTAATTTGACCAATTTACAGGGAAATTCACCTAGAGTACAATGCATATTTAGTGGTTTTAATGTTATGCCAATTTAGTGGACTTTGGTTAGTAAATTTTCCGGTTAATGAAAAACAGATACTATATACGGATAAATATATGTAAAAAAAGTAGTTTAGTTTTAGGTTCGGTCGGTTGCGCTAATTCAACATCGGGATGTACTGCAGGACGTTTTAATACAAACAGTTAATAACTTCTGTCTGAAATGTGGAATGTAAATCGCCCATTTAAATTCATTGATTGACGTACTTTTTCTTTGACCTTTTCGACGTGCTTGGGACTACAATCAACTGAACTTTGAACTGTCTGATGATACCATAAAATTGTCAAGAGATTTTGTGGGGCACCAGGTTGTTACGAAGTACCTTTCGCTGTATATTATGGTTTAGCTTCTGCCCGCGACTTCATCTGTTTTTCGATTTCTTGTTTGCCCAATTTAAAACTAAAAAAAACCGTCGTATCGCATCGCCGTCCCGCGCTATTGCTTTTTTTTTTGGGTGGGAAATCATCAAATATCTTCTCCCGCTCTGAGTGGAGCAGAAGGGCGTGTCAGACTTTTACTGACTAAAACCCACCCGTGTTCCTTCAGTTGCCTGTGTGCCAGGGGCCACGGTATCTCTTTCGAACAACCCGCACCCTGGCAGGTATCGGCCCTTGCGGACTCCACCAGCTGGTGCTGACATCTCTTTGAGGCGCGCGTGGAACACAACGCGCCGTCCATCCGGGCTTGGACCTTACCGGACAGTGAGCTACCCATTACTCGCCGACCGCAAGCCCGTGCCTACGGTAGCCAGGAATCAGCCTGGGATTCCCGACGCCCAGGGCGTCTCTTGCGAAGGCCACGGCCTTGAGGGTGCATGTTCTGCATCTACTCTTAAGCTTTATCATTTTTTTTTAGTATACAAACATAACAAGCCCAATGAAATAAGTTATTCAAACTCATAGCATTAAAAAAAAAACAACAATTACAGTCACTTTTCAATTCCAAAACGTAGTAGATACACACGGCTACACATCACGCTATACATTTCCAGTATAAGCTGATCTCGCATTGAATAGGATTTCCGTACAGTGCGGATCAGATCAGCGTAAACTGGAAATGTATAGCTTGATATGTAGCCGTGTATACTATGGAGAAGAACGAGCAAGAAACTCCACGGACACTCTTTTAAATCAAAATACAATAATAATGTATAAATGAAAAAAAAACATAATATAACACCTTTTTTGGTCTAACTCTTATTCGCCAAGCAAGTGTGCAGAGTATAAAGTGAGACTTCGTTCCAATAAAAACAACAAAAACTAACCCTAAAGTAACTTTCACCGAAAAGTAACAATAAATTAAAGCTTAAGCGAAACAAAATTGTTTAATAAACTTCGACCCGCATACTAACTTAAATCCATAGATCACCATTTCTAAAGCTACAGGAGACCTAGAAAAATACGAAGAACAAGAATTAATTGCCTAGAATCTGAACTGAATCTCGGTCAGAATTAGATTAAGGGAGGTTGTTAACTTGTTACTGAGACAAACGACGTTAATTTGTAAGAATAATTAAATGTTTGTTTTTCGATCCCCTTTTTTTGCGAAGGTTTCTTTGGGGTCCAGAAATTAGAGAGGCTTTTGTTTAAAGATTCGATAAGATTTAGTTGAGAAACTATTAAAAGCCCGTATTTGTGAACTACCCTTACTTGTCTTGAAAACTTACTGGTAGCGCTGTCTGTGAATACTAATGTTATTTGTTGAATATCCTATTAATATACTAATACAAATCTAATATATAAAATTCTCGTGTCACAGTTTTCGTTGCCATACTCCTCCGAAACGGCTTGACCGATTTTGATGATTTTTTTTGTGCTTATCCGGTATCTATGAGAATCGGCCAACATCTATTTTTCATCCCCCTAAATGTTAGGGGTAGTCCACCCCTAAATAATTTATAAGGCAAAACAACGTTTGCTGGGTCAGCTAGTATCTTATAAATGTGAAAGTTTGTGAAGATGTTTGGATGTTTGTTACTAAATCACGTAAAAACGGCTGAACGAATTTGGATGAAATTTGGCAAACAGATAGTTTGTAACTTGAAATAACACATAAAATACTTTTTATACCGAAAGTACGTTCCCGTGGGATAATTTTCGGCCTTCAAGAGGGCAAAGCTACACAAGCTAGTCATTCAAAAATTAAGATTATCGAACAAACATTCAAATTAAGGGATGTTTTTAATACTGAGGGGTAGTTGTGTAACACAGTAACAGCAAGAATGGCTTTCATTTTAATACTTCAACAACGTTCATTGCGTTATTTATTTTGTCAAGCAGATAAAATCTTCGAATAAATGAAGCAATGGATAAGGATATGGCTATATCCTTCAAAACTATTCAGCTTCTATAATCTCCTCTTCACTCCGTTTCAGTAAAAACATTTCAAAAAGAGAATTTGTATGTTTTCGTTGCTGCCATGACAGCAAAATGGCTTTTATTTGATAAAAAATACCTCATTATTTAGCCCGAAATAAAAACGCAATGCAGGATATAGTTGTTTTTGTGAGAATTCTCGAATTGGGGCACCATATTCCTGCCTTTTACGAGCGAAAAGCAGAATATGTAGGTAAATGAACAACAATATGCACCGGTAATACCTTCCTGCTTTATGCAAGTCAGATGGCACTCATTTCGCGTTATACCATAAGCCCGTTTGTTTTATAAATGAGAGCTTTTCAAGCAGCGGATGGATCCAGAATAAATAGAAGAAAATATTTTGGTTGAAAATCATTTTTGCTCCTTTAGTGACCCTATTTTTCTTAAATTCAGGCCACATGAATTACATATAATTATAATTAGGAGCAAATATACAAAACTTGTGGAAAAAAAGTCGAGTTACCTCAGAATTATAATCAGCCTTTAATAAAAAATAAAAAAAAAATCGTTTATTTCAGACTATTAAATGGTCCATATATTGTTAGTTTAACATTATCTTAAAAACTATGTTAGTCGTGAGGAGGTCAATAAATTATATTTAAATTAAATTGAAGAAAGTTAATTAAAATTACGTTAAAAATAAATTAGAATTAAATGAAAATAAATTGAAATAAATTAAAATGGAATAAATTAAATTGAAACAAATTACCCGACTCGGCTGGGTAGCGTCCCAGAGGCTTCGCAATATCGTCTCGTTCCAAATACCGCAGTGTCTCAAGACAAAAAGTCTTTGACCTGTTTGTGTTGCCAGTGATGCCCTATGGTACATAAACGTGGTCGCTCACAATGGGCTTTATCAGAAGGCTTAAAGTCACCCAAAGAGCAATGGAGAGGGCTATGCTCAGAGTTTTCCTAAGCGATCGAGTCAAGAATGAAAAGATCTGTAGGAGAACCAAGGTAACTGACATAGCCCGAAGAATTGCCAAACTTAAGTGGCAGTGGGCAGGGCACATTGCTCCCAGAACAGATGGCCGGTGGGGCCAAAAGGTTCTGTAGTGGCGACCGCGTACCGGAAGAGGTAGAGTGGGAAGGCCTCCCACAAGGTGGACCGATGACCTTGTGAAGGCCGCGGGAATCCGCTGGATGTGGGAAGCACAAGACCGGTCGAAGTGGAGGAGCATGGGGGCGGCCTATGTCCAGCAGTGGACGTCTTTCGGCTGAAATGATGATGATGATGATGAAACAAATTAAGATAAAATTGAAATATAATGTTCCCACTGCTGGGACATGAGCCTCGTCTCTGTGAGAGGGTCTAAGCCATAATCCACCACGTGGGCCCAGTGCGGGTTGTTGGATGTCAGATGCCTTCAATTTCTTTGGTTCTAGAACGCCGGTTTCCTCACCATGTTTTCCTACACCGTTTTTAGAGCAGTGGTGATGAAATTAAGTAAATTGCCTGCTTGGACCCCAACTCACGACTTATACAGGGTGTAACAGAAACTCTATTGCTATCAGATAACAGCTGGTATAGAATCATTATACATCGTTTCAGCTCAAAATAAAATACTCTAAGAATTGATACCAAATTTTCGGTTTCATATGTTTCTTAAATTCAAATCATAAGAAACGTGCTACGTAGGTCAATAACTTTCTACGTTACTTGCCATCGACGATAAATCTCTTCCAAGTGATGTACTTATTTCAATTTGATGATTTGCTTTCTGGTATCAATGTATTAAAAATTCTCATAACTTCCGAACATGAGATAAGATTAAAAAACCCTTCCATTATTGTATGATATCATCCAAAGAAACTGTGCCCTTGTTATGTATATACCCTTTCCGTTACACGTTGTATATAACTTCACAATACCACTGGTATTTAGGAACTATCTTTATCAATGTCTTATTAGCTATACCTTCCTCTAGAAATGATCTTAATGAAGGTCAAGTCAAGGAAAGCCTCTCACAAATCCATCTACATAGACTGGCGTTTGTACCTACTTTTATAAACAAACTGTTAGTTAAGGGGAAGGCGCCATGGTAGGAAATAGTCATTCTATTTGGTTCTATGGACTAAGAGCGTTGTATTGATGATTCTAACGATTATAATTCTGTAAAGCCAATAGCCAAGCTAAGCCAACACACAGCCTGAAAATTTGATAAAAATTTGTTGTTATTACCATTTAAACACGTGATCGTGTAGCAGACTAAAAATTGCGGACTTTATAACCAAACATTGACCAAATTTGTCCGACAGTTGGCGAGGTCCAATCAAAGCCAGGTGGTGCTAACCAGGGTCAGCTTCGGGCTGTCCGGAAACTTCAGCTGCGAGGTGACGGCAGACGCACCTTCGTTTGCCACTTCTATCGTGTCCAATACTATGGAGGTTGTTGGTAAGTAGACATTTTCTAAATTGATTTTATTATAATAATTTGTAGAACAAAGGACCTTTGTACACGATGTTTCTCAAAACTGACTGAATTCATGAGTAATTTAAACGAATAAATAAAATTTATAATAATAAGTAATGTCAAAATTGTTTTTGTCAAAAACAGCTTTTTAGTAAATGCATATGAAAATATAAGCTAAAGCTCGGTTACGACGCTACTTAATAACGTGTTATTAACTAGTTTGTGATTGGTTGCGTTATGTATGAGCTGCCATTCAAATGCTTTAACCTTCTGCTAATTGTTGCTAATTTTTTTCTTAAAAAAAAAAAAAACGCTGCCCCATACTAGGAATTTCTCCTGTATTGCGGGTGCGTTTACAAACGTTTAAACTCACATACACAAACAGCCAGACCCGGAACAACTACATGTAAGTCATACAAATAATTGTTCCGTGCGGGAATCGAACCCTCGACACGCAGCGCAACAGTCAATCGCTTAATCACTGCGCCAACCGTGCTGACTTGAGTTTATAACTGAGTTTTGAGTAACGTCGTGGACGCTCGGCATAGTGCAACATAGTGGTTTACACAATGTTGCTAACATTGTGTTAACCACTACTTTTAATGAGCAAATGTCATATTCGCAGACTTAATACAATACATTAGGTGCGGAAGGCGAAGAACGGGGTGCCAAAGCGCAGCTTGTGAGAAGCCTATATCCAGCAATGCACTGCGATACGCTGAGTTGAATTAATTGCTCAAAAGACAAAAATAAGCAAGCCATAACCACAGTTATAACCATATTTTAGATGCATGTCGCAGGCTGCAAGTTAAACTTCAGTGGTAGTAAATATCACTAATGCCTCTTGTTTCTCTTTCATGCAGCCCTCCCACCATCGTTGCCAACAATACAAACCAGTCAACACTACTACATCCCGGGCGACGTCTTGCGAGCCAACTGTTCCTCAGGACCCAGCCGCCCGCCGTCCGACCTAGCATTCTTCATCAATGATATGCCTGTAAGTATAACCTTAACTACCTTTATTTTATGTCCAAACTACGTACTGGAAGAAACGTTTGATTACTTTATCAGTATTTTGGATTTTTTTTTTCATTAAGGCACGGTTAGAAGCATATTTTTAGGTATTTCACAATAGCGCATCGTGGCAATAAATAAGGTCCAAAATAGCGACGCGTTTGATGTTAGCTGAATTGAATGACAACCAAAATAAAAAGTAATGTACGGTTTTTTGTATTACTTTTTTAATATTATCTGTAGTTGTTTGAATCCCATTTATTATTATTACATAAAATAGGTATGATAATTAACACAAAAAATTTTGAAAAATTTGCGATAAAAAATATTTTTGGCTTTGTTTTACGACGGTTTTATTATGATGCTGATTTATTTTATGAAATAATTTTGAATAAGCAATACATTCAATTTGCCTACACGCAAATTGTGCGACAATATACTGAGTATTTTACGGTTGCCGACAAATGTAGGCCACCGATGAACGTTGTAGAACGTTGTTAGGTAAGGTGCTGCCTACACCATAACTAACAACGTTCTACCGTATATTGGTAGTGTCGGTAGTTAGCTACGAAAACCGCTTTTACTGTAAACAAGCATATTACAAATTAGAGGATTATATCCAAGATAAGAATGCTTGGAAACATGCTGGTCCTGCTCCATAGGACAATCTAGAGTCTAGACAAAATCAAACTGGTTGCTAATTGAATTATGTAATTAATTATATCTATGACATTGATTACACTCAGTGATTACTTTAACTCACACACTGACTGATTACATACTTGTTAATATTCTAGGAAAATTGTATATTTACTTTTACAATGTTTGTAAATGTGTGGGCACCATGTATCTATCATAAAATTAATTTATCTATAATTGCTTCAATTTCATTATTTTTACCTATTTTGGTACAGTAATTTTGTTCTGGATGCATCGTTTTCACGCATAATTATACATGTTGGTGGCCAGTGTTGGCAGCCAGTGTTTGTGGCCAATGTTGGTGGCCAATGTTGGCGGCCAGTGTTTGCGGCCAATGTTGGTGGCCAATGTTGGCGGCCAGTGTTGGTGGCCAGTCTTGGCGGCCAGTGTTGGTGGCCAATCCAACGTTGGTGGCCAGTGTTGGTGGCCAATGAATGTATGTTAAATATTGTAGTTAAATCATTTTAAAAGAGTAACGGTGGAGTTTCTTGCCCATTTTTCTCCATACGAAACTACATTTTGGAAGGGGCGACTAGAATCAATTCTATTTTAATGTAAATGTTGACGTTCAAAAGTGCCTTTAAGTGCCTATTTGAAATAAATGCTTTGACTTTGACTTTGACTGTATTGGAATAAGATGCTGTAAATTTTCAAATGATTACCACTAAAGTGCTTTTAACTGTACTTACGTGTGAATACTCTTTACTTGACTTTAAATTTACTTATTTTAGGGTCACACCATGTTACCAGAGTTAGTATTACAGAAATATCACGTAACATCACGGTTGTAATCTCCGATGGGTTAGGCAGAGGTTTACCTATGGTACACCCAAATTTTGCCAGTACAACAAACAAACAACGCAACAGCAACAACACAATACAATAATTAATTGGCAATGTTTATGTTAGAAGCATGACAGGGTTTCTTAAAGTTGCCATGTCTATTAGTGGCTCGTCTTAGTATTTTTTTTCAATGTTCCGCGGGTATTTTACATTATCTCGAGGCTTTCGATAAGAGCAACAATTTCTTATCATAAAAGATTTTCACCTGACCTACCATTTTGGAAATATAGAGCGTTTTAGATAATTAAATACATTTCGAAGGCCTATAACTCAGAAAACGGTGCCTCGTAGGACCATGCGTCTCAGAATTAAAATGGTTTATATGATTAAGGAAAACTCAATAAGGCCAAAAAAAAAAACCTGTCCTCCAACCGCCATGTCTCATAAATTCAATTTGTCCACACAAGAGACTTTCAACAACATTAACTTCTTACTAGAATTGAACGTTATCTCCAACCAAACATTATTGACAATCCATTTTAATCTAGGAATCGAACCGTTAGATGGCCAGGATTTATTTGCCAGAAATAACCCTTTTCAATCCTAAATTTGCATAGGATTGCGTTTGAACCTGGCAATATAGGCAAAAGGATGAGTAAATATTGTCTGGGAATCGGGTACGTGAGTGAGAAAATAATAGAAGGTTATTGGTTTGACCTTGAACTGCTGGAAATAGGCTGAGGACATAGGCCCTAAGTGATATATTAAATTGAAGTGAAATTTCCTTTTACAAAAGATATTCTGTCAGCCCGTGAAAAGTTTGTATGGCGCCAAGATGAATTGCGTAGTTATAAGGAATCGATTTCAAACATGTATTCAAAGAAAAGTGTCTATTTAGTACACCATTTTTAATATTCAAAGTAGATTTAATATTACGAGTGAGCTTCACATTTTGCTTTATTTCTAGGAAAAATTTTGTGAGTGCAATTATTTCTAGGTTATTAATTATTCCTGTGAAGGTTTTCTATTCAAAGAACGTATAGCTTACGTACCTATATAAAAAGCTTGTAATATGAATTTCAGTCGTTTTTTATACAAAAGTTTATCTGCATTCTCAATACAGTCAGGCCAAATGGATAAAACTACGTCAATTTTCCGTGTTATAGCCATTTTATACAATTGTCAAAGACTGAGGATTTTTGGTTGTTTACATTTTTTTTTTAATTGCTCAAACAAATGACTCAAATGTGTTAGTAAGAATATCTTTTAACCCTATATTAGTAAATGTAACCTATACACTTAAGTAACCTACACTGCCGAATAGTTACAATGCGAATCCCTGCTACAAGCTCAACACCGAGGTGGAGAGTTTGCAGCAGCGATTCACACACAAGCAGTCCAGTCTGCTCGCGATACACCGCAGTATAATGTTGGGGCTGGCCCGCTCCCGGCGCACCAGCGAAGCGCATCTATTTCGCGTCGTAGCGTAGAAGCAATCCACCCGAGCTTCAGCAAACATCCCTGATGCGCTTCAGAATCGGAACAGCCCCATCATCATCCGGAACGCATTATTATATTGAATGCGAAGGGCGCTGGACGATTTTTGAGTGTAATTCACCCATAGGCGGTGCGTATAAAATGAGGTGCAAAATGCACGAAATAAGGTCTTTTTTACATCTCTAGAACAACGTGCAAACCTGCGAGCGATCATATTAACTCTCACCGACAGCGCCCTTCTTTCTCTTTCAATATCATCATTATCTTTGAGGTCAGCGGTCGAAAGATGTCCTAGGTATTTCACCTTATATACTCTTATAAGCGATACTCTGTTTAACTTGACCGGCGGCATAGTATCGGTACAGCGACCGCCGACACCAAAGACCATGACTTCACTTTTAGTGACGTTGTAGACCAACGCATACTCCTCATAGATTTTCACCAACCTCCTAAGGTCCCAACAAACCGAGGCGCTCAGCAATGCCATATCATCGGCATAACTAATGTTGTTCACACATACTCCGTCAATGTAACAGCCGGCACGCTCTCTGCTGAGCAACTCGATCAGCGCATTGACATACAGATTGAAGAGCGTGGGCGAGGTCAACCCCCCTGCCTCACCCCGCACTCCAACCTGTATGGCTCTGATAATGATTTTATATACAAACAATTTAAGTTGGTTGTTAATTTAATTTCCCTAACTATATCAAAGAAGCTGTCAAAACGGTGAAGGAAAACATCGTGAGGAAGCCAGCTCGTCCTAGAACCAAAAATTCCAAGACATGTGACATCCACCAAAGCGCACTGGGCCCACGTGGTGTTTTATGGCTCACTCCCTCTCACCGAGAGGAGGCCTGTATCCCAGGAGTGGGAACGTTAAAGGCTGATTATGCTATTATGCTATACATAAGTAGTCTAAATACTTATAGTCACTTCTATCTTGTAAATGACCAAGAGTTATTTCACAATTCTTTATGTTTTTTTTATTTCTAGTGACTTTATCGCCGTTGAATTCATTATTACCAAAAACATTTAGCACTTATTTCCCATGGTCGTCACTCATTAATTTACTGTTGCCAAGCAACAGCAAAGGTTTTGATCCAAAGCCTTTGATATTCTTGATAATTAATGAGATTCCTGCCATCTTTCTTATTCAAGCTAAAACATTGTCCAACGGTGTAAGATTATTATCAAACAATATGAAAGGTTGGAATTTTGCAACAGATACGGAAAATATTGCTTCAAGTTTTCTCAAAACTCCTTTGTCCTATGGTAGCTAGGTTACAAACATATTGTAAACTAGCTGTGTCCGGGACTTCGTCCGCGCGGAATAGGTTTTATACTTTTATTTATATATCAATAAAAACAAATAAAAATTCTAAAATAAAAGTAGCCTAAGTAACTCCTTATTACACCAGCGACCTGCCAGTGAAAGTTCCATCAAAAACGGTCCAGCCATTTCAGAGATTAGCGGGAACAAACAAACAGACAGACAGACAGACAGACATTTGGTATTTGTACCGTATATTTATATGCATGTAGCAAAAAGCTGTTATTTTAATATACACCGTGACATTTTAGTCATCTTACAAAGGTGGTCCACTCAATTTATCCGACATAAAAATACCTACAGCGGCGATTAAAAAATTGTTACCATTAATTAAGATAATAGGTACTAAGAAAAATAAATAATGCTTTAGAATTATGAAACACCCTCCCTGTAAATAATGTTTACATATCAAACGGTAGAAGATTTCTACCTACCTACCTTAATATCATTTTATTTAATAATTCATTCCATCTCCATAACAGGGTATTCAAAACTACATCATGCGATATTTTATTTAAAATTATTATTCACAAGTTCAAAAATATCATTATTTTTTTAATTAAATGGATAGTAGTCATTGGATACATGAAGTGGGCTGCCATTGTAAGACGACTAAAATGTCACGATGTATGTATGTACATAATTTACATACATACACATACATATTTATGTGTGTGTATGTGTGTAGATGTATAGATTGAATCCAGTTAATCCTACCGTATGTTCCATTTAATAGATTTAGGCATCGAATCAGGAAATTTGCGGCTGAAGCCAAGACTGAACGGCGATGCTACCACAAATGGTTTATCCTAAACATTCCAAGCAATATCCAGGCTTGTATTTATGACTTCGCAGGAAAGCAATTTATTGCGATAAACAACTCCTCAGCCAAGTATAATATCTGCATGTTTTATGAAGGATGTTTTGAGGTTACCATTAACATCGTCTTGGCATTGGTTGTGCATAGACGGATACTATAGCTTAAAGGCTTCTTCAAACAGCCGCGACGCGACAGCGCGATGCGACACTTGTAGAACAATTTCCATTAAGTTTTCATAGAAATTGTTCTACGAGTGTCGCGACGCGACCGTCGCGTCGCGCTAGTCTGCACGAACCTTAAGGGGGATGCGCTATGGAGACTGTCAAAGTCAAAGTCAAAGTCAAAGTCAAAGCTTTTATTTCAAATAGGCACATAAAAGGCACTTTTGAACGTCAACATTTCCATTAAAATAGAATTGATTCTAGTCGCCCCTTCCAAAATGTAGTTTCGTATGGAGAAGAATGGGCAAGAAACTCCACCGTTACTCATTTAAAATGATTTAACTACAATATTTAACATACATTAATTGTATAATTATGTGTGAAAACGATGCATCCAGAACAACATTACTGTACCATGTCATCTCCTAACATCCAGGGATTAGTTATATTTAATCTTATAATTAGAACTGTTTCTTCATTCTTTGACATTGTTTTCACATGTAGAAGCAAGAAGAATAACGGACCCAGGATTTTGTAATAACTTGATTTAAAAGAGTTTCCTTGGAGTTTCTTGCACGTTATTCTCCATAGAGATCTACGTTTTGGAATGGGTAATTACTTCAATTTTATGACTAATTGACCGATTTTTTGACAATTCAAGTGCCCGTAAATGGTTTAATTGAATCCCCATGCTCCCGTACTAGCCTCAATCCAGTTTTGCCTGCGAAGGCAATAATGTCGTCCGCCCATCTCGTCGCCGGATGACTGACATCACGTCTATTCTATTATATAGTATTCCCAGAAATTATATTTTCTACAGGCCTAAATATGCATGGTTATCGTAGTAAAACCAATTGTCTATAAATATATACCTAGGTACTTTAGATAAACTCGTTACTAGTACTGACAATCTGGCAGCGCATCGCCTAGCTCACAAATGCGTTTACAAAATCCGTTCTTACTTCCACATCTCGGCGTCCTCCAAGAGTTTTAACTTAAAATAACTTCGCGAAAGCTACAGTTGTTCTCAAATTCTATAGTGGCAAGTTTTAATGCCTTCACAGTTTCACATTTCGTGGCTCCTACGGCGAATGCTTTTGAGATTTCGGTATCTGGGACTCAGTCTGACGCTATTGTTCTGCGGATGCTGAACAAACTATTTTAGTGACGAGATTATGATTTAAGTGGGAGATTTTAAACGGTACGATGGTTATAATTCCAGGTTCGGTTGAGATTCGAATACATTAATAAATCTTGGGAAGAACGATTTTCCCTGCACAGAAAATAATTGACCCCGTTTGCACAGACGTAAAAATTCGCGGCTGAATTTTTTCGTGCCATGCACGTCGTCAATGCACTGCTTAGGGCCGAGAGTGTAAAATGCAACAGTCTGCTTTTTCGGCGCGCTGGAATATACTCTGTTGGATTCTTAATGCGTGGTACAAGACTTGAAAATCCTGTGCACGATAACTATGGTCGTTGCTTATCATACCACCGGTATTTATAATCACGGATAGCATAATATTAATGAGGACACGTTATTTATGTAATATACCAAAACAATTACCATAATAATATTATCAAAGAGCCAACAGTTAATATACAATTTTGCTGTAAGTAACTTAATTATAACAAACATCTTTTTAATATAGGCGCCACAGATAGCCCACTTTGCAGGGGCCGCTTTGACGCCGAGGAATCAGCCGCCCACGTCATCCTGGAATGCGAGGCCGTGGCTTCTCAACGTGAAGAAATCCTCGGAATAGTGAGCTCCGCTCCGCGAAGCCTGTGAAGCTCCCAGGAAGCTTCTGTGCTCCTGGGTGGAGCTAGGCTGGCTCTGTTAGCCAGAATCTCCACGCACAACGGACCGAATGGGAGTCTAAGTGCGGAAAAGGGAGTCCCATCATCATCTTCATGATATCACAGAATTAAATATTAAAACTGTTTACTACTGCTCACTATGGGACTGAATAAAATTTGTTTGAGCAAAATATTTGCTCAGTACGGTTATGTGAATTTGCGCATCTATGGAAACATAGAGCGTGACTGTTTACTCGTCGGGCGCGCAATTTATTTTTGAATCCAGCGGGGCATTTGCTTTACATACTAATAATAGAAATGGTTTTCATTTTGACAGTTCTACAAAATTTGACGGCACGGTTGGCGCAGTGTTTAAGCGATTGACTGCTACGCTGAGTGTCGCAGGTTCGATTCCTGCACGGAACAAATATTTGTATGACTTACACGTAGTTGTTCCGGGTCTGGATGTTTGTGTATGGAAAGTTAAAAAAAAAAAACAAAAATCCATTATCTACGTTGTTGTTGAGCATATAATTTTTTCGAACATTTTAAAACAATGATAAATGATTTTATTTCTGTAAGTAGGTTTGTACAAACACTTTTACACGTCAACCATATTGTTTTAAACTAGATGAAGTTGTCGTTTCCTATCTGACTACTCTGAGAAGAACGACCGAAACAAACTCAGAGGTCTCTTTTAAAGTCCAGACATAATCTTGGTCAGATCATGTGAAAACTATGTGGATCGGTGTCTGAAATGGCCTTTTGAGGAAAGAACCACAAAGATTGAGTGGACCTGTCCATTCAGTGCACGCATTTATCAGTAATCATGCAATTCAACTCGGAACTTGAGGAACTCAATGATTTGACGAACAATACCAAAGAATGGAACAAACCAATGGATTGGCAATAGCCTTTGAAATTATTCAGCTTTTGATTCATTATTGGTACTGTTCCAAAAAGCTCTCAAATTATCTACTAGTAAACCATAATTTAAAATAATTTTGTAATGAAAATTGGAAATAAATGGTGGACAATGTTATAAAAGCCGAGTCTAAACTTTGCGTGAATTTAATTTTAAAAGTTCATCTAACCATGCTTACCTACTTGTTTGATTAAAAATATATTTAGATAAGGTATCATGAAACGCACTGTATCGTTGTCTTAGTCTTTATTTACATAATATAAATCCACCCCATATAAAAGGCAATGTGAGGTCAAAAACCAGTCATGTCACATCAAAAGATTTTTTTAAACCCTCCTTTTTACAAACATCAAATAAAAACTTTTCGTCGTTAATGAAACGCTCTTATCACGGGCCCGGACAAAACAAACTCGTGTGTACAACCCTTTAACAGTCGCTTGAATCCGTTGCGGTGCGAACACAACAACTGTTGACTCATTGTTTGTTGTGTTGATATTTGCAATTTTCCTACGCTAAGCAGCTTCGTCTGGCACGAGGACTCTTCTGATTTAATCACATCTGCATTGGCTGCTATTATTCAAATTTTAACTCTATATGAATATGTATAAAGTGCGAGTTTGTTTGTTCGACGCGTGTACTTACGCTTTGATAAGCTGATTTGTTAAATTTGTGAAAGTTGCGCTGTGAAATTTTCGCATTGTATCATTTTCGTAATGTTAGTCATGTACGGAGTTGACGTAGTCGCGATAAAGTCACAAAGCTTATCGACGTTGTAACGAAGCGAAGGCACTCGCGCACGGCGAACTTTGCTGAATTATTTGGTGTATTCAAAAGTATCTTCTCGAATCGATACTGATTGAAGTACCTCGTGTTGTTGCTAGTATTTTTATGAACGAACTTTGTAAAGAATTTTTCTCCGATAATAAATTCTCCCACTCCACATTAACGCTTACAAATGCCAGGAAATGACAGCACTCTTTATTACAATTTCCCGTATACCTCTCATAGAAATAATTACCATATTCACCTTAGTTTTCTCTTCACCAGGTCACACCTGGTACCCACCAGGTCCACCCAGCGCCCGAGGGTCTGTTCCATTCGGAGCTTTACGTCCAAATCCAGCTGTGGCCCGCCCACTATGAGCGAGGAGCCCCCATACTGCGCTGCCAGGCCAAGATAGGAGACCTCTACAGAGATGATGCAGCGGTAGCACTATATTCAGGGAATAGTGACCCTAAAATTGAGAGAGGTAAGTTGGAATTTGAATAACTTGAAACTATTGGAAAGCTGTTAGACCAAGTTGAGACATTTAAATCGAATAAATGTTGAGCTTGTACAGTATAAAGTGGGACCTGATTCAGATAAATCAAAGAATAAAGAACAGTGTGAGTTAAACTTCCTTGAAGTGCATTGAAATAACAAAACAAAAACTACTGTGTTCTTCAAATCTAGTCTTAATGATCTTAGGTTGATACAAAAAAAGCCGGCTGGTCGACACTTCACGTGACCAGAGGGCTGGGTCATTCTTTGGCCAAAGAATTAGCATTACCATTCAACGTGGCAATGCTGCCAGTCTTCTGGGCACGTTTCCTGATGACAGCGATGCGGCCGAATACTTTGACGCCTAAGTCTCCTTGTGTTTTTGTATTTATTTATTTAGTTAGTTAGTTTAAAGCCCTATAGATACTGAAATATATTCAATAAACCACTGTTACAAAAAAATATGTTCAGATGACTTTTAATTATTTGCACTATTATGTTGTCATATATAATAATATAATATAATATTTATTTATTCAAAAATTACAAGGCTAAGAATATGTACAGTTTTGCTTAAATGTAAATTATATTCCTAAGACTTACGAGCCTGAACTAGGCAATCCTGTGTTTCAGGCAAGAAGAGCTAAAATAGTCTATAAAAGTTAATAAATAATCAAAAGTTGACAATAGACAAATAACTAGATAAATGTTGAGTAGCTTAACTCTTAGTTTCTAAGTTTGATAAATACTTAACATAGGTGAATATTTATTTTAACACAGTTAGTAAATTCTCTGTTTCTTTGTAAGACATACTTTGGAGAGCATCATTGAGAGTTCTCTTACAATTTGTGTAGTTCAAGGAATAAATATTTGCTTTCGAGTTTAGTCTATTATAGAGGAGAGGACCGAGGTACAGGTAAAATTTGGATATAAAAGCATGTTTAGTTATAATTTGTGGACAAACTATATCGTTACGTCTTTTATTAGTATATTCTGTACTGTAAGGTAAAGCTGTGTGTTGTTTTAATACAAAGCCCATTATAAATAACTGTCAAACTGTTAATACTTCACAAGATTTGTATAGTAGGTTAGTAGGAAAGAGAAAAATATGTACATCCAATCTGTATAAAAGGCGATATGACGTCAACAATCAGTCACGTCATATAAATAAGATTCTTTTTTAAATAATCCTATCCTACTTATATTATAAATGTGAAAGTTTGTATGTTTGGATGTTTGTTACTCAATCACGGAAAAATGGCTGAACGAATTTGGATGAAATACAGCACACAGATAGATTATAACCTGAATTAACACAAAAGATACATTTATCCCGGTAGTACGTTCCCGTAGAATAATTTTCGACCTCAAATAGTTAGCATATATACACCGTGACATTTTAGTCGTCTTACAAAGGTGGTCCACTCAATGTATCCTTCATAAAATACCTCTAGGTGCAATTAAAACATTCTTACCATTAATTAAGATAATAGGTACAAAGAAAAATAAATAATGCTTTAGAATTATGAAACACCCTCCCTGTTAATAATGTTTACGTATGAAACGGTAGAAGATATCTACACACCTACCATTATATTCCATCATTCATTCCATCTCCATAACAGGGTGTTTCAAACTACGTTATGCATCTTAGTGAATGATATTTTTTTTTAATTATGCAAATGTTCAAAAATTTCATTTTTTTTTTAAATAAATGATTAGTAGTCATTGGACACATGAAGTAGGCTGCCGTTGTAAGACGACTAAAATGTCACGGTGTATACAATTAAGAAAAAGACACATGTACCTATCTACTTTAAAGCCATGTACAAAAACGATGGTACATTCGCTCACCGCAAAATCAAACGCAACCAACCGTCTCTAACTAAAACTTCATTGAAAACATTACTTTTGACACGTCCGATAAACCACAAACATACTTAAATTGTAACTCAACTCCAGAATTAAAACTTTACCCACACCAATTACAACAATAGCTTGAATTTCCGCAACTAAAATGACACCTTTCAGTAGAATTTGGATTTCAGTAATCTCAAGGGTGGATTCATAATGTGAAATTATGTAAAGTACTCAACAGCTCTCAGGAAATATATTCATTACGATGTTGTGACGAAGGGCTTGTTCACAGGGTGCTCCCTTCAAGCGTAATTGCAATTTTCATGACGGCCCATAATGCTCGCGTATTATTAAATCTGTGCATTATCACGTCGCATATGGAAACCTAGCGCTAAGTACTGCTGTAAAGAGTTGGAGAAGGTACTTGGGGTAATAACTTGAGAATGTTTTGACGATGTGGTTTAAAATAGACGCGTTGGTACGTTTGTTCTTTGGTGAGACTGCTTTGTTTCAATAATTTCATAATGATGTAGGTTTTCACTGTCTTTTTATCCTACTACGGCGAAGAAAATAGAAGGGTTATGATTTTGATCGGTATGTATGTATGTACGTGAGTATGTTTGTATGTATATTCATTTCTTTGCTCATAACTTGGAAACTACTTAAAATAATTTGACAAATGAGGTATCGTTGGAAGCGTCTTAATCGTCCAGTGCCACTATGCCTACCCTAACACAACGATACATTCTAAAAGAAGTAAGCAATCGCAAGCTTTATTACAAAGTGGTATACAATCACGGCTTCTAGGTGCGGATATTTTCTTGTTTTACACTTTATAGAACATGATTTTTCATTAATCGGGTTTTATTTTTTTTCTCTGTTATTCGTATTTTGTATTTATTACGTATTTCTTCGGTCATCAGCTTCAGGACCCGAAGACCTAGATAAAGTGACACTATCTGCGATAAAAATGATGGAAAAGACATTTGTATTTATTTGACATCAGCCACCATAAAGTGTATGCCAATCCTGTTGAAAGCCTAGAAAGCTATTGTGCGCTTTATAATTTCTAACGCGGCGACATTTTCATGGACTTTTACGACAGGGGAGTAAAATATACAGAATTACGTGCACGTTATATTATTAACGTGCACGCAAATTTAAAAGCTTCTACATACATTTCTCCACATTTAAGTTCCATGTGTTTCTTTTTTGAGGGTGGGAAATCATCAAATTACTTCTCCCGCTTTGGGTGGAGCAGGAGGGCGTGTCAGTCTTTTACTGACTAAAACCCACCCATGTTCCTTCAATTGCCTGTGTGCCAGGGGCCATGGTATCTATTTCGAACAACCGGCACCCTGGCAGTCATCGGCCCTTGCGGATCCCGCTAGTTGATGCTGACATCTCTTTGAGAAGCGCGTGGAACACAACGCGCCGTCGACCCGGGCTTGGTCCTTACCGGACAGCGAGCTATCCATTACTCGCCATCCGCATGCCCGCGCCTACAGTGGAGAGGAATCAGCCTGGGATTCCCGAGACGCCTAGGGCGTCTCTTGCGGCGACTAGGGCCGTGAGGGCGCATATACTGCCTCTCCCTCACGTGCGCCGCCTTCCTCTTCGTGAGCATTACTGCTTCGCAGAAGGAGGTGAGGGCTACCCATGCACTCTCGCTGTAAACCATGGCCATGGGCCAGATGCGAGAGATCGCCGCCGCCGATCGCCTCCACAAGGACGCGACAGTGCTCCGCCCAAGCCGGGTAGACCTCCACCGTACGCTCCATCGAACCCTCAGGGTGATCTACGCTAGTTCCATGTATTAGAGGGGCTTGTGGCCAAGTCATAAGCTTATAAGCTCGTCAACCCAATGGTCTCGGCTGTCATTCGTAGGTCTTTGACAGTCGATATAGGTTGTCAGAAGCCTGAAACTGACAACCATCTTACCAAGGGGTATCGGATTACTCAGTAACTGGATTGTGGAGGTCAGATAGGTAGTCAATCCATGTAAAATGCTGCATCCGGGTAGACTGGAAGCTGAACCCAACATAGATGGGAAAAGGCCAGGCAGATGATGTGTATACGTTATGCCATGGATGTCTACGCTAATATCGATACATTTGAAATTATAAAAGCGCAAATTACGACCTTTTGTTTCAAAACTTGTGTGTGTGGTGTCAATGTTTATTGGTACTAAGTCATCCATCACTTCATTAGTGTAAGATACAACATCTAATTGAATTACTTCGTCTTTGATCGCAATTCCGTGTCACTCATTACCAGCATTAACGTGTACGCTAACTCAACTACAATCACTCCATCACACGTATTATTATTGCAATTCGTCGTCAGCAAAGCGTAATTTGATGATTGTATAAACGTTTTAATTAACCTATCGCCTTCCATATTGGAATCGATTATGTCGTCAAACGCACTAACGGCCCGTCATTATCCGACACATAACTATTATAGTTAACTTATGGTTGGCTGACGTAAAAGGTCGAATCATGGAGCTGATTGGAAATTGTATGAGGTTCATATACATTTGTTTTAACGGCCAAATATTTACTTGTAGCATATAAATCTATAGGAACTTTATGCTATGTGTAGTTGACTTATCTTTGTCTGCGACAGTTAGATGGTTTTAATCTTAATTAACTCCAATTTTAAGGGGATTGTTGTCAAAGCACTTAAGCATAACATAACGCCTTGTATTCCTCGAAGGGTTAGGCAGTGGTGCACCTATAGTACACCCACATTTCCCCACTTATATTATAGTTCCACGTAATGGGGTGCGAGTCTTTTGCTATCCACCGGGCATAAATCCAGACTCCGGGCTGCCACTGAAAAGTTTCAGATGGTAAAGCCCAATACCACTTTCCTCGATCTGAGAATCGAACCTAGAAACTCATGCTCAGTAGTAGTGCTTATGACCACTAGACCAACGAGGCTATCAAAACGATGAATAAAGCACTGACCTGTTCAACTGTACTAGAAAAAAGAGATTTGTAATTGACATTAGTACATTTCAAACATTCTAGCTAATTAGATTACGATCATAGTGTTAGTTTACATACCTGGCGGCCAGTTCCTCAGATACAAAAACGTTAAAAAAAGACATAGGAAGAGATGCAATATAGATCTCACTCGCTGGGAGGAGTATGCACAGGATATACTTGCTTGGAGGCGTCGCGTAGACCAGCGGATGAGAGATCTCGACAGCAAGCAAGACCACCTCAAGAATAAAGCACCCTTTAACGTACAATATCATTACTACAATGGCATTCTAACGTGTCCACACTCTGCCAGGGGTGCGGGTTGTTCGAAAGAAATACCGCGGCCCCTGGCACACAGACAACTGAGGGAACACGTGTGAGTTTTAGTCAGTAAAAGTCTGACACACCCTCCTGCTCCACCCAGAGCGGGAGAAGTCATTTGATGATTTCCCACACAAAAAAAAAAACGTGTTTACAGTCAAGATAAGTTAAATTAGCCACATAAGAACACACGCTCGTAACCTATAGTCGTCAAAAACAAAAAAAAAAACAGTCACCGTAGTCGAAATCGGCATGGATTGATTTTTACATACCTGCAGAAATCTAGTAGTCTCCTGAAGAAATTTTGTTGTACTGAATAATATTCAACAAACAAATTCTGGACATTTAAATCGAGTACCTACAGGAAGTAAAAACAAGACAGGAAGCGCCAAAAAATCTCAAACATGAAATACTAAAAACGGCACAACAGCTAACACGCCCGCATATCTTTAATATCCGTGGAGAGGAAGCTCGCCTAATAAGATTACGAGAACCAAAGAGGGCATTGAGGGCTCAATGAGTTATTGCCTCCCGTCTCATTTGCCCAGACAATTTCCTCTGAGGGCAACAGTAAGGCGTTTGTTGGTAGATAATAAATTTATCTTCGGCACACGGCGAGCGTTTATTGCAGGAAACACGCGCACTGACGAACGGTAACGACTGTTTGTATGAATTTTACAAATTCTAGGAAGAGGCGAGAAAATGGATATTTAATTTCTGATGTAGCCAGAAACGTGAATTTCAATATTTCACATACATATGATACGGGTTTGGCGAAGAAAGATTATGAAATTGGATTAATGGAAATTGTATTCACGATTTTTAATATTATTTTTATTCACATGGAATCATGATAATATGCGGTATGCTTTCATTGCTTGTCAATAATGTAACATAATATCAAATATGAAATTTATTTTAAAGAAGCATTTATAAATAATATGCTACCAATTAGTAGGTAACTTTTGCTACGATACATTTTAAATTTATATGCTTCTATGGCAGAAGCTATAAAAAGTACTAAAGAAAGAAAAGTACCTACCGTGCCTATTTCACCCTACATCGTTTCTACCCAAAACAGTAATACCACAAAAAGGGGAAAGGATACGGCGGGAGGAAAACAATACGGCTCACAAGTTTTCACTAACACTCAGCGTTTTCTACTCCCCGTGTACGTAAACCTTTAAGGCACAAATTAAATTAGTAAAGGCTTTCAAAGGCAGAAAATAGGGTTCCTCGGTACTCCTTACCATTCCACATAGTTTGAGTACCTTCGTAACTTAGTGTTAGAGCTTGTTCTAAAGAATCTGTTGGAACCAAGTGCTCTTGTAATCAACGGGTGCTAGTACCTACTCCTGTATTCCTTCGCTTAGTTTAGAGGCTTGCGTTAAATGAGTCTGTAACTTGTATTTATATTGGTACTTCACTTTCTGAAAATGTGCAATTTGCTGGTGTGCAATTATTGAAGTCAACTACTTTAATGCTTCAGATATTTAAAAATCACTACTTAAGCATAACTCTGTTAAAAACATACAGCAACCTTCCCATCGGTCATATATTTCGACAGAATGCATGAAATAGCCGGTTTTTGTTTTTGATAACCGACGAAAAACGTAAACGTAAACGTCTAAGAATCTTGTGCTGTATCCTGATTTCATGGTTACAGTTTACGTGTCGAATTCTCTCACACCCTGTAAAGCTAGCTGTATTTTTGTCTTGTCATCCTGTATTGTTAAAAAAAACCTGTCTAAATCTAAAAATTCAATTGTTTGGACACCATCCAAATCTATTTTCTTATCATAAAACACATTTACGGTGGCAATCTATAGGCTGGTCAGTTTTAACACAGCACGTCTATATCAGCTGCATGAGATGGTTCCCCGCAAGCTACACTTCGTTAGTATGCTCAGTGAGAGGTATCGTATGTCATGTTTACTAGAGGAGTGCGTAACAAAGTAACAGTAGGAATCGCTTTTATTTTGACAGTTCTACAAAATTCGTTACATTATTTACGTTGTTGAACAGAAATTTTTTGAACATGTGATAAATAAATATGTCTAAGAATACATCTATATCTATACATACCGGTTTATTTTTTAGTCACCGTCCAAATTTTTCAGGGTCATAGTACCCGTGGAATTGAACAACTTTCTCCAAAAAACATGGGTCGAAATATGAAAAAAAAATCGAACCTCCCATACAAAATCAATAGTCAGCTGATCGATTTTGTATGGGAGGTCGGAATTTTTTTTGGATAGTGACTAAAAAATAACCTCGTATAAATAAAATTGGAGTGTCTGTTTGTAATATTAAAATAACCGCTTTTTGCCACATGCATACAGGGTGTTTGGCAGAACGTTGAACATTATGAAAATGGGGGATAGGTGGGGTCATCTGCTACTTACTCAGCCCTAATTTATGTATCCCTGGACAAAAAAAATTTATAAAATAACTCTTAAAAGTTTTTTTTTATAAAAGCAAATTACATACCATTAGAAAGGTCACACACTAGGGATGTTTTACTAGAATTGGAACTCCTCAATCATTTATTAAGATTTAAGTATTTTTTACATCTTTCTGTAAGTTTGTGGACTCATGACTTTTTTCTAGCTAACATCTAACAAAAATATTGCCTGTTTTACCCATTTTTAATAAAAAATACACTTTAAAGTTAAGAAAGTGGTGAAACTAAAACGAAAGCAAAAATATGTATTTTTTAATATACATGGGGCCAGGGCCACATAAATTAGGGCTCAGTAAGTAGCAGATGACCCCACCTATGAAATTGTCGTTTGTTCATTTTCGTATGTTCAACGTGCTGCCAAACACCCTGTATATACGGTACATATACTAAAATATATTTTTTTACAATTCTTGTCTTTCTGTCTGTCTGTCTATCTGTTTGTTCCCGGTAATCTCTGAAATGGCTGGACCGTTTTTGACGGGACTTTCACTGGCAGGTAGCTGATGTAATAAGGAGTAACTTAGCCTACTTTTATTTTAGAATTTTTATTTGTTTTTATTGATATATAAATAATAACAGTAAAAAAACTTTTCCGCGCGGACGAAGTCGCGGGCACAGCTAGTAGAAAATATGCCAAACCCTGCCAATATTCCTGTCACTATCTGACTATAAAAAAATCAGCCCTAATTAGGTGTGTACAGACAGTTTTACACGTCAATTATGTTTAAAAATTTGACGAGGCAAGGATTATATAGAAATGGGTACTTATTATGAAGAAATGATTAGCAATAGCCTTAAAAAAAAAACAGATTTTTAGTGTGTTAAGCAAATAGGGTGCCGTTTAGGTGTGCTAATACTCTTCCTAAATGGTCATTGGCTGTACCAGTAACTTCTACTTTACAAATAAACGTAGTACCTTTAGATTTTAATTACCTTTTACCGATATGACGGCTTATAGAGAAGAATAGAAGATGACAGAGACATGTTGCGTCGACCCCAATTTAATCGGGACTTATTTGCAGGAGAAATAGGAGAGTGAGGACCTTATTAATAAATTTTATTGATTCAGTAATTGATAGTCGTTATTAATGAGACTGGTTTGATTGTATAGTTAAAATGTTTTATCTATACAAGGTGAATTTTTAGTCACCGTTTAAATTTTTCAGAGTGATAAGTACCCGTGAAATTAAACAACTTTCTCCAAGGAACAGGCGTCAAAATGTCAAAGTAAAAATCGGACCCCCGATGCAAAATCAATAGTCAGCTGATCGATTTTAGTAAAAAATCAGTAATACTAAATCATATTACTGATTTTTTTCATTGTATATACTATAAATAGGATTGGCCCATTTTCCATATGAAATTGTATCGTGAGAACCTTTCAGACATGTTGTAATTGTAACTGATTTATTTATGCCAACATTATTGTATCAGCTATTACGTCCACTTCTGGACATAGATTTTCTGTGTCGTTCCCATTATGTACTGCTTTTCATTGTTATTTTTAAATGTACTTACAGTTCATTTTTGTTTCAGTTACATCACCGGGGTCAGCCTCTAACCTACAAGTGTGCCAATTTCTACTATTACTTCATATTATTGTTTGGGCAAACAATACTTAGACGTTACATAAAATAAAATAAAAAGTGTATAAATTATAAAATAATTGATAAAATATAAATAGGTAGATGTATTCGATACTGTCGGATGAAATTGTGAATTTAAATGAAAAATAGTTAATTGTACCTAACGAGCTAAACTACGCCAAAGAATGTAAAGACTTAAGAATATTGTTGATTTAATACAAATTATATATATGTCAATGTTTGTTTTATTTTAAAAAACTTAACTTAATAATAAGTAAGAATAACATGTCGACCAAAATTGACGACGTAGCTCACAGAATTTGCAAGCTGAAGTAGCAATGGGCCGGCCACATTAGCCGTAGAACCGATAACCGTTGGGGTAGACATGTTCTTGAGTGGAGATCGCGAATCAGCAAACGTGAGGCAGGTCGCCCTCAGGCTAGGTGGAGCGACGATCTGCGCAGGGTGGCTGGCAGCAGCTGACTGAGAGTTGTCAAGAATCGAGCTCAATGGCGTGCAATTGAAGAGGCCTATGTCCAACAGTGAACTGCTGTAGACCAATGAGTTGAGTTGATGGGTTGAGTTCTTAGAAAAATTAATATGGCTAGGAAAAAAACTGTAATATATTTATAACAAGAAACGTCTACGCATCGTACATGAAATGCAAGACTTAAACAGGTATATAATAGTCTGAGAAGACGTTGCTAGGAAACTGAACGGAGTGGAAGACGGAAAAATAAATAGACCTTTAACTTAAGTAGGTATTCATTTATTCACAAGACAACTTCAACCAACTGCCCTCGACTCGATGACGCTGCTGTGCTGTCCGCGGCGCGTATGTGCTTTCGCAGTTGTGAGACCTTAGGGAAACATAAATGGATGCATTAGTTAAATTTTTACCACCATCAGGTACCTACTCTGCTTATTGCGTTGTTTTCTTGTACTTACCCATTGTGCCCGGCCTTTTTTGCGACTGTGTCGCAAAGCTGGCGTCGATATTACATCATACACCCTCTATTTTTCAATAAATTCTTGGTCGAAGAAGATACTTCATCCATTGTTATAGGTAGGTAGATACTTCATTTTCTCAGAATAGTATTAAACTCACTGTGACTTATTTTCAACTTCTTCATTATTCGTGTTTATGCTCCACTGTAATTTTTAATTTTAATTTTTCTTGCCGTAATAACGAAATAACTGACACTAATGTCCGCCGCGCCCGGCGGCTTGTAGCGCTTTGTGAGTGCATCGTGCTTGCATGAATCAATGTACATAGATAAACGCTAAAAACAGGTTTCGCTGAGCTCCTGTTGTTTTCGTTTGATTCTATTCTGTTTTTGTAAGTTTATATGAAATGTTTGTATATAAGTTTAAAAATATTTTGTTTACCTATGTTGAAACTGTTTTGTACTCCTCGTCACTCGTCCCTAAAGGTTCATTAGAAAACCAGCGTCAGACAGCATCTGTCTGGCATTAATGCTGAAATGAACCTTTTTGGCGCGTCCGTGAGGCACACACTGTTGTACCTAGTTAATTATATTCACTTTTTTGTTATTTATTTTGTGTTTCACGAACTGTGTCCAAATAAACGGTATTCTTTCTTTCTTTCTTTCTTTCTTTCTTTCTTTCTTTCAACAGGTAACAATCACAATATTTCACTCAGTCTACATTGTAAGTTTCGACCTAATTGTTACCCAAAGCGGAATCTCACAACATGACCAGCAAAAACAATAACAATGATGATGAAAACTAAAGTACAAGCTTTGTTCACAAAATTACTTAGGCAGAGCATGTGCAGAAGATCAACACGCCAGGTAAATTACATAATTGACACAGAGATACTAATTTCCGTTTGTGAGAATTATGCAGCACGACACCAATTAACCTATAATGTTAAAAAGACAGAAGTAATGATTTGCAAACACGACAATGGCCCAAATAAGGTCTTGCCAATTACGTTGTGTGGTTCAAAATTAAAAATAGTTAGTCAGTTTAAGTATCTCGGACACATCATAACGGAAATTTTAAAAGATGACGATGACCTGGAGAAGCAAAGACGTAGCATCGCATGTAGAATTCACAGGCTAAATAAACGTTTCTTCCATTGCTCGAAGCAAGTAAAAATAACTCTGTTCCAGGTTACATTATTTAAAGTGAACAGTATTTACGCGTTACGATATTAAAAGTGAAGAGAGTAAATACATGTCTTCTAAAAGCAGTGGCACGTGAATCGAAGATGTCAATACCGTTATTGTCTTTTGACATTTCATTGTAAAGCCTACAGTTTCTAATGACAGGGCAATAGAGTTATTGCTGCAGTTGAGTTGTCTTCCAACTTGAAACTCGGATTGAATACTTCAAAGTTTTGCGGTTACCAAATGACGACATGATTGAAGTATTCTCTTCTCAATAAAGTGTTACACAACACATGCGTCAACATTTTAAAGCCATTTAAGGTATTTACAGCAAAAATAACAAAAACAAAACATTACACCGACATTTCCAAAATAAAATTTTCATTGCCGGCTTTATACGTCAATACGAAACACCAACGAAATTGAGAAGGAAGTGTAATTAAAAATTTCATTTGCTACGGTTTCCGATGTGAAGGCTTTATTGCGCTTCGCGACAAACAAGTGCCTTTAATACATGTGTTTGATCGAATTTTTATTATGTGCCACTGCAGTGCGCTTTGGGAATAAAATCTCCTTCATTGACGATCCTTTTGACAATAAAAATAGATTGTTTATTAGCAGTTGTGACCGTTTTTTCGCTCATAGATGAAGTTAAATTCAAATGAGAGACTTTGCCAAGAGGATTACCCTGTACTTTTGGCATTTTTATTCTCTGTGCTTATAACAAGTACCTACTTGATTCACCTCCGTATTTTGGTCGGCTTGGATTTATGTAAGTCAATGTATTATTAAGTATGTCTATGCCAAAGTAAAATGATCATTATCGTCATCATCGTCAGCCCGCAGTAGTCCACTGCCAGACATAGGCTGCGCTCGTCATTCATCCCCGATTCTCGGCTACTCTCATCCTGCAAAGATCGTTTCTCCGCCAGTCTCCTAGGGAGTCCTACCTACGTTTTAGGTGAAATTATATGGTTTTAAAGAATTTGATCAATGACAAACGTTAACGTAGTTCCTATGCGACAAGATGGACGAAGCTTAAATTGAAAAGTCATTGTAACATAATATGATGCCTCGTTTCAATTGATAACAACAACAACTCTCAATAATCTGAAAAAGGGGAAAAAACTCTCAATAATTAACAGAAATACAGACTAAAACTATTTAGAATGTCCCTAATGGTGGAACAGGGAAAAGTTGTAAAATACTACCCAAATTTGGTGTCAAAGTAACTTTGTCAGCGTCCCAAAAAAGAACAAAAATAACCGTTTTTAGACTCATTATTAAAGGCAGTGTTGAAATTTTAGGTTACAGGCCCATTAGGACCTACACGATTTAATGTAGGTAAAGTCATCTCCCGAAAATTGCCGACGACCTCACGTAGTTAACGGAGTGAATAATTTGGTTAGGCTTGCAGAGTTCTTCGAGTTAATCTGACAAAAGCCACAGACATAGGTTCAAGGTTTGACTTGAATGATTTGTTCTGTTATAATGTATTTTAATGTTCTGGAAAATAGCTGCACTACTTACCTTAATATTTTTTTCATAAGTCTTGACTTTGACTGGATAAAATATGGTTGTGTCTCTAAAATATTCTTTCTAATATTTTTAGTCTGCGCTGACAAATTAAAATATGAAGGATTTTGTAGTTATGTTTCAGGCTACCAAGTTGTGAACTGTAATATATTTTATGTGTGTGTGTTCACCATTTGGTTATTATATAAAATTCGCTACAAAAATAGTATAGTAGAGCGATCCTCAGGAACGAGG
This sequence comes from Polymixis lichenea, assembly GCA_949091785.1. Lineage (NCBI taxonomy): Eukaryota > Metazoa > Arthropoda > Insecta > Lepidoptera > Noctuidae > Polymixis > Polymixis lichenea. The sequence continues at coordinate 21,489,659 of OX420944.1, forward strand.
ATGATATCGATGGAGAACAAAAAGTACTACAATTTCAGAGCATATACAGACCTTCTTTAATACCAAGAAAGGCTGCTACCGCGTATTTTAATTTCTACAATATTATTTTATTATTATTAAGGCCGATTTTAATGTGCATATCTTTTTACATCGTTCTCACAAGTATAACTTAAACATAAATTATGTTACCAATTGTTTGTATCAATATTTTGCTTTATGGTAAATAAATGCTTTGAGTTTCAGTTTGAGTTTGTGTTTGAGCATAGGCAATTGTCTCTATAACCACGGTTGATAACCAGCTTATATAAACATACACACAAAAATACTACATTACCTTTAGTTAAAACACTCAGTTACATATAGGTACGTGACTCAAAAATAAAAAGAGAAAATTATTTTTAACTCAAATTATCAGGAACTGACATGTAAATTATGCAAAGATATTTTGACATCCAATTAACTCCTAAACTAACTTCATACACTTAGAACAAAATGCTGACGTCTTCTTTCTTGGCACGCCCCGTCCCGCCGGCGCTAATACCGTGACCGCTATCTAGACCAGGAATAGCGCGACTACCGGAAACTAGGTTCCGTATTTTTGGCACTTTATCCATGGGTTTGTTGCCCGTAGTTACCACGCTGGACATGCGGGATGGAGACTGCAGAGCCAATCCTTTCGCAACGATGACGCTGCTGCCCGTCATCGCCCTGGAGAATTTATGTTGGCTTTTTGGGTGGTTATACCGGTCGCCAGCGCCTCGTCTGTCAGTGGCAGAGTGTAGCGCGCGCAGGTGAGGTTGACATTTGGGAAGTCCGGTTGTTGTGACCTTATGAAGAAACCCCGTTAGACCCTGTTGTGCTTATGAAGGAACAATTACAAATGGAGTTTAGACCATAATTCTATCATAGATTTATTGCCTTTAATCCTTAGCCTTTTCCCAACTATTTTGGGGTCAGTCTTTAATCTAACTGGATGCATCTGATAGCGGAGCAATGGAGCGGATGCCTATCTGACCTCCACAATCCAGTTACAAGGTAAATTAAAAGTAAAGTAAAAATTGTTTTTTTCAACATTCAAAATTACATTTCGTTGGTCCCAAAATAGGCACAGCCTGTATCTTGGGCAACATTAAGTAGGCAACAAAATAGCCCTTAGTAAGTATATGGTTTCAGAGTTTTGGGCTTTAAACTACCCGTAACGACTGTCAAAGATCAACTATGTTTAGACCACAATTATACAGACAATTTCATGAATAAATTAGAGTAGGTAACTGTAATTTAATTATGAAAAGTTGTTATTACTCTCATGTTTATTTCGAAGAAATACAACGCAGAAGTTTTTATCTGAATGTGTTTCTGAAGTTGTGCGATTAGAAATGATCAGATTTATGCTGTTTCATTGGTTACGTATGTATCGGAAGATTCATGAGTACGGAATGTCAATTGAGAACGAAACGCAAGCGTGAAATTGACGCGCTTCGACTGACGTTCGTGCGGGTCGACGAGAATGCTACCATAGCGTGGCGCAGCTTTTTTAACTATCGGACATCGTACGGACCACAAGCCTAGAAACTGTCCAACGTTTCGTTTGGTAAGTTCAAATAAACTTAAAAATCAATAATCATCTCCAGAGTTTTTCTTCACGCCCGCAACACATTCTTCACATTATTCATGTGTTGCGGGTGAGCAGAAAGACATTTTACTGGGCGTTCGCACAACGAAGAGTGAAGAATCCAGCTTTTGTCCCGACATAAGAAATACCATCATTTTGATATTAACAACCCAAAGGTATACAGCGGGAATCAGAAATGTGTGGTCCAATTAAAGGCTGTGGTACAGACCATCAATCTAAACTACTTTCTTCATGGGACTAACATGAAAAAAAGAAACTATTGTTGTTGTTAACAGCGAGTATGTATTGAAGTTTTATGTACAACCTTAAATATGACCACACCTTTCTGATACAAGATGCTGTATTTATATTTAGTGAATGTGCTTTTATTGTTGGTAAACCTCACATAATAGTGTGGTATATACCTAGAAGGATGGCTTTATAGAAAAATGCTCGTCCTATCAATATTGTAGCTGACCTTGACATCAAGTTGTGCTACTTTCCAAAAAGGACTACACATGAACCGCTATAGAAAAAAGTTAGAAAGTTCCCCTAAAACCAATGTGACTAATGCAGTTTCATCTCCTAAAATAACCCACAAACCAACATGAAAATAAAATAAAAAAGAGTTACTCCTAAAAATCGAGAAAGCGATAGCCACCCAAAAGGTAGAAAAAGCACCAGGACCCGATGGTATAAACAACGAAATCCTGAGACAAAGCAAAGAAGTAATGACACCCGCTCTCACAGAGATGTTTAACGACATCTTAAACACCGAAACTATCCCTCAGCAATGGACGGAGTCTAATATTATCCTTTTGTATAAAAAGGGAGATAAACACGATATTGGAAATTACCGCCCTATTAGCCTTATGTCCAATATATATAAAAATTTTGCCAAGATATTGTTAAAACGGTTAGAAGTGACATTAGACGAACATCAACCCATTGAACAGGCGGGCTTTCGAAAAGATTACTCAGTGCTCGACCACATCCACACAATACGCCAAGTTTTAGAGAAGTATAACGAATACCAACTCACATATTATATCGCATTCGTCGACTACAGCAAAGCATTTGATTCGTTATTCCACGAAAAGATTTGGGAGGCCCTAATAGAACAAGGAATTGAGCACAAATACATTCGCTTAATAAAAAATGTATATAGTAAGAGTACGGCGAGAATCCAACTAGAAAAGAAAAGTGAACCATTCAGAGTTGGTAAAGGGGTAAGACAAGGAGACCCCCTCTCTCCAAAACTTTTCTCAGCGGTATTAGAATCAATCTTCAGAGGCCTAAAATGGAAAAATCTTGGGATCAATGTGGACGGTATCTCACTAACGCACTTAAGATTCGCAGATGACATAGTGCTGTTTGAAAAACATCAGAAGATTTAAGCATAATGATAAGTGATTTGGCAACCGAAAGTGAAAAGGTAGGATTAAAGTTAAGCCCGGACAAAACAAGGATAATGACAAATGGAGAGAAACACCCCGTAATTCTAAAAAACACTGAAATCGAATATACCGAGGAATACATCTATCTGGGACAGTTAATGACACAAAAAGATCCAGTACGCAAAGAATTAGAGAGAAGAATAACCAATGGCTGGAAGAGATACTGGGGCTTTAGAGAGATTATGAAAAAATAAAAACTTCAACGTAAAAATAAAAAGCAAAATATTCAACACCTGCATACTACCTGTCCTCATGTATGGTAGTCAAACATGGGCTTTAACACAGGACGTAATACACAGACTTGCAACCTGCCAGCATGCAATGGAAAGGAGTATGCTAAATGTGAAGAAAGCAGACAAATTGAAAAACTGTGTCATTAGATACAAGACAAAGGTGACGAACATAAAACATAAAATCAAAAGGCTCAAATGGCGATGGGCAGGGCACATGGTAAGAGGACAGGACAAATGGAGCAAGATTGTGACGCGATGGTATCCTAGAGAAGGAAAAAGGAGGAGAGGCAGACCACCGAAAAGGTGGGATGACGACATTAGACTAGTGGCGGGAGTGTCGTGGAACAGAGTGGCTCATGAGAGACACGAATGGAAAAGGTTGGAGGAGGCCTTTGCCGACTGGCAAACAGATTTACAGAAAGTAAGGAAGAATTAATTATTAGACTAAGTTTTCGAAGTTTTTTTTAAGCTTAATATGTTAATAGTTACGTATAAGTTAATCTGAATAAAAGGCTATTTTATTTATTTATTTTATTTTTTTACTCCTAAAAATGCCGTCAGACTTCCGAGTCCCCTGATACGCCATAATAGCACTCATACGAATTTCAAAACGGCTAAAACACAGTCATTACTTTAAAAAAGTGAACGAAGCTCGTATTGTGTTAGCTTTGCAGAGATACGCCACTCGGCACCTCAAAATCCGATATTGCATTATGTCATAGCGAAAAAAAAGAGAAGGCTGGTTGTGTGTACAAAGTGGCGTACTTCGCTAGTCTGTGGCTTTTCGGTGACGCTGGATATGTAGATTCGAGTAATACTACAAGCACATGACTGTTGTTCGAGTATTTTAAAAAATCTGCTTTTTCGACTAAAGAGAGAAGACTGGTTGTAAGTGAATAAAAACTTTCCCAAAAAAAAAACAACCGTATTTTTCGAAAGACGGTTGTTTTTTTGTGGAAAAAGTTGTTTTTTTTCACTTTTTAGTTATAGTACCTACCCTATTAAGAGTTCCGTTGTCTGTCTCCGAAACGCATCATCAGATCTATATAAAATTGATATGGAACCACACGGGAAGCACCAACTGTCAAACAAAAAAAAACATTAAAATCGGGTCAACCAGTCGAAAGTTATGAGGTAACAAACATTAAAATAGAAATACAGTCGAATTGAGAACCTCCTTTTTTGAAGTCGGTTAAAAATGGCGTATTTCCCGACTCTGTGGCTTTTTGGTAACGCTGGATGTGTAGAATCGAGGAATTCAGAATTTAATGCCGGGGGTTTCAGAATCATGTAGGTGTGGCGGCCATCTACAATGCTACATACGAAACTTCAAATCAACAAATGTGGAAAACACAAAAAGTGAAGTGGCGCCATCTACAACGCCATATGCAAACTACTCAAGACTTGACGTCACACCGCAACTACATCAACTACATCGCGCAAGCAGAGTTTACCGCGCGATCTACATATATACAAAATCCCGACATCAATCGTCGGGCAGTAGCCCACCAGACACAACACCCGTCTGGTCGGAGGATTCTTCCTTTACCAATAGAGTATGAGTGAACTTTACACTCTGTTCCTCACACCTCTAAATAGTTACTGAATCAGGCGCCAGGACTGGCGCATATTGATTACATAATATCAAAAATAACTTCGCTAATGGGATCAATGCGCGGGTACATAAATAACATTCCAAAAAAAATCCGCTTCAATATCTACAACTCACTAGTTCGCTCACACATAAATTATCTAATCGAGGTCTGGGGATGTGCCACAAAATCTACTATTAAAGATCTTCAAATAGCACAAAATAAAATAATCAAACTTCTGTTTAACTACGATTATCACACACACAAACTAATGAGCATTCATCAACTGTACACATTCAATTCCTGCGTTCTCATTAGAAAAATTCTTAACAAAACTAAACACACACAATTATCCTTCAACACGAAAACATCAAAACACAACCAAAAAAACCCTAACCAAATACAGACGCGCCCCCCTTGGACGCAATATGGCAGAAAAAATATAAAATACGAAGGCGTTCAACTTTATAATAATCTACCGGCAGATATCAGGAGCACATCTTCTTTCAACATATTTAAAGCTAAACTCAAGCAGTACGTCACAAACAACACAAAAATATTAAGTTAACGACATAAGTTCATTTTACACTCGTTAAGTTGACGACATATTTGTACCTACCTACATTAACAAATCGAAACTGTTTGCTACTGGACTACACCTACTTTAATAATGTATTTATTCGCTAAGTGAACAATGTATGTCCTTTTAGAATAAATAAAATTAATCTTTAAACCCAATCACTGGGTGGCATACGTGGTAGATGAGCAACCCGTTATACCACGCATGTCACCCTGTATAGAAACGAGTTATATCAAAACGTAGAAGCACTGACATCAGACGCTAAAATTGATTCCCGTGTTATTTTACTGAGTAAATTAGCAAATTAACGATACTATAAAATTCGATACATACGTATATAGCCAGTACACCAACTAAACTAGATAATGCTTGTGTTAAAAATGGGTTCATATGAATAGTGAATTGCGTGGCGCTAAAACTCACGACTTGCTTATTAAGTATGCCTTCCTACTGATTTATTTAGCTGCTTAACTAACAAATCAAAATCAAAAGTCATTTATAGGCTAAGAGCACACTTCGGACGTCAAAATTACATTAGACAGTCCCCCAAAAACCCCGTCTTTCATCACTTCTTGTGCTTTCGCTGGGAAGAAGAAGTGGCGCAACAAACTCCTCAGCAGCACAGCTGTCTGTTCTATTAGAAAAACTTCATCATCATCATATCAGCCGCAAGACGTCCACTGCTGGACATAAGCCTCCCCCAACAGGGCGGGATTTGCCCTAATCGCCATGCTTGGCAGGCAGGTTGGCGATCGCAGTGTGGTGGTCAAATGCATAGAGAACGCTGCTGTCCAGTCTCTAGTAAGTCCCTTAGCGCCTTCTACGACACCCACGAGAAGAAATGGGATGGTGCTATTCTTTTAAGTCCAGCACCACACGGAACAACATGAATCTATACAATAGTTGGTAATGAAGAACACGAAACACAAAACATTAAATTGAATCATATAGTGGTATAAATTAATCTGTGAATAATGACCGCAAGGTGTTCATAAATCTCATACAACAGTTCACTGAATCGGTTTAAATTGTTACGATTAGGTATCTCGTGTTCGGTGGTGGTCGTTTACATGCTAACACGATGCGAAGGGTTCAAGTACTTTGAATTATTCAGAGTATTCAAAGCCTATCTCGTGACAGCTCAGAACAACCAACCACTCCAGCCGTACTCATAATTTTTTAACCCAGAAATTGTTCAAACATAATATATATTTTTATTAGCTTGCAGAGACGGTGATGTGATTCTGAAAACACATTGTACCCTGCAAACGACCATTCTGTGGTCCAAAATGGCTCGTAAAATAGCTTTTATGAGTGGCCAGGTTCGGTGCCACTTTGACCATTATTCGTCGACTTTCCAAAGGAAATTAAATTAATTGTTCCAACGAAATTTTCAACAAATCGATGTTTAAAAGTGACGCTATTAAAATGGCGCCTATCACTTAAGTGTTTTAGATAACAGACTAATAAAGTCTTAGCTTTGAATCACAGTAAACGACTGCTATATCAAGTGTCTTAGGGCTGAGACACACTTGCGATTTTAGGCGGCGTAAAGGTTTAAAACACGCTGACAATTACTTGCAAATGTCCCTCTAGTGAGGCACATCGTCGTGAGGAATGGTGCGACAGCTGGCAACGTAACCGTCTAGTTAAAAATTTGAATTCATGTCACTATACCTTTACTTACCTACCTAAAATAGAGCCAAATGAATGTGGCCGGCTTAAAAATCAAGAAATGAAAAAATATATCTTTGACAGTAGTGTCAAAGATATATTTTTTCATTTCTTGATTTTCGATGTCAGAAAATCGCTGGCGTGTGAAAGCCCCTACACATCTTCAGACATCTTTTGAAGAATATGCTGAAATATAAGTCCATTTAGGTCTGTCCAAGATAAATATCTCGACAGGCTAGGATCTTCACTCTCCATGTTTATTCTGTTAGTACGATACGATATTACGTCTAAATTTGATATGAGAATCTTGGAAAAATATAGTGTGATATTTTTTTCTCGCTTATATTAAAAACATTATTCTATATATTATTTGTAACATGACCTTTATGCCTATTTACTGGCTGTAGGTAATGTACAAGATATTTTTAGCGTAACTAGGAGCCGACGGAAAATTTCTCTCCGATTTTATGAAGCCAGGCGTCGTTTTATTAAAACGAAATGTTTTTCATTCATCTACTTGGTAACATTCAAGATAGTGGTTATTAAAATAGGTAAGAAGTCAATAATAATTACATATTGTAATTTTGTATTGATCGGCACCGACAAAATGTTACCTATCCCTCTTTTAGTTTTGATAAAAAGACGTCCCAAAAATCGTCTAGCCTCGTTATTTTCCAAGTGTGTATAACTGCCAAATATATAGATAGCTAAAAGACAGATAACAGAACTATACATTATTATCATAGGCATCAAAGGGCCTAATCTCCTCTAAATTATCTGCTTACCGACTGTATTGGGGTTGGCTCCTAATATAACCAGATGCAACAGTATAGCAGTATTTTATATGGAGCGATTGCATATCTGATCGCCTCACCCATCCATCGACACTAAAGGCATAGACAAGTAATAAATGTTTTTTGGGTGGGAAATCATCAAATGACTTCTCCCGCTCTGGGTGGAGCAGGAGAGCGTGTCAGACTTTTACTGACTAAAACCCACCCGTGTTCTCTCAGTTGCCTGTGTGCCAGGGGCCGCGGTATCTCTTTCGAACAACCCGCACCCCTGGCAGGCATCGGCCCTTGCGGGCCCCATCAGTTGGTACTGACATCTCTTTGAGGCGCGTGTGGAACGCAACGCGCCGTCGACCCGGGCTTGGTGATTACCGGATAGCGAGTTACCCATTACTCGCCGTCCGCAAACCCGCGAAGTAATAGATGTTACGTGGGGTGCAGACACGCGGATTACTATAATGTTACTATTTATGTACATTATTTTTAATTATTTTACACATATTATCTTTTTTATATCTGTATCTATCCGTGACATTCACAGTGGGCATCAGAATACTAGCGCTGCGACACTTTTTTTTAAATGTCGTAGCATCATGCTGAGATAGGGGCCTTTTGGCGTCGTACGGGACTTTGCTTTTTATTTTACTGTTTTTCTTATTTAATTTTATTTTACATTTTATTAAGCATACTGTGTGGTTAAGTTTGTGATATTCCTGTGCGACTCTAATAAATATTTTTTCTTTCTTTCTTTCTTCTTTTCTGTCATCCCAATCACTAGGTAACATGATACCCCCTCGGTACGTGGATGTTAGACTTTCGGGCTTCAGACCCGTGGCCGTAACGACTGTCAAATATCTACAAATAACAGCCGGGACCAACGGCAACATAAAAAAATAAAAAAGCAAATGTACAGAAAAGTAAGCGCCAATAAATAACCAGTATACTCGAACATATTTTTCCAATAACATCCAAGCAACTTCGATGAAAATATCGAATTTTTTCCATACATTTTTGTTGACGATTGTCCGGAAATCAAAACTCTAGGGGGTTCCAAACTATCTAGCTCCATTGTTTGTACTGCCATATTTCTTTTTACGTGATATACTGATATTAACTCTCAACGTTATTTACGTTGAATAGTCTTTTGGAAATTTAATTTATCGTATGGTAATATTTCACGTATGGTGAAGTGAGATACTAGTGTAGCGTTTGTAATTGATTGCCGGGAATGGGCAGATCCATTTTTGAATTGGCTGTGATAAGGGAGAACGTTAAGATAGCGTTCTTGTTTTGTCAAGCTTCCGCAAAATACTGCAAAACGAAAACAACAAATTGGCGCAAATAAAGTTAACATTAAAACCGTACTGGGTTCTGACTCGTAAAGTTACCGGAAAGTATTTAAGATTTTTTGATGGAAAAGTAAAATTGACCATTATGTTTTATGGCAAAATGACCTTTTTTTTTTAAACGTTGCTCCACACTAACAACAACAATAACAACAACAACAACAACAACAACACAACACAACATAACACACAACACACACACACACAACATTCATACTACCTCGTAAGGTTAGAAAATATCACTTCCTCGATAAGTTATCAACTACTTAGTTTTTGCCCACTAGGTTAGGGCCAGCTTCAAGTCTAACAGGATACAGCTGGATACTATTTTGGTTACCTATCATAAGTTCGAAAAATATTTGACCGAATTTCATTTCACCTAAAACTTTTCAACTGTTATCGTTTCGTTTTTTTTTTTGAGTTCATCGAAGTCACGTCTGCGACTGTATTAGTTGACCTTTTATCAATTAAATTTTTGTCGTTACTCCGATGTTTCATGTGGTCGAAAAACTTTTACTGAAGTTACACTTAGCCGAAATAACATTTGTTCGAAGTATTATGTTTCTGAACATTCATTATAAAAAAGTGCAATGCAAACAAGGATACTTGCTCCAAGCATGCAAGCAGGCATGCAACATGCAGCAAACATTGTTTCAGTCACGGCTCCGGCGCTACGGGGTTTGGGCGGCTCCACGCGAGATTATCATAGCAGGCGGTTTTAACGCTCGCCACCACAGCTTCGGCTTGCTGGCCAACCTCTGCTGCAGCGACGGGCTTTTAAACCACCTGCTCCTCAGCTCGCGGACCGGCCCACCCCTCTGCGCCTACGTGGGCTTAAATTACACTCTAGGGGTAGGGCAGACATGACTGCGTGAAGTCGGTTTTGCAGCGATTCGTTTCTTACTAAATTTTGTAACACAACATATTCAACATATTGACGTTTTATGATACTGTTTTGATTGATCTAAAAATATATCAAATAATACATATAGCAAAAAAAGCGTTAGTTTTCGGTAAAATGAAATACGAACAAAAAAAAATCGGAAAAGTGATCGGTTCCCTAGTATTTTACATGAAGCGACTGCCTTTCTATACCACCACAACCCAGTTACAAGATAAGAGATGTCCTTTTAATAATTTTACACTGCGCAATATTAAAATATTCAGTTTACTAAAAAAACATCGTAAAACACTCAAAATAGAGCAAATTAAAACTAACAACACTCACACGAGCCTCAACTTTTAATGACACGACAACAAACACAACTACAAAATAATGTTTACATTAAACTAAGACTACAAAATCTGTGCTTAAACTTAAATTAAAAACTTCCACTCGTTTTTGCCGGACCGGGCCGTTCAAAGTTAGAGAACTAAGTTCTCCGGTTCTTCGGTTCTTCACCGGTATTGGAAAACACGTCAAACACTCATGTTTTGTTTTCTTTTTATTTTACCTTCGGGAAGTTTTGCATTTGCTTCGACGGCACTCTATTGGTTCTACTACTAACTTTGAATGTGGGTCGGATTTCGATCGATATAGTTAATTAGTTTTAAACAGCTTTGCCACTCTACTCTAGTTATGAGTTAGTTTCTATTTAAATGTAGCACTATTTCATTTTCTTGTTTTTCTGAAACATTATACTTACCTCGAAACGAAAATGTAACTTGATGCAAACTAAACACGCACAAAATAAATTAAATAGCCCAAATCTATGTGACAGTCCCATGGTTTACGCCAGCGACGCAGAACGAGATATAGTTACCTAAAATACTCTCCATGGCATACCGTTAAAATAAATAAATATTTTTTATATAGAGGGTGTCACAATGGACAGTCTTATAGCAAATCATAATATACTTAGCCATTATCGAACTATCTTCCAGTCGAAATGGATGCATCTAAATACCAATATTTTATATGGAGCGACTGCTTATTTGAAAATCTAATACCAAATAACGATTGGAAAAGTTTAAAGTCATTTCTGCAAGAATTCGACAGAATAGATACCAATCTACCAATTATTATTTAGTTAAAAGAAATATGAAAATGTTTCTATAGAAATCTGTGAACATAACTAGTTTCAAGTACCAGTAACATCCTAATTAATTCGAAGAACTATGTTTTGAGGACATATTTTTCGCCTTAAGTGTGTTGAGAAGTTTTCCGAAAAAATAATATTTTTTCTTTCAGTAAATCTATTATTATTTCGTAGTCGACTCAGAGAGGCAATGAGGTTCTATATTTATACTAAATCTACATAATAAAATTGTAACGAAGTCAAAACTGTACGATGAATATTGTTGAAAAAACTAATTGCTATACGAGTTATGGGAACGAGTCTGATGCCGAAAATATAGTTTTAAGTGTTTTTGTCCGTTTATCGGGTTGTGTGTTCCTGATTGGTGCAAAAACGGCTAAACAGATTTCGATGAAATTTGACACAAAGATCAACCTGGATTAACGCATAGGGTAATTTTAATCTCAGAAATCCGATACCGTGGGATATTTTCTGACATCCACTCGGGCAATACCGAGGGCAAAAGCTAGTTATAATATAAATATGGAAAGCACATATTAACAAGTAACCCACAATAATAGTTATGTATTCAAATAATATGAAAATGATATAACATTTATTGAACAAAAACCAAACGCAAATGTATGCTAATAGATTTAAAAGGTTCTGAATGTATGAATTTATTTTAGTGGTAAATGGTAAGTACATCAACATTGCGGCCTTGTGCAATTGGAATACTAAATGAAAACTGTGTTCAGGACTTTATTATTATATTATGTCGCAATAAATTATTGGAAACATTATTATATTTATATAGGGTCAAATTAAAATAGCTGGCAATACTTTACCCACGTGTACCAAACACATGGGTAAAGTTTTGCCCGCTAATTTAATTTATCGATTAATTTTAATTTAACATCGATGTCAAAAACGAATGAAACAAAAAAAACAGTAGGAAGTTAAAATTTGTGTGTCCCTGTCCCTGTCACCCTGTAAGTAAACTGAAAGTATTTACTACACCTGTGTTGAGTTTCCTTAGCGTGAGCATGATCAGCCAATAATGTTCCCACTACTGGGATACACGCCGCGCGCCGCCTCTCTGTGAAAGGGAGTGGGCCATTATTCATCACGCCAGCCCAATATGGATTGGCGGTTGTCAAATAATTATGTCTTCGAATTTTTGTTTCTAGGACATACTGTGTTCATCACGATGTTTTCCTTCACCGTTTTTGAGAGGAGTGGTAACGAAATAATTTACACAAAGTACTTTACCTGCTTGACTTCAAACCCACAACATATAACTCGTAAAACACGGCCGTTTTCACTAGCCCACCACAGCTCTCGCGATTCGCCTTAAAATTTATAGATTAAAATATTTAAGAACTAAGAACTAAGAACATTACAATTGCCTTTTTATTTTATAATAATATAATAATATATAATATAATATAATATATATCGTTTATTTATAAAAGGGGCATATTTACAATGTATCTTAACAATTAAAATAGAGCACAGTTGCTTATTGCCTGAACTAGGTTGAACCTGTGCTTCAGGCTATGAAGCGCGTAAATACTTAATGTAATAAATTAACAAAGTGTAGTATATGTTAAACTTAGGAAAGTAAAAATAAAATAGCATGTTAGTCGTTCTATTTGCAGACAACAAGTAGATCTTCTATCTGTGCATATGCAATGGTTAGTAAATATTTAAGTATAATTTTCTTACAGCTAAAGTAATTTAATTTATAGATACTTAGTTTTCTATTTAACCTGTTGTACAGAAATGGGCCTAAAAATGTAAAAAATCTTTCTACAAAGACATGTTTTGAGGTTGCATTCGATGTGCATACTATATCATTCCGTCTTTTGTTAGTGTTGTCAGCAGTGTAGGTAAGCATGGTGTGCTGTTTTAATACTAAGTGCATAATGAAAAGTTGGCGAACAGTCAGCACGTTGCAGGATTTATATAGCAGATCTGTGGGAAAGAAAAAGGGATGGAAGTTTGCTACCTTTAAAATTGCTCTCTGTGCTCTTTCAAGAGGAAGCAAATTCGTTTTTGGTGCGCCACCCCATGATGTGATGCAGTATTGAATTATTGATTGACATAGGGCTAAATAAACTTGAGAGATTAATTCTGAGTCTGCAAATGATCGCAATTTTTTAAAAACATATATTAATTTGCGCACTCTTTTAACGAGACTTTCAATATGTTTTTTGAAAGACAGAGTGTCGTCCATTATTACGCCGAGGTATTTTATGTTGCTAGTTTTGAGGATAAAAGGACAATTGCACATGTTGACTGAACGGTTTCCGCATTGATGGACATATAGATGAGGGTTAGTAATATTAAGTTGAGGCTTTCGCATGGAGAACTGAATATATTTTGTCTTATCAGCATTTAATGTTAGTAAGTTTCTTTGAAGCCAATTAGTCACAGTATTAAAACCTAGTTGTGCGATTTCGAACAGTTCGGTACTGGTTCTAGCGGTAAAAATTAGCGCCGTGTCGTCGGCATATGATATAATTTTCCCGTCTTTAATATTAAGGTTACACATGTCGTTAATGTAAATCAAGAAAAGTGTGGGGCCCAGAATACTTCCCTGAGGAACACCAAAACCCGTACTTTTTTGCTCATCGCTTATGGTTTTATCTATTCTAACACATTGGTATCGGTCTTGTAAGTAGTCAGAAAATAGTTTCAGCGGTGTTCCTCTAATTCCTATAGTCTCTAATTTATTTAGAAGGACAGGAACGGACACCGTGTCGAAGGCCTTGGCTAAGTCAAGGAAGACTCCTAGGGTTTGGTTCCCTTTGCCGAGTTCTTCTGAAATATAATTGGTTAGGTTATGCACCGCGTCGGCTGTGGATAATTTGGCTCTAAAACCAAATTGCGCAGGGGATAAAAAGTTATTGTTTTCTAGATAGTTAACTAGTCTACTGTTTATAATTTTCTCTAATATCTTTGATATAGAGGGAAGTAACGATATTGGCCTATAATTATTAACTAGGTCTTTGCTTCCAGATTTAAAAATAGGGATTACAACTGACTTTTTTAGACATCTAGGGAAAATTCCATTGGAAAGACAGATTCGAAATATATGCGTTAAGGGAGGTACCAAAATATGCTTATAGAGTTTAAGGATCTTATTGCTTATGTTATCCCACCCAACTGCACAGTCATCTTTTAGCCCAGAAATAATTCGGGTTATTTCGTCTTCGTCAGTGTCCATCATAGCAAAAGATTTCAGGTTACTGCTATTGCTTGATTTTTGGAAAGATTGTTCACAATAATGTTTCGGAATCTGTTCCGCAAGAGTTTTCCCTACATTGACAAAAAAGTTATTAACATTGTTAGCTGAAAGGAGGGGTGAGGCATTAGTCAGCAGTAAACTCGAATTTGACTCACGCTGTTTAGACATGTTGGTGACGTTTTTAATATGTTTCCAGAGTTGCTTGCTATTGTTACCTGCTCTATTTAATTCGTTTTTATCGTAATTATTTTTTAAATTCTTTAGCAGATTGTTGCAGAAGTTCCTGTATCTTTTATATGTGGTTTCAATTATTAGATTATCAGGGTATCTTTTTGTTCTCTGATGAAGTTTATCTCTGTGTCTTATACATCGAATTAGTCCAGGAGTAACCCATGGTTTAATATTATAACATTTCTTATCCACTGTAGAGACAATCGTGTTACGTAATATTGCTTGTTGGACATATTTTATTAAGTACGATAAAGCCATATTAGCGTCAGCAGTATTGTAAACTAGGCTAAAGTCGAGGTTGCATAAGTCATATTCGAGTTTATTTGTGTTTAATTTGCTTTTGGTCAGGGGACGATTTTGCTTAGGCAGCGTTAAATTTACGGCAAGTAGGACAGCGTGATGGTCAGTAATTGTTGAGTTAGTAACAAGCGTAATGTATGATAAGCTGCTTTTGATCATCATATGATCAAGACAGGAACCGCTTTGATGAGTAGGCAATGTATGAGCGGGGAGAAATCCATGGTATGAGCAGATATTAAGGTAGTTTTCGGTCCCTGCATCGCAGTTTTCGGCGCCAATATTTATATTCAAATCACCTGTTAGTATAACATTCCTAAACGATCTTAGTGTTTGAAAAATCTGATTTAAGGTATTGTGAAAACTATCAAAGTTTCTAGCGGATGGGGACCTATACATAGCGATTATCGCTGTAGTTGCGCCAATTTTGATAACTAAGCAATTACTCATACAGTCTTGTAGAGTAGGTTCCTCGACTGTGACCTTTAAACATTCTTTGGCAAAAACTACCACACCACCATTTTGATTGCTGTTTATTGTGGTATGCAATAAGTTATACCCAGGTATTACTGGGAGGTTATCTATGCGGTTTGCTAGCCAACACTCAGTTAGTACAATTATATCACAATCAAAGTTAAGTCTATGAAGGAAAACTGTAAAACTATCTATGTTCTTATAAATACTACGAATGTTTTGGGTCAGTATAGTTAGTGACTTTTGATAATCGGAAAGATATTGTCTGCAATCCTCAACTTCACATGTTTTTGACACAGTTAAAAATGAGTTATCTATATTGGTAAATAAGTTAATATCCATACTAAATTAAAGAAATAACAATAAAAATTCTAAAACCTAGCGTCTAAAATATAAACAAGGATGTGGCGCTCTTAGGCGCCTTCATAATCGATCGAGTTGATGTACCTGTTTTCTGCAGCCTTTTTGGCCGGACAATCTGCGTCTCCCGTCTTGTGGTTGGCCTGTTTTTTAAAGCGCAAACATGTAGCACATTTAGGTGCTTCGGATTTTCTTGCGCAGTCCTGTATTGTGTGTCCTTCTTCACCGCAATGTCCACACGTAGAAGCAGCAGTTTTGCATGTTTTGGATGCATGACCGTACTGCTGGCACTTGTAACATCTCGTTACTAGTGTGAAGTCTCGTACCGGGCAGGACGTCCAATTAATGAAAACACGGTCTTGTGTGATGAGGGCCTTACGTACGAGGGCTGGAACTTCTATAATATAGTTGCAGTGTTCAGCATCTTTCCTGCCAGATTTGTGGCTTAGTTTAATAGAGGTCAAAAATGAATCTAGGGATATAGTAGGCAGTTTGTCGGCCAAGTTTTGTTCATAAATGCATTTATAAACCTCATTTTCAGCCATTGATGTGGGAACTCCTATTACTATTATTCGTGGTTTGCGCTTTTTGGGTTCGTCGACGGTGAGCCCTGTCGAAGCGAGTTGGACTGTTTGCTTGAGCTTATCTAAATCATCTTTAGTCTCTGTGCTTATTATGAGTCCTCCTTTTCCAATTTTCCGTACGCCTCGAACTTTCAGCTTCATTTCCCCAGGGCATATGATTTTTTGGACCATGTTCTTAGTTTCGTCACTGGTTTTTGAGATGTCACTGGGATAAATCGCCACGGAGCTAAAAGTATTAGGACGAATAAAGGTGTTGGACCCCTTCTTGACCATACCTGCAAAAGATGAAGAAATTGCTTCTCGGTTCGTGCAGGATTCCTGAATCGTCCGGTTCATTTCCATAAGGCAATCAGATAGGTCTCGGGCTTCGGTCATGGTTTTAAGGGAGGTATGGGTTTGGATGGCTTTCTGTTTTAGCCACTGGTAATGAACTGCCATTTGCGAAGTTCCATGTCCAACTTTCCGGCAGAGATTGCTTATTTTCAGCTTCTGATCAGCGTTTAGCTTTCCCTCAGAAGCAACAGCAACAATCTCATTTAGACACTGCTCAATGGACCCCATCCAGTTCTGAATCTCTGGAGTGGACACAACTTCAACTGCCTCATCTTGGTCCCGTCTTGGTTGTTGGGGCGGTGTCCGTGCCGGTGTTGGTACCGGAGTCGGAGTCGGTGGAGGGCTACGTCGTATCATCGCGCTACGATTAAAGGGGCTGCCTTCCATTTACAAGTAATAAGAACTTAATACCGTCAGTCCATTGTTTTAACTTATCACTTTAATATGTATTGATATGACACACTATAAAACTGGGTCACTGATTATGCAAGCGTTAATTTATTTACTTAAAATTGTGCATTTATGAGCACGTCTGTATGCGATGAGTGCAATTTGCACTATCATGACATCACGACATTTTCTAGATGAAATCCGTATAAACTGTAATAAAGAAACTCATCCCGTAAATTAGCAAACTAGTAAATACTCGGAACGCTATTAAAAGGAAACAAATTTCATTTACATTTAAAAAAGATAACTTTTACCTAAAAGATTTTATCTTGAAATAAACTCAAGTTTCCAATAAAAAAAAAACAATAAGCGACCTCACCGAACGATAAATAGGCGGCCTTAATCTAAAATTAAAAATGGAATCTCCGAAAAAAGTTATAACCAGAAAAGCGATGTATACTCTTAAAACTTTTTACATTAAAAAGGTTTTATTATTCGGAAAAGAATGTAAAGTTTGACCGTTTAAAATGTATTATGAATGCAAGCGGCGTATCGCGCGCGTGTTTCAATTATAACATTGTGGGAATTAAATGGTACGTTGTAAACAATGCAAGAGATAAAGGTAGCATAACTGTGGGGTAAGACTGGAATATTATATGGGGGTGTTGATTTTTTTGAGTGGCGTTTGGTGTCATTTGTTTTTTAATGCTGAAGTTTGTGTTTGTAGCTCTAGCGTAGCACGAGCGTCACGCTGTGCAAAAATTATTCTACGGAAACTCCGCGTTCATATGTTGTCTATTAAATTACGCGACGGGAAACCGTAACCTATAAATAAATGATAACTAGGCATAATACAGCCGTAAACTTTAGGTCTCGTAATTCTAGTAGATTAGCTACACAATTTTTTTCTTCTTAGCTGTCGACAGCAATCTATATGTCGCAGCAATCTGGTTAAATCAGCCAGCTAATTGGACGCCTAGGCCGTTCATTATACGCCAGCATCCAATTAAATAGCTGAAGGGTAACTAGCCAAGTCATTGAGCGCAACATTTAACCAGATGGCTGAATGTCGTGTATTCATTTGGTTAAATTGGATATTGATGAATTTGTGGTGATGAGTTCACAAATTATGTACGACTACTTTTGCCACTAAGCAACTACTAATGATAATGTTTTAAAATAAGTAAATAAATAATTTCAATTAAAATTGCACACAAGAACGAAAAATAACATTCACGGTTTGCGCCATTGACGTAACGCCATAATAGTTTTGATAACTACTAGCGCCGCAGTGGATAAACTTGAACTAAATTTAAATCATTTGGCTGAGTCTTGGTCAGTCATCTTCAAAGGGCTGACTTTCAATACGCCAAGTTGTTAAACGTCGAATGATTCTATTTCAATTAACTATCGGCCTAGGCATCCCACTGGATGCTGGCGTTTAATTAATGGCCTAGGCGTCCAATTAGCTTGCTAATTTAACCAGATGGCTGCGACATATGTACAGTCAGCCCAGAATTTCAGTAGCGTCCATCATCTCCTGAAGCATACAGACAATAGGACACGCTGGACCCGATATTAAATACCACATTTGTTTGTGGGCCAGCACCATATTTATTCTCCAGGGCAAAGTCATCTGGAAATCTCAACCTGAACAGGTTTTCTTTGATTCGGCCTACTTGAGTCCGTAGTCTATTTTAAGGCTTCCAGGTAAGCAAAGGCAACTCATGTCCAGGTGCAAGATTTTCAGCAGTTGGAACGAATGGGTTTAGTAGGGAAGAACTATCTCGCCGCAGCTTTAGCCATTCCTTAGACCGTTCTTATGTTTTACAAAGAGTTGGTTACAAAAGACTGTTCTTGGTGGTAGTATATGTACCTGACATGCAAATAACAGGACAAAATGGTTAGAGTTGGCATTTTCTACTTCAAAAGATCGTTGAACATTGACATCCAGATCACTGCAATAATGAAGTGGTGAAAGGGAAAAAATGCTGTCAAAATAAGCTGGTAATTGTATTTAGTGGTTATTAAAAGACGAAAGGCACTGCTGCCGGTTATCCTACTAAATCCATCATTCATCTCACCTCTCCTGACATATTCAATGCCACAATCAACATAACAATAGCTACAATAACATATACATTTCAACCCAGTCACACAAAACGCGTCACAACCATGCGGAAACGGCTCGGTGTATATTTCACGACGGTTTTTAGAGTTTTTCCGCACCCTGTTACCGTCGCACGAGTGAATGTGCGAACAAGCGTTTAGTTTCTCACAAAATATCGACGGCGACGCCCATCGCGACGTTTTAGCACGACAAATTGGCATTTGATTGATATTCGATTTATTTGGCGACTCTTTAGCTGTCTAGTTTTTTGGGCTGGTTTTAAATATTTATAGTAGGTTGATTTATGTTTTTTTCTTATAACTGAGGTATTTGTAAGACGTTGAGCTACGAAGCAGTCCCCAAAAACTTCTAAGGCTGGTAGTTAAGAGATACAGTGGCCCCTGGCACACAGGCAACTGAAGGAACACGAGTGGGTTTTAGTCAGTAAAAGTCTGACACGCCCTCCTGCTCCACTCAAAGCGGGAGAAGTTATTTATGATATCCCAACAAAAATAAAACTGGTAGGTACTTAGCGTCATTGAACAAGATCTTGGGTTGTAAGATTCTACTACTAAAAGAGCAATTATGGTATCTTTATCTGCAGGAGAAGGCGTTCGGCAATCTATAGAAGGTAAGAGGGGTAATTCTCGTAATTTTTAGTACGTTCACTTTTTGAAAGAAAGAAAAAGAAAGAAGATAGGTACCTTTATTAAGCACAAACTAAAAAAGCACACAATATACAGCAAAGTCTCTCAGCAAAGTCTGATCTCAGTCTGTCAAGAGTACCTCGAAATTATAGAATTTCAAGGTCAATCAAATGTCAAAAACTTGTCAAAAATGTATGGATATTTTTAACAAGTTTAACATTTGATTGTCGCCGAGGTGAATTCGCCACAAAGACACTAAAAATGATAGACTACTAAATACTGATCTTATCGACGATGTTCTTTAGAAAGGCTAGGTACTCGGAATATGACAACAGTATGGAGGTTCGTAGCAGGTGGCGATCAGAAGTTTCTACCTACCTCCTTGGGAAAACGCGTGAGTTTATGAATGTATGTGTGTAAATCCCTACTAATAATATAAATACGAAAGTAACTCTGTCTATCTGTTATGCTTTCACGCCTAAACCGCTGAATTGATCGTCATGATTGATGATTTTGGCAGAGATATTATAGCCTAGGACAGCGGCGAGGTGCCAATTTTTCTAAGAGGGAAGCCGAAGCAATGTCGACTTTAACTTACTGACATATCAATAAAGAATACTTACTATAATTCTAAAATTAATACAGGAATGTTAAGAATTAAATACAGTTGAAACCAAATAAAATGCGCAATATTATTCCATCTCGATCTCGCTGACGCATTTTTCTATATCTGTCTCTGTCATAACCCGTTGTACAGCGGCTTGCTCTCGTCCATATCAAGTGATGTTACGTGACCTAAAGTGACATAATTACGGGATCGCTGTTGTGTTGTATGAATTTTAGTTCCCGATTATGACTTTTGGTGCCGGGTTAGTTTAGAACATTTTTTGTTGTTGTTGTAAAAGATAAAAATAATCGTTTTTGTTGGTTGAATGTTACGGTGAATTGAATACCCGTAGTGTTACTATATTTTTTGGCAATAGTAGTCACTATTGGCGTGACATTTTTTAATAGCGATAAAGTTACCGATGCACACGATTACACGATTACACGATTCCTACCGGCTTCCCTTCGGGGATCCCCGAAGGGAAGCCGGTAGGAATCGTGCTATATGGTGCTTTCGCCACTGGCCTAGGATATAGAGAAGGACATAGGCTATTTTTTTAAGCGGTAACCGGCATCCACGCGGGCGGAGCTACGGGGAAAAGCTAGTAAATAATAAGCGTCTATTACCACTGGATGTATAATTTATCATTGCAATGAACTACTTACCAGTTACTACGTTAAAGCTATTGTGGATTGAAACATAATTAATAACTCGAACTTACCAAACATTACTGTCAATTCAGGACGACCCACTACAGTCTGAACAACTAAATCTCTTAGAGCCAAATGGGCAGCTTAGTATCCACTAGAAAATTAATAACATCGTACTGCACTAGAGCAGAGTCCGCTAAGCGCTGTGATTATGGCAATATCCCCGCAGGAACATTTTGTGCGCGGCAGAACGGTCTGTATGGCCAGCAAAATACCAGACATGCTGCTGAGATATCCCGCTCAGCATTCCGCGGCGAGCATATTTCATGCTCAGATGGTTGAAGTTACGTGTCTTTCTTTTATTGTTGCGTTTTTTGATTGGTTTTGGTCTTTGTAAGCTCTGGTTGGGTAGTAGAAACGTAAAAATGCCATTTTAAGGTTCCGTACCTCAAACGGACAAAAACGGAACCCTTAAAAGATCACTTTTTTGTCCGTTATTCCGTCTGTTCGTCTACCAGTCTGTCAAGACCTCTTTCTCAGGAACGCGTTAAGGTATCAAGCTAACCGCCACCACCCACCGCCCATTTTACCCGCTGATGTATCCTAGACTGTTTGTACTGGGTATGGTGGGGTACAACGAACTCAGAGTGCGCCGGGAATTTACACTTGCGGCGTATGCGCTAAAGCTCCTGCGTGCAGTAGATCATAACCCGGGTGTGCTGCGTCACTTGAAGCTGTGCGTGCCAGACCGGTACGTGTGGCGGCGGCGGCGACCGCCACTGCTGGCCGTGCCTGCTGCCAAAACCAATCTGCTATCAAAAACACCCCTCACCCGCACAATAAGTGTACTAAACGAAGTGCATGAGAGAATTGACATATTTTCGTGCAATTTGAGTGAATTCGCAAGAGTTTTGTTGAATTTTGTTAGTTATCTTTAAATATTAACATTCTGTGATAAGTCTGATTTTGTATTTTGGGTTTAGTTTGATAATTATTACATAGGTAGGTATTATAATATAATTCTGCAGTCTGACTTCAGATTGTGTTTTTTTAATAGAGTTAGTGTTGCTTGGTATTTTTAAAGTTTAGAGTTTTATTATAAGTCGTAAGTTAATTTTGCAATTTATTTGGTGTGTGTTTGGAAAACACTATTGTATTGGGTCATCCTGTAAAGATAGTGTGTGTAAGTTTTAAAAATAAATAAATAAATAAGTTGAGTATATAAATAAAAAAATACAACTAATTTGGATGCACTAATGAGCAATATTGATTTTTTTAACAGGCACGAACTTACAAACGACCTCGTAATTTCTTTTAGTGGTGGGTCGTTGTCGAATTTTTGACGAACGAAACGCAACCGTTTTCCTGACGACGAAAACGGTTGCAGAAAACGGTCGTCGTTGCAACTGGTTTCGAGACGGACGACTGACGGACGACGAAACTTATCCAACATGGAATAGAATTCCGTTTTCGAGGTTTTCGTCGAGTGAAATAGTTGCAGTTTGTTAGTTCTTACAACTATCAACGATTTAAAGTCTATGAAATGGTTAGCTAAATACATAATTCGTTTTATCGATCGACTTTACTAAGTGTACGATGAAGTGAACTTTCCTTCATACTTTTCCAGGTTTAGGACTGGCTGGGACAGACTTTTATCTTTTTACCAGGCGTATTTAAATTTACAACTATTTGCAAACAAAACAACAATAAAAAACAATTACTAAATTTCTCTGCGCATGCTCAATAATACTGGCCCAAAAAAATGTAAACAAATGTTATGAAATAATAACCACGCGACGCGCTCACCGGCGCGAATTCCAGGAAATTTAGCGATTATCCCAATTCATCGTTCATGCGAATCGACTTTGAACTTTAAGTCAACTTGCATAAGGTTGCACGGGTTTAACCGTCTCATGACGAACGACAGCATTGACAACTGGTAATAGATTATCGACTGTATTTCGTTGACGAAAAGTTCATTTTTTATTGTAAGGACTGCTTTGCGATGACGCGACGCGATGAACGAGTGTGATAGAATTGAACCATTGCGTTCTCGACTGTATTTTCATAGGCGTAAAATAAAAAATCGCACCAAGTGATTCGAGGACTGGTTTGTGCGACGAAGACTGTTTGAACCCAGGACGTAAAACAGTTTTATCGTCGCAGAACACAAAACGGTCTTTGGAAACAGTTCGTCGCCGCAACGCCCACTCCTAATTTCTTTACTACCCTAAGGTTGAATATCCCTTGCACGTCACCAAATGACAAGGTCTACTTGTCAATGTGACAGTTCTACAATTTCAACCTTAGTGAAGTTTCATTGTACTTGGATGTTTTCTCAAAAAATTCTAATAAACCAATAGGTACGCAACCTACTCCTAAATATATTTTCGTATGTTCTTTAAATCGTTGTTACATCAAACGCTTTTCTCCTCAAATATAACAACAAATATATACCTATATATTTTCGTTTACTTCATTCTCGGTTTTGTTCTTGAAGGTTTTTGATTCCAAGACATACGTACGTACGTGGGTTTGTTTTGTTGTCACCTAAATCAGCTGTAGTCTAGACTTCCCGCCCAGATATTAGGTCCCCTATGAATACATGTCCATCTTACCAAAAAACATAAATGAACGCAATCAACAACTTTCTTGACATACTTGATTTATATTACCACTACCTGCGCCCCGCGGTTTCACTCGCATAAGTCTCGATGCCAGGGGAATATCGGGATAATAAGTATACTATTTTCTAATCCAGGTCATGGTCTACTCATGAGCCAATTTTTTTCCAAATACGTTTGGCCGCAAAGCATAACAAACACACATACAAAAATCTTATCTTTTCTCTTACAAAGTATAGATTTTCAGTCGCTTACTAAGATCGTCGTGAGTAAAATAAAGGTCACTTTTCTGTATTGTTGACAACGACATTTGAATAGTATTATCTCGCTCACTCATACTGAAAATCATATATCTATCGTTCTCTACGGGATGTGTGAGTTCACTTTTTATATATAAACACTTTTCGCGTGACCATAAATAAAGCATAATCAGACTATAACATTTTCTACTGCTGAGACTCAGACCTCTCTGTAAGAGGGAGTGGGCCATAATCCACCACGCGGCCCCAATGAGGGTTGGTGACGCGAGATGTCCTTTTCCATTCGGATGTGCACAGCCGACTTTCCCTCTTCTTTGCGCGCAAGTATGCGGCCATCTTTAGTCCAGGTGTACTTCCATTCCAGGCGACTAGCAGCTTGACGAGTCTCGTAGAATAATTGCCTGTTAGTTTTAGTTAGGCGCTCATTGAGATAGATGCGGTGTGGTGCTCCCGGCACTTCGATGTCAGCAGTTGTGAGGTTGCGGCGGACGCGCGCTGCACTCAGCAAATTATCACGCGTCACGCGTCTTGCTAGTCGGACAACGACGATTCGAGGGCGGGTCACTTCGCCTTCGGAGTGGTCACGTCGTACGTTCCCAACACGTTTAGCAAAAACGATGTCCTGTTCTTCGAGGTTAATCGCTAGTTTGAGGGCAAGGGTGTTAATCAACTGCACCGGGTTTTCCCCACTAAACTCCGTAACGCCAGACAGTTGAACATCGTTAAGCAGTGACTCTTGCTCACGCTCATTCAGCTGCTGCTGGAGTTCCCCAATTGTTTCCTCCAGTTGAATTAAACGAGGGGAATTCGTTGGCTCGGTATTCTCTTCGAGTTCTTTAACGCGGCATTCCAGGGTGTCCACACGATTGTAGCACTTATTCACTTTATCATCAAGACCTGAGAACTCATCTCGAAATTGACGAATTTCATCTCGCAAGGCGTTAACCTCACTGCGGAGGCTACGGATTTCCATCGCTAGACTGATCTCTTGAGTATCCGGTGTGTTACTTTTTATTTCAGGTGAGATGATTTCAGCATTAACAGTGGGGCTGACCACTACTAGACTGGTGGATGAGCTGGACTCCTCTGTTCCCTTCACAGGAGTTTGAGAGTTGTCTTCCTGAGGCACCTTTGCTTTACATCCAGGGCACATCCAGTTTGCCGAGAATGTTGCTGTGGGAGCAAGGTTGACGCAGACTCGGTGATAAAAACCCGGACATTTCGAGCATTTTGTGCCGTCATTCACTGCCAAAAATCTTCCACAAGCCCCGCACTTCGGCATTCTCGATTTTCAAAATCACCAGGTCAAAACAACAACAATCTACAAATTGTAAAGATTACAAAAAGAGCTTGTTGCTTAGCATGGATTTTAACCCGGACCGTGTGGCTCCTACGATTGAGGTATGGCTTGAACTGCACGCGCCGTTTAACCACTTGCAACAAGTGATCAATTCCTTGACCATGTAGGAGAAAAATGGGTTTTTCAAAATTAGTGAGGGTGTGATTATATGTTTTTAGTTCAAAATACACAAACACCTTACACTGTGCCGACACTTGATTTATATTATATTATTTGATTTTATGTTTTGATGATTAACACTGATTGTTTTCGTCGTATTATTTGAAATAATTAAAGTTATGGTCACAATCACCGCGTATATGAGTTTCCACAGTTCAAACTTCAGTAATTACTTACAAAATGATTTTTTTTATTACGGAGCAAAAATAAGTACGTATCCTCAGCTTCGAGCGTATGACGCGTCCCTCTTTTTTGAATAGTACTGTCTCGCTCACTCACACTGATAATCTATATTTTTATGGAGGATGTAGGATGTGTGAGCTCACTTTTTAACAAAAAGGAGGAGGTTTTCAATTCGTCTGTTTTTTTTTGTTTTGTATTTTTGTCACGCAATATCTCCGTCAATTGTGGATGGATTTAAAAAAAAAATGTAATTTGTAGGGTATGCTTCAGGGGTGGTCCCATATCGTTTTTATTAATTTAGCTTTTGTAGTTTTTGCGTTAGCTTCGATAATACGTTTTTAATCCACTTCATTTACCTCGATGACAAGCTGCTACTTCCTGACACTGTTGTTAACATAGCAAGTAGTGGTATACAAATTAGTGTGGGGTAAAATTTCGTAAGTCGGTTACAAATAACTAAAATACATATCCAAAGTCACCGACTTCCGAAATTAAAATCATTTTTCACTTTGTAGTGTTTTTAACTTCTTTTGGAAGTTTATTTTAAGTGAAAATTAGGCGCGTTGAGCATTTTTTGAGATGGGAAAAAACAACCGAACTCGCGACACCGTTACCGACAACTCTGTATATAAGTTAGTTTGATAAGTAAGTTTTAATTGAGCTTTATCAGTATAAATTACATGTAATAAAAGATTTTACCTATTCGGTAAAATAGCTGGCAAAATTGTCTCAAACTACAATTTTTTGTTTTATTGAAGTTTAAGCTTCTTTATGCGCGTTGGGCATTTTTTGAGATAGGAAAAAACATTGAACTAGCGACACCGTTAAAAAAATACACAAGTTATTGTTCAAGTTTTCGCTTCTGCCAGCACTTCCGGACTGCCACAGTTTTTTTTTTTAAGTTTTTATTCCGTATGGACACATTTTACGCGACTGAAAGGATGGTGAGGACGACTCAAACTCAAACTCAAAGCATTTATTTCAATTAAACCATTTACAGGCACTTTTGAATTGTCAAAAAGTTGATCAGTTGGAAAGTTGAAGCTAGTTGCCCATTCCAAAACGTAGATCTCTATGGAGAAGAACGGGCAAGAAACTCCATGGACACTCTTTTAAAATCAAGTTGGAATATTACAAAATCTTGGGAACATTATTCTTGTTGCTTCTGTATGTGAGAACAATGTAAAAAAATAAGTATGAACAATTCTAAATACAAGATAAAAATAAGCCTTGGAAGTTAGGAGATGACCAGTCTCACCCGACAGCGCCCGTTCACGAACTTGACGCGTGGATCAGCACCATCCAGCTCAACCATTTTGTAGGGCACCGAATGATCCAACACACGCGACAAATCTAATAATATAAATCTTCCTCATAACACATTGCCCAGTCTCCACAACTACTCTTTGGCCCGATGTGCTACGCTCGCGTGATCTCATTCCGTGTCTAGAGATCGTTACACTTAATACCATCGTAATTAGACAAGCTACCCTTCATTTCATTTGGATTTACTCAGCTACACTTAACGAGTAGTTCGCTTCAGCACGTAATATAGAGATTTTATTCTAATAGCTGTTCTGTTTGTTCGTTACACATTATTTGCTGATAGTGTTTCGGGAATAGAATATTATTATGAGTAGCGAATTGTGTTAATGTTGGCGAGTAGCTTCGTGAATTCAAAATCTGGAATGGAATGAGAACGTAAATGGAATATAGAAGAGATTGATTTATAAAAATATTTGTGGAGTTTCTCGCTCATTCTTCTCCTTAAATACCTACTACGGTTTGGAATAGGTAACTAGCTTCAACTTTCTAACTGACTTACAACTTCACAAAAACTGCCTTCATGTAACAACAACGCCGTGTGACGTAATTGGTTTATTTCTTCTATTCCTTCCAATATTATAAATGTGATAGTAACACTTATGATACTTTTTTCCCGGTACTACGTTCCCGTAAAATAATTTCCTACCTCCATGCAAGCGATGCCGCTAGGATAAGCAAGCTTGAGTAAAGATTTCCAGAAATTATTTACACGTGCCTTAAAATAATACTTAAAGGTATTGATGATCTATTTCTATGTTTGATTGGATTTCCAACAACTGATTGACATCACAGAGGAGCAGAGCGGATCACTCTAAACACTGTCAAGAACTTTAATTAAAGCAAAGTGTCTGGAGACGATGATGAGTTAATTTCAACGAAATAGTACATTACAAGTTTACGACACTCCTTGTCGTTCATCTTACAATCTTACCAACTAAGTAGAATTCTTCGTGCATTTTCGTGTTCCGAACTACAGAGTGCAAAGTGCAACAGCAACTCCCGAATTCCGTCTTCCGTCAATCAACTTTTACGAGCCCTTCACGATATTTTAGAATGTAAGTTAGCTCTACAGAATATGGCTCTAATGTATTTTCATTGTAACTTGACGATAATGGCCTGAAAGAATAAAGATCAAAATGAGAATTTTAAAATTTAACCATGGACCTTTACCAGCGCTCCGGCGATCAAATACGGTGGAAATTTTCCGTTCATCGTGTCGATAGCTGGTATTATCTTATCTGTTATGTACCCAGGGATCGTTAGAGGGAACTATTAAAGCAAAGTGTCACAGTTTAAAATACGAAGAATGGTGAATGAAAAAGTGAATGTTTTAGGATCGCAAGATAAATGTTTCAATCCAGTTTTTAGGTGTTCCGGGCCGGTGAAGCGGTGGAGCCGTTTGATATCATCGTAATGGGCTTTTGTGTTTCAAGGGTTTATTTAATATTTTATGGTGAGCCATAGAGATGGAATTTTATGATTAAAATGGGGTGGAAAGTTGGGTAAATTAGAACGACTTGCTATTGAATATTTTGTTATATTTCAACGTCGGTCTATTTGCTTACGTGATAGTGTTTATTTTACGTAAGCCTTTGTTTCATTTCCTAGTGAGAGAAGTAACATTAACATACCCTTAAACAGAGAGGCAATTCTCGTAATTTTAAAATTAACGAACGTTTACTGATCTCAGCCTCAATCTGTCAAAAATACCTCGAATTTCTATACATTTTTGACATTTGATGGTCGCCGAGATGAGACTCGGATTAGATTTTGAACGTTTTTGATTAAGAGAATTCGTTTTTCAGATACTTTCGCTTTATTCTAGCGTATGGTATCCGTGGGTTAAGCTGAAAATCAGCGACAGGTAGGTACACCTTGTGTTGGCATCTGGCATTATGCTGAACTGAGGAACTTTTGGCATTATTATCGTTGTTTTCTGTTTTTTTACGCTGTAATGCCAATCAATGCATTTTTCTTTTCCAGTAAATAATCCGGTAATAAAAAAACAAAATAATTTATTTGTCACAATCAGCATAAACATTACATTATGACGTATTTGGAGCCTTCTTTTAAGCAAACAATGTCTGTATTTGGAGACTCCGCTCTTCCATGTCATTGCCGTGAACGTATACTAACTGTGAATAAATAAAATGTAATAAAACAAAACAATAATAAAATATACTAAACAATGTAACTTGTGCACTGCACATTCATTATAAGAAGGTACACTGATTCTTTGTTTAAAATCTACATAAATCTTTGAGAAAAACTATAAGCAAAATATTCAGTTATTAATAATAAAAGCGTGTTAAAAATAACACTTGTTTTCGGTTGATGTGTGTAGTGTATGGGTGTGTATATGAAAATGTCAGCTATTAACTCCTGTGATAAAGATCAAAATAACAACTAAGTACAATCTCAGTAATAATTTAAGCTGGCTCCTAAAAACCGCGTATATCGTATTATATTTTATTCCCATCCTTGCTTTCAAACTTTTATGATCGACTTTATTACGAGCATGACTTAAATCTCCTTGTTGTCTTAAATTTAGGTCACATTGCGTATTAAGTTTTACAGCAAGTGCTTTGGCTTAAATGTACCAGTTTTAGTATTAAATTATGAGTTTGTTAAATGTGTTTTTTTTTATATTAAAAACATTAATATAAAAAACACATTTAAATTTTGTAATTATAATATTAATACGTACAGGTACGATAGAAAATAATATACACTCTATATGTGTTAATAAGTGCAACCGAATTGAGAACCTCCTCCTTTTTTGAAGTCGCTTAAAAAACACAAAATACACTCATTTGTATATTTTGAATAAACTTGTTAATTTAACAGGTTAATTTTAAAAGAATTAGGAAATATCCATACCAGAAATAATGGCGGAAGAAATTCTGCAATCTATAGAAGCGGAGAAATTGTACATCGATCGTTTGTTCCACCAGTTCACACTTAGGAAATGGATCTGACGACATCAAAGACCACCTCTATTTTTCAGCAAACCTTTTAAATCGAACGAAACGATAGAAATCTCAGAATTATGACGAATCATTAACTTAGTCGCGGGTAAACTCTAGACGTACAGTCACCAAAAGAGATAAGTAACCACGGTCGCCGGATATAGTTGAAGTTTAGTAAGAAACCGATGGATGTTTTCGAATCAAATTTAATTTAATTAATAGAAAACAAAGAGTTCATTAATTATTAAATTAAAGGACAATAAGCAAGCGACTATGGACTCCGTCCACATTTTTTTTTATCTAACAGACTTCGTTTTTGTTTCATAAATTCCGTTACGGGCTACATACTGACAAACCGTGGGTTCAAGTCTTAAATATAGGGGGTTTTCTGAAAAAAAAGAAATCTTTCAGTTTCATTTGGCTAACGATATACGGGTTGTAGTTACACAATCTCTACCAAAACTTATGGAGTATACAAGCGTGAGTATATTATTTCCTTGAAAATAACATACGATATGAAGGACCCTAAGTTAAAACAATTACGATTTTCAATTACTTTTTAATAATATTCAAACACATTTTGCACTACAGTTGTACCATTATGTTTCCTAATTTTCCCTGAAAGCCCCATACTTTTGACGGTCTTAAATATCGACAGTAAAGAATGATCAGTAAGCTAAGACCTTTTAGCTTAGACCCTGGTTACTTATATCTTTTGGTGGCTGTACATAACAGTAAATTCTTTTAGTAATCTTTAAGTATGACCGTCAGCAGTAATAAATCCAGTAGAAACTAAAGCATGTCCCCGTCACTTTGTACAATTCAGCTATTCTTTGAAATAACGAACCAGTTTGTCCGGATCAAGCGCATTAAACGCTTACTGCAGGAAAAGTTTTATGTTTTTTTTTTAGCTGTAGCCATTTGAATATTGATCACGTTGAATTTTGCACCGTTTTTGTGAGATTTTGCATTAAAAATATTTGACAGTCATCTCGGATGTTATGGAGACTGTACTTTTCTTCTTCGGTTCGATTATCAATTTGCTACGTTATAAATGCGCAAATTTAGACTTGCACTAGTATGCAATGATATGAAATTGTAATGTATGTATGTTGCGAAAAATCTTCCAACACAAGTTACTGCGGCGTAACGTGTATGGTAGCATATGGTATGTGTATGGCAAACACAACACGCTCTACTGTTTTAGGACCACCAACAATTTTCACACAGTTGCAGATATAATCTCAGTTCGACGTTGGTTTTGATATACCTTCGCTTCGTATTTCTTGTCGCCACAAACTATCTATAAGTACGAGTATAACTATTTTTTCCATGCCTTGCTAAGTAATAGAACTAATCAAAAACTCAGAATAGATTGACTAGAACCGAATCTTCATTCGTTTTCTATCTCCCGTCGAGACAGCGAGATTTATTTAAAACCTCATTGTAATAGGTACCGCAAGTAAACGACAAAACTTTTCGAATATATTTTTTTAAATTGCCAACTCGACTATAAAATAACCGACCTCATTGGAAAGCAATCACTTTAATTTCACATTCGCCGATTAGACCCGCATAACTTGAACCAACTCCTATAATTGTCAGTTCCCTTTACGCAGTTAAACCTTATTAAATCCGCAGAGGCTCGATAATTTTGTTCTGTAACCAAAAATTAGGAAATTAGCTGACCGAGGCGTATTTTCCATTCTACGTGATTAGTTGTTCTATTTTAAAATTAAGGCAAAATTTGTATTATTCAATCTTTTTTGTCGTCTCGATGGTACGACCGTGTACCTGTAATTTTTTTTGCCCCATAATTTCATCACTGCCACGGCATCATAGGTCAGTGGCAGCGCAGAGGTCGCTATAGGTACTAACAAAAGTAAATAATAATATTGCATTTTAACTTTGAAATTCAGCTAGGTTTGTCTTCTCTTCAAATAGTAAAGGATGTAAGGTTTATGAGTACGTATTTATGTCACGTCAACTTAAGCGACAGAAATTTCCTCGTAGAATATCATCATCATCATCATCATATCAGCCGAAAGACGTCCACTGCTAGACATAAGCCTCCCCAAAAGGGGGGATTTGCCATAATCGCCACGCTTGGGAGGCGGGTTGGCGATCGCAGTATGGTGGTCAAATGCATAGAGAACGCTGCTGCCCCTTCTCTAGTAAATCCCTTAGTCGCCTTCTATGACACCCACCGGAAGAAATGGGATGGTACTATTCGTATAATATAGGTAAACATAAATGGTCCATAAATTGGCTTATAAACAAAAAAAAAGTTAATATTAGATTAGTAAATTTGAAACAGAATCTTACAATTATATGAAAATTATTGGTAGGTAGAGAATAAAGTTTTAATAAGCATTTATTTTTAGGTCCAGAATTATTATTCTTTGTGTAAAATAGATGCTTTTTTAATAATATTTGCTTGTCTGGTAGATAATAATTTGTATAAACTTCAGTGGGTGTCATTAGAGGTGGCTTTGATTTTTTTTTTAATCGTTTTGCAGCTGTGCAGCAGTTGTTGTTTTTCATGAATGGAGACACTAGTCCTTAGTTTGTACACTAGTCCACCCACTAAAAATATTAAAAAATAACTGTACCCCTCAAGAAAAACTAATTGAAGATTTCTTACAGGAGAAACTTCATTATCAACATCAGCTTAGAGCAGTCCATTGCTGGACATAGACCTCTCCAATTAAGCGCGAATGAGCCAAATCTCGTCCAGCTGCTAGCAGCCGCCCTGCCTAAGATTGTCGCTCTATCTAGCCTGCAGGCGTCCTTCCTAACATTTGCCAATTTGTGGTCTCGAAGGAGGAACATATAATGGAGTGAAGTTACTTCACAATCAGTATCAAAAAATGCCAATCTTCACGATAAACATCAAATGACTCATTTTTGTTCTCATAGGTACCAAAGTGGATATCTACTAGCTCAACAATATAACATCCTATTTGACCAATAATACTCAAAGATCATCATCTGCCTAGCTTTTTCCCAACTACGTTGGGGTCGGCTTCCAGTCTAACCGGATGCAGCTGAATACCAGTATTTTACATGGAGCGACTGCCTATCTGACCTCCACAACCCAGTTACTGGGTAATACGATACCCCTTGGAAAGACTGGTTGTCAGACTTTCGGGCTTCTGACGACCCGTAACGACTGTCAAAGATCTACAAATGACAGCCGGGACCAACGGCTTAACGTGCTTTTCGAGGCATGGAGAGGTCTTGGTATGTTA
Organism: Polymixis lichenea; assembly: GCA_949091785.1. Classification (NCBI taxonomy): domain Eukaryota; kingdom Metazoa; phylum Arthropoda; class Insecta; order Lepidoptera; family Noctuidae; genus Polymixis; species Polymixis lichenea. Next base: position 21,523,030 of record OX420944.1, read on the forward strand.
AGATGGTCACCCATCCACGGACCAACCGCGGCAAGCTTAGCTTAACCTGATCGATCGATCCGTACGGCTACTATTACTTAGCCACAAGCCCCTCAAAGATAATAATCCAAAAAGAGCATTAATCAGTCCCAAATATAAGTAACACTCATATTACCCGTCGTTCATAATAGAGCCGTAAGTGACCCAGAAACAAACTGACTGGCTCTTAATTAATTTATGTCTGCTTATATTTGTCGTGCTGTTTCTATATTAATTTACTATATGTTTGTCTAACAGTTGGCTAAAAAGTCAAGTTCAGAATGATTGTGTTGTTATTGTAACACTAGCTACTGCCGCAGCTTTGGCATCGTGGATGTATACAGGGTGTAAGGGGAACGCTTCCGAAGCCAGAACGTAGGTTAAATGGAAAATGGACCAATAACCTTTCGCCATACATTAGTTATTTTGCATCAATTTAAAACGTTTGAGGCCTCTGTAATGTTTCTACTTATTTTATTTTGGCGGCGCTTTACAAAGGATGCCTAAACATAAAGTCACCACCTGGACTTGGGGGCCGTTTTTAATTGTGTTTAATCTGAAATAATGGTTCATTTAACTGTTCTCACAGCATAGTGTACAAAAAATGCTAAAAAAAACTAGATCTTTTATGGTACTGTATCGAGAATCACTAGCCCTATCACCTGACTTCGTTTTCGGAAGCGTTTCCCTTACACCCTGTAGAATCAGGTTCTTCTAACTTAACAGACAGCTATGCTGAAGAGTTTGTTGGGCCACTTCTTCTTCCCAGCTAAAGCACTGTAAGTGGTGGAGGGGTGGGCGTTTTGGGGGACTAATTAATAACTATGTAATTTTTACGCTCAAAAAGTGCTGACTCTCAGTATTGTTTGAATAAATTACTTTTAATTTTGATTTTGATGTCGGAAATTATCCCATGAGATCGTGTTATCGGAGTAAAAGTAGCCTATGTTACTCCTTATAACATCGGACGTGTGCCAGTAAATGTCTTATCAAAATCGTACCAGCCGTTTCAGAGATTATCCGGAAGATACATGAAAACAATCATTTTTTTTATTGTTTATTGTTTTATATAACGTATATACTTTCATATGCATTTAGTAAAAAACTGTTATTTTGACATTACAAACACTCAATTTTATAGATTTATATATTTCAATGAGTATGTACATGTATGTATACATTTAGATTTTTTTTTTCTTAAGACCAGTAATTATGGAGAATATGGAAATATTCATTGAAGATTCATTAAGGTTTGGTAATTTATTTTGGTTTGGCCCCAAATAGTCTGTTCAGTTTGATGATCTGTAGGTACACCTAGACCAATACATCATTTCAAGGAGAACCAATGGTACTACCACGGCTTGTTGGCTACGGCGGTTGTCTAATATTTATTTCTAGAGTTGTCGTTTTGCCCACAGTTAAATTTACTCAATGCAAACCGCACATAGACAAAAAAATTGTCGATTCGCCCAAATATAGTCCGTTATTTCCATGCTCGCCCAATCTTCTCTAAATTCTATTTTACTGATATATCTAGTTTAAAATAACGAGTTTCAACAGCTTAGAATTCTACACTTCAATTACACAGCAATTCCATTTCTAAATCTGCGCATTTACACAAGAAGAATCCAATCAAAAACTCAGCAAACACAATCGGAGATTAATCACAAAAGGGTTACGAGCACTTCGGTCACCATAACCGAGCCAGCGCAGATAGTATTAACAGCAATTAAGCAAACAGGGCTTTAAATCAAAATTTCAAATTATGCTACTCCCGCCGAGGGTGAAATGGGGTTGTATCCGTGAAATCGCATTCATCAAAACTTGGGAATTAGCTTCGTTCCCTAATTAAACCTGTCGGTTGTTAAGTTCGCCCCGATCTCCCCAGGGATCTCGAATCTTACGTAAATATTAGGTTTGAATAAAACTTTTATTATTATAGCTTTATTGATGCTTAATGCCTGTGATCCTTTGTGTAAAGCAAAAGTTGATTTGAACGAATTCTAATTTAGGGAGAGGAGGGTGGGGGCGAATGGCCAAACGTTTAGTATTCATTGCGTTCTCGAATTGTCTTTAAAAACTGTATACATTGATTGAATAGGTTCGTGGAGCGAGGTTCTTTAAATCAACATTAAAAACCTTTGATTCCTTTAAAAGTATTCGAGACACGTGCCGTAAAATGTAAAGATTGAAAGTTGATTTCGAAATGATATTGATTGATTGCTTACTTATTTCGTACGTGATAAATTATTTCTTGCTTAGATACGACCTTTAAATAATAGAAGTAAAAAAAAGGTAAAAGTTTTTTTATTTGAAACAACAACTTTCATAATTCAAAAGTTAATTGTGTCCCAGCTATCAACACCCGCTTAAACAATTGTCACAGACTTAACTATAAAATGGGCACAGTTTAGCCAACATTAAAGAAGGTAATGAAGTTTACATAGTCATTGTAACTCAAAAACACGCTGCATTTCTCCGTAACAAACCCCTCCTGTTTCGGTAGTTTCATAACAAATATCCCGTTCATCCTGACCGTACCTCTAATTTACAAAACCAACCGAACTAAAACTGGTCGTCTTCCACAAATTCCTGTAACTCGCAAGCAATTTATCATCAAAAACAAATCTGTTCCAAACATCAGTAAGTCAAACTAAGTTTCAGACAGTTATATTTCATTGGTTAAATAATTCAGCGTCCGGCTTTGAATGTGGACTATTATTTACGAATTGCAACTCCGGAGACGGGACTTGAGTCTGCAATAATAATCACAAGTTAATTGGGCTGTACTGTCAGCAACGGAAGCCGCCCGAACTTAAATATTTTATTGCTCTTATGTGGTATGTATACTTTAAATTCAAGGGGTTTAGTATAGAACATGAATTTTGCTAGGGCGCTGTGCCCTAACAAAATTCATGTTCTATACTTGTAAATTTACAAAGTATTTAAACGAATTCACATTTAATTCAAGACTAATATAGAGACTTTACCCCAGTGGGGTTCCCGCATTGTCGTTGCGGGGGGGCTCAGTAACCGTGGTCACCCTCCCACGGTGAAGCAAAGAGGAACCCCAAGGTGGGGCCGCTCGTCAGGGCTTGTGCCTCCAAGCCGACGACGTAGCGGCCAAAAAGTAGGTTGCGGTGAGGTGCATCGCAGGTGAGGCGGGCCGCGATGTCGAATGGGAGGCATCGCAGCTGAGAGTTACAGGCTGCGGCGGAGGAGGAGTGCCGGTACTTCTGAGTAGCGCTCTTCCCTTCCGTGGCCTGGACGGGGCCGCCACCGTTTGATGGCGGACGCGGTGGGGCCGCAGGGGAAGAGGAGTGTCGGTATAGCGTTGGCCGCTCTCCCTATCTCCTGCGGCCGAAAAGTGGTAGGCGGCGGGGCCACTGTGCTGACCCGTCGCAGGGGGACGTTAGCAGCAGCTGGTGGGGCTCGTAAGGGCCGATGCCTGCCAGGGGTGCGGGTTGTTCGAAAGAGATACCGCGGCCCCTGGCACACGGGTAGCTGAGAGAACATGGGTGGGTTTTAGTCAGTAAAAGTCTGACACGCCCTCCTGCTCCACCCAGAGCGGGAGAAGTTATTTGATGATTTCCCACCCACAAAAAAAAAAAAAAACCTACTTATCTTCTTAACGTTTTTAGGTAAATAGGTATTTTAAAATTTCAAGATAAATCTTTAAGCATTTACCAAATAACACAATTTTCTATATATTTATTTTAACTGATTTATTAAAGTCTACTTTAGTTTCAAGCAATTATCTCTATAATTTAGTCTGACCGACTCTTTGACAGGTAAAAAGCGCCTGTTAGTAGGTTAATTGAAATAAATGATTCGAGATTTGAGTTTGTTTTAAAAGTAAATCAAAACAACACACAACACAGAAGCACAGAACCGGTTGAAAGGCGATGCTTGGGAGAGGCCTATGTCCAACAGTGGACGTCTTTCGACGGAAATGATGATAATTAAAGTCCCTATTCTGGGGATGCAGGCCTCCTCTTTGTGAAAGGGGAGCTACCGTTAGAATACATTTTGTCAATTTACATGTAATTTTCTGTAGTCGTATGCCTGATGGGATTTGCCATCAGCAGATAGGTATGCCAAACTTACAAACTGTGTTACCTCATTAGTGGATTAATTTACAAAAACCCTCTCATAGCGTTGTAGTTTCTTCTACAGCGAAGGTGTCGTTGTAGAAGCTGCTCTTGACTATGCGAAGTATCAATTTTCTAAGCCAAGTGATTCAGAGCGTCTGTCAGGGAATGAATGAATGAATGAATGAATATAAGATTTTTATTTTATTATAATGGCATGTACGAGAACGTACGAAAAGTTCAGTGTTTGTTGACAAAATAGAAAAAACTAGAACAAACTATGGCAAAAAAATGCTTACTTTTGAAGGAGCACAAATTTATAATAGAATAAGAAATTCACACTCTTTTAATGTATTCATAACGGAACGGATCAATCACTTCTGGACAAATGAAGGCATTGTATAACTGACGGAACATTAGATGATGAGCTTTGTGTAATATGTGTATGTTTATTGTGTAATTGATGACGACGAACTTTGTGTAATTTATGTCTATAATTATGTTCTAGTATTGTTCTCAAGTGAGTGACATGTGGATGTCTTTATTGAGAACAAAGTTTCTTCATACCTAAATCTATACTAATAAAAACTAAATCTATAATATATAAAAAAGTTAATAGCATTATAAAATTGACCCTGCAGTTCGATCGCTGAATTTCTAAACCGAGAGATTCAGAGCGTCTGTCAGAGAATAAATGAATGAATGAATGAATATAAGATTTTTATTACAATGCCATGTTAAAGTAACAATATTCATCGTCTTTCATTGCTGACCGTATCGTTAAGGTCAAAGTTTTTAATAAAAATGAATTATGCATTTCAGAGATCCTTGTTCAAGTCCCTGTGTTGGGAATTCTTTGGTCTGTTAAGAATTTGGGTAATTAACAGACAATAAGGACTTCGTGTCAAAAAGTTGGGATGGGACATCTTACTTTATTTAGTGAAGCAGTAAATAACAGCTTTGGAAGAACTTTGAGGGTGAAAGGGTGATGGTAAGGGTAATTTAATTTTGTAATAATATTTTGATGGTAAAATGCCAAATTTAGACAGCGTGGACAAAATCTGTAGTGCTATTCTGTACAAATCTCACCGCTTTTAAAGTAGCGAGTTTAAAGTGAACTGTTAATCCTTAAATTCCCTAGGGTCAGGTAGGATAACAGTTCACTATAACCTCACTTCACCCAAATTTTCACGGTGTGATTCTTACAGAATACGCCAGCTGAATGTGACTGGCGCATGAGCGTGGAGATTGGTACAAGAAAAGAGAGGCCTATGCCAAGGATTTGGGGAGGTCGGGTTGTGAATGATGATGAAAATACCAACTGCTTCTGAACGAGAAGTTAAATGTTTGTTGACAAATACGACGACACATAGCGTAGATAATAGCTTTCTAAAGTGTCCCAGCAGTTTCATCGCAGTCGATGAACTCACAGCCGTAATGCGCAAACATATTAAGTGCGAGTATAGTTTCTTTCTATTGATCAGTTATACTTATTTGATTTCACAATGTTGTTTATTATTATTTAATTGTGCCTGTCTGTTTTATGATATGTTTTCCCGGTGCACACACTAATTTTGTCTAAGCTTCGTTCTTAGCCTGAAGTTCCAACACGCCACTGACCTGGCTTTATTTTTAAAACTCGATCTTTTTATGTTTGAATATAATATGCTTTTATAATTCATTATCATCATTTCAGCCGAAAGACGTCCACTGCTGGACATAGGCCTGTACCAGGCTCCTCCACTTCGACCGGTCTTGTGCTTCCTACATCCAACGGATTCCCGCGGCCTTCACAAGGTCATCGGTTCACCTTGTGCGAGGCCTTCCCACTCTACGTCTTCCGGTACCTATGCGGTCACCATCTGTTCTGCGAGAAATTTGCCCTGCCCATTGCCGCTTAAGTTTGGCAATTCTTCGGGCCACGTTGGCTAGCCTGGTTCTCCTGCGGATCTCTTCATTCCTGATTCGAACGCGTAGGGAAACTCTGAGCATAGCCCTCTCCATTGCCCTTTGGGTAACTTTAGGCCTCCTGATAAGGCCCATTTTATAATTATTTACCAACAATTTTTTTTTGTTTGCTTTATTTTGTCCAACGGGTGGGCATGGGCTTCTCCTTTTATTTTCCAAACCGGGATGTCTTGTGCGGTCTCTAGCCATGTTAGCCCTGCAAAGCTTATCAAATTGTCACACCACCTTTGCCGTAGTCTACCTAACCAACCAACTCAATCAATTGGCCTAGCCTTTTCGAAACCATATTAGGGTCAGCTTCCAGTCTTACCGGATGCAACTGAACCCCGGCATTTTACATAGAGTGACTATCTATCTGACCTCCAGAACTCACTGGGTAATACGATACCCCTTGGTAAGACTGGTTGTCAGACTTTCGGCTTCTGACTTCCCGTAACGACAGTGAAAGATGTACAAATAACAGCCGAGACCAATGGCTTAACGTGTTTTCCGAGGCACGGAGGGTATTCTCAATATGCTATGGATGGTCACCCATCCAAAAACCAACCGCGGCAAGCGTAAGCCCCTTCAGTCCTCACCTAACCAAGAAACTACACAACTTTATTTCAACTGCAGCGCAGTTAATACCTACGCAAGAGAAACTTCCTCTCAAAGGGAAACAGGTATAATTAATATTCGCAGAACTATTACTGTAGCAATAGATAGTGTAGCACAAGTTGTAACAGACAGACATCTTGCCAAATGTTATGTTTGTTCATATCAATGGATGCTGTGCATAAACTGTGCTGTTGCTTGCAGTTAATTATGTTTGCTGAACGGTGTTTGAATGTTAGAGGGACAAACATGGAGTAATAACCGTTTATGACTGGATTTAGGTCTTATTCAAAAAATTAATAAAGAAAATATGACTCGTTGATTTAGTACTGTAGAGGATATTTACTTAGTGTAAAACCTCACGCACATACTGGCAGCCGATGATTAGGCTATGTCTATGTTCGAGCATTTAGGATATTCTAAAATAAGAACGTCAAATAATTTTAAGTAGGTGGTGTCCGGTGAGCTTTCATTTTTTTGGCAGGCGCGTCTTTGTAAGCATCTGAATGTCTTCAGAACTCTTGAAATAAACGTGGAGTCCCACAGTTTAAGCGCCCCTTAATCTTTTAATTTATACCCATACACAAGCGGTACCTGGAGGCTCGTCTGAGCCTCCACAGTACTGTATCTGTTGCAAGCTCTACTGCTGACCATGAGATCCGTTCGATTCCCGGAGGCTGGATTTGTTCCCGGATGATAGCAATAGGCTTGCCCCCTATTACATAGTACTTAAACACAACTAGCGAAAAGTGGGGGTACAGATAGGTCCATCTCTGCTTAACCTTTCGGGGATAATAAGCGTGCTATGTTATTTTCTACAAAATATGTAACGCTAAATGTGATTTAGCATTAGTACTTATTATTTGAATTTTTTATCGTTCCCTGTGGTGCCAGACGTAAAAGAATAGCACCATCCCATTTCTTCCCATGGTGTCGTAGAAGTCGACTAAGGGACTTACTAGAGAATGGGCAGCAGCGTTCTCTATGCATTTTACCACCATACTGCGATCGCCAACCCGCCTGCCAAGCGTGCCCCCTTTTAGGAGGCTTATGTCCAGCAGTGGACTTCTTTCGGCTGATATGATGATTTGAAGAAAGTATATCTTTAGCAGCAATTGAAAAGTGAATTGCAGTATCGATAGAATGTTGTACAGCTTCTAATTCGAATTAAATGTACCATTAATTATTTTTATTGTAGAGGGGTAATTTACTAAAATTTAACCTAGCAATCTACACTATCATCATCATTTACCTAACCCTTATCTTACTGTGTCGGGTCAGCTTCCAGTCAAATTGGATACAGCTGAAAATCAGTATTTACATAGAGCGACTACTTATCTGACCTACACAACCCAGTTACTGGGTAATGCGATACTAATTGGTAAGACCTTTAGAAGAGACGATTTTTAAACCTTTGCATGTAGTTTTTCTCAACTTCTCAATCGACGTCATGTTGCCTTTGAATCCATTTAGATTTGTCTATACTGACCTATTTCAACGGATCTGCAGATTCAAAAGCTTGCAAAAATAAATCTTTAAATTTCCTTCAATTTCATATTAGTATTCGGCCATCACAATCAACGTAACAGGGCGTAGCTATCTAAACGTGGGTACGCTTTAGCGATATCTTTCACGTTCTGAGAGTATCCTTTAGTATTCCACTCGCGATCCGATCTATCCTTCAAAGAACAAAGTGCTTGCCCAGAATGAAGTGAAAATTGGAGAAGGTAGCTCTGTTATTGGTTTTGCGACAATGGAACCTTTTCACAATAAGTTTTCAAAGCTCAATTATTAGAAGTCGTTTTCCAGTTCTTGTTTTATTAGAACGATTCAGTTCTAGAGGTATTGTTTAGGAATGTAATATTTGATTTCGGTGACAATGGAATCAAGTCAAAGTTAAGTCATTGGTATCTTGAAAACTGGCTTCAGACGTCCCGATCTCTCATTTCCTATGCAGGGACCGTCTTGTAAGGTTTATGCAAATCGCAATATGTGAGGTAGGCTAAAGACAATCATATTATGTATGGAAAGATTAGATGGACATGGGTTATATTAAGAAACCGTCAAACGAATCATTGAAAGTCCTTTGTATAAACGGATACCTACATATTATCAAAAAGATCACTTTAGTGAAATAAACAAAAAGCCTTTATGATTTCTTTTAATTACAAAAAAGTTCTTAAAAAGTCCGTAATATTAATTATTTAAATGATAAATGATAAATGATTTTCTTTCTGTAAGTAGGTTTGTACAAACACTTTTACACGTCAATCATATTTTTTTTAAACTAGATGAAGTCGGCGTTTCCTATCTGACTACTCTGAGAAGAAAGGCCGAAACAAACTCAGAGGTCACAGTCTCTTTTAAAGTCCAGACATAATCTTGGTCAGATTATGTGAAGACCATGTGGATCGGTGTCTGAAATGGTCTTTTGAGGAAAGAACCACACAGATTGAGTGGACCTGTCCATTCAGTGCACGCATTTATCAGTAATCATGCAGCTCAACTCAGAACTTGAGGAGCTAAACGATTTGATGAACAATACCAAAGATAGGACATTTGGGTAGGCCGCATAAAGTACTCAAACTGCCAGATTAATACTAAAAACTTTAATTGAGAACCCTTCAAATGGAAAACGCCTTCTCCAGTAATTTCCAGTTTAGCTGTTTTTTGCTTTCACAAGCCATGATCTTCCAATCAGTTCCTATTATCTATCTCATCTTGCGAATGTCCTGCTGGTCTGCCACTTCATTTTCAAAATGGAATGTTTAGATGCTGGATGTTTTTTCTCAATCACGCAATAACGACATAACAGATTTGAAGGAAATTGTGCTCACAAATAGATTATAAAGGCATTAAATGTTGTTTTATAATATTATTATACTCTTGAGCACTTGGTAATCATAAAACAAAGACTTATTGCGTTTGTCTGTAGAACAAAAGATTTATTTACGAGTACCATAAGTATGTACAACATTTAAAACTAAAATGACTTATCTGCTAACAAAAGATTAACTTACCTGTAGAACAAAAGAAACAACATTTAATGCCTTTATTTTAGGTATTTTAAATCTTAACAACAATGAAAGAATAAAACAGAATATAAAAATCTATCGAATGTTTCTTTTACGCTATCTTAGGAATCCTTAAGTCACCACCGTCAACTTTGACGTCTAGTTTGTTTTATCGATTAAGAGACAAATACAAACAAGGTCCAAATCCCGGAAGTACGTTCCCATGGGATAATTTTCAACCACCATGCGGTTGAAGCCGCTGGCAAAAGCTTGTTTTATATAATGTTTCTGATACCCTCCGATCCGATTTCATCGTCGCTGAAGCCATGTTAAAATATATTAGACTTTCCTTTTACTTTTCATTGCCATTGTTGCTCGAAGTAACCTCTGGCCACTATTAGGTTAAAAAACATTATTTTAATCTCGTTTATGACGTACAGCTTCAAAAATTAATTAAGTACTACCACATTTGATATTTTACCTGTCATTTCAAATTGAAAACCAAATTAACTGTCGAGTGCATCACTACAAACCGAAATCAATACTCTGGCGTATTTAAAACATTTTAAACTGTTCACAATAATCATATTATAATTGGCGGATAACCAATTTAATGTTGTTAAAGGGCATTGAGAGAGCGGGAAACATTTTCCCTCCATGTTTATTAAATTGACAGTCGTTTACAGATGAAACCGTCATAATTGCATTCGGACAATAGGCCCCTGGGCTCCATTTGATCAGCTTTAAAAAGTTGATATTCCCGAAATTGTTCAGATGGACCGAAATACAGTTTAAAATTGTATTTCGTCCTGCGTTTATCTCATTTTATTTTGGAGTGAAGCGGATAGCTTCGAAATGTTTTTACAGAAAATTTAAGAGCCGTTTTTGATTTCAGGATGGAAGAACAACTGTTTTTTGCTGAAAAGCTGTACATGGATTTTGTTTTTATTCAGCTCGACGCTTTTGATGAACTCAACGAAACTGTATAATATGGAGCACATTTTAATGGTTTCTGGGTAAAATTAACTAGTCAGTTTTGGGCAGGGCAACTTTAAGGCATGGTTATATTTTTCAAATCCCCAATGAATTTATTTTTAGGATTAAATGCGGATAATAAGATGTCGATTCACTTTAGACGCATCTTGACAGCCCCGCAACCTCCAACCGCCGCCATCATAAATGTTCACCACAACACGAAAATAATATCAGTTCTTTTTCGTTTGTGTAATATTTTTTTACGGCAAAAAAAAGTGCATTCGTATTTCCCATTATCTTCTACATACAACCCACTTACAGTTAACGGCTAACAGGCTTATTCGCGAGCATTTTACTCTTTTATTTTTTGCGCTGTCCACACAGAATTCTTTTTAATCCACACAGCGTTGGACCGATTCAGCGACGATTGCTATCTAATTAAAACCTCGTTAAGTTTAAGCTCTGTAATTATCTGTGAAGTGAAAATTTTTGGTGGGTTCATGGAACTGTGGTTTCGTGAAGATTATGTTAATTTCAATAAGGCTGTTTATTATAAAATTAAGGAGACGTATCACAGTGCTTGTATAAGCGGTATATTTAGATAGGCTCTATCTATTCACCAGGATAATTAAAAAAAAAACGGAACACAAATTAAATTATAGACCATAACTTAAAATTAACTAGCAAAATTATAGTCATCAATATTATGTTGCCAGATAGTGAAAATTTTACCGAAACCAATTTAATTAAACCTACTAGATTATGTAATTATAGAAATGAAACTTCTTAGGCGGCAATTCGAAAATTGAGAGTGAAATTTCAAGGCCGCGTCACGTTTAGGCACACTTCGTTACATGAAAGAGAAGAAAGATATAAGTCGCTGCGTTTCTCACACTATCATCGTCTGTCTAGTCTTTTGGCAATTTTGTCAGGCGTGGCTTCCAGTCTAACCAGATATAGCTAAATACCAGTATTTTAAAGACCTCCACAACCCAATTACTGGGTAATACGATACCTCTTGGTAAAACTTGTTGTCACACTTTCGGGCTTCTGACGACCCGTGACTACTGTCAAAGATCCTCGCGTGACAGCCGGGGCCAATGAAGTTACGTGCTTTCCGAGGCACAGAGCGCTCGGTATGTACAGATAGTAACCCATATATGGAACAACTGCGGCAGCCGTAGATTAAACTGATCGATCGATCCGTGTGGCTATTGTTACTTAGCCAAAAGATTCTCATAAGTCTCTCATAAATCTCTCTTATTTTCTTAAATTTTAAGAAGTTTCATTACTATCAAGTGCACGGTACTGTTTATGCAATTTTTTATTGATATACGTAGGTAGGTTTTAGAAAGCACGTTAAGCCGTTGGTCCCGGCTGTCATTTGTGGATCTTTGACAGTCGTTACGGGTCGTCAGAAGCCCGAAAGTCTGACAACCAGTCTTACCAAGGGGTATCGTATTACCCAGTTACTGGGTTGTGGAGGTCAGATAGGCAGTCGCTCCATGTAAAATACTGGTATTCAGCTGCATCCGGTTAGACTGGAAGCCGACCCCAACATAGTTGGGAAAAGGCTAGGCAGATGATGATGATGATGATACGTAGGTAGGTTTTGTGTTCAATATTAAGTTCAAGTCTCATATTTAATATCATATTGTATTTAAACTATTTTTTTTGGCTTACAAATATTTCTTTTTAAATTGAAATGAGCGGCTCGCCATCACACAGATAAACCCTGAGAGGTTTTCGTTGTGTGGCTAAAATCAATTATGTAATAGGTTAAGTGTTATGGAAAATAAAAAAATAAATAAATACCATTTGTAGGTAATTACTAGATAACCCAAGAGATAAAAAAGCGGACAAATGCGAGTCGAACTCGCCCATGAAGGGGTTCCGTAGCAGCAAGTAACGCGCGAATTATAATTATTATTTACTTGGGTACCTATAACAGATTTATTATTAGAAAATAATGGTTCGTGCATAACGTTTATGTTTATGAAATTAAATGTTTTTTTAATTTTTTATATTTGAGTTGATTGAATGAAAGGTAAATTAAAAAAAACTACTTACTAGATCTCGTTCAAACCAATTTTTGGTGGCAGTTTACATGGTAATGTACATCGTGTATTTTTTGTTAGTTTTATCATTCTCTTATTTTAGAAGTTACCACACATTTTACCACTTTGGAAGTGTCTCTTGCGCAAACTGTTCAGTTTAGAAAAAAAAAATTTGAAACCTCAATATAATTTTTAAAGACCTATCCATAGATACCCCACCCCACACGTATGGGTTTAATGAAAAAAAAACTCGAGTTTCAGTTCTAAGTATGGGGAACCCCAAAATTTATTGTTTTTTTCTATTTTTGTGTGAAAATCTTAACGCGGTTAACAGAATACATCTACTTACCAAGTTTCAACAGCATAGTTCTAATAGTTTCGGAAAAATGTGGCTATGACATACGGACGGACAGACAGACATGACGAATCCATAAGGGTTCCGTTTTTTTCCATTTGGCTACGGAAGCCTAAAAAGAAAGAAGGGTGGACCTTCTAAAAGGTAGAATGACGACATCATACAAATAGCCGGAATGGTTTGGAGGAGGCTTTCACCGCAATAGGCGGCCCTTACACCTAACAATACTAACCTTATTTAAGTACAAAACTAACATTACTAATAAATATATAAATAAGTACAAACCACAAAACTACATGTAAGCGACAAAAATAAAGCTAATAAATATAAATTAGATACATAATTCATCTACGACTCTAAGAATTCCCTTCACTTTGAAAGGTACAGCAATTTAGCATTTTTACACATAAAGCATCGATCGAGTATAATACTTTAACACTACATATTTCAGAAATGTTCCAAACCACACAGACATAAATGGAGCATTTCCTGAACACAGTCGTGACATTTTAAAATTCGTTAAATTCAGACGAATTCAGTGTAATTAAAACCTCATTACAAATAACTCTTCGTAATTAACAATGTACTATTTACTTGTGGTGGGCTTATAATTTTATTTTATTTCGTTTTTAGTACTGGATACTATTATAAATATCTAGTTACATCGAACTTCTCACTGATCTACACGGTGTTCTTTTTAACTGACGACTTATTCTGATGATGCGTTTCGGAGACAGACAACGGAACTCTTCAAAAAGACCAGTAAATAAACCGCGATTGCAGCTATCGCATAAATATGCACTGTTTTGACAACAAGGATGATGAAATTTCGTATTAGTGGGGTAGGTCATCATCATCTGCCTAGCCTTTCCCAACTATGTTGGGGTCGGCTTCCAGTCTAACCGGATGCAGCTGAATACCAGTATTTTACATGGAGCGACTGCCTATCTGACCTCCACAACCCAGTTAGTGGGGTAGGTACTATAACTGAAAAGTGAAAAATAAAAACTTTTTCCAAAAAAACAACCGACTTCCGAAAAAACACTACAAAGTGAAAAATAACTTTAATTTCTTAAGGCGGTGACAAAAATTTAAATACATATCCAAAGTCACCGCCTTCCGAAATTAAAGTTATTTTTCACCTTGTAGTGTTTTGTTTTTTTATGTACATACATATATATATACATAGCTTTGTAACAGAGTAATCCTATTTTGGCACGAAGAATTGCCAAACTTAAGTGGCAGTAGGTAGGGTGGGTGGCAGGAATCCGCTATAAAGGTGGCAGGAATCCGCTGATGTGGGAAGCACAGAACCGAACAAAGTAGCGGAGATGGGAGACGCCTATGTCCAGCAGTAGATGTCTGTCGGCTGAGATGATGATGATGAGTACAATTTTACTGTATACCCTAAGTTCTTCTGCCAAGATCAAAGAGTACAAAGTTCTGAATAGAACCTAAATTCATTTAACTGGAAGAGGTTTAAGTAAATAGTAAGGCTCGTTCTGAAAATGTTCCGCCATTGTTAGTATGTAAGCGGGGTACGTTAATGTGTGAAAGGTCGGAGGTGGCAAAGATATTTTTGGCTGTCTGTATTTACTTGGGAAGTAGGAAATACGAGGGAAAATTATGAAACAAAATACATACTTCAAATCACGCCCGTAATCCTGAAGGATTGCATAACAGTGTATCTACTGCAAACAGTACAACTATTTGATGCTTATATGCAACCTCCGTGAGTCCTTTGAAAGCTATTGGCAATAACTACGAGATAAACTTTAATTTAGATTAATAATAGAATATAAAACAGGTAGAAAGCAGATTTGGCTGACAAGCCAAGACAGAAACAAGATAAAAAAATGTAACACGTTGAAAGTTTTCAAGGAATAACTATTGAACTTATACGACAAACTGTTAAACTAGTTTCAATTCCTCATCCCGGTACTGTGTAGTGTAAACCGCTCACAGTACTGACCAATAGTATTAAGTGAGATTTAAATCCCACGTAAAAGGGCGATCCCTTTTATATGGGACTTAAATCTAAAGCCTGTTACCATCAACCGCGACCAAATCCTCCGGGCTGCTGAGAAATTCCCGATAGAGAAACTCAATAACACTTTGCACGACCCACAATTGAACGCGGACCTCATGCTCCACTAGACCACCGAGGCAGCGAGGCAATCAAAATATTTTATGTGAAAATATAGGTAGGCACTACAAAGTACGAGACCGATATGAGAAGGCAAAATGTGACAAACTGGCATTCATACAATGGATGACTGTCAAAGACGACCGACGCTCTACAAAGTTGCACTTTTTAAGAGTTAGGTAAGGCAAGCACACAATTCATATTGTTGCTACAATTTTCTCGTTTTCATAAGAATATCATACAGTGACGGCCTTGTTTATCTAATTTTCGCTAGCGTACTGCTGAGCTCATGCTCAGGGTTCGATTTCCAGATCGAGCGATCGACTCAAGCGGCTGTTATTTACTTAGCCACAAACACCTCCACTCTCTCGTCCCACCCCGGTATCGATTAAAAAAATCTGAATTTCCAATTTTACCTTTACCTCAGTCAAAACTAAGGACATTTCACATCCACGTTTGTTTGGCCGCAGCTTGACCGCAAGTAATCCTATCGCAGGCACCTGCGCAAAATAAACGACGATCGTAAATCCCCGCAGCGTCCAGAGCGGCTGCGACACAGTTATTGTTATTAGCTGACAGACGCTTGATTTGGCTCATGCCTTAGATTTAGTGAGGACCGGGTGACCGTCTTTTGTATACAGTATCGCGATAGCCAAAATATTAATGGGAGTGTCACAAGAAATGTCTGTGGGAAACTGGAATTATTTTTTGTTCAAAACTTTGTTTATGTTTTGAGTTAGAATTCTTCGGCGCTATTTTATCCTGTTTCATACTTGTTTATACAGCTTTCGTTGAACTTTGCGAAAATAGGGTTTGGCACGTTTTAGTAATATTTTAGTGTTAACTTTGACCTTGTGTCCACTGCAATAGTATATGGGGTTGTTTTTGGGCTTCCACAAATAAAGACTACGTTTTGTTACTATTATCAAAGCTTTCAACATGTATGAACATAAGTAAGCACTTGGAAAGTATTATTAAGGAGATTGAAGAAATTGAACTCTTGCTATTGAAAATTTCATACGTGTTATAGGCCGTAAACTATTATCTACGATCTACAATCCACATAAAGCTTTGACGACAATGAGCACAATGAAGCTCTCTTACTAAGCACATTTTTTATCTGTTTTGACAATAATATTGAATACCATCAGATTCTCATAGCAATGCTGTTTATCTATCAAGTTTTCTATTATTTTTATTTAATTTTAAGCCCTTTCTAACCTCTTTTGTACATTATAGAATGCAATAAATGAATGTAAATATATAAAGGAGCAATTTATCTAGAGCAGTGGTATTGGCGTGACTTAGGAGTTCAAAATCAAAATCAAAATCAAAATATTTTATTTCACATAAACCTGCAAGGGCACTTATGAAACGTCAGAAGCTAGGTGCACGGTTCCAATTTGTCGCTTCCTATGGAGAAGAGCCGGCAAGAAATTCCACGGTTACTCTTTAAAAAATAATTGGCTTTAACAATGTTATCAAATTACAGTGATAATAGGTATGGGAGGACAGTGCAGGCCTGTCAATAAGTACCAAGTACTTAGAGGAATGAAAATAAAGAATAGAAAATCGTCGACAAATCTAGTCTGTAAGGCCTAAAACGTTCGCTCATTCACAATATATAAAAGACTACCTATTTAAACCAAGTGACATGATTTCCATGAGAATCACTAATACATAGTCGATATTAGAAGTGATGTATAATGTCAAATAATGGCGAGAATATGTCGGAAATTGAAAAAAAATCAAAAGAATAATTTTAACACTGTAATTTGGGGGCAGTTAATAGACTCTCCCATAGTTATGCTGTTAATAAGGTACCAGGGAAGCCACATGTACAGAAGGAATTAATACCAAACTTCCCTGTCGTCAACGTAGTCTATTATCTTATAATATGCTTTTTTGAAAAGGACACGTTTGATGTGAGTTTTAAACTTTCCATCGCTAAGTTCTGTAACTGACTTTGGCAACTTGTTACAGAAGCGGATACTGTTTATTAGAAATGACTTGCTAGTTTCGGTTAATCTAAACTTTGGAATCACAATTTCGTCTTCACTACGTGTATTTAGATTATGGAAGTCGAATCTTTTCTTGAAAATGCCTACGTTTTTGCGAACATACAAGATATTTTCTAGGATATAAAGAGAAGGCAGAGTTAGTATATCAATTTCGTTGAATTTGTTTCTAAGAGACTCGCGAGGCCCCATTTTATAGATTGCGCGGATTGCCCTCTTTTGTAAAATGAAAACTCAATCTACGTCAGCTGCCGATCCCCACACAAGAACGCCATAAGGCATAATACTGTGAAAATAAGCAAAGTAAAATAACCTAGCTTTTTTTTTTGGGTGGCAAATTATCAAATAACTCCTCCCGCTCTGGGTGGAGCGGGAAGGCGTGTCAGACTTTTACTGACTAAAACCCACCCGTGTTCCCTCAGTTGCCTGTATGCCAGGCGCCGCGGTATTTCTTTCAAACAACCCGCACCCCTGGCAGGCATCGGCCCTTGCGGGCCCCATCTGTAGCTGCTGATATCTCTTTGAGGCACGCGTGGAACACAACGCGCCGTCGACCCGTGGTTTGGTCCTTACCGGACAGCAAGCTACCCATTACTCGCCGTCCGCAAGCCCGTGCCTATGGTGGCCGGGAATCAGCCTGGGATTCCCGACGCCCAGGGCTTCTCCTGCAAAGGCCACGGCTGTGAGGGCGCATGTACTGCATCTCCCTCACGTGCGCCGCCTCCCTCTTTGCGAGCATAACTGCTTCGGTAAAGGAGGCGACTGCTAGCCATGCACTCTTGCTCCGTACCATGGCCTTTACCAGAGTTGGACGCGAGAGATCGCCGCCGCCGATCACGTCCACGAGGACACGGTGGTGCTCCGCCCAAGCCGGGCAGACCTCCACCGTATGCTCCACCGTGTCCTCTGGGCGATCTTCGCAATGGAAACACCCGGGCGTTTCCTCCCGCGGGCTATCTGAAACAGGAACCTCCCGATACAGCCATGTCCGGTGAGGACCTGTGTCAGGCGGAAGGTGAGGACGCCATGCCGCCTCTCAAGCCACTCCACAAAGAGGGGACTTAACGCCGCAATCGTGGCGTGCCCAATAATAACCTAGCTGTGGTTACATCAGTCAGCTGCCTTATCTTTCTTACTGCGCAAGCAGCTGAGTTTAATTTTTTTGAAAGAGCTCTAATATTGCACGCCATTACAATTGTGAATCTAAAGTAATTCTTAGAAATACAGCTTCCGAAATAGCATCTAGTTTCTTGCTATCAAGTTTTAAATTTAGACCTACTTGGGGTACATTTGGTAAGAAGAACTTAAGATATTTACTTTTGTTCGCATTGAGTAAAAGATTATTAGCTGCAAACCATTTCGAGAGAATAACTAGACTATCGTTGACATGTAAGACATCCGTATCTTTTCTATCTATTCTAAAAATAAGAGAAGTATCATCAGCGAATAAAATTATATCCGAGAAGTTAGCCATTAGGTAAGGAAGGTCATTAATATAAACTAGAAAAAAAAGGGCCAAGAATTGAACCTCGAGGCACGCCCATCTTAACTAGAGACCCCGAGGACGTTGCCCCGTTAACATTTACTTTTCCTGCGTGTTTGATAAAGTACAAGATCAGCAGCTCGTCCACGAATTCCATAGTGCTGTAATTTACAGATGAGTGTATTGTGGTCAACGCAGTCAAACGCTTTTGAGAGGTCACAGAAAATGCTAATTGCTTCGTGGGACTTCTCCTAAGATTCCAAAATGTGACTGATGAATTTTACTCCCGCGTCAGTCATCGACCTACCTTTCGTGAAACCAAACTGT
Source organism: Polymixis lichenea (assembly GCA_949091785.1). NCBI lineage: Eukaryota > Metazoa > Arthropoda > Insecta > Lepidoptera > Noctuidae > Polymixis > Polymixis lichenea. The sequence continues at coordinate 21,542,076 of OX420944.1, forward strand.
CGACAACGTAAATCCCATGTGAGTTAAAATGCGACAACATCTGGTCTAGCATGATTTTTTCACAAATTTTGCTCAATGCTGGAAACACAGATATGGGTCTATAATTAGAGGGATCACTCTTACTACCCGAGTTGTAAATCGCAGGTTCGAAAGTTTTGAACCCAACAGGCGCTTTATTTTGTGTAAATTATTTCATCAACACTGCTCTCAAGACGGTGAAGGAAAACATCGTGAGGAAACCGACATATCCTAGAACAAAAAAATCAAAGACATGTGACATCTACTAACCCGCACTGAGCCCGCGTGATGACCGAGGTATGCCTAAAGTGACCATACGTCCCGTTTTGGACGGGCCTGTCCCTTTTCTCAGTCTACAGTGCCGTTGTCCCCATACAAAGTTCCGGGACGCAAAATAGTCCCGTTTTCTGAAACAGCGCGAAAAATTCATATTACAGATTTACCAAATGCCGTGTTTCAATATAGTGTAATCAGGTGGCGTGACGCCTTCGAAAAAAGTGGTTTTCTGTTTGACCCGTATATGTATGTATGTATGTCCGCGATTTTCTAGAAAGTTAGTGATCCGATTTAGATGGGGAACGAAAAGACAGTTCAACTCAGAAACAGCTCAATTAGTATCTACCATTTACTCTTTGGAGTTTAATTATGAAACTAAAAGATAATCAAGAGGCACATGCCCCCCACAGACAGTTGTTATTTCTAAAAATATTATTGAATTTCTTTACCCATTTGTTTGTTCCCCATTTCCCCTCCCGTGTACCCGCCTATGACAATAGTACTGATTAAATAAAATGTGTTAATTTTAATTCTTAACCTGTTATATGGCGTCCCGTTTTAGGATAAAAAATAAATGGTCAGATAAGGTATGTCCCACTCCCTCTCACAGAGAGGAGGTCTGTGTTCCAGCAGTGGGAATATTATATGCTGATTATGAGTCCCATTTACTTATCTACTTACATTGCGAATAATCATATAAACACAATTGCCTATGACCGTATAAAAAATGCCGAAAATACCCAAAGCGATGATGAATACTACCATTGAAGTATTCAATACTAATTGTAACACATAATAGGACGAAATTATAGGTACTATTATTTATTTTCTTTGAAATACACAAGCAAATTAGAAGGCTGCACCCACATGTAAAAAGCCACCAATCAAAAACGTTTAACGGCTTCTAAAGGAAATTAATATAAATTAAAATCGAGTTTAAAGTGAAAATATTTTAATTTAATAAAAATATGAAAACATTTACTGCGAAGTAAATAAAATAAACATGGAAGTAAAACTAGTCGGTAGGACGCTGGCGTCCGAAGTTTGTTCCAGTCTTACGCGATCAAGCTGGACCGTTGCAGCCTGAATAGTTGGAGATTTGTTACACCGGCGCGTATCAACATCAATAAAGAACTACCTATATTGATATAATATAAGGTCTTATCAAAACGCAATTTAACTATAGTTCTAGCTTAAAGCTCTGAGTCAGTTTTTGCATTTCCAACTTTCTTTCGATTGATGTAAAGTTCTTAATGCATTATCACGCTACTTTTTGTCCCGATAGCACGTTTCCATGTAACAATTTTTGACAATTTCCTATTTGTAGCCGCGGGCAGTAAGTCATCAATATAAACGAAGTGGAAAAAATACGTATACGTATTATTGAAACTAAATCAAAAACCACCAATCAGAGCATGACCAATATATGGGACCACTCAGCCAAAAAAGAATTTTACAAATCGGTTTATAAATAACGAGTTCTACGAACAACAACCTACTTCCAAAAAAAAAAACAGTACAAAATTTTATTTTTAGTTTTATTTTAGTGGAAGTAGGTTGTTTTTTTTTTGTTGCAAAAGACATTTTGTTTGGTTTTGGTTATGCTTCTTAGTACTAAATTTTTTGCGTTATAACTGGAACCAGTGTAGCTTTTATAAGCTAGGAACCTTCACCATGAGAGCTGGATGAATAAACCCTAAAATGATGGGAAAATTATTAATTTTCTTGTACATTTTTCGTTAACGGTACAACACACGGTCTCTAAAGAAACTGTTGTAAAGAAGGTTACTACACTAAGGAAGCCTGCAAAACTCTTTTATTTGAATTCCAAAACTGTTTATATTCAAAGTAGTTCCTGGACGGAACTTTTGATTTTCCTTTATGATATATTACGGTAATTACTCAGTTGTTCGTAAAGAATGGTAACATTGTTAAGTTTTAGTGAAGTTTTAGTTCACTGTAGCTTTCGTGAAGGATTTCTGTTCATGCACTTTGAAACCGCAAGTTGATTCGAACAAGGTATTTTGTTTAGATAGCTGTAGTGTAATGAACCGTTAGTCTAATAATAGGTAAACAGACTGCAGTGGTGGCCCAGGGGTAGTGGCTGCGAAGGACGAGTTGTAGGTTTGAATCCAGACAGGCGCTATACGTTGTGTGAATTATTTCGCAGGAGACACCCTAGGCGTCGGGAATCCCAGGCTGATTCCCGGCCATCGTAGGCGCAGGCTTGCGGATGACGAGTAATGGGTAGCTCGCCGGTAAGGACCAAGCCCGGCTCGACGGCGCGTTATATTCCACGCGCGCCTCAAAGAGATGTCAGCCCCAACTGGTGGAGTCCGCAAAGGCCGACGCCTGCCAGGGGTGCGGGTTTTTCGAAAGAGATACTATGGCCTCTGGCACACAGGGAACTGAAGGAACACGGGTGGGTTTTAGGCAGTAAACGTCCGACACCCACGCCCTAACTTCACTCAGAGCGGAAGAAGTTATTTGATGATTTTCCACCCTCAAACAAAAAAAAAACAACGGCTCTCAAGAAGAAAGAAATCTATCGTGCATCGTGAGAAAATCGGCATGTCCTACAACCAAAACTTCGAAGACATGTGACATCTACCAACCCGCACTGAGCCCGCGTGGTAGATTGCGGCCTACTTCTTCTCACAGAGAGGTAGCCTGTGTTCCAGCAGTGCGAACTTTATAGGCTGATTATGCTGTTGTATGGCCAATAGAAGACCAGATTATTTTAAGATACTTTGGCCAAAGCACGGAAACATAACGTATATTCAATGGATTTTTGATTAAAAGAAAGTAAAACTATCCAAAACTACCCTATAGCATTTAGGTTTAAATTTTTGCGACAAGCACAGCCCACTAGCACGTTCATAGGTTATCCTAAATAACTCGGAGTTAACAGCTAAATCAGTTACCCCTGACTTATGGGAACAATACGTCAATATTTATGGGAACAATCTTAGTTACCACGTGTAAAATGGGCTTCAAACCTTCAAATTCTTACACTAAACTTATTCTATTTAAACCAACATAGACATAAATCACAACAAACACAGCTGATATTCTCGAATAACTAAACTTGTTTCGATAAAGTAGGTAAGTTCGATGAATTATGCAGAAACAGATAAGCGCTCACAGCTCAAAATGTTCACGCATATAATTAACTTGCAAATATTGTAATCAAAACAAAGCTAATTCGCTAAACTAAACACAACACGGATAAAGTCACAGTCTAACTAATCTGTGCTCGATCGGCAGTATAACCATTAGCTTTATCGTTATTATGGGTTAGGCTGTGGAACTACCTTTGGTGTAGCTCTCGAATAATTTCATCTGTGATAAAACGTTTTCATAGTAATTGTCTATTAAGGTCTCAATACAGCTCTTTAAAATCATCAGAGAACCGTCTTACTAAAGGGTATGGTGTTTACCTAATAATTTTATAATATTATATTAGGACTTGCGGGACGCCCTTGCCCAACAGTATAATTAAAAAAAAAACAAAAGAAAATGTTACAACTGTGAAAGTTTGTATGTATAGATGCAATTGCAGAACGGAATTGATTGAAATTTGGCACACTGATCGTTTTCAATCTGGACTAACCATATAATACTTTCTATCCCGGAAATACGTTCTCATGGGATACTACTTTGTTCCGTGTGGTGCCGGACGTAAAGAATAGGACCATCCCATTTCTTCCCGTGGGTGTCGTAGAAGGCGACTAAGGGACTTACTAGAGAATGGGCAGTAGCGTTCTCTATGCATTTGACCATCATACTGCGATCGCCAACCCGCCTGCCAAGCGTGGCAATTATGGCAAATCCCTTTTGGGGGAGGCTTATGTCCAGCAGTGGACGTCTTTCGGCTGATATGATGATGATGATGATGATGGGATACTTTCCGACAGTTACGCGAGCGAAGCCGCTGAAAAAGGTTAGTATTAAAAAATAAAACTAACTACTTAAATGAGTTTCAAATTTTATAAAATATTTAGTTTGTTTTTGTTGATCTAGCTATGTCAGATAGGCCGACTCCAACATAGTTGAGGAAAAGTTAGCAGAGAACTAGTGGTTTTGTTCACAATGCTTCTAATGGAATACTCAAATAGAATTGACGAAGACGTCCGAATACAATACCTCAAATTTACACAACTTCCTCATCATCATCATCATTTCAGCCGAGAGACGTCCACTACTGGACATAGGCCTCCTCCAAAGAGGGGGTTTACCATAATTGCCACGCTTAGCAGGCAGGTTGGCAATCACAGTATGGTAAAAAATAAACTCTAGCAGTACCTTTAGTCGCCTTATAAGACACCACGCGAAGAAATGGGGTGTTACTATTGCTATTCTTTTAGTCCCGCACCACACGGACCACACAACATACAACTACAATCAATCAACTCAGCTTATCGCAGGCCACTGCTGGACATAGGCCTCTCCCAGGCTGCGCCACAACACTCTAGCCTCCGCTTTCCGCATCCAGTCTGTCCCAGCCATCTTTTTAAGATAGTCGGTCCATCTAGCTGAGGGGCTTCCCACGCTACGCTTGCCGATATGCGGTCTCCGCTCCAAGACTCGTTTGCTCCTTCGTCCATCGGTCCTTCCGTACAACTTGCTTTGTTGCATATATTTGAAGTAATATTCTTAACAATATAATAAATAATGACCGTTGATATAACGGTCCCGCATGACAAGAACCTCGTGAAAGCTGAGAAAGATAAACAAATCAATTATCTTGACTTGGCTCGCGAGGTTGTCGACATGTGGGATGTGGACTCGGCGATCATTGTACCGATAGTCGTTACAGCCAATGGCTTGATAGCCAAGAGCCTCGACCAACACCTGAGGAGGCTCTCGTTGGGCAGCTGGGTCAAGGGCTTGATCCAGAAAGCGGTACTCCTGGACACGGCTCGCATTGTTAGGAGGTTCCTCTCTGGAGCCCTGACTGCCGGTAGCTTGGACCCTGTTCCCGATACCGGTGGGCTACTATTTTTTATATTTTAAATGTTTTTATATATTTTATATTCTAATAATTAAAAATGTAATTTATATGTGTATTTAATGTAATAAAGGATAATAAATAATAATAAAATCAATAATAAAAACATATTTGACCTATTGAAGTAACCACTATTCTAAAATAATTATTGTTAAGCTGATAAACGTAAACAAGGGTAGGATTATACTGAAACATTGTAGCGCCCGCAGCCTCCACTGGCCGCCATATAATGAACTTCGACATTATCAAAACAAAGTTAATTCTAACTATAACATTAACTATGTTGCAAACCGCATATATTTACTTCGATATACAGGATGATTTCGTGTATAGCCGACGTTATAGAACTATATTTATGCTATACGTACAGCCTCGTTGGTCTAGTGATTGTACAAAGCACTACTTTTGAGCATACAATCCTAGGTTCAATTCTCAGGTTTTTCTATCTTGAATTTTCAGTAGCATATAGTCCAGATTCGTGCCCAGTTGATGGTAATAAACTCGCTCCTATTACCAACCCACACCGGACCGGTGGCGTGGCGGATTACGGCCCATTCCCTCTTACCGAGAGGGCGCCTGTGCCTCAGCAGTGGGAACATTATTGGATTATCATGCTTTTACATAGAACTTACACATAACTGGCGAAACACCTATATTTCCCAGTTTTGTTTAAAGAAAGAAAAAGTATTTATTGTGACTCGCACAGGAAAATCACATACTAAAACAAACTCATAATATAACAAAAATTATAAAAAAAATAACAAATTTTTTGGAAGTAAAAAATAATTAAAAAATAAAACAGAATGTCCTTCACGAGGCCAAAAGGCTCCTACCTCAGCATGATACTGCGACATTTAAAAAAGTGTCACAGCACTGGTATTCTGACAGGGCCCATGCTTTTGTGGAAAAGCCTGATGTTATGTTTTGCTAGGTGGTACGGTGGTTTATGTTTTGTTTCTTTTTTTCACTGGGTAGCAGACCTGGTGGTAGGTGGTTACGACTGTTAATAGAAATTCAGCAAAAGGAACCTAACAGAGGCATATCAGGTGCAGTCATAAAGAAAACAAAGCAAGAATGTCCCATGTGCGTTTAATTGGTACCGGCGGTTTATACTGGCCGCATACACAACAGCGCTTTTTGGTTGTAGTAATGCATGTGGCGTCCACCTCATCTATTATCATCAGGAATTTCTCATTATCAGTGCGTACCTTAGGTTCGTGCCCGTATGGTTGCAATCAATCTGCCTAGCCTTTGGTCAACTATGTTGGGGTCAGATTTCAATTTAACCACATCCAACGGCATGCCCGTATTTTACATGAAGCGACTGCCTTTCTGACCTCCATAACCTAGTTACTGGGTAACACGATACGCCTCGGTAAGACTGGTTGTCAGATTTTTGGACTTCTGATTAACCGTAACTACTGACTAATGGCTCAACGAACTGTCCGAGACACGATCATATTTAATGGATATTGGTCACATTTAACGGATATTTAATGGTCACTCATCCACGAACTGACCGCCGCAAGTGTAGCTTACCTTTCGATTGACTTGTTATTATTTAACCATGAGCCCTTTGCTGTCAAGACTAGCTTACTAAGTGGGGAAACCTGGCAAATAGCAGCAGCACAGTTTCACTCCACAAACAAATTTTTTTTTTCACATAAATCTTCTTGGGCACTTATGAAACGTCAGAAGCTATGTGCACGGTTCCAATTGGTCGTATTCTATGGAGAAGAATCTGCAAAACAGTCCACAGATTCCTGAATACTCCACTCCAGAAATATAATAATAATATTCTTTAAATAGACTCCGGTCTCAGGTACATTTTTTTTTTGGTTGGGAAATTATCAAATAATTTCTCCCGCTCTGGGTGGAGAGGGAGAGCGTGTAAGAATTTTAGTGACTAAAACTCACTCATGTTTCTTCAGTTGCCTGTGTGCTAGGGGCCATGGTATCTCTGTAGAACAACCTGCACCTGCTGGCAGGCATCGGCCCTTGCGGTCTCTATCAGTTGATGCTGACATCTCTTTGAGGCGCGCGTGAAACACAACACGCCGTCAACCCGGGCTTGGTCTTTACCGGACAGCGAGCTACCCATTACTCGCCATCCGTAAGCCTGCGCCTATGGTGGCCGGGAATCGGCCTGGGCTTTCTGACGCCCAGGGCGTCTCCTACAGCGACTAGGGCCGTGAGGGCGCATATACAGCCAAACCCTCACGTGCACCACGCGCCGCCTCCGTCTTCGCGAACATTACTGGAGGTGACGGCTACCCATGCACTCTCGCTCCGAACTATGGCCTGTACCAGGGCCGGACGCGAGAGATCGCCACCGCCGATTGCCTCCACAAGGACAGGGCGGTGCTCTCCCCAAGCCGGGTAGCCCTCCAACGCATGCGCCAAATTCTGGGCTGACTGTATTTAGATTGCTGTCGACACGCTAAGAAGAAATTATATACAGAGTTTGAAATACAGTTTGTTATTTCGTTTAAAAATATATTTTTAATTTATGTTGCAAATCCTGTACAAGCATAATACTCTACCTTTTAAGCTAGGGTATACCTGTATTTTAAGAGTTAGTTTACGGTCAAGGTTTACAATAATAAACAAAAATGTGGTAGTAGTACTTCCGAGGACGAACTCATTTATATAGAGCTTCTACAAAATACGTCATGAAATTCCTCGTTCATATCAATATAACACTCGTTGAACTAGTCACCCTGTATTGCACACAAAGTTTAACGTAATATTAATTCGCGCAACTTCACGTGCGGCACTAATGCTGCGTCGGGCGTTTTATCTCAACTTCAGAGTGTTGCATCGGGTATGAACGTGTGTTGTTATTTACATAGATTTATATCATTTTAGTTTCAAGTAGTTTTAATGTTATTATTTAGTATTTTCTGATGGTTTAAAACATAAATTGTTTGAAATATGTATATACTAATTTCTGCCAGCGGCTTCTCGCGCCTGGAGGTTGGAAATTATCCCAAGGAAACGTACTAACGGGGTAACAAGTAACCTATGTGTTCTTTTCATAACTCATTTGGTGGGCTTGGTATAACCTTTTATAACAAGCTTCCCTCTTCTTTGCTAGATTTACATATTAATGCGCTTAAAGCTAAAGTGAAATCAAATCTTTGTTCTATGGCTTACTATTCTATCAACGACTACTTAAACGATAAGAATTGTTGGTCGCTGTTATTAACTCAAGACAACGTTTGTGTTCTTTCACCAGAATTAGGTTTACTACTGACAGGTCATAACAGTTACTTCATATCATTGTTTATTTTATTTGACTGTATATACCATAGTTTTGTTTTTAAAATTTTTTAACGATATTTTCATTTATTGTTGAAAGTTAATTACTTACCTATTATTGTATAGAATCAAATTCTTCCAACTTAACAGACAGCTGTGCTACTGGGGAGTTTGTTGCGCCACTTCTTCTTCCCAGCTAAAGGAAGTGGTGTTATTGTTCCTTTTTTACATTTTATTTAAATTTTATTAATGTATCCTTAGTGACGTTTCACATTTTTTTATTTTCTTTGTATTACTGTAACATGGTTGACATGTGACATTTTCGTATTATTGTGACATTTTTACTGTAATTCAAACGATTTGACATGAATTTGTACCTTGTATTATAAAATTTTCCTTACTGTTAATTTAAAGATAAAATATCCTAAATTTGTATTAATTTAATATCTAATAATATATGATTTGCATGCCCGTGTGACGGTAGAACATGGAGGACTTATAAAATAACACATCTATGCACTACATTACCCATGTTGGCAAACCAATAAATGAATTATGAATTATGAAGGGCAGGCGTTTTGGGGGACTGTCTTATGTAATTTTGACGTTAAAAAGGGGTTAACTCTCAGCCTAGTTTGAATAAATGACTTTTGATATTGATTTTGATTGATCCAAGTCATTAACTATCTGTGTGCCACATTTCATCGAAATCTGTTCAGCCGTTTTTGCGTGATTGAGTAACAAACATCCAAACATCTTCACAAACTATCACATTTATAATATTAAGTAGGATAGGATACAAAGGCACATAGAAGGCACTTTTGAACGTCAACATTTACATACAATTATAAAAGTCATTCCTTTTTGGGATACCTACTTCATCATCTTCTCCACCATTGGAAGCCTTGTTCCACCCATCTCTGAATACTGGGCTCCTCTCTTTTGTACCATGATTTACTGGTCTATGCGTGCTTACCTACCTACTTACTTGTCCTAATGTATTTTTTGGTCTGCCCTTTCGGACTAAATAGAGAAAGCAAATCAAAAAATTCTTACTGTGAGGAATTAATTTTGTCTATTATAGAAATAGAAAAATATAGGTACAGAGTATTAATGAGTTTTCAGTATTGGCAATAATTATAAATGCATTGTCGGCATAACGTGATTTCCGAGGAACTGAAAGATAATGGTAGGTATTGTAGCGTAAATCCGCTACGGTAAACACCTTTTTGATTTCTAGTCCAACCTTTTCAATAAAAAATATTTTTTCTTCATAGCTTTTGAACAAATTTTAAAATTTGAATCTGAAAAAAAGATCGTCGAATGTTTTATTTTGACAGTCCCTGTTTTTTTTTTTTTTTTTTTCTGGGTGGGAAATCATCAAATAACTTCTCCCGCTCTGGGTGGAGCGGGAGGGCGTGTCAGACTTTTACTGACTAAAACCCACCCGTGTTCCCTCAGTTGCCTGTGTGCCAGGGGCGGCGGTATCTCTTTCGAACAACCCGCACCCCCGGCAGGCATCGGCCCTTGCGGGCCCCTCTGTTGCTGCTGACATCTCTTTGAGGCGCGCGTGGAACACAACGCGCCGTCGACCCGGGCTTGGTCCTTACCGGACAGCGAGCTACCCATTACTCGCCGTCCGCAAGCCCGTGCCTACGGTGGCCGGGAATCAGCCTGGGATTCCCGACGCCCAGGGCGTCTCCTGCGAAGGCCACGGCTGTGAGGGCGCATGTATTGCATCTCCCTCACGTGCGCCGCCTCCCTCTTTGCGAGCATAACTGCTTCGCTGAAGGAGGCGACTGCCAGCCATGCCCTCTCGCTCCGTACCATGGCCTGGACCAGGGTCGGACGCGAGAGATCGCCGCCGCCGATCACCTGCACGAGGACACGGCGTTGCTCCGCCCAAGCTGGGCAGACCTCCACCGTATGCTCCACCGTGTCCTCTGGGCGATCTTCGCAATGGAAACACCCGGGCGTTTCCTCCCGCCCTATCCGAAACAGGAACCTCCCGAAACAGCCATGTCCGGTGAGGACCTGTGTCAGGCGGAAGGTGAGGACGCTATGCCGCCTCTCAAGCCACTCCTCAAAGAGGGGACTTACCGCCGCAATCGCGGCGTGCCCAGCACTGGGTTGCGACAATCGCACTTTCCACGTCGCCATGAGATCCTGCCGGAGCTCTGTCCGCCGTGCCGCGATTTCCCGCGGCAGCGGAGTTTCGCCCCGGCGTTTGGCCTCCTCGCGCCACTCCCAAGTGAGCGCGAGGACGTTTGCCTCCAGATCCCATGGCGGTAATCCGGCAAGGAGGCCCGCCGCCTCACCGGAGATCGTGCGGTATCCCCGGATCATCCGGATGGCCATGACCCTATGGGCCGCCTTCAACCGGCGCGCTGGTTGGCGCCTCAATGTAGGCGCCCACACCGGCGCCCCGTATAGGGCCATGGCCCGCACGACCCCCGCGTAGAGCCTCCGGCAGGAGGCGTTTGGCCCCCCTAGATTGGGCAGGAGCCGCTTCAAGGCAGCCCCGGCCCGCTCCAGTCTGGGAGCCAAACGTCGGAAATGTTCCCCGAAGTTCCACCGGCTGTCGAGGACGAGTCCTAGGTACTTCATCGTCGACTCGACGCCGATGTGAACCCCTCCCACCGTTATCTGGGAACCCGTCAGTGGCGCATTCCGAAGACCATGAAACCACATGGCCTCGGATTTGTGCAAGGCCACCTCGAGTCCCAGTTGCCGGATCCTATCGACGATTGTCGCAACTCCGTGTGTCGCTAAGTCGGCCGCCGCCTGATACGACCTCCCTTGCGCCAGGACCAGCGTGTCGTCAGCGTAGCAAACTACGCTGACGCCACTAGGGAGGTCGGCGCGCAGCACCCAGTCGTATCCGATGTCCCACAGATGCGGCCCCAGGACCGATCCCTGTGGGACACCGCACGACATCTCTCGCCGGTTCCACTCACCTAGGTGACCGGGGTAGATGACGGCCCTGTCCGTCAAGTAGGCCTCGACCACACGACAGAGGTAGGTCGGCATCCGGTGATACCGGAGTGCCTCCCTTATGCAACTCCAGGGCAGGGTGTTGAAGGCATTGGCGATGTCCAGAGACACCGCCAAGACGACCCCACCCCGGGCCACAGCATCCCCCGTCGTGAGGGCTCGCACGCGCATGATGGCGTCCACCGTGGAGCGCCCCCTGCGGAAACCGAACTGGCTCTCCGCCAAATCCGGCCCCACCCGCACCAGCCGCCCGACGAGGCGGTCTGCAATGACTCTTTCAAAGAGCTTGCCCACCTCGTCGAGCAGCACGATGGGCCGGTAAGCGGACGGAGAGTCCGCGGGGCGCCCCTGCTTCTTGATGAGGACCAGTTTCCCCGTCTTCCAGTGACGTGGGAACTGGCCCTCCTCCAAGCATGCGCTCAGGAGCCCTCTTAGTCGAGGCCCGAGAGCCTCCAAGGCCAGGACCCAGGCTTTTCCAGGCAAGCCGTCGGGTCCTGGGGCGGTATTCTTGGCATTCAGCCTACGTACCGCCACTCTCCGACAGTCCCTGTTCGGGCGCCATTTTGTAGCATAAACAAATTTGAAGTGAAACACACTGCTACTAACACGTTTTAATTTTGTGAAATAAAAAATACAAAATATACAAAAACACCAGACAAAAATATAAATAAGGGTGAAAATTGTATTATAAAAATATTTTACAGATTTGGGAGATTTGGGAGATTTTGATGCGGAGAGACTTGAAGAGTAAAATTTTAAGAATTTAAAAGAGGAAAATTACGTAAATTATTTGGTACGTGGTTGCTCCTTAATAGCAAACTCATTTTTATTGTGAGTTTCAGGTTTTAGAATCGGACAGATACCGGTGTGGAAGTTGAAAGGATTACGTGTCTTTAATGTTTCACTGATTCATGCGACTGGACTACGAAACTGCTTACTGAATTTGTTCTTTGCTTTTATATGATGTTTGTGAAATACAATTTTAAAGAATAACTTCGTAACTATACCCAATATTCAACTCTTTTATTTTCTCCCAAGGAAATGCATATTTACCCCGAGTTTTATTTCATGCCTGTAGGTAGCTGTAGTTAGTTTCAAGTAGTGTATGTTTTGTCAAAAGAAAACATTCGACGATATTTTTTTTCAGACTCAAATTTTAAAATTTGTTCAAAAGTTATGAAGAAAAAATATTTTTTATTGAAAAGGTTGGACTAGAAATCAAAAAGGTTTTTACCGTAACGGATTTACGCTACAGTATCCATGGACCAACCGCGGCAGGCTTCACCTGATTGATCGACCCATGTGACTATTATTACCTAGCCACATACCCCTATGAAAAAATACACGCGAAAATATAACTTCTGTCTCCCGTAATAAAACATAAGATATTTTCTCCCATCTTTGAATTTCCTCCTTTCATAACGATACACACATACATATGTACATAAAGGATGGTACATTTCTGACACTAAAGGATGAGCGAGCGCAGGAAATAAAGTGCATCTCTGAAAGGTCAAGCAATGTAGCTTAGTCAACGCCAGACATTTGTACTTAGGATATGCTTTATGCATGTCTGAATAGAGTTTGAAATATTATGTATTTGTTTACTTGTGACGTAAGCAATTTTGATACTAAAAGGAGTATTCTACTCTTTTGAATTCTCTTTCATCCTACTAATCCTACTAATTTTATACATGTGTAATCTTGTGAAGATATATGGATACCGTTTGTTTGTTACTCAGTCACGCAAAAACTGCTGAACGGATTCAGATGAAATTTAGCACACAGATAGATTACATCCTGCATTAACACACAAAATACTTTTCATCCAGGTAATACGTTTCTATAGAATAATCTTCAAACTCAAACTCGAAGCATTTATTTCAATTAAACCATTTACAGGCACTTTTGAATTGTCATAAAAGTCGATCAGTTGGAAAGTTGAAGCTGCAGCAGCGTTCCAAAACGTAGATTTCGATGGAGAAGAACGGGAAGAAACTCCACGGACACTCTTTTAAATCAAGTTGCATATATTACAAAATTATGGGAACATTATTCTTGTTGCTTCTGTATGTGAGAACAATGTAAAAATTAATAAACAATTCTAAATACAAGATTAAAAATAAGCCCTGGAAGTAACCGACAGCGCCCGTTCACGAACTTAACGAGTGGATCAGCACTATCCAGCTCAACCATTTTGTAGGGAACCGAATGATCCAACACACGCGCCACCATCAGTGAGACATTTAAGTGAGCATGACATACTCTCAACTGCCATGCTTTTTAAAATCAACATACATCAAAACTGCACAATAAACGTTTGCACCATTCTCACATTTACAAAATTTAAACAAAATAAGCATTTTCAAAATATAGTTTGCAATGTATTTGAGATACTTATTAATAAAATTTGATTTTCATAAAAGAAAGAAAAACATTTAACATATATTGCAGTATTCAATAACTAACACTTGGTTCAGTACTTACTTACTTCAACCTCAATGCAAGCGAAGCCGCTGGCAAATCTAGTTTTATAAAAATTAAATAATAATGAGTCGAATGTTTTGACTTTGCTGGTAAAGACATCATAATAATTTGTACAGTTAAATCTTAGAAGCGTTCGTATTTTTTTCGTTCAGTTTATTTTTTTACCAGTCAACAAATATCTGATCCAGACGTTGCATTAAATTGTTTAAAAAACGTTTGTTTTTGCTTGAACTGAATAAGGAACGTTGACCCCTGAGTTTGTTGTTGCATTCTTTCTAAGAAATGTTTCATAAAGTAACATGTGAATGAGCAAAAGATCTATTTGCAGACTAAACCGTTGCATTTCATTTGGTAGCAAGACATGATAAAAAGCACGAAAGCAAAATAAATGCAGTAGAAATGCTGGCGCTCAGTGAAATGTGCAGAATCTCCGACTCCCAGATCGCATGCGGAATGAAAATATGGCGCAGATACGTTTGAAAGGGAAAGTCTATGTAGAAATGAGAAAAGGCCATGCTTCGATGCTTTGAACATGAGGAATTATACCGAATTGAATAATGTACGGTCAGTAATATGAGTTAGTATTGTGTAGACTGTCTTTTAAACTGCATTGTTTAACGATATATCTTGCCACTAATATATGTTCCGTGTGGTGCCGGACGTAAAAGAATAGCACCATCCCATTTCTTCCCGTGGGTGTCGTAGAAGGCGAATAAGGGACCTACTAGAGAATGGGTAGCAGCGTTCTCTATGCATTTTACCACCATACTGCGATCGCCAACCCGCCTGGCAAGCGTGGCGATTATGGCGAATCCCCCCTTTTGGGGTAGGCTTATGTCCAGCATTGGATGTCTTTCGGCTGATATGATGATGATGATGATGATGAATATAGGTATTACAGTGACAAACATGATTTTTACTACAACAGTGGATGGGTGACCATCTTTAAATACTGTGCCTCGGAAAGCACAATTCCAGCTGCAATTCCTGTATCTTTGACAGCCGTTACGGGTCGTCGAAAGCCCAAAAATCTGACAACCAGTCTAAACAATAGACATCGTATTACACAATACCTGGATTGTGGAGGACCGATAAGCAGTCGCTTTATACACCGTGACATTTTAGTCGTCTTACAACGGCAGCCCAATTCATGTATCCAATGACTACTAATCATATACATTTAAAAAATGATATTTTTGAACATTTGCATGACTACAAAAATTAAAACATCATTCACTAAGACGCATGACGTAGTTTGAAACACCCTGTTATGGAGGTGGAATTAATGATGGAATGTAATGGTAGGTAGGTTCCGTTAATACGTTAACATTATTAACAGGGAGGGTGTTTCATAATTCAAAAGCATTATTTATTTTTCTTTGTACCTATTATCTTAATTAATGGTAACAATTTTTTAATCGCGCCTAGAGGTACTTTATGACGGATACATTGAATGGACCACCTTTGTAAGACGACTAAAATGTCACGGTGTATAAAATAGTGGAATCCAGCTGCATCCGGTTAGACTGGAAGCTGACTCCAACTCAATTGTGAAAGTCTAGGCAGATGATCACTACCTTACGCAATTATAACTATCACATCGGAGTTGGCTCTAATAAAGGTAATGATGGATGTGAAAAACATATAGAAATCTTTTTCAAATATCAATAAACCCGGATCGAATTTGCGAATACTGGCCAGGCAGAATAACAAAAAAATAATAGTTTAAAAAACTAAAAAACACGCGTTAAAAACCAAACTAAAAAATAAGAAAATAATTTAATTCTATTAAAAAGCACGGGGTGCTTTTTGAGGTATTTTTATAATCAATTAATATCAAGCACCCCACGCTTTTTAATAGAATTAAATTATTTTCAAATTTTTTAGTTTGGTTTTTAAAGCGTGTTTTTTAGTTTTTTAAACTATAATTTTTTTTGCTATTTTTAGTCCTGCTTGCTTGAAAAGCGTGATTTTTAAGTTTTTTTTTTCTGTTTTTTTTTTGTTTTTTTTTTTAAGTTTTTGAATTGTCATCGGTCCTCGATAGGTCTACAAAGTTTCAACGAAATTTGACCGTTTGAAGTGGGTCAAAATAGCGTCCAAAGGAGTCGGTTACAAACAAACATACAAGTGAAGCTAATATAAAGCGTGTAAAAAAAGCCTTGTGTTATTTTTTACTCCCGGAAATACTGGCGAACATTCTACCTCACCTTTATCCGACGTCGATTTTTTTTTGTCTATCGTCTTTTTTACGAACCCGACAGACAGTTTCAATGCTCCTTTTTAATACTGGCTGCAATATTTCAAAAATATACTAAATGACTCTTCAATATTCGACTCTAATTCCATATCAGACGAATTCCAATTGATTGCATTATACAACAACATTCTATATTTAATTACAGCAATTGTTTCATCGATTCCCGTATGCTCAGTCAATGGAACGCACACGCTCACTTTCGTCAGCCAATCAGAAGCAGTGGCCTGAATCGCGATATTAAAGTTTTCATCGCAGTTTGTATATAAGAACTGAATTAAATGTTACACATGGGGAGTCCGTTGTTACTGAGAAGACCGGCAGTGGCGAGGGCCGGACTCAATTCTCGCTAGTCCACGCAAATTGATTAATTCATGTTTGGTAGAGCGGCCCTGTTTCTAGAGTTGTAAGATTTGAAAAAATGCGAATGACTGAACGCTAACAGAAACCTCTCTTCTTCATCTAGTAGCAAGTTTGACTTCCTTTTGCGATTTTTTTGTATTTATAAATATGCAGTTAAAAGAAACGTATTTTTTTTATATAACATACAATGTTTAGAATGCTACATAATGACCTAAATTCTGTTAAAAGCAGCAATGACGATAAACTAAGTGACGAACTAAAAGTAATCTATTGAACCGACATACAGTTTAACATTGCCAGCGTTGCAAGCTCTACTGCTGAGCAATCGGTCCGGGGTTCGACTCCCGGGACGGTCAAAGTTTTACTGGATTTTTCAGTAGCAGCCTGGACTTTGGATTTGTACCTGGTTGATGGCAATAGGGTCCCCCCCTATTACATTAATCTTTAGAAAAATATAACTGGCGAAATGCGAGCGTACTACGGGAAGGTGCCTCTCTGCCTGTTGAGGTATACAGGCGTGATGTTTTGTAATGTTGTCTTTAAAATCGACTCTCGAACTGCAGTTCCACTGCAAGTCAAAAGTATCCTTGAACTTTCCAGAAATCGTTACTTCTTAAGCAGATGGTGAGAAAGAAATCTGTCCTTCAAGATACAGGATTTTCCTAGTTTGAAAGGCAGGGGTCATACTCATATGTAATAATCATTGCCCGACAAATAAGTCGGACACCATCAGAGCCGCCGGCACAATCTGTTTGCGCAACTGCCATGTAAAACTGTAGCCAGAGCCGAATCCCCAGTCTGTCGTACCTTAAAGATGCTAAATGCCCTTCTGATTGCCCACCCTGAATGTGATGTGTTTGCGGATGAATGGAATAAAATTATGCGTATATGTCTGGTGTTCTGCGAGGGAAAGTATGCAAGGAAGTCCACTGTTCCATGTTAGTTTTTAATTTAATCGTATATCTTAACATAGTTATTTGCCACGTTATAATATTGTTTCTACGTTAATTAATTGGTGTTACCGTTTTAGTTAACTGTAAATAAATAAATTCCCATCCCTTATTAAAACAACACTGGTGTTACCTAGATTAAGTCTTTCGTTAAACAACCCCCTTATTTATAAACGTTGCTTAAAGATAAGTAGTGATTAGAGATTACATTTTTGACGTTTAAACATCTCTTAACGTTAAGCAACTTTTATAAATAATAGGTTAAATGATTACTTACTTATATGCACGGCAATATGCCTTAAAATCACATCGTCTATACAGTAAATTCTGAAGAAAAACGACCGAAACTCTCTTCATTATCATGGATGAAAGGACTTATGACTCGCTCATTAGAAATCGACCGTTCAGAAAACTGTTTGAAGAAGAATATTTTCAATAAAATGTATAAGTGTTTTCCTAACGCCTCGCAATAAAAAGTTAATTGGGCTAACAGGGCCGTTTGCTTTATGCCCGATTTGTCTTTTCAATCGTCTTCATTTTGTTAGGCTAAGCGAGGGCGTAGGAATTTTGTTTCGATTCATTTCTTCTGTTGAAATGGGCGTTAAAATGGTTCAAAACTGTTTGGTCTTTTAGTTGGTGATATTAGAAAAGCTGGCTTAGATTTCACTCAGCCAGCGGCTTCATCCGCGGGGATATCAAAAAGTGCAGCCACTTTAGCGCTGATTGAGTAACAAACATCCAAACATCTATTTTTTCTGCCATTACGAACATTTTTGTTCCTATTATTTTTGTTCCTATTATTTTAATTTTTGTGACATTACGAATGTTTTATTTTTGCTGAACCAAGTGTTAGTTACTTTATATACGTCAATATATATTAAATGTTTTTTCTTTATTTTAGGAAATCAAATTTTATTAATATTTCAAATAGATTGCAAACTATAGTTTTGTATAATTTAGAAGCATTTTGTTTCAATTTTGTAAATGTGAGTACCATGCATCCGTTTATTGTGTTGTTATGATGTACGTTGACTTGAAAAAGCATGGCAGTTGAGAGTATGTCATGCTCACATAAATGTCTCACTGATGGTGGCGCGTATGTTGGATCATTCGGTTCCCAACAAAATGGTTGAGCTGGATGGTGCTGATCCACGCGTCAAGTTCGTGAACGGGCGCTGTCGGTTGAGACTGGTCATCTCCTAACTTCCAGGGCTTATTTTTAATCTTATATTTAGAATTGTTTATAATTACATTTTTTTACATTGTTCTCACATAAAGAAGCAACAAGAATAATGTTCCCAAGATTTTGTAATATTTCAACTTGATTTTAAAAGAGTGTCCGTGGAGTTTCTTGCCCGTTCTTCTCCATAGAGATCTACGTTTTGGAATGGGCAACTAGCTTCAACTTTCCAACTGATCGACTTTTTGACAATTCAAAAGTGCCTGTAAATGGTTTAATTGAAATAAATGCTTTCAGTTTGAGTTTGAGTTTGAGTTTGAGTTCTAAACATACCAACAAACTTTCACATTTATAATATTAGTAGGATGTGAATATGTACGTTTGTTACTTTATAATAATGTGACACACAGATAAGTTATAACTGGTAAATGCCACGCAGACGGAGTCACGAGCAGAAGTTAGTAGTATTATAAATAAAGTCTTTGAATTTGAAAACTCCAGCCAAATCCCAGATTAATACATTTTATGTAAAAGCTATTAATGTGGGTTTGATAAACATAAACACTATCCTCATGTAACGAATTATTATTATCTTCCTAGCCTTTTCCCAACTATGTTGAGGTTGGCTTCCAGTCTAACCGGATGCAGCTTAATACCAGTATTCATTCAGTCATTGGACGGTTCCGTGTGGTGCCGGACGTAAAAGAATAGAACCACCCCATTTCTTCCCGTTGGTGTCGTAGAAGGCGACTGAGGGACTTACTAGAGAATGGGCAGCAGCGTTCTCTATGCATTTTACCAGCATACTGCGATCGCTAACCCGCCTGACAAGCGTGCCAAAACCCCCCTTTCGGGGAGGCAAATGTCCAGTAGTGGACGTCTTTCGGCTGAGATGATGATGATGATGACGTCGTTGGACGATAATTATTTTATTTATTTCTCAGTAGCAGCTCGGATTCTAGATTTGTGGCCAGTTAGTTGCAATAGGCTAGCCCTTTATTACATGGGACTTAACCATAACTAGTATTAAGAGGGTTGAGTATGGGAAGGTACACCTCAGCTTAACACTTCGGGCAATAGAGACTTGACCTTAATATGATATGTTATTTTTCAGACACAAAAGAAAATACATCAATCCACACCAGTTTTCTAAACAACCAATCAAAACCCAATATTATTCAATCTTGAACTGAGACCACAAAACGATTTAAAGAACAGACGTCAAATATTCCGTTCCAAGCGTTTATTAGTATTCCTAACTATTGACCTGACACTAGTGAACGAAATTGAATTCTCCAACGCCTTTTGTCGTCTAAATAGTATTCTAATAAAAATAAAAAATTCTTAACACGAAAAATTTTATTTCAAAGGTGACCTTTCACATAGTAACAATGAAAGTCTTAGTAAACTACCCACAAACATTAAGTATCCATTACAGTCGAGAAACCTTGGCTTTCATAAAAGTATCGATAAAAATAATCACTACAACCACCCTGTTAATTGTGCCCCGCAGTGTACTGGGAGTTTCCACAGGGTAGTGACACACCTGCCGAATTTACGCGAATAAGCATTATCAGCTTATAACGTCCCCACTGCTGTGTCACAGGGCTCCTCTCAAGGTGCTCTTATGCGGGCAGTTTTTTGAGCAGTTATTGCTCGGCAACACTAATGGATCAATCTAGATCAATTAAGTGGAGCAATCTGGAGCAACAACAATAAATTGTCGATGTGTTTCAGCAATATTGCTTCTGCTTGCTCCATATATTTCATGAGTTGCCGAATATCCAATCGGTTTGGAAATTTTTAGTCAATATTCTTTCTTTCTCGTTTGTACGTATAACTACGTCTCGTTTTTGCGAGAGGAACCGGCCGGCGGGTTTTTTGAGTTGCTCCAGATTGCTCCATATTGTGTGGCCTTATCTCTAGCAACAGATGGCTACATTTTGCCATTGCCCTAAATTGCTGGATGTACTCGTGACGTCATAGTTAAAGAGAATTGCCCCAGATGGAGCAATTTTAGCTGCTCGTGTAAGCCCACCTTTAAGAGCAAGTGGACCATTCCATCCACCATGCGGGCTCAGAGCGGGTTAGTGGATGTTACTTGCTTTTAAATGACTTCGAGAAGGAGGATCAATCGACTTTTTTTAAATGTATGTTCGGGCATAATTCCGTCATACATAGACGGATTTGCAAAATACGTTTTTTGTTCGAAAGTGGTTTTATTCCGAAATGGTCCCATTTAAATTTCATATAGATCTGATGATGAGTTTCGGAAACCGACAACGGAACTCTTCAAAAAATGACAGCAAATCAACCGCGATTACTGCTATCACATAAATATGCATTGGTTTAACCCCAAGGATGATGAAATTTCAAACTGGTGTGGGGTAGATACTCTAACTAAAAAGTAAACATAAATGCATATCTTAGAATCATAAATACAAAAAACTTTTTCCAAAAAAATACAATGGTCTTCCGGAAAAAGTTTTTTTTGTATTTATGGTTCTAGCACATGCCAATTTCCTCACGATATTTTCCTGCGCCGACTTCAGAGTGGTAATAAAATTAAATACGCAAAGTAAATCGCCTACTTGGTTCGAACTTACCACGCCCTACAAATCGTAAGTTGAGGCCGGTACCTCTGAGCCACCACTGCCAAACGTACTTTTCTTTCAAATTACCTATGACACATTAGGCCGAAAATCACGTTGATTATTTTCCAAGAAAATATTTAAGCAAGCTTAATTCCTGTCGCGTAAGTTTTGACATCGACGTTTGTCGTAACTCAAAAAATTTAATCAACCGGAGCGTAAAAATCGATGGAGCGGAATTTCGGCTTGTGTCCTTTACAATAACGCGTAGTAGATTCGGTAAGTCGTCGAAGTATACATTTCTACAATGAATTACGTGACGTAATTTTTAGCACGTGTGTCGCCACACTTAGGTAGGTACCTTCTAGACATAACGTGGTAAACGCATCGTAAAATTCTACTTTTACGAGTACGGCAAAAAGATTTACCTTACAACCGCAGGTTTATTAGAACCCCAGGGTAATACCGGTTTAGTGGCGCTGAGAAACAGCATGAACATGTCTTTACGTTCATGAAGGAATGGTATATGAGCTCAACCTTTGAGTTGGAATGCGTTTGCGAGTATCGAAGTGCATTTTCTTTAGGAAATTTGGTTTGCAATGAATTTCTTGGAATCGAATTTCGCAGACTTTTTGGAATGATGTGAAAGAACTTTTAAGTTGAACGTATAATGTAACGATTTGTGTAGCTTTATATTTTCATGATGTATTTTGATCTGCCGGTGGTTTTTGTCCTTCAAAGATGTTTTAGTTTACCTATTTGGTTTAGAACCAGAATCATTATTTATTTATTCCTTCAAAATGTATTTTGACATCTAAAGATTTGGCCGCTAGGATTTGTGTCCTACGACGCGATAATTAGCGCAATATAAGCAATATTAACTGCATTAAAATTAATTGTTGTTGACTTGTTGCAGTAAACAAGTAAACTGCGTGCAGGCCGGGCGTGTGAACCTCGCCTGCACGCAGTGTACCCGGCTGATAACAGACCGCGACTTCACGCCTCGATGATCGG
This sequence comes from Polymixis lichenea, assembly GCA_949091785.1. NCBI lineage: Eukaryota > Metazoa > Arthropoda > Insecta > Lepidoptera > Noctuidae > Polymixis > Polymixis lichenea. The sequence goes on from OX420944.1 coordinate 21,564,475, forward strand.
TAGTTGCTGGTATACCACACATTTGCTCCAATGTGATTGGCTCTGCTATTTGATTTTGCGTGAATATTCTAAAGACCTCTGAAAAGTTGGTTTATAGTTAACTGTAACGCCAAGATGACGATTCTTTATCAATCAATCAATTCAGCCTATCGCAGTCCACTGCTGGACATAGGCCTCTCGAAGGCTGCGCCACAACACCCTGTCCCAATCTGTCCCAGCCACCTTTTTAAGGTCGTCGGTCCATATAGCTGGAGAGCGTCCCATACTACGCTTGCCAATACGCGGTCTCCACTCCAGTACTCGTCTGCTCCATTGGCCATCGGTCCTTCGACAAACATGGCCAGCCCACTGCTACTTCAACCTACTTACTTTGCAAGCTATGTCGGTAACTCCAGTTCTTTTCCGGATAACTTCGTTTCTAATTTTATCCTTCAAAGAAACCCCAAACATAGCTGGCTCCATAGCGTGCTGAGTGACTTTAAATTTGTGGACCAGCCCAACTATCAGTATCCACGTTTCGGCACCGTACGTCATCACGGGCAGGACGCACTGGTTGCGATTCTTTATATTAGAGACAATTTATAAAAGTATGAGAAGCGATTCCCATATTTTCGCAGACTGTTCGCATTCCGATCTGAGTCTCCTACTGTCAAACACATCTCAAATTTTCATTAATATTTCACACTGATTGTGGTTTCTTTAACATTGCGTCTAGGTTTTGAACGTTTTATACTACGAGAAATGGCCTTTAGATGTGACTATTTACCACACACTTTTATAATATACTTAAGCAGAATCATCTTAATAAAAGCCTTTTACATATAGGAATTATATTATTAGAACAATGATTACGGAAGAATTTCCTGTATACTTTGCAAACAGTACTTATTTCTTTCTTATCTACCACCAAGAATGCTGGGTACAAATGTTGGCGGAATTTTTCCGAAAAATCTTACAATGTATATTAATATTGGCCACCAACATTGGCTCAAACACAACAGCTACAAATAATACAATGAAGATTACAACAGTCCAATCAAAAGTAATACAATTCAGTAGGTCCAATTAAAAATTTATCGACGCACCGGTTGTTGTAGCACTTAGATTTTTTTATTATTATCTATTTAATCATCGAACGCCGTAACTGTTTTATGTTGAACGTTTGGAGTTAATTGTGTCTTCCGTTTTTAGTATTATTTCCCTTTTCTCTAAAAGGGGTAAGTAGAGACAGATTTTAGCGATTTACAAATCATGTAATATAACATTACGCCTGTAATCTGCGAAGAGTAAGATATAGGTGAAAAAATATACAGAAATTAACTTAATTATTTTCCATTCATTTTTGACACCTTGTTAATTTACAAATATTATTATTAGAAGTTGAGAGAAATAGATGTAGAACCTTGAAAGGGTCGCATGGGTCTGCTGAATGAAAAACGTTCAAAACCGTAAAAATATATTGAAACATTCTTTAAGGCTACCCTCCCGCAGAAAAGCGCGACGCGACGGTGCGACGCCATTTTCGTGGAATAATTTCCATGACGTTTTCATAAAAATAGTTCTTCTACCAGAGTCGTTGTAGGCCTTACAGACTGTAGATTTGTAGACGATCTTCTATTCTTTATTTTCATTCCTCTAAGTACCTGGTAGGTACTTATTGACAGGCCTGCACTATCCTCCCATCGCTATTATCACTGTAATTTGAAAACATTGTAAAAGCCAATTGTTTTTAAAAGAGTAACCGTGGAGTTTCTAGCCGGCTTTTCTCCATAGGAAGCGACAAATTGGAACCGTGCACCTAGCTTCTGACGGTTCGTAAGTGCCCTTGCAGGTTTATGTGAAATAAAATATTTTTGATTTTTTTTGCATCATGGCTTCAATCACGTGTGTGTGGCTTTATTTGTCATGTGGTGGTATTTAGCAAATTAATTTTTCATATTTGTATCTCTTCTCAGTAAACTCTAATTTACATAAATAACAACTAGTATATGCATAATCATCGTCTAATATCAATCAGCCTCCTTACTATAAGAAAGAGTGGGCCATAATCCACCACGCCGGCCCAGTGCGGGTATAACAACTAATAAAGAATTAATTGACGGCACGGTTGGCGCAGTGGCTAAGCGATTGACTGCTGCGGTGCGTGTCGTGGAATCGAATTCCCGCACGGGACAAATATTTGTATGACCTACAAGTAGTTGTTCCGGGTCTGGCTGTTTGTGTATGTGAGTTTAAATGTTTGTAAACGCACCCACAATACAGGAGGAATTCCTAATGTGGGGCGACGTTGTTTTTAAAAACAAAATAATTCCTGAAATAACTAAAACTATTCACAAATTAAAATATAGCCTCGAAAAATACATCCGCATCGCTGTCAACTGGTAATGTTCCCAAGAAACTGGCAGCATTACCACGTTGTATGGCAATGATTAGCCTCTGGCCAAGGTAAAAACCAGCCCTTGGTCACGTGAAGTGTCGAATGTCCAGTCATTTCGAGGTTTCCATATATAGACCATGAGCACTCTGACCCTTGTCCTGTACTACTCTGCAGAGCGGAACATCCCACCTGGAAAATAGATTATCGGGTTGATCTGATTTCGGGCAAGCGAGTCTCCAGGCATCCATAGCCTCGGTGAAGCACAGCACATCAAAATTAATCCGTGTGGACACTAGGATTTTCCTGATTAATTTCTCCGCCACTGAAAAATGAATAGAGAAAATCCCAGCGTCCGAGGATATGAAAGCCGGTAAACTAATACTAGAAATTTTACGGATGCCGAGGCTTCCCATATGAATGGGAAGAGTAGTTTGTGCACAAGCTCGGTCGTCTATTGCCACATTTAAAATCGAAATAAGTGTGCGCCGAATAATTTGGTCCATTCTGTCTAATAGGTGGGTGTGCTGCCATAAATGGGAAGCGCGATGGAAGTATGTGAATATAAGAATTAAGGGGACGGTCGAATACATGTTAATTTGGATCAATAATTCCGAAACGTTTTTGAAATTTTATATTTTTCCTCAATCAAAACGGGAAAGGAATTCTCAAAGGTTGGAAGACCCCCAAGATCCCAGGAGACGAAGATACCTTTTTTCAATAATTTTAATTTATGGAGCTATTGCGTTAAATTTGGGAAGTGTCAGATGTCTCTCAGTACTGTCCTTCACATTTAAAAAGGTTGAAATCCAGGTCCAATTTAGAATCAACTTCATTATTAAGAATTTCAAGTTATTTAAAACCGTTTCTTCATCGCCTCCCAAAGTTCCATCATCATGATACCTACAAACATAATATTTGGAATTGAACTGTCTAATGCCCGAGGGGGTCACCTTTTTGATAGCCTTTTCGATTAAGTACTGGGATTAAAAAAAAAAAATCAAAAGTCATTTATTCAAATTAGGCTGAAAATCAGCATTTTTCGAATGTCAAAATAACATAAGACAGTCCCCAAAACGCCCGCCCTTCACCACTTCCTAGTGCTTTAGCTGTGAAGAAGAAGTGGCGCAACAAACTCCCCAGCAGCACAACTGTCTGTTTAGTTAGACTTGATTCTATACATAGGTAGGCAGAGGAATCAACATTACGAGACACAGAACTTAAAAAATTGTCATATGTCAGCTAGTCATGCCAATACACCAACAAATAAAATGAAAACTTAACTCAAGCACATAAAGAGAAAGAACATAAACATTGTCTTGAGTTAATCACAGCGACCAACTATTCTTGTCATTTAAAGAGTCGTTGATGGAATAGTAAGCCCTTAAACACAAATTGGATTTTATTTGAGCTTTAAACGCATCAAAAGGCAAATCTAGCAAAGCAGAGGGTAGCTTGTTATAAAAGTTTATACCAAACCCAACAAATGAATTATGAACCTTATGAAGCCGGTGAAAAGGAGCACGTAGTTTGTCCTTATTTCTAGTGTTTACGGTGTGAACACTTTCACTGTTTTTAATGTACAAGTGTATATTTTGTCTAATATATAAGGCATTGGCAAAAATGAATTATGATGCTACCGTGAGAATACCAATTTCTTTAAAAAAGTCCCTCAACGAAACTCTGGCACCTAGCTGGTAAATTGCTCGATCAGCACGTTTTTGAAGCACAAATATATTTTGAATATCAGTGGCTTTGCCCCACAAAATACCGTAAGACATAACGCTGTGAAAATAACTAAAGTAGACTAACCGAGCTGTATCGACGTCAGTGTATTGTCTTATTTTTCTGACGGCGTAGCCAGCTGAACTGAGTCTTCCTGCTAGGCTTGATATGTGTAATCCCCACTGAAGTTTGGCATCTACTGTTATGCCCAGAAAAACTGCCGAGTTTACAGTCTCAAGCACCTCTTTATTTAAGACAATGTCGGGACCTAGATTTCTAACATTCGTTAAGGCACACTTTACACATTTAGTTTTCTTGGCATTTTTTTTTTTGGGTCGGAAATCATCAAATAACTTCTCCCGCTCTGGGTGGAGCGGGAGGGCGTGTCAGACTTTTACTGACTAAAACCCACCCATGTTCCCTGAGTTGCCTGTGTGCCAGGGGCGGCGGTATCTCTTTCAAACAACCCGCACCCCTGGCAGGCATCGGCCCTTGTGGGCCCCATCAGTTGCTGCTGACATCTCTTTGAGGCGCGCGTGTTTTCTTGGCATTGAGAACTAGGTTATTTGCCGCAAACCAATCCGTAACCATTTAGGCTTTAGTATATTGTAATATGCGTTTTATTTGTGCAGAATAAACTTTGTTTTGTTTAATACGTCTACATATTTTATAAATTATAGAACAATTGCCCACTGAAGTCAATTCCATTACTTTTGAGAAAATAAAAATAAAATATTTTACGACCGACGTCCGCAATATTACCCTAGAAACTGCTATAGCAACAATACCTACTATTTACTGCCAACTAGGAATGAAATAAGCACCTACACCAATCGATCCAGAAGGAAACCAGTAGCCGAAAAGAAATAATATTAAACACGCCACCAAAAATACAACTATATACCATCAGCAGCAGCCATTTTATACAATTTACAAATTTTCGCACCGCACCGGGTCGCTTGTTACGACCGCTAACATGGAACTGAATTTATAAGAAAAAATGCTAAAACCACCCCGTGCCGCCTCAAAAGGTCCGCCGACCAATATGTTCTATCGAAAGTCACTTAGTGGAGCAACGTGTGGCGTAAATGTACAATCACTGGAGGTACTTGGAGGGATGTAGAAAAATTCCAAGAAAAATTGTTGGGAAATTTTAGTGGGGGCAAGGTTTTTGGGTCAAAATCATAAGTAAGATTTGTTGGTTAACTACTAGCATTTGGTCTAGGTACCTAGAGATAGTACTACTTTATGTTTACTGATTTACAATGATTTTTTTTTTTCATTTTTGTTGCTAAATGGGCCTGCTCTTGACATCGATGACGCCTGATGAAAAGCGATTGATGAAGTATATGATGAAATGAGCATTACCAGAAGATCCCTGTGGCTAATGTATATCAGTCGCTAGCTCGACAGTATAAAGCGCATTCTTGTCTGGGTTAGTAGTTAGCTAGTAATCAGAAATGAAGAGATCCACAGGTGATCAAGGTTTCCAACATAGCCCGAAGAATTGCCAGACTCATGTGGCATTGGCGGTTCATGCCCAGCAGAGCAAAATATAATGTGAGTTCTATTCGCATGCGCATGAGTTCTGGAGTTGCTTAAACTTAAAAAAATAGTTCAGGAGTTTTTGCCTGAAAAAGGGTCGAATGAAAATATGCTCTGCCAACTTCCGTTAGCAGATATTTTTTTCCAAAATTACAATTTTAAAACTGATTTAGGCACCAGTGGTGAGTTCTATAGTTCCTAATACTTTTCCGGTGTAGTTCTGCCGACCTAAGTCATGAAATAAATAAAAAAGAAAATGGTACCCGCTACAAGAAAAAGAAAATCATTTTGTTAAAAGAGGCGCCTGGTAAATTTGTAGCTTTACGTATATTCTATGGACTAAGTTTAGTAGCAGTCAAGGCCAGTAATCGCGCAAGTGCTCAGGCAAGTGCTCGAACAAGTGCTTGGGCAAGTGCTCGGGCCAGTGCTCGGGCAAGTACTCGGGCAAGTGCTCGGGCCAGTGCTGGAAGCAAGTGCTCGGGCCAGTGCTGGCGGCCAGTGCTCGGGCAAGTGCGCGGGCCAATGCTGGCGGCAAGTACTCGGGCCTGTGCTGGCGGCAAGTACTCGGGCCAGTGCTCGGGCAAGTGCTCGGGCAAGTGCTCGGGCAAGTGCTTGGACTAGTGCTCGGGCAAGTGGTCGGGCAAGTGCCCGGGCAAGAGCTCGGGCAAGTGCTCGGGCAAGTGCTCAGGCAAGTGCTCGGGCAAGTGCTCGGGCAAGTGGTCGGGCATCTGCTCGGGCAAGTTCTCGGGCCAGTGCTCGGGAAAGTGCTCGGGCAAGTGCTCGGGCAAGTGCTCGGGCCAGTGCTGGAAGCAAGTGCTGGGGCAAATGCTCGGGTCAGTGCTCGGGCAAGTGCTCGGGCAAGTGCTCGGGCAAGTGCTTGGACTAGTGCTCGGGCAAGTGCTCGGGCAAATGCTCGGGCAAGAGCTCGGGCAAGTGCTCGGGCAAGTGCTCGGGCAAGTGCTCGGGTAAGTGCTCGGGATAGTGCTCGGGCAAGTGCTCGGGCAAGTGCTCGGGGCAGTGCTGGCGGCAAGTACTTGGGCCAGTGCTGGCGGCAAGTGCTTGGGCCAGTGCTGGCAGCAAGTGCTCGGGCCAGTGCTCGGGAAAGTGCTCGGGCAAGTGCTCGGGCAAGTGCTCGGGCCAGTGCTGGAAGCAAGTGCTGGGGCCAGCGCTGGCGGCCAGTGCTGGTGGCAAGTGCTCGGGCAAGTGCTCGGGCCAGTGCTGGCGGCAAGTGCTCGGGCCAGTGCTGGCGGCAAGTGCTCGGGCCAGTGCTCGGGCAAGTGCTTGGACTAGTGCTCGGGCAAGTGCTCGGGCAAATGCTTTGGCAAGAGCTCGGGCAAGTGCTCGGGCAAGTGCTCGGGCAAGTGCTCGGGTAAGTGCTCGGGCTAGTGCTCGGGCAACTGCTCGGGGCAGTGCTGGCGGCAAGTACTTGGGCCAGTGCTGGCGGCAAGTACTCGGGCCAGTGCTGGCGGCAAGTGCTTGGGCCAGTGCTGGCAGCAAGTGCTCGGGCCAGTGCTAGTGGCAAGTGCTCGGGCCCGTGCTAGCGGCCCTATGCTGGTGGCTTGTGCTGGCGGATTTTTTGATCCATTTTACTAAACCACGGATTAAAATCCAGAATTTAATTATCTTACATCTTCACCCATGCTCTGCTGATACCTGAGTCAGAGTTCTGGTATTTGTTAGCATGTTTTTGGATAGGTCTTTTAATGTTGCATCAGAAACCGTGGAGTTCCTGCTCCTGAGTGCTACTCACATGCCCCATGCATGTTTTAATTATCTTAGATCTTTACCCTTGTTCTGCTGATACCTGAGTCAGAGTTCTGTGTTACTTATGCCTGTTTAAGTATAGTTCTTTTATAGTTGCAACATGAAACGTGGAGTTTTAGCTCCTCAGTTGTAGTCAAACTTTTCTTATCATACGTACTTAATCACTCAATGAAATCTAGATTTCTTGTAATCTTACTTTTTCGTAAGGGTCTGCTGATAATAATTTTCAGAGACAACTGCGTTTATTTAGTTTTTTCTGTGCCCGTGGGTCTTGGCTTAGTCCTTAGAATCTACGAAAAGCTACAAATTTACCAGGCGCCTCTTTTAACAAAATGATTTTCTTTTTCTTGTAGCGGGTAACATTTTCTTTTTTTTTATTTCATGACTTATGGTCGGCAGAACTATTCCGGAAAAGTATTAGGAACTATGGAACTCACCACTATGTGCCTAAATCAGTTTTAAAATTGTAGTTTTGGAAAAATGATCTGTTAACAGAAGTTCGCAGAGCATATTTTCATTCGACCGTTTTTCAGGCAAAAATGCCAGAACAATTTTTTTAAGTATAAGGAACTCCAGAATTCATCCGCATGCGAATAGAACTCACATTATATTTTGCTCTGCTTGGAAATGATCTCCCATGTGGGTGAACCACATGCATTCGGCAGGGCCCACGAGGTTCTGGAGTGGCGACCGTGTACCACAAGACGTAGAGTTGGAAGGCCTACCATAAAGTTGACCGATGACCTTGTGAAGGAATCTTCGCGTTAATTGAGTCTAAATTAAGATATAGCATACAATTTTGGGGGAACAGCTATAATTATAACTGCCAAAGAGCTTTTGTACTTCAGAAAAGAGCTATACGTACTATTGTCCGTATATCACAAAGAGAGAGCTGCCGCCCACATTTCGTAGATTTAAACATTCTTACAGTACCCAGTCTCTACGTTCTAACAATTCTGACTAATCTTAAGAAGTACATTCATGAATACGAGACAAATGACGAAAGACTGGTTAGGGAGAGCACACGTAGGAAGGATTTAAGAAATAAGATAAGTCCCCACTTCAATATTGTGAAGCACAGCTCACAATATCAAGCAGTGCAATTATTTAATAAGTTACCACTTCACTTAAAAAGCTTGATTTATACATCTACATTTAAAACAAAGGTTCAAGCGTTCCTACTAGATAAGTGTCTCTACTCCGTTGAAGACATGTGATATAAATGTTTTAATATAATTTGACAACGCATTTTTTTTTCTTTGAAATGACTTTTTAATGTATTTTAGGGAAATTATTTTTAAATGACAAATGTAGGATGTATTATGAATTTGTGAGTGTTTTTTTTTTTGTTTATATTATGTAGCATTATTTCAAACACAATGTACATTGTTAATGAATAAATTGAATTGAATTGAATTGAATCCGCTGGATGCGGGAAGCACAGAACCGGTCGAAGTGGCGGAGCTTGGCGGAGGCCTATGTCCAGCAGTGGACGTCTTTCGGCTGAAATAATGAGGTTGATGATTGTAGTAATTACCAATAATGCTAACGAAACAGGTCACAAAAAAAATATTCTACGTAGCCATGACATTTTTATAAAGAAAATGTGACGTGAAATTCAGATACCTTCGTACTTTTAATAATTACTTTAGCAAACATTTTCTCGGAAAAATCTGCCAACATATTTTCAGAAGTACCTAGACTTATATAGAATTGCGTGACTTAATTAAGTTTTTTATGTCAATGATAAAGAGGAAAGCTACTGGTTCAAATTTTTTTTTACGGCCATAAAAACCATTAAATCCGCATTCATAAACGTGCAGTTATGTTAATAAGTCATAAACCGACGATTACTTTAAGCTGGCCCGTAGAGTCGAGACCATAGAGAGCCGAGAGAGTAGAACTATCATATTTAATGATAAGTTAATAATATTATAGAGGTGATGCAAGAAACAGAAACGGTCGAACTGGCGATACATGAAGCTAGTAGTGGACGTCTTTCAGCCGAAATTATAATAATGATGATAAAGATAGTGAGGGTCTTGTGGCTAAGTAACAATAGCTGCACGGGTTGATCGATCAGGTTAAGCTACGCTTGCCGCGGTTGGTCCGTAGATGGGTGACCATCTTTACATACCAAGACCCCTCCGTGCCTCGGAAAGCACGTTAAGCCGTTGGTCCCGGCTGTCATTTTTGGATCTTTTACAGTCGTTACGGGTCGTCAGAAGCCCGAAAGTCTGACAACCAGCCTTACTAAGGGGTATCGTATTACCCAGTTACTGGGTAAGATAGGCGGTCGCTCCATGTAAAATACTGGTATTCAGCTGCATCCGGTTAGACTGGAAGCCGACCCCAACATAGTTGGGAAAAGGCTAGGCAGATGATGATGATGATGATTACAAAAGTAGTATTTCTTTATCAGTCTTTGGGGGCCACAACCACCTTAACAAACATCTCTATAACATAGGCGCCACAGACAGCCCGCTTTGCAGGGGCTGCCTGGACGCCGAGAAATCAGCCACTCACGTCATCCTGGACTGCGAGGCCGTGGCTACTCAACGTGAAGAAATCCTCGGAATAGTGAGGTCGCTCCGCGAAGCCTGCGAAGCTCCCAGGAAGCTTCTGAGCTTCTGGGCGGAGCTAGGCTGGCTCTGTTAGCCAAAATCCCCACGCACAACGGACCGAATGGGAGTCGTATACCACCCTTTCTAACCCTATCATCATTAACACAGTCCATCCATCGATTCTTTGATCTCCCCCTACTCTTAGAGCCATCGACATTCATACTCAAAACTTTCTTCACGACGTTTTCCTTATTCCTTCGTAGCACATGCCCATACCATGATAACCGATTTCCACACAACTTTTCAGTTATCAGTGCCACTTTCAGGCTTCTTCTTATGTACTCATTTCTTTTTCTATCCCTTCGTGTAACACCACACATCTCTCTTTGGTTAATACATTAAAAATAACATAATAATTAAATAAACTAATCGTGCAGTACCTATGTAATTGAGCTCGCACGACTGAAACGGATTTTTTGACCATTGACAGTTCTGCGATTGGCATCGGCGCAATCCTTCGTTGTTGCGTATGCGTCTCTTTATGTACTGTACGATTTTGTGTGTGTTACTTCTTTTAACTACCTTATTTATCGCCCCTGTACCTCGAGACTTAATTCGTTCTACCACATTTCATCATCATCATCATCATATTAGCCGAAAGACGTCCAATGCTGGACATAAGCCTCCTCCAAAAGGTAAGGGATTGGAAGGGATTTGCCATAATCGCCACGCTTGGCAGGCGGGTTGGCGATCGCAGTATGGTAGTCAAATGCATAGAGAACGCTGCTACCCATTCCCTAGTCAAACTCAAACTCAAACTCAAAGCATTTATTTCAATTAAACCATTTACAGGCACTTTTGAATTGTCAAAAAGTCGATCAGTTGGAAAGTTGAAGCTAGTTGCCCATTCCAAAACGTAGATCTCTATGGAGAAGAACGGGCAAGTAGGTCCCTTAGTCGCCTACCACATTTATTTCTTTATATTTGGTAACGGCCAATTCTAACCTGAGAAGCAACTATTTTTGGACCTCGCTGCGTTTAAATCGTAAAAATTACTATATGACATTATTTTCTAATCTTACAGGTAGTCTTTCAACGATACCTTTTAACTATCCATAAACTTTCATTATCAGATTTTTAAATGTATGGGAAGTGGGCATTGTTCTTTCTTTCTACTTGATTGCTATTTTTAACCGACTTCCAAAAGGAGGAGGTTCTCAATTCGTCGGAACCTTTTTTTTTTTTTTTTTATGTATGTTCCTCGATTATTCGAAGATGGCTGGACCGATTTGGATAAAAAATTTTTTGTTCGAAAGGGTATACTTCCCAGGTGGTCCCATGATCATCAAGTCAGGATCTGATGATGGGATCCTGGAGAAATAGAGAGAACTCTTCAAATTTTATAGGCACACTTGAAGCAATTTGTGTAGTTTTTGGAAGAGTACTTTCTCGGAGTGGTTCCATTTCAATTTGGTGAAGATCTGATGAAGAACTTCGGAGATAGGCAACGGAACTCCTCAATAAATGATAGCAAATGGACAGGAATTGCTGAAATCTCATGTCTGTCAATTGTTTACACCAGTTAATAACATAACATCACGCCGGTACGCTGTGAAGGGGTAAGCACATGTGAACCACTAAAAAGTGAAAAATAAAAAACTTTTTTCAAAAAAATAAATAACCGACTTCCAAAAAAACACTAAAAAGTGAAAAATAGCTTTAATTTCGGAAGGCGGTGACAAAAAATCAAAATACATATCCAAAGTCACCGACTTCCGAAATTAAAGTTATTTTTCACTTTTTAGTGTTTTTAGTGTACATTATTTAAGGGTTTTGGCGTTTTTTCGCCTAGTTTGGTTACAGATTTCTAATACATTTGTAAAAAGACAGTATAGCAGTATATATGAGTATAATTTTAAACAATTATTGAAATAAACTTATTATTATAGTTCGACTTTGAGATAGTTTGACTGACTACTCGTAAGTTAATCTTGGCGCATCATGTAGTATATCTTAAGACAAATATAATTATCCGGCTCTCAACTAGATTACCAAACGTGTTTGCTATCGATGATTAATGTAATTAATTAAGTATTAACTTGTATTGATTTATCCTAATTCGATTTCAGGACAAAGACAAAGACTTTCTTCTGACCTTAGATAAAAGCAGAAGTGCACCTGTAGTACATCCACATTTCGTCAGTTATTGTTTAAGTCTCATGTAAACGGGGCCAAAAGACCTTCAACCTTGGACAAATCCAGACTCCGGACTGCCACAGAGAAATGCCAGATGTTAAAAGCTAATATTACCTTGCCCGACCTGGGAATTGAACCCAGAAACTGACGCTCAGCAGTAGCACTTGCGACCACTAGACGAACGAGGCAGCTACTTTGTTTATTTATGGCTAAATTCCCCTGCATTTTCGGGAATCCCAGGCTGATTCTCGATCACCGTAGGTGCGGGCTTGCGGTAAGGACCAAGCCCGGGTCGACGGCGCGTTGTGTTCCACGCGCGCTTCGAAGAGATGTCAGCACCAACTGGTGGGGTCCTCAAGGACCGATGCCTACCATAGGTGGGGGTTGTTCGAAAGAGATACGGTGGCCTCTGGCACATAGACAACTGAAGGAACACGGGTGGGTTTTAGTCAGTAAAAGTCTAACACGAAGAGCGGGAGACGTTATTGACGCTTTTGCGTAAACTTCGTTATTACGGTGTTCATAACGACGCTTTAAAAGTAATAAATTCTTATTTACAAAATAGGTTCTAATATGTAGAAATTAATGGTGAAAAATCTTCCAGGCTACCAATTAAGTTAGGTATGCCTCAAGGCTCAATACTCGGCCCATTCTTGTTTTTAGCGTATATCAATGACTTACCATTCTATTTCAAGGGTATTTGTGATGTTGTGGTGGCGCGTGTGTTGGATCATTCGGTTCCCTACAAAATGGTTGAGCTGGATGGTGCTGATCCACGCGTCAAGTTCGTGAACGGGCGCTGTCGGTTGAGACTGGTCATCTCCTAACTTCCAGGGCTTATTTTTATCTTGTATTTAGAATTGTTTATAATTACATTTTTTTACATTGTTCTCACATACAGAAGCAACAAGAATAATGTTCCCAAGATTTTGTAATATTTCAACTTGAGTTTAAAAGAGTGTCCGTGGAGTTTCTTGCCCGTTCTTCTCCATAGAGATCTACGTTTTGGAATGGGCAACTAGCTTCAAATTTCCAACTGATCGACTTTTTGACAATTCAAAAGTGCCTGTAAATGGTTTAATTGAAATAAATGCTTTGAGTTTGAGTTTGAGTTTGAGTTGTACTGTTTGCAGATGATACTTCTCTTATTTTCAAAATTGACCGGAATAGACAAGATTTTGAAAAGATTTTGAAAATGCTTAACAACGTAAATAACGCAATGTAACTGCAATTGCAACTGTAACGCAAATACGTCGCTGAATAAAAAAAATCATATCAAAAATTCTTTCAGCCATATTTCTAAAGCTCAGTTTGGGAATATATTATATTTAAACGTTGTACATCAGATCGTTAGTACACAGGCCGTATCAATTAAAATGTCGATTCAACGCCCTGAAAAGTGGTGGCCGTCGCGTCGTTAAGGTGGTGGTGCTATAAGTTGCGTTGCGTTGAAATTATCTCTTAAAATTATACCCTCATAATACAAAACAAGGATTTTATTTAGAATAGGTTTAAGGCTTCTTCAAACAAGCGCGATGCGACACTCGTAGAACAATTTCTAAGAAAACTTGACGGAAATTGTTCTACAACTGTCGCGTCTGAAGAAGTCTTTAAACCAAGCCAGTTATTGAATTACGAACTCAATATTTATACGTAGAAACGTCTTCTTACAAAACTGACAATAGTGCGGTGCTAAGTTGTCATTTTTGTGATTAATAAATACCCAATGCGAAAAGTGTTAGATGTGCGAAAACTGGCTGAAAGCTTTAGGCTAGAACTATAGTTAGATCGCTTTTTGTAATAATACGGTATGTGTCCATATATAGGTAGGTAGTTCTTTATCGATTTTGATACGTGTCGGTGTAACAGACCCCCCAGTATTCAGGCTGCAACAGTCCAGCTTGATCGCGTAAGACTGGACTGATGTTTATTTTACTTCGAAATACATGTTTTCATGTTTTATTAAGTAAAAAAACCCAAAATCAACTTTATTTAAGAGTTAAACTTAAATGATGGTACCTAAATAAGAATTAATAATTGATTAATGTACACAAATAAACAGAGTCGGTTTCACTAACCCAGACAAATATACCACAATTCATTTAATTTCTGAGTGTTTATCGACAATGCGGTGGACACGATTCTTCAGCTACACTGTCACCAGTAGAAAATTTAAATCTTCTCTGAAAATTTCACTCCAGCAAACCAGAAAAAATATTCATAAAGTAATTACCAAATTACTTTTAATGCCCACTTAAATCTTTATCCTGGACATTCGAGAATAATTCCCGGTAAAACGCAGGTGTCCCGGCTATTCGAGAAAATGGTTTTTGTAAATGCGATCGAGACCAGATATTTTAGGCTAACGGGATAAACGACAATTAGTTTCAGTTGGACCAGGTTTTATCTAAATTAGGCAGTATTTTACAATACATATAACTAGCTCTTACCAGCGGCTTCGACCGCGTGGAGGTCGAAAATTATATCACGGGAATGTACTACCAGGATAAAAATAATCCTGTGTTAATCCAGGTTACAATCTCTCTGTGTGCCAAATTTCATTCAAATCCGCTGAACGGTTGTTCTGTGGTTGACTAACAAACATCCAAACATCCAAACTTTCACATTTATAACATTAGTAAGAGGTTATAATTTATCTATGCGCTAAATTTCATCCAGAGCCGTTTAAGGTTGTTGCGTAATTGAGTACCAAACATCCAAACTTTCACATTTATAACATTAGTAAGAGGTTATAATTTATCTATGCGCTAAATTTCATCCAAAGCCGTTTAAGGTTGTTGCGTAATTGAGTACCAAACATCCAAACATCCAAACTTTCACATTTATAATATTAGTAGGATATTAGTAGGATTAGTAGGAATTAGGACTAGCTGTTTCCTGTGTCTTAGTTTGCACACAAACCAAACAAGTCAAGTTACGAGCAAAACATAACATACATGATGGACATCAGTATCTGATAAAATCTAACAAAGATGATTATAAACGTAACATAACATGAGAGGCGACATGGCGTCCTCACCTTCCGCCTGACGCAGGTTCTCATTCGACACGGTTGTTTTGGGACGTTCCTGTTTCGGATAAGGCGGGAGGAAACGCCCGGGTGTTTCTACTGCGAAGATCGCCCTGAGGACACGGTGAAGCATACGGTGGAGGTCTGCCCGGCTTGGACGGAGCAGCGCCGTGTCTTCGTGGAGGCGATCGGCGGCGGTGATCTCTCGCGTCCTGCCCTGGTCCAGGCCATGGTACGGAGCGAGAGTGCATGGGTAACCATCACCTCCTGCGAAGCAGTAATGCTCAAGAAGAGGGAGGCGGCGCACGTGAGGGAGAGGCAGTATTCGCCAAACGGTTAGGCAGAGGTGTACCTATAGTACAACCATATTAATACATATTAATTAAAAATAAGGATAATTAATATTATGTTTAAGACCGATGTAATAGAGGGCGAGCTTATTGCCATCAAACGGGCATAAATACAGATACCTAAGAACAGTTTGCTCGACCCGGGAATCCAACCAAAGACTACACGCTCAATAGTAACACTTGCGACCACAAGACCAACGATTTTCAAGTACCTAAAAATACTTTCTGCAAAGACAAGCAATTTTAACTACGCAACCATCAGCTCACTCAAATGACTTGTTCCCAAACCCACAAAGATTACATATAAAAAAAGGTTCAACACTCAATTAAAAAAATGTTAATAACCCCGGTGTACCACAGGTGTACCGTTAGCCGCCGCGGATAGTACTCGTAACTCATTTCAGCCGTGAATGGATCCAGCGATTTTTATAACGACCGTACCAAGGATTAGTGCGAATGAGTTTTCCTTAGTTTGATAGACTTCGTAATAACTGTTATGGGCTTAGAGATAGTGTGGTATATGAAGCGTGTCCTTGATAGTGATAATGTGGTTTATAAGTTGAGTTAATTAGAGGATGAAAAGGTGATTGTGATTTTTTTATTCGTTTATGTTAGTATATTGTATATAAAAAAAAAAAATATCTTTAAGATTTAAGTTATACTCATACACTGTTTTTGGGGAGGCTGGTAATCTGTATGACAGGTTTTCCTAATGCAGATCCCAGTCTCTCACAAAGGACTTATTTAGATATTGTAATCTTCATATATTTAAGGCGCCTTTGTGAAAGAGAAAAATAAATGTTTATTTATACTTAATAATCATAGTCGCACTGGTGAATTCTCAAGATTTAGCAACACTCGCCAAAGTTGGTCCCTGGATGGATGACCATCCATAGTATACCAAGACCCCTCCGTGCCTCGAAAAGCGTGCAAAGCAGTTGGTCCCGGCCACGGAGTTTTCATTACTCCGTGGTTCCCGGCTGTCATTCGTAGATCTTTGAGAGTCGCTACGGATAATCAGAAGCTCGAACGTCTGACAACTATTTTAAACCGACTTCGAAAAGAAGGAAGTTCTCAATTCGCCTGTATGTTTTCAAATTACATTGTTCTAACAGAAGCAACAAGAATAACGTACCCAGGATTTTGTAGTATCTTTTGTAAGAATATCCTTGGACTTACCTGTTCTTTTCCGTAGAGATCTCCGCTTTGGAATAAGCATTTAGCTTTAACTTTCTGACCCACTAACCAACTTTTTTTTTAAACCTTGCCTGTTCATGGTTTAATTGATAAATGCTTTGAGTTTGGAAGTGCTTGTCTGTGTTTGAAACCACGACTTGCAACTCCTAAGACGGGCCATTACCACTCGGTCACCACTGCTCCAGACGTCCGCTGATACTGTGTACAAAAACGAGTTACTAATGAAGACATAGTTATAATCTATTTATTTATTTACGCTAATATTACCTACAACTACCATTACAAATCTACGATCCAATGCGATTGAGTGGCTTTACATGCTAAATCCTTAATCTTCATCCTATAAAATAACATACTATATCCTAAATCTTAACCTACATCTAAATAACGTATTATATATATTCAGATAAAGTTGCACCACAATACATCAACCCTCTCTTGAACCTCGTTCACCACAGGCATGGCTCTAGTGAGAGGAGTCCTCGCCAGTAGGTTGGTTCTGGTGGTTGGCATTAAATCGATACCTACTTAAGCAGAAACTTATCAATAGTGATTTATCACTTCAATCCTTAACGTGTGGTTTGTGGTCAACACTGATTGTAATTTAATCATTATCTTGTCAAGTGTCTGTAGGTAATTACATTTACCTACATAAGTCGGTACAGCTAATTGAGTTTATAGGATGTATTGTATGTAAGATGTCATGTTGCTGGTAGCGGATGGATGTCGGTGGCTATAAAGCAACGGTTTCCACGACGATCAGTAGACGCCACATAGTGCCTACAATTTACCGCCGAATGGCGTCACTGGTACGTAATTTGTGATAGTATCTTGATGTGTTTTTCTAAAGAGCAGTTTTTGACACCGCAAAGCCAAGCCAAAGAAAATTGAAGCCCATTCCAAAACGTAGGCCTCTATGGAGAAAAAGGGGCAAGAAACTTCAAGGATACCTACTTTTTTAAATCAAGATATTACAAAATTTTGGGTACATATGGTGCCGGACGTAAAGAATAGCACCATCCCATTTCATCCCGTGGGTGTCGTAGAAAGCGACTAAGGGACTTACCAGAGAATGAGCAGCAGCGTTTTCTATGTATTTTACCACCATACTACGATCGCCAACCCGCCTGCCAAGCCTGGCGATTATGGCAACCCCCCCCCCCCCTTTTGGGGGAGGCCTATATCCAGCAGTCGACGTCTTTCGGTTGAAATTATGGGTACATTATCCTTGATGCTTCGGTGAGAGAACAATGTAAATAAAAAAATTCTGATTACGATGAAGTCAAACACCACTGCCATTATTTTTGATACATGTCCAGTGAAGTGAAGCAGGCACTTTGCTGTGGGTTAATATTTTTCATTCAAATTCAAATTCAAATTCAAAATAATTTATTTGCAAATATGGGTAAACAATATGCAGATGTTTTACATTCATGTAATAGTTGTGTATCACATTATTAGTAACACCATATTTTACCTTTCGGCATGCAAACTAGGTAGGTACATAGAATGAAAACATTAAAAAAAAATGAAAACTGAACAAAATAATAAGAATGAGATCAATAACACTTGTTTAAAAAGAAATCTTATACTTTATCCTGCAAATATTCAGATACACTGTAATATGCTTTATGTATCAAAAAGCTTTTTAGTTTTTTCTTGAACGTGTTAGGCGATGACGCCTCCATTAAATATTTAAGTAGATGATTGTATACACGGGGAGCCATGCAAAATATACTATTATTTAAAAGAGTTGTTTTATTGTTAGGACAACAAATTTTACTGTTGTGTCGTTTACTTTTATACTTTTCAAAGAAAGTATCGTTAGATCTTACAAAATTAATAATTTCATAAATGTATATGCATGGAAGTGTAAGTAGTTTAAGATTTTTAAAATATTCTTTGCAACTATCTGTTTGTTTAAGTTTACAAATTGAACGGACACATCTCTTCTGAGCCTTAAACGCATCATCCTTATGTACAGAATGTCCCCAAAACATTATTCCATACCTTATAATGGATCCCACATAACCATGGTATGCAGACAGAACAGTCGATATATCAGTCATTTTGGAAAGCATATGTAAGGCATACGATTGTTGATTTATTTTTAAGCATAGATTCTCAATGTGTGTTTTCCAATTTAGACTGCAGTCAATATTTCATACTCATAGCATATGATACGTAACGAAAGAACAAGAATTTAACTTATTATTAATTATTTTCCATCTTATAGACTGCTGCTCACAATTTGTGTTGTATGATTTGTACTCGTGTTTGAGCAAATAAAATAATTATCGTATCTTAATAGGTAGCATAATATATCTTATCTTCTGACCAAGATGTGTCTGTACTTTAAAAGAGACTGATCTCTGAGTTAGGTTCGGCTTTTCTTCTCAGAGCAGTCAGACAGAAAACACTGTGCTCATCAAGTTTTATTAGAAATTATTGACGTGTTTGTACAAACCTACTTACAGATATAAAATCATTTATCAAACTGCCATCTCTTCTCGCATCTAAATTACTAGTCACTAAACACTCAAGCACAGAACAACACTACTCTATCAAAAGTGTCGGGTCCACAATCACCTAACGCCAGAGACAATACTCCAGGTACAAGTGGATCGTTACCGTTGGAAATAATCGATATTATTGTCCGGTATATGCAAACTTTGGCTGCGATGCGGCTACGACACAGAATAGATACCAAGCTGCAGAAGGCTGGCTCCATACCGAGCGAAAACACACACACGCAAACATAGACGTACGATGATTTTAAGCTGCCTTAGGGTTAGTTTAACTCAAACAAACCAAATATGAGCACGTGGATACTGACAGTTGGGCTGGTCCAAAAATTCAAGGTTGCTCAGAGCACTATGGAACGGGTTATGACCGAAGTTTAATTGAAGGATAATATCAGAAATGAAATTATCCAGGAAAGAACCAGAGTTACCGACATAGCTTGCAGAGTAAGCAAGCTGAAGAAGCAGTGGGCTGGCACTGTCTGTCGAAGGACCGATGGCCAGTGGAGCAGACGAGTCCTGGAGTGGACACCGCGTATCGGCAACCGTAGCGTGACACGCCTGCCAGCTAGATGATAAAGTGGCTGGGACAGAATGGATGCGGAAGGCGGAGGACAGGGTGTTGCGACAGCCCGGGAGAGGCCTATGACCAGCAATAGACTGCTATAAGCTGAGTTGAAATAAAAGCAAATGCATTATTTTCTTGATATTTATTATGATAGACAAACAAAAGCGACCATCGAAAACTGGCCTCATCTTGTTTTTAAATATTATTTGATGAAGAAGAGTTTGTCCAGATATCATTTATAAAAGAATGCTCGGTCCCTGTTGACACAAACATAATTTGGTAGAGTGTGGATAAAATGTGCTTTGTGTCGTTTGGTCTAAATCGACCCCGTTGCCGTTTCCACTCACTGTATGAAGTACGCCTTCTGTGGGTACCTATCCGTTTCGTGCTGCGGTGGCGACACGGCTATGGAATGGAAACGATTACGATGCTTTTGTACGGAAAATATTTTTTTACTTTTTTTTCTGTTGTTGAGCGTTTAAGTGTAGTATCGGTGTGGTTTTTAGCGCTTCAGGTTGGTGCTTTGACCACCTTTAAAGATATTTTATTAAAATGAATAACTATTGTTAGTAATTATTCATTAAATTTGCTTGACGAAAATGTAAAAAAAAAAAAAAAAAAAAATGACTATGTAAACTACTTTTATGACTGAAACGAATGCATGGACTGATATTATGGATTTATTTTATTAAAATGTAGTGAATTAATATAATGTAATGAATGATTGATTAATGTCTTGTATAATGTCATAGATTAATTGTAATACTTAGAATCATTATTATGTAATGTAATTTAATAATTTAATTTAATTTATTCTATTCTTATCTTAATTTTAATCTTATCTTTTTGCTATGCCCTTACAGGGTCCATATTTCTGTACCTAGCTTTAAGCCCTATGTTACATCTTATTTACAATATGGAATGCAATAAATAAATAAATAAATAAATAAATAAATAAATAAATAAATAAATGTTACACTTATGGTGTAATTTGATTGTTTTATTTAGTTTAAGCATTTTTGCGAATCCCATCCCATTTCTTCCCGTGGGTGTCGTAGAAGGCGACTAAGGGACTTACTAGAGAATGGGCAGCAGCGTTCTCTATGCATTTGACCACCATACTGCAATCGCCAACCCGCCTGCCAAGCGTGGCGATTATAGAAAATCCCACCTTTTGGGGGAGGCTTAATGTCCAGCAGTGGACGTCTTTCGGCTAATATGATGATGATGATTTTTGCGAACTGTTTACATCTCGAATTGCCAATCTTTTAGCCTAGAGATTTCGTTCCAATGAGCTAACAAATTGATATTGCTGAAGATCTAGCAAACTGATTGCAAGTTGTGACTGATTAATCCTGCGTTGTAAATGCGTAACACACTAACAGTGGCAATGCTTTCATTTTGACAGTGCAATATGAAGCATCAAAATTAAAAAATAATATATTTCACTTAAGCCTACAAGGGCACTCATGAAACTTCAGAAGCTAGATGCACGATTCCAATTGGTCGTTTCTTTTGGAGAAGAGCCGGCACGAAACTCCACGGTTAATCTTTAAAAATAAATTGGCTTTTACAATGTTTTCAAATTACAGTGATAATAGGTATGGGAGGACAGTGCAGGCCTGTCAATAAGTTAAGTATAAGGTTCTTATTAAGAGAAATGAAAATGAAGATTAGAAAATTGGCTACTAATCTACGGTATGCAAGGCCTATAACGTTCTCACATTCACTATATTTATAAGAATCTACGTATATGAAATACTAGCTTCTGCCCGCAACTTCGTTCGCGTCAAATTTATTGCTTCCTGACCTACCCCGTCGCTCACCTTGCCTGCCCGTGCGAGTACTTCATATTCGTGATTTTTTTCTCTTTGCTCGGCTCCTAAGGATTTAAGCGTGTTGTTATATAGCTTGTAACCTTTCTCAATAAATAGGCTATCCAACACTAAAAGAATTTTTCAAATCGGACCAGTAGCTCCTGAGATTAGCGCGTTCAAGCAAACAAACAAACAAACTCTTCAGCTTTATTATTATTAATATAGATTAAAAAAACTATTCAAACCAAGACCGTATTAAAAATATCCTTCTAAATGATTCAGATTGTGATTGAAACTGTGCTACGCAATATGGTGCTATTTTTCATTTTAAGAGACCTAAAAACTGCTAACAGATTTCATCCACCTCAAACACTAAGACAATAAACCCTTTACCAAACACACTTACACTAATCTTATCAAAACTAGATTCCTAGCTTCCAACAACTACTGAATTGGAATGGGAGAGATAACTCAAGTCAGAAATTAAAGCGAATGAATCCATTGTACCAACGTAATTGGTACAGCTAACTGGGTGTGAACTTTCTTGGTTGGAGCATTTCGAGCGTTCAGAGCGAGGCGAAGCGAAAGTGTCAATCATTGAGACCGAATTACGCCCATTGGAGGGTGTTGGGCCTTCGACACAAAATATATGGGTACAGAAGGTTGGTTCAGATCTATCTTTAATAAAAAGGTTTCAAACTTCAGTCGGCTGGGGCAAAGGCAATCTCCACAGATAGCTCACGGATTGTTCAGATCTCAAGTGACAATAGCCCACCTCTACACAGAATGGCCAACTTTCCATCCTGCGCCGCATGCCCGTATCAGCATATGCATTTGACTGCGTGGGTGAGCGGAGCTCGCGCAGTTGAATTTCGGGCCAATTTTTTTTTGAACTTTTTGCCATCGATATGCTAAAAAGAACAAAGCCATCTTTATACAATGTAAGAAGACAGACGAAAGGGGACGTGTACGTGCAGCGATCTTAAATAAATGTTACAAAAGTGCTTACAGTAACTTTGATCCCATCCAGCTTAATTTTCTCTTGCAGCCGTCCCTCAGCGACGCAATAAGTGTATCCCACAAGGGGTGCCCTTAGCGTGTAGTCACTTAGTTTCTAAGTTGAATTCCCTGGCTGGAGGCCTCAATTTATTAAGTTATCCACGGCATTGTCCAGTTAAACAGGCGACAACCTCATAAGTTGACATACACTTGTCATTTAACAAGAATGCTGTTACTAACTGCACGTTGTTTCATGTCTATGTGAGCGTGCATTTTCACTCATTGTATCAAGCCAGCCTTCTGTATCCTATATATTCTGTGGTGTCCGGGTCTTCGGCGTCTGCCGAACGGTTAAGTGGCGAATTTTGTTTACGCCTCACTTTTGATCGACGGTTTTATTTGGCCGTGAATAAGTTAATATTGTTTAATACTTCATTGGTTTATTTAAATGTTGTGTGCGTAGACTGATTTTTATTTTTAGACTCTCTGGTTGGACTTGTATAGGATTTTTAGATGTCCGCTGAGAGTGTTGTAAGAATGAAGTAACTGTCATCATTACTTTGGGATAAGTGCTTCCTTTAATAATATCTCTCGTTTACCGTATTTTTTGTAATTAGCTACATAAAACAAACAATTCAGTCAGTGCACTTAGGTAGAACGATAAAAAGGCCTTTGAAAAGTTGTTTATATGTTTCTTCACTTTTATGAAGTGGGACTCCCTACTAGATAAAATTAAAAAACTGTGTGATGGTATCTAATATATAATTAATTGACTAAAACCTATCGATATCTTCCCGTATTTGCCACAATATATTCATATTATCATATCTAAATATGCTTATTAATCAAGCTGAAGATTTGGTTTGTTTGTTTGTCTGTTTAAACGCGCTAATCTATGAACTATCAGTCGGATTTGTTTTTTTTGTATTTCGAAGTTGAACTCTCGAGGAAGGCTATTTAACATCACGCTAGGAGTCTTAAGAGTTGAGTTAAAAGAAAAAAAGTGAAAAGGATGTGATACGACGGGATGGGTCGGGGGAGCAAGATATTTCGAATAACAGAAGATATTATCTCTATAAACGCATAATCTTTTAAAAACATTCATCTTTTATTTGTATCGAAATACGGTTAAGCAAGAAAATCGCGAATTCCGATTTGTTAATCCACCGTTGAGCCCACTACCAGCATTACCGAGTGGCTTAATTTTATGGATTAATTTTAACACCCAGTATGACTTTGCGGGAGAAATATTTTTCACGAAGAAAACATGGTTAATTCAAACACATTCATAAATACTACACTAAATCTTATAGTCATTCACACACCTTTACCTACACTATAAATTAAATTCTCATCACGTCATTCAACATACATTTCACAAATAGCTGATTATTTTACCTGAATAACGTTGATTATAACAAATGGCTTTCCATTTGAACTAATGAAAAGCAATACAGAACTGAATTCTGATGAGAATATAAAGGGTCGTTCATGTCGCGGTACTTCTCTATTTCATTTCGAATATCCCAGACTTTTTATTCTTTGTAGGACATCATAACCCACTATCATATAATTTTCTAATGATGACGGGTTTGATAATCAAAATTATTAAGTGCACACCGAACTTCTGACGCCAATTGAAGCGTGGCGATTTTAACTAGAATGGGCGAATCGCGTGATTTCCTGCGTGTTATAAAAACAAAACGCATTTTGAAAATGTAAAATATTGAAGTTATAGAAATCATGTAGTTGTGTTATTTAAAAAAATAGATCACCTTCCGTAAAGTGTCTAAGTTGTTTTTTAGATATCAATTTGGGAACAGGGAAACTCCAAGTAATTGTGTTTCTTAAGTGTACAATTTATAGAATGAATCCTTAAATAGTTTACATATCAACACTGTTACTTATAAACGCTGCTTAAAGTTAAAAAATGTTTAACCGTCAAAAATCTATGGTTAAAAAGTATTTAAATGATTACTTAACTTTTAGCAACGTTTATAAATAAGGAGGTCATTGCATACCTAAAGGTTGAGGAATAACGATGCAATTAGGGATCAAACGCAATTATTTCGCAATTACGTATTGTTCCATCGGTACGGTCTTAAGTAACAGAGATATGGTACATCAGCTTCATTTCCCTCATGTCGCCGATACGGCAGTATTTAATATCTTGGCCCAAACTTCTCCATTTGCACGGCATCGTCGGTGGCAGTGGCGACGTCACTTCAAGTTTTAGTACACAGAAGATAGGATAGGAGGTGTAGAATAGTTTGTGACAGTTCCACATCCACACCTTACTAGTGTTATGTACGAGTATGTCACATAACAACAGTTGTATATTTAATGTAATGTAATTTTGGGTACCTAAATGGAAATTACTGATTTTACAAGTATCGAAATGAAATTAAATGAAATGAAATGTTTATTTATGTAAGTAGATCTTAAAAGACACTTTTACACGTCAATATTTTATTGGTCAATATTTTTAAAAACTAGGTGGCGCCGGCATTTCCTAGCTGACTGTTCCCTGCGAAGAAAAGTCGAAACAAACTCAGAGGTCATGGTCTCTTTTAAAGTCCAAACATAATATTATTTGAATTTTATGTGAGTCTAACAATGCAGGGCAATGTCTGGAAAGGCCTTTTGAAGAAAGAGCCATTGCAGCTTTGAGCTGACCTGTCTCAACAGACGGCATGTATGTAGCAGTCACCGTGTAGACATATCATGAGACAAACTAGCCATAATTACACACAGTCACTAAATGCGGTGTTCAGTTATTTTGTTTTGTTTCTTTGACCGATGAAATCCTTTTTTTCTACTACCT
This sequence comes from Polymixis lichenea, assembly GCA_949091785.1. Classification (NCBI taxonomy): domain Eukaryota; kingdom Metazoa; phylum Arthropoda; class Insecta; order Lepidoptera; family Noctuidae; genus Polymixis; species Polymixis lichenea. Next base: position 21,589,951 of record OX420944.1, read on the forward strand.
ACTAGCTTTTGCCAGCGGTTTCGCCCACGTAGAGGTTTGAAATTATACCACGGGAACTTACTACTGGCATGAAAATCGTCCTAATATATTAATACAGGTTATAAACTATCTGTGTGCCAAAGTTCATTCAAATCCGATCGGCCGTTTTAGAGTGATTACTTAAGTAACAAACATCCAAACATCTAAAAATAAATCATTCATATTTTTAATTTTAGTAGGAAATTAGGATTAGCGAGTTTAGCGACTCACTCTTGCTGTGCAGGACCAAGCCCGGGTCGACGGCGCGTTGTGTTCCACGCGCGCCTCAAAGAAATGTCAGCACCAACTGATGGGGCCCGCAAAGGCCGACGCTTGCCAGGGGTGCGGGTTGTTCGAAAGAGATACTGCGGCCCCTGGCACACAGGCAACTGAGGGAACACGGGTGGGTTTTAGTCAGTAAAAGTCTGACACGCCCACCCGCTCCACCCAGAGCGGGAGAAGTTGATGATTTCCCAGTCAAAAAAAAAACCCTTGCTGCACACGTTTTTTACAAAACATCGAGATTTCTTTGTTATATGTCAGTTATCAACGTATTATACACATAAACCTTCCGGAAAAAAAATCTCCAAGTCTCTAAATACTGATAAAAACAGCATCATAATCCATTGCGGAGTTTAGAAGAACAACGCAGTCACACAACGAGATACGTATGTAACAACGCCCCAACAATGTGCACCACAAAAACAATTGACACACTCATAACAAAATCCAAACGCGGCCACAAAAAAGGCACCACTCAAAACACATCCTTACGAAAAAATACCTAATAATATAAATAAAAAAATAAGTCATCAGTATTCAAGTGTTGTGCGAAAGCATCTTTGGGGCCGTCTTGTACAAATGCTTACAGATTATGATGGACAGATTCGTTTCATCGTGACTCAAAGAACGAAGGATTTCATCATGTACTCTGAGTGTTGCTTAGTCCGGTACGTGATATGTCAGGGGTTACTTTTTGAAGGTAAGTACCTACCTGCTTTTTTTTGTGATGTGTGTCGAATGTCAATCTGTGGGTCTTTATTTTTGGCATGTTGTGTACTGCTTATAGGATTTGAATTTTTTCGCAGTTTAGGAGATCCTGTAATGCCGATAAAAAATTTGTGGTAATTAGTTAAATAATTTATAATGTAAGGCTTTTACTCCTTTTTTTTTAAACCTTCTATGCACACACGTATAAACAGCTACTAAGGACAGAAGAATATGAATAACGGGAATGCTTATTTCTACAGAAATCTCTTCCAGCACACCTGCGATAGAAGAGAAGATAAAAAGAGATGTAGACAACGTGTGTATATAAATTGTTAGAAGAATAATAATTTTAGTTTCGTTAATTATGTGATATTTATGTTAATTTGATGTTCTTTAACTCAACAACAAACCAACAAAAAAACCGTCAGTAATATATTGTAAATTATGTGATTTACATGAAAGCAAATAAATAAAACATAAAATCAAAAAATTATACTCTAATTTAAACATACACATACATTATGAGAATATAGGTACTTCTTGAATAAATGTCATGTCATATTCATGTGTCTGAGCAAGATAAGATTTTTACAGTAATGTGGGACGTACTACCTTTGTTATCCTAAACGTAAACGGAAATATCATCTACCCTTCTTGGCTCATAAGTATAAAACACTGACCACTCGAGATCTGATATTCGGATGCATTTTTAGCTAAAGTTAATTTTTGGTTATGAAAGTATGGAAGCGGCTTTTAAAAACATATTTTTATTCCAGGAACACCGGGAATGTAATAATTAGTCAGGTGTATAGTATGGAAGCGACTTCTAAATTATTAGCATAGCAAAACTATTGCAAATATATGTATGAAGGGTGTAAGGGAGGGGGTGGTGTGTGTTAGTAAAAAAAAAAAAAAAATTAAGATTATTTCGATAAAAAAATAGTTTTTATTATTAGCCAACATCGCAACTTTAGGTAAATATGCACCCGCCATCAACCGATCTCTACTGATAACCCATAAGTCAGACATATAACAGAATCATTTGTGTTAATCAACTCAGATTATCACAGTCCACTGTAAAACTTCAAACAATTTCAATGAAATACGCTCCACGTATAATCCCCAGTATAGGTAGCCATTACTATCCCTAATCTAATCATATATTCCGGAGGATTACACAAATACGGAGCTAACGTGAGTTCAATTAAACTATAGTTGGCTCCAAAACAGATTCGTCCGTACGTTAGAAATTACGTAAAGCTCATGTAAGTTGTTCGGTAGTGATCGTAAAATTGAGTTACCTACCAATATTGGTATTAATGTAATACACTGGCAAGTTATTTTAACGGAGTAAAATTTTCATATATTTTTATATCGTATACAATTTGAAACAAACAATGGATGATGATTTGACAACAGATTAAAATGTATAATTTATTTATTAAATTTAAGCAAACTAATATACAAAGTTGGACTTAATGCCGTAGGAAATTTCTTCCATGTACCCTGTGGGTGATGCAGAGACAAACAGTGGCAGGTGCAATAGACAAAATTGAGGATATATAAATATTTAATGAAATATAAAGAACACGACTGACTCGTGTGATACAGGAACTCCTAGTACAAGAGCCAGGGCTACACTGTTGTTTGTGACTTGAAGTGAAAAATAAATAAATAATTTTTATAATACATAATAAATCTCACACCACCAAAAAAGAAACAAAACCCACCTGCATCACCAATCTGTACAAAGGTTGGTGATCAGTGTCTATCATAGCAAAAAAATAAGGAATTAAAACACAAAAACTTGTATCCCCTCGTTGACTATAAAGATACTCAAGAACTCTTCACAGTAATACAATTTCATTTTGCTCAGAGTTTGTACATCATCTACTGCAACACAGTAGGTAGCGAATTTCCACCTCTCCCATCCAATTTTAGAATCATAGTCCAATAAAACTCCAACCAGCATAAAACAAGCTTAACAAAACGATCCTGTTGAACATTCAAAGTCTAATAAAAATTCATCAAAATGCAGCCACGATACGACCATTTAAAAAAGGCGGTATCGTACCGATTACCCGACTCATTTAAAATGATACAAGGCTGTCGACGAGCTTGCCAAATACTCAGGCTTCCTGCACCGAATGGTAGCAACCGTATTCTGAATGTTACGCGTAATGGGTAAGGCACGCGTGGTTAGGTTTTGGCCTAAAATAGGCGATTATCGAAATGAGTAAAAAAGGTTGACTCGTATATACAAAATATACAGTACCTGAGTAAGATACATGTCGAAAGACGAGTATTAGTTCTATTTTCAAAATTAACAGCGTTCGTGCCGTTTATAAAGCATAGACATACAACGTGTCGTTTTGCATCCTCGTCAAATTCAAGGAGGTAACTATGCTAATGATTCTCGACACGAATCAATAATAAAATAAGTAGGTTTTTTTTTTTTTTTTTAATTTTAAAACGCGGCCCGTGTGATACCGCACTGTAACTGGGTAACCTGGGTTCAAACTGTCTTCGTCGCACAAACCAGTCCTCGAATTACTTGTTGCGATTTTTTATTTTACGGCTATGAAAATTCTACTTATTTTATTATTGATTCATGTCGAGAATCATTAGCATAGTTACCTCCTTGAATTTGACGAGGATGCAAAACAACACGTTGTATAGAATGGACTGAGCGTTAGCCTCGCAAAAGTAACTAATCTCTAGAGACAAAACGACTCTGCGGCCAGTACCTGTCTCCAACCCTATAAAAGAAAATTAAATTTTGACAAATTATCAAATCAATTTGAATTTGTCAAATTCAATAGTCTATTCAAAATTTGAATTCTAGAAAGAGATCTTACATTCGGTTTGTCTCTCGTACTTTTCAGTCTGTATTCACTACACACTCTCTCTCTTTCTTGTTGTGTGTCGCTCAGTCCTTTCTCTGTGTCTATGAAAGACCAAAGAAGTTGTCATACCAAAAATCAATCTGCCTAGCCTTTGTTAGCTCAATTATGTTTGGCCACGTTTCCAGTCTAACCGGATGCCACTGAATAGTTGTATCATAGTATTTAACATGGAGTGACTACGATACCCTTAGGTGAGTCTCTCAGACTACTGACTATCCGTAACGACTATCAAAGATGTATAAATGACAGCCAGGACCATCGACTTAATGTGATTTCCGACGCATGGAGGGGTCTAGATATGTTATAGATCAGCACCCATTTACAAACCGACCGTGGCAAGCATAGCTTAAAAAGCCTCTCAAGTTTTCGAATCACAATTCCATAAAATCGCTTGGCGATTTTCATATGACATAATCGCATTCTAGTTTTTGTCACTCGCTTAAGTGTTAACACATGAGTTTCATGATCGTCTGGCAGTCTTGTCTACATTTTATATGTACCTACATTTTCGGTTCGAGAAACTTCTCCCTCGTGTAAATAAACCTTAATGATTGGTCGGATCTTCTGTAACCGATTTTCGGCGGAATTGTTGGGCCAGATAAGTGTTAATGGATTGTGAAGGGTTCGGGAAGATTTCATAAATTCAATCAACGAACCTTCAGTACTATTCGGGTCTATAGAATTTCTAGTGCTGATCTAATCAAGCTTTCGATTTTTTCAATTAAATTAAAGGAAAATGTGACATAACTATACAATTGTCAAAATTAGTTCTTTCTTGTTCATTACATGCTTGTTTTAAAAAAACAGTATTTTTTTCCCCAAGTTCATAATAATTTTCTCTGTAATGTAAATAATAATATACTATTTTTGTGTAATATTTATAACCAGAGTACTTATCAAAACGAATCAAACAAGCCCAAACTCGATGGCGTTGCATCGATATATTACCGAGTTCCCCTGGCCACCTTTCGCTTTCATCATCAGATCAGCTCCATGTCAAAATAATATCGCATCGTCATTCGATTTACTTACCCATGCAAAATATCAGCTCAATCGGAAACCCGGAAGTAGGTCAAATTTAACTTGTAAGATTTCATTACAGACACCGGACCAGCGCAAACGAATTATAAACTTGTAAAAAACTGTTCAACCCAAAATAAGTTTGATTTTGTATAATTCTGTGATTTTTATCATTACAAAGAAGATAAAAGAGATCGCCATGCCTCACGCGAGTGTGTATTATTTTTTAGGCACGAGTGGCTTATCGTAGGCTATCCAGCCGTCGATTCGTGCTTTTGGTGTAACATTTTTGTTCAGATCAGCTTAGCGTTTTCCTTTTTTTAAAGAGCAGTAAGTCCCCTCTTTGAGGAGTGGCTTGAGAGGTGGCATGGCATCCTCACCTTCCGCCTGACACAGGTCCTCACCGGACACGGTTGTTTCGGGAGTTTCCTGTTTCCTCGTGGACGCGATCGGCAGCGACGATCTCTCGCGTCCGGCCCTAGTCCAGGCCATGGTACGGAGCGATAGTGCATGGCTAGCAGTCACCTCCTTCAGCGAAGCAGTGATGCTCGCAAAGAGTACGTGAGGGAGAGGCAGTATATGCGCCCTCACGGCCGTAGCCTTCGCAGCAGACGTCCTGGGCGTCGGGAATCCCAGGCTGACTCCCAGCCACCGTAGGCGCGGGCTTGCGGACGGTGAGTAATGGGTAGCTCGCTGTCCGGTAAGGACCAAGCCCGGGTCGACAGCACGTTGTGTTCCACGCGCGCCTCAAAGAGATGTCAGCAGCAACTGATGGGCCCGCAAGGGCCGATGCCTGCCAGGGGTGCGGGTTGTTCGAAAGAGATACCACGGCCTCTGGCAGACAGGTAACTGAGGAAACATGGGTGGGTTTTAGTCAGTAAAAGTCTGACACGCCCTCCTGCTCCACCCAGAGCGGGACATGATGAAAGCCTTATTAACACGGTGTATTCTAATTGCTTGTAACATACCATAAGCTGAAGGAACAATTCATGCTTAGCCGACGTTCACACAAACGTAGTAATATTGCGGCGGATTTTTTTTGCCACACTGCATCCCATTTGTGTAACACACTTTTCAAGAAAATTCCTAATCAAATGCTTCATAATGCTAGAAAAAATCGTCTGCTCAACAACGTAAGTAACGGTATGAATGTATTCGAATTGTCAAAATGAAAGGCATTGTAATTGTTGATGTGTTACACAAGTACCCCGCAGGTACTGTACGTTGTAAGTCCCTCGTTCGACAAAACCAGAATACAGCTGCCGCGGGCTTGCTAAATTTAACCGAATGCATAAATAACGAGCTTAATTGGGGGTGAAATCATGCTGCAGTTTTGATGAACTACTCGAAATTTTAAACGGCACCCCAGTTTGTGCAGTTTCATCTGTTAACGGTATTTTTTGCTGCTCTTAATTTTATTTACAACGTCAAAGTAATAATATATCATGTAATATTCATAGTGAGTAAATACGTGAAACTGACATGGGTTTTTTGATAAACTGGAATGTGTATAGATAGTAGGAGGATAGTGATGTTTTAAGCTGTTGAGTTACATATTTTAATTACACCTCATGCAGTATTGTAGTTCGTGAATTGGAACTCAAGAAAACACTTTACTTAGTGTATTTGATTATGTCACCGCTGCCCTCAAAACATCGTGAGGAAATCGACATATCTTAGAACCAAAAATTCGAAGTCATGACGAGCCATCCACTAACCCGCACTTTGCCCGCGCGGTGGATTATGGCCCACTCTCTCACAGAGGAGGCCATTATTACCTCACTACGATAATCATATTCCGAAACTGAGTGTATATTTAAAACACATTACACTTACAATCTTAAGATTCTTAATTTAATATCAATCAACAAAATGGCAATCAAAATATCCAAGGCTCGATAAAAAATTAAGACTACGCCCTATCACAGAATGCAATCAATCTAATTGATCCATTTTTAAGCCTCTTCGCGTCAGGGGTCCGTTACGACAAGATGCCCCAGTGAATTTTATCGACTTGATGACTTTCGACTCTTCTCATTAAGTGAGAACGCGCTAACTGAATTCTACTCTTTTAACGGGTTGGTTAGCTTTAAAATTAGGGGTAAGATAATACGGTGAACGTAACGGGAAAAACGTAGTATGGATAAAAAGAAAAGCTATCCTCTTTTCTTTGCCTCATCTGGCGTCGACGTATGTCGCATACACGCTACCACCTACGCTTGTCTCATGTAGACATAATTGTATTGTACTCGGCGTTAACGTTGCCTTAGCATACGTGGCGTTAACGTTGCCTTAGCGTCGCGTAAACGCAGCTTATACTTTCGATGAACAGTCACGCTTGATGTAAGTGGGGTTTTAAATATGAGTGGTATATAATTCTATACAAACACTTGATACAAAATTATTTGTCACATATTCGTTTGTAAATTATTTCCAGCGAATATGCGGACGATTCATTCTTATTGGAATTTAAGCATAATTATTTATTTTTTAAAACTTAATGCACAAGTAAAAAATACTATACAAAAGCGGACTTAAAGCCTGAGGCATTTCTTACCAGTCAACCTTAGGGCGATGCAGAGAGAAAACACGGCAGGTGCAACATAAGGGATAGGTTAATCGGAAAATAATCATTCTAATACATAGATACATACATACTTATATATTAAAAAAAACTTTGTCTTGAGAAATAACGATAGGTAGAGGAGAAGACGAATCCAGCAATTAAGCGCTGGGATGATTCTGCCAACTCCTTAAGAATATGCTCACATGCCTTTACTTTAAACGAAAACCGACTGGTTGCCATCTTGATATTCAGAGGGAGCACATTCCAAAGAAACACCGCCTGGACAAAGAAAGAAGATTAAATGAAACCAGAACGGTGAGAAGGACATCGTAGAAGACGATTATTGGTGGAACGAAGGTTTTTACTATGCGCAGAGCAAAAGTATTGAACCTGGGAAGTCAGATAAGAAGGAGAAGTGGGTTTATCGAGGGGTCTGTCAATGTTGTTTTCTATACCTATAGATAAAAACTTTTTCCAAAAAAACCAACCGACTTCTGAAAAAAACACTACAAAGTGAAAAATAACTTTAATCTCGGAAGGCGGTGACTTTGGATATGTATTAAAAAAAATTGTCACCGCCTTCCGAAATTAAAGTTATTTTTCACTTTGTAGTGTTTTTTTGGAAGTTGGTTGTTTTTGTTTGGAAAAAGTTTTTATTTTTCACTTTTTAGTTATAGTACCTACCCCACTAATTCGAAATTTCATCATCCTTGGGGTCAAAACAATGCATATTTATGCGATAGCAGCAATCGCGGTTTATTTACTGTTATTTTTTGAAGAGTTCCGTTGTCTGCCTCCGAAACGCATCATCAGATCTAAATGAAATTGAAATGAGACCACACGGAAAACACGATCTTTTAAATAAAAAATGAATGATCAAAATCGGTTCACCCAGTCGAAAGTTATGAGGTAACAAACATAAAAAAACATACAGTCTAATTGAGAACCTCCTCCTTTTTTTGAAGTCGGCTAAAAACAACATTGACAGAGCTTTTACGAAGCTTGAAAACGAATTATTAGGTTTATATGTAATCTAACTCATCATCATCTGCCTAGCCTTTTGCCGATTATGTTGGGCTCGGTTTACAGCCTAACAGGACGCATAATGATGGCAGTTGCCAGGCTGGTGGAAGAAGAAGACAGGTTGTCAGACTTTTAGGCCTCTGACGACCCGTAACGACGGTCAAAGATCTACGAATGACAATCGGGACCTCTTGGTATGTAAACACCCGATCGCGGCAACCATAACTTAACGTGATCGATCAACCCGTGTGGCTATCATATATTAATTAGCCTAAACAAGAATCAACTATTTTAGTTAAATAAAAACACGTTTGTGGGTCATAGCATTCTTGTTATTTGTGGCAGACAGTTTTATAATAATTTGGAAGATAACAGAGATATTAATTTAAAACGATTCGTAATACCCACTGAAAAATAACCCTCTTTTTTTTAATTTTTTTATCTTAATTTATTTCTCAGAACTCTAGATAAACCAAACCGCTCCAGCCTATTCCAAATTTCAGCCTTATCGGGTACTTTGGAATCACTCAGCTCGCCGTCGAGCCGTTGACAAGTCCTCGTTAAAGTTGGCCGATTACCGTGGCCTTTTAGCCTTCGTTTTTTCCACAAGATCTATTGCCCCAAGTCTAATGAAGTGTGGAAAGGTTGGGCAATATTTTTTGTGAGATTATTGATGTTTAACATTTGTTGGGATCAGGGTACGGGGAAGATGGAAGGAACGGATTTTACATAACTTTAATTCTTGAAAATAACACGATAATACAACATCTTTCGTCAGCTATATTTAAATCCATGTAATTGGGAGCGGCTATTGAAAAATTTGGGACGAAAAAAGCCAATAACACTTTCCCCGACCCGGGAAACGAACTAAGGACATCATGCAAAGCAGTAGCACTTACGGCACTAGACCAAAGAAGGAAATAATATCATGGTGTTAAAATAATTGGAAAGTCATTTTGCTCAAGAATGGACTGCAAGAGCCCAGACAGACCAATTAAATGGTAGAAAAAAAAATATGTTTACAAGAAAATAAATTTAAAATAAACAATGACAGCGCATACCTTTAGTCAGTATCTAAATATATGATTCGACCTCAACTAGTTTTGAAACATGAATATTTTTGAAGTATCAAAGTGGTCTTCTATCAATATTTTTGTTTCAATATATAATTGATTTGATCAATGAAATTGCCTTCTTAATATTGTTTCAGTCAACGTTATTTGATAAGAATTTAATCAATCTAGTTCTAGATAGGTATTTGTCTGTGCTTATACTTGAAAATTGTTTATCGAAATAGCATTGGGTATCTAAGTAATAAATAATCTTTGACATGCCATGCATTCTCCAAACTCTGGCTAAGAAATACAGAATTAAGGAGTAGGAAAAATATTTGCAATCGTTTTCTTCATTCACCATCACCGACTTCATCCAAAGCCCGACTTCACTCACTGCTTAAATAACGCTGTCTTTCTATGTACCAATCCCCACGCTCCTGTGCCAGCCTTATCCAGGTTCTACCCGCGATGGGAACAATGTCATCCGCCTATCTTGCCGCCGAACAATCGACACTATTTTACACGCTTTTTATTAGCTTCACCTGTATGTTTTTATGTTTGTTTGTAACCGACTCCTTTGGACTTGATTTTGACCCACTTCAAACGGTTTTCTTTTTTTTTTTTTCTGGGTGGGAAATCATCAAATAACTTCTCCCGCTCTGGGTGGAGCGGGAGGGCGTGTCAGACTTTTACTGACTAAAACCCACCCGTGTTCCCTCAGTTGCCTGTGTGCCAGGGGCGGCGGTATCTCTTTCGAACAACCCGCACCCCCGGCAGGCATCGGCCCTTGCGGGCCCCTCTGTTGCTGCTGACATCTCTTTGAGGCGCGCGTGGAACACAACGCGCCGTCGACCCGGGCTTGGTCCTTACCGGACAGCGAGCTACCCATTACTCGCCGTCCGCAAGCCCGTGCCTACGGTGGCCGGGAATCAGCCTGGGATTCCCGACGCCCAGGGCGTCTCCTGCGAAGGCCACGGCTGTGAGTGCGCATGTACTGCATCTCCCTCACGTGCGCCGCCTCCCTCTTTGCGAGCATAACTGCTTCGCTGAAGGAGGCGACTGCCAGCCATGCCCTCTCGCTCCGTACCATGGCCTGGACCAGGGTCGGACGCGAGAGATCGCCGCCGCCGATCACCTCCACGAGGACACGGCGTTGCTCCGCCCAAGCTGGGCAGACCTCCACCGTATGCTCCACCGTGTCCTCTGGGCGATCTTCGCAATGGAAACACCCGGGCGTTTCCTCCCGCCCTATCCGAAACAGGAACCTCCCGAAACAGCCATGTCCGGTGAGGACCTGTGTCAGGCGGAAGGTGAGGACGCCATGCCGCCTCTCAAGCCACTCCTCAAAGAGGGGACTTACCGCCGCAATCGCGGCGTGCCCAACTTCAAACGGTTAGATCTAATTTCAACTTTGTAGTCTTATCGAGGTACGATGACAATTCAATATTTTAAAAAAGACAAGAAAAACAATCTGAAAAATCACGCTTTTATAGATAGCAGAACTAAAAAATAGAAAATAAATAATAGTTAAAAATACTAAAAAACACGCTTTAAAAACCAATCTAAAAAAGCAGAAAACAATTTAAAAAAAGCGTCGGGTGCTTGATGTTAATTGATTATAAAAATACCTCAAACATCACCCCACGCTTTTTAGAAATTATTTTCTGCTTTTTTTAGTTTGGTTTTTAAAGCGTGTTTTTTTTAATTTTTTTTAACTACTCTTTACTTCATTGGGTAAATAAATGATAAATGATATTATTTCTGTAAGTAGGTTTATAAAAACACTTTTACACGTCAATAAAAAAAAATTAAACTAGATGAGGTCGGCGTTTCCTACCTGACTACTCTGAGAAGAAAGGCCGAAAAAAACTCAGAGGTCAGTCTCTTTTAGGGGACTCTAAAGTCCAGACATAATCTTGGTCAGATCATGTGAAGACCATGTAGATTGGTGTCCGAAATAGTAATTTGAGGAAACTACACAGATTGAGTGGACCTGTTCAGTCAGTGCTCGCAATTTTGACTAATCGTGCAGCTAACCGCAGAACTTCAAAAGTTGCAATTTATTCCTCACTCATAGCCAGAGGTCGGAGTAGGTAGATTGATTTAAGGTCGTTGACGCCAAACGTAGAGGATAATATGGATATGCCTCCAAAATACCGGAACTTCATATTGAAATTAGCACGAATTTGTGTTTAAGGTGAAAAACGTATTAATAACATCAATCTACGCTACCAGTGTTAGCTAATGGTGAAAGAAATCAGTATTTTATTTTATTCCATAATTCCAATTCCGGAACTTTTTCCGGTACTTCCCGCACATTATGGATAAAATGGCATGTCCATATTATAATATCTTGACGCAAGTATATAAAATCAATCTACCTACTCCGACCTCTGCTCATAGCACATACACTTTTCACAACACCAATAATAATTATTTGCGTATTGATCTTATTTACTCGACGTCCGTAGGTCACTGCAGGGATCTAGCAGAATAGAAGCCTTATTTGACGAACACATGCTGAGCTAGACTCCCATTTGGTGCAAGTTTGAGACACACACTGCGCTTTTTTATTTTATATAATTTAAATCAAAATCAAAATCAAAAGCCATTTATTCAAATTAGGCTGAGAATCAGCACTTTTCGAACGTCAAAGTACATGAGACAGTCCCCCAAAACGCCCACCCTTCACCACTTCCTAGTACTTTCGCTGGGAAGAAGAAGTGGCGGAACAAACTCCCCAGCAGCACAGCTGTCTGTTTAGTCGGATAGACTTGATTCTATACATACATAGGCAAAGTAATAAACATTACGAGACACAGAATATTAATTAAATAATTAGTCCAAATGTCAGCTAGCCATACCAATTTACCGACAAATAAAATGAAAACTGTCGAGGCCAAATAAAGCCTAAAACAACTCATCATAGAAAATATTGTTATGAGTAGATCATGTTAATAAAAAATAAAATAATAATTATATGAACCCATATAACCTGTCACAAGATACGCCAATTCTGGAGAAAGAACATAAACATTGTCTTGAGTTAATCACAGCGACCAACTATTATTGTCATTTAAATAGTCGTTGATACAATAGTAAGCCTTTAAACGATGTCATAGCCTAAAGTGTCATCACTATAATAGTCCTATGTCTTCGTTTCTCCTTTTTTTTTCTTTGTATCCAATATACAAAGAAAAAAAAAGGAGAAACGAAGACATAGGACTATTATGCTAAAGTGCCAAGCACCTTGTATCCACTTTGCTAATTAGTAATCACGTTTATGTGATTAACTATTATTTAATCGGGCTTTGTATGACGTGTTTATGTCTTTTGTGTGAATTAAATAAATTATTTATCTACCTATCTATCATACTTCTTCTTCATATTTTTCTCGACACATATTCGCATTTCCATATTCAGTGGGGAACATACATGAAATAAGCACCTGCCATTTAATCTCTTCATCACCCTTGGTTGACTGGTAGAGAATGCATTAAGTCCGCCTATGTACCTTTTTGTGTGCGAAAAGTTTAACTAAATAAATAAAATTACTAATTTCCCAGAAGTTTGATTTTTTTCGTCTGGTTTTGACGTAGTGGAATTAATTTCACATGAAATGCGTCGAATTCGATACGTTTTGCTATTCTATATGATAGTTAACATTCACAATTCGAAATTTGCCTTATTTAATATTCGCAGACCCTTGGATAAACATTGTTTGTTGTGTGTAATATTCTAGTTTGTTCTTTGAACTAATCTAAACAATAACATGTGTTTGTGTTAGGAGTTAGGTATCCGCAATTCAAATACTAACGACCTTTGGGCTATTTGCATGCTTGTTGTTTTCATATGCGGTTCATTTTCAGTTGTACTTCTTTACTAACTTCTTCAAACATCCATTGTTAGACCTTTGCAAGCCTGAGAGGCTCAAAAGAATCATCAAAATCGGGTCACCCAGTCGAAAGTTATGAGGTAAAAAACATCCAGTCGAATTAAAGTCGGTTAAAAAATAACAGTAACTAAACCGTGATTGCAGCTATCGCATAAGTATGCATTGTTTTGATCACAGGGGTGATGAAATTTCGAATTAGTGGGTAGGTTACTATAACTAAACACTAAAACAAAAACAACCGACTTCCGAAAAAACACTACAAAGTGAAAAATAACTTTAATTTCAGAAGGCGGTGACAAAAAATTTAAATACATATCCAAAGTCACCGCCTTTCGAAATTAAAGTAATTTTTCACTTTGTAGTGTTTTTTCGGAAGTCGGTTGTTTTTTTTTTTGAAAACGTTTTATTTTGACAACTTCCATAAAATATCGTGATATATCTACCCAGGCTTTTTATAACGTACTATCGTTATGAAAAGCCTGATATTATGTTACTCTTGAAGTATCTTTATTCAAATCAACTGAAAGTGTTTATTTCAATTAAACCATTTTTTGAAGTCAGAAAGTTGAACTTAGTTGCTAATTCCAAACCGTAGATCTCCGTGGAGAAGAATGGACAAGAAACTCCAAGGACACTCCTTTGCTTATCGTGGATCATTATTTGTATGTATGTTGAGCAAAACTCTTGCCACATCAGTTTCTACAATCAGATGTGGCAACCAACTAAAACTGTCTACCGAACAAGTCCCAAACACAAGTTTCACATTGCCAATTCCTACCCTCCATCTGCAACCAATTTCATCACCAACAAGAAAAATAACAGAAATACGTAAAAACTTAGCGCACACAAATGTAGCAACGGAAAAATTGAGGCTCGCATAGCACAGATGTGTGAAACGGTGCCAGCGACAAATTGTTTTATCGAAAATTACTTTCTGGAACGGGAAAAGCGGATAAATTTCCATTTTTCTAATGGAACTGAATGGAGCCAGTCCCTTGGAGACGGTGGCTGGGGTTCGTTACAATTACCAGATCCGATAAACCGTTGGATTGTATTAAAAACTTGCCTTCATCGTGCGCGGGTTAAGTGCTGTTTTTGTTTTTTTTGGGATGTTCGATTTAGGTTGTATGTTTCATATTTCGTTTGCGTATATGTTTAGCTAACGTTTGATTAGAGTCTTAAACGTCAAAAATGGATTGTGATGTTGATAAGATTTCATATTGAAATCAAAAATAAAAAGTCATTGATAAGGCTGAGAATCAACACTTTTCGAACGTCAATATTACAAAAAAAGTCCGTCAAAATGCGCGCTTTAGCTGGAAAAAAGAAGTGGCGCAATAAATTCCCCATAGCAGCAAAGCTGTCTGTTCAGTTAGATAAACTTGATTCTATACAATAAGTAGGTACGCAAAATAATTAACATTACGAGACACAGCACATTAAATTACATCATTTTGGCCTATGTCACCTAGACATGCCAATATACCAACAAAAATAATGAAAACTATACGCAAGCAAAAAAATTAGATTCATTTATTATTGGTAGGTCAATATCTTTATAATATAGGCGCCACAGACAGCCCGCTTTGCAGGGGATGCTTTGATGCTGAGGAATCAGCCACCCACGTCATCTTGGAATGCGAGGCCGTGGCCTCCGCGAAGTCTGTGAAGCTCCCAGGAAGCTTCTGTGCTTCTGGACGGAGCTAGGCTGGCTCTGTTAGCCAGAATCCCCAGGCACAACGGACCGGAGTCTACGTGCGGAAAAGGGAGTCCCATCATCATATCGATAGGTCGTATGTCATTTACGAAAAAATGTTTATTGTAACAAAAATAGTCACTAAAAGCAAGACGCTTAATATTAATATATTGTTATAAAACTAGGCCGTAGTAATGGCCAATTATATCTAATAATATTTTCGAACTAACAAAACTTTTACTATCTAACTGGTATCTTTCGAAGCAAACAAAAACTTATAAGTCTGGAAAAGTAAATAGGTACTGATATTTATGGAACTTTTGATTATGCCTATCTATTTAGCTTCCAGGTTTTAAGTTTGATTTAAGTTCCCAAACCTTCGCCTCGAGCTTTGAAAATTAATTAATCTCCGATATTGAAATCAGGTTGAAAAGATATTAAATATAAAACTTTTATCAAAAGCCGATAGCCCCAAGAATACTAATTATTATAATTTTACGCCCATTTAGCCATTTTCGATGCGGAAAATATCAATTTATAAAGAAAATATCAAGAGGTAGGTACCGATTATAAATAGAACATCATGAGTTTTTGATAAAGGTAGGCAAACGCTATTGATCCGTCTATATTTATGAATCATGCAAATTGATTATTAATTCTTGGATAGCCAACTTGACATATGTGTCAAGTTTCACATATGTACTGATGCTGCGATTGGCATGGCCACCTATATGGGTATAACTCATCAATCAATCAATCATTTCAGCCTACAGACGTCCTCTGCTGGACCTATGTCCAGCAGAGGACGTCTGTAGAAGGCGTAGCGTCTGTAGAAGGCGTGGGGTAGGCCTATGCCTACCCCAAAAAAATTTTGGTGTTTGCCATAATTGCCACGCTTGGCAGGCAGGTTGGCGATCGCAGTATGGTGGTAAAATGCATAGAGAACGCTGCTGCCCATTCTGTAGTAAGTCCCTTAGTCACCTTTTACGACACCCACGGGAAGAAATGGGATGGTGCTATTCTTTACGTCCGGCAACACACGGAACAAGGACCTAACTTATCTAATTTAATATAATATACCATTATATCAATGTACCTTTACCTTCGACTCGAAAAGAAAACGAAGAGAAATACTGAAAAACTAGCTTTTGCGGAGCAATTGATACATTGCTCAACTCTGCTAAGAGTTTAAGCTTGAGGAATTTGCGCCTTGATTTTGATTTTAGCATTTTTTTTTTCAGGTTAAGCTACGCTTGACGTGCTTGATCCGTGTATTGGTGATCATCTTTATATACCAAGACGCATCCGGGCCTCAAAAAACACGTTAAGCGTTTGTTTCCGTATTATCCAATAACTGGGTTTTGGAAGTCAGATCTCTTTATGTAAAATACTGGTACTCAGATGCATCCGCTTAGACTGGAAGCCAATGCCAACATACTTGGGGCAAAGATAGGATGATGATGACTATATTGATAGACCATTTGATAGCGCAATAGGCAAGTAATGAGGACTTCATGGAGCGACTGGATCAAGGATTCGATGTAGAAAGAGACCTAGAACTAGGAATGTAATGCATTGTGAAGATTTTCCTCTTGCGGAGAGCCTACCCACCGGTATCTAGACCCTATACCGGAAGCTGAAGCTACTGTTTTTTTATAAATAAACCGAATTTCTATAATCTTCTCCCCTAATCTCCTACTATACCTACGGGAAATCAGAAAAAGACGATTTGAGTACTTTGCACTTACACCTACAACGTATTTAGCCAATTCTCAGCAAAAGCCGAAAACCGAGATCTTTAAGAAAACTTTTCGTAAGAAATAAACGAAGGAAATCGTAAACGATTCATGTACACAAAAGGTATTCTATTTCCTCGAACAATTTCTTAGGCTTTATTATAAAAACTGCTTTTATCCTGTTTATTTATCCAGCATGGATAATTTCGCGATGATCCAGTGTCGAAAGCCTTGCCTCTTATGGACGAGGTTCTGGGTTCAAATCCTGGCAAGTACTACTAATGTGCCTATTACAATTCGTATGTACTGTCTCACTTTATCCTGGTTATTACTGACATCGGTGAAGGAGAACATAGGGTAGAAATCTGCACTTACAAGTATGAAATCACCAACCCGTGTTAAATTCACTACATTCAAACTCAAAACTCAGAACATTTATTTCAATTAAACCATTTACAGGCGCTTTTGAAGACTCAACAAGTCGATCAGTTAGTCGGAAAGTTGAAGGTAGTTATTGCTCATTATTAATATCTACTAGTATATGGAGTATGCTTGGCGAGTAGTCACTGATACGAACTAATAATGTTTATGAAAGTTCTTTAGGTTGTTATACCGTATTATTATAATAAATAGTCTAAAAAGTTCATTTTTTTGAGAAGTTTGTTATTAGCACACAAAATATCAAGCTATCTTGTCCTTTGAGTAAAACAATTTGTAAACTTTTGAATTACCTACGTCTGAGTGCTCATAATATTCATCATCATAACATCACGCCTTGTTTACCCGAAGGGTCGGGCAGAGGTGTACCTATAGAGCACCCATATTTCGCCATGTTTACCATCAATCGGGTACAAATGCAGACTCCGGACTGCTACTGAATAATACCAGATAGAAAAACCCAACATCATTCATAATATTATAATGGTTTAAGCCATAGACGCGTTTTGTTTAATCGAAAAAGGCTTCATGATGCCACGCCGTCACCTGACGGCGGGCCCCTCAGCAAACGAGCTTTTAGTAAAAGACGTTCAAGTTGTTGGAGCCCAGTCTGCACGCAGCTCTCAATGCGTCCACAACTGTCTATCGTCATAATTTCAGCCAAAAGACGACAACTGCTGGACATAGGCCTCCCCCAAGCTCCACCACTTCGACCCGTTCTGTGCTTCCCGTATCCAGCGGACTCCTGCGGCCCTCACAAGGTTATCGGTCCACCTTGTGGGAGGCCTTCCAACTTTACGGCTTCCGGTGCGTGGTCGCCACTCCAAAACTATTTGACCCCATCGGCTATCTGTTCTGCGAGCAATGTGCTCTGCCCACTGCCACTTAAGTTTGGCAATTCCTCGGGCTATGTCCGTTACCTTGGTTCTCCTGCGGATCTCTTCATTCCTGATTCGATCACGCAGGGAAAATCCAAGCATAGCCCTCTCCATTGCCCTTTGGGTCACTTTAAGCCTTCTTATGAGGCCCATTGTCAGCAAATGTCTATACAAGTATTCATCTAAATACAGTCTGCGAAAAAGGGTAAAAGTATCAACGTGTGCATACGTCCTAACTATTTTATAATTCCAAAATCGGTTTGATTATTAAATTTGCTGAATATGATTTGAAATGTGATACTGTATGTATTTTGATGTATGTTCTTTGATTGCGGGGGGCTCGTGGCTAAGTACAGCCCCATCAGATTTAGTTACGCTTGCTGCGGTTGGTCCATGCATGGTTGAAAATCTCTACTTACCAAGACCCTCCGTGCCTTGGAAAGCACCTTAAACTGTAGGTCCCGGCTACAATTCGTGGATCTTTGCCAGTCGTTACGGGTCGTCAGAAGCCCGAAAGTCTGAGAACCAGTCTTAAGAAGTGGTATCGTAGTAACTGGGTTGTGGAGGTTAGATAGGTAGTCACTCCATGTTAATTACTGGTATTCAGCTGCATCCGGTTAGACTGGAAGCCGACCCCAACATAGTTGGAAAAAGGGCTAGAGAGTTTTTTTATGGTCATGATGTGGAATATTTTGGCTGCTATATACTTTTTCGATGATAAAAAGTTTACCTATGCCATGCTGTTCTTAATATGTGCAATAGTGTGGTTAGAACCGAAACATAGGATGATCCATTCCTCCTTATCTTGAGGATAACATTGAAGTCTATTGCAGAAATGGTTCTTGTTAACTGTTTACTTGTCGTGTACCTTAATCATTTTGTACAAAATAATATTTTGTTTTTAATTTAATAATAATATTTCATTTTATATACCTCAACCTACATGAGCATTCATGTTATGTCAATAGCTTGGTCGTTTCTTATGAAGAAAAGCCGGCATGAAGCTCCACTCTTTTAAAAATAATTATCTGACCTCCACAACCCAGTTAACATTATAGCCACAGTATTACCTAATTTAATTAATCCTACTAAATAGCCTGTACACCATCCTTAGATTTATTCTTCGCATATAAATTGACGATACAAATTCCTTTAGCAAGTGATTTAGTACTGTTACTGATGTAACAGCCATTTTCGTTCAGCTTTGACATTCGTTAAATATCTTTGTATACATGGGCCTTTGTCTTTAATAGAGATTAATAGAGTACTTGAATCGGTTTATATAGATATTAGGGTATTTTACTCTTTATGAGAAAAAATCTAAAAATATGTTATTGAGAAAGCTTATGCAAAATGCAGTCGAAAAATGTTAGTTTTAGTTCATGAAATAAGAAAATAAATTTTAAAATACAATTTAAAGATTTCAGTTTTTTTTTTTCAGTTTTTGAACACCATGAAATAGTAGCCGCCGTGTTATTACGTCATACGGCATGTCAACTGAGCAACTTTATACTTTTATTATTTTCGTAGCCAAATTAATTTTTATTATAATCATATTTTGCATACAGGAACACCCATTTCCCATTTCTTCACGTGGGTGTCGTAGAAGGCGACTAAGGGACTTACTAGAGAATGGGCAGCAGCGTTCTCTATACATTTGACCACCATACTGTGTTCGCCAACCCGCCGGCCAAGCGTGGCGATTATGTTAAATCCCCCCATTTTGGGGGAGGCTTATGTCCAACAGTGACTTCTTTCGGCTGATATGATGATAACGATAATTCAGGAACAGCAAACTAACGATAAGTAGAAAATATCAGCGCATTTGTTTATACAGCAAACTGACGTCATACCCACAGAGCAATATGGCGTCCACTGCGTCCAGCGTTTTCGCCCAATTACGCGCGAAATTTGAAAATGTAAAATTGAAATGCATTTTTATGGCACTAATCGATTACACAAAAAGGTTTTGTTTGTGGTTTATTAGCACTCTATAATCTAATTAAGACACTTTTCAAAAATGGGTGTAATACGCTAATAGCTACTTAAGTAGCCCGTGAAATTCACATCTTACGTTTCTTCCAATTTGCAGGTTTGTGTCATTATTGATTTTATTACAATATGATTTTCAACCGTGGCACGTGTGTGAATCGAATATCTTTTTCATCAAATAATCATTCTACGGGATTAAATGAACTCAATGGCTTAAGACTTCTAGGCCCACCGGCCTCTGATAGGGTCCCAACTCCCGGCGGAAGTGTGCAGCTCATGAGATGGACACGATCCATCAATGAAAACGCCATGCACTCATACTACGGGGATACAGAAGGAGGAGACGATCTCGTTTTGGCTCAATGACTGTCAGATCGAATTGATGATTTTAATGATAATAAATCTGCAAAGCCATTTTTGTTATGGTCGCAAGTTATATTTTAATAAAAAACCTGACAATGACATGCATATTACAAAAAAGTAAGAAAGGTTTAATTTTCCGGTTTACCTTAGCGCATCCATCTTAATTAAAATAAACTTATATTTATTCACTACCAGACAACGCATAGCTTAAACCACTGCTACCCGTGTTCAAGAACAATACTATGAGGTCTTACAGTGCACACCAATGCATCGGGCCGGTGAATCCAATTCCTAGACAATTTTTGCGTGATGTGCAAACGCAGCTTTGCATGCACATAGAAGGACTATTACGTTAAGTAGCTGGACAGCGGTGCGGGTTGTTCGAAAGAGATACCGCGGCCCCTGGCACACAGGCAAGTGAGGGAACACGGGTGGGTTTTAGTCAGTAAAAGTTTGACACGCCCTCCCGCTCCACCCAGAGCGGGAGAAGTTATTTGATGATTTACCACCCAGAAAAAAAAAATGTAGCTGGACAGCTATTTTAACAAACGCATAGTGTAACTTAATGACAAAAACGTTATTTTTGTTTGTTTTGTATTCCTTTAAAATATTTTATTTTATTACTCATTTTAACGCGATGGATAGCAGCAGCGAAGAAGAGTTTGATAATAATGTCAATGATGTGTAAAACAAACGAAGAACAAAAACATGTTATTCGTAAACGTATAATTAGTTAATAAACTAGAAGCCTGACATTTTTGTCAAATTTTACACAAGAGTTCCTTTTATAAAGAAAGATTTTTGAAAATTCACTCCCTATGGGGGATGAAAGTTTGTATGGGATTTTGTCATTTTTGCCGATGCGAAATCATGACTTCTTATATGTACCTACTAACTGAAAAAAAAAAAAAAACGACAACATTCGAATCTATTTCAAACTCGATAAGGCAGGCTTGCATTGAAAACGTAATCACTTGTACGCTGTCACATATGAATCGATTCCAAACCGATTAATCTTTCGAGTGGGTATTGATAACGTGATTCCTTTTAGGCCATTGTATTTGATCAATGAAAACCTAATTCATTGAAGAGCTAAGACAAGGACCCAGGTTTATTGATGATAGTTTAATTCGTAGTCTAGAAATTGAAATCGAGAAATGTAATTGTAATTGATTACTTATTGTTTCAATTAAAGATAATTGATAATTATTGCAGTTACATTAAGACACAATATGAAGATCTTCAACCAAACAAAGAAATTCAGAATTTTTTCCAAAAAATTCTGGCTCGATTTGGAATTATGATAGGTAAATATTCTGACGGTATTTTTTGATAAAATTTTAAACATCAGCGTCTTGCGTTTTTAATAAATTTATTTAATTGATACATTACGATTTTATTAATGGTGTGGCGGATATCTACAATGCCCCACATACGAAACATCAAACCAACAAACGTGGAAAACACAAAAGTGAAGTGTCGCCATCTATAACGCCATAAGCGAACTACTCAAGACTTGACGTCACACCGCAACTACATCACGCAAGCAGAGTTTACCACGCAATCTACAAATATACAAAATCCCGACATCAATCGTCGGCCAGTAGCCCACCAGACACAACACCCGTCTGGTCGGAGGATCCTCCTTAACCTATTGGTCTACTTTACACCCTGTTCCTCATACCTCTATTCATTTTCAACTTTGTTTCAATTATAGATAGGTACGAAAATTATATCCATTAGAAAAGATTTGCTTACATAAGACTGAATGATATTCATTTCTGTATGATTAGGAGCTGTACCGAAAATAGCTACTTGAGACTCAGTTGTTGACCAATGTTAAATTTTTTGTATATATTTACTGAACTGGTACTTCAAAATAGTATACAAATCAACCAAACATTTCAGCAGTTTTAGTGACCGACCGAAGCTTCGTTTTCGTTTTTGGACATTTTCGGCAAATAATCATGATTCGGCCATATTTTCGTTTTCGGCCATAAACCAGCCGAAAATAAGATTTTCATGAATTATCGCGCGTCATTCGGGCTACTTCGTAAAGCCGCAATCTCAGGTGATGTAGGTACGGCTAACTTGGGGGTGAATCAAGTTCGCCATTGATTGATAACATAATATAATCAGCCAATACAACAAGAAATACACGAAATGTTGTATCCTCTAATGGAGTTATCATGTTTCTTTTTAGCCTATATTTGCTTTCCCTAGGTGTAAAAAAGAAACAAACAAGATTTCAGTGTACAGCGGAAATTATAATGTTTTTAACGTCAAAAATCATTTTCGTATTCGGCTTCTTTTTCGACCAAAATTAAGACTGAAGCCGAAAGTTCGTTTTCGGCTTAAAACCTACTTTAGGTACCACATCAAAACACACACTGATTTTGTGACGTCATTAGACGCTGCTAGTGAAGCGGAGGCGAAACTTGGGCGCCATGTTTTCCGAGCAACTTGACGGACCATCAACTCCCTCGTATGAATACCGGGCCAACCGGGTAACCGCTGTTTTATGAGCGACGAACTTTTTGACGCCAGGCGACGTCTTTGCGGGGAGATATGGAAAGTCTTTTTTGATGGGTTGAGGTAGCTCGGGAAGCCTATTCTACCTTCGTCCTTTATATTTTTTTTTAGATAGAGTTATCAGCGTGGTCGATTTTTTTAGAGTCGAGCCATTATTTAGATAAAATAATAGTTTAAAAAAAATAAAAAGTAGAAAATAATTTAATTCTATTAAAAAGCGATCAATTAATATCAAGCACCCGACGCTTTTTAATAGAATTAAATTATTTTCTACTCTTTAGTTTGGTTTTTAAAGCGTGTTTTTTAGTTTTTTTAAACTATTATTTATTTTCTATTTTTTAGTTTTGCTAACTACAAAAGCGTGTTTTTTTCTATTTTTTTTTAATTATTGAATTGTCATAGGTCCTCGATAAGTCTACAAAGTTTAAATGAAATCTGACCATTTAAAATGGGTCAAAATAGTGTCCAAAGGAGTCGGTTACATACAAACATACAAACAAACAAACATACAAGTGAAACTAATATAAACCGTGTAAAAATGAGTTAATTTTTTTCACTATTTTGCTCGCTAGTTATACATGCTGCCAGCGTCACCGATGATATGAGGAGTAATTGCGTTTCATACTAAGAGTAGGAATGGCTTTCCTTTTCATAGTTCAACAACATTCATTGCGTTAAGGTGCTCTTACACGGGCAATTTTTTGTGCAATTATTAATTGCCTGGCAACACCAATGGATCAATCTGGATCAATTAAGTGTAGCAATCTGGAGTAACAACAACAAAATGCGGATATGTTTCGGGAATATTGCTTCTGATTGCTCCATATATTTCATGAGTTGCCGAATATCCAATCGGTTTGGAAAATTTAACGTCTCATTTTGGCTGAAGCAGCGGGGATATTGCCTAGTTTTTTAAGTTGCTCCATATTGCATGATATTGTGTGGCTGTATCTCTGGCAACAGGTTGCTATATGTTGCCATTGCCGTAAATTGCTGGATGTAGTCGTGACGTCATAGTTGACCACAAGTGACCAGGATGGAGCAATTTTAGTTGCTCTTGTAAGCGCACGTTTAAGCAATGGATTAGCAATATCTTTCAAAACGATTCAGATTCTGATTGATAGTGTTTTACGTAATAAGGGTGATGATGCTTGAGTCATCATCATCATCTGCCGAGCCTTTTCCCAACTATCTTGGGGTCGGCTTGCAGTCTAACCGGATGCAGCTGAATACCAGTATTGTACATGGAGCGACTGCCTATTTGACCTCCACAACCCAGTTACTGGGTAATACGATACCCCTTGGAAAGACTGGTTGTCAGACTTTCGGGCTTCTGACGACCCGTAACGACTGTCAAAGATCTACAAATGACAGCCGGGACCAACGGCTTAACGTGTTTTCCGAGGCACGGAAAGGTCTTGGTATGTTAAGATGGTCACCCATCCACGGACCAACCGCGGCAAGCTTAGCTTAACCTGATCGATCGATCCGTACGGCTAATATTACTTAGCCACAAGCCCCTCGTGATGATGCTTCAGTATCCTATTAATTAAGTCTTAACTTGCTAACATACGTACAACTGAGAATATGATTGGATATAATGTAAGAGATAAGTTTACAAAATGGTTGATTAAGTTTATTAATCTCTCTGTGGCTAAATAATACAAGCTGCAAAGTTCCATCGATCAGGTTAAGCTACGGTTGCCGCGGTTGCTCCGTGGATGGGTGACCATCTTTAGATACCACGACCCCTACGTATTTCGGAAAGCACGTTAAGCTGTTGGTGCCGGCTGTCATTAGTGGATCATTGACAGTCGATACGGTCGCCAGAAGCCCGAAAGTCTGTTAACCAGTCTTACGAAGGGTTATTGTTGTAGTGTTACTCAGTTACTGGTATATTGGTGATCAGCAACATCCACTTTGACTGGAACCCCACCCCAACTTATTTGGGAAAAGGCTCGACAGGTTATGACTATATCATGTTGTGCACGCTTATACAACGTGAATTTTTAATGGTTGTTTTCCCGCAGCGAAATGGTTTTATTTATAAAACAATCGTTTTATAAATAAATAAAATATTAGAAACAAAAAATGGCAGATTAATCATTATGAAAAATCACCACGTGCGAGAGTTTATTTTGCTTTGAACATTTATGCATCGCTGTTCCCTTTGTCGGAGGCACGTGCGTTTCGAGTAGTACCTACAAGTTACCTTTAGTGTTACTATTGAGTAGTGTTTTATCGAGTTGATGAATATTTTTTAAATTATTTTGAAACAAAAAAAAACTTAATTTTATTATTTTTACTCTATGCTTCGAAAGTACTCCTTATGGCAAGTTGTTCTGCCGCGGGAAAACAACTATTTAAATTTCACGGTGTTTAAGTGATGTATTTACACAGTACCTAACGAAAATTATTTATTTATTCATCACTTACAAGTTCTGTCATTACAGGTACGACTCAATGCAATAATTAAGCAAACATAATAATAACAACTTATTTTCTAAAACGTATTACATAAAATGCTATCTTTGTGAATTCACTCAGTGTACAAGCAAAAATGTCTATCTCCTCTTCTACAAGGTTAAGAATGCGAAGGACCCGCGTCAGGGGCGCCACATTCAGCAGATTAGTGCGGCCACGAGGTACCGCCAGCAGCCGAGGCCGACGTCGCCGCCTCACATATCTGTCAGGCACACTCAAACACACTAACTCTAATATGTTGGCGTTATGTATCTTGGCTCTAATTAATTTAAATAAATATGAGACAAGTGCGAACTCACGCCTAACTCTCAGTTCGTTGTATCCAACCATGCCTAATATAAACGAGGTTGGATACATAAGTGGGTAAAAAGGATATACTCCATAGAGCCTCAAATATAAAAATCTAGTGAATTAGTTATTACCAATTACATCTATCCTTTTAAGTATGTCGTTGATGTGCCTTATTTAATAAATTACATTTATTTATTTATTTAGTATAGTTATATATAAATTAACAGACATAAATTTATATTAATTTTATTTAAATGTGCTTATATTATATAAAAAGGGGGAAAATAATCACAACATCTAAATAAATTAATTACATATGGTAGACACTTGTTATGGATTCAAGATGACCACATAAATAGTACCTACCTATCCACTGAATGCAACTCAAAACGTTTTATTTTGCGAACAATTAAACGTAAGAGAAATAAATGGCAATCGGAAAAGCCACTCCAACAACAGCACACGTAATCTTCAACCCGATTGACACATCTAACTCTAAACAAGAAACTTGCCACAAACGATATTTTCCCCGAACGAGAGCCACTCAACTATCGATACTATCGATTATCGATACGTTCTGTTGACACTCGATAGCGGTCTTTTCATTATTAGTTCTTTGTTATTTTGACAAGTTCGAAACTTGCGAACAAGTTGTGAACTCGATTCGAATCATTCTCGATTATTATTTTTGGTTGATGTTTTTGTCTAAAAGATTGGAGTAAAATCATCTAGTTTATTTTGTAAGGGATAAGATTTAGAAGTTTATAACTTTACTTTTAGTTTAAGGCAGTAAGTTTTAAAAGGGAATTTTATCCGAGTAAACTTTATTACAATTTTAGAATGGCCACAAATGTTTTTGTTACCACGTGCACTGTTAAGCTGGTTTTCTCTTTATTTCCTACTCATCATTTAAAGAAAATAGCCGACATAACAATAATATTTAAATGTGTAAATTAAGAACACGATAATGCCTTTGTTCTCACGTCACTCATTCCGATTACATATACATAGAACATGGTACATCACTATAACTTCAGCAAAATGTACCTCCTTCCTCATTTCTCTCAACAAATATTTTTATGTCAAAACAGAACACAATATTCACGGTCAAAGTCTTAACATAAAAAATACCCTCTACTCTGTACTATAAAAGTTTTATGACTCAATTTCGCCTGCTCTTCATTATCGGGCCCGTCACGAAGCATTGTGGCTTTTTCGTCACGTTCATACACACTTCCTGTTTATTCCAAACTAAAGTTGAATTCGCCTCATTCGTTAGTACTTTTTTGTACTATTTTCTGTTTTATGATGTTGTATTAACGACTCGCATTCCGGATTGAATGGGAAACTGAAAATAGTGTTTGTTGTTTCAGTTGTTTTGGTACTTCTCTTTCCAATTTAATGGTGTAATTACTATGTAACTCTATTTTATTGAGTCATAACAGTGTTTTTATTTAAATTTTATAGACTGTGCTTTCAAAATTAGAAGACAATAAACCTTAAATTATTTCTTTTACGTTTACATCTCTGATGTTTATTTCAAGTTGGTCTGACTACTTTAGTTTATCTTCACGTTGAGCTCTCAGCTCACCAACGCAATCAGTTTGTCGCTAATTCTCAATGTACTATTCCATTCAAGTCGACTGTTGGTTTTTTAAAATCAAATCCTCAATTATTGTATTGATTTGGAAGTGAAAATCAAAGTGTTATCGTTACCGCTTCTCTTTTGTTCGGAGCGATAACGTATCACATTGCATTCATTTTTTATAGTTGTTGATAAATTCAGCTTCACCTGTGCCTTCTGATTACATTACCCTGCATTGACCTAGTTTCCCTCACAACACTAGCCAGGTATGTTTGCCTACAAGAAGTCATGGTTGTTTTTGCACCGCCTTGCAACACACATGGATAACATAATACCTAGAAAGAAAGAAAGAAGAAAGAAAAATAGATTTATTTGTCACAGAAATACATGCATACAAAAAGATGAGATTACGTTTAAAAAAAAACACGATAACAACACAGATATTTATACATAACCACATAGAACATAACGACGGTCCCTACGTAGGTGAATCCCCTAAGTGTTAGATACGTGATTTACATGTTTTGTTTTTGTGACCAGCCTATACCATCGTTTAGTTTAACAAAAAACTTTTTACAAAAAAAAACAGCTGACTTCCGAAAAAAACACTACAAAGTGAAAAATAACTTGAATTTCGGAAGGCGGTGACTTTGGATATCTTTTATAATTTTTTGTCACCGCCTTCCGAAATTCAAGTTATTTTTTAATTTGTAGTGTTTTTTTCGGAAGTCGGTTGTTTTTTTTGTAAAAAGTTTTTATTTTTCACTTTTTAGTTATAGTACCTACCCCACTAATTTGAAATTTCATCATCCTTGGGGTCAAAACAATGCATATTTATGCGATAGCAGCAATCGCGGTTTATTTACTGTTATTTTTTGAAGAGTTCCGTTGTCTGTCTCCGAAAGGCATCATCAGATCTATATAAAATGGGACCACACGGATAGCACCAGCTTTCAAATAAAAAAAGAATCATCAAAATCGGTTCACCCAGTCGAAAGTTATGAGGTAACAAACATTAAAAAAAAAACATACAGTCGATTTGAGAACCTCCTCCTTTTTTTGAAGTCGGTTAAAAATAAGTCTAAGTTGGCAAAATGCACTTTAAATCCATCAGGACATTACATTAACTAGAACATGATAAACAAGTGTTTGAAACTTTGAAGCGCTCTCCTGTAAAATTTATAATTTGTAGTTAGAGGATTATACTTAGGGATCGTCGATAAATAGTCGGCCTGTGTCAAGTCACGCCGCCACTCAGCATGAAACTGTGCTATGGAACCCACAACACAGCAGCCAACCATAGCGTAAACGCTAGCTAACCATAAATATAACATTATGATCACGCCTATCGGAAGGGTAAGGCAGAGATTTACCAACATATAGGTAATACACTCACATTTCACCAGTCATGTTTAGGTCTGATGTAGGGGTAAGTATCCAAACTCCGGGTTGCTTCTGAGAATACACGTAACTTAACATCACGCCTGTATTTCTTAGAAAGGTTAGGCAGAGGTGAACCTAAATGTTTCCATCTATGTTTATGTCCCATGTAATAGAGGGCGAGCCTATCGCCATCTATTGGGCACGAACCAGACTCCTAACTGATACTGAAGAATACTGAATGGCAAAATACGTTGGCTGTTTGTGTATGTGAGTTTAAATGTTTGTAAACGCACCCACAGAGCAGGAGAAATTCCTAGTGTGACGTTTTTTTTTTATAAAAAGTAACACTACCTGGAGTGTGTAACGATTGAAGCAGGTGGCGTTCTGTAGTTTCTGCTTACCCCTATGGGAAAAAGGCGTGAGTTTAGTACTGACTGCTCATAGGTCTATGGTTAAATTCTTAAATTGAAATAGTTCAATTTAAGAATTTAACCATAGACCATGAAAAATAGCTCTTACTGAATGCCCATAGGTCTATAGAGACCTATGGGCATTCAGTAAGAGCTATTTTTCATTTTGATAGTAAGTAAAGTTGAATTGGTACGCAGCCCAACTTATAAGGTTTTCAAAAATCTGTTTGAAAAAAGTTACTTACAAAATACCAGCTTACTCAGCTACGGAGCAAAAGTTGAAGCTTTCTCCAATATTACTTATTTGATTCATCAAGCTAACTTTGAAGCATTTCTCACCCTTTCCACCCCTTGGAAGTCCATTGCTCAAGGGTTGTTACGTAAGTCTGTTCCCTAAGGGTTTGCACTTACGTGAGATGTCATATATATTACATAGCTACTTACGTAATATGTGTGGGTTTAGTAATTTTGTATTAAATTGTTAGTAAAAGAAAATTTATTGCTTACGTCTAAATATTACTTGCACATTATACGGCTAGTGTTTATATAAAGAGAAGTTTAACCGATCTAGATTTATGTATTTTAGAACGGTATCAAGTCCCGTCTGTAGATTTTGTTCACCCCAATACGACCAAAGTGTTAGCGTATTTTAGTAGAATGTGCGATTTCGTTGTGAGTTGATGTATGTCAAATGGAAGACCTGGAAGTCTGCAGGTGTGTTCAGTGACAGTTTTAAATGTATAATAGGCTCATTTTCTGCACTACATCACAGGAGGGAAACAAACAGGAATATTCAGTTACACTGTCAATACGTGGCAGTCACAAAACGTTTTTTGTAAACACGCTTATTTATACAGGGTGAGATGGACGCGAAAACTGAAATCATAAATTCAAACCGCTGGTTCATAGAGTGCAATATGTATCTACGCTATGTATGTACGTGGGCAGTGTCGGTATAATACTTTTTGAAGTGAAAACTTCTTTAGGCGCGTTGAGCATTTTTTGAGATGGGAAAAAAACAATTGAACTCGCGACGCCGTTACCGACACCTCAGTGTTAAGTATTTATATATATTGTGTATATACATATATACACATGCATGTTGGCATTTTTTGAGATGGGAAAAAACAATTGAACTCGCGACACTATTAAAAATATACACACGTAATTGTTCAAGTTTTCACTTACGAAAATCTTTAGTCATGAGCTTTCAAAATCATGTATTGAATTCATCGTAACAATTTGTGCGTCGATGTGCAACTCTTAGTAGATAAGTTATACCTGCATCAAAAGCCTATCTATTTATCTATAAGAGTAATTCAATGTCTTTATTCTGTCATCCAATTCCACTATGACTCTTGTAAAACTAATATTAAAATGCAAAATGTCGTCCCGGAGTGTTCTCTAGAAAGTTAAACTGTATTCCAACAGCAAACTTAATCATAAGAAAAACTAACAGGAGTTGAAAAAGCTGTTTATATTTGTAATCAGAAAGATGTTTTCGAGATAGTGAAGGATAATAAGTTATGTTACTTTCCTATAGTTACTATGAACCTATGAGAATTTAGTGTTACAAAACTTGAGTCGAAAAAAAATGCGACGAGAAAATTCGTGAATATGTTTTTTTATGCAGATTAGGCGACATAATTTCGGCTTTGTGCCTTTTTTTTTTTTTGGTTGGGAAATCATTGTGGAGCGGGAGGGCGTGTCAGACTTTTACTGACTAAAACCCACCCGTGTTCCCTTAATTGCCTGTGTGCCAGGGGCGGCGGTATCTCTTTCGAACAATCCGCACCCCTGGCAGGCATCGGCCCTTGCGGGCCCCATCTGTTGCTGCTGACATCTTTGAGGCGCGCGTGGAACACAACGCGCCGTCGACCCGGGCTTGGTCCTTACCGGACAGCGAGCTACCCATTACTCGCCGTCCGCAAGCCCGTACTGCTGTACTTTCCATCACGTAGTAACCGAAGATGTGTCGCTAGACTTAGCTTCCACCTCTGATACATTGTTGTGTGTTTTTCTCTCTTCTCTCTCAACTCTCAGCAGCAGAGACACCTCAATTCGTCAGTTATGTTTAAGTCCTATGTAATAGGGAGCAACCCGATTGCCATCCACCGAGCACAAGTCTCCGGTCAGACTCCGGGCTGCTACTGAGAAATTCCAGATAGAAAAATAAGACTTTGCCCGACCTGGGAATCTAACTCAGGCTCAGCAGTAGTGCTTTGGTCGCAAGCCAAACCAACGAGGTAGTCAGAGATAAAGTGTTTCGTGTGCACATAAACAAATAAATTATGCAAAAGCGTTAAAATTAACAATAAAGGTACAGTAATTGATGGCTTCTACGTAAACCAACAACTGTGGCAGCACAAACTTTCCGCACAAAATTTAAATTCGAAGAAACATTAATGATTGAGAAACGTTTCAAGCAGTAATTGCAAAATTCGTGGAACAAGTATCACAAGTTAGACTGTTGTCGAGCGAGAATTTAGACAATTTGGTGATCTTGTTTGCATTGTACATCAATGAGGTTATAACGCCTATTTTGCGTGTCGTGGAGGTCAGATAGGTGGTCGCTCCATGTAAAATACTGGTAGTTAGTTGCATTTGGTGAGACTGAAAGCCAACCCCAACATGGTTGGGAAAGGGCTAGGCTAGGTGATGAATCTCATCGTCTGAGCTATAGTTTTAGGCAAATCTAGCTGCTTTGTGCACAAAGTACAGCATAAAAAAGTAAAAAAAAATGAAATAAAAAGTGTAAAGTACGCAAGTTTAGGAAAAGACAACTAGTGCCTGAGGCTGGTTTTCAACTGGACCTTCAATTTAAATTTGCGTTCACGATAACGTTATTACGTGCACGTATTTCCATACATTTTATGGACGTCGACATCCACGATAGTAACAACACGTTAACAATTATAATGGTCCGTGTGGTGCCGGACGAAAACGAATAGCACCATCCCATTTCTTCCCGTGGGTGTCGTAGAAGGCGACTAAGGGACTTACTAGAGAATAGGCAGCAGCGTTCTCTATGCATTTTATCACCATACTGCGATCGCCAACCCGCCTGCCAAGCGTGGCGATTACGGCAAATCTCCCAGTAGTGGACGTCTTTTGGCTGAAATGATGAATGAATGATGATGAACAATTATAAAAGCACACAATGGCACGCTCATTACACTAGGCTTATCATGTAGGAATTCAAGAGTCCCTGAACCCTTGCTTTGAATTTCCAAAGGTATTTTGGCTTCTCCAGAAAGTTTCAAATGTATGTATTTATGCCATTTTGGTCAGCTGGGACTGGTGTATTCCAACTGCTAGCATTTTGTATTTCCAAATGCGATTAAAAGAAGCCTGAGAGTGGTTTTGGTCTTTTGGGCAGTAAAGATGATGGCATTAGCAATAAAAACTGACTGCCTTCTCTAGACGGGAAGTAAAACGGGATTTCATAAAGATTTACTAATTAAAGAAAATATTCTATTTCCATTTAAGGTCACATCACGTCGTCGTATCCCTAATTTAATATAAGCTGACCCTTAATTGCCATTTCAAACCCCACACGTATATACCCAAACTAAACCGGGGTCTTAATTAATAATGTCGCAGTCACATTAATTACTAGTTCAGAAATCCGATTAACGCGTTAATTTACTTTTATTTTAGTTTCAACTTTATTTGATTACTCTTCAAATTGAATTTCAGTCATGCTTTTATTTAATGTTTACTTATTTTGCTATAGGTAAAGGATTTGTGGTTTGCGATTTTAGGTGTGTTAAATGGCTTGAATACACTCACAAATCGACACATAACATAGGTTGTTTTATTTATTATCTTTCTGATAATAACCGGTTCAGTACACAGTTCTTCGATGTAGGTAGACTCCGGTTTTTTTTTTTTTTTTTCTGGGTGGGAAATCATCAAATAACTTTTCCCGCTCTGGGTGGAGCGGGAGGGCGTGTCAGACTTTTACTGACTAAAACCCACCCGTGTTCCCTCAGTTGCCTGTGTGCCAGGGGCGGCGGTATCTCTTTCGAACAACCCGCACCCCTGGCAGGCATCGGCCCTTGCGGGCCCCATCTGTTGCAGCTGACATCTCTTTGAGGCGCGCGTGGAAGACAACGCGCCGTCGACCCGGGCTTGGTCCTTACCGGACAGCGAGCTACCCATTACTCGCCGTCCGCAAGCCCGTGCCTACGGTGGCCGGGAATCAGCCTGGGATTCCCGACGCCCAGGGCGTCTCCTGCGAAGGCCACGGCTGTGAGGGCGCATGTACTGCATCTCCCTCACGTGCGCCGCCTCTCTCTTTGCGAGCATAACTGCTTCGCTGAAGGAGGCGACTGCCAGCCATGCCCTCTCGCTCCGTACCATGGCCTGGACCAGGGTCGGACGCGAGAGATTGCCGCCGATCACCTCCACGAGGACACGGCGTTGCTCCGCCCAAGCTGGGCAGACCTCCACCGTATGCTCCACCGTGTCCTCTGGTAGACTCTGGTAATGCTCCATATTGTAAAGTTACAGTTACAATTCGAAATTACGTTTGAAGTAACACAGTACTCCAATTTTCAATGATCTCTAAGGTTGGCTACGGACCAGCCAGTATTTTTCTTGGTATCTACATCAAGGCTTTTTATAGGTGGCAGTGACCACTTTCCATCAGCTTGCATTCAAGCTGTTGTTGGTATGACTTACTTGTAATTTCTCCACAGAAATGACATAAATCTTGCTAATATTATAAATGCGATGGTTTGTATTTTTGTATGTTCGGTTTCGGTTTAAAGAAACTTTATTCCCAATAAAGACATAAGTCACTTACTTGAGAACAATACTAAAAATATAGATTACAATATGTTCGTCATCAGTATTACAATTTATTAGTTACCCATCCAATGCATTCATTTCTCCAGAAGTGATCGATCCGCAATTATGTGCTGCGGCTAAGAGGGTTTTGAATGCATTGTAAGAGTGTACATTCCTTATACAGGACGGTAATTTTTTATAAAGTTTATTTGTAACTCAATCACACAAAAATGGCCAAACGGATTTGCATGAAATTTGGTACACAGATAGTTTATAGCCTGGATAAATGCATAAGGTACTTTTCATCCCGGCAGTACGTTCCCGTGGGATAATTTTCGACCTCCACCCGAGCAAAGCCGCTAGCAAAAGCTACCACATTAACATTTCCCAACCACCCCACAAAATCAAAAACATCATTATTTTCATAAAACTTAAACATAAACACGATAACTATCCATCATTCTGTATAGGCTTGTTTTCAACTGCCCCTAAATGTGAATAGTTGATTCGGAATGGTCGAACTCCAACCATTATCCATTGGCAAACAAATAAACGAATAATATTCGGTGAAATCGATCGAGAAATGAATGTATATTGGTAAAGTTAGCCAATTATTTTCTTTATACTTAAGTGGGGTTGATGTTAATGATGATTTAAGTCATATATGTGGGTGTAATTAGGGAATTTATGATGTTTTGTAGCACTAACGCTATCTTGTAAATATTGGCATAGATAAAATGTTTACTCCCTTAAAAATCTTCCTTTATACCTCCCTCTCACAAGAGAGGTGGCTTATATCCCAACAGTGGGGACAGTATAGGCTGATTAACTAATTATGTATTTAACCTCAGTAGCATAACAATAATGAGCTTATAATGTTCCCACTGCTCGGATACAGGCCTGCTCACTGTGATATGTGTGGTGGGTGTCATATCGCACACCTAGATCTAAACGGAGCTAAGTAAAAAATTGGGAGTTTTGACTTATGCTTACCATTGAATTCCTTAACTCACTACCTATCGACCAATAAAACAGATTTCTAGTAGAACTTGCAAAGCAAATATGTATACAGAAAACTTCTTCAGTGCACAGGAACACGGTAAACAGTTTTTGATCTTTTCTGAAAAAAGTGCTTTTTTGAGTTAACTCTGTTTAGATCTAGGTGTGCGTTATATGTTTGAATTATTGTGTGCTTTTTAGTATGTGCTAAATAAATATATTTTCTTTCTTTCTTTTAAGCGTGTTCCGGCGAACCATGACATTGGCAAGTCTTGGTATCGGCTAACCATTCATTCTTTGTAGCGTTATTCGGTGTAAACGTAAAACGCGCTGTCGCTAAATAATGGTATCGACTAAAAGATTTTTCGTATTACCGTTCAACGATGAACCATGCTTTCTGTAGACAATAATATTGTTCAAGGGTAATTCGATTAACCGTACGGGACTCGAATGAAACAGTCCACGTTTATTTCTGTAATTATTATTATATATTCCCGTGGTTTGGTCAATACAAAGTGAGGCCAATATCGACACAAAGCGAAAAATAATCCAACACAAAAAGGAACACTATCCACTCATTTTATAGCTGGACACACGTCAAAACAGGCCACAACAACTTGAACCAAACACAGTCCATACTTCGCAGTAAGCCTTCAATAAATAAGTTTTATTTGCCGCCCACAGGGGGCGCCACATCATACGGAATGCAGCCGGGAACAGTGTTGCAGCAACTTCTCAAAAAGTATTGATTGAGCGTGATAACTTAGGAGGAACTTGCAGTAACTGGACACTGCTTTCCGTCATAATTTTTCTAGAAAATATTGAAGAAGTCACTTTGCAGTTCGTCGTAAAAATCGATAGAATTTTTAGAACTGTTTATTAGTGTTAAAATCATAGCTATTGTAAGGATGCCTTTAAGTGATAAATGAGTAACAAACGATTTTATTTCTGTAAGTAAGATTGTTGTACAGTCGCCAGCATGTCAAGCTATCCCTAACTGTATAATTTTCCCAATTGAACCTGAAGCTTATGCTTATGGAATAAAGTTGAAAATCTCTCAAAGAAATTTGACAGATTGGGGTAGCTTGATGTGCTGGCCTCTGTACAAACACGTCAATCATATTTTTAAAACCAGATGAGGTCGGCGTTTCCTATCTGACTACTCTGAGAAGAAAGGCCGAAACAAACTCAGAGGTAACAGACTCTTTTAAATTCCAGACATAATCTTGGTCAGATCATGTGAAGACGATGTAATTTGGTGTCTGAAATGGACTTTTGGAGAAAGAACAACACCGATTGAGTGAACCCATTTTTTTTTTGAGAGTGGGAAATCATCAAATAACTTCTCCTACTCTGGGTGGAGCGGGAGGGCGTGTCAGACTTTACGTGTTCCCTCAGTTGCCTGTGTGCCAGGGGCGACGGTAATTCTTTCGAACAACCCGCACCCCTGGCAGGCATCGGCCCTCGCGGACCCCACCAGTTGGTGCTGACGTCTCTTTGCAGCACTAGATTGCGACAATTGCACTCTCCATGTCGCATGAGATACTGCTGGAGCTCTGTCCGCTGTGCCGCGATTTCTTGCGACATCGAAGTTACGCCCCGGCGTTTGGCCTCCTCGCGCCCCTCCCAAGTGTGCACGAGGACCTTTGCTTCCAGATCCCATGGCGGGAGTGGACCCGTTCAGTCAGTGCATGCATTTATCAGTAACCGTGCAGCTCAACATAGAACATAAGTACCTCAACTTTTCGACGACAACTACCAAGAAAAGAACATTTAGGTAGGCCGCTTACATTATTCAAACTGCCAGATTATCATTTAAACTAACTGAGAAAGGTATTTAAAAAAACATGACCCAAATAATACTCATTTTCACAATAACTAAAATATTTATTTTAATTAGTGTTGAGGTGCTTTATTCAGTCAGACACTGATTTCTCTGAATTAAAGATCTCCCATGGTAAACATCTTCTTTTGGTATAAAACAAAGTCGCTTTACGAGTTTGTACGCTTAAATCTTTTAAACTACACAACTAATTTTATTTTGGTTTTCATCAATAGACAGAGTGATTCAAGAGGAAGGTGTATTTGTATAATACACCAACATCCACGCGGGCGAAGCCGCTGGCAAAAGCCAGTATGGTATAATCTTTGGGACACCGTATGAATTACATAATATAAATTTCGAAATTTTACATAGAGTGACGCGATGGGTACTCGTATCGCTTAAAGTAATATTATAAATACAACCATTGGATGGATTAAAAGGCAAAGGTAACATGTATTGTTGGCAGGTATGCTTCATCATAATAATAAACGTTTTGTACCTAATTGCCCTGATACATAACCAGCATTTCTTGGTATTCACGAGACTTAACAACAAAATAAATAGATGCATGCAGTTTTGAACGAGATATAAAAACCCATGCAAAACAATTAAAACGAAAACATTCCACAGAAAACCCCAACATTCTTGCTCCTTCAAATCAAGTACACTTGAAGATTTACAACCACTATCTCTAAACCAATAAACTTTTCAAACCACCCCCGGCCTAGAAAGATATTAAACTGAAATCTAGCGAACTAATCTAATACACAGAGGGTAGATATTTCAGCTGAAACTCTTACCCTTTACCAAGTTGTTCAAGATCAGGAATTCTCATATCAACACAGAGATTAAACAGATTAAACTTACCGATTGCGAGTACTCGAAGTGAAATGCTATTGTTATCGAATGTTTCGAAATCTAATATCGATACACGTCGATATGGAATCGAAATTGAAAGGGTAATGGGAGCTGCTGGGAATTTAAAAGGAGTTTGTATTTTGTTAAAATGTTGTTTAAAAAATTGGTGGCTTGAAATGTTGTCAATGATTATGTGTTACAGTTACGTTTATGTGAAACCAATTTTGACACAATCATTTTGTGTTTTTATACATTTGGTATTCTTTTTTTTAGAGCAAATGCCGATGACTGTGTTTATTTTTATACATTTTTTGTGTCGTACACACGCCGATTGCTAGTACACTTGGCCTTTATGAAGACCATCACCAATTTTTTTTCTCCTTATGTTGTCTGTTTTGTTCGTTCTCTGACCATGTTCCCCCTTATCAGATCGTCACACCACCTTCGACGTGGTCAACCACGACGGTACTACGACCTACATTACCGATAAGGCCACTATAAATGTCCTTTTAGGGTGTCCCCTCCCGACGTTTCTACTCACATCTCCCTTGTTTCTTACTCGCCTGCAACTAGTCATGTTACCATGACCAAATCATTTAAGCATAGGGACCTTTTCCCAACTATGTTGGGGTCGACTTTCCAGTCTAGCCGGATGCAGCTAAATATCAGTATTTCACATGGAACGACTGCCTATCTGACCTCCACAACCCAGTTACTGGGTAATATATGACACCCCTTGGAAAGACTGGTTGTCAGATTTTCGGGCTTCTGACGACCCATAACGACTGCCAAAGATCTACAAATGACAGCCGGGACCAACGGCTTAACGTGCTTTCCGAGGCACGCAGAGGTCTTGGTATGTTAAGATGATCACCTATCCACGGACCAACCGTAGCAAGCGAAGCTTAACCTGACCGATCGATCCGTGCGGCTAATATTACTTACCCACAATTGCATCTACGTAAACGAAGCAAAAGGAATATGTATGTATCGGAAAAAGAGTTAGAAAGAACGCTATGAGAAAACGAAAGAAGATCGCGCGCGGGCGAAGTGACGTTATAGGATATGTATATTTTATGTTAAAACAGGAAAGTTCACGCGGAGGATCTCGCGGGCAGAAGCTATTAGTTAATAATATGTAAGTCTGAACAAAACTATCAGAAGACGCACGAAAATTGAAGACGTAAAAAAGAGAATAAAGAAACTAAAGTTGAAAGCACGACAGGCCATGGTGCCCGAGACTGTCGACAGCTTCACCGCAGTGACACCGATGCAGAGCAACACAAGGTGCGCCCAAGCGAAGACACGTAGCCAGCCGAAACGATGAGTCATCCATCATAGTGCCTATGGTGGATGATGGGAGCGTCTGAAGCCGTATAATACGTCCTGAGCTTGGTAATCAATGCCTGTGCCTTCTCTGTACGAGAGGAGGTTTTTGCCTTGCAGAGAGACAGCTCTACGACAAAATAAAAGTTTAGGAAAATTCGGAATTTTGAAAACATTCTCGTAATTGATTTGGAAATACCACCGATAACTGCCAATAACCAATACAACGACAAGTTTCTGTTGTGTGTCCACAATAATTATGTCAACTAGTTTGTGCCTAGTTGTTCATGGTATTGTGTAGACTTGTAGATAGGGTTACATCAAGATTGGCCTGAGCTGACATAACACAAAAACAGTGGCACTCCGGGAGTGCCGACAGAAGTGAAAACTTCAACAATAACGTATGTATTTTTGAATCGTCAGATTAAACAACGTTCAACATATGTACGTTCAACGTTGTTCGTTCGTACGATCGACGTGTCGTCAGTGGTGTCCGTAACAGTGTCGCGAGTTCATTTGCTTTTTCCCATCTCAAAAAATTCCCAACTAAAGAAGTTTTCACTTCAAAAACATATTATAAACTCGCGCCTTCTTCCCAGCCAAGCCAAGCCAGAAACCACAGAAAGCCGCGTGTTACTTTACTCGATACCTTAATGTCGAATCTTCCACAAGAATTGGGCCATTAAATGCAAAACTTCCGACTGCTGGTACCAGATATGGGGTAACTTCTGGAACTACCAGTCGGATTTGACAAATTCTTTCAAATCCTACTTCATGTTACATACAAAAAACAAATTTAATATATAGTACAGATAAGTCCAGAATCTCTCACGATGTGTTCCTTCACCAATATCAGTATTGTCCAAGATAAACTCAGAAAATATATAAGCAATCACGTGTACCTTTTTATTTGATGTGTTTTTTTTTGTGATCACACCTGACATGGAAAAATACAATGTTTTGCTATCCCCACAGATATGATGAATCTTATCTATAAACTGGTATAGAATGAGAATTTTCCATTGAACCTTCAATTTTTATAAACATTTGTATTCAGCTGCTTCCGAACAATGGCGACGGATAAGGAGCCTAATTCAAAGAGATTTTAACACTTCAATGCTACTGTGATTAATGTTCATGTAAGGCTCGTTAATGTTGACCAAGTTTAAATATCAGGCTAGGTTCAATTTTGTGCCTTTTTTATAGGATACTAGCTTTTGCCAGCGGCTTCGCCCGCGTGGAGGTTGGTGTATTATACATCTAAAGCTTCCTCTTGAATCACTCTATCTATTAAAAAAACCTGCATCAAAATCCGTTGCGTAGTTTTAAAGATTTAAGCATACATAGGGCTATAGGGATAGAGAAAGCGACTTTGTTTTATACTATGTACTGATATAAAATAACAGAGCTACACTGTGTAAAGCAACTATATCCGAATCGTTTTAGCGTGGCAATGGCGGTCATGGCCTTGGAGAAAGGAAACAATACACTATGTATGGTGTTTTAAGATGACGATAGGCGGATATTCGGGACGTAAGCGCACTTTAGTTCAGGTTTTAAAATAAATATTACTAGAAAATATAGGTGTACAATGACCGCTATCGCCACTCTAAAGCGAATCGGGTGTAGTTCCTTTTTACATAGTAGTCCTATGTTATTTTATCTACCCTATAGCTTTTTTTATTAGAAAACTAATAAAAAAAGCCAGAGTTATCAGCTTCGCTACTATTTGTTAAGTTGGGAGGCAATATTTTTATTACAGCCTATACTATTCTTTTCAACTTGTACCGATAAGGAGTGAATGTTTGACAGATGATCCTAAATTCTTGACAAAACAAGATTATTACAAAACCACAGAAACCCGCCTAGAAAACGCCACATAAGGTCGTACCAAAACAATCCTATTATAATTCAGGGTGGCAGGGACATTGAAGCGTAGCCTGTTACAATGAAATCTTTAATATATAAATCACATATCTTCTCTTAAATTCTAAACTCGTATTTACTCAGATATAGAGTACTTAAATCTTGCGACAAGCTTTTATTTAATACATTTATATGAACAATTCTTGTTTAGATGTATATTATAATCTGAATCTCGGAAACGGCTCCAAAAAATTTCATAAAATTTAGTATGCAGGGGGTATTTCGGGGGCGATAAATCGATCTAGCTAGGTTTTATTTTTAGAAAACATCAAACGAAAACAAGAAACCGAGCAAACTCGGTCATCCAGATATTTTCATATAAATTGTGTACTGACGTTATAAGTTGATGGTATAAATTTTAAAGAAAAAGTTTATTTTATTATTTTCAGCGCATTTAAATAAAAGCTTGTTTTTTTACTTTTAATTTATTTTTACTTTTTAGTTATTTTTCGGGTTATTCTCTGCATTAAAAAAATATATTCCGCTATCTCAGGTGTTCCACCATGTTGGATTTAGAGTGACGTCACACAGCTAACCATGCATTGTCATCCAAACTTAACGCGTATACAAAATTTCAGCTCAATCGTTTAAAGATATCTGCTTCAAAATTCAGTTGCAAGATTCCACCCGAACAAATGTAGTTACATACATACATTGCAAATTAAATAAAATCTTGTAAAAAGTTAGCTGTTTCAGACGATTTGACCGCGTAGATATCTATGACATTATTCTAATATACAACTGATTTAAATTTCACTGGCGGGGCACCCTCCGCTAGGTCTACAATTGTATTGTGCTGAATTGTTGGTTACAGTCTCCACGTTGATTTCCACCCTGTCAATTAATATAGTTGTGTAAGTTTGTATGTCCGACTGCTTGTTACTCAGTCACACAATTACGAATTTGGCACATGACCCGGCTTAGGACATAGTATACTCTTTATCTCGATAATATGCTCCCATGGGATAATTTGCAGCCATTTTCCTTAGTTTCTGATAAAAATCAACACCTTAGAATCAAAACAAGGTTACCGTATCATTATTCAAATAAGCCCAAATACATAATTGTTGACTACAATTGCGTTTGCTTAAGATGGTAATTATATTGACCAATTTGTAATTCATGACACGGGTTCAGTACGCTATAATTGCGCTACTAATTTCATTTACAAAGCCATTGATTTGCTTCGAGTTACGAGGTACCGTTCTAAACATGGTTTATAGAGCGCTGATGGCTGTTTTATGGTGGATTTTGAGTCCATGGACGGTTTATGTGATTGCAAATTGGTTGTAGTAGAATATATGGTAATACTAGCTTGTGCCAGTGGTTTTGCCCGCGTTATTGTTGGTGAATCCTACGGAATAAAATGAAATGAAATTAAATGTTTATTTATGTAAGTAGATCTTAAAAGACACTTTTACACGTCAATATTATAGTGGTCAATATTTTTAAAAACTAGATGGCGCCGGCATTTCCTAGCTGACTGTTCCCTGAGAAGAAAACCTGAAACAAACTCAGAGGTCATGACGGGAACGTTATACCAGAATCAAAAGCATTCGATATGTTAATCCAGGATATAAACTATTTGTTTGTACAAATTTCATCCAAAGCTGTTCATCTGTTTTTTCGTGATAAAGTAACAAACATCAAAACATACAAATTTTCACATTTATGATCATCATCTGCCTACCCATTTCTCTACTATGTTGAGGTTGGCTTCCAATCTAACCGGATGCAGCTGTATACCAGTATTTATAATATACTATAACATATAAAATATTAATTTATTAGTACGATTTGGATAATTTAAGGACTGGATTTGGTTTGTTTTAAAGTATGTGGGCAGGGTACATTGCTCGCAGAAAAAGTGGCCGATGAGGCCAAAAGGTTCTGGAGTAGCGACCGCGTACCGGAAGACGTAGACTTGGAAGGCGCCCCACAATATGGTCCGATCACGATGTGAAGGCCGCAGGATTCTGCTAGATGCGGGAAGCACAGAACCGATGGAAGTTCAGAAGTAGATGTCTTGCAGCAGAAATTATGCAATATTCGTAAAACATGAATATTTCTTTGAAGAAAATCAGTGGTCATGATGATTAAAATTTATAGCTCTCACTTATTTGTTGATATTTTGAGGTATCTTTTACAATTTAAAGCTGAGCCAGTTCCGTGTGGTGCCGGACGTAAATGAACAGCACCATCCCATTTCTTCCCGTGGGTGTCGTAGAAGGCAACTAAGGGACTTACTTACTAGAGAATGGGCAGCAGCGTTCTCTATGCATTTTACCACCGTACTGCGATCGCCAACACGCCTGCCAAGCGTGGTGATTATGGCAAATCCTTTTGGGGGAGGCTTATGTCCAGCAGTGGTCGTCTTTCAGCTGATATAATGATGCTGAGCCAAAAAAGTATTTTTATCAATATTCGCACTAACAAATCTTACAAAACATTCCAACATTGTTATAAACATACTTCATATACCTGTTAACTTGTAACATTGATAATTGTACTGAACTCAACTCCAGGTTTCCAAGTTGCAAGTAGACTGCAATTAGTAACCTGCCTTTATACTTATAACTATGTACCACTATGTGAAGCTAAATGGCAACTACTCTGAATATAACGTTTATGGTTCCTAGGAAGGGTGCCAACTTCATGTTTGTAGCTCAAAGTATACTACATTCTAAAATTTGATCGTAGTTATGCCAAAGTTCAATGACCCATGAAATAAGAATATAAATATAAATTTGTGTGTGTAATACTAATAATAATACATGTAATTAGGGAGAATACCTGAGTCCGTTTTGTTTTTACTGTTATTAAAATTATCATATTTGTAGTGCCAATTATGTATTGACTATAATAGACATTACCTAGTTATTATGACATTATATATTCTGACATTACATACTAATTGACTTGAATTTATGACATTGTATATGGTATTATTTTGAGTTATTAATGAAATTGTAAAACGTATTAAGGTGAATTTATGAAATAGTGTAATTTTATTGGTGTAATATAATTTTGCATGCCTGAGTTGGTGCAACACAGTGGACTGCGCATTCATTTGACATCTAGAAATGTATAATTATGTACTGTGTTGAGCAATAAACATTTGAATTTGAATTTGAATTTGAATAAATTCAAATTTATTAGGGATAGATAATTAATATACTATTTACATTTTGGTTTAGAAAACGCCCTGAAAACGAACTAAAAACAACAAATAAGAATTAACATCGAAACGATAGATTACGTAGATGATAATACAATGTGTAACTGAACTCTGAAGCTCACTCTGAAAATAGTTTGCTCAGAATCGCTTAGTGGATAGAATTTTTTATTCCAAAAATGATAAAAAACTACGTAAAACACAGTCACGCTTGCGCTGTACAGACAAAATAAACCAAAATTGACGAAGTACCTACTACACACTTATAAATGTTCGAATAAGTGCGAGGGTAGATTTGAAATGTGACCACAATTTTGTCCCACAAACAGGATAACTAATTTAATACATAATATGTTTTTTTTATTTGTATTAGTTTAGCGTGTTTTATTTATTTCCTAAGTTAAGTCGTAAGTAGTTATTTTGTGCTTACCGACCTTTTTTGTTGTTGTTTTAGTTAAGTGTTTATCAATGGAAACTTTTAAATGGCCTCCAGTTTCATATTGTTTAATAACATCGTTTATATTAGCTGTAAGTTTCCCGAGTAAAATAAAATAAAATAAATAAATAATTATTTGCTAAACGTGGATCTTTAACAGACTAACAAATGCGTGAACTGACTGGAAAGGTAGATCTTTACAACAACTGCTTGGAAGCCCACACGGAAAGC
This sequence comes from Polymixis lichenea, assembly GCA_949091785.1. Classification (NCBI taxonomy): domain Eukaryota; kingdom Metazoa; phylum Arthropoda; class Insecta; order Lepidoptera; family Noctuidae; genus Polymixis; species Polymixis lichenea. The sequence goes on from OX420944.1 coordinate 21,634,782, forward strand.
GAAGAAAAAGCAGACCAGTAGAACGCGCCAGGAGATAATGGATTTCGTTGGAATCCAGACAAAACTGGAAATTATTAGCTTATACCCGTCAAGTGGTCCTTAGTTAATGATTAGTTACTTTATTAAGAACTATTTATTTGTAGTTAAGGAATAATAAAGGACTTCATTTTCTTCGTTAAAACGTGAGCAGAGCAGAAGTGGTTATTTTTTGATAATGATGGCCTCCTTTTTACCAAATATAATTTTTGAGAGTAAATAAATACCTTAATAAATATATGAAAGAAAGAACGAAAAAACGTTTATTTGCGGTAAACATAACGCAAAAAAAAACAGGAACACACAAAAAAAGAAATAAAAGATTGAGGGAAACATGCGTCTCATCCACGCAAAACGGCTATCACTCAGCATTTTGCTGCGATCCTATGCAAGACAGAGCCCCAGCACTGGTTTTCAGCGACAGCCGGCTTTAATGTAATGACGTCGCCCGGTGCATCAAACAATTATCATAGAACTTATAGAAAATTAATATACTTTATTGTCAATGTGATAGAAATTATACAAGAATATAAAGAAAAATAAATATAAAAAGGAAATAGACAAAAATGCTACGAGAATGTCATCGTCAATAAACATTTTACTCTTTATGTAGTGGCAACATATCGAAGCGTCATCCATAGACAAAATGTGCGTGTGCGTCTTAAAAATGATGTAATATAAAAATAAAATAAAATAAAATAAAAATCTTTTATTTCAGACCCATAAAATCCATTTGGTTAGTATACAAACGACTTAGAAACTAATGTTAGTACTTACATCTACTGGAGAATTAACAAAAACTATATTTATTTATTACTTTATTTTATAAAGTACCTACATTAGAAATAGAACTAAGTATCCTGAAAGAAATAGGTTTAATGGCTATCATTAATATTTGTCAAAATTTATACCAGCTTAATAGATAAAACATATACGTAGGTTAAACATAATTTATATTAATGAATTCTGTACATTTTCCGAATTTATTATACCGAAAGCAAAAACTTGATCTTTTCAAACACCTGGCTTAAAAAACACGTCAGCGTAAGCGGGTTAATAGGCTTAGCGCCGCGACAAGTGTGAATGTTTGCGGATTTTTTACTACTTTTTGTTAAAAATTCCACTTTGGATATAAGCCATCTGTGCTGTCGCTCTTTAGTCTGTCCTTCACTGAATCTCATACAAGATGGCGCGTAGTAACAAAATAAAATTATTAGTTCTCATCTTAACTGTTAACTGGATTAACGCACAGGAATATATTGAAAGTAAGTGGTTAAGTGTATGATTTTTGAAAGTGTGACATTACATAAGTAGTCATGTTATATAATGCAATAACATTAGTTCAGTTTCTAGACAAAATCTGCAAGATTACTATGATAAATGAAGAGCAGCGGTGGCCCAGTGGTAACGGCCGCGACTGACGAGTTGTAGGTCGTAGGTTAGAACCCAGACAAGTGCTTTACTTGCCTAAATTATTTCAACACCACTGCTTTCGAAATGGTGGACGAAAACATCGTGAGGAAATGGGCCTGTCCAGACCCAAAAACATACATAAGACATTTACTGACCCGCATTGGGCCCACGTGGTGGATTATGGCCTGTGTCCCAGCATGGGGAATTTTATAGGTGGATTATGACTTTATATACACCGTGAAATTTTAATGGTTGTTTTCCCACGACAGAACAACTTGCCATAAAGAGTACTTTCGAAGCATAGAGTAGAACTAAAAAAATAAAGATTTTTTTGTTTTTAAATAATTTAAAAAATATTCATCAACTCGATAAAACACTACTCAATAGTAACACTAGAGGTAACTTGTAGGTACTACTCGAATCAGACGCATTGCCGACAAAGGGAACAGCGATGCATAAATGTTCAAAGCAAAATAAACTCTCGCACGTGGTGATTTTTCAAAATGGTTAATCTGCCATTTTTTGTTTCTAATATTTTATTTGTTTATAAAACGAATTGTATTACCAAGACAAAACCATTTCGCTGCGGGAAAACAATCATTAAAATTTCACGGTGTATATAATGGCTAGATATACTTAGTTCGCAAAGAGATATATTTGCCTGTAAGTGGTTGTTACATATAACAACTACTTAGGCTAAGAAATAAGCAGTACCTTTGTAACTCAAACTCAAATCATTTATTTCAAATAAACCAATTACAGGCACTTTTGAATTGTGAAGGTCGGTGAGTTAGAAAGATGAAGCTAATTGCCCATTCCAAAGCGTAGGTACCTATTGAGAAGAACGGGCAAGAAACTCCATGGACACTCTTTTAAAATCATGGTATTGTTACAAAAAGTTGGTTACATCATTATGTTGAAATTATCAATGTGAGAACGATGTAAAAAGACGTGCACATTAAAGCGTCCGTAATTAAAACAAAAATAAAATAACAATTCAGAAATTAAAATAAGCCGTGGGAGCTAGGAGATGACCAGTCCCTACTGGCGGCGCCCGTTCACGAACATGACGTGTGGATCAGCACCAATTGTGTACCAATGTACTCAACTGTATTACTATGCCGTATCATCTATTGTATTTTTCTGTGTCAGAAGCCTGAAGATAACAAAATAACTGCAGCCAATCAACCTATTATTAATAGTAATATTTTTAAAGGCATTTTAAAACATCATTAAGTAAACTAATTCAATTTTTTTCCAGATCTCCATGACTCGAAAATCGGAACACATTTCAAAGAAATTCCAAAATCATTTGAAGTTCAAGGATTTGATGCAAACACACAATTCCAGAAATACTTCGATCGAATCCAAGGAGTGGCGATGCAAGAAAACCTCAATATCTTATACAAAATTAAAGTAGAGATTCTTAAGCCAAATGAGAAGCACCATACAAGGAAGCATATAGAAAAGAAAGGGAAATCGAAGAAATATAACATACCTCTAAAGAAAACCAGTATGAAGCTATCAAATTTCGAAGTATGGCTAAGGAAAATGGCAGAGCAATCTGGTTTGAACAAGAAAGGTCATGCGCAGAAATACGAGAATTATGTCTCAGCCACCACAGAGGGGCAAAAGGTCATAACAACAACAAAGCAAATACAGTTTAAATATAAACCGATTATATCTAGAAGTAAGACGAACTACACGAAGTTTGTGAAGCCCGTTAGGAGTCGAATTATTACTTTGGGTTAGTAGATTATGTTTGGTTTTATTTTGAACAATTTATGTGGTAGCTACTAGCTAAATGTGTTGTAAATAAATATTTTTTACGTCTATGAAATGGTTTCATTTATCAATGTTATGTTGTGAGTGATGTATTAGTTTAGAATGTGATCTTGCTACTTTTTTCACTGTCTCGGTGTCACCGACATTTCCTCAGTAGGTAATGTGTAAGTCCCATGTAGAGGGGGCGAGCCTACTACCATCAACGGCGCACTAATTCGAACTCCGAGCGGCTACTGAGAAATTCTTGACGGCAAAATCCAATAACACTTTGCGGACCTCATGCTCAGCCGTAGCACAGCCAATACACTCAAAATCACAAGCCACAATATCCAAATCATTATACTTTATCGAATCATATTTACAAACTATCCAAAACCAAAATAACGAATTGAATATATTCCATTCTACATTCCCAAAGTTTTCCTTTCCATTGCTTTATTCGCCACAATTTACGGAGCGGCTGTGGTCAAGCCATAAAAAACTGGACAAGTCTAGGTGGGACTAGCGCCTAGGGGTGGGTTCTGTCTCAAAGCTGGAAGACAAACTTAATTTTGCAGTTGAAAAACATGCTCTCTTAAACATTCCAACTGCAAATTTATTGGTTTGCAAACATGGGTAATTTAGTACGTAAATGTGTTATTTTATGAGTCCTCCATGTTCTACCGTCACATGGGCATGCAAATCATATATTATTAATGAATTTATACAAATTTAGGATATTATATCTTTAAAATAACAGTAAGGAAAATGTAATAATACAAGATAAAAATTCATGTCAAATCGTTTGAATTACAGTAAAAATGTCACAATAATACGAAAATGTCAAATGTCAACCATGTTACAGTAACACAAAGAAAATAAAATATGTCAAAGGTTACTAAGGATACATTAATAAAATTTAAATAAAATGTAAAAAAGGTATAATAGTATGTCAATCGGTCAGTGATTCATCATTAAGGAAGTCGTCAGTTGTTTAATAACTTTTTTAATCAATATTTCGTGTAGTGCCCTTTTAAATTTGAAAATTGTCATAGTTTTAATAATATTTGGCACTTTATCATAAATGTTTGAGGCAATGCCAAAAAATCTTTTTTGCATTTGTGCTGTTTTACATTTAACTTGGCACAATTGATTTATATATTGAGTCCGTATAGAATTCCTTCTGACTGCTGACAATTTTTGAAATAAATGTGGATTCTTTTTTACAAATAAAGCTGTTTCCAATAAATATAACGACGGAAACGTTAGTATTTTTAATGATTTAAAATAAGGAAGACAGCTATCAGTGGTTTTAAGACCGCACATAGATCTTATGCATCGCTTTTGCATCCTAAATACAAGCTCCTTATCAGTAGACTGCCCCCAAAAAATGACACCATACCACAAAACAGAGGCAACTAGTCTATAGTATGCCGTTAAAAGAGCCTGACTGTTGAGTTTCTTTGATAGTTGAAAGAATTTTTACATACATCTTCTCTCTTCGTGAGGTTTCCATGTGAGTTTATTGTCCATTACTATACCTAAGAACTTAGCTTTATTTGCTTCCCCAATATCACAGACTTGGTAGGCAATACTAACGTTTGGGTGTAATGTACGAACAATATTGAGAGATTTTATATGTTATTTTAAGACTACCTATTAGACTTCTCTTATATTTTCCTGTAATTTACAGGTACTTATAGATTAAGCAATCAAACGAATATCAAAAAAATTGTTCGTTCTTATCAAACAATTTCTTTTTATTGCCAGATTCATTTTGGGTATAGTTAAGGGTACATTTTCATATATTTTCATAAATAACTTTAAACCTACTTGTTTTATATGCATAAATAGTACATAAAAATAATATTAGAGACCCTCACAACAAGCTCTTTGATTTGATATGTGTACCAAATTTCAAATTAATCGGTCCAGTAGATTTCCAGCAAATTAGCTGTGACAGACAGACAAACAAACGAGCGATCCTATAAGGCTTCCATTTTTTCCTTGAAATGTTTGATGTTTATTATTTTATGTAAATAGATCTTTTAACACACTTTTACAAGTCAATATTTTAAAACTAGATGGCGCCGGCATTTCCTAGGTGACTGGTTTCTGAGATGAAATGCTGAAACTAACTCAGACGTCATGGTCTCTTTTAAATTCCACACATTATTAGGATTTTATGTAAGTCTAACAATGCAGGGTCAAATCTGGAAGGGTCTTTTGATGAAAAAGCCATTGCAGTTTTCAGCTGTCCTGTCCCAACAGACGGCATGCGTGCATAAGTGATCGTGTAGCTTAAGCCTATTTTAGGAAACGCAATGACCCGATAACAGAGGTGTTTTCTTAACAAGTAGTGTACAGTCATCTCAATACTTCTCTCCCTTGAATTTGTATATATATTTATACATTATAAGTATATATTATAGTAGATATGTATGCATGTATGTGTATTATAAGTTTATAACTTATTTATGTACCTATCTTACTTATAATTTATTATGATGTATTTAATAGTTAAAAAAAAAACATTGTTCCTATCATCCAAAGCACCTGCCATCTAATCTCTTCACCACCCTTGGTTGACTGGTAGAGAATGCATACGGCAATAAGTCCGCCTTTGTACCTTTTTTGTGTGCGAGAAGTTTAAATAAATAAATAACAAGACGAAACCAAATCTGCAGGAAATGTACGTAGGCCATATACAAAATACTTAAAACCGCCAAACATTTATAAAACGCGGAACCCTATAAACCTTGCAATATGCAGTTCTATAACAAATTCTTCTCACAGTCAGTAATAAAAACACGGTTTATCAGTTTTGTTTCTCTCACCAGGGGCCACGCTTATGATACATATTTCAGCCAAATTGCCGTACATGAAACCCGGAAAAAATTTGGAGATGATACATTTTATTTATTACTGTGTCGCTGTCGTATTTTTCTTTTTACGGGATGTATTTTTTTGGGTGTTGACGCAGTTTTTGGGTGTTTTAGTATTTGATACGATCTTTATTTTACCATTTATTGAGATGGCATTATGCTTTATGCTACACAAACTCACGCCTCTGAAGACCATCACCAATAAGGTCAATATATTATTTTGTCCCCCTATGGCGTCCCCGTCCCGGCGTTTCCACTCACATCTGCCTAAAAAATACCTTTTTTCATTCATTCTTTCTACATGAACAAACAATGTAAGCATGCTCTTTCCAATTCCACAATTATGATTCACTTTATATTTAAATTAATCCTACAATCAAGGGCTGTAAAAAATCTGTCTTTTTAGTTTCTGTTTTCCATTAACTTTTAGGCGATCCCTACTCCTACAATAGCGCCATATTTGTGTTGCACAGTAAATTTGAATCCCAAGCCCTTGCATTAAAATTACCTATTATTTCCACACTACACACAAAAGCTTCAATGTTTTTGCGTGAGCAAGACCTGTGCAATACCAATCCTACACAGTGAAATTAAAATAATTGGTCCAATTTAAATTAAACTCGCTCAAACTTTTGTCTAATGCAGTAATGTGCAAGATAATTGATCGTTTAGGGCCTGCCTTAGGAAAGACAATACCCTGCCAGGGGTGTGCCTGCCAGGGGTGCGGGTTGTTCGAAAGAGATACCGCCGCCCCTGGCACACAGGCAACTGAGGGAACACGGGTGGGTTTTAGTCAGTAAAAGTCTGACACGCCCTCCCGCTCCACCCAGAGCGGGAGAAGTTATTTGATGATTTCCCACCCAAAAAAAACACAATACAATCGTTAGGTTAACAATTCTATCTCACGTATAAAATAACAAAAAAAACAATCGAACAATATTTAAGCCCATCATTATAGCGCATACAATCCGTAAATTCAAATCTTTTCTCTAAATCCTCAGTAAAAATTTGCTGAGTTAGGAATCCTTTTATACCTTCTGGTTCACAGCCACTTTCTATTCTGCTCACACGTTTGTTTCACATTCCGTGGTGTCTACCGAAAGCCTTGGGGGCCTACATAACCGCTGCACAAAATTAAATATCGTTCTAGGTCCATGTCGAGAGTATTTTGTTTTGTTTTTATAATATTTGCTACATGAGTGGTGTGGAGGCAAATTTTAGTAAAAGTTGTGTATGTGGTTGTATCAAAAAGAAATCTCTCCTCCTGTAACATAGGTCATAATAAAACTACATTATTAAGGACGAATCCCACCAAACTTGTACACCTAGAATAAGTAATATCCTAAAATTAGTTTTTATTTTTTTTATTTTTTTCCAAACTAGAACTATCAGTCGTCAACTATATTCCATGGATCAAATTTAACTGACTTTGGTAAAAATCAACCCTAAGTGGGAAAATCACGGCTCAATATTGCCACTTACCTGAGATATAAAAAGGAGCGTACAATAAAACAGTACCCAATCAATCAATTCAATGATCAATAGAAATATTTATCATTGAATTGAATGACCTTCCATCTCTTATGAGTTGCATAGTTTGTGGTAACTCTTTTTTAGTCATAATAAGATATTGGCTTGGATATTGATTGTGGAGGTCAGATAGGCTATCGCTCTATATAAAATACTGGTACTCAGCTGCATCCGGTTAGACTGGAAGCTGACCCCAACAAAGTTGTGAAAAGGCTAGGCAGATGATGATAAGATATTGGCATAAACGCAAAATACCATCGCGGCAGGCCGGGCATGGCGGGACGAGCTTGACGCCTTCCAAAAGGACAGGCCGGAACTAGCAAAACACAAACTTGTATGAAAAGGGGAGAGGGAAGTCGAGAACCGTAGAGAAGCGTTTTTTCGACGGAATAGATAAAAATTACGTTTCCTTGTAGACTGTTAACAGTTTTGAACAGAAAAATGTAAACAAGCGATTTCTATTCTACGATAGAGTAGAAATAGAAAGCGTCGTGCTAAGCCTGCAATGGGACAATTAAGCTTGTTAGGTAGATAGATTGGCATAAAATTGTGAGATACCAGCTTTTGCTAGAGGCTTTGCCCGCATCGAGGTCGGAAATTATCCCACGAGAACGTACTGCCCAAACAAAAAGTATTTTATGAGTTAATCTAGGTTATAAACGTGTGACGGGTCGTTGAGCTCCCTAAAATAGGGTTGAGCTACACGTTGACTGCTACATACATGCCGTCTGTTGAGACAGGTCAGCTCAATGCTGCAATGGCTCTTTATTCAAAAGGCCTTTCCAGACATTACCCTGCATTGTTAGACTCACATAAAATTTAAATAATATAATATTTGGACTTTTAAAGAGACCATGACCTCTGAGTTTGTTTCGGCTTTTCTTCTCAGGCAACAGTCAGCTAGGAAATGCCGGCGCCATCTAGTTTAAAAAAATATTGACGTGTAAAAGTGTCTTTTAAGATCTACTTACATAATTAAACATTTCATTTCATTTCATTTCATTTCATTAAACTACTTGTGTGCCAAATTTCATACAAATTCGTTCAGCCATTAATCTATGGTTGAGTAACAAACATCCTAACAGCTAAATATCCAAACATACAAACTATCAGATTTATAATATTTATAATATTAATAAGATACCCTATTATGAATTGAAAATAGAAGAAATATAAATGTGGTTGTTGTGTGTCAAGAATGTAAAATAATTCCTCCTCCTAAAAATAAATTCTAATAACGCTATCCTAATAAAAAAAAAATAAAAAAAAATCTTTTATTTCAGACCCATAAAATCCATTTGGTTAGTATACAAACGACTTAGAAACTAGTGTTAGTACTTACATCTACTGGAGAATTAACAAAAACTATATTTATTAATTACTACGCCACAGTTGCATGTAGGCGGATCCAATGTCCCAGTATGGGGCTGTCCCATCTATCCGCTATAGCATTCAGGATGCTGTTGGGGCTGGCGCGTACCCTGCGCATGATGGAGGCGCATCGCTTGCGCATGATGGCATGAAAGCCATCTATTCCCGCCTCAGCGAACATGCCGGAAGCACTGCAGTAGCGTGGCAACCCCATCAACACCCTGAATGCATTATTGTATTGAACGCGTAGAGCGCTGTATGATTAATCCTGAATCCTAATCCTAAATATCTACTCCTAGAAGATTCATGATAAACCTTCGGAAGTTTAGGATCAAACTTTCAGATTCTAAAAGTATGAAACTAACAATATTTTACTTTTATAATTCCCTATCAGGGAAACTCGGAAAAAAATATTCTTAAAATTAATAATGTCAAAAAATAATTCTCGGAAAAATTTAACGATGAAATATCTCCAGGTATCGAATTCCCAATTTGCGAATTGATCATTTAATTTTAAAAAGTGGGTCTTAATAATATTGAGTCGGGTAGTGAAAATTCGTGTTGACTTCTTAAGAATTTATGATTTAGGGAAGTTTTTCGGATTCTGTGTCAGTTTAGCCTTCGGCTGACTGACGTTAATTGACTGATTGTAGAACAAATGGACGATAACATTGTTATTTCTTGATATTTTGATTATTTTGTTTACTATTTAGAATGTATATTTTTATCCTGTTGTGATTCCTGTAAACCCAGAAATAGGCAATGTTCAACGAATATACCTACTGAAAAATTAGCTCAATATACTACTCTCTCCCTTACAGAGGGGGACTGAGTCCAAACAGTGGAAACATTAAAATCAAACTATCCTATGCTCATGCTATGCTGAATATGTAGCAGGGAAGATAAACCTTTTTTAGGAACTCGATAAACTTATATAATACACAGCACTACATAAACTGGAAATCCTAGTAACATTATAAACGCGAAAATTTGTATGTATGGATGGATAGATGGATGGATGTTTGTTACTCTTTCACGTAAAAACGGCTGCACGGATTTGAATGAAATTTGGCACACAGGTAGCCTGTAACCTGGAATAACGCATAAAATACTTTTTATCCCGGTAGTATTTTCCCGTGGGATAATTTTCGACTTGCACGCGGGCGAAGCCGCTGGCAAAAGCTAGTCGTTTTATAATCTACATTACATCCCACAAATATTATAAGAAAGTTTATGAGTATGGATGTATGGATGTTTGTTACTCTTTCACGCAAAAACGGCTGAACAGATTTTAATGAAATTGGACACACAGGTAGTTTGTAACCTGGATTAACACATAGGATACTTTTAATCACGGTAATACGTTCCCGTGGTAAAATTTTCGACATCCACGCGGGCGAAGCCGCGTGCAGCTATTACATACATAAACTCACGCCTTCTTCCCATGACAGTAGACAGAAACCAAGGGCCCAAGTCTGCTATTTTTATAAAATTCATCATTCCAACACGATCCTATGTCATTTTGCTTTGCTGGATTGCCGCCATGGGATCTGGAGGCAAAGGTCCTCGCGCACACCTGGGAGTGGCGTGAGGAGGCCAAACGCCGGGGCGTAACTCCACTGCCGCGGGCAATCGCGACACGGCGGATAGAGCTCCGGCGGGATCTCATGGCGACGTGGAGACTACGATTGTTGCAACCCAGTGCTGGGCACGCCACGATTGCGGCGGCGGTAAGTCCCCTCTTTGAGGAGTGGCTTGAGAGGCGGCATGGCGTCCCCACCTTCCACCTGACACAGGTCCTCACCGAACACGGCTGTTTCGGGAGGTTCCTGTTTCGCATAAGGCGGGAGGAAACGCCCGGGTGTTTCCATTGCGAAGATCGCCCTGAGGACACGGTGGAGCATACGGTGGAGGTCCGCCCGGCTTGGGCGGAGCACCGCCGTGTCCTCATAGAGGCGATCGGCGGCGACGATCGCTCGCGTCCGGCCCTGGTCCAGGCCATGGTACGGAGCGAGAGTGCATGGCTAGCAGTCGCTTTCTTCAGCGAAGCAGTGATACTCGCAAAGAGGGAGGCGGTGCACGTGAGGAAGATGCAGTACATGCGCCCTCACAGCCGTGGCCTTCGCAGAAGACGCCCTGGGCGTCGGGAATCCCAGGCTGATTCCAGGCTACCGTAGGCACGGGCTTGCGGATGGCGAGTAATGGGTAGCTCGCTGTTCGGTAAGGACCAAGCCCGGGTTGACGGTGCGTTGTGTTCTACGTGCGCCTCAAAGTGATGTCCGCAACAACTAGGGGGCCCGCAAGGGCCAATGCCTGCCAGGGGTGCGGGTTGTTTGAAAGAGATACCGCGGCCCCTGGCACACAGGCAACTGAGGAAACACGGGTGGGTTTTAGTCAGTAAAAGTCTGACACGCCCTCCTGCTCCACCCAGAGCGGGAGAAATCAGTTGATGATATCCCACCCAGAAAAAAAAAAAAATTTTGCTAAAAGTTCGTAATCTGCTAAATTCATAATGGTCGATCATTGGTCGGTCAATGGTCTCGTAATAGAATTGTATAATAATGGCATTGTCGTATTGCCATTATTATAAAACCCGTTAGTAGAAATGATTTTCCAAAAAAGACTACTAAATTTGAACATTTATTCATGCCAGATTTCATTTATATATATATTTTTACATATTATTTACTAGTTTATTAGTGTAAAATTTTAGCAGATCACCGCCTAAGTCAGTCATTCATTTGTCATTATGTACGAGATTACCAATAAATGCCATTTCGTTCAATGGAGTGTCAATGGCGGACCATTGGAAAGTTATAATGACGCCATTATATTAGTAGATTACCAAACTTGTCAAAATCAACAATTTTGAAATCACTGATAAACCATTTTGACACTATTGTAATAGCAGACTTAAGGCCCAGGAAAGTGTAAAAAAAATAAACAAACTAGTAAACAGAACGCCACCTGGTACGTTCCTTTCATACTCTTTTTTCTTCCTGTACGATCATACACGCATGCTCGTTGCGTTTAATACAACGCACCTGCCTGACCTTTCTGAAGAACATCACCAATAAGGTCACAATATTACAATAACACAAACTTAGGGCGTCCCCAACCGGCGTTTCCACTCACATTTTCTTTGTAAATACCTTTCGTTAGTCGCCATTTCTCCTCTCAACATGACCAAACCATCTAAGCATACTCATTAAATTTTTTGTCACAACATCTTCTCAAAAAAGTACCTCACAAGTAATTAACTTTAAAGTTAAAGCGTTTATACACGATGCAAGTAACTTAAGCAAGCAAGAAACGCAAGATACTCGGGCAGGGTACACAAAGGGGTGTGTAGTTACTTGACCCGCTCACTTGTTTATATAGTGAGTAATTTATACGATGCAACCTGCGTGGGTGACTGATTCTTCGTATATTGCAGGCGCTAACATCTTTAATATACCATCAGATCTTTTTAGACGTATGGCTCTAAATTCAGAAGTTTTATTCTATCAACACCTATGTTTATGAAATCGATGTTTTTGAATTTGTTTTCAAATTGTGTGCGGTGACTTTCCGTGCTTCAAAAAGCACGGTAAGCCGTTGGTCCCAGTTTTCATTCGTGGATTTTTGACAGTCGTTACGGGTCGTCAGAAGCCCGAAAATCTAAGAGCCGCTAAAGAGCGGCTCTTAGATTACCTTGTAAAGACAAGGTATATCGTATTACCCAGTGACAATCGGTCTATGTAATAAACTGGGATTCAGTGACCCCAATATAATTGGGAATAGACTAGGCCAGGGATAGTGAACCAATGGCACGAATTAAGTAGGCGACAACGGAAGTATTTAAAAATAACTTTATTCCGACAGAGTTACAGCGAAACAGTAATTAATTAAATCTAACAAAATATTGATCTTATATACTAACTTAATTGCTAACGTAGTACATGCACAGCGTGATCAGATTGACGCATGTTCTAGATAATTATAAATGCTGATCGCGCAGTGGGGAAATTGGGAAATAATAATCTAGTAAATACTTATTGTCTGACAAAGCTAATATTGGTAGGTTGGGATTCCTTAACTCCTCCCTCCCTAAGAGAGGAATTATCCGAAGGTGTCGCAGACGGTTTCGGAGAATTTCGACAAAAGTTTATGAACTGAAATTTATACATTATAAAGATAACTATTGCTATTACAATAACCACATACTCTAAGATGGTCCATATACTAATTTCTATTGTCACTGTTTGTGTCGTATCGTCTATTTCACTAAATTTTGCACTTTGTAACACTTCTTTCACATCACTGAAGTCCACATTTCTTAAATCCACTTTCTTTGATCTTCTCTGAATGTCCTGTTGTAGGTCTGGCATCTGGATCAATGGCAGCTGGAAACTGGAAACTGTAGTGTTTGTGGTGGCGGCAACGATGACTTCGCCTATTTGTGTCTCGCATTGTTGGCCAGGTGTCACGATGTAGGTCCCAAGAATAGTGTACTTCAGGATTTCTGTATTGCAATTCTCGGTGATGATGAGATTTTCCTCTGAGTAAACCAACCATTGGTTGTCGGTTATTTTCTGTATCTTAGTTTTTTCTATTTCAATATGGTTCTGTATGCAGTTTTTGTAGTTGTTCTTCATCAGCATTATTTGTTCAATGCAGGTCTCGGTTGGAAACTGGGCTAAATTAGTTTCAGCGCAAAGAAATTTTCCATTTTCAATCTCAGTACATGGGCTTACCACGGGCATGTATTTCAATCTATTCACCATCAGGTAAGGATATTTGGGTATTATTGTAAAGGTATTTGGAGAATGGAATATAGGGATGGGTATAACCTTGTAATAATTATATGTTTCGTTATTTATTAGGGGAACTTCTAAAACAAAAACTAACTTGTTGTTATTTATATATGATTTAAGTATGATATTACGTTCTAATTTTATTAAATTATGTTTGCTTACTGGGTATATTGTTCTAGCATGTTTAGCAATGACTTCTAACGTATTATATAATTCTGTACTATTTATAATGGATTGGTGCAATGTATTCAGTTTGCTAAAGGCTATTGCCGTTTCAATCTCTTGTATGTTTTCGTAACAGGTCCGAAAGTTATTTAAAATTTGATACATAGTATTTAATATTTGGAAAAGTTTGTTAAACCTGAACTCATGTTCAACTAATTTTTCCATTTCATTGGTATGTAAACCCAAGTTTTTAATATTTGAATTTATTATTTCAGAGTCATTTACTAATTTATCAAAAGCTTTTTGCATTGATGATACTTTACGTTCGACCACATGCTCTTTGTTCTGTATCATTTGGATTTCTCTATCATATTTAATTGCATCGTCTTCATCTAAATTTCCTGTGATAGCTTTTACAAGTGAGCCTAATGGATTAAACAAAGCTCTTTTATTTCTATAATGGAAAGGTAAGATTTGAAAAAATCTATCCTTAGTTAGTTTAATAAGATATTCTATTTGGTTTTCTATTCCTATAGTTTCGTTACTAAGACTATTTTCCTTAATTTTAATTTTCAAGTTAATAAAATCCCGAATATTATTATCTATTTGTAAGTGTAATGATTCTAAATCTACACTTTTGTATATTGTCCAATAACTATTCCTCTTCACTGCTACTCCCCGCTTTATCGCTGCTATCCCCGGATTCTGACCGAGGTTTTGGAGGTCCAGCGTGAGTGTTGGCACCACTAGTACCAGAAGTACCAGGCACGATCTGTGGAGGACGTTTTACATTTTTTAAGGCTACTCTAGTTTTCCTTTTCTTTACTTCTACTGGGACTATATTTCTTTCAACTTCACCTATTACTTTCGCTTTTTCATATCGAGGTTTTTCTTTAGCTTTTCTAGTCCTAGTGTCTTTCATGTAAATATTATCGTCTGGTTCGAGTACCGGTGTCGTTTCGCCACCTTTTTTATTAATTATTTTAATTTTATCGGATTCTAATTTTTCTGTTATGAATTCATAGAGTATTTTAAGGCGTTTTCTATGATCTAACAATAATTTCTGAGTTAAGTTCTTCTCTCTATCCACGTTAAATACATTATCGGAATAAGTGTGACCAAATACTAGTTCAAAAGGCGTAAAATCTGTTGCTGAATGTATGGTGTTGTTATAAGCCATGATGGCATAAGTCATAACTGATGCTGCATCTAAATCGCTTTTATCGTATTTTGCTATACGATAAATCTCAATAATGGTAGAATGAAACCTTTCTACTATTGCCATTGAACTGGGATTATTTGGCGTCCCAATATGAAGTTCAATTTTGTAAAAGCTTAACATTTCTTTAATCAAAGTATTGTTGAATTCTGTACCGGAATCGCAACTAATTTTCCTAGGCAGACCATACATGCTGAAATATTTAATCAATGCCCTAACTATCTCTGGTGTACTCCTATTCGGTACCTCTATGGCTTGTGCTATTTTACTAAATGCATCCACTATAGTTAAATAATATTTCCCTTCAATATATAATAAATCCATAAAAGCTTCCTGAAAAGGGGCATCCTGGGTTTGTGTTAACTGAATGTGGGGTTTAATCGGCTTTCTATCATATTTCATGCGTTTACATGTTTCGCAAGCATTTATGATTGCCGTGACTGTCTCTTTCATGTTTGCCCA